>CM070521.1:8436103-9874338 GCA_036346375.1 Guadua angustifolia | reverse complement strand
TATGGAACATTAGAAATGACTTGATTTTTCATTGCCAGTGTTGGACAAGTGTCAAAGCAATCTGGAGAAAGATGCTCAGTTTTTTGAAGGATTGGCGTCCTCTGTACAAGGATGGCATGTTGGTCAAAATAGATCTTTTTTGCAGAATGTTGATGAACAAGCTTCGAGCACCACTTGGGTTGGAAATGTAGAGTATGGAGGTATGGGAGCAGCTCTACCGATGGAAAATACTAAAGTCCTGCAAGAAGGGAGTGTTTTGGAGCTGAAAGCGCGCAACCTCTTCATCAGTAAGCTGGTGGATTAAAGGAATTAAAGATGACTGGAAGACCTTGCGCATGGTGAGGATTGTTCTTTGCTTTTTTGCCTTTGGGTTGAAGGAGTTAATGTTTTTGAGCTAAATGTTTACGAGTTGATGTATGTGTGGTCCAGATTCAAGTTTTTTGATTACGGGGATTAGTAGTGTGTGAGTCTATATGCGGTTATCGAAGCGTGGAAGATCAAAACAAAGGCAAGAAGATACATGCGATCAACAAAAACAAAAAGACCGGAATGTCTGTTTCAAAATCGCTAACATTAAGCTAGAGAAGTAACTTGCAAGTATAGCAGACGTTCTTGGCAAAAAAGCGTAATGGAGTTTGGCCATAGAATTGCGTCAGTTTTGCTAGTTGGTGGTTTTGGGTATTGAGTCCGGTAGTTTTTAATGATCTTTTGAGCCGGATGTAATAACTCGATATAATTGTGGTAGTTTCTTAATTGAAACTGGGACATCAGTTTTGATGTCCTGTTGCTCTAAAAAAGTGACAGTCTGGTGAGTATCCTCTGTTATCCATCTAATTTTTTAAGTCCAATGCCTTACCAACCATATTATGTCTGCACAGGCTGAAGATAATAGCATTGTACGCTGAATTCCTTGAACCCCATCTGTCACAAACCAATCCCTTGAGTACATCTAAAAGGAAACCCTAGTCATGCATTTTAACCGTGCCACTCCAGTTTGTGTTGATAGATACAGGCCATACTGTTAGTGAGCCTATTAACTAAATAATGCAATGTAACATCATTAGGAGAACACTGGTAAAGCAGCATGCACACAAAGTACACGGAAGCTCTGAATGTTTTCTCTCTTTTAAACAGACCACCAATTAGAATGGTATAAGGTGTCACATTGGGAAACAGACCTTCAGATTGCATATTTGCAAATAAACCTTCTGTAGTGTCTGTATCACCTATCTTGCAGTATCCATTTATTAAGGATGAGTATGTAACAGCATTTGGTCTGCAGCATATCACACAATAAGTTCCACTTATGTCACCGTGTTTAGCATAGCCATTCATATGTGCAGTGTTGTAAATAATGCACAGAAAAATAGATGAGAGGTGGAAAACACGATTTTTTTGTCGAAAACCCTTTCGGGGAAAAACTATTGACGCACAACAGCTATATCACTACATAAGAAGATGTTTACAATGAAGCGTTTGTTCTTCTTATGAGCTATCGTGATACATAACAAACTCCGTGTAGGAGTAGACTTGAGATAGAGTATAAAATGGATTCGTATCATACTTAAACTCAACAATCTCCATCTTGAGGCGAATTCCTCTTGTAGCCAAAATAAAAAGGCAATTCTCCTCAAAACTAAAGGATCAAAAAGGCGATGAGAAAGAGGGGGGGGGGGAGTGAATAATCGCAAATAAAATTTTTTCCCTAAAAATCAAACCACCAAGATATCATATTGAATGACTGTACAATCCAAACAGGTGGTTGGATGAAAAATACCCCCGACCAGGAGTTCAGAAGAACAGTGCTTAGATAAACAAAGAAAACTGCACTGATCGGATGAACAGTAAATAGCAAAAACTGGTTGGATGGATATTGCTCATGAACAGTGATTGGATGAACAGTACTACAAACTGGTCAGCAGGACTGGTTGGATGAATAGTGCTCGGTGAACAGAGTTTGGATGAATAGTAAATTAGAACGATCTCGAAAACAAGAATTGATATTACTTTTGATCGGTTGATATAAAATCCGTGAAATTTTATGTACACCTTCCTATATATGTCAGGAACCTATTCCAATCTTCAATCGTAAGGATTAATGTCAAAGGTCTGACCTTTTTCCAGTTTAAAGAATGCTGCACCAAAATTGGGTCAAAAACACAAACCTCACCCTTAGTTTGCTCATGGGGAATTGATGATCAGGATGATCTTAGATGACCTCCCATATATCACAGAAGTAAGAACACTAAATAACAACCCTTTAAACAAACAAGAACATAATCTACAAGGATTCCTTCTATCCAGCACAAAGATTGGTTTCTTGCAGAAACTGAAAAGAAGAGGTTGTAGATTACCTAGATGATTGAGATATGATCTATAGAAGATTCATCTAGCAATCTTTCATCTTTGGCACAAGATCCAAAAGCATTTAGAAGGAGAGGAAGCAAATCCAAATGCGTGAAAATAAATTGCAAGAAGTTAAATGTTGAATTTAAAGCATAATGTAAATGATGAGAGTAAATTCAGAATAGAGAAATGAAACTTTTATTTCTTAGAAGGAAGGTCTACAAAACCTCACAACAAAGTGGGTAAAACGCAAAGGAGCACTAAAACCTTCAGAGAAGAGATATCCTTCTCCTCTATTTATAACACACTGGGAGCAATCTCCACCTTAGATGACAACTTGGCCCTCAAGAAACCTCATCAAGGGCTGAGATCCACTCTCTCAATTATACATAGGCTAACTCGCAACCCAACATCATAACGGGTTTTGACACACACCTATCAAGGCACCACTAACTAAACCACTACTCCACCCGCGAACCCGCGATCCAATGATCCTCCTTCGTTTGAGTAGAACTTAAGTTATCATCTACACCATCCACTTGTTTTCTTTGCTTGCAGCTATTCCCTAGCCTTAGTCATCTTTGGTGATACCTTGACTGTTTAGACCTCAGCTCTTTCAGCCTAGTCCCGATCTCCTTCGTCTTACTATGACCTAGCTCTGAAATCTTGCAATCATCATAGATAAGGAAAACATATCATATAGCAATGTCCAACAACATATGCAATCAAATCAACATATGCAATCTTTCCCAATCAGTTTGCAAACTGTCCCAACTAGTTCACAAATTATCCCGACCAGTTCACAACTAGTCCCAATCAGTTTACAAACTGTTCATATCAAACGCAAACTTGTGCACCACAAGCTCAATTACAATCAATTAAACATCACAAATATGGGTAGACCTCCACATAGTAAACATCACAAATCAGCATGAACGCCTTGTATGTCAAAAGTTCAAAGGACTACTGAGCGGTAGAAACTGGCTTTGTCAACACATCGTCTAGATTATCATGGGTACCTATCTTTCTAAATTTAATGTCATATTGAGTAATGACACCTCAAATATAATAATATCTGATATCAATTCTCTCTCAAACATTTGATCCTTTGTAAGGCAAATAGCACTCAGAATGTCACATAATATTATAGTGCAAGGTGTACTTCCATAAAGCTTTGTAAACAAACCTTTCAGCCAAACGGCTTCTTTGCAAGCTTCAGAAATAGCCATATGCTCAGCTTCTATAGTAAACAAAGCAATGGTAGCTTGTAGACTTGGTTTTCAATTAATATCATATCTTCCAACAATGAAGACATAATCAGTAAAAGAGATCTTCTCTTGTCCAAATCTCTAGCAAAATCTGAATCCACATAACCAACTAGTCTATCTCTAGTTTTCCAAAATTGTAAACAAACATTAGAAGTGCCTCGCAAATATCTAAAGATCCACTAATATGCTTTCCAATAGGATTTGCCATGTGTGGGATATATACGTCCAAGTGTTTGCATGGCAGGCCAACGAGGCCCAACCGGACATGGATGGGTCGGGCCAATTGCAGATAGATAGAAGCTATTCGGGGTGTGCCAAGGCGAGTTAAATAAGGAAGTCCTGGAGATAGCAACCAAGCCAGATTAGGTAGGATACAATTGTAATCTAAACCGTTACCAAAATGGATAGGAGCAGAAGACGTGATCCCTACTTTGTATCCGACTTGGACTCTCTTTTGTAACCACCCTCCTCTACTATATAAAGGGAGGGGGAGAGGGAACATAAACACACAATCTCACCAGCAATTAGCTAGCCACATATAATTCCAGAGCACAGGACTAGGGTGTTATCTCCACCGCGAGAGCCCGAACCTGTATACATCCGGTGTCCCGTGCTACCATCAAGTTTGGATCTAGCGCTTAGCCCCCTTTTGATTATTGCCGACAACACACGTCGACACCATGTATCTACAAACAACACTCAATGACTGAGATAAATCAAGACAATAACATACCATGGTATACATTAGCGAACCAATTGTACTAGCATATAGAACTCTAGATATGTACTCAACTTCATCATCTGATTGTAGACATGACTCTGAAGATACTTTGAAATGTGCAGCTAACAGAGTACTCACCGGTTTAGCCTTATACATATTAAAGCGACGAAGGATTTTATCAATATACCATTTCTAACTTAGATATAATTTTTCAAACCTTCTATCTCTGGTAATTTCCATACTAAGAATCTTCTTTGCTGCCTCAAGATTCTTCATCTCAAATTCACTACTCAATTGAACCTTCAACTTTAAAATTCTACCTTGTCTTTTGCAGCAGTTAATATATCATCAACATATAGGAGCAAATAAATAGATTAACATTCTTTAAATAAACACATATGTCAAAATCAGATCTTTTGAAATTCTGAGAGATTATAAATAGGTGAACCATTGCACGTAGGAAGTACTCACCGGTGTCTGACTGCTTCAAATTATAAAGAGATTTTTTAACTTGCAGGCAAAATTCTCTTTTCTCGGAATGAAAAAACCTCCTGGCTGCTCCATCTAAATATCTTCTTCTTGTTCCCTATGTAACAATATAGTTTACACGTCCAATTGCTTAATCTCATAATCATGTATAGCCATAATGCTAAGTAAAGTACAAATAGAACGATGCTTCACAACTGAAGAAAAGACATGTGTAAAATCAATACCTAAAATTTAATTGCATCCTTTAGCAATGAGCCTTGCCTTGTACCTAGGCTCTTCAGTTAGTGAAATGCCTTCTTTCTTCTTAAAGATCTATTTGCAGCGAATAGCCTTCTTCTCAATTGGCAACTTGACCAGCTCCCAAGTGTCATTCTTCTCAAGGGACTGCATCTCATCATGCATGGCAGTCATCTATCTTTCTGAATCATCAAAAGAGACAACCTCTAAATAAGATGAAGGTTCTATAGTACCTTCAATTCCTTCTGCCACATTCAAACAAGCCATAGTATTGGTTTCTTCAATCATTCTTTTAGGAGCTTGAATACTTCTTTTAGGCCTATTGGCTACAATGTTCTATCAGCTACACAATAGCAGGAATATCTTATACATTTTTATTTTCAGCTTCTGGTGCAGATCCTAAATCAATAACATGATTCATTTTCATGTGAATACTCCTCTTATGCCTATCGACTGCAATGTTCTGTCAGCTACACAATAGCAGAAACATCCTGTACATTTTCCTTTTTGGCTTCTGGTGTAGATCCTGAATCAATAACATGGTCCATTTGCACACTTGATTTCTACGGCTTCTCAATGAGAACATCAATAGATGATTTATCACGCAACATAGTATTTTCATCAAAGGTAATATTTATGCTAATAACCACCTTTCTAGTTTCAGGATTCCATAATTTATAACCTTTTACACCAAGCTTGTAACTAAAGAAGATGCATTTAATAGCTCTAGGGTCCAATTTACCATTGTTAACATGAGTATAATCAGGACAATCAAATATTCTCAAATTTGAATAATCTATTAGAGAACCAAACCATACCTTAATTGGAGTATTCTTATCAATTGCTAGATTTGATTACCGATTGATCAAATAACAAGTAGTGAAAGTGGCTTTAGTCTAATAACTCCTTGATAATCCAGAGTTAGATAACATGCAACTTACCTTCTCCATGTTGGTTCTACTCATGCGTTTGGCCACACCATTTTTTTGAGAAGTACCAGCGACGGTATAATGTCTCATAATACCCTTTAATCTGCATAAAGATTCAAATTCTTAATAATAGAACTCCAATCCATTGTCAGTACATAGCTTCTTTACATTCTTACCAGTTTGTTTTTTAATCATAATCTATCACTCCTTGAGTATCTCGAACACATCCAATTTGTGCTTTATGAAATAAGGCTAAACTCTTTTTAAGTAATCATCAATGATGATGAACATGTAGTTAGCACCTCCAAGTGATGGAACATGGGATTCTCCCCACAAATAAAAGTGAACATAATCCAATATATCTTTTGTAGAGTGAGCAGCAATGCTAAATTTCACCCTCTTTCACTTGCCGAAGACACAGTGTTCACAAAACTTCAACTTGTCAATGTTTTGACCATCAAGAAGTCCTCTTTTACATAACTCCATCATGCCAGTTTTACTCATATGCCCTAGATGCATATGCCAAAGGTTAGTAGCATTACAATTGAATGATTTGTCTGAGACAATAGCAACAATACCTGAAATTGTAGTACCTCGTAGATGATATAGATTGGCATCCTTTATATTACCCTTCTTCACAACAAAAGAACCTTTGGAGACCTTCAGAGCTCCATCTCCACCTAAATAATTATACGCTCTTTAGCATCAAAAGCACTCAACGAGATAAGACTTCTCTTCAAATTTAGAATGTGTTGAATATCTAACAAAATTCTGATGATATCATCAAACATCTTGATCTAGATAAAACCAATGCTTGCAATCTTGCATCATGATTTATCACCCATTAACACGGATTCACTTGGTGTAGCTTTGTAGTTAACGAACCACTCATGATCCAGGCTCATGTGGAATATACATGTTTAATAAAAAATCCACTTATCGCTAGTTTTAGAATCACTAGCAAAGGGAACGAGAACATCACCATAAGAATATTGCTTAGTAACAATGGTGGCTTTAGGTTCATCCTCTTGTTTACTCCTTTTAGAATTGTTATTTCTTTGCCCCTTTTTATTTACCCACCAACACTTAGATATATCATGTCCATCTTTCTTGTAATGCTTGCATGAAGTATACCTTCCTTTGGATTTTGATCTGCCTTTGTAATTTCTGCTCGAGCTTTTGCCTCTTGAATCACCGTTTGAACTCCTTTTTTGTTGTCTACCACGGATAATTAGGCCTTCTACATATGAACCTGAACTTTCATTTGGAATCATGAGTTTCATCTTTTCCTTTGAATGTAGTTCTTTATAGACTTGATTAAGTGTAAGATTATCTCGGCTATATAGAATAGTATATCTAAGGTAGAGTACGAACTAGGCAGCGAGCATAAAAGAATAAGACCCAAACTCATCATCATATTTTACCTCTATAGACTCAAGATCTGAGACTACTTCTTTGAACGCTATCAGGTGGTTCAATAATGACTCGTCTTTTGCCATTTTGTGCGAATAAAGCTTCTGCTTTAAATGTATCTTATTGGTTAGATTTTTGGCCATGCAAATTTTCTCTAACTTTAACCATAATGCAACGGTGGTCTTCTTCAAAACATCCTGCAGAATATTGTTTAATAGATGAAGATGAATATGAGATAAGACCTTACAATCTTTGAGTTCCTTTTCCTTAACGGACCGTGTAGAGGGCATCTTGTCAATCCCAAAAAGAACGTCATTCAAATCGAGCTGTGCAAGAATAGTCCACATCTTGATTTGCCATAGTGAAAATCTCGTGTCTCGGTCCAACAACGGAAGATTATACTTCAGAATCGCCCTTCGCAGGAAATCCAGAACTTGCTAGTGCAAATATGTGTGAACCTAGCAAAGATTGTCATACACTTCTTTGTACACGAAGAAGTACCTTAGAGATTTCATGGTAGCTTGTTCGTGTGTGTACAACAATTTTGCCAAAATCAGGAATCTCCAAGGCCGACGGCTTCTGAATTCTTTGTTTCATCTTTCTTCTCAGGAATTGATGCATGTGTAGGAACTCGCATTGCCTCTTGGATGGTTTGCTCTGCTGGCGAGGCTTTTTATCGCTGAGACAAAAATAGTAGTGCATGACCACATCAAAATTGCTGCTCGATTTCCATATGGATCAGCTTTGTCTCGACTTTTTTTCTTCAATCGGATCCCATGCTTGACATGGAATGAGAGATACTAACTTTGTGTGGAAAACTCTTTTGATAAAAATTATGGATGCACAACGGCTGTATTACTTTATGAAGAAATATTTAAAATAAAGCTCTTGATTTTCCTATGGAATACAGAAACATATATGTAGTAGTACATAACAGACACCATGTAGGAGTATATTTGAGATAGAGTGAGAAACAAATTCGTATCACACTCAAATTCAACTTGCAGTATATTTAAACCCATCATGGATACAACCCACCTTTCTCATGATGCTCACACATAGAATTGCCTCATTCATCATTCCAAACTGACAATTTCCTTTTATCATAGCATTGTAGTGAACAATGTTAGGGCGGACACCCTTTTGTTCCGTGAATTTGAATATTTTCCTTGCCTCATAAAGATTATCACTCTTAATGAACCATCAATTAATGTGGTGTAAACAAATTCATCAAGGTGGACGTTTTGCTCGAGCATCTCTGCAAGAAGGTTCCTAGCTGTGGAAGCATCTGTCTCTTGCATAGACTACCAATCAATACATTATATATGTTAACATTAGGGAGCACCTATCTCTTTGTCATCTTCTCCCGGACAACCAAGGCCTCGCTGACCTGTGATATCATCTAGGCCCCCTCAATCTTTATCATGTTTTATTGAATTGTTTTGGTGTTGATGACCGAGTTAATAATTCGTGGAACCATAAAGAATGTATGCTGGAATCAGGAATGGAGCTAGCTGGACTAACAAGATTAAGGTACCTTATTACTAGTTTATGACTTGGGAGTTGGTTCAAGTCAAATAGCTAGGATTATTTTTCACTTTGGCTGTACTATAAAGAGGGACTTTGCACAAGTTGGTAATTTGGTTCATAAGGTTAAGACCAAACTAGACTGCTTGGAGTTAAATCATTCAGTTTTTCTGCTCCTTGAATCAAAATCCCTATATACAACAAGTCCAAACTATGTGACGGACCGAAATTCAGTTGTTCATTTCTCATTCTATCACAAACTAGCCAAAGTTCTTATCTCAAACCAAAGTCAGTCCAGTTCAACATCAAAATACTCTTTAGTCAAATTCTGATCAAATTCTATTCATTTTCGACGGACCAAACCTCATATTCTTATATATCTAAGTCCGTAGTGAAAACTTCTTGAAGAATTTCAGCTAACTTGTTTTGCCCATCTATGACGAACCAAATGGTCCGGCATACATGTGCTTTCAGCTAACCTAAACTTCTCAGATGCCCATCTACGACGAACCAAATTTTTTAGTCCGCCATACACATACCTTTGTCAAACCAAAATTTCTCAGTTGTCTATCTATGACGGACCAAACTTTTTGGTCCGGCATAAATTCAAAAATAACTATCTTTTCTGATAGACAAAACCTTGATATTCATTCCTTGAATCCGTGATCAAAATCATATTTCATTTCGAAAAATTCCTCATCTATGGACCAAATGTTGCTAATTCAAAGTTTAGTCCGTGGCAAATTCAAATCTTTTGATTAAACTCTTTTTGTATAAAAAATGGTCCATAACTACTGATCTCGGCAAAACCTATCTATGACGGACCAAATTTTTTGGTCCGCCATACATGTAAGACTCCTTTTGTTCTAACGGACCAAACTTGCTGATCTCCCCATGTATGACAGACTAAATTTTTTGGTCCGTCATAAATGTCTGAATTTGGTCCGTGATACACATGATCAATATCGCTAAGGTAAAACATTTAGTCCGCTGTAAACGTGTTTTAGCCCAATTTTGACACTCTGACACGTGCAACGGTCACTGTGGTAGGTACAACGGCTATATTCATCCAAATTGGTTATATAAGCATTACCTGAGCCATCTACAAAAAAAACTTTATAAACTCCTTGACATCTTAGCATTCAAAAGAGCTCTCATTCTCACAAAGGAGTCTGTGCTTCACTCTGAAACTCAAAAATCTCATTTCTTCTAAGTGTTTAGCTCCAAGCTTGAGTCTAGTAGTGTGTTTTAGCGAGTGAGCCAAGAGACAGAACTTGTGGAAGTTTATTACTCTTGGATCTCGGTGATCCTAGACAGCTTGGAGGAGGTGAAAGTGCGATCTGTCCAAAGAAGTTTGTGGAAGGTCACTTTTGGTTGTGAAGGGTTTATAGCTCACCTCACTGGAGTTGTGAAAGAGCTACCCGAGTGATTACCATAGCAACTACGACTAGCTGTGGTGAAGCAATACTTCGTGAGAAGTGCTTCAACGTGGAGTAGGAGAAGAGCTCTGAACCACGGGATAAATACTTGTCTCATTCTATTTTTTGCTTTATATTGTGTTGCTTTCGCTATTATTTCTATTTGCATTTACCTCTGTTACATTCTGATTTTAAGTCATTCACTCACGTAGAATAGTTAACTGTAAACAAAGAATTAAAAATTTGAAGATTTGCCTATTCACCCCCCTCTAGGCCAACCCGTTCCTACAACCTGTCCAGCAATAATAAGACCATGAATCAATGATCCAAATGCGACCACATCAGAAGTGTTCCCACTTTCCATCATTTCCACAAGCAAATATGATGCAACCGTCAGTCCGTCACTTCTCCTCTGATGCAGAAGCCATGAATCAATGCAACTATAGAAAAATCGGTGCAAGAACTTGCATATCACCAAGCCTCTATATGCCCTCTTTCCTTAGTTCATCTTGTACAACGTGAAAGTTTTGAGTATGTTCAAAAGAAAGAAGCACTAAGTGTGCTCTCTCCCGGGTTCAGCCAATAAGTGTCCGTTTGGTTCAAGGGCAAATGGTGGATGGGATGGGTGATCTATCTTTTTGCACCCATCCTGTTGTTTGGTTCGATGGATCGGGTGGATAAGGATAGCAAAAAAGGGAATATTTCTCGTAAATGATGGATAAGACCATCCAACAAATTGGCCTAACGAGGCCATCCAACTCTCATCCCTCCAACCAAATAATTAAAATTTTGGCTCACCCATCCATATGTCATCCCTCCAACCAAATATGAACTTGGATGGTTTTATCCTTACTAGGGTGGATGGCCCCATCCCATCCACCCTTTGCCCTTGAACCGACAGACTCTAAGTGGTAGCAAAGCCATGTGTGCTTCCTTGTGAAGCCGAGGATGACGAAATCCGAGTTTCCATTGTCGTCAAGTCGCATCATTGATGGAGAAGAATTCGATCCATGGTCGAGGTTGGAGTCACTAGCAAGTTGCGTCACCGGTAGTGAAAAGGTGATGGTGATGGCATAGAAGCTATTGTCGGAAGAAGAGCCACGATGTGTTGAATGCCAAGATCATGTCAAGGGTAGATATAGGGATGAAAACGGATAGTAATTCGGATATCAATTTTTTTGTCTTTGTTCTTCAATGGGAAACAAATAGGATATAGAATTTTCTATCCGAATTCATATTCTTGTTTGTGGTGTTGAGCTTATTCAAATTCATAAAAATGAACCTCAAATTCATTATATATTTATTTAAATGATAGAAACAAAATTGGATATCAATCGGATACGGATTAGGATATTTTTCACCTTTTTATTTATGGGAAGCAAATAATGCGTAATTTTTTATCTAATTTTATAATCTTATTTTTATAATGAGCTTGCTAAAGTGTTAAAAATGAAAACCAAAATCATTATATATCTATTTAAAAATGTCGAATTTGTTCGAAATTGGGATATCCGTTTTCATCCCTAGGTAGATAGAGGTCTAAGTCTTTATCGTTGTAGAGTCATGTTAGCGGAGGAGAAATGACAACAAAGAGTAGAGAAGAGAAAAACCTCGGCTAGGCAGTTGCAGCCATACACCAAACTCCATGAGTGAATTCGTTCTCTGAGTTCAGCTCCTCCAAGTGAGATGTTGTGCATGTTCATCCTCTTCCTCATAATAGCGCGTGTTCTTGTGTAAGTTGAATTCACAAAGTAGCACGATGTTGTACATGTTCATCCTCTTCCTCATAATAGCGCGTGTTCTTGTGTAAGTTGAATTCACAAAATAGCACAAGTGGTCCAAGGGTTGTGTCAACATTCGTGGTCGAGAAGTGGCTGCGTGGGTACGACGACAC
Source organism: Guadua angustifolia (assembly GCA_036346375.1). NCBI lineage: Eukaryota > Viridiplantae > Streptophyta > Magnoliopsida > Poales > Poaceae > Guadua > Guadua angustifolia. The sequence continues at coordinate 9,862,096 of CM070521.1, read as the reverse complement.
AAAAGGTGAGCTTGTGTTGCTAAACCATGCTGAATGGAAAGGCAGAAATTCTTGAAGATGTGTCATAACATTGGCCTTCGAGTTATGAATAAGATGCAACAAGATTAAGAGGGAGAGTCAGTATGATGCCGATGACAACAGTAGTGCAATGTCACTACGAGATAGAGTTGGTGTGATGCCGATGGCAACGATGGTGCGATACCGCTGAGAGTAAGAGTCGGTGTGAGATCGACAACAATGACAGTGCGAAGCCACTAAGAGATGATCCGGTGTGAGGCCGATGGAGAATGTTGTGAGATGTGCACAAACGGTAGTGTGAGACGTGCTAGTGGACAACGCTTCTATGAATGCGTTGAAGTATATTTGCAACGAGCGCAATGAGGCGGCAAAGGATACATGAAGCATGGCTTAGCCTGACGGATGTGAGGAAGATTACAAGATTAAAGGAGTGAATGTTAGGAATAATCTTGTCATTAGTACATTTGAGTTTGTTAGAGTTAGTTGGTGCACATGTGTGAGTGCACGTAATGCATGTAGATGCATATATGTAGGTTGTTAGTTGCACATGAGTGTAGGAGATGTGCATGCTTTGTTTGAATTAGTAGTGTGTCCATGATCCGATTAGTGTGGATGGTGGCGTAGCTGTGAATCAAGTTAGTTCGTGTTGGTGCATGCGTCAGTTGTGTGTATTTAAGTCTACATATTGTTTAGTCTTTGGTTGAATAGGAGAGAGAAAAAATGTAGTTCAGCAAAAGGCAGCGCATGTGTGCCCACAAGTATATGATGTGTGTTTGAGAAAAAACACAACTAGATAAAATTCGATGCAAGCAGTTGCATGTCACCAAGCCTCTTTGTGTGCTCTTTTCCATAGTTCATCTTGTACCTCGTGAAAATTTTGTGTGTGTTCAAACGAAGGAAGCCATAAGTGAGTTCTCTCTGGACATCGATGCCGCAATGCTAGGGTGCTAATAGGTTTGGATAGGTCCAGGCCTTTAGATTAGATCGATTCAAAATTACAAATAGATAGAATCATAGAACTCATTTTGGACTAATGGCTATTTGGACTAGATTTAGACTAGATTGGTTTAGGCTTGGACCTTATGTTTTTGTACTAAATCTCTCAACACCAGCTAGGTAAATCAATCTTGATGTTGCCGTTAACACTAATGCTTTCTTTTTTGCTTACATACTTCAGCAACATATTTTAAGTTTTAACTTTCAACATACATTCCAATGCGTGCAACATCCGAAAATTTGGCTGATTTTTTTGGGAAAAATATCCGAGTGATTCCTAGACACACCCATATAATTATTGACATTGAAGCAATCTTTATATTTTGTTTACTAAGGCTATAAAAGTAATTCAAATTGATGGTTTACAATGCCATTGGCTATCAATATCCGTGAGTTTTTCTTTTGTTTAAGGATTTAGTTATAATGATATATGATAATTTTACTTATAGTAAACACTAATTGAATTTTGAGCTAGCACTGGATTGTTCAGCTCAATTTTGTTCTAGAACTTAAAATAATGCTAGGTTCATTCAGCTAAACATGTCCTTTGCATATAGATAGCAGAAATAGTGTGGCAACTTTTGTGACTTTTTGTTAAGTTTCATGTGTGCTTGATTGTAGTTAGCTCATTTTGTGTGGCGTGCTAAGCCCAAGTGTAGGTTAGATCCAACATATTAGTTGAGTTGCAAACTAAATAGTGCTACATAAAATTTTATGGGATAGTATTTTCTTGAGAACTTTTATCTTTTGTGGGAACTTTGATCTACCTTACCTGCCTTTTTGTATTGACAAGTCTATTTGGATAGTGCGTGCATGTTTATTATCTATTCCGCACTGTAGTTTATTTACGATATAAGAAATAGTTTTATCACTTGAATATTGCATGTAAACTATCAAATCATCAAGCAAACAATTTTCCCAGATCAAGACCTAGGCTAGGCTTAGGACTCCTTTTAGATCAGACTGGATACAGATCTATAAAAAGAATATTAGGCTTGGATCAGATCTGTGCTAGGCTTTGGCCCATTAGCATCCTTACACGATCATACCCGCATGGCCTCCCTGAGGACATGGACAAGTGACGTCGTCAACCATGTCGAGTCACCAACATGTGCAAGTGTCTGTCTCCACTGAATCCCTACACCTGCTGGGAAAGAGATCCAATGTAGTCTTGTTACAACAACTTTAGCAATTGGATCAGAAAGCGATGGATAGATCTTCCAGAAGTACTGTGTAAAAGCACTATGCCAATTTTTTGTACTATAACAAACACTATTTTAGAGCATTTTTACGAAATCTGGACCGTTACTTGTCTCGATCAGATGGTCTTGATACCTGGGAATTGCTTAAATTGTAGTTTCCTCAGAACTGCACATGAACCCTTAACCACTTGCTAAGCCGTCCATCTCATGATGTGGAAGATGCTGCATGCATGGCTTGCTCGACGCCGAAGACATCCATACCTTGCCTATGGCCGAAAGCCACGTCAACACATTGGCGCCGGTCTTCACCAACCTTCTCCAATTAAAGTCCTGATGTGGTGACATGCGCTATGGTAATTGCAATGCCTACTCACACCACTGCTTGCACTCAAGATATTGTTGGAAAGTAATCACGATTTTTCCATTATTGCCTTGCCATGGTATGGAAGGAAAAAAGAGATTGGAAAGTAATCCGAACTTTGAATTGTAGGCTTGCTATGTGTAAGGCAAGTACCATGTTGTAAAGGCAAGTAGAGATCACGATGCAATCAGCAATTTGATCCAATTGATTTATTCCTTTTTAATTTATTCTATAGATAGGTCTATGTGTGCACTATAAATACTAGCCCCAAAGTTAAGATGAATAACACAAGAGAAAATTGCTCTAGAACTTCTGTATTCGCTTGCATGTGTTTTTTTGATCTGTTATTTGCATGCACCCACTCCTAGGGAGGAAACCAACAAGTGGTATCAAAGCTTTAGGAGCATATCAAAGAAGATGCCAAGGCTTACACAATCTAAATCACCAACTCAACTTCTCGATACGGGAGCTTCGTCATTAACTCAACACCTCGATGGAAGTGTTGTCGATGGCATGATGGCAGAAAAGGATAGTAGTATCTCGCTGTAATATCTGTTGCTCACATAAAGCAACTATGCCACATGGCCGTTGAAGATGTGCGTCAACCTACAGGCACAAGGCATGTGGGACACTGTAATGAATGATGACGCCGATTACCGAAAGGATAGGATGGCCCTCACTGCCATCTCTCAAAGTGTATTAGAGGACATGCTCTTGATGTTGGCTGATGAAGAATCTGGTGTTTCATGGGAAAAGCAAACACATTGATACCTGGTTTTACTTTATCAGAGAGTGCATAGAGATGGAACTGATTGTTGCCAAGCAAGTATTCATAGGGAACAACATGCGGATATCCTCACAAAGGCACTTGCTCGAGTCAATTTCATAGAGATGCATGATCTACTAGGTGTCAAAGATCTTGCACAACCAAATCTAGATGAGGGGGTAGATTATTCGAAAGTAATCAAGACTTTCCATTATTGCCTTGCCATGTTATGGAAGAAATTAAGAGATTGGAAAGTAATCCAGACCTTCCATTGTAGGCTTGCTATTTGTAAGGCAAGGCAAGTACCATATTGTAAAAACAAGTAGAGATCACGATGCAATCAATAATTGGATCCAATCAATTTATTCCTTTTTAAGTGTCTATGTATGTACTATAAATACTAGCCTTAAAGTTAAGGTGAACAACACAAGAGAAAATTGCCTCAAAACTTAAGTGTTCGCTTGTGTGTATTTCTTTGATATGTTTTTTGCATGCAGTTGTTCCTAGGGAGGAAACCAATAGATACTACGTTGTAACCAAGCTCTCAAGATTTGTCTCCATCAATCACCATTGCAGTCCACCGTAAGCAATGGCACCCACGTCTACTCCATCTACATCAACGACTATCTATATCTACACTAGCCAAGCACCGACGCTCCATCGATGTAACATCCCGAAAATTTTTAAAATAGATAAAATTTAAAATTTAAAAATAGATACAATAAAAATTTAAGTTTTAAATATGATTTATTTTGAATTTTCACTTTTTCTGATTTTTCTTGGATTTTTGGTCTTTAAGAAAATCAATTTTTTGATATAAAAATTTATTTTCCAAATGATGAGGACCAAAATCATATAAAATAAAAAAATCCAGAGTAAATATAATTAAATCCAAAGATAACTCCAGACTCTTTCCAAAGAATTTATTAAAATTGTGTATGTAGACTAGAAACAACACATTGTCAAATTTATTAAAACTTTTTACAGACCTTGTCACTTTCTGAAATTTTTATCACATCATCTATAGTTCTAGAGTAACTTAAAGTAAAAGTTTCAAAAATAATAAGCCTTGTTTAACTATCCTAGAAAATCAAAAATAAAATCAATTTAAAAGCAACATTATCAATGGCAGAATTTTATAAAAATAAATATAATTTATTATTATCTAAATTTTTATTGTTACCTCATTTAACCCATAGGATCGTGTAGAAAAATTCCCAATTTAACTAGACTCAATTTATAGCCTCATAAAAATGAAAATTAGAGAATAATTAATTGGTATAGCAGTCTTGTCAGAATTTAATAAAATTTTATAGAGAATATATTGAGCTGAAATTTTTACCAGTGGATAAGACCTTCCTGGAGATCAGACACAAAAATGTTCAAAAACTTTAGACAAAGGATGACAACTCAATTTAACGTATGAACCCCATCCTGTCCAGTATAGAAAACTCTAGTACCTTTTTCTCATTTCACCAACACGTGGGACCCCCTATTCATAGGCCCACCTGACAGCGCCAAAGCTCACATTGCCCTGTATCTTCTTCAGCCGAGTACTACCTCATCTCTATCCAATCTTTGCCAAAGCAAGCGAATGCTGACCAATTTGCTGTCACGGCCGGGAATTCGTCACCACGACATGACCGTGCGCAAGCTCCAGCGTCAAGCTCATTCGTGCTCACTTGGCAGCACGTCATCTTGTCACCTAGCTGCCCTGGAACCCAACCGTGTTCCTTGCTTCTTCTCCCAACCGCCTCTCTGTGATTGCCAGTTGTGAACCAAGCCCTGCCATCAGGTCATTCTCAGTGGGAGTTTCAACTGAGTTTCATTCTCATTAAATAACATGACGCATCATTATATTTAGTGACATGGCAAGATAATTATAAAGAGAGAGATAGAGAGAGTTTCATGTAGATGAAACCTGAGATACACGGTTACCTAGACAAAAGCTGATGTGGCACTCTTGAAAACTGGGAAATAAAACTATGCATTGGGAATGGCCTGATAAGACAGACCCAAGCCATTCCTACTTGACCATGCCCTGCGATGGCCATGAACCAGAGAACTCGAGCGCTGACACCTATGCCTCCACAGGCATCGCAAAGCCATTCACGGGGTCGGTCCTGAGTTTTTAGGGCCGGGCAAAATTATAAACGGAGGTTCCTCTAATATATACATTAAAATATTTTTATACTATTATATATCAACTGAAAAGATAATATTCAGTGTATTATAGAAACTGTTAACGATAAATAAATAGAAGTACAAAAGTGAGATTATTTACCTAAAACATTTTGTAGAGATCATCTATTTCGAAACTAACCTAACAAGAATCAGCTCAATCGGATCTATGGATCTAAAGTTACGACCTTCACAAGTTGACTATACCAATAGATGACGAAAATTAATCAAACCTTAATTATGAGATTAATCAGAATCTATAAGAAATTAATCAATTAAACTTTTTAGATCAATCACTTAATGCCCTAGAAAAGTTTTGAATGGATCAAATCAAACTTATCACCGTGGAACAATGAATCAACCTAAAAATCAAAACAGATTAGTATCAGGCCTGCTCTTTTGTCTCGAACTCTCGATCAATCAACAGCAGCAATACTCTCCTGCTCATGTTAAAAATTATTCAGCATCAGCAAACAATGCACTTGGCTTAGTATTGTTGTAGCTTCTCCACCCGAGTACGGAATACAATTCAAGTCCACAAACAAAGAGGAGAGATCATGTCGACCAGCATGTGAACTTGAAGTTGTTCTGCACAGCGCTGAAACTTTTCTTCGTTGGACGCTGGTTCGTCCGTTACCGAAGACTCGTGCGGCTCTGTGCAGCTCTAATTTCTATAGTACACTTTCTCAAACAAGACTACAAGGAAAGAGACCCTAGTAATTTAGGGGCTCGGGACGGCCGCCCCACCCGCCCCCACCCCAGGGCCGGGCCTGGCCATTCACGCGCTATTGCCACCGCCTTCCTCATCTCTAAAAGCTGGCCAATGGCCATCCATAGCACTCGCACACTTCCCTGGAATCCCTGAACCAAGATCCGCCCCAAGGTGCACCATCTTCTTCTTCGAAACCGCTAATCCTAAAACTCTGGCCGCAGCTCCACCGCCAGCCATCTTCTCATACAAGGCTCCATTCTCCAATTCAATTCACGTGGAGCATCGATCATCATCTACCCACAAACAAAACCCCAATTCAATTTAGCCTCTTCCCTACCCATGAGCCGTCGCCACAGGCGCCTGCTGCCGCCGCCGCCGCCGCCGCCGCATGGCTTCGTCGTGTTGCCGCTACAGGTCGCCACATCCCTGGCCGAGACCTTCCACGACCTCAGCGACACCCCAGGATTCCATTTGAGTGCTCGCCATCTCCTCCCTGCGCTTGCCTCGGTGCCAGTCATGCTCGCCCGAGCCAGCCATGGCGCTACCATGAAAGCCGGCTGCTCTGTTTTCCTTCACTGACAGGTGGCCCCATATTAAATAGTGTCCAGTAAAATCAGTTTGCTCGTAGCCCCTTTGACTCGATGACCGGTGAACCATCTTGAGTTGAGGCAAATTAAGAGCCTGTTTATAGGAGAATTGTGTTTCAGTTTTGTTTTTGTTTTAGATAAAAGCTCTCCCAAACAGTATGATTGTAAAGTAGCTAGGAAATTAAGTCACAGTAGAAGTACTCTCAAAAGTTACAGCTGCTGGAGAGGAGCTTTTCAACTGTGGCTTCGCTTGACCACCTCTCACCTCGGTCGCTCTGTCTTCTCGACCTCCGCCACTCCGTCTCGCCACCTCCACGTCATCTCCCCATTCAGATGCCGCTGTACTTTGCTATGTTGTTACCACTCCGCTTGGTTGGTCTTCAAAAGCTACAGCTGTAACAACCAGTTTGTCAAACAGCATAATAAGAAAAGCTATAGCTGTCAGTTACAGCTGCTTTACAGTCTAACAAATCAAAAACAGCTTTCTAGTCTAGACGCAGCTCCCCAAACAAACCGTAAGCTGACTGGTCGAAGATAAAAGGAAAGGTCTTGATCATTTCAAATAACACCAATTCAAGAAAAATCAGAAAAATAACTTGAGTAAGATTCAATCAGTTTAATCCTGAAAATCAAACATCAAAAGATGTGAAGATCAATACGTCTAAATCTGTTAAGTCTTAAGACTTCACCCCTGTACAAATAATTGAGCTAGAACCTTATTCCTCCTAAATTTCTATTAAAGGTAAAGGCAACCTCGATTGGAAATCCGAATTCCCAAATTCCTATTAAAGGTAAAGCCAACCTCAATTGGAAATCCGAATAAAACCTAATATGATCAAACAACGTCGAAGAACACGAAACCAATTCTTGGTATTAATCGGAGCACACCATTGGGCAGCTTATCGGAGGTGTTCTGCAGGAGCTTCTCGAGGCTCTGAGGACCAGAAGATCACATCGCCTAAGTAAGATATATGCCGCACAAGCAGGATACGGGGCGTGATCCAGCAACAAGATATCGTAATTTTGTTATTCTGTGCAAGATTAATGAAGCACCGTATCCCTATCTTTGCCTTTTATTTATTTATTTTGTGTGCTTAGGTTCGTACAAGCATACTGTAATTAATCTAATACAGGTGAAATCCTAGAGCGGTTTTTCGCACGTCAACACTGATGTGCTCCGATTGTTGAGTTGTCGTTTTACTGGGTGTTGGCGCTAGGCTTGCGAGAGAACATAAAATGTCATTGGAATTTTATATTGCAGATTACTTTCAGCACTCTAGCTAAGCCGGTTCACACAGAAATAAGTTACTCTCAGTCTGATTTTTTTTAAAAAAAAATCCATAAACTAATTCTGCGCGTGTCTGTTGTGAAAGTTTGACTTTAGGCACAAGTGGCGCATAACTGGCCGAATAATCTCTTGTACGCTAAAGTTGGATCGGATGCGTGCAAACAAGTACTCTGCTGACCTTAATCGATGATAGTATTTCATGCATGTTTCATGTTCTAATAGTTAGTCAATCATCTCTCTGTGGTGAGATACGAGCTTGCATCACATAATCTCAGCAGCAAATGGTAATGACCATTTTCTTGTTATCTTATGGGTACTTCAAGTGCTGAACAAATGAATTATATATGTACAGTGAGGGTATTCTGAGTCTGAAATCGAAAAGGACAAAGGGGATTTCTTATGTGCTATTCACCTATCTACTATTCCCATACAAAAAAAAAAAAAAAATGAACACGCATGTGAGATTGTGTGACAGACTATTATATTCATCTATGATAATGAAAGTACGCGTCGTCACAGATAGCGTAGCAGCGTGCAGCAGCCAGCTTGGTCGGGTGAATTTTTATTATTATCTAATTTTTTCAAATTATTTATTTTAATAAACTCTCATCTAATTTATTTCCAAATATAACCCTTTTGACTATGCAATCATGATATGGTCAAATCTTGCCACGGCCTGGGACTATCCTTATCTAGGGGTGGAATCGAGCGGAGCCGAGCTGGCTAGACCAAGCTCGTCAGTTTGCGAGCCGAGCCAAACTAGGCTCATTGTCTTTGTCGAGCTGAAAACCAAGCTCGGCTCGGGCTCGGTCGAGCCTCGAGCCGAGCCGAGCCAGCTCGTGAGCCGTCTGGCATGTGGGCCCGCCTCAGTGCTCTAGCCTCTAGCTCTACTGCTCTCCTCTGGACTTCTGGAGTTTGCAAGACTGCAAGAATGGAATAGAACTATGGAAATGGAACTATGGAAGTATGGAACTTGGAAGGGTGTTTTGTTACTTTTGCATACACTTTGTGTTATGTTACTTATGTCAGACTGAATCACTAAATCCTCGTGCATTCTATATTTTATTGTATGTTCCTTGTTCAATATGACTGTATGAATGCCAAGCCGATTGAATGTCTGTGGGCTATGGCTAATTTTGTATTAAAATTAAGCCTCATGTAATTTCGATAATTGATTAGTGATTAGTGAAAGTGATTCTGAATGTCTGAATTTTACCGAGCCTAACGAGCCAACGAGCCGCTCGCGAGCCGGCTCGGGCTCGGCTCATTGTAGCACCAAGCCAGACGATAGGCTCGGGCTCGGCTCGTTGATGCACCGAGCCGAGCCGAGCCGCACTGAGCCGAGCCGAGCCCGAGCCGAGCCGCGAGTCTCGAGCTGTTTTTCCACCCCTATCCTTATCTTGTGGTGTAGCAGTGTTGTTTACCACGCATGGTCAAAAGCCAGGTTCCAAAATAAGTTAGATGAGGTGTTATCGATAAAAATAACTAAAAAGAGTTAAATAATAAAAATTGCTCTTGTAATTCTAATGTTTCTTTTTTTTTAATTACAATTGAACTTCTAGTCAGGTACTATAATCTAGCATCCTTGAGTCATGGTCTTCAAACGTAGTATTTCAAGTACATGTGCTGCACGCTACTCTATAAAAAATCAAAATTTCAGTAGAAAACGAGAAGCTCGATGGGAATTGGAACGAAGTCCTACTCCCGTTTTTCACATAAAATTCATTAAAAAAAGCCACTTAAAATGACATGTTACCTCCTAGCTGCACCGCCTGCACCCCTATAAAAGACCACCATTTTTCCACGAAACTTGCACCAACCTACAATAGCTCAAATGGGCTTCCGAGGAAGCTGGGGTTTATTAGCCTTCACTACTGTAGTTGCAACAATGGCTCACATGGCCGTCACGACAAACGCCGAGACTACCCCTAACAGGATGCTGGTCGAGGAGGTCACCGGCTGGCTCCGGCTCTACTCCGATGGCACCGTCGAACGTCTGACCCCACCAGGAGCCGAACCCTTCACTGCTGTCGTCCCGCCCTACGCCGAGCCACGCGCCGGCGTGACCGTCCACGACATCACCACCGACCGCGGCGTCGACGTCCGCCTCTACCTCCGGGAGCCGCCTGCTCCATCCCGACACCACCGCCCTGTCCTCCTCCACTTCCACGGCGGCGGCTTCTGCGTCTCCCGACCCACGTGGGCGCTCTACCACAACTTCTATGCCCCTCTCGCCGCGAGTCTCGACGTCGCGGGCATCGTCTCCGTCCTACTTCCCCTGGCGCCAGAGCACCGCCTCCCAGCCGCCATCGACGCGGGACACGCCGCTCTCCTCTGGCTCCGTGACGTCGCCTGTAGCAAGGACAACGAACACTCTCATCCGGCAGTGGCACGTCTCCGCAAAGCTGCTGACTTCTCACGCGTGTTCCTCATCGGCGACAGCTCTGGCGGCAACCTCGTGCACCTCGTGGCAGCGCGCGCCGTCGAGGACGGAGCGACGGTACTCCACCCGGTGCGGCTCGCGGGCGGGGTGCTCCTCAACCCGGGCTTCGCCAGGGAGCAGAAGAGCCGGTCAGAGCTCGAGAACCCGCCAAGCCTGTTCCTGACTGAGGAGATTGTGGACAAGTTCCTGGCGCTCGGGCTGCCATTGGGGGCGACCAAGGACAGCCCGTACACGTCACCGGTGCTGGCAGCGGAGGCCGTGGCGCACCTAAAGATGCCGCCGATGCTGCTGATGGTCGCGGAGCAGGACCTGCTCCATGACCCGCAGATGGAGTACAGCAAGGCCATGGTGCACGCCGGGAAGGCGGTGAAAACGGTGGTGAGTCGAGGGGCGGTCGCGCACATCTTCTACCTCAACTTCTTAGCGGTGGAATCCGACCCCCTCACGGCGGAGCGGACAAGGGAGCTCGTCAATACCATCAAGAACTTCATCTACCAGGACTGATCAAAGAGGCGCGGGGTTGTATCATCCTTCCGGTTTATTTTTTAAGCAGTGATTCAATGTTTTTCCTTACAATATAAGTTTTTCAAATCTTGAAACAAGCGAAGGGGTCTACCTTTCATTCATACTTTAATATTTATACAACTGTAAAAAAAGAAAAGCATAGAAACACCTCGCTTATTTTTTTGCATCATCACGTGTGTAACAGCCGAAAAATACAAAAAAGAAATAAAATATAAAATACAATTTGGAACTTTGGTCTTATACTGAATTTTCCATCTTTTTATGATTTTTTTGGATTTGGGTCCTTAAGAGAATACCCTTTATAATATTGTTAAATCTCTGATTTCCAAACTATGAAATTCAAAAACATCACATAAGAATAAAATCTAAAGAAGAATCAATTAAATATTAATATAACACCAGAACATCTCCAGGAAGTTTCACGAGAATTGAAAAGCATTTAATGCTTTTAGAAAATAAAAAACAACAAGGACTTAGAAATAACAATTACACTGTCAGATTTTTCTAAAAATGTACAGATTTGATCATTATCTAAAAATTTTATGATATCATCGGTTACATCCTAGGATAATTAAAAAAAATTACAAAAGAAATGAACCTCATTTAGTATTTTATGGACAACAACAAGACAAAGGCACATCATCCTGTTGGACACCAACAAGGTAGACACCCCATAAGATCGAGCACCAAAGAGGCGAAGGCCATCCCATCAATTAAACCGTCTAAGCTGACGAGGCCAGACACCCACATAGTTGGACATCAATAAACCCAGAGAACTTCCTCTATTAATGCACGGTAGAACTCCTGCCCTTCCAATTAAAAAAATAAACCCAGGGAACTTACAACTAAGCATCGCTAGAGCGAGGACGCATTGCTCTGCCACTATTCCGCATCACCACATATCTACACCATGCACGCATATGGAGGAGGCAATACTTGAAGACGATGACCATTGGGCAGCTCGGAGGTGTTCTGCAGGCGCTTCTTGAGGCTCTAAGGACCAAAAGATCACATTGCCTAATAGCAAGGTTAATAATATAGCCAACTGCGGGTTTTATATTGTTGACATATCATCTATAGCCAATCTAATAGCCTATCCATATAATAGTTGGCTATACATACATACTGAGCATTAATACATGGCCCACCTTCATCCTCTCATTCTCTCATCAACCTTCTTGGAGCCCGTGCTGCAGCCGGCTACTAGTCTGCAGCCCGCTTCTCTTCTCTCTCCCCTCCTCTCTCCTCCAACTCAACTCAAATCTGACGTGGCGACTCCTATAGCCCGCTTACGTAACCTTATTATACTTGCTCTAAGTAAGATATATGCCGCGCGAGCAGGATATGGAGTGTGATCCAGCAACAAGATCTTGTAATTTTGTTATTCTGTGCAAGATTAAGGAAACACACGTATCTCTATCTTTGCCTTTTTATTTATTTATTTTGTGTACTTACAAGGGTACTGTAATTAATCTAACCCACATGTAGAAATCCTAGAGCGTTTTTTCGCATGTTGAACACTTATGTGCTTTGATTTTTAAGTTACCGTTTTACTAAGTGTTGGCTAGAGATGGGTATCTGGGCCGGGCCATTTCGGACCGGCAGAGACATGCCGGCCTAGGGTTCGGCACAACACTGTTGTGATCGGGCTATGGTAGTCCGACACATTTACTCGGACTGATACGTTTGCTCGGACCATACCAGACCTACTAACAGGGCACGACGGATGACCCGACCATATTGTAGGCTGGCACGGCCCGCACAGCTCTTGGAGCAGCACGGCGGCACACCGGCCCGTCAACACGCAGCAGGGCACGCGCCGCGCCAGGCCCCCGAGCCGAGCCGCTGGCCCGCCTCACGCGCGCAGCCGCCTCCCGCGCCGCCTTGCACGTCGCGCCAGTGCCTGGCCTCGAGCCGAACCGCCTGGCCCGCTTCACGCGCGCCGCCTCGCACACCGCGCTTGTGCCATTGAGCTGAGCCACCTGGCCTGTCTTGTGCGCGCCGCCACGCACAGCCGCCTCCCATGCCACCTCACACGCCGAGCCGCCTGGCCCGCCTCGCATGCCGCGCACGCGCCGGGCCTACCTCGAAGCTCCCAGCTTGCCCATCTGCGTCGGCCACCTAGCCCTGGGCTGACCATGACGATCCCGTCACCGAGCGCTTTTGCAGCCCCGTGCGCCTTTGCGTCCTGTACGTCGCCTCTGGCGCCGACCGTGCGGGCGTGCTTTCCCCGGCGCCTACCGGCCAGCGTGTGACCACAACTGATCATCGCCCACCCAACCGCCGGTCACTAGCCACCTTACCACGGGCCACGTGAGGTGAACTCACCTATGAACTCAGCCGTGAAGGAAGACAACGAACCGTGAAGTCACCCAAATCCTCGAGCCAACCGGAATTAAAATAGATCCCACAAGGGGATTTTACTTTCTATTTTTTTGCGTCCGGCCACTAGTGAGCTCATCTCCTGAGTCCTGACTGACGCGTGTGTGGAGCTCACCAGACTGACGCGTGTGTGGAGCACTAACTGCTCATTGCAATTGCAATCAAATGGACATGTAACAAGAGAATGTACATAAATTCTTTCGTGATTTTTTGAAATTTTTTTCCATTTTTTCGAGCCACTGCATACCATTTTATAGTACTTTGCACTATTAGAATTTAACCAGTTTTATGCTAATTATGGTATTGCAAGACGTGCGAGAAAAAGAGCCGAGAGATAAGGACGAGAGAGAGAGGAAGAGGGTTGACAGAGATTGAGAGAGACGGACATCAGAAAGCTAAGAGAGACGTGCGAGAGAGGAGAGAGAGCAAAGAGAGATTGAGAGACAATGTAAGAAGTTACTATATCTCGCCCATCTCTCTCAGCTCTCTTTCTTTCCTGTCTCTCTCAATCTCTTAGCTTTCTCTCTATCATCCGTCTCTCTCAATCTCCCTCTCTCTTGCCCGTCTCTTTCAATCTCTCTTGCCTATCTCTCTCACTCTTTTTCTCGCCCATTACCTTCTCTCTCACCTGTGTTCAACACATACCTCTCGCTCTAGATACACAAAGAAAGAAAATATTTGAGAGCAAGTGCATTGTTAATGGCAAGGTATGCAACTTGGTGGTCGACAACCGCAGCTATGAGAATTTGGTTTCTCAAAAGCTTATGGAGCATTTAAAGCTTGAGACACATCCTCACTGGAATCCTTACACTATTGGCTGGATCAAGAAGAGAGTAAGCATGAGGATTAACATGCAGTGCCATGTGTCTCTTTCATTGGGAAAAAACTATAGCTCAATTGTGTTGTGGAATTTTAGTACAATAATATTTATGTCCAGCCTCAACTCCATACGTCTCAGACTCTTTTACTCTCGTCGCAATGGTGCACAGGATTGAATTTGGGCCGGCACGGCACGAAGCGCAAATGGGTCATGTCTAGGCTCGCCGAAGACGAGCCGGGCCAGCATGACACGGCACGGTGGGCACGACAAGCCGTCGCGGTCTGGTATAGTTCAGACATAAAGCATGATAGACCCGTGCCAGTCCAGCACGACGCCCACCTCTAGTGGCGCTTGGAGTGCGGCCACTAGGCTCGCAGGCCTGCGAGAGATCATAAAAAGTCATTGAAATTTTATATTGCAGTTTAATTTCAGCACTCTAGCTAGCCGGTTCACACAGAAATAAGTTACTCTCAGTCTGATTTTTTTTAAAAAAAATCCATAAACTAATTCTGCGTGTGTTTGTTGTGAAAGTTGACTTTAGGCACAAATAGCACATAATTGGCCGAATAATCTACGCTAAAGTTGGATCGGATGCGTGCATCGTTCCATTCAAACACGTACTCTGCTGACCTTAATCAGTGATAGTACTTCATGCATGTTGCATGTTCTAATAATTAGTCAATCATCTCTCTGTGGTGAGATACGAGCTTGCATCACAATATCACATAATGTTTTGTTCCCCTAGTTTGCATCACATGATGTTTTGTTCCCCACCACATGATGTTTGAGAACATATCCTGTGCAACCAGAGACTTGGTGATATCACGGTGCAACCCAACTAGAAAAAGTTTCAAAAATTTTTGAAAAAAATCATGGATGTACATCTCAGCTTACCCTATCTACATATAAAATTTCATGATCAAATTTGTCCTGTGCTAGAAGTTACAAAAAAGACAAAGTTGATCATAAACAGTAATGATCGTAAACAGTAACTATTACTGTTTATGATCAAGTTTTTCTTTTTTATTACTCTTAGCACAGGACGAATTTGATCATGAAATTTTGTATGTAGATGGGGTAAGCTGAGATGTACATCCATGATTTTTTTCAGAATTTTTTGAAACTTTTTCTAGTTGGATTGCACCGTGGTTTCACCAGCCTGTCTGATTGCACAGGATATTTTTCCATGATGTTTTGTTCCCCTAGTTTGCATCACATAATCTCAGCAGCAAATTGTAATGACCATTTTCTTGTTATCTTATGGGTACTTCTGGTGCTGAACAAATGAATTATATACATTGAGGGCATTCTGAGTTTGAAATAGAAAAGGACAAAGGGGATTTCTTATGTGCTATACACCTATCTACTATTCCCATATAGACCTGTAAATTGGGTCAAGCTCAAACGGGCTAGCCCGAACACGACACGAAATTGACGACCCAAAGCACGACACGGCCCAAAGCATTATGGGCCAGGCCAGCACGGCTGGGCCTTAAATCGCAGCACGGTGGGCCACCTGGCACGGGCCGACGACGGCCCAACTAATTGGATATCCCCAATCATACACTCCCACTACTAATTACTGGCCACATCTGATGCCACACTAGATAGTGATTAATTACTGGCTAAAAGTAGTTGGCTAATTAGCTTAAGACCAGATAGTGATGAGACAAAGAGAGAGAGGGGCAAGTGCGACTGCTTCAATCGATCTGGAGTAGGCCCGGCCCGATGGTGGCCCGACGGACTTTAATGCCGGGCCGAGCCAGGAAAAAACCATTTTGGGCCAGCCCGACCTGGTCCGATGATGCGGCCATGCCGTGCTAGGCTGTCCTGAAGCGGCCCGAAGCACGATGGACTTGGGCCGGCCGGCACAGCCTAATTTACAGGTCTATTCCCATTAAAAAAAAAGAACGTGCATGTGAAATAGTGTGACAGAATAGTATTTTCATTTAAGATAATGAAAGTACGGGTCGTCGCAAATAGTACACGCATGTTAGCATGCAGCAGCAAGCTTGGTCGGGTGGTCCTTCGAATTTTTATTATTATCCAATTTTTTAAAATATTTTTGTTAATAAACCCTCATCTAATTTATTTTCAAACTAGATCAATGCCCGTGCGTTGCTACGAAAAATAAAATTGGTAACGAAATATAAAGGTCAAGCAATAAAAGAAAATTGTGCTACAAGATCAAACATCTATTTCTCCCGATTACAAAAGTTTTCATGGTTTCTTCTCCGGTATAAATTAAAACTAAATATATTGTACGTAGCAATATATATTACCAATCTCAAAAATTAATTAATCATTTTTATCCCTTTTTGCAATTTATATTACCAGCTCGCGTTCCTCTTCCTCTCGCCATGCCCGCAGGGCGCGCTCCTTGGCGCCGTCGATCTCGTCTTCCTCATCGCCTAGCTCGTCCTCGTCATCCACCGCCTTCGCAGGGGCGACACAGGAGCTTCCCCCAAGCACGAGACGCCGCTATCGGCCACCGCCATTCCGACCATCGGGCGCTCACGGGTCGCGCGGACGCCCGCTGCCCTCCTCGCTGCGTTTTTCCTCTGCCGAGCAAGCCATGGCGCGCTATGGAGTCCGCCTTCCTCGCCTTCCATTTCGTCGCGCACGCCATGGCCACGTGGTCAGTCGCCTCGAAGAAAGGGACCACCGCTGCCACCCAGCCTTTGCACCTCCGCGTCTTCTGGATCGCCACCACCCTCGGCGCCGCGCTCTTGTCCACTTCGGCGGTGGTCCGCTGTGCCGACGGTTCGCTGTTCTTCCCGGATGACCCTCTCGCCTTTGCTGTCCTACTCGTCTCCATGCCTCTGGCGTACCTAGCCGTCACTGGTTTCACTGGCCATGACGCCGGAGTTCATGAAGATGAACCAGAAAACAACAGCGCCGAGGCGCTCGCCACGCCGTGGGCCGCCTCGTCATTCCTCTCTCTCGCGACGTTCAGCTGGATCAACCCGTTTATCTCCAAGGAGTATGTCAATGACTCTCTCACCGCTGACAACGTCCCACCAGTGTCGCCGGGCAACCACCCCGCTGCGTCAGACGCTTTGTTCACGCCCAATCGCCGGCCGCTGGTCACGGCACCGGTGGGCGCCACGCCCGGCCGTTTTTCGCCGCCGTTACTCTCGATCGCGGCGCTTAGCCTCCTCGCACCTCGCAGACCATGTACGCCGGTCCGTCACTTATTGATCGGTTAAATCGAATTAGATTACCATGGTGGCACGACATGAGAGATCTTGAATAAATTCTCTTGATTGATTCTGTGAAAACTGTACAATATATATAGAGTACAAAAGGAATGATTGGCCGGCTATTAATTTCCAACAATAATCAGGGATTTTGCTATAATAATCAGCCATATTTAAAGAGATATGACTGGCTGTAAATCAGGAAAGAATAATTAGCTATAATGGTCGGCCATTATTAGAGATATGGCGGGAGGGTTAGGAAGAACAGACCGCTGCCACCAACTGCAAATTTATATTAGTAGAGATATAACCCTTTTGTTGGATGTGAGCTCTCACGTGCTCACTCGCCACTCAATCGCTTCTCTCGCTTCACTCAACTCTCACACAAATATAGTGAAGAAGCACCCACGAAGAGGTTTTGCGGCACCGCAATCGTGCCATTTTCTCTTGGTTTTTACTTCTTACTTAATTAGCAGTTCATACATGACTTATATAACGCACGCACACGACGCTCGCAGCCACGATCTGCGCATGACTCCAACTTGCCCGCGTCTTCCGGCCGGCCATGCGCCCACGTCCTCTGCGCGGAGTAGCTCTAACGACTCGGCCACGCACACCTTGCGGCCACACGCGCCCCTTGCGAACTTCACTCCTGAGGACTCGGCTCATCAGACGCGAGACGTCTTGATCACTCCGTCCGCATGCAAACTCCACTAATCGGCTCTGTTCTAGTGCATATGCATGCACACATTTAGCCACCGACACACCCATGCGTAACTCGTAAGCACACACACATCCGCAGTTTCAACTAATCAAGGCCGCTTCTTTCTCCACGTCTACCACAGGACTTGGGCTCTCCATGCATGCTAACACACTCAGACTAGAAGACTAACACACACATACTGCCATACGTACAAGCACAGCACTATGCAATCCATGACTTGTAACGGCTAAACACAAATAAACGTTAAACAACCTAGACAACAAGATTAGTACTAACAATCACCCCCCTAATCTTGTTGTCGTTATTTTGAGCAACTCCTTGCGGAGCTTCAAAGCAATGTCGGTTCCTCATCCGCATCAGCAAGAAATGCCTTCTCCTTCTTCGGCTTGTAGCACTCCCGAGATAAGTGTCCATATTCTTGACAGTTGTAACAACGCACCTTCGATATGTCGTACGTGCTCTTCTTCTTCCCAAAGCTTGAACCGTCATCCTTGTTCTTGTACCTAGACTCCCATTGAGCACGAGTGAGGAGAAGATGTTCGTCATTGTTGTCGGTGTCGTGAACGCGCACACGCTCCTCGTACGCCTTGAGCCGTCCAACCGCTTCTTCCACCGTCATCGTCTTCATGTCCCCAAATTGCTCAATGGTAGAGACAATCTGCAGGTACTTGTTAGGAACAGCTCGGAGAAGTTTTTGCACGATGTAGCTCTCCTCCATCTTGTCGCCAAGGCCACGAATTTGATTGACGAGAGTCGTCAATCTCATGGCGAAGTCATCTACCGACTCTGTGTCCTTCATGCGCAAACCCTCGAACGCACTTTTGAGGGTCTGTGCGCGCGCCTCCTTGACACGGTTGGCACCAATGTACATGCTTTTCAGCGCCTCCCATGCTTCTTTCGCCGTCTTCTCAGCCAACATGAAGAGCATCTCGTTGGGGATCCCTTGGTAGATGGCCGCCAATGCCATTTGGTCCAAGCGAGTGTCGGTGACGCCAGGCTCGACAGCTTCCCACACGCCTTGTGCCTTCATGTAGACCTTCACCTTGATAGCCCATGCTGCGTAGTTGCTCCTTGTGAGCATGGGGTACTGCATCGAGAAGGTTGAGCTCTCCTTCATCGCCGGTGGCAGTGCTGCCCCATCACCGGAGCCGCTGCTCCCCAGCACGTTGGAACGCGTCATCATCTTGGGCATGGATCTTCACCTTCGGCTCTGATACCAAGTGTTGGATGTGAGCTCTCACGTGCTCACTCAGTTCACTCTGAACTCTCACACAAATATAGTGAAGAAGCACCCACGAAGAGGTTTTGCGGCACCGCAACTGTGCCCTTTTCTCTTGGTTTTTTTACTTCTTAACTTAATTAGCAGTTCATACATGACTTATATAACGCACGCACACGACGCTCGCAGCCACGATCTGCGCACGACTCCAATCTGCCCGCGTCTTCCGGCCGGCCATGCGCCCATGTCCTCTGCGCGGAGTAGCTCTGACGACTCGGCCACGCACACCTTGCGGCCACACGCGCCCCTTGCGAACTTCACTCCTGAGGACTCGGCTCTACTGCACGCGAGACGTGCTGATCACTCCGTGCTACATGCAAACTCCACTAACTGGCTCCTGTTCTAGTGCATATGCATGCACACATTTAGCCACTGACACACCCATGCAGAACTCCAGAAGCACACACACATCCGCAGGCCTCAACTAATCAAGGCTTCTTTTTCTCCACGCCTACCACAGACTTGGGCTCTCCATGCATGCTAACACACTCGACTAGAAGACTAACACACACATACTGCCATACGTACAAGCACAGCACTATGCAATCCATGACTTGTAACGGCTAAACACAAATAAACGTTAAACAACCTAGACAACAAGATTAGTACTAACACCTTTTAACCATGCCAGCACTCATGGCGTGGCTAAACATCGCTACCACGCTAGTCATGATGATGTAGAGGTCGAAGATCATGTTTGAGAAGAACATGCATCGATCAGGGGTGAAGAAGGAAGGTCTAGTACCGATTGTCTATCCGCCGCTCACCCACAACAATTTTTAGATAATGGAATCGTCTCCGGCCTCTGCCAAAGCACACAGCCCGGTTTTATTACATAATTTGCAACTACCCAAATGAATTATCGGATCGCAAACACATCTTGACTATTGGAACAAAAATTAAGGATAACAAAGTCTATTGTAATTAATCCATCCGTTTTGGCAAAAGCTTCATTGCAATGACCTCCAATCGAGTGCACATCGAATCTAATGTTCTCCTTGCTTCCTCACGCCGCAACAACGCCTAATCGCAGCCAATAAGTTCCCTTGAAGACAGCCGCATAAAAGAAGCATATCGCTTTCTTCCGAAACACGTAATCATTATGACAACACCATATAGCCCAACAAATAGCAGCCACACCCATAAAGATCAATTGTGTCTGTTTTTTTCCTATGCCTGTGAGCCAATCCCCCAGCACATGAAACATAGATTTAGGTAATGGCAACCCCGTAGCTATCTGAATAACTCTCCAAATAGACCTAGCATTGTGACAATCAAAAAAAAGATGTTGTATTGTTTCATGATGATCACAAAAACAACACTTTTGGCTCCCCGTCCAATTTCGCTTAGCCAAGTTATCCTTTGTCAAAATAACTCCACGCTGAAGATACCAAAGGAAAATTTTAATTTTTAAAGGAATCTTCAACTTCCAAATGAATTTATGATTAAACGGAATTCCCTGATTTATCGTATAATGATACATAGAGCGGACGGAGAATCGTCCATGTTTATGTAAATTCCATATAAAAGTATCCTTCGCACAGATAATCGGACATGAGCTATTTTAGCTACAAGGTTGTGCCATTCGCTTAATTTGTTACCCACTAACGCCTACTTAAAACAAATATGTAATGGCACTTGACTCATCACCGCGCTTACAAGACAATGCGGATGAAGAGTAATATTATAGAGGTTAGGGAACTGATCTTTAAGAGGCCTCATGCCAACCCAAACATCTGCCCAGAATCTAGTTTGTGAACCATCTTTTATGTTGAAAGTCCCACAACTTAGAAACTGATCCTTGACTTTTAACAAACCTTTCCAGAAATGGGAGTCACTAGGTTTAATTTGAACCTGTGATAATGTTTTTGAAGTCAAATACTTGTTTCGAAGCAAAGTCTGCCAATTCCCATCTTCATTAAGCAGTTGAAACAGCCACTTACTTAAAAGACAATTATTTTTGATTTGTAAGTTCATTATACCCAATCCTCCTTGATCTTTAGGGCGACATAGGATGTCCCATTTAGCAAGATGAGCAATAAAGATGCGTGTGGTGGCACTGATCGAGTTCCGTAAGGACCGAACGGCGTTGTTTGCCATCTACCAAACGATCCCCAAGAGCCTCATGCCATTGCTTGCTGGAAAGGACTCGGCAAAACTAGCATGGGACGCGATCACGACGGCTTAGATGGGACACGATCGTGTTCGAAGGTTTGACGGCTTAAGGGGACTTCGAGGGTTTGAAGGCGCTGGAAGACGAGGCCGTCGAGACATTTGCCACCAGAGTATCTACCCTTGTCAGTGGTGAAAGAATGCTTAGAAGAGTATGTCTTTTGGGAAGCGCAAAGAAATCTCCCGCTCTACAGTTTGTATTTATAGTAAGTCAGTACAGTATACAAATGGATCGCTTGATCCGATACAAGAGGAGATCATGCCTAACTGAAAGCTAACGTGCATCCGTAACAATAGGATCAATGAGGACTGAAGACTTGGCCTCCCTGAAGACTTGCTCTATGAAGACTTGGCATCAGGTTTAATTTTGACAAGTGGTATACATGGCCTCGACGAGAAGGTGCTAGATGAGATTGATGTTAATCGACGTTTTCTTCGTGCAACCCCGGCACGCTACATGCAGCTTGTTATTTCAATCGAGCAGTGTGTAGATCTGCAAACACTTACAATCGAAGACCGCATAGGCCGTTTTAAGGCATACAATGAGAGGATCAAAAGCAATTATCGTGATCCAAAGGAAGAAGATCATCAGATGCTGTCGCGTGCATCGTGGGAAGCTCTATTTGCTTAAGGCAAGAAAAGCGATGAGAGTCAGCGGCGGCATGAAGTGGAGTGGCCGTGGCAATGGTCGCGGCTACACCAAGAAGGGCAACCAGCGGGATGTTCAAAGTGAAAAAGAGCGTTATAAGGAACGCAAGCCTAAGTTTGACAAAAAGAAGATCAAGTGTTACAATTGCTGATATTTGGGCACTTTACTTTTGAGTGCCGAAAACCCAAGAAGCAAAAGGCATACATTGCAGAGAAGGGAGACAATGGGCCTGCACTATTGATGCTTGAGATGTGTGAGCTAATGGAACCAAGGAGGAAATCACAGGTATAGTGACGCTCGTGGAAGAGAACGTTCAACTTCCTCTCGGAGTCAATGACAAGGATGATGACAATGTCTCGTACATCGACACGTGCGCTAGCAATCATATGACTGGTTGCAAGGAGACCAGTTCACCGAGCTCAGCACATTATCAAAGGCACGGTGAAATTCAAGGATGCACCAGCAAGCACAAGGCATTGACAGACATATATATCAACACCCTTATGAGCGGAAGATTTCGAGAGAAGCCGGCCATCCCACGTATCGCCTTGCACATTTGCAAAAAAGTCCCTCTGTTTCTTTGAAATTACGGATAGGTCATCCGCGATTTTTTTTGAGATGACGATAAATTTTTTTCTTCGCGTTTGGGTCCCTGGCGCGGTATTTTACGGAAAAGCCTCCCGTTAAGTTCAAATCGCGAACAAGCCCTTTTCTAATTTTTTAGGATAGCGAACAGGTCCAAAAAAAATATCGAACGAGTCCCTGCTTCTTACGTTCAGGTCCTTTCTCCGTTTTTTCCGGAAAAAATGTTTTCGTCACCAAAAAAACCCATAAAAATGTTTTTGCCACCCAAAAAACCCGGGAAAAATATTTTCGTCACAAAAAAACACAGATTCGTCGAAGGTTTATAGTTACTTATGGATTTGACAACGGGTCATAACCGCGGGTTTTTTTAAAAAAAAATGTAGATTCGTCCGAGGATTTACAGCGACCAGGGAAAATTTGTTTTCGGCACCAGAGAAATATCCGTTTTTCCCGGAAAAAATGTTTTCGGCACCAGAGAAATGTGTGCAGCTCTATCTCTAGACTTTTTCCTTAGCTCAATTTCCCATCTCAATCATTGATACTTTTTTAAACAAGTATTATTACTCGCGTAGAATGTTAGGTTCGACAAAAGAATCTTGTCGTCTCTGATAATTTTTCGCCCTTTTTCTTATAGACTATTTTTAATCGGTTGGTGGTTTTGCGAAGATAAAAAATACATCCGTCTAGGTTCTTTCTCCGTTTTTCCCGGAAAAAATGTTTTCGACACCAAAGAAATGTCCATTTTTCCCAGAAAAAAATGTTTTCGGCACCAGAAAAATGTGTGCGGATCTATCTCTAGACTTTTTCCTTAGCTCAATTTCCCATCTCGATCGTTGATATTTTTTTATCTCTAGACTTTTTCCCGAACTCGATTTTCCATCTTGATCTCTGATGTTTTTTAGGCATGTATTATTACTCGTGAACACGTAGAGTATTAGGCTCGACAAAAGAAGGTTGTCGTCTCTAATAATTTTTCGCCCTTTTCCCTCTAGACTATTTTTCATCGGGCAGTGGTTTTGCGAATATGTATTATTACTCGGTGAACGCGTAGAGTATTGAGCTCGACAAAAGAAGGTTGTCGTCTCTAACAATTTTTCGCCCTTTTTCCTCTAGACTATTTTGACACTTTTTTCTAAAAAAGACAGAAAAACCGGGATTACACAGTTTTCCCCATAAATATCAAGCGATCAAAATTTTGTGTGACGCAGCGAACAAATTACATACGCCGCGGCGTAGCGCGGGTCATTATCTAGTACATCTATTACATGGTGAAGAATTGCCGTGAGGAGAGAGCGTCCAGCTGTTATTTTGCGTCATTTGCGAAAAAGTCCCTCTGTTTGTTCAAATTACGGATAGATCCTTCGCAATTTTTTGTGAGACGAAGATTTTTTTCTTCGCATTTGGGTCCCTAGCGCGGTACTTTTACGAAAAAGCCTCCCGTTAAGTTCAAATCGCGAACAAGCCATTTAATAATTTTTCAGGATAGCGAACAGGTCCAAAAAAATAACAAACAGGTCCCTGCTTCTTACATTTAGGTCCTTTCTCCGTTTTTCTCGGAAAAAAAGTTTTCAGCACCAAAAAAATCCGGAAAAAATGTTTTTGTCACCCAAAAAACACAGATTCGTCGAAGGTTTATATCAACTTATGATTTGCCAACGGGTCATAACCGCGGGTTTTTTTAAAAGAATGTAGATTCGTCCGAAGATTTATAGCGACCCATAGATTCGCTGGCGGGTCCTAACGACTCATTTTTTTTAACAAACACAAAAACCAAAAACGAAAAAAACCAGATTCGTCGAAGGTTTATAGCGGTTCATGGATTCATTTATCGTCCGGAAAGCACCTTTTAAAAAGGAAATACATAAAAACCCGCACTTTTCTTTTAAAAACAAAAACGCAGATTCACCAAGCAATTTTCTAAATAAAACACGCTTCGGCAAAAAAAAACACGGATTCGTCGAAGGTTTATAACAACTTGTGTATTTGTCAACGGGTCATAACCGTGGGTTTTTTTTTAAAAAAAAGTAGATTCGGCCAAAGATTTATAGCGACCCGTAGATTCGCCGGCGGATCCTAACGACCCATTTTTTTGTAACAAACACAAAAAACGAAAAAAAACACGCAAATTCACCGATAGCTTCTAGCCAGCCAATTTAAAAAAAACACCAAACGACATTTTATTTTTTATAGAAAAATTTGGGTCTGATTTTTTCGTCGGGCGCAGCATCGCGCGTCATTCTACCTAGTTACATTCTAAAGCTAACTAGCAATATCATTAGTTTAGGCCAGCTCGAGGAACGTAGTTGCAAGATCGCATTGGAAGATGGGCAATTATACATTTTTTATCACCAGGAAAAGTTGTTGGCTCAAGTCAAGAGAGAGAGGAATAGATTGTACGTCCTTAACCTTGATCTCACACAACCAGTGTGCTTGCTAGCACGTCTCAATGATGATGCATGGAGATGGTATTGTTGGCATTGTAAGGACCCCTATTTTTGCATAAAATACGAAAATAAGAATTTATGTGCATACAATACTAGTCCCATGATTAGTGGTTAGTATGTATATTTACAACAATTGAAATCATAACCATATATCATATTATTAAAGAGAAAACTATTTACACAATGTATTTGTACAATTCAGAGTAAATAGCAGCAGAGAAGCAAAGTCTTATGGTGTGCCTATCCAACCTTTAGGCAACTGACAAGGCATAATCTCTAGAATACTCGTTAACAATATTCCCGTAACTCTGCATCAAAATATATGTCGTTTGGAAGTTTGCTAACTTTATCTAAAAACAACAAATAAGTAAGGATGAGTACTTTACGTACTCCGCAGCTATTTGTAGGCCATTTCAAAAGAAAGGATTCTATGGTTAATTTGCATAAAGCAAATTTAAAATGTAAATACGAAATAGTAGGTTGCAAATAGAATTTAAGTAAAAGCAATTTAATACATAAAATAACAGTATGTAAGTACAAATAAGGAAATTCACGAACTTGGGTGATATGACCACATCTACAAACCATTTTCTACTAACACCCCGTAGAAACCAGATTTTATGAAAATAAAAATATCTAACAATGTGATTACTTTACTAAGTGACCATAACCGCGGGCGCGGTTAATCGATTAGATTTACACTCTATAGAGTTGTACAGCTTTTACCACAAGAAATGATCAACCATTTTAGTCTAGCCATTAACACACTTCCTTTGGTGTGTTAGCAAGGTGATCATAACATAACCGTTACATTATTTAACCCTAACTTTGTACCAGCCCAGTGACGACAAACTCATAATATAGTGGCAGAAGATATGTGTACATAATACGACAAATGGTGATACACCATATTGTCTCACTTCTCTTCATAGCATGACATACACCGTCGTATCAACAAACATTATTCCCAACACCTCGGTGTGGGCGCCCCTCGAAGCAATCCATAATGAAACAACCCATAATACTAACGCCTACCAATGTGCACAGCCAGTTTTAAGTAATTTAATAGGTTAAGACCGTCCCATATCAGTCTTGTGGTTGTACGGTTATCTTGACTTGAAAACAATCCATAATTCGATCCTTAATCCGACCCGGGCAATAATCTCCCCCTATACTACATGCAAGTCCCTTGCACCTTTGACTATTGCTAATAATCGCCCGTGTCAAAACCATGTTTTTATTTCCATTTTTAAGAAATTACCATTCATCACATTAACTATCATGTCCACATATCATCATAAACAGTAAAGTCTGCTATGTGTGTGCTTATTTCTAAGGCATACTAAGCGAATGCATATATAAACGAGTATACCCACTTTGTTATCATTGTGTGATTATCCATATTCTAGGGTTATCAAGGTTTACATGTCAATTTTGATTAAGAAGATCCTATTAATGAAGGTATTACCTACCAGATCCCACGAAATAGCAAAGTTTATAAACATAGCACATGCATGAAAGTTTTAATAAAACAATTTCGAAATATGGGATCAACATGGTCAAAGGAGGTGCTTGCCTTGTTGTTCGTCATCAGGAATGTAGTCTGGGTCATCGGTGAGGTTGTCGTCAGCTAATTTGGAAACGTCAGAGTCTACTCACTATTCATTAGAAACACTGCAAATAATAAAACTCAATAAGGCAAGAAGAAGACAGACAATAAATAAAAACTTGCTATAACAACAAATGTAGATTCTTTAATAGATTATTTATTCTTGATTTATGAATCAAGGAGACACAAATTATATGTTCTTTTATTTATAACATCAAATTCAAGAGGTAAAAATTATTTGATTAAGTATTGATTTATTATTCAACTATATAGTATATCATAGATATACACTATAGTTCACCCTAATTATTTTTGCACGTTTGGGTAGGTTACTGATTAAATGGCTCAAAGAAATTAATTACACTCAATTTGGGGCTTATTTAATTAGGTTATGCTTATTTGAATATTCCATACATTGAATCAAATCTTTATTAGAAAAGGCTCAAAAACAATATGAAATTCAGATCTTTTTACATATTTGAGCTCCCTATTAACCTGAGGATTCTAACAAAATTGGTTTAATTCAAATCAAAGCTTATTTACAAAATTTCTATACATAGTATATTTAAACCTATACTTCAGTTTAAAATTTTAAAATTTAAACAGTGGTCATTTTCAAAATAATTTTGTATATTTAGAAACTACTTGATTTTAGAAGATTTTAGAAATTTATTTTACTTTATCTGGATCTATAGTGCAGAAGTTATAAAAGGTTGCTTATTTTCAGGTATGAAAAGGCACTGCAAAAATGGAAAAAAGGCGCTTTCAAGCGTCTGGAAACGTATTTTTCCATTAGCGTGTATCTAATGAGCTCTGCCTCTACCGCCGACGCATGGGACCCATTGGTCAGCGACCCGAAACAGAGCTCGCTCTAGGTCTTGCCGCCGGCGAAGCCTCGGCCGCGGATTGGTCCGGCCAAGGGCACAGATGGCACCAGGGATTTTGCGCTTCTGGTGATGGGCCTCATCGGCACCGGCGACTGCCGAAGCTAGCCCGTCACTATGGCCGCATGGCAGCCGCCACGGACAAGCTTGGAAAAACTCGATTGGCATCGCATTTTTACCGGCGAATGGTCTATGAGCACTAGTAGGATGCGAGGAATCCAATTCACCTGAGAAATCGGCTGGAGAGCAAATGGGCTGAGCGGCCACGGGTCACCGGCCGAGAGGAAGAAGAGGAAGGGTGGCGGCGGGCTACAGGTACAGAAAACTGGAAATTGAGCTTGGTGAGTACTCAGAGGTGCTTTGGATCCAAGAAAATTAAGGAGTGGCTCACCGGATTTTTTGGGGGGGGGGGAGCTACGGGCTTGGCACCGAGTCAGCGCAATGGGCTTTATAGCCGGTGGATGGTGATGAAGCATGGCGGTTGCTCGATCTTGTCCGATGATTACGCGGTATGGTGAAGCGGCAACGAGAAGGAACGAGCACAGGGCTCGTGCTTGGCCTACTGAGAATGGTGATGATTGAAATAACCCAAAAATTTCAAAATCTTGCTTTATTTATTTATTTGGATTTAATTTGAATTTTATTCGGCTTTCTTTGGCTCCCTTTCCTTTTTTCGAAATCTTTCCCGTTTTGGTCGCCGCCCATTTCCAGAAACCTTTCCTTTTCTGGTTTGGCCCGATTTTCTTGGGCTTGGTTTCCTTCTTGGCCCATTTTCCTTCTCCTCCTACCATTTCTCTTTCTCACTGACCTCACTCTCACTTTTCCCCCACCTGGCCACAGACAAGATTCCCCATCGCCTCACTCGGTGCAGTGCTCAAGCCCGCCCACGTCGCTCAGCTTTTTCGCCTCCTCGAGCCCCGCACCACCTTCCCTATCCTCGCCAATCGACAGCTGCCACAAGAAGATGTGCGAACCCTTCTCCCCAGAATGCAAGCTTGCCGAGCACCTCTCTCTCTCCGCTCCTTACGCTTATAAATAGCCCTCCCCGTGATCATTTGCCTCGCTCCGAGTTCGCCAAGACGCACTCTCCATTTCCCACAAACTCTTTCACCTGCCCGAGCCCCAAATCGCTGGTGCCGTCCTCATCTTCCCCGGCACCGGTGCCCTCTCGTCGCAGCGCGCCTCCGCTATCTCTCCCGCCAATTTCTCCTTGCCATCGGGTTAGTCGAAGCCTCTTCTAGCCTCTCCGCCAGTCCATTCCTCCCCTCGTGCGCCCGTTCGCCAGATCACTGGTTGTCTTCTTGGCTCGGCCTTCCTCGCAACTGCTCGCCCGCCTCTCTCTAGCATTGGGCCCCAGCGTCACCGCCTCCTCGCCTCACTGCTAAGCCGACCCACTACATGACTCCCTCATGCCCATCACGGGCTGGCCCACCACACCACCAAGATTATGACCATATACCGAAGGACCCGCGTCTTGGCGTCTTTCTTGAACCAAATCTGGCGTCAAGCACGCCTGATGCAGCCAAATGGCTACTGTGTGGCCCAAACTCTTGTTTCCGATTTTTATTACATTTTTCGGGTTTTAGTTTATTTAAAAATCCGAAGAATGCAAGTAGAATTCCAGAAAAATCTCCAAAAATCCCCAAAAAACCCCAAAAATGCTAAAAATACATATTCTTGACCAGTTCGAGCCACTGAGTCCAAAAATGATCTCCGTTTCGCCAAACCAAGTCCAGAAAATTTCCAAAATGCCCTTGACCCCTATCTCGGCCATTTTCTCTCTGATTCTTTTTTCGATTTTCTTTCTTTGTTTTGTTTTATTCGTTTATTTATCGTTTACATTTCTTTGCGTTAAATTCGCCGTCGAAGCGACCGTTGGCATGAATCTCAGAGCAGGAGCAGACGTTGGAGCCGTCGCAGGAGCAAGAGCCGTTCGGGGCCAGGCACGACCTCAACCCCTTCTTATTAGGCGAACCCTCAAATCCGCAAGGCAAGTCACACTCCTTGAACATGTTGAGCCCAGTTCCATTATAGTATATATATTTCTTGTAATGCATTATTTTTGTTATTTTGGGAAAACTAGGAAATGTGGTAGTTTCGATTGACATGATTAGATACAACCAAATATTAAACCTGTTGATATGCCCTAATTCCTTTTAACCTTAGGCTATAAAATATTGAACCCTCGTAGATGTAGCAATTCATACAATTATTACTTTTAGACAAATGCTTAATCTCCGAGAGATGACTCGGTTGATTTTCAAAAATTGCCACGGTGTGGGGGACAGCTTGGGCGGACCACGCGAGGTGGCTGCTGGCCCAACCCCCAACCGATGACGAGGCCAAGGTTGTGATGTGGTGGTGGTACAGTGGGTACCAATGGTTTGAGGAATGTCATTTGGCTGAGTTTTCGGCATTTAAGGACCGATGTCTTGGGCAACGTAAATAACTTCAGATTTCGCTCAACCACAGGTTGGGTTGGTCAGCTCTGTTGGCCTGATCCACGTAACCCGGTATATTGTCTTTTCCCCTTGAATGCCTACAAAAGGACCCATTCGCTGTGGAAGGAATGGGTAGCGTCGTGATAGGGAGTGAAACGGAATGAAGAGGCCATTCGGCGGTTTTCACAACAGTAGGTTTCCTCAACAAATCAGGTCGCAAGGCCCGCTTTGGCCCGTGGGTTCCTAGAGGTCAAGGATTTGCACCACCTACTGGGTAGGAGCTAAAGGGGGAAAATTCAATGAAAGGTTATGTCAATCTCGGTCGGGCCGCATGCATAAAAGTTGCATGTTGATCCGGTGGCACTAATGACCGTAGATGTCTTGTGGGTAAAGCTGAGCACCTCTGTAGAGTGATATCAATGGTATTCGAATACGTTGTGCTTCCGGTTAATGAAGCTGAGTTAATTTAGGGTGATTCCTGTATCTGCGCCCCTGTAGCTTTCTTAATTAAAATTTGGCAAGGATGTGAACTTTGCAAATGACCCCCCTGATATATATTTATATTGCTATTAATGGTTTGTGTTTCAAATGAAAACTGATATTTACAACTTGCATCCACAATACTTAAAACATGTGCCTACCTTTGTTTATCCCTGCATATAATATTCAGAATTTTCGTGTGGTTTGTTGAGTACGATTGTGTACGCACCCTTGCTCCCAACCCCCTCTTTAGATTTCAATTGAAGATGGCGAATTCCAGAAGTCCGTAGATGACGATGTTATTTGGTTTGAAGGCCTTGATCTATCTGCTCAAGCCTTTCCTGTGGGTGTTCTGTAATGTATTCGGTGACAGCCGCACCTTTTGTAAAACTTTGGCCATTAGGCCCTTAATTGATCTATAAAATATTCGCATTTGCTTTTATGTCTGGCAATGTACGCTTGGTTACCTACAGCTAAAATTCTGGGTAGCTGTGAAGGTATTTATACGCACCCCCTGAAAAGGGCGGTCCGTGACAATGATTCAGAGGTGCGCCGAAGAGCAGCAGTGAGTAGTAATGGCGCCGGGAGAGAAAAGACAGCCATTCAGCTGGGGAGAAGAAGAAAAACACGAGGACAGTGGGGGCACCTGACAGGTGGGGTCGGGACCCTACTAAGCAGTACTGAGAGGAATGGCTTAGTCTAGCTGGCTGGCAATTGTCTTGCGCAGTGGAAAGGACCCACATGCGAGTGACTTTGGAAGATAAAAATATGGGCTTGATTTTGGGCAGCACATGATCTGCATTTAAAGATTACCAAACCTTGATCAAAATTTTTGAAACTTTTTTGACTGAAGACCTGGGGTAACGATGGGTCTTCAGAAAAATTTTGGGCTTAAAATATACTACAGAAAAATCACAATAAATCTAACAATGCTGATTGCACAGATTTAATTACTTTCTATTTTTAAATTTCAAAGCCGTTTAAATGTAAGTTTTAATTTTTGATACTTTTAACAGAGATAAGCATTGAGTTGATGTCGGCATGGTAAAAATCTCAGCTCAAGATAAGCTTTAGACAATGCACTCATTGGTACCAAATCTTCATGATATACCTTATCTCTACTAATATAAATTTACAGTTGGTGGCAGCGATTCGTTCTTCTTTACCTCCCCCTATATCTCTAATAATAGTCAGTTATTATAGCTAATTATTCTTTCCTGATTTACAGCCATCCATGTCTCTTTAAATATGGCTGATTATTATAGCAAAATCCCTGATTGTTGCTGGTAATTAATAGCCGGTCAATCATTCTTTTTGTACTCTATATATGCTGTACAGTTTTCACAGAATCAATCAAGGGAATTCATTCAAGATCTCCTATGTCGCGCGGCGAATAAACTCGACAAACTGATCAATAAGTGACAGACCGACGTACATAGCCGTGAGGCGCAGGAGGTCAAACGCCACGGTCAATAGTAACTGCGGCAAGAAGGACAGCCAGAGCGCGACGCCCACCGGGTGTCGTGACCCCAGCGCCGGCCAGTTGGGCGTGAACAAAGCATACGACGCTTCGGCGCGATTGCCTGGCGACACCGGTGGGACGTTGTCGGCGGTGAGAAAGTCATTGGCATACCCCTCGGAAATAAACGGGTTGATCCAGCGGAACATCGCGAGAGAGAGGAACGACGCGGCGGCACACGGTGTGGCAAGTGCCTCGACGCTGGTGTTTTCTGGTTCATCTTTATAGGCTCCGGTGTTATGACCGGTGAAGTCAGTGATGGCTAGGTACTGTAATAAAATGTATTTGCTTGCATTCAACTATAGAGCATATACTAGAATTATATGGCCAAATTTTAACTTTATTTTGTCTGTTACTCATTTGATCTACCTATTCATATGCAAGCTATATCATCAGTGGAGATTGCCCATAGCTGTCAGTCCAACCACTGTCAAGGACAGAGAAGGATGTTGATTTACTCTTCTCATGCCTGTGAAGAACACATATTTAAAAAATGGGTTAATTGGATATATGCCACTGCAGGAACCGGTTATTCGAGACTTATCATCGTTCTTTTACTTTTTCGATATATGCTATTACGAAACCGTGTTTATTCGAAATATGCCACCGCTCACAACACGTGTGCCGTCCGATCCTAAAAACAGAATAGAAATATCTAAGCCACTTAAACTGACGACACAAAATCAAGAAATCTGGCTATCCTAAACCCGAACAAATATTGAGAAGGGAAAGTGGGGAAGAGTGTATAGCTATAGATTACCAAGTTCTTTCCCTCGACGATGACGCGATTCTGCGACCGGATGACCCGCTTGATGAGCCCGCTCTCATCCTTGTCCTTGCCTCTTATGATCATCACCTGGCCACAAAAAGAGAGGGAGATGAGGATTGGGGTGATGGAGAAACGGATTACGTTGTCACCGCGAAGGATCTTCCAGTGCCTGGTAAGCTTCTCCGCAGCTTTCCACCCCATTCTTGCTTCGAGAGTCGAGATCCCTCCTCTCCTCCGCGCTCTTGAGTTCCTCTCTCTCAGGGCTTGGCTGGGGAGGAGAATACCGGATAGCGGTGAGACGGGGACTGTCAGGACCCCAAATCACTTGCGATTCCAGAGCTACCAGAACAGCAAGAGAAAGATGATCCCACCGCCGCCAGAGAGATAGAAACTACCAGGAACAACTAGGGTTCTACAATACTCTAGAGAAGACTAAAGCAATATGCGGAAGGATATTCGTTTTCCATTCCATCGATCGAATTTATACATCACCTACCAAAGCAAGAAAAGAAAGATAACAAATGCAGAGGTTAAACAAAGAAGCAAAGAAAAGAAAGAAACGACAAAACAACAGACTTAATCCTCCTGTAATTATCGTTCTCGGTCATCTAGCCGTCGGATTGCTCGATTTCCTTCGATATCAACCCCGACCGTTGATTCCACTTTAAACTCCTTCTTCGCCTCTTTCCTCTGTTTTCTCGACTTCCCTCTTCATTTCTTCTCGACCCCACTACTTCACTCGACAATTCCCCTTTCTCAAGCACCAACTTGTCCTCAAGTTTGGAAATAGGAAATGTTGACTTGATGAAGGAAAAGCCATGGATCTTCACATTGCCAAGATGTATGCAAGTAAATGCCATTACTTCCAGATCGAGAGCTGTTCCAGAGTAATTCCTCGATTGATGCAAGCGGTATGCAATACCAGATTCCATTGCATGCTTGACTTCTCCTCATATACAATCCTTTGATGTACAAAAGTGATTCTTTGTGCTTGATAATTAGGAAAAATCCATGAAATTAGGCAGCCAGTGGGTTGAATTATCAAACCATTCATCAATTCTAACTCTCCATTGTAATGACAACAATATAAAAGACATTGGAAAAGTGCTCCTTCTTGCCTTATCGCCAGAGGGTTCAAGCAAATTCACAGACACTTCTCACCGATGCAAGAGCATGAAATATCTCGATTCCTCTTCATCCTCATAAGGAATAGCAAATAATTCAAGATACTTTTCCCAACTAGCATT
Organism: Guadua angustifolia; assembly: GCA_036346375.1. Lineage (NCBI taxonomy): Eukaryota > Viridiplantae > Streptophyta > Magnoliopsida > Poales > Poaceae > Guadua > Guadua angustifolia. The sequence continues at coordinate 9,827,813 of CM070521.1, read as the reverse complement.
CTCATCACCCAAATTCACCCATGGTATGAGCCATTGTGTAGTAGCAATCCCTTTCTTCTTGATGATTCTCAGCGATCCAACGTAGCAACATGTTCTGCTTTTGATTCTCCCATCGCCTCCACTAGTGGAAATCCGTGAATTGGTACATGTTCGACTTTGTCCATTGGCGCATGTGACATTCTCTTACAAAATACTCATTATTCCTTCTCATCTTCACCAATAAAACACTTTCTTAGGATGAAGATGAGTGGCTCTACCCCAAAGTGACCACCAAAGACCGAGGTATGGAATGCATCAAGTAGTAATCGATATGAGATTATTATTACTTCCAACATACATCCGCCCTTGTACTTACCAATTCTCGATTCCAGTTTGTACTTTCCAGTTAGATCGACTCCGTTTGCATTTCGACACGATTTGTGCTATTATATCATCATGTTCATAATCGGTTTGAACCTCAACCCCCACCGTAATAACATAAGTAAGAGCATTACATATTTCAATTTCTTGAGTGGATGTTCCATCTTCTTAGAATCGAGATAACCTGCCACCTGCTTGAATACATGGTTGGAATATTCAATATGATATGCAACAAAGGTGGATTTACTCCTATTTGCCACCAAAACTTTCTTGTATGGCATTGAGAGCAGAGAATACCCATTTTTCATCGCATATTCATGATCCATAAAGGAATTTGTGCGACCATCGCCAACCAAAGCTATTGCTTGTTTCCTTCCAATATTAAGTATCAATGAAAATGTGATTGGTCCAGATGTTCCATTCATTGCATGTACTTGATATCTGCATCAATAAGTCTTCCTTCTCTAATTCTTCATTTACTCGAGGACTTCCGTGAGCCGTGACACAACCGGTTTCAGCTATCAACTCCGCATCTTCGCTCCCCGTCTTCAACATGTCCCCGATTATGTCTTCTAGTGCCGCCCTTTGATAATGGGGTATTCTCAGAAGGCCACAAGTTAGGTGGTTTAGCACTTACTTTCGATGTATGACAGATCACACTTATGTCTTGGGGGCAATCCAATTACTTCAAAAATACATCAAAGTAGTCATGAAGTGCCGCCTCCACCTCGAGACTTAATTGTTTTGGGCTGTCCTGTGCTTCTAGCTTGACTGAATTTACTTGAATTAGTAACACATTAACCCCTTTCCGTGCTCCACTTTTGAAGTCGACTAGCATTCGTAACATAATTGGTTGTTGGTCGAGTGTAATCCTGAACCCAATCACTTGACCACTTTTGTTAATGGTAAACACCTTCTCCGGAGACCCGATGTAATGGGGCTATGCTCATAAATCCAATCCACGCACGACGATCACGCCATAGTTGCCTAGCTTCAAAAATTTAAAAGCACCGAAAAGTAGCATTTTGGATTTCATACCCTAAGTTGTTCATCGTGGCCGATGTTAACTTGCCCCCACCACCACAAGTGACTCTCCTGCAGCCATTGAGCTCAAAGAATATCCATTGTTCTCATCATCTTCATATATTTCTACTTCTTCATCATCGGGATCTTCATCCTCCATTTTCTCATCAGCTCCGTGTTCATTATGGGCATCTGTTGAATGATTTGTGCCCATCTTTTCCTCACCCTCTTTTATCGGGCTTTGTCACGCAAATTACCGAAAGTGATCAATCCAAATTTATCGGGTAGTCACCGTAAAAGGTTGGTAACTCAAGTTTGGGACCCTTGATAACATCCTCTGCGTGATAATGGTGATTGGTACGATTCTCTCCACAATATAAGTTTCTCTGTGCATCCAATACTTGAACCCACGGACTATGATAATGTTGAGCCATACTTCCATTGTTATGCGTAACTCCAGATTGATAGTACCGAGGAAGAGCACTTCCGTCCATCGGCCAAACCATATGGATGAGATTACACTTTCCCCATCTGCGTTCCTCTAAGCATCCACCAAATGAACTCTGGGTAATGCATGGGCTGCAAAGAAGTAACTCCACCATATACATTTCTGCTTGACCATATGATGAAAACACAGGATGACAAGAATCCGGCAAAGTTGGTTGCCCCCATTACCATATCGCAACCCGAATGAGTTAGTCTGTGGCGAGTCTGGGGCGACTTGAGTGTCTACTACTCTGCTACATCTATCCGACCATGACTGCTTGCATTGGTCTGATTTGCATTAGTGAATTCATCACCTTGCACCACTTCTTCGAGATCTTCTTCATAGACAAGATCTTCATTCTCCCCATGCCTCGGACTAGCATGCACCGCTTTTATCTTGCATTTAAGGTTATGTCCTCGAGTCCACTGCTCATTACAATGCTCGCAATTCTTTGATCTCTTGTCAATGGAAGCGATTATAACTTGATCACCGCTTCTCTTGGTTGTGGTGATTTGGGATTAACAAAGTTGTGATTTAATCTTTGAACTACCACTTCTATATCCAAAGACCATACTCATATGCTCCACCATAAGCCCCAGATCCTCTATTTGTGCCTAAAGGACCATCTTGGTAACTGTAACCAACTGCATTTGGATTGCCATAAGGTCCACCATACGCAGCAGAATACCTCCATATGAGTTCCGTTGAGCATCCAATGACTGAACTCCGAGAAAATGCATGTTTTGTGCCCCGTAACTAACCCCATACACGTTAGCGGTGATAATATTGAGGTAAAACGGATGAGAATAACCCGAATCTGTTGTCCCTCGATTCCGTGTGAGTAACCTGATTCATCTCGCGAGGTAATCGAAAGCGACCAAAAATGAACCATCGACTACAGGAATACTAACACCCATACCACCAACACAAGGATATGCAAACTGCTTACGATTGCGGTGTGAAAATAGGAGGTATATCGTTACCAAAGAATTGGATTTTCCATCGTAATGTATAACCATAGGATCGCCTAACATCGGAAGATATACTCTGTGCCTATTTAAATCAGATCGATTGCGTAAAGATTACCTTCCATGGTGTTGGACGGACTTTGTTGATCGGCCAGATTGACGACGCTCTTTGAGTTCCCCAACAAGATGTTCTTGATCTCCACCATATCGCTTGGAGGTTTTCTGCACCACCTTGAATCTTTCCAATCTCTCGCCGATTGCTTCTTTCCACACGCCTTCTCTTTCCCAGATCGAGGGATTTTACAGATATCCCCAACCTCAAATCTTTCCAAGCCGAGAACGAGATGCTCGATACCAATTTGTCAGATTCCCAAATCACTTGCGATTCCAGAGCTACCGAATGAAGAGAAAGATGATCCCACCGCCGCCAGAGAGATAGAAACTACCAGAACAACTAGGGTTCTACAATACTCTAGAGAAGACTAAAGCAATATGCGGAAGGATATTCGCTTTTCCATTCCATCGATCGAATTTATACATCACCACCAAAGCAAAGAAAAGAAAGATAACAGCGCAGAGGTTAAACAGCAAGCAAAGAAAAGAAAGAAACGACAAAACAACAGACTTAATCCTCCTGTAATTACTGTTCTGGTCATCTAGCCGTCGGATTGCTCCGATTTCCTTCGATATCAACCCCGACCGCTGATTCCACTTTAAACTCCTTCTTCAGTTTCCTCTGTTTTCTCCTGACTTCCCGCGTCTTCATTTCTTCTGACCCCAGCTACTTCACAGCTCCTGACAGGGACGAGGGTGGAGACAGCAAGGGAGGCGGCGGCGCTCGCGCGCGAGGTGTCCGGGAAGAAGAAAGCCTCAGCCTCCTGCAAGCTGCGGACGTGGAATGGGCCCTAACGGGCTGAAGATCCCTCTTAATCCGGGCTCAACCAAACGCTCCTATAAATGGGGCAAAAAAATTGCCACGGAACATGTATTGGGCCGAAATTTTGTCCTATCTAAAAGCCCTCAGGGACTATTTTTTTAATTATTATTATTATTTTTTTTATAAAGGAATCAGCCTCATCTTGGAGTCAACTCGATAGTCCAGGATCGAATTCGAATGCCAACATTGATCCTCTATTTGTAAACGTTTTTCTTTCGAAATTTGGAAGCGTTTGCTTAAGCGTCAGTTGGGCTAAATGTCAGTGCCAACTTCTTCTTTCTTAAGGAGCTGTATGCATACGCTACAATCTGCAGTTGACTCCAACATAATCCTCGGATGATCGGATCCAACACATACAGCTGACCTACTACAATCACCAAATGACCAGGATAGCGTTCTACCAGCCACAAGCCCTTCCCTTAATTTGTAGCAATCCAAGTACTACAATTGAGCCATTTCTTGTAAAAACTTCTAACCCAGCCTCTGAATGGAAATATTTTCTGATAAAAAATGTGACAGTTAGCAGCACAATCGTTTTCTTATACGAATTCCTCGTGATCACCGGGCTATTTTTTTTTAAAAAAAATGGCCAAAAGCTCTGACATTCAATATAGAAGGAAAAACAACAACCGGACAACACGCACACCCCACGCGCTGCCCCCGACTCTCTGCACGCACACCTGGACGAGACCGAAGTCTCGAACTCAGACGGGCTGCAAGTGTTCAAGCGCTGCTAGTCACCCGAGCGGAAGCTCGTTCGCCGTGATCACCGGGCTATTACTCATTGACCATTTCAAGATCCCCTAATCAAGTAACGTAGCCCAGAACTGAAACATATCACACGTAAAGGTTCCATGATTCCATCTCCATTTCAAAGCTTATGCTAGCCATAGATAGCTCTCTGCAGCAGGCAGCTTTACTTACTGCAAGGCAGGCAGGCAGGCAGAGGAGTTACCAGCTCCGCGCCTCACCCTCCACACGCGCGCGCACCCAACACCGGCATCGCTCCTCGCAATCCACTCCTAAGTCGTCCTAATGGGTGCCGGCGACGACGACACCACGCCCCCTGCAGCCGCCGCCGGCAACGGCAAGACCGCCATGGGCGTCGTGTCGTCGTCGTCCTCTCCGGCGGCGGCGCCCCAACCGTCGGTGCTCAAGTCCGTGGCGCTGTCGTACGCGTACGTGAGCGTGTGGATCAGCCTGAGCTTCTCGGTGATCGTGTACAACAAGTACATCCTGGATCCCAAGATGTACAACTGGCCCTTCCCCATCTCCTCACCATCATCCACATGGCCTTCTGCGCCTCCCTCGCCGCCACGCTCGTCCGCCTCCTCCGCATCGTCGACGTCCCCTCCTCCCCCGGCATGACGCCGCGCCTCTATGCCGCTTCCGTCGTCCCCATCGGCGCGCTCTACGCGCTCTCCCTCTGGTTCTCCAACTCCGCCTACATCTACCTCTCCGTCTCCTTCATCCAGATGCTCAAGGCGCTCATGCCCGTCGCCGTCTACTCCCTCGCCGTCGCCTTCCGCACCGACTCCTTCCGCAGGGCCTCCATGCTCAACATGCTCGGCATCTCCGCCGGCGTCGCCGTCGCCGCCTACGGAGAGGCCCGCTTCGACGCGTTCGGCGTGCTGCTCCAGCTCGCCGCCGTCGCCGCCGAGGCCACGCGGCTCGTGCTCATCCAGATACTGCTCACCTCCAAGGGCATGTCCCTCAACCCCATCACCTCGCTCTACTACATCGCGCCCTGCTGCCTGCTGTTCCTCACAGTGCCCTGGTACTTCGTCGAGCTGCCAAGGCTGCGCGCCGCAGCGGCGGCGGGGCTCGGCCACCCCGACGTGTTCGTGTTCGGGACCAACTCGCTGTGCGCGTTCGCGCTGAACTTGGCAGTGTTCCTGCTGGTAGGGAAGACGTCGGCGCTGACCATGAACGTGGCCGGGGTGGTCAAGGACTGGCTGCTCATCGCCTTCTCCTGGACAGTGATCAAGGACACCGTCACGCCCGTCAACCTTGCCGGCTACGGCATTGCGTTCCTCGGGGTCGCGTACTACAACCACGCCAAACTGCAGGGGCTCAAGGCAAAGGAGGCCGAGAGGAAGGCGGCATCCATATCGGCGGTGAAGGAGGATGATGCGGAGGCCGGTGCACGGCTGCTGCCGGGGAAGGATGGCAGTGAGCAGAAGGGTTGAAGACGCGATGCATGAGTAATACAAGCAAGACTTTATTATTGTACCACTACATTTTTTTTTCAGCCTAATCTGTGAGTTAATTATTCGCGATCAATGTCAAGTTTGTTTATGTTTGTAACGATTCTTCATTACAAGGATATTTTCTTGTCAATGCATGCTAAACTGTAGGTTCCACGTTGTAATTTTTCGAAATATGGTACACACAATTTCTGAAACTTTTCTCCTCGAGCGCACACTCACCCTCTGGACTCTGCTAAGACCTTTTAGTTCCATTAAAGCACTGTGGGGATCCACCATACATGGTTGTTAGTATCTGTTTGCTGATCATGCAGCATATATTCCTCTGCTGACATGACCATGCACAAACCATTCCCCTGACGTCCGCAAAAGGATGATAGTCCGGACAGTATATCCGGGCGGAAGATCTAGACCATTATTTTTGATCTAACGGTTAATCTACAACTAATAAAGTTGTTGTTTGGACTGCTACCGCATTGGATCTCTTTCACAACTTCATATATAACCCACTGGTTGCCAAAGAAACTTCAGTTTTACTCAAAGTTCAACAAGAAAGGGACGTACGCAAAGTGTTACAGGGTTTGCTTTGAGTAGGTCGGGTTGTTAGATAGATAGTTAGCACCTTCATAGTTCGTACTAATATATGCCCCCAAATGCACTGGTCACTCAACTACTATCTTTAGGTTCACTCAAAGCTCCACCGAGAAGAAGAATCCAAGAATTAATGGCCTACAAACCGCACGGTTAATCTCCATCAATTGTATGGATATTTCCGCTCCCAGTTCAAACAAGTTGGGTTGAAACAGGCGACAACGCGTACGAAGAATAGGATCACACGAATCATACAAGTGATAGGAGGATTTGTTTAAGCTGCATACGTCGAGTGGAATAGAAACGCAGGACATCGCTTAGGGATTTGGCTGTTCGATCAGTGCAATAGCCGCGTCTTCTGTAGCTGCTATATTTGTCCAGTGGAATCGAAGTGTAGAACTTCACTTAGGAATTTAATTAGAAAAAGTTGAAGGGGTGGACTGCAAATTCCAGCTAAATTTCGATGATCATTAAAAAAAAAATTATTTCTCCCCATGTGCATCATGCATGGCAGCACGGAAAATTTTCAGCAAGAGTTCAGTACAAACTTTACAAAGAGACTGGGCAAGGGTTGAGCCAAAGGGCACTCCCAGCTACGCATCTAGCCAGGAGAAGATGACAGGACGAAGTTCTTCTTTCACTCAATGCATATGAAGAGTAATTTCCCAAGCGGCAAATGTAGAGTTTGTATTGGCAAAGACTTTGCCATTTCTGCTTTCATATGTGCCTTGCAGCTATGATAAAAATTTCCATGAAAAGTGGCGAAGCAAAAGCTTGTTTGGTATGATATAACTTGCTGAAAATGTCAAAAGCGAATAACTACTACTTATTGCAAATTATTACTGAATTAAAATGAGAACGTCTTGAGGTCAATTGATTCTCAGCACTTGCCAACATGCTCGACTGAGATGACATGTAAAGAGCATATGTTCAAGAGTTTATTTAGCTAATCTCTACCCTTGTTCATACCTCCAGAACTTTGCAAATTGCTCCAAGTTTCTATGACAATTAGGATCGAGTTGTACACTGTTATATCCAAGTCAAGTGTACGCTTTTTCTCACACAAATATTCCCAGGCCAACTTCATTTGGATCAGTCTCTACCATGCATCCAGGAAGGCCTGTCAATTCAAGTGAAAGAATATCTTAGCTAACATACGCAATATGAGCAAAAACTAGTATTTGCGTGTTCAAATTGGACAGAGGAAATCACTTGTTCATCACAAAGTTTGTTGTTCCTTGAGATGCATGACCAAGAAGCAGCTTCCTTGATTCAATTGCTACCCCTTCTGGCTGCATTATGAAGAATTGGGGTGGTTTTAGAAAGGATAAAAGAATTTCTTCAACCCTATTCCATTGTTTTCCCTACCATGACTCCATTAGAGCGTTACTCAGCTCTTCTGGAAACCAAACGCCTGGTTGCGTGCTTCAAGAACTGCCAGAACAAATGCAGCTGTTGCATAGCCCACCGATCTGATTATCCAATCTAACATGCTTACTCAAATGCAGACAATATTGGCTACTGGTGAAAACTATATCAGAACTACTCAAACCAACCATAAACCAAGTATTTCTCGAAAATTTAAAATACAAAATCCAGGGATTCAAGGTTCCGACTAGTGTTTTTTTTTAGAAACAGAGAGCTCACGCTCCTGTCCCACTTTTATTAATGAGACATAATCAGCAGATCATGCTGTTCACAACCCAGCACATAAATTTCACCACCCACATTCAAGAAGTTCCAAAATTCCGGCACCACTGGCCTTTTGGTTCCCAACACACCCACTACTTAGAGCAAGTATAATAAGTCCTACTAGGCAGGCTGTATGAACATGTCCAAGTCTACCTGCAGAAAAAGAATGGTTAAAAGTAGTTGCACGTCTATTCCGGCCATTTGAACATTCCAAGTCTACCTGCAGAAAAAAGAATGGTTAAAAGTAGTTGCACGTACTACCCTAGACACAGCTAGAGTAGAATTAGTATGCAGTTACTCTGGGCACAATTTTGATAGCACAAGTATTTTTAAAAAAAAATAGAGGTAAAGAAAATATTTACTCTCATGGAGACACGCTCTCCTGCACTGCCATCAATTGCTCGAAAAAAAGGATCAACAAATTCAACCAACTTTAGAACCTTATTTTTATCCCTCAAGAACGCCTGAGAAGGACCAAGTTGAAGCCAGGTATACTCCAAATTAACACCAACTTAGTCACAAATATTATCCTAGTTTCAACTTCTATTATCATTAAATCCTATCACTACTTCTTAGTACCAGCTATAACTAAAAACGATCAAATGAAGTAACTTCATAATTCATAATTTCTGAAATAAGTCCTTTCCTAAACTTGGAAGAAGCGCCGCTCCCAGTCAAAAAATTATTCGTGTTTTAGTCCATTTTAAAATTATGAATAGGTCCTTTGCGATTTTCTGTGAGAGGAAGATTTTTTTCCCCTAAAATCGCGTTCGGGTCCCTAGCGCCATTTTGCGGAAAGAACCTCCCGTTAAATTCAAATCGCGAACAAGCCCTTTTCTAATTTTTCAGGATAGCGGACAAGTCCAAAAACGTAACATTCAGGTCCTTACTCCTTACGTCTAGGTCCTTTCTCCGTTTTTCCCGGAAAAAATGTTTTCGTCATCAAAAATATGTATGCGGCTCTATCTCTAGACTTTTTTCCCATCTCGATTTCCCATCTCGATCTCTAATGTTTTTTAAAACATGTATTATTACTCGGTGAACGCGTATAGTGTTAGACTCGGCGAAAAAAGGTTGTCGTCTCTAATAATTTTTCACGCTTTTTCCTCTAGACTTTTTCCCCGCCGCGGTTTTCCAACTTGGTCTCAAATATTTTCCAAATAATTCATCGAAAGAGATATTTCTACAACTCTATAAAAATTTTGTGTTCTTCATTAGTTTTGCTCGTTATTTCGACGATTAAAAATGCCGCGGAAAAAAGAAAAATTTTCTATGAAAGAAACGACGGCGCCGCGCTCAATCTATCGTCCGGCTAAAAGCACGCAAGCATTCCCAATTCGAGAAGAGGGAGCAGACCAAATGGAGCATGACAGTTGGCACACCTAAAATCTTGTAAGCACTCTTCACTTCAGCAAACTAGCAAGAATAACGCTACGCCAGGCGTCGCATGCAACGATGTAGTGTGAAAAAATCAAGAACTCTGTATTTTTTTTTTGAGAAAACATTGTTAGGACCCGGCGAATCTATGGGCCGCTATAGACCTTTGACGAATCAGTATGTTTTTTAGAAAACATTGTTAGAACACGTCGGCGAATCTATGAGTCGCTATAAATCTTCGTCAAATTTGTGTTGTTTTAACTGTAGAGAGATATAAATTATTTTTTTCCGAGGTCCGCTCCACTAAAAACCACCGGAAGGACCTAAACGTAAACCACAGAGGGACCTAAACGTAATTTCGATATTTTTCGGGTCTATTTTATTAAAAAATCGTCAAAAGGACGTAAACGTAATTTCTAATTTTCCGGAGGGCTTATTTGTGAGGGTGGGTGACGTGAGTGGGCTCAATGGCCGGGAATTCTCGGCGCTATAAGGATAGTTGTTATTCCTAAAATAGTTGACATAACATGATATTTGTTAGCTTCCTTTGGGACCACACCAAGTTTCTGCTTTATCAATTATAAGATATCAAAAGATAAATAATGCCCGAAAGTACTTACAATAAGTAAACATCTCTCTTTCTGACCCCCTTCACCAAAATCAATATGAAAAATAACATGCTCCACTGTAGGGTTTCAATTTGATTTCTTCTCCTGAATCATTAACGATAATGAGTTCAAATTTTCCTCTTCACTGAAAAATAACATGGGTGCACTATGGAAAAAGTCAAAAGTACCTTTGTTATACCCAATTACATCCTCCCCAAGAAGCAGAAAACTTGTTGTCAAAATAGCTATCTCTAAAAGTTGGCTATAGATGTTGTGCATTAATTATCCCTTCTCTCTTGTACATAACTAATCTATCTATGCTCGGTGGCTCCGCTAGCACGAGAAAACAAATAGTGCAGCATGAGAAAACAGATAGCGGAAAGAGAAAAAGGAATATATTGGGATTCATAAGTCTCGACTTGTCAACGATGTTCAATCACCGGTTGGATATGCTGAAAATTTTGGATCGCTTGCATAATCATTATGTTCATAATTTGAAATCACCTTGGTGGTAGCTAGCATCATAATCTCAGAAGCTATATTGTTTAAAAGTGAAGGTTTTGTTCCAATATCAATTTGATACGAATGATTGAAGTGCAAGAAATTTGCTTCTGCGTGGATACAACATTGTCTAGTTGTTATAGCTTGATATGAGGGGTCTACTGCAATTTATACTTCATTAACGGCACAAGAGTTCCTTTCATCTGGATAATTTTACATGAGTAGTTTCAAATAACTCGTTTTGGTTTTTTCACGTTTAGGTCCTTAAAAAATACGTAATTACGTATAGGTCCTTCCCATGGTTTTTTACGAGAAAGATCTTCTAGTTCATAAAAATCGCAAATCTTTCATAAAAGGACCCTAATAAATACCAAAAAAATAACGTAGTTACGTTTTAATCATTCCAGCTATTTTTTATGAAAAGGACCTTTCAATTTAGCGCAATCGTGGATCCTTCGTGAAAGGACCCTAGATAGATGCGAAAAAACGTGATTGCGTTCGTATCCTTTTAACCGTTTCGCGCGTTTTCTCGACGATTTTAAAAAAAGCACCGCCGAAAAAAATGAAATTGTTTTTGCGAAACGCGGTGTATCACGCCGCGAATATATTCCTAGGAAAATACAATAGTTAGAGGAAGTGATCGAGGAAGTGAAGAACAGGGAGACCGAGGGGTAGTCAGACTATCAGTGGAAGTGAGGAACAACGAGGAGTATGAAATACAATAGTAAGTTATTGCTTTGAGGTAGAATAGCTATTAAACTATCGAGGCATAAAGTGTTTATAATGATTTGTTTGAAGAGAGAGTTGTATTATATTTTGGTTACAAGGGGAATTCATTTTAAGATAGATATTGTTAAAGTTGAGGGTGATACAAATTTATTTTTTACTCCATCTCAAATCTACTCATACACAAAATCTACTATGTATCACTATAAATATATCCATGTAGTCCATAGAAAGAACAAGAGTTTTATTATAAACATCTTCTCATATAGTGATCACCTTTGTGCATCTATAGTTTTTCTCGAAAGTGTTTTTTATGTAAAATCTTTCTGTTCCTTTGGCCTTATATTTCTGCCGTGAGTTTTGTAATAGTTCTACTGAGCAGATAGTTAGAATCGTTCTACTGTACAAGCGGAAGTACACAAAGTTAAAGGCCTCTTGGTGTTCAGATACTTCATACTTGTATAAGTATTGCATACGGCTAAACGCCATGACTGTAGGGAAAAAAACCTTGAAGGGGGCATAGAGGCTATCTAGAGAAGTACTGGTGCCTGCTTTTTCAGAGAAGACTAAACTACAGTGGGTAGTGACCAATGGGGTAACTGAGGTTTGCATTGGTTCAAATGTACCAATTTACTAACCAACTCAAAAGCTCGTATTTTCCCCCATTTTGAATTGATGGAATGCAACTGAACTGATGGCACGATATGCTGGTGTTGAGGTGAGGTACCTACCGGTTCCTGTCGCCGAGGAGGATGTTGAGGTCGGGCTGGAGCCCGAGCCAAGAGAGTCCCGCGCGACGCGGCGGACTACTAGGAGGGATGGAGAGAGAATTCTTTGGGAGTCGATAACTTATCGCATTTGGGTGGGATCATTGTTTTAGACCCGAAGCTTTATTTTTTTTTTAATATGATTCTTTTCGAGTGGAATCGTAAATATAACTTTATCTTGACTGCAGAACGGGTCTTCCACACTCTCTTATCATCTACCACTCTTTGAGAAGGATGCTATATTTGTAAAAACCAAAGTAAGAGGTCAGAAAAAGTGATCCCTCCTCGCATTTGATTCTGCTGCGGCGAGGTCACACGGTGGAGAAGCCGTGTGGTCAGTGGTCACTGTGGTGTGCCGGTATGCGGTCATGCGGTGCAGGGATACTGTTTGGCTGGGTACGTGGAAGCGGGTGGGCCATCGGTCGTTGATCTGACCGCTCCTTCCTCCTCGCCCACGGCCAACGGGCTTCGGCATGACACAGCCACGGTGCTGCTCATCAGGTTGGTTGGACTTTTGCTGTTGGCGTTGGGCTGCCTAACTTGGAACATGCCCGACCTTCGCCCATCCGAAATTTCACGTCATGATTTCAGAGGATGCCTATCAAGTATCAACGTCGCGAGAAACGAACGGAGAGTAATCCGGGCAGCCGTGCACTCGAATAAAAGCCGTGAGCAATGAATTGTGCTCATCATCCTTCCGTGCGCTTGCAAGACTAGTAATTTCTATAAATAAATCTAATCCATAACATATAAAATAATATATTTTTATCCTTTTTCTATTTTTAAGTCATTGCTCCTTTATTTGGAGTTTAAAGATGACGAGTAGATAAGAAAAACAAAACTTCCCTTCCATATAGTACTCCGCTTATTTCCATATATCTCTTATGAATAGATAAATAGATCTAAGCTGTGAATTATAATGATTAAGAAGATTGGATGACCAAAATTTTCTTTTTCTTTTAGAATAATATAGGATTTTCTAGCAATTTTTTTTATTAACGTGGAAATTTTTAATATTTTTTATTAAAGTGAGGGCTTCTAGGAGGGCCTCCAATTATTATATAAAAAGATTTAGATGGCGTTTGTTTGCCTGGACGAGATTGAATGGGATATGGTCATCCATATATTTGGAATCATCTAATTGTTTGGATAAGTAGATGGATTAGATAGGGTTATCCAGTTCTTGGGAATATTCTCTCAAGATGTTAGATAGCGCTATTAAAAAATAGCCTGATAGGCTTATTCAGTTTGTTGTATAAAGAGGTATATTCGGTTAAATTCAAATTTTGATCAAATTGTTGCCAAGTCTTGTCCGAAAATTCAAATTTCAATCAAATTTTGTCCAAAAAATTCAAACCAAAATTCGAAAACTTGATCACATCTAGCCCATCTATCCAACAAAACGAAAAATTGGCTCATCCTATCCAATCTTATCCATCTAACCAAACAAAAAATTATCGTATCCTATATCTACCCAACCAAATAGGCACATAAATAGCTCTATCCTTACAATGCTAGATGGCCATATCCCATCCAGCCTCACCCAAGCAACTAAACGCACCCTTAGATTTTCTGGTATATAATTTAAAACCAACTTTTTAGCTTAAGCATCTCTGTTTGTTTGGAATTTTTTCATTGGCTTAAAAGTTAAAGTCAAAACAAATGGATAGTTTTTTATTTTGATTTTTTCAAAAACCATAAGCCTTTGTACAAATAAAAGTCAAAAGTCACCAAAGATATGTTTTTTTTTCTTATGAAGGGTTAGTTTCAGCCTAACACCACTAAAGTTAAGGTAAAATTACCCACTTCTACAACGTAAAAAGTCGATAGCTTTTAAGTTGTTTAAACTCAAAAGCTAGTTTTAAGCTATGAACCAAAAAATCTAACCTAAACAAATAGGGTCTAAAAGCAATACTTTTTTATACGTGGTAGAAGTGAATAATTTTATCTTAACTTCAGTTTTATTGTCTAAAATTAATCCTCGGTAAGCCAAAAAAAGCACATCATCGTTGGATTTTAGCTTTTAGTTGTAGATTCTGTTTGGTATGGCTGTAACTTTTCTAAAAAGTAACTTTCAACTGGACTGCATGGCTGAAGGACTACACATCTGGGCAGCATGTCTTTTTATTTGTGAGGGGAACGAGTCGAAAATAAGGTGAGAGAAATAAGGTTTGTGATTTTATACTTAGCGAGAGAGAGGTAGGGTAATTTTTTCAACTATAATGGCAAAATCAGAACCTAAATGCATCAAAAATGTTGGAAGCTACTCTAAATCAGTTTTCGACTTTCAACTTCTTCTAGTACTAATAGGCTACTGGCTTCTGATTGCGAAGAAGTCATTTATTTAGAACAACTTTCGGCTGCTGGAGCCATCTAAACAATACATATATAAAAACTTATGCCTTTTGAAAAAATTGAGTTAAAAAGCTATGTATTTATTTAGATTTTAAATTTTTAGTTTTTAAGTTGGACAAAAATCTAAGTAAACAGGACCTCCAGAGACAAGAATTTGTTGGATGAGTTGCACACGTACGCGCCTGCGCCGCGCGGCCGTGCCGTCGCCGTCCGCAAGCCGCTTTTAAGCCGTTGGGATTTGGCATCTCACGAAGCCCCGTCCTGCTCAGCTCCCACGGTCCCACCTGTTCTGTTCCATTCAAAACACAGTGGATTCCCAATTCCCCCAGCTCACACACCGACCTTTCCGCGGCCCCAAACCCCGAACCCCCATGGCCGGCTACCCGCCACCCCCCGGCTATGGCTACCCTTACGGTGGCGCCGGAGGCTACGGAACCCCACCCCCTTACGGCTCCTCCCCCGCCCCCTCGGCCCCGCCCTACGGCGAGAAGCCCCCCAAGGAAGGCAAGACCTCCACCCCCTACTACGGCGCCCCACCCTCCGCACAACCCTACGGCGGTGGCTACGGGGTTCCACCCGCTGGCCAGCCGTACGGCACACCCTACGGTGCCCCGCCGCCCTCGTCGGCGCCGTACGGGGCCCTGCTTCCCGCGTCAGCGCCTTACGGAGCGGGCTGGTACGGGAGCCCGTCCGCCGCGCTGGTGCCGTCGGCGTTCCCGCCGGGCACGGACCCGAACGTGGTGGCGTGCTTCCAGGCGGCTGACCGCGACGGCAGCGGGATGATCGACGACAAGGAGCTGCAGTCTGCGCTGTCCGGGTACAACCAGAGCTTCAGCCTCCGCACCGTCCACCTCCTCATGCACCTCTTCACCAACACCACCGTCCGCAAGATCGGTAAGTCCCTACGCGCTTCTTTCCTTCCTCCTGATACTGCTTCCACTCTTTGGGTGTTGTCTTGTGCATGACGTGGGGTAGCACGCGTCTGTCCTCGTTTTCACCGAGTTGCCCACGGTATTACGACTTCGGGCCAGGGCTGCGCTAGATGGGTCCATTAGGCAGTAGGCAGTGACAAGCACACTGAGCGGTTAGGTTTCTAGTCTTTACAACACGCAGCGAGGTCTTGTTCCTGACAAGGAAGATTGGGTGGCGTGAGAGCATCTGAGCATGTAGTGGCAAATTGTTTAAACTGGAGTTTACTTTTGGTATTGAAATGAATTTTTAACTGAGCTCGTCGAACTGGATCCATTTCGAGCTCATCTTGACTGGGTTTCATGCTGTGGCCTACTGTTGGAAATCATTAAAACCTTAGAACTTCGGTGAGGTTTATAGGAAGACCACACGTTTTTGTGTGTTATGTACATAACAGCACAGCAGTAGCCACTACGTGATTGTTGTATTTTCTTATCTTCACAATGTGGCATAAGATGATTTTCATAGATGCGAGACAGCCAAAGTATAGGGTGCTTTGTCAGAACTGCATTCCGTAATATAAGCTCTGTAAACCATCTACTTTCAGATTAACTTAGTTCATTTGGGAATGTTCTTTAACAATGTCATAAAGCACAGCTCTACATATATACTAGATAACAAGGTAGCATCAAAAGGTTTATTTTGGACGCATCACGCAACATAGAATAAGTAGAGTAATTCTCGCTTAGAAGTTGAAATTGAATTTTTCATGAGAGCCGCTGTTTCTAGTTGTAATACAGAGTAGTTTGTGGCCACTCTGGTGTAAACTTTGTCCAAAAGTCCACACAAAATAAGTACCTTAATTGTAGCCTACTTTTTTGATTGAAAAATAATTTGTTTATCATCATGGTGCATACAAATTTACCAGCATGCAATTGAAGAATTGAATACTATTCAATCACCACTACCTGATAATACTTTTCTGATGCCTACTTTTTTGATTGAAAAATAATTTGTTTATCATCATGGTGCATACAAATTTACCAGCATGCAATTGAAGAATTGAATACTATTCAATCACCACTACCTGATAATACTTTTCTGATGCCACTACAAACAGTATGAGATTCATATTATGGTTCGAAAGGTGTAGAAACAGAAGATGATTATTCCCTCCAACAAAAACAAGAAGAATCTTGGAAATGAAAATGTATGCTGTTTAGCATCTATGTAAAGAATTTAATTTAAGTTTACTGCAAGCTTGAAATTGCTTTCAAGTTAGAGCTGAGAAAAGTTTGGCCTATTTGTGGATGCCTGGATTTATCTGTTACCACCCCCACAAAACCAGATGTGGTTTCTATTGTCATGACATCATGAAACGTGGGTTTGCTGATAATATAGTTGCAGGGGATGACCCAATGAGTATGCAAGTTCTTTAGGTTTGTGATCCATCATATTTGAAAAAATTTGTGGCTTACACCAGTAAGAATTTTATTTAATGCATGAAGTGATATTCCTTTGGCACAGAGTTTGATACCTGTTCGCTGTTATCCCTAGTTTTGGTAGTCGGTTTTGTTCATAGTCCTTTTGAGTTGGAAAACTAGATCTATGCATTTCTAATCATGAGCTCTGAATTGCTTGATTAGTCTAAACTCTGAAATCAGTGCTATGTTGCAGATGTTGAACTGGTATCTAGATAACATTTTTTAATTTCTGAATTTGTCTTTTATCTTTTTCCATAAACCTCTCGTTTTTTAATATGTGTCTTCGATTCTTTCAGGGCCCAAGGAATTTACTTATGTGTTTTACAGTCTTCAGAATTGGAGGGTGAGATGCGACAGCTTCCAGTTTCCTTTACTTCTGTGTGACGGAAGTTCCATCATGGAACCAATCAGCTAACCTAATGAAGTAATTCTTAACAGTTAACATCGCATGTTTACATTTCCCACTTGTATTGTGCAGGCCATATTTGAGAGGTTTGACCGTGACCAAAGTGGTAAAATTGATGTGTCGGAGCTGCGTGATGCTCTTCTCAGTCAGGGATATTCGGTTTCTCCAACTTTGCTAGACTTGCTTGTCTCTAAATTTGACAAGACTGGGGGCAAGAACAAAGCGATTGAATATGATAACTTTATTGAGTAAGATTACTCCTTCAGTTTAATTTGGTTGATTGCTTCCCAATAAACTGTACAAGCTTTTGCCATGTCCGAACCATTAAAATTTCAATTAAGTTTCTTTAGTTTATCAGACTGTATTATTTGAGATTGAAATTGGTGAAGCACTCCTGTTCATTTTCTTAAACAAAGTTTAGTCCAATCTGATAACGTTCTCGAATCTCAGCTTTATTTGTTAATAGAAAATTAGGCTTTTGGATCAATTTGGTGCGTTGGTCATGGGTCAAGTGTCCATAGCTTGTTGATATTCTATTATGTCATTAACTAGAAAAGTTGAAATGTTGAATCAGTTCCTTCCATATTATGAAATAAAAAAGACTAGGCCAACTACTGGTGAAAGATTAAACTGAAAAAAAATGGTTGTTTATCAATTGACCTCTTTATTTTTCCACTGTGTTTTCTGATGAAAAACTAATCTTATGGTTAATACAAGTTCGATTTTTTTAGAGGAGTTTGAAGAATATTTGAATCTTCTATTTTGTTCCAATTTGGCCTAATCTTAATCCTAACTCTTTTTTCTTTTAAATCTGCAGATGTTGCCTTACAGTTAAGGTAATTCCACCAACATACTGATACTGCACAAACAGACACAGAAATGTATGGTATTTTATTGCTCATTTGTTTGAACTGCTTTTACAGGGTCTGACTGAGAAGTTTAAGGAGAAAGACACAACATACTCTGGGTCTGCAACTTTTACTTACGAGGCATTCATGTTGACCGTGCTCCCTTTTCTCATTGCGTGATGGCAGAGTACGTCAGAGTTGAGTTTTGAGCATATCATGCCAATTGTATTGAAGTGGTTCTGCTTGTAGAGTTGTTTTCAGCTGAGCTGTAATTCTGGGCATTTAAGTGATGTTACTGCTTTGCTGATGATACTGTTGCGTGGAGACGGATATATAATAGAGCTTACGGATGATCCAAATGGATAGCTCTGAAAATGCTGCGGCATCTGCTTGATCTCCTTCTGCGTTAAAAATTATATAGCCTAATTCTCTCTGTAGAGTTGATTGGAATATCATGCTTCTTTCCTGTTTTCCCCCCTTTTGGCTTCTTACTTCTAACCTCTGCACCCAGCTGAGATCTCAAACTTTGAGATAGCAAATGAACTTCAATATTGATATTCTACATCAGTGATCATTGATCAAGATTCAATAACAGCGATTATAGCTTAGAATTGGAAGAGGGTGATGGATCTAAAAATCAATACTTGCAGTGTAATAGATACAAGAACTCAAAAATATCCTTTCAATTTTTTTAACTTGGACGGGTTCAGGTACATGCCGTTGGTGCGATAAACTCTTCCCTATTTTGGTCGGTCCTTGATTTATTTTTTCCACCAATAGTTCAGGGTGAAGACTTGCCCTTGTGTGCCTTACACTTCAGTTGCTTCCTTATACGCAGCATAGGGCTTGTCCATAAGTTGGCCATCAGATTGACCACTAACATATGTGCTTTTCATTCTCTAGTAACATCCGTTGAACACACAACCTTGTTGTTCATCTTCTTCCAATGACTTTTGGATTGAGCGGCTATTCTTCTTTCATCCATCAGAATATTGGTATCGAACTCTTCCGCAATTTTCTTCCAGTACTGTTCACTCTTTGAGTTCCCATCGATTGGGACGGCTGGAATTATTCAGCAAAGCACTAACTAAGCCATCGGTTGTCAACTTCGCTCCAATTCCTATGGCCTCTCCACCGTTCTTCATCGGGACTATTATCACACCTGGGCAACGGCTACTTTATTCTGGCTCCTGGGCAACGACTAGTGCAAAGGTCACCTGCCAGACATACCTATATATAATCTAATCTATCTATCTATATATAGATCATGGGGAGCATGCGCGGTTGCCCGCCACGCGTTGCATGTGCACGGTAAAAACTACTGTGAGCTACAGTGCTTAGTACTACATAAACTCATATATTCATGACGCATCACACTTCACAAAAGGTGCATAGCTCATCTAGCAGAGGCTTTAACATACAACAACAACAAAGGTTTTGAGTCCCAAGCAAGTTAGGGTAGGTTAGAGTTGAAACCCAAAACGATCCGCTAATAAAGGGAGAAAGAGAGAGATGAGGAAGTAGAATAAAGCCTAAAACTATACCAAAACGTGGCAAAAAGCCTAATCAAGGTTCAGGTACGTAAATAGCTGTTTTCCACGCACTTCTATCCAAAACCAACTCTTTCGATATATTCCATCCTTTTAAATCCCTTTTGATTGCCTCCTCCCAAGTCAAGTTTGGCTAGCCCCTACCTCTCTTTACATTATTGTCGCGTCTTATGATGCCTCTATGCATTGGTGCCTCCGGAGGTCTCCATTGTACATGTCCAAACCATCTCAACCGGTGTTGTACAAGCTTTTTATGGTATGTTAAAGCCCTCTGCTTTAAAATTCTAACAATGTTACTAATGCATTTGAAACGACTTCCCTGATTTAATTGAGCTATTAAATTTGTAAATTCTTGAAAAAAATTTAGAAGGGTCCTGAGAGCATGCTTACGCTATCATAAAAAATTTAGATCATGATCAAACTTTTGAGATATTTAAAAAATCTGGCAATGCTACTAATGCACTTAAAGCAACTTCATTGATTTAATTAAGCTACTTAATTTGTAAATTCTTTAAATTTGTGAAAATGGTCCTGAAAGTATGCCTAAGTTACCATAAAAAAAATTCAGATCATGATAAAACTCGTATGATTTTTAAAAATTCTGACGATGCTACTAACGCATTTTAAGCAACTTCACTGATTTAATTGAGCTACTAAATTTAAAATTTTTTGAGAAGGGTCTTGAGATCATACCTAAGATGCCATAAAAAGTTTGGATCATGATCAAACTTTTGCAATTTTCAAAAAATCTGACAATGCTGCTAATGCATTCAAGCAACTTCATTGATTTAATTAAGCTACTAAATTTATAAATTATTTAAAATTTGTGAGAATGGTCCTGAGAGAATTCCTAAGATACCATAAAAAATTTGGATCATGATCAAAGATTTGTGATTTTCAAAAATTCTGACGATGATTCTAATGCATTTAAGCAACTTCACTGATTTAATTGAGCTACTAAATTCGTAAATTTTTGAAAATTTGTGAGAAGGGTCCTGAGAGTATGCTTAAGCTACCGTAAAAATTTAGATCATTATCAAACTTTTGCAATTTTGAAAAATCTTGACAATGCAGTTAATGCATTTCAAGCAACTTCGCTGATTTGATTGAGTTACCAAATCATGTTGGAAATTTTTGAATTCTATTTTTGTTTTTTAACATATTTCCTCTCTCTAGACCTTCTGCAACAACGCGTGGTATTTAATTAGTATGTGTGTATATGTATATATAACTCTCTATTCTTAGGGAGGTACGGTAGCTGACCTCCTCGCCACGCTTCCCCATCTTGAGGGGGAGTGTTGGCTTGTGTGTGTCTTGGACCAATGGCCATATATATGTGTGTGTGTATAATCCCAAATAGCAAGGAAAAAAAGCTATAACTCTTACTCCAAATCGACAGATTACAAATACCTTTTGGAAACATCATCATTAGTACAAGAAGTTTGTCTATTGATACGATGATGGTGATGGCAAAAAAAAGTCAAAAATTAAACTGTTAGCACAACTAACAAGCAACACACTGTATACCTATAGACTGTGCAGTTCATAATGTTGAAGCGTGATGTTAGAAATGTGAGCTAGGACCAAACACATAATATGGTGGCATTTTGAATGACCTCAACTTCACCATAGGCCTTAAGGTCGAAAGTCTCTAGCTTTCTGGAGGGGGATGTGGCAGAAGTAGCACAGATACAACATCCCATAATGCACTCACCTAGCAAAGCACGGAGGAGCTGAATATGAGTGTATTGATAACGGATTTGGAATATGCACTCTTGATGTTCAGAAGTCTTCCCCAAGCAAACATGAGTCCCCCAAGGACAACCAACTGATGTAAACTTTGCCCAATGATATTTCTCCACTTGACCTTGGTAATGAAACTTTTCCCTCACCTAATAGGTGGCTTCTTCATCATTTCATCATTTGGGGATTTTGTTGCTTGAGCTAAAGCTCTCAATGTATCCATAATCATATTGACCCACAACAGCATCATATGAATACTATAGTGTTTCCCACACCTGTGAGGCTTGCTGAGACAAAGTTGATGACTAAAGCAACAATATTGATAGTCAACTGAAACTACACAAACTTCTAGATGTTTATGTAAATTGCACAACCCACGTTGTGACATTTATTATATTTGTAAAATTGTCATCGAGTACTATAACACCAACACTCTCCTGGGCAACCTGCCCAAATGTGAGATCTTGCCATTAATTTCCAAAGATGGAGGGTTACTAAAAATAAGCTTTTGTAAGTCACAGTTCTAACAGAAGCAACAATTACAGGATCCAGTTAGCAACGGATTAGTGCAGTGAGAACAGCGAAAATGAATATGCTGATGGATTGTCAGGCCACAACAACAAATTACTACAAGCCCAGAGATGAAAGAGAAAATACATGATAACTAAATATGTTATAAATGTCAACTTATTTTAGCTAGGATTAATATCTACAGTTTCAACTTAAACATCTAACTTTGGTAGTTTCTACTAATGCTACATCCATAAGATTCGAATTGTGTAAGAAAATAGTACCTCTATGCCTGCAATGCCCATAGCAAGTCCAATATCTTCTTCATGTAATGCCGTTATGCCGGAGTATCATTTGTACCATCACTTGCCATAGCAACCACATCATGAAACATACCTCTCAAGTTTGTCACAAGTGTATGTTTGTCCAATGGTAAAGAACGGGCCATGACCTACCAAATGTTAATAGATATAAGAAATTGCTCCCAGATTTTAGTACATGCATAGACAGAGGAAAGTGTAATGAACTTGAATCCAAGTTATCAAGTCTCTCTTCGCTTCTATGCTCTTGCTACAGAATTCTAGCCCTTCTATTGCTATGCCTTCATCGGTCAATATTCCACGCTCTTTGCTTTAGTTGTGTTTATATTATCTCTAGTCATCATTCTCAACAGTGATACCGGTGGCATCTTTGACTCCAAGGCGCACAGGATCTTTGATACCAAAGATAGCCACTAGAGTAAAACCACTTGTAGGGCTATCCGCTTCATCATCGAGATTATCCACTTCCTTATATGCTAGGGACAGTGTCCTTAAAACCATTTTGGAATGAACACTCATCTATTTCATGGGCCAAATGGACCATAATAAATCATGTATAAGGCATGAGCAAATATAAGAAAACACCCGATAGAAATGACTAATATATATATATATATATTTGTATATATATATTTGTATTAGTATATATATATATATATATATATTTCTAACACCCTATTCAATTTCATACTGGATCAACACAACACTGAGTTTGGAGAGATAGAAGCTATGCTGAGCCCTAATCTATACCTTTGTGAAGAAGTTGGCTAATTGAAGCTCTGAAAGCACATACTAAAGAGCGACAACCTACTGCTGCACCTGCCACCACATCTAGGAAGCATCAACCACAATGTGCTTGGTGAGCTTATGCTTCATTGGATCTCGAGCAATGCTGATCGCACCTATGTTGTCTGATAGAAACATAGTCCATGCAAAAACCGATATAGCAAAGTCCTCGAGGAGCCACCTAGCTAGGTGTTCTCAACTATCACAGATGCCAAAGCCCTCAGCTTATCCTTAGCACTCGAACAGAAAACTGCAATATGCTTCTTAGTCTTCTTGGTAATCAAGAAAGAACCAAATAAGGCACAAAAAGTATAGAAAGATCGACAATCAGAAGGATCATTAGCCCAGGTCACATTAGAGTACTCCTAAAGGTGTAAGGAGCTAGATTGAGGAAAGAAAAGACACCGAGTGATGGTCCCACAATATACCATAGAACTCGAATAAGGTGATTGTAGTGGAGCTAGGTAAGAGCAGTATTAGACTGACTCAGAATATGAGCAACATAAATCCTCGAGAGGGGTACCATCAGGACAAAGCTATAGGTGAAACTCCATAGGAGTATCCATTGTGGGTTGATAAGTGAGACAAGCGTGATCGAGAAGATCCTGTATGTACTTCTACTGGGAGAGGTAGTAGCCATCTGGCATAGAAGTGACCCCAATCCCTAAGGAAGTAGCAAAGAGGACCTAAATCAGACATTTGGAATTGCTCACTGAGACATGTCTTCATAAATCAATATATGGAGGGGTCACCTCCAATGATGATCATATCATCCACATAGAGAAGAGTCCAACTATGAGAGGATGTGCGAGCAAAGAGAGCAAAGTCGTGGTCACTAGCGGAGAAGCTGACAGAATAACAACAAAGATGAAATGCTAAAATCAAGCACGAGGAGCTTGTTTAAGCCCATAGATAGAACGATAGAGGCGACAAACCTGACCGTTGAGAATAGAATACCTAAGAAACAGGTGAATGTAGACCTCCTCCTACACCTCACCATTGATAATGGCATTATTAACATCAAGTTATGAGATAATCCATAGTTGAATAGAGGCAACAATAACAAGAGTGTGTGTAGTGGTCATAAGAGCAGCAGCCACTATTGAATAGAGGCAACAGGAACAAGAGCGCGTGCGTGGTCATATGAGCAGTAGGGGCAAAAGTCTCATCATAGTCACACCTACGCTCATGCTAAAAACCATGTACAACAAAATACGCCTTGTAGCACTCAATGGTATCATCAAAACGAGTATTGATCTTATAGACCCATTTGCACGTGGTAGGAGTAACACAAGAAGGAAGGGGAACAAGGTCCCAAATGCTAGTACACTCCCAAGCAGCAATCTCCCTAGCCATAGTAAGCAACCACTTAGGATGAGATGCAGGATCACAATAAGAGGTAGGCTCAATAAGAGAAGTAGAAGAAGCTGCAAAGCCATAGTGATCCAGACGTGGAATCATACTGATCATGAAGAGCGTATCTCGGTGAAGATGCTGGAGCAAGTGCCAACTAGGATGGAGAAGAAGGCACTAGAGTAGCACCCACAAGGACGAAAGAGTAGAGGTAGAAGGTGACAGAGCTAACGAAGAAGGATTAGAATAGGGATGACAAGTATAGTGGAATGGAAAGGGGAGACCCCAATAGAAGAGTTCGTGGGACCCTGAAGTAAGGAAACAAGGGGAGCCGAAGGGGAAGGAGCCAAAGGTAAAACTGATGGAGGTGGTGGAGATGGAAGTGAAACCAACGGAGTGGAGAGCTTAGGATCAGGAAAAGTCAGAAAGACGATAGACTCAGCAAGAGAGTCTAGACTAGACGTGATGTCATGAGGATAGTAAGACAGTGACTCATCAAAGATGACATTGTTGAAATACTCATCAATGAGCAATAGTGTCATAGCAGCGATAACCCTTGTGCTCACCACTATAGCCAAGGAAAACACACTAAGTTGGCTAAGCAGTCAGCTTCATGTGCTCACAGGGTGGAAGAAAAATAAAGTAGACCAACCAAAAACACAAAGTTGACTATACAGAGGAGACCTACAGTAGAGACGCTCGATAGGAATAGAATCCTAAAGAGTAGTGGAGTGCTGTAATTTGATAAGGTAGGTGGGGTAGAAACGGCCTCAACCTAGAAGTAAGTGGAATAGAATAGGACAGCATCAGAGCACAGGCAATCTCAAGAAGGTGATGATGCTTGCATTCAGAAAAATCGTTCTAAGCACGAGCACCAGGACAAGAATACTGAGGAAGAGTGCTCTACGTGAAAAGAAACTAGCAAAAAGCTATAGACAGGTACTCATCAGCATCACTAGCAGAATCAACACGAAAGACATGAATGGCTAAATCAAACTGAGTATGAATTATAGTAGCAAAAAATTGATAAATAGAAGGGACTGGCTACGAGAAGACATGAAATAAATCGAAGTATTGATAGAGCAATCATTAATGAAGATCACATAGTATCGATAACCCCTTTCAAAATGAAGGGAGTCAGACTCCATACAACAAAATAAATCAAATCAAAATGATGAATGAAAATAGTCACTAGAACTATAAGAGAGATGCAACTGCTTGCCAAGCTTGTAACCCATGTAAGATAAATAAGTATCCCTGATATTAGACCTAAGAACACCACTACCAACTGAAAAATAAAGATGCAACCCACATAGGTGACCTAAGAGATGATGCCACTGAGCAAAACTGATGAAAGTGGTGGTGGCAAAGGTATTGGCAGAGTAGTGATTGGCTAGGTGATGGAGGAAGTAAAAGTGGAAGGAATGCGAAACCAGCTGAGCTCCCAGAGATGTTGATAATTAAGATAGTGTGAGCCAATACCAACTAGAGTCCCTGCGCAGCGGTCCTGAACACAACATGAGTTAGGCTCAAGAATGATACGACAATTGTGATCAATAATCTGACCCAATGACATAAGCTGCATAGCAAACCTAAGAACATGAGAAACCGCAGGAATATGGAAACTAGGAGTGGAAAGATTGCCTCGATTAGTAACAAGAAGTAAAGCACCACATATAGTCTGAATGGAAAGCGGTAGCACTGAAGGACTCAAAGAGGTGAAGTAAGTGGAATCTGGTGTCATATAGGACACACAAGAGTACATGATCCAAGGACATGATATACCTGAAGTAAGAGATTGTTTGGCTAGAAGTTGAATGGTAAGATTGGCAGCACCCAAAGAGCTTGAGGTAAGGCTAACGAGTAGACGTTGAAGGAGGGAAACCAGCTGTTGAGTGGTGTCTGGCTGGCGAGGAGCACTAGCACCTTATGACCGAGTAGAGCCATGATGAGGGCGACCACCTCTGTGGCCCTGGCTTCGCCTCTTGGAGTAGCATGTCTAGTAGGTGTGGCTATCATGTTGATACTAGGTGCAGTGAAGGACACCAGTAGAGACACTCGTAGTAGCCACCAATGCACCCACTGGTGTTGGAGTAATAGTAGTAGTAGTAGAAGGTACTGTCACGGGAGCTGTAGGAACAATGAACATAAGTTTAGCAAGGACAAAAGAAGACGACTGCTGAGTATGCCACTTAGATGAGTCTCTTCATAATGATCAAAAGTGAGTGCCTGCACCAAAGATATGTGCAGTCAGCATGAACCGGCTAAAACTCCGGTCAAGGACGCCTCAAAAAGTCGTAGAGATGGTGAACCTCCTAGTGAGCACTGGTTTGCACACAAAAGGGACAAGTCCAACAGATATTCTAGTGCTGCACTCCAATGATCTGCTAATAGAAGTCATCAACGGTAGCATCAAGCTACTGGAGAGAGTGCACTTGGTGTATCACTGAGAGGTAGAGGGAAACACTGCTCGGTTGATGCTGTACTCGGACACGCTCCCATATTAGCTGTGATGACAGGAGCTTAGCGAAGTCCATAGAGATGTCAAATGGTCATGCTCCCAATTAGGATAGCAATGGCACAAGCTTCATCACCATGACATCTCTCGTAGGCATGGAGGTCTAACTAGTACATCTCCACAATATCCTCAAAAGTAGCAAGAGCATAAGGATGAGTCGGGGTGACACCCAAATAAACAGGTGGTCTGGTCTATAGAGCAGGGAGTGGCGAAAAAAGGTTGTTCGCCGGTGAGGTGATCCCATATCTGCTAGCTGATGAGTTAGATCCATAGGTGAATAGACCACTCCTTGAAGTTCATCCCATTCAACATGATGTTGGGGAGTTGGAAGGAGATGGAGGAACTAGTAGTGGCCATTAGCTCAGTGCATAGCATGGGTAGAGTTCAAGCTGGCATGGCTAGAGCTTGGGGTTGGCAGGATCCGACGCTGGGCAGCGTATAGGGTTGCAATCGGATCGGATAATTTCCGACCGACCGACCGACCGGATATGTTCGGATCGGATTCGGATATTTTTTCGGATAGTTTTCGAATTCGGATACTTTATTTCGGATTCGTATTTGGATTCGGGATATCACTATCCGTCAGATCAGAATATTTCGAAAAAAATTCGGATATATCCGGTACAAGCCTATTCGGATATCCAGTACTTCCTAACCCAACCAACCATCCCGTTCCCGTATTCTCGTGACCACCCATGCGGCTGTGCTCCATTCGGATCCCCAATCCATCTCGCATTCCCCCTGACTCCTGTCGCCAACCTCGTGCCACTGCCGCCCAGGCCTCCGCAATGTCGTCCTCTAGCTATTCTTCCTCGGCGTTCTCGCCCGCCATTGCCCGACCGAGCCGCTTGTCGCCGACTACTGGCGCGCCATCTATCCGTCGTCGAGACGCCCGCGCCGTTTGTGCTCGCCGCGTTCGCGTCCATCTCCAGGAGGTCGAAGCTCCTTGCCGCCGCGTTCGACGACCTGCTGTTGTGCACTGCCTCGGCGAGGGACCTACCGCGGTCGGCGTCGCTATGCCTGTGGGAGGTGCTCCTGGTGCTGCAGCGGTTCAAGGCGATCATGGTCGACTGCTTCGCGAGGAGCTGGATGTGGTTGCTGCTGCGGTCGGGCGAGATGGACGAGGAGCTGTGGTCGGGCGAGATGGCCGACTTGTATCTTTGTGTTTATAGTTCTGATCATTATATTTGTGCTTGATTTAATGCATAGTTCAACTTCCAACACTAGTGAGTAGTGACGTAGGGTTGTGCTGGTTTGGTGCGTGGTGCCTGCTTGATAAAATGCCTAGCTAGATAGTTCTTAGTTTGAGATGAGTATGACTTTAACTGGTTATCTGTTGTTTAATTTAATTTCATGTGCATTTCATGAATTTCTCAAGGTTTGACCTCAACCTTAGCTCTTTATAACGGCAACGACTGCTGTGCAATCAGGGCTCCCGTGCAATCACCGTGCAATCCAACTAAGAAAAGTTTCAAAAAATTCTGAAAAAAAGCATGGATGTACATCTCATCTTACCCCATCTACATATAAAATTTCATGATCAAATTCGTTCTATGCTAAAAGTTACAAAAAAGACAAATTTGAGGTGCATTTGAACTATTCAAGTTTGTCAGAAATTTGTCTTTTTTGTAACTTCTAGCATAGGGCGAATTTGATCATGAAAATTTATATGTAGATGGGGAAAGATGAGATGTACATTCATGATTTTTTTCAGAATTTTTTGAAACTTTTCTTAGTTGGATTGCACGGTGATTGCACGGAGCCCTGACAGACAAAGCATCGCTGTTCTTTATAATGAGCACCTTCATTTATCTTTTAAGGCGATGAATGCATTGTGTTCTCATTTCCCATAATTCATTACCTGATACCCTGCATAGCTGACAGTAAAATCTCAAGTAGCCAAAAATAGCTAATTGAGTAAAATGTATACCGCTCAAGTTTAGTGTACTTTTGCAATTTTATTGACCGCCCGATAAAATGACTTGTTAGACTGCGATAATCTTGTTGCATGTTGAACTCATACGGTCGGTTAATCAGTACTATATGTGTGCTTTATATGGTATCTTTTTTGCGCATTATCCGACAAAAATTATTCGATACCGTATCGATTCCGCTCCGTATTCGATTCGAATCCGCGACCGATATTATCCGTGCCGTATTCGTATCCGGTATTATCTGAATCTGATTCTGAATCCGATAAAAAATATGGTTTAGGATATGAAAAGAGTGATATCCGACCGAATCCGAGCCGATTGCACCCCTAGCAGCATAGATCAGAGTGGGACGGTAAGATCCACCGTGGCTCGAGCTCGGGATGACACAACAAGGAAGGTGGCCAAAGCAGGTTTGGTAGTGGTGGTAGTGGCTCTTAGGCGGCAGCAGCGACGTCTTGAGGATGGCGGTGATGAATAGTGGCTAGTGTTAGGGTTGAGGAGAGAAAGAACTGGGAGCTCTGGTACTATGTTTTGGAATGAACTCTTGTCTATTTCATAGGCCAAGTGAGCCATAATAAATCATGTACAAGGCACGAGTAAATAGCAGAAAACACCTTATACAAAAGACAGATACAAATATGTACATGTACTTCTAACAAAAGCATCTGAAGCGAAAGAGTTGATAGTATATGGTATGTTCTTTCTCCGAGCTTCCAATAAGGGAATACTATTTCCATCACCATCAATCATCATGTCACACATCTGTAAATAATTTTTAATGCACCTTTTCTGAACCAAAGGGATGTGCCATCGGATGATGAAACCAATCTCGCCATCTTCTTCTTGACCGAATTGAAAGGCCCAACCTTAACCTTGGTGCAGGTCTATCCTCAGCATCATGATCTCCTTCCAATCTCAAGCCAAATTCTAATATCGCTCTTTCTATTGGAATTCCTAAAACAATTTGTTTACTGACTCGATATGCTTGAAGAAATAACAGAATTCAGATCTTCCAAACTATTGTTACTGGTGACTGGCTTTGAAACCTCAGCTATCCATATTTGGCAACCACCATAAGATTAGTAGTCAAAGTTCCTGTTTTATTTGTGCAGATGGTACCAACATAATTCATTGTTTCACATGATGAGAGATGTCTAACAAGGGCTTTATCATTCTTTAACTTTTTCATTGCAAATGCAAGACTCAAAGTAACGACAATGGCAACCCTTCAAAATTTTATTTAGGCCTTAGGTATCAAATAGTTAACTTATTTATATCTGTAGTATTTTGGTGATGACTCAAGTATTTGTACTTGTTTATTAGATCCATGCATAACCTTGTGGGATCCTTACTCTATTTTCAAGTACACCGATCAATTTTATTTACCTTTCTTTCTTATTGAAGGGTGTTGAAAAGCCTAGAAAACTTAGGTCATTTAGGTAAGGAGGTCTCATAAAATATGTCTATGTAGGCAAGGATCATTCTACCAAGAGTTACCAAATTTATATGGTCCTCCAAGAAGGTGTTAAGAATCGCTTCTATTCGCTCCACGTCCCAGATGTCGATGTTGCTCAACTCGTTTAAGTAGCTTCTCATTTGGCATTCTCTGGTACCAAAATTGAACCCATAAAAGCTAGGAGGAATTAGTCAGGCCAATTAAGTAGCATACCAAACATCTCTTTCCTGCTCTTGCGATAATAGATTGGAGGTTTCTAAAAGAAACAATGTGACGCGAGGAGGAGGCATTAACAATCCTTGCTCTGATGTGGATAATTTCAATAGAGGAAGAAGAGCTTATTGCAGTTTGCATCCATAGTAATTGGTGTTGAGCCGTTATTTGCCTCATCATATGTATTTTGGAACACGACTTTGAGCATATTTGTCGCTCTGCCAAATGTCCGGATCACAAAGAAAATAGTCATTGGTCGAATGTTGAAACACTTACTATGGTCTGGCTAGCTATTCATAGGAATATCGAGAAAAAGAAATTGTAATTATAGACATCAATTCAAAGTTTCCTGAACACGATCGGTTCTTAAATGAAGCATGGAAATTCTAACATTAGAAGACCACGCATACTTTCCTTGCAAGGAGGCTTCAATTCGGAATAACATCTTGTAGCATAAACTTCAATGACTTCACTTTGGGAGATTGCTGTTTTCGATGATCACGAGGCTACAAAAGCACGCATGATTTATAGAATCATTTTCTTGCATCTAAACTTCTAGCCAAGACAAGCGCACTCAATGATAAATAGATACATCTCATTCCCATCCATTCCGTACCCGCAGCTCAACCAAGATTTGCATTCTCCAATCAAATCTACCGGCATGCATGGCGACCACACTCAAAGACTTGCAACAATTAGCTACACAATGCACAATCACACAATTAAAGGAAATAGTAGTAGTACTCTACTAACTCTCACATGAGGGAGCCCTTTGCCCTTCCATGGAGTTGTACTTAGTCTTGACCAACAACAAGTGAATCACCAATCGGAGAAGCGGACTACATCACACCATGCATCGGGTTCCCAACATAAAAGCTTAGATTCATGGCGAATGGACTCGATCGCATCTTTCCCCTCTTCTCATCCCTTGTCAGAAGAATGACCGTCACACCTTGGAAAGCAAGTCGGCGGCATACCTCTAGGCGAACTCCTTTGTTTCCACTGTGACCACCGCAAGCTGAATTGCAGGTCAAATTTTAGCATCGGCTCATTTTTCAGTTCAAGAAGGCGCCTCAAAAAGATACCGGCAGAATTCTACTATCAAATCAATAGAAATCTACTAATCGAGAACGAATGTAAATTAATCGGCGTGGGGGAGGCGGGCGCCAGCGCGTGATGGACGATGTGGGCGCACGGGCGTGGGAAGAGCGGCACCGCCATGGCCGGTGAGGAGGCGGGCTTGGGGAGGAGGACTGGAGGAGCCGCCTGCACGCGATCGGTTGGGAGTTCGCGGAGGAGCCGTCGGGAGGAGCCGCTGGGCGTGGGGAGGAGGACCGGAGGAGCCGCCCGCACGCGATCGGTTGGGGATTCGCGGAGGAGCCGCCGGGCGTTTGCACGCGATCGCCTCACGCGATGATCGCCTCACGCGAGCGAGCGGTTGGAACGAACAGGCTACTCGGTGAGAGGCGGAATATTTTGCAGGGGGTTTTGTGTAAAATGGATTAAGTGGTACAGGGATTCCCACCTTGCTCAATTAGATCAGTTGATTCTTGATCCGATGGCTAATGACAGGAGTTAGCATTTTAACACCAAGTAGCCCATTAGCACTGGATATGTTCCCTTCTTGTAATTCCAGTTATAGCAATATTTTGTGTCTTTAGTTAAGGAACTTGCAATGGCACATATTCAACATGATGTGATTTGGATCACATGACTAAAGAAAACCTTTTTTACTAGTTGGTCATACAACTTGTGCTAGCAATTGAAACCTTCACCTCCATCTATTTGAAGATCAAGGCATGAGAGGGGTTTGTTTGTTGATGATTGTGGAAAGGAAAAGGGCATAGCTAATTTTTTTGGAAATATAACAAAGGATCAACTAAAAGAGTAGACTACCACGTAGGTGCAATTAAGCATATCTTGGTGCTGGATCAAAGCAAATATGCCAATTTATGTTGAATTGCTACGCTATTTTAATTCTGATTTTGGATCTCAAATGGGTTTCCAAGACTTTGCTCAGTAAACTTAAAACCAAAGGGAAGTGATACTGGATAATTGGTGATATATAAAAGTAGGGATGAAAACGGATTGAATATAGACGGATAATGACTTTACCATATTTGTTTTCATATTTTTTCTTAGATGCGAATATGAATAAAGATAACCCAGATACGAATATGAATACTAATAATGTCGAATACAGATACGAAGTGAATACGAATCGAAATGAATATTGTCACAAATATTTATCGGAATATGAAAAACCCATTAAATTGTACACATAAAATGAACAAAACAAAAATGTAACTAGTTTATTTGATCCAAACATTCATGAAAAACATGTAATGACCCAAGATTTGTATTCTTTGTTGAATTATGTTTAAAATAATAAATTATGTATTTTTGAGTTTTTATGCATTTTTAGCTACTTATTTAAAATATTTCCTATTAAGGACAATATTGTTTGAATTTTTGTGAATATTTAAAAGCTAATAGAATCTTGAAATTTTTTATATGATAGGTTGTGTCAGGAGCTTCTCAAAAGTTTTGAAATTTTTGGGATTGGTTTGCCAATTTTAATAATTGAAACTTGATTTACCAATTAATTAAATTAAGTTTGTCGAAATTTGTCTTTTTGTAACTTCTAGCATAGGGCGAATTTGATCATGAAAATTTATATGTAGATGGGGAAAGATGAGATGTACATTCATGATTTTTTTCAGAATTTTTTGAAACTTTTCTTAGTTGGATTGCACGGTGATTGCACGGGAGCCCTGATTGCACAGCAGTCGTTGCCCTTTATAACAGGCACCTTCATTTATCTTTTAAGGCGATGAATGCATTGTGTTCTCATTTCCCATAATTCATTACCTGATACCCTGCATAGCTGACAGTAAAATCTCAAGTAGCCAAAAATAGCTAATTGAGTAAAATGTATACCGTTCAAGTTTAGTGTACTTTTGCAATTTTATTGGACTGCCCGATAAAATGACTTGTTAGACTGCGATAATCTTGTTGCATGTTGAACTCATACGGTCGGTTAATCAGTACTATATGTGTGCTTTATATGGTATCTTTTTTGCGCATTATCCGACAAAAATTATTCGATCACAGTGATCGATTCCGCTCGTATTCGATTGAATCATGACCGATATTATCCGTCTCGTATTAGTATCCGTATTATCTGAATCGATTCGAATCCGATAAAAATATGGTTTAGGATATGAAAAGAGTGATATCCGACCGAATCCGAGCGATTGCACCCTAGCGACATAGATCGAGTGGGACGGTAAGATCCACCGTGGCTCGAGCTCGGGATGACACAACAAGGAAGGTGGCCAAGGGTTTGGTAGTGGTGGTAGTGGCTCTTAGGCGGCAGCAATGCGTTGAGGATGGCGGTGATGAATAGTGGCTAGTGTTAGGGTTGAGGAGAGAAAGAAGCTGGAGCTCTGGTACTATGTTTTGGAATGAACTCTTGTCTATTTCATAGGCCAAGTGAGCCATAATAAATCATGTACAAGGCACGAGTAAATAGCAGAAAACACCTTATACAAAAGACAGATACAAATATGTACATGTACTTCTAACAAAAGCATCTGAAGCGAAAGAGTTGATAGTATATGGTATGTTCTTTCTCCGAGCTTCCAATAAGGGAATACTATTTCCATCACCATCAATCATCATGTCACACATCTGTAAATAATTTTTAATGCACCTTTGCTGAACCAAAGGGATGTGCCACTGGATGATGAAACCAATACTGCCATCTTCTTCTTGACCGAATTGAAAGGCCCAACCTTAACCTTGGTGCAGGTCTATCCTCAGCATCATGATCTCCTTCCAATCTCAAGCCAAATTCTAATATCGCTCTTTCTATTGGAATTCCTAAAACAATTTGTTTACTGACTCGATATGCTTGAAGAAATAACAGAATTCAGATCTTCCAAACTATTATTCTTGGTGGTGGCTTTGAAACCTCAGCTATCCATATTTGGCAACCACCATAAGATTAGTAGTCAAAGTTCCTGTTTTATCTGTGCAGATGGTACCAACATAATTCATTGTTTCACATGATGAGAGATGTCTAACAAGGGCTTTATCATTCTTTAACTTTTTCATTGCAAATGCAAGACTCAAAGTAACGACAATGGCAACCCTTCAAAATTTTATTTAGGCCTTAGGTATCAAATAGTTAACTTATTTATATCTGTAGTATTTTGGTGATGACTCAAGTATTTGTACTTGTTTATTAGATCCATGCATAACCTGTGGGATCCTTACTCTATTTTCGAAGTACACCCGATCAGAATTTTATTTACCTTTCTTTCTTATTGAAGGGTGTTGAAAAGCCTAGAAAACTTAGGTCATTTAGGTAAGGAGGTCTCGCAAAATATGTCTATGTAGGCAAGGATCATTCTACCAGTAGTTACCAAATTTATATGGTCCTCCAAGAAGGTGTTAAGAACTGCTTCTATTCGCTCCACGTCCCAGATGTCGATGTTGCTCAACTCGTTTCGTAGCTTCTCATTTGGCATTCTCTGGTACCAAAATTGAACCCATAAAAGCTAGGAGGAATTAGTTGGCCAATTAAGTAGCATACCAAACATCTCTTTCCTGCTCTTGCGATAATAGATTGGAGGTTTCTAAAAGAAACAATGTGACGCGAGGAGGAGGCATTAACAATCCTTGCTCTGATGTGGATAATTTCAATAGAGGAAGAAGAGCTCTATTGCGTTTGCATCCATAGTAATTGGTGTTGAGCCAGTTCATTTGCCTCATCATATGTATTTTGGAACACGACTTTGAGCATATTTGTGCTCGCCAAATGTCTGGATCACAAAGAAAATAGTCAGTGGTCGAATGTTGAAACACTTACTATGGTCCTGGCTAGCTATTCATAGGAATATCAGAAAAGAAATTGTAATTATAGACATCAATTCAAAGTTTCCCTGAACACGATCGGTTCTTAAATGAAGCATGGAAATTCTAACATTAGAAGACCACGCATACTTTCCTTGCAAGGAGGCTTCTGAATTCTGGAATAACATACCGTAGCATAAACTTCTGAATGACTTCACTTTGGGAGATTGCCTGTTTTCTGATGATGCAGGCTACACAAAAGCACAGACAGATTTATAGAATCATTTTCTTGCATCTAAACTTCTAGCCAAGACAAGCGGACTCAATGATAAATAGATACATCTCATTCCCATCCATTCCGTACACGAGCTCAACCAAGATTTGCATTCTCCAATCAAATCTACCAAGATGCATGGCGACCACACTCAAAGACTTGCAACAATTAGCTACACAATGCACAATCACACAATTAAAGGGAAATAGTAGTAGTACTCTACTAACTCTCACATGAGGAGCCCTTTGCCCTTCCATGGAGTTGTACTTAGTCTGACCAACAACGTGAATCACCAATCGAGAAGCGGACTACATCACACCATGCATCGGGTTCCCAACATAAAAAGCTTAGATTCATGGCGAATGGACTCGTAGCATCTTTCCCTCTTCTCATCCCTTCTTTGTAAGAATGCCGTCACACCTTGAAAGCAAGTGGCGGCATACCTCTAGGCGAACTCCTTTGTTTCCACATGACCACTGCAAGCTGAATTGCAGTCAAATTTTAGCATCGGCTCATTTCGGTTCAAGAAGGCGCCTCAAAAGATCGACAGCGAATTCTACTATCAAATCAATAGAAATCTACTAATCGAGAACAGAGCAATTGAGTCGGCGTGGGAGGCGGGCGCCCAGGCCGTGGGACGATGTGGGCGCGTGGAAGAGCGGGCACCTGGCGGGGAGGCGGGCTTAGGGAGGAGGATGAGGAGCCGCGCGCTGATCGGTTGGGAGTTCGAGGAGCCGTCGGGAGGAGCCGTGGCGTGGGGAGGAGCCGAGGAGCCGCGCACCTTGATCGGTTGGGATTCAGCGGAGGACGCGGGCGTTCGCGATCGCCTCGCGATGATCGCCTCAGCGGCGGTTGGAGCAACGAGCTACTCGGTGAGGCGGAATATTTTGCGGGGTTTTGTGTAAAATGGATTAAGTGGTCGAGGATTCCCACCTTGCTCAATTAGATCGTTGATTCTTGATCCGATGGCTAATGAGAGTTAGCATTTTAACACCAAGTAGCCCATTAGCTTGGATATGTTCCTTCTTGTAATTCGATTATAGCAATATTTTGTGTCTTTAGTTAAGGAACTTGCAATGGCACATATTCAACATGATGTGATTTGGATCACATGACTAAAGAAAACCTTTTTTACTAGTTGGTCATACAACTTGTGCTAGCAATTGAAACCTTCACCTCCATCTATTTGAAGATCAAGGCATGAGAGGGGTTTGTTTGTTGATGATTGTGGAAAGGAAAAGGGCATAGCTAATTTTTTTGGAAATATAACAAAGGATCAACTAAAAGAGTAGACTACCACGTAGGTGCAATTAAGCATATCTTGGTGCTGGATCAAAGCAAATATGCCAATTTATGTTGAATTGCTACGCTATTTTAATTCTGATTTTGGATCTCAAATGGGTTTCCAAGACTTTGCTCAGTAAACTTAAAACCAAAGGGAAGTGATCTTGGATAATTGGTGATATATAAAAGTAGGGATGAAAGCGGATTGAATATAGGCGGATAATGACTTTACCATATTTGTTTTCATATTTTTTTCTTAGATGCGAATATGAATAAAGATAACCCGATCTGAATATGAATACTAATAATGTCGAATACAGATACGAAGTGAATACGAATCGAAATGAATATTGTCACAAATATTTATCGGAATATGAAAAACCCATTAAATTGTACACATAAAATGAACAAAACAAAAATGTAACTAGTTTATTTGATCCAAACATTCATGAAAAACATGTAATGACCCAAGATTTGTATTCTTTGTTGAATTATGTTTAAAATAATAAATTATGTATTTTTTGAGTTTTTATGCATTTTTAGCTACTTATTTAAAATATTTCCCTATTAAGGACAATATTGTTTGAATTTTTGTGAATATTTAAAAGCTAATAGAATCTTGAAATTTTTTTATATGATAGGTTGTGTCAGGAGCTTCTCAAAAGTTTTGAAATTTTTGGGATTGGTTTGCCAATTTTAATAATTGAAACTTGATTTACCAATTAATTAAATTAGAAATGATTTTGAAATTCAGAAACCTTTTTAGCTAAAAGAGCAGCCTTGTCCTAGTCCACATGCATATACGGATAATCTGGCTCATGAGCATCCAATTATCCGAATCTATATTCATATTCAACGTATTCAATGGATAGTAAGTATCGAATCTATATCATACAAAAAAACCATACTTATTTTCAAGTGATACTATCTGATAAATATTTGAACCGATAAAATCAATAAAATTGTCCGTTTTCAAACAGAAGCACTGCTCTGTCTTGTTTTGTGCGGATAATTGGTGATGATTACGACTATGACTCATCAGCCTGTGCTATGTAAAGAGATAAGAACGTCCCCACCAAAGGGATAAAGATAACGAAAACAGCAACCGCTCCCCTCCTGTCAAAACTGCGTGCTCCTCACGTTCTGTCAACTTTATGCTTCACGAGTTCAATAAATAGTTCTTCCGACCCCCCAATTGTTTCTTCGTCGTGGATGATTTGCCCCTCTCTCTCTCTCTCTCTCTCTCTCTCTTCTGGTGACGGGTAAGTCGCAGGTAAGGAGTAGTTGATTTCGATCTCACGCTTCTTCGCTCTTCTTTGTTTGATTGGTCAGGTGCGCGAGCTATCCAAATCGCTTGCTCGTTCTTTGTGGGTGGTTCATCCGTGTTCGATTCGAGGTCTAGGTCTGGTGGTTTCCCCTGTTCGGCCGCGTTTGCATTCTCCACCTTGCTGATTTGACTAACTGCGGTTTTGTTATCTTGATATAGCCTATGATTTTTTTTTTCAAGAATATTATAGCCTAAGATTGCGCAGTTCGTTTGCTTCGATATCTGTTTGTCAACGGTGGATTGGTCAGGACAGTTTAGTTGGTTTGCATGGATCAATCTTGGACATATCGGAACGAGATAAATCGAAGGTTGTGGTTTCGATTGGTCGTCGGTCTGTAAGATGATTTGTCTGTTCTATTCAAGGTCGTCGACTCACTGCTTGTGTCTTGCTTGGGATGCTACCTTTTGTGGTGAAAAGTAGTACGTGATGCTTGTTCTTGGAGACAATCCGGCTGCTCGGAATTCTTCATTTTTTGCTTCTGATATTGTTCCTTTATGATTTAGTCAGACCCATCAGAAGATTTAGACTTGATCGGAAATGGTTTGCTTAGATCTATCCAGAATTTCCCTAGCACTTTGGTTTTAAATTGTTTTCTCCCAGCAATCTATATTGATCAGATTATCTGAAGGTAGTTGTGTGGTATCTAATGTTATCTAACGGGGGCCATGTCCAAAGGTCTGTGGTAGAGATAAAGATGACTTCTTTGGGAGTTCGAACGGTTCTTGATTTTGTACTGTTGGCATGCTCATGGAAGTGATTTTTAAGCGGTGCTCTTTGCTGTTACTTTTTGGTCAGTTTAATTTGAAGATTTGTTGGCCTGTTTTATTTGCCATATCTGAGGAGTAAATTTGATGATAGTTGATGGTACTCAAGTGTGCCTTTGAAGCGATCTGTTTGAAGGTTCTTCTCAGTACAAGTCCTTGCTTTGTGAGCGGTGAAGAAGAAATCATCTGAGTTTAGTCTG
Organism: Guadua angustifolia; assembly: GCA_036346375.1. NCBI lineage: Eukaryota > Viridiplantae > Streptophyta > Magnoliopsida > Poales > Poaceae > Guadua > Guadua angustifolia. Next base: position 9,788,474 of record CM070521.1, on the reverse strand, counting down.
CTTTACTAATTTGCTGTTGTTGTCTGTTTCTCTTGTCCGGTGGTATGTTAAGGCCTTCTGTCAGATTTTGGTATACTGCCTTGGTTCAATTATCTCGATCCTCTTCGATGACATAATCTTCACTAGTTTGTGGGTTTTGAATTTTGGCTTCATGGATACTAGTAGATTTGGCTTCTGCTCTATTGTGTACTCAGTCCAGTGTTCGGCCAGTCTTTAGCTTGTTGTTTCAATGTGTTGTCTTGTAATTTATGTTGTACAGTGTTGTTAATTAAGCATCTTCTATGATGTTGGAAAGTGTACTTGTTAAATGATATATGGATGCCTTGATTTAGTCTGGAAAGATTTGTTGTATCCTCTCTGCGTTATTGGCATAGCCCTCCTTATTATGAACTTCCAATAAATATGATCTGTGTGGAACAATGTAATTAAAACTTGACCCTCTTGTGCCATTGTTTTGTCTCATTTTTATTACCTCTAAGCGAACTCCTTTGTTTCCACATGACCCTTGCAAGCTTTGAATTGCAGGTCAAATTTTAGCATCGGCTCATTTCAGTTCAAGAAGGCGCCTCAAAAATCTGACAGCGAATTCTACTATCAAATCAATAGAAATCTACTAATCGAGAACGAAGTGCATTAGTCGGCGTGGGGAGGCGGGCGCCCAGGCCGTGGGGGACGATGTGGCGCCCGGCGTGCGAAGGCACTGGCCTGCCCGGCGGTGAGGAGGCGGGCTTGGGAGGAGGATCGGAGGAGCCGCTGCCTTGATCGGTTGGGAGTTCATGGAGGAGCCGTCGGGAGGAGCTGGGCGTGGGGAGGAGGGCCGGGAGCCGCCCGCGACGCGATCGGTTGAGGATTCAGCGGAGGAGCCGCCGGGCGTTCTGCGATCGCCTCGCGATGATCGCCTCCATGCAGCGGCGGTTGGAGCAAACGAGCTACTCGGTGAGGCGGAATATTTTGCGGGGGTTTTGTGTAAAATGGATTAAGTGGTGCAGGATTCCCACCTTGCTCAATTAGATCGTTGATTCTTGATCCGATGGCTAATGTGAGGAGTTAGCATTTTAACACCAAGTAGCCCATTAGCTTGGATATGTTCCTTCTTGTAATTCGATTATAGCAATATTTGGTGTCTTTAGTTAAGGAACTTGCAATGGCACATATTCAACATGATGTGATTTGGATCACATGACTAAAAAAAAACCTTTTTACTAGTTGGTCATACAACTTGTGCTAGCAATTGAAACCTTCACCTCCATCTATTTGAAGATCAAGGCATGAGAGGGTTTGTTTGTTGATGATTGTGGAAAGGAAAAGGGCATAGCTAATTTTTTGGAAATATAACAAAGGATCAACTAAAAGAGTAGACTACCACGTGGGTGCAATTAAGCATATCTTGGTGCTGGATCAAAGCAAATATGCCAATTTATGTTGAATTGCTACGCTATTTTAATTCTGATTTTGGATCTCAAATGGGTTTCCAAGACTTTGCTCGATAAACTTAAAACCAAAGGGAAGTGATCTTGGATAATTGGTGATATATAAAAGTAGGGATGAAAGCGGATTGAATATAGGCGGATAATGACTTTACCATATTTGTTTTCATATTTTTCTTAGATGCGAATATGAATAAAGATAACCCGATCTGAATATGAATACTAATAATGTCGAATCTGATCTGAAGTGAATACGAATCGAAATGAATATTGTCACAAATATTTATCGGAATATGAAAAACCCATTAAATTGTACACATAAAATGAACAAAACAAAAATGTAACTAGTTTATTTGATCCAAACATTCATGAAAAACATGTAATGACCCAAGATTTGTATTCTTTGTTGAATTATGTTTAAAATAATAAATTATGTATTTTTTGAGTTTTTATGCATTTTTAGCTACTTATTTAAAATATTTCCCTATTAAGGACAATATTGTTTGAATTTTTGTGAATATTTAAAAGCTAATAGAATCTTGAAATTTTTTTATATGATAGGTTGTGTCAGGAGCTTCTCAAAAGTTTTGAAATTTTTGGGATTGGTTTGCCAATTTTAATAATTGAAACTTGATTTACCAATTAATTAAATTAGAAATGATTTTGAAATTCAGAAACCTTTTTTAGCTAAAAGAGCAGCCTTGTCCTAGTCCACATGCATATACGGATAATCTGGCTCATGAGCATCCGAATTATCCGAATCTATATTCATATTCAACGTATTCAATGGATAGTAAGCTATCGAATCTATATCATACAAAAAAAACCATACTTATTTTCGAAGTGATACTATCTGATAAATATTTGAACCGATAAAATCAATAAAAATTGTCCGTTTTCAAACAGAAGCACTGCTCTGTCTTGTTTTGTGCGGATAATTGGTGATGATTACGACTATGACTCATCAGCCTGTGCTATGTAAAGAGATAAGAACGTCCCCACCAAAGGGATAAAGATAACGAAAACAGCAACCGCTCCCCTCCTGTCAAAACTGCGTGCTCCTCACGTTCTGTCAACTTTATGCTTCACGAGTTCAATAAATAGTTCTTCCGACCCCCCAATTGTTTCTTCGTCGTGGATGATTTGCCCCTCTCTCTCTCTCTCTCTCTCTCTCTCTCTTCTGGTGACGCGTAAGTCGCAGGTAAGGAGTAGTTGATTTCGATCTCACGCTTCTTCGCTCTTCTTTGTTTGATTGGTCAGGTGCGCGAGCTATCCAAATCGCTTGCTCGTTCTTTGTGGGTGGTTCATCCGTGTTCGATTCGAGGTCTAGGTCTGGTGGTTTCCCCTGTTCGGCCGCGTTTGCATTCTCCACCTTGCTGATTTGACTAACTGCGGTTTTGTTATCTTGATATAGCCTATGATTTTTTTTTCAAGAATATTATAGCCTAAGATTGCGCAGTTCGTTTGCTTCGATATCTGTTTGTCAACGGTGGATTGGTCAGGACAGTTTAGTTGGTTTGCATGGATCAATCTTGGACATGTCGGAACGAGATAAATCGAAGGTTGTGGTTTCGATTGGTCGTCGGTCTGTAAGATGATTTGTCTGTTCTATTCAAGGTCGTCGACTCACTACTTGTGTCTTGCTTGGGATGCTACCTTTTGTGGTGAAAAATAGTACGTGATGCTTGTTCTTGGGAGACAATCCGGCTGCTCAGAATTCTTCATTTTTTGCTTCTCATATTGTTCCTTTATGATTTAGTCAGACCCATCAGAAGATTTAGACTTGATCGGAAATGGTTTTCTTAGGTCTATCCAGAATTTCCGCAGCACTTTGGTTTTAAATTGTTTTCTCCCAGCAATCTATATTGGTCAGATTATCTGAAGGTAGTTGTGTGGTATCTAATGTTATCTAACGGGGGCCATGTCCAAAAGTCTGTGGTAGAGATAAAGATGCCTTCTTTGGGAGTTCGAACGGTTCTTGATTTTGTACTGTTGGCATGCTCATGGAAGTGATTTTCAAGTGGTGCTCTTTGCTGTTACTTTTTGGTCAGTTTAATTTGAAGATTTGTTGGCCTGTTTTATTTGCCATATCTGAGGAGTAAATTTGATGATAGTTGATGGTACTCAAGTGTGCCTTTGAAGCGATCTGTTTGAAGGTTCTTCTCAGTACAAGTCCTTGCTTTGTGAGCGGTGAAGAAGAAATCATCTGAGTTGTGTCTGCTTTACTAATTTGCTGTTGTTGTCTGTTTCTCTTGTCCGGTGGTATGTTAAGGCCTTCTGTCAGATTTTGGTATACTGCCTTGGTTCAATTATCTCGATCCTCTTCGATGACATAATCTTCACTAGTTTGTGGGTTTTGAATTTTGGCTTCATGGATACTAGTAGATTTGGCTTCTGCTCTATTGTGTACTCAGTCCAGTGTTCGGCCAGTCTTTAGCTTGTTGTTTCAATGTGTTGTCTTGTAATTTGTGTTGTACAGTGTTGTTAATTAAGCATCTTCTATGATGTTGGAAAGTGTACTTGTTAAATGATATATGGATGCCTTGATTTAGTCTGGAAAGATTTGTTGTATCCTCTCTGCGTTATTGGCATAGCCCTCCTTATTATGAACTTCCAATAAATATGATCTGTGTGGAACAATTTAATTAAAACTTGACCCTCTTGTGACATTGTTTTGTCTCATTTTTTATGTCTCAAATGTTGATTTACAACCTTATTCAAGTACTTGGATTTTCTGGTAAATTTAAGTTGCATGTCTATTCCATTAGCCTGGTAGAATTTACAGTGGCTTAGTATTGTTTGCTTGGATGCATAAAAGCGAGAAATGTGCATATAAGTTAAATATACTGAACTTGAAGAAAGTGTCGTAAATGATCTCTTATATCCAGACCCTTTGAATTGAGATGCATCTCTTAATTTCTACTCATTGTGATGAAAAATATTTTTAGAGTATATCATTTATTTAACTGTGTACGTTTTAAGAAATATTTCTGCTGACTTGGTCTGCGAAGTCATTCCCATGATAAAATATTCTTGCTATCTTGTAGTACTGCAGAAATTGGTACTCCTTTTTGTATATGGAAATATTTCTTGTTCTTTGTTGAGCAGTACTTATTCTAGCACGTGCGTTTTATTCCCGTGTGTAAGAAGACATTCACTGCAGTAGGGCATTCCCCTATTTAGTTGCTGGTTATCACCTAAATGTCAAAGAGCTGTAGTCTCCTTGTTGTGCAAATTGTGTCTATAATAACATAGCAAATAAATCTGTATACATCTGGTGTTTTTTCTTGCCTGCATGGTTGCACTCAAATGCCAAGTTCGTTTCTCCCCAATAAGATCATAAGGAACATTTTTTATTGAACCGCAGACTGCAATATCTATATTGTATATTTGTATAGTCCCATCAATGTTTAATTTTAGTGTGAATCTGATGCAAGTTTATCAAGTTTGTTAGGGCATTATGCTTGTATGGTTTGATCAATTTTCTCTCTTGTTGGCGAACAAAACTTAATTAAGAGCTTAGTTGATCTCAACTTCTTTTTTCTATATGTACTTGTGCAAAACTTTGTGGAAGGGTTAGTATATTTGTTAGTTTGTTAGGTTTCCCTTCTCCATAAGCTTATTTCAGCTTCGCCTCTTTTTTTCCTGTTTGAATAATGTAATTTATGAATTATGTTATGGTGCTTATATCTGGTTTTGTTGTGTTTATTTTATTCTTGCTGTCCTGAGCCTTAATTGAAGTCTTGTACTAGATTTTCTTATCTGTCTGATCTGGACTCCGGAGGTCAATTGTTATGCTCATATAGAGTTTCAATTCGTATAACATTGATTTTGTTTATATTCATTACAAGAATCTCGAATCTGAATCATCTTATCCAACCAGCTTTCTTTATGTGAAGCTTCTGATGTTCAATAATAAGTTTAAGTTAATGTTGTGAGATAAGTAGGTGTTAGTTTGTTGGGAAAATTTTGTTCTTGCCACTCGAAATATGTGCAATATCATTTTTGTCGTTGGAAATTTGCTTATTTCACTTTTGCCATCCTTCCATTAGTGCACATTTCATTTTTGCCACTCCGTCTAATTTTCTGTTAAGTCAAAGGGGTTTGACCGTTAAGAAATATGAAAAAATATCATAAAAACGAAAATTTGGGGAAAATAAAAAATATCAGAAAATAGAGAAAAATTAAGGGACCACTTCTGAACAAAAAAAATTGCAAGAGTTTTACATCAACAAAATTTTAGAATGTTCCATAAAAGTTGAGAAGATTAAAATGTTTTCCTTAGTGTATTTTTTTCTTTTCATTAGTGTAATTTTTTTGAGAAATTTTCCTAACCTAATTTTAAAAAAAGGTAAACAAAATTGTCCAAAGTTATGCTTAACTTTTATATGTTTCTGGCTATTTTTAAATTTTTTATTTTCTATTATATTTTGTTTTTTTTTATCTTTTTCCATATTTCTTAACGGTCAAACCTGTTGATTTCGAAAAAGTGGATGGAGTGGTAAAAACGAACTGTACACTGGCAGAAGGATGGTAAAAATGAAATGAGCAAATTTTTGATGGCAAAAATGATATTGCACATATTTTGAGTGGCAGGAACAAATTTTTTCGTGATTTGTTTGAGTTTTATGCTTTCATTGTTTAATGCGCCTTTTAGAAGATACTTGAATACTACTCCGTTATAACTTGGCTCAATAACAATATGATTATTTTTTTGTTCTCCATCAAACGTGCATGATTGTGAAAAATTTACTAGAGAGTACTTTTAATTTCTCGACCTTGGTGATCAGTTGAATTATATCATCTCATATTGTTCAAAAGCTTGTGTGCTTCAGATATTGTATAATTAGTTCCTAATAATTTATTTTCTGATTTAAAACTTTATGCTATCCTTGTACTATGTAGCAGAGCCAGAGGTGCATTGGTAGAGCCTAATATCCAACTAGGGTTGTATCCTAACATTTTTTTCTTGCTTATTATTTATTCATAGCTTGCAATTTTCCCCTTTCCGATTGAAAATTGATAGCAGAAGTTTTTTAAATATGATTAATATGGTTCCTTTATCATTTTGTACTGTATTTTTCAGTGCTTCTGTTCTTATAAGGAAACCTTGGATCCTTGTTGAGTATTTGGTGTGATGTATATTTCATGGAATATTACATATGTTGCTATTTCATTGTTTTGTATTGCTCTATTTTAGATACAAAGGGGCAGCATTTACAAGGGATCATTTTAATCTTACTAACATAGCTAGTATATGTTCCGTAGGCTAAGAAATGTCATGATTCACATCCATGCTGTATTATACATTTTTCTGATATTTGATATTTTGATGTGAAGGGGTATACAGTGTTTATTGTTTAATATACTTGTGTATCTCTATGACTAATTATGCTTGCGTCATGAGTTCAGCTAAATTAAATAGTGAGGGATATGCAATAGTCCACATTTTCCTAGTTGCACTTTGCATTACTAGTATGAATGTCTCAATGGTCATTGACTCATGGTAGATTAATAAATCTAGCATCTGCAAGTTTTATGAACTAGGATATATTTCATTAACTTTTGTGGGAATTTTGTTTAACTTCATTTCATTTGCTCCATCAAAATAAATTTCATTTCATTTGCAGTTCTCCTTGGCTGTGAACATTATAATATTAAAAAAAAGTACACTGCTAAGAATTTTTTTGTTTGCTAATTCAAACTGTTCTATGTTTTGTGTGGTCGACTCCTTTTTTTCTGAATGTAATATACTTTCATATTCTGTAGTACACTTTCATATCCTATTGACTGTGAGTTGACTCTAACCAGAACTTTCTTCTAACTTCTGTGTTCTTCATTACATTAGTTGTTTTCTTTTTTGTGCTACCACTGTGGTTGACTGCTTGTCTCTTTGGATTCTTGATACCAGAGATGAATTTGAATTTGAAATTTTGTAGGTTCACATAACTCTATGTGAACTACATGCATGATTTTTTGTTGGATTTTTGAAACATTGCATCATGTTGAAATGACTAATGGGGATGCTGGTTCTCCTGGACACCAAATTCACATTCAAAGAGTCTTCCATAATTATTTTGGTGCACATAGTTGCAGATAAATACAGCTCAATATAGCACTAGGTATATCATTTCTTGAGCAGCTTTGATAGACTCATTAATACTGTGCTGAACCTGCAATTAAATTAAGGTTTCACCTAAGTTCTTTCATACAACTCTCTCTTTGTTTATCTTACAAGGCTTATAGAATTGTCCTGGTTTTGCACATCCTAGTAATATTGTGACTGTCTTGATAATTTTGTTGTGCTCATATCATCTCATTATTTATTTTATTATCTAAATTTTATTCATTTGTGATATTGTGTTGGTGAATATGTTCGTACTGTTTGCTTTTTTTTATTAGTTTGTGTAGTTCACATTAACGTTTAATTTGGATGTGTCAACTTAATTGGGAGAATGATTCTAAATTCTGATGTGAACATGGAAATAAGCATAAATGCACAATGTTATTTTTGTTAGCTAACCTTATATGTCAAGTATATCCAGTAGGCTTCATTTGAAGATATGTTTGCATTTCAGTTTGTTGAAAGCATAGCTGTCTTCCCTTACATGAGCTATTTGCTACTCATTTTTTTTCTTCAAGAATATTTATGTTTAGTTTGGATTCCGTTTGCAGATTGTTTAAGATTTAGTGGACATGGTCATTTACATGATATAATTTTGTGCCATTTTACTAGAGTTGCAACTTTTTGGTTCAAGACGATTGCGGGCTCAAAAGGTAGTAATTTTGGGTTGGGATCAGGGTGTTTGCTAATTTATCGGCACCGGGTCTCATTTCTTTTGTTTTATTAGAAACGTTAGCATTAGTTTTCAATTAGATATTGCTATTTATGTGTTCTATTTTCCTTCATCGTAGAGAAAATATGTAGGCCTATGTTGAATTGAAGGTTTTGTGATTTAGTTGCATGCAACTAAGTGCTTTGATGCAGTTTAAATGATTAATTTTATCTCTTAAGAATGGTGGTAATTTCTAATTATAGAATTGATCTCCAAGAGGCTTAGTTTAGTTGGTGTTAACAAGAAACTTAGGAATGCTAATGTTGCCTTGAAGATTCTTTGTGATTGTTTTCTGGTATGTTTGGATCAAATGTGCGATTGTTGATTTGTGTCATCTGTTATATGTTCATCTTGCATGTATTTGTCTGCGCAAAATGACCTTCAAGGAGAGTCTTAGTCATTATCACCTTTTCATTTAAGATTTGCATGAACACTTGAAGTGGAATGCTTGATTATTATGGTGTATGTTTTTAGGAGCAATGTACCTAGGTCAAATTGCTTTACTGATTTGTTTTCTTTTCTTTTCTTTTCTTTGTATATCTTTGCTTGTTAATGGTTGCTCTTGTTTTGATTTTAGTGAGCTCTTCCAAATTCTCATGGAGTGTCGGCCATATTGTTATTTACCTGCTGGCAAACTTAAATACTTGTAATTACATGGCATCTGCATTTTTTTATGTGTGATTTGCTTTCCTTATCCCAACATGCAAGATGGGAGCTGTTTAGTTCCCTCTTTTTGAATTACAAGATTGTAGCTTCTTTCCCTGTATTAGTTACATTTGCATTAGCAGTTTTTGGGTTCCTCTGTTTGATATGTAAGATGGTAGTGCTTCATTTTCCTGCTATGGTTGTATTTTCATTAGCAGTTATGTAGTGATGACTAATTGTGACTACAATTCCATTGTTTGTTCCTTTTACTTCTTTTCTCTATGTTCTTTATTTTTGGGTTATATGTGGGGGTGGGGGGTGCCTAACACTGCCGATGCCGGTCCCAAGCCCGGATAAAAGTGGAGGGGGCATGAATTCAAAGTTTGTGACAAACAACATTTTTTATCCTATTGTGGGTCGACTGTGGGGTATACTGGCATTTCCTGTGAAAAGGTGTAGTCTGATCTAGTACTGTATTTTGACCCCAAAATAAGCAAGAGCTCTTGTTGGAAGTTGGTTCAGTGTGCACAGTGGCAGATCAGAGGAGGAAGACCGATTATCTCCCCTACTTTTTTTTTTGAATTGGAAGGCGGGAGCTCTGCCGTGCATTAATAGAGGAAAAGCATAACGGCAGTCATGATACTGGATTGTTGATTTTAGAGATTAGAGATACAGAGGGGGGCAACAAAAGCGCCAACATGACGAAGAAAGGTTTACAGGCGTCAATCAGACTCGAAATTTGTGGGGGGAGGAGGTGCATTGTGAGACCCTAGATTTACCATCCGGAATCTCTTGTGTATTTCTGTACTAGTCCCAGATCAATTGATAGTGCACATAGTGAAGCAGTGATAATCATAACCAGAACAGAACGAGGTAATAGCATAAAAATAAAGTACCAGCCACATGGCTATTTATTACATCTTCTGGTCACATGACCAAAGTTCACTGTAATGAAACAAATAATAAAAGATAAAACCCAAAAAGACACCACGATGACGACTAGGAACACCAGCTTAGTTATTCTGGCGACCTTCATCAAACTCCTCGGTAAAAAAAATTCTTCATCTTCAACTACATCCTAGTAGTTCTCTGATGACAAAATTTTTGCGTAGATGTGAGTATAAACGTACTCCGCAAGTTTGGGAAAATGCAACATGTAGGGCTTTCCAAGGAAAGGCTTAATAGGGTTCTTTTGCATAAAGCCAAGTTTCATCAAACCATACTTAATAATAATTTTCACAATGCACATTTTAACAAATATTTTAACAATTGAATATATATATTATTCTAGCGAGTTCTATCCACCATCACTAGTATCTGGCTCTATCATGAGTTTAAAAGATTAAGGTAAACCAACTCATGACTCTATCGTCATGATCAAAAGCAGTTCCATCTACGATTAGCTCGGTCCGCATAAATAAACATCAAGAGTTCCATCTACTCCGAATCTCAAAACAAAACATCGAGTTATTATTTTTTTAAAAACCAAAACCAAGTCTACCAAGTATGAAAGCATTCTTACGCTTGCCTTTGGCCAGTAAACACGGCTATTGAATAGTTTTAACTCTGCGAGAGTGTCTGACTTTACCCACAAGACATGATATTCTCTTGATGCCAAGCTATTAACACACTTCCTTAGGTGTGGTTTGAGATATCATGACAAAGCCTTTACAATGTATCACATATGCAGAGCTACTTGCGTGAGGTTTCACCGTTATTAGGGTTCCATCGCGATATAAAGCCCTCTTGCGCAGTGTGGGAAAATCGACCTGCCTCCATCAAGCACCCACATTCCACCATCTGGTGAGTCTAAGTTAAGTTTCTACACATTATTCACCAGTCGAGCCATTTGATATGTGGTTGCGGTAATGCTTAGAATGGCCGATCATAAGCGTCGGTCCTTAAATTGATTAGGGCGGCTTTCACAAGCGAACAGTGCTCCATCCGCACTTTGACAAACCATTCCGCCTAATCTAAACTATTTTTATTTTATTTTTATTTTGCAATCACAGCAGCAAGAACTTTGCTACAATTCTCAAATCATACTTTAAATCATACTTTTGATATGATCCCACCCGTAGGTCATTTAATCAATTTTTGCACTAAGCAAAACTACCATTCTAACCATCAAATGTCACAATATAAATTAGGCATGACATAGCAGAGTGTCCTAAGGTTACAATTAAACATGGATATCAACGATCAAGGAGATGATAGCAATTCGGAATAACTAACAGTCTATATTTAACATACAGTTATAAAAATAGCAATGCATGTTTACAAAACATTGTAAAACATTTGCAAACATGGGATCAAAATGTGTCAAGGAGACTTGCCTTCGTCTCTGAGACATGATGCGCTGCACTGAAGGTCTTCTCCTTAAATCGACGACTCACAGCAACTTCCGACTCTGGCATAAGCGATGCACAAAAGAATAAAATAAATTTAACCGAAACTAAAAATTATAATAAAAATACTGGCAGATATAGAATGAATTTAGATGAATTTAGCAATTGGAATCACTCGATTCGGATTCGACGGAGGAGAAACAATTGTTTGAATTCTCAAAATCCTGAAATTGAAAACCGAGGAATATTCCTTTGGAATTTTTCTTTTCAGCATTCCTGATTTCTCTTGAGTCTCTTCCACGGGTCCCACTGTCATTGAATATTGCTTCTTCTCCACATATTGGAGCAGAGAGGTAGTAGGAATCGACATGGCTAGAAACAACTTGACAATGGTGGAGCCCGCCAAGAGAAGAGAAATGGCGGCGGTGGGGGGCTTCGCCCGGAGGAGGTGCTCACCGTGGTGCTTGATGACGACAAGCAGTAAAAGCGGTCTTGCAGCGATGGAGAGCATGGTGGTATGGCCTTGAGATCTGAGTGGCGCAAAGCGCGAGGCGAGCAGCGGAGAGTGCGGCTGTCGGCGCCCGCGTGGTCAGGCGCCAATGCGTGATGAGAGCTTGGCGGCGGCGAGGTAAGTTCGGCGACGCTCAAAAACGAACCGGCGGCATGACGGTCAAAAGCACCCGAAATCATGATATTTCTCGAAACTAAGGTGAGCACCGGATAGCTAACATCGAGGGGAGTCTATAGGTGCAAGGAATTGAATTGAATCTTACCCAAACGGGAGAAATCGACGACGAACGAAGCGACGGCCGACGACGAACAAACTCAAAATCTGGGGTCAAACTGCAACGAAAATCAAATCCGATTGAATGGTTGTGATCACGGAGGCAAAAGGCACAAAGTGACGCGGTTGGTTTGTCTAGAAACTCACCGGAGCAAAAGATGGCTCACCGGTGTCTTTGGAGGACGTCGGGCGTCGGGTTTTCTTGAGTTTTGGAATGGAAAACGACACGAAATCAGCAGGGCAAGGTGAGCACAGGATAGAGGACGTCAATACGCAACTTTTGAGTACTCATACGCTCGGGGAGGTGAAGAGACGCCCGAGATAATGGCCGAGCAATAATTTGTCATTAACGATTAATTACGGCCGTTTCACGCGGATTGAGGATGGGTGACGGCTTGGAACTTGTTCTCTATTACGACGCCGTCGCGATGCTTCAGCTCCCACGCGATTTGGTGCAGCGTGGAGGAAGATATGAAGGTTTGAAGTTTGAGCAAGACATGGAGTTCAAACGTGCACAGGGCTGGTTCCATGGGGAAGATGAACAATAAAGGCCACGTGTCGTTTTCTCATTGGTTGGAAGAAATGGAGGGACAAAAGCGCGAGGAATAAAATAGCAAAAATGATCTAAAAATCTTGAAAAATTCCTAAAAATACTAGAGATTATTTGGAACCCAATAAAATTAGTTTCACTGAATTTTAATGAATTTTGAAATTTAGATAATTCTGGAACGAATAAACTGAATTTGAGGAAAGACCGCGAGAGATAAAATACCAGAGAGATTCTATAAATCTTGGAAAAATTCCCAAAATCATTATAGAATATTTGGAACCTATTTCAAAGGGTTTCAAGATTTTTAGAGTATTTTAAAACTCGGGTGAAATTTCGATTAAGGACCGGAATTTGAAATTTTGACTTTGTGGACGATAAAGAATTGAACTTTAATTTCGAAAGGATAGGGATGCCAAGTTAATTAGAACATCAAGGAAAATCCAAATTTTAAATTAATTAATTTTAAATTAACTTTAGGCAAAAGACCGAAATTGGGGATGTTACATGCACCGCGAGCGAAGGCAGTTTTGCGGTTGTGGACATCTTGTATCACAGAACTAACCAACTGGGTCGGAGAGCTGAAAGAACTGTTGAAAATCCTGTTGTTTCTTTCTTTCCAAAGGTTCCAAAAGACATATATCACCACGCCGTCCACTTCTTTACGTCGCTGCTTATCAGTAGAAGCTCTGAGTACCTGCCACGATCCTTCTATGCTGCACGGGGCTACATGATTTGAAGGAGCAAAATGATTGATCTGCATGAAGCGGAGAACCTCCTGCCAAACTTGTTGGGCGAAGGGACAAAGAAGGAGCAAATGATGAGACGTTTCAGGTGCCATGCTGCAAAGAACACAGGATGTAGGATGTGGTCACCCTCTAGCTGCCGACCTATCAGCGGTAAGAATCCTGCCTTGAATGAGCAGCCAAGCAAAGAACTTATATCTCCCTTCCACACTAGCTTTCCATATGCTCATGTAGTTGTGGTCTGGAACGGACCCCTGGAATTGGATGCTGTACGCCAATTTGGCCGAATACTCCCCATGTTGCGTCCACTTCCATACGATTTGGTCAGGTACATTTATTTGCAACTGTACGTGTTGTATAGCTTGCCATAAACGAAGGAAATCATCAAGCTGCTCCTCCGATGAGATTCTTCGGAGCGATCGAAGCCAATTTCTCATTGAAAGCTCTTCATAAACTGTGCGTCCTCTCCTCCTAGATAGCTGGTAACATGCTGGGGCCAGAACTCTTGGCGAGACTCCATGTAGCCAGTTGGAGTCCCAAAATTTTGCTGTTTTCCCATCTCCAACCGATAAGGTGGTACAGACATTGAATAAATTTAGATCTGCGCTGTCACAGGGCAGTGACATTCCTACCCAAGGTCGGTGAAAATCCTTCCAGGAGTACTAGATCCATCGAATGCGTATTGCCCGCCTGAACCTGAGGAGATCTTTAACTCCCAGCCCTCCCAGAGATTTAGGCCTGCAGACTTTGTCCCAATTGACAAGGCAATGGTCTCCATTGCAATCCTGATCCCCTCGCCAAATAAAGCTTCTTCGGATCCGGCCAATTTTCTTTGCAGCCCATCTGTTAAGCGGATATACCATCAAGTGATGGACTACAAGTGATGTGAGGACTGAGTTGGTAAGAACCACCCTAGCAGCCCTAGAGAGCATCTTCCCTTTCCACCCTGCAAGGCGACTCCGAACTTTGTCGATTAGCGGCTGTAGGTCAAGGCGCTTCAATTTTGTAGGTCGCAATGGAAGACCTAGGTACCAGCAAGGGAAAGATCGAAGGCTGGCTGGGAAATCTTGAAGGGCATTTGCCAAGTCAATCATGTCGCATCTTATTGAGTAGACCTCACTTTTTGGAGGTTAATCTGCAAACCTGTTGCCCCACTGAATATGTTAAGCACCCTGCGGATCCTGCTCAACTCAACCCTATCGAGGTTCGCGAAAATAGCAACATCATCAGCATAAAGAGAAATCCTGTTTGTGGCACACCTAGATAGAATCTGTGGCAAGTAGTTTTCCTGAGTTGCCTTAGAAATTAGTCTTTGAAATGGATCCATGGCGATAATGAAAAGCATCGGCAACAGGGGGTCACCTTGTCGAGTCCTCTCCTATGTTGGATCGGTTGGCCAGGGATGCCATTGAGTAGCACTCGAGAAGATGTGGATGCTAGGATGATGGCCATCCACTCTGTCCATCGTCGGCCAAAACCTATGTGTAGCAATAACTCCAGTAGGTACTCCCAGCTTACGGAGTCAAATGCCTTTGCTATGTCCAGCTTTACAAAAAGTGCCGGAACTTGCTTGCTGTGCAGTGACATTGTTGACATAGTGGGTTTCATCTTCCTCCCGATCGATGAAAGCTTGCCCTTGACTGAAGGCTAGCACCAGAGTCGGGGTATCGGTTAGATTTGTTGATTTTTCTTGTGAGATCTTTTTTCTTGATTTTGAGATGCTGTGTGGTACTGTGGTTATCCAGTATCATGCCCAACAAGTTTTTATCACGCAAGTGCGGTCACCTAGAGCTAAAACTTGTGCAGCTCAATGAGACTAGAAAGTACATGGCAGGAGGGGAAAAACATTTACTTCCAGTAATAGGTGTTTCTGCAATTTCAGTTCCATTATTTGGTCTGGACGGAAACTATTGCTCTAGTTGGATACTTTTTTAATGCCATGATCTAGATAATATAGATTAAAAAAAAACTACCTCATGTTACAAGTTGTGAGATGCTAATGCTACTCAGCAACCCTTTCTTCCGTGGCCTCTGGTCCTCTGTTCTCCTTGCACTTCTTCGAGCCAGATACAGAAGATGTGAAGTGAGTTTCCTGGCTTATAGCTCCTCTTTTTTTGTTGTAGTCTGAAGATGTGATGGCAGTGATAAATTTTTTCTTCGATCTAATAATTTGCAACATACAAGTGTCTTTTGTAGCTGTAACAACAATTAATAATTAGTTATGATCCTAAAAGACCGCTACTAATTCTCAATACAAAAAGTTAAAGAAGGTCGATGAAACAATAATTACCCAAAATTGATTTGACTGCAGAATGAGCTGCCTTTTGCTCTGCATCCATCTTGCTTTTTGCAACTTCACCGGTATAAGTATTCCCATCAAACAACACAGATGCAACAAACAGGGTCATCGGCACTAATCCTTCTGGATTAGCTACAAAGTAAGAGGGTTGAGTGGCTTTTTTCTTAACAGCAAATTCATGAAGAATTGATTTGCAGAATGCCACACCCTGAAGGAAGAAAAAGGAAAGTACATGTTATATACAAGTCAATTCCTACATTTCTTGCATGATTATTAAAATTATAAATTTCAAAAGATTAGAAAATAAGATCCATAATGTTGTAACCTGAGTATGAACATCTATGTGCAATACTAAAATGACAATGTTTTTGATTAATTACCATCTAGAAA
Organism: Guadua angustifolia; assembly: GCA_036346375.1. Taxonomy (NCBI): domain Eukaryota; kingdom Viridiplantae; phylum Streptophyta; class Magnoliopsida; order Poales; family Poaceae; genus Guadua; species Guadua angustifolia. The sequence goes on along the minus strand of CM070521.1, from coordinate 9,772,452 downwards.
GTAAAGAATGCAAAAGTGATTCTCTATTCTTCAGTCCTATTGGTTAACACATTTCACATAAAAAATAAGATAAGAAACAGTTACAAAAATAATACCTGATCAATGAGCCCAAATATATCTGTAACATCACCATCCTCTTCTCTCTTCATCAAGGTCTCATAGGCTACTCTGGCAGCATCCTGTTCTGCTTCCTTGATGCGACTATAACTATGTGGTGATACAAACCACTCACCGCACACTAGAACAGAGCATCTGAACTTAAGTTGATGCTGTTGACCTTCAGACTCGGTGCGGTAGATTGGCAACTTCTGATGCATCCGTTGTGCAAACTCCTGCAGGCGGTTTTTATGCTTGCATTGCTCTGCATAAGACAAATTCACCAATCAGTACAAGAGAGCAATCATTAGTTGGTTTCATCCTTCGTGCAAGACACTGGACTCCGCAACAATTAACCAGCAAAAGCTCTACAAGCAAATGAGACAATTAAAACGCATAATCTGTACACATACTAAAAACAAATATTAATTATTAGTATTTTAATGGGGTGGCATGGAATGAATTATCCCTTGTAATATCTGTGAAGAGGATAGCCAACATTATTAAAACAACCTTTAAATACCAGGGCACAAAATGGTGGGCTACTGTACCTGTAATAAAAAAGAGGCAATAATTTGAAACAGTGAATGCTATAGTAATTTAGAATACAGGTGTTATCACAATCGAGTCTTTGTGTCAGACGTTCAGGTTGAATAAAAACCGGTGCTCCATTCCAAATAACCAATTTGAATGAACTTGCAAAATGGACAGAGTTGTTTCTATGCCAAAACCAAGCAGCCACATAGCACATTTGCATAACAGGGTACAACTTTTTAGCTGCAATACATTTCGTAGCTTTCCGTGATCGCTAAACACAACCATCATACGCTATCAATACAATAGAAACTGAGCATTTTTATGCCTTTGATCCATCAGAGTTACATATTTGATTTCAATTTAGCACTAAGGTCACATAGCAGAGATAGATAAGAAACTTGCACAACACAGGTCCTACATCAGAATCGCAAAAGCAAAAGCACATCCTAAAGATCATACTTGAACTACACTGTCCTCGAAAAGCCACTAATTGACCAAGCTTTTACAAGAACAACGCACAGAGAAAAGGTAAACATGATTTGTATTCATACTATGTACATAATTATAAATAACACTGGTTGCACATCTTTTCAGCACAAACAATATTAATAGTGCTATCAAAGAGTGGCCTTCATTTGCCCTTCATTTGCACGGATCGTAGTCCTAGGATGAGCCCATACTGGAACGTATACTCGAAAAATCCAACCAACGGAAGCTACCACAAGTCCAATAATCTAATCGGGAGAACACCTTCCAAGAATCCCTATCTAATCCCCAATAATTCACGAGAAAAACGAAGGCAAAGGCCCAGCCATCGCAGAGCAAAATCCCAGAGCGATAGATATAACGACATTTTTCTACCAGCGGGAGTGAGAAAGAAACGACGAAGATGCGCGCACCGGGAAGGGGAGGAGGCAGCGCGGGCTCGGGAGCTGGAGCGGTGGAGGCCGCCATGTCCGTATCTAGTTGGATGGAGTCGCAGCGGAGACGAGGAGGAAATGTGAGGGTTGAGGAGGGTTTACAGCTCGGAGACGAGGACGAGATCCCCCTTCCTTAATCCTTATACCCTTGCCTTTGACTGTTTACGGAGTGTTTGGGGGCTCTCGGAGTAGGTGTCTCCGTGGGCGGTTAGATCTAAATACTCAGTTTAGAGGGTTGGTTACGATCTAAATACTTATGCATAGGGGTGAAATCGGATCGGATACGGGTGGATATTATTTGTCCCGTATCCTAACTCATATTTTTTTGAATTTGGGTCGATCACGGATGTCCGGATCTGAGATATGAAATCGGATTATTCGGGATTCGGATCGGAGCGGATACTGACGGATTGAATCGGGATCGGATATCATAATCGGATAGTAGTATAGTACATAATTGTGTGCGTAAAAGAGCGAATGAAGTATTAACCTTACAACATTAGCTTCAAGTCATAATTATTTCAACGAGGATAGTAGTATAGTTAGAGGTGCAATTTAGTGACTCAACTAATTCGATAATTTGAATAGAAAAGAAGTTTATCAAATAAGTTGAACAAATCAATTTAGGTAAAAGCATTATGTCATCACTCTATTTGTTTGTTGATAGATTTGTTGAAGTTCACGCTTAATAACAAAGTAGTGTTTTTTTGTGTTAGTATCAAACAACTATTCTATTTATCCAATAACGAACCAAATTAATGAAAGAATAACTGATTTTATCCGGATATCGGGTCGGATATTTTACCGGATATCGGGTCGGATATTGCTCTTCCCATATCCTAACCCATATTACATGAGATTTTTCGGATACGGATCAGATATTGCTCTTCCCATATCCTAACCCATATTATATCGGATTTTCCAGATATAGATACGGATAACATCGGTATGGATTTTAAACGGATTCGGAATCGGATCGGGCGGATATTTTCTGTTCTGTTTTCATCTCTACTCATGCATTGGTGAAGATAGGGTTCTCGGAGTAGGTTGGTGTCTCCGTGGGCTAACTACATGCATTCTTTGGTTTCTCTTTCAGTTCCTCTCCCTCTCCTGATCTCTCTGGCACCTACGATCTAAGCTTGCACACGGTCTCTGTTTCTTTTAATTAACCGACGATCCAACACCATGCATGCGCGCGTGCATGGTGCTGATCGATGCATAATCCTTGCGAAATTGACGGTGGCGATGATGATAAATCTTCAGCTAGCTGTGAGGCCCCTGCTGGTCCGGCGGCGCCCTGGGACGGGTGACCCACAGCGAGCTGAGCGTGCGGAGGCGGTGGAAGTAGTCGGAGATGGCGAGCAGCGCCATCTGCCGCGTCGTCAGTACCGGCAGGGTTAACAAAAAAAACCCGCTGAAAACCGTTCGAAGCGGTCTTCGACCTTATCGTTCGATTTGAAATTCAAAACCGCTTGATAAACCATTGTAATTAAAAAAATTAAAAAATTAAAAATTTTGAAAGAAATTATTTGAGCGGGTTTTCGTGGTTTTTGTCAAAATGGCTCAAAAACCGTTTTCGAAGAACATTCAATTGGTCGAATTGTTTTTTTTGAAAACCGAGTAGTTTTCGAGAAAAACCGCGGTGTTCGTTTTTTTTCAATTTTTTTTATTTTTCAACCTTTGGGTTTTTGATGGTTTTTAAGCGGTTTTTGTGAAAACCGAATTGGTTTTCGCGGTACGGTTTTGTTAACCCTGGTATCTAGTTCAGCTGGTGCAGCGTCTGCTACCTCAGGTTCTCCGCTGCTGTCGAGGTTTGTTACCGACAATAATTAAAAGGGGGCTAAGCGCTAGATCGGAAGCTCGATGGTAGCACAAGACACGAGAAATTATACAGGTTCAGGCTCTCGCGGTGAAGATAATACCCTAGTCCTATGCTCTGGAATTATGAGTGGCTAACTTATTTGCTAATGATGTTCTCCTCTTCCCCTTTATGTTCCCCCGCCCCTCCCTTTATATAGCAGAGGAGGGCGATTACAAAAGAGAGTCCCACTCGGATACGAGGTGGGAATCTTGTATCTCTTTCCTTATCCGTTAAACATGATGGCAGTTAGGATTACAATTGTATCCTCCCTAAGCAGGGTTAGTTTCCATCTTCGGGGTTTCCTTGTTGCGCATGGCGGCCTGCCTTCTGAGCAATACCCATCTTCATGTAGTCGGCTTGGCCCATCATGCAGATACCCGGGGTCCATATACTCCACAGTAGCCCCCGAGTGCTTTGCGATCGAATTGCCGCCTTTCTGGTCGCAGCCCAACTGAGTTATGCTTCACGTCGAGTGCTTCCAGTTCTTGATGTAGTTTCGATGGTTTTTCTTTCGGTAGAGTGCCCATTGTAGGCAAAGAGATCGTGAAGGACTCAATAGAGCTCCACGCGTTGAATTATATCCGACTGTCGTGGCGTACAGCTGGTGGCCCATCATGAGGCATCTTGTATCCCAAACGATATCTGAGAGGTCAAAACGCTTTTTCCGCTCAAGGCGAAATTCAGCGTCGCTCCTTTAAATTCATTTGTCGTCGAAATTGTTGATGTAAATGCGTTGGGCGTTAGCCCTGCGCGTCGCATCCAAATTTAGTAGCCCTGAAATCATGTATATGCAGAACTTAGGCCATGTAAAAGCAATTCACTCGGATGTGGTGTCTGACTGGTTTAGAGTTTTTTACTCCTTCCCTTATTGATTTTGAATTCATCCGAGTGGTTTTGACTCTTTTTATTTAAGCACTCTGCCCGACTAGTCTAGCCCCCGAGCGTCGGGAGTCGACTCATGGCTCTTTTTCCCAGGCACGCATTTTGGGTGACTAAAGTTCGCCGTTCATGGGGTTAGAGCTTCACAACTTGGAATGCCTTTTCGGATTCATTTGCAATCGTTAAATAGAAGAAAAATACAACTCGAGAAAAAGATGTGCGCATCACTTTACTATTAGGTGTAGCCCCGACTTCTTTGTTTAGTTGTGGATCAACTAAGTAGCAAGTCAAGAAAGCCAATAATTTTATTCATAATGACATAATTGAGTAAAAGCGACTTAGTTGCTTTATGCTCCATGTGTTCTTGACGATCGTCCGTCCTTGCTCGTGGCGCAAGCGTGGCTCGTGGCGCGTCTTGAGGTGGCGCCGAGGCGCAGCGTAGCTCGTGGCCGTCGAGGTGGCGCTTCGAGGCGTGGCTCGTGGCAAGTCCGAGGTGGCGCTCGGGGCGCAGGCGTAGGCTCGTGGCCGTGCCAAAGTTGGCGCTTAGGCTCGTGGCCGTCTTGAGCTGGCCTTCGGGCGCAGCGTAGGCTCGTGGCGTCTTGCTGGCGCCGGGCGCTCGAGCGCAGCGTAGCTAAATGGCGTCTTGGCTGGCGCTCTGGGTTGTTTGTAGTAGTGACAAAACAATCGGAGGGCCGATGCTACACCCCCAAGTTTAAAATGTCGACGAATCGGTAGGTGGAAGCGCTAGGTTTTAGTGCCTCCATGCATTATATGTGTCGGGCCTAATACCGACACCAAAATAATTTCTGAAACAATAATCGAGAGGAATCGAGTAGTATATATCTTTTTGCAAAAACTACCCGAGTGATCCGAATAATTTTTTTAAGCCACTTTCGGATATATATAAAAATTAAAATTTGCATATTTGAATGCATAATTTAAATATTAAAAGACTTAGTGTTAGCTCGCCGACTAATTTTGGCTCGGTTCCAAGTGGTCGGATGGCCGAGCTCTGTTCCCTCGATTTGATTGCTTCTCCATGGGAATTAATGCTTGTGGCGTCGTGTCTGGACTCCTAGGGCGTGAGCATAGCACCTCCTGATGACCTTGCCGAGAAGGTTTCATTGCTTCTCGTCCTCGGTGGTTCAAATTGAACTCGCCGGTCTTCTACTTGACTCGGCGAAGTCGTCGAAAGTTTCTTCAAGCAGTTCTCCGGCTTCGAGCGGCTTCGCCGAGATGTCGGCTCGGCGAATCGACAATTTTTACGATGAATCTTACATCTTGCTGGGCGTCGTGAAGACCAAGCCGCGTCGCGTGCTGTTGTCGCTACGCGCATGATGCTTCTGCCGCGAATCATGGAACGTCGCGACGGCGTCCGCGTCGCCCGGCAAGGAGTGCCTCGGGAACTCCGCTTCGCTTCGATCATTGCGCGGCGCTTGCTCTGATCTTGCCTCGCCGAGAAATCGCGCCTTGCCCCGATCTCTGCGCGGGGCGAAATCTTCGCGCGGGCCGCGTTCTTTGCCGATTGATTGCTTTTCACGCGTCGCTGATTTTGATCTGCGCCAGCGGACCTTGATCTTGAAGGTGTTGATGACCCCGCAATGGATCGCCATCGAGCCCGACGAATTGATCTTGACGCTGCCCCTACCTGGCGTGCCAACTGTCGAGGTTTGTTACCGACAATAATTAAAAGGGGCTAAGCGCTTCATCGGGCTTCGATGGTAGCACAAGACACGAGAAATTATCTGAGTTCGGGCTCTCGCGGTGGAGATAATACCTTAGTCCTGTGCTCTGGAATTATGAGTGGCTAACTTATTTGCTAATGATGTTCTCCTCTTCCCTTTATGTTCCCCGCCCCTCCTTTATATAGCGAGGAGGCGGTTACAAAGTCCCACTCGGATCGAGGTGGGAATCTTGTATCTCTTTCATATCCGATTAAACATGATGGCGATTAGGATTACAATTGTATTCTCCTAGCGGGGTTAGTTTCCATCTTCGGGTTTCCTTGTTGCGCATGGTGGCTCCTCTCGAGCAATACCCATCTTCATGTAGTCGGCTTGGCCCATCATGCGAATACACGGTCCATATACTCCACTGACTACACGCACCAATTACACTAGGTTAAGCCGTAGCGGCATCTGGTCGCGAAAAAAATCATACGAGGTTTTTTGCAAATCGAATTTGCGAAACCACGGGTCTCTTTTTTCAAAATAACTAACGGAAGGATCTATTTGCGATTTCAAATTTTTTAACGCCGGCCGGCGCCGGAGGAGACGAGCCGCTCAATGAACCTACGGTCGCCACAGCACGCGACCTCCGGCCAGGCTAACGTCCCCACGCAATACACGACGCGAGTTGGGCCTCTTTACCTTTTAAGCGCAACAGCTGACGGGTTGAGTTGGTTTAACTAGAACCTTCTTGCGGCCTAATAAGACGAACCCGACTGCCCAAACCGGCCGAACCATACGAGGCGCCCTAAGACTAGCCAACGACGAGCACCGGGACGAAACGAGCCGACCCAATCCGGACCGAGGATTGAAATCTCGTCTACGATCAGAGAACCAAATCTCGGTAAAAAAATTGATCAAACCATGTCGAAAAATTTTAAATTTTTTGTGTAGGTTCCTGATATATCAGTGATGATCAATACATAGATTTGGTCTAATGATAATTTTTTAAAAAAATTTAGAAAATTTTGCAGAAGGGTTTTAAGGAGATGCTTAGTATCTCATGAAAATTTTGAATCATTATCACACTCCAATAAATTTATAAAATTTTTACAAGTGCACTGTACCACTTATGTTCTTTTTGTTTTTGATTTTTGAAATATAATAAATAAAGTTCAATGCATGCATAGTTTTGATTGAGCAAACAAAGTTTTTTTAATTTTTTTGAAAATTTTAGAGAAGTAATGAGGCAATTATTAAGTTCTCATAAAAATTTTGGATCATGATTATACTTGAGAAAATTTATAAAATTCTGACATGGTTACTGTTCCAATTATGTTCATTCTATTTTTAATTTTTTAAAGATAACAAATGAAGTTCAATTATTTTGAAACTTTTTTTTGTATGATCATACATTTCTTATGACAGTACCATAAATTTTTCACATCATGATAAAACATGTAAAATTTTATAAAAATCCGATAAGTTTTCTGTAGTTTTTAAAAAATATCTTAAAATTTCAGTTTTTCAACTAATTTTTATAAGAGATAACTTTTTAAAGGTTATTGGACCAAATCCGGTTAAAAAAAATTAAAAACTGGTCAAAAATCCCGAGATTTCAGTGAGATCTTACAGAAATTTCTAAAATAACTATACCAACTTAAATTTTTTTACTCTGACCGGAATCACAAAATTCTTCGACCTGGAAAATGGAGACTTCGACGAGATCTCACGAAATACTTCTCTGGACGCCCTCTGCAGCTCTGCTGTGCTCCCCTCCCGAGTCTGCGCCTCCGCCCTCCCTTTTTTGTTTCACTTCTTTTCCTTTCTCTCTTCCCCTTCTCCGTCTCTACCTGCGGCTCTGCCCCGGTAGGGTTTTGGCGATCTCTCTCCTCCCGTTTCTGGTTTCGCCGAGCAACCGGTGAGAATGGCGGAGGTGGAGGAGGTTGGGAACAAGATGCATGCGCAGATGCGTCTCAACCCGGGGCCGGAGGAGGACACCGACCTCCCCCTCCCCGCCCTGTTCGACAAGGCGTCCCGCCTCCACTCCGTCGCCTCCAACTCCTCCGTCGACCAGGTATCCCTCGATTCTTCTCCTGATCATCAACCCTCTCGTGTTGTTTTCGTCGGGTGCTTACATGCTTGGGGCAGGAAGGGATCCGGAAGGGGGTCGACCTGCTGCGGCGCTGCGACGAGATGGTCAGCAAGCTCGCCCTCTTCTCCTCCAACGAGACCAAGGACGACGTCTCCACCGCCAACCTCAAATACCTACTCGTTCGTCCCTCCCCCTCTCTCCTTTTTCTCCTCCCCGCTTCTGCGTTTGCTCTTCATTTCTCCGTCATAGCTGCGTTTGCAACGTGTGTTATGCCTGTGGTTTATGGTTGGTTTCTTCAGGTACCGTACTACCTTGGGGAAATGACTGAAAAGGATGCGCAGGAGGATCGGATCCCGATTCTTAAGGCATCTCAGGATCATTTGAAGGTTAACAGTCTGCCATGTCTTATTTGTTGATTTGTTGTGTATTTATAGTGCGTTTTTAAGGGGGATTTCAGATATGGCACTCCATAATCACATCACCCATTTCTCATGTAAACCTCATCTGCTTGGTTCTACAGGAGTTCATTTCTATCTGTGAAGCGTTGGAGCTTATACCGGAGGATGAGCTTGAATTATCTAGACAGAGGCAGCCTGATAGCACGGCAAGCCGAAGAGCACAAAAGGTGAGCCTGAATTACCTTTTCCCCCCAAAATATTAAGGATCCACTGAACAATTCACACTCTACGAGAGAAACACGATGATCTGGGACATAATTCTCTTGTTGAGCCTGAAAAATGTTGGGCATATAGGCTGCTTAACCTTTTTTAAGTCGGTTAATTTCCTGTAAGTTACTATGTTCTCTTGATTCTTGAGCTTAGGTTGCCCGGTTCAAGCGGCAAAGGGCTGCAGAAACGAAGCTTCAAGAGATCATAGAGAGAAAGGAAAGGCGTGGGCGATCATTGAGAGCAGCCGCTTTATCAGCTCCTATTGAAGCTGGGGAGGAAGATGCCTTGGAGGATGATGGAGAGGAAGAAAGAGAGGTTAGCATCACACATCTGGAAGCCATCTAGCATTGTGTGTGACTTGTTCAAAACGTTCGAATCTGACATTGCTTGCCGAATCATAATGCCACATGATTTCTATATTTCAAAATATTCCAAATTGACTATTAGCTTTAATGTACTTGCTTTGTTCAGTTCAACAGGAGATAGTTTAATTTATTTAATCCTAATGCCTGTCTGGAGTCTGATGAATTTGATGCATCTACCTAGATTCTTGAACACCTATAGGGGAGCGATCACATGCCCTAAATTTCCACGTTTTAGCTGATGTCAAGATCATGGGGATTTCTTTTCCCCTTTAGTGCCAGGGTCACCGTAAAACTTCTCCCACTCACTATAAGGTCTTCTAATTTGTAATCCTCTTCGCACTTTCTACACTATTTAGTTCATCTCTTATTTTCACATGACTACATCAATCTTTTCGGATATTGCCGATGCAAGCTTTTGGGATCTTGTCTATGTGTGCCTCCAAAGCTTATAATGTTAGTCTATTATCTACTTATCTTGTACTTTGGTTCAATAAATCAGTTGAAAATCGAAACTTATGCTATGATTCTGATTTCTTGTTCTATGTTGCAGGCTTGGCTAGCTACTATATCATTGGCGCTCTGCAAGGTTAGTTTGCTGTGGCAAGACCGCAAGACATATTCTTTTATGCTTCTAAGAGTGTTCTTTTCTGTTCTCTAAGTCCGTGCTTGCTTTAAGGATAACATTTGATCCTCAAATGGATTTATTTCTATTTCCCTCTGTAGGCTTTTGATCTTCTTGACATGCTAAAGAAGGAAGAAGAAATGCTTCTGGCTGTAAAAGAAAGACAAGCAAAGGTAAAACTAATGAAAACAAATTGGCAAGTTCTTGTCAGCGCCATCTTTGGCTGATTCCTTTCAGTGGCATATGTTTAATAATCTCCTTTTTTCTTCTGATAACGTAGAGTTTATGGAGTTTCTGTTTTGTTCATTTTGGATTGGATGTGTTTTTACCTATATAACTTCAGCTTGGAACCAGCCTTAGGCTTTTATGGATTTTTACGAGTTACGATAACTCCCTAGTAAATCATGGGTAGTCAAGGGATGGCAACGGGGAAAATCCCCATGGGGAGTGCCCTCCCATCCCCGATAAGCAAAATTTCCCCGTCCCCTAATAGGGGAATTCCCCACGGGGAAACGGGGATTGGGGCCTCATTGCCATTCCTAAATTAGTCATGTACGAAGTTTTACAGTAGTTGTGTTTGACAAACTTTTACATGGCATTTCTTGAATATGGACCTAAAATGAATTTGATTATGATTGCAACTCCTACAGTGTACCCTCAGAACTCAGAAGTATTTATCTCGCTGATTTTTTTTATTTGGGGATAATAAAATATATTACTTGAGTGCCTCTTGAGTTTTGAACAGTTTTAGTAATTTATGATTAATCTTTACCTATTAGACTTTGTGAAGGTGATCCTTTATCAACAAAGAACTTGGTAGATTTTTCTACCTGAAAAAACAGTTGCATATATTGTTTTTGCCTTGGCTCCTGTGTGTTATGTGTCTGTTTCGAATAAACTCCACATGTACATGGAGGCTTCCTTTGTTAAATTAAAATTGCATGTTTGTGATGTTTTAGGACGGGAATGCATTTGCTCGTGAATTGCTTGATGAACGTACAAAAAAGGCTGAAGCATGGCACCATAATGCTGCCAACCGTGCACCATACTCCAAACCAGCTGATCCAATCACTTGCGCAACATTTGCTCAAGACGTGATTGAAGGTAGAGCAAGTGCTTCACAAGCCCATGAGCACAAACACCAACCCCTGATATTTGGACCTGCAAGTCTTGTTGGTGGGGGACTAGCCAGTGAAAGAGAAAGAATGGCAGCGCAAGTTTTTCAGCCTGGTTACAGGTATGCTTTGCAGTTTGAAATAGTGTTACACACCTGCAGGAACACTGCATTGCTTTTCGGTTTTGTACTATGCTGGCTGTGGACCTTGTGTTATGGCAGGATGTGGAATGAACACTATTTGTCACAACCCTTAATACAACTCTCTAGATATACATACTTGGGTATATTTTAGGAGCTTTGGCCTCTTGGTGCATCGAGCATTATACAGTGAGCAGATTCATTGAATTAAAAATTGGTTTCTATGACATGTTGGCTTCTCTACATTTTTCTATGGACCTTGTTTATTCTATCATAGGTTCTACCTTGTTAGTTCTGCTTTTCGACATCAAAACAAATTGGTGTGATTTAGACATTGTTGGAGGCCATGCTTTGTTTTGGTGTTGGAAAAAGCATCCCATGGTACTGTGTTAAATTTGGTATGCGAAAAGGGTCAAAAGGATGACTCCCTGAAGATACAACATTTGTTTTTTAGCTCTGTATTATTTGTAATCTCTGTTTTGATGGTAAACACTTAGAAATACTGTGATGCTGAGATAATGATTCAGAGGTGTTCCTTAAATGCAGCCATCGTTTATGACAAAATAGTCCCAAGTAAGAAGATACTATTATGTATTTACTGGTAGAAACCAGTAGATCTTCCCCTGGAATGTTATACTAATAGTAGGTCTTATCCCCTAGAGTGGTCTTGCGTTGTCTGGGCCTGACAGTTTATATAAAAGCATTTGTGAAGCATTATCAAACTACTCTGATTCAATTTTTATGTTGCCTTTTTACCTGTATTGGACTATAGGCTGCCGACAATGAGCATAGAAGAAGCTGGCTTACGTGAGATGAAAATGATGGAGAAATGGCAAGAAAGAACTGCTAAGATGATTCAAGACGCAAACTCTGCTTGGTACAAGGATGGCACTAGGTCAGCCACAGAGGACGAGGATGCTGAAGAGGAGAAAGCAAGAGCGTGGGATGACTGGAAGGATGATAATCCTCGTGGTGCAGGCAACAAGAAGCTTACTCCCTGTGGCTAAATTGTGAACTATGAACTGCTGAAACTCCACATGAAACTGATGTTCATGTAGAATATGCATTTCTATTATTTTTATCTGTCTGATGTTTGCTGAGTAATGTTCAATGTGTATTATTCAAGTGTTGTGCAAGTACATGATTTCATCTGTTATTTAAATAGCCTCTGTTAATCTCATAATACTGTTGTGTTGTTCACTTTTGGTTTCTCTGTAACGCTGTCTGGAATCAAGCAAAAACCGTAATGTTTCTAGCCTCGGTGCTGGCTTTCTGTCTTTTGCTGGCGCTCTTGCTGGCACAATGCTTAACAGTCAACTGGGTAAATTGTTAAACTATTTACAATACACGGCGTGTAATAGCTGTTATTTTTCTTACGGACAGTAACATTTTCCACGCTGATCGGCAATGTATAATCGAAGTTTTTATGAAGGCAAGCCAGCGCCAGCTATGTGTATTTATTCAAGAGAGCAAATTAATGTGAGCAATAATCATCAATCTGCTATACTTGCAAAAGTTCCGGCCTGCGTTTGGCCGCTCGGCTCGGCTGGCTCGGCTCAAATTTTTTTTTTACATTTAGATTCATTCAAAAATCCATAATTATGTATAGGTTCTTCACGCGGTTTTTAATGAAGAGGACTTTCTGATTCAGAAAGATTACGGATCTTTCGTGACAAGACTCTAAATAGATGCCCAAAAAATACGTAGTGACGTTTGGATCGTTACGGCTATCAAGTTCCTTACATCTCACGAGCAACCAAAAAAAATTGCAAAAAGATCTGCATGGACAAACGCTTTGTGGAATCATGGGCCAGTCAGCCAGTGTGTATCAAAAGTGAAAGGAAAAAAAAAAGTCACGAGCACCCAAAAAACTTCTTTCAATGAAATTTAACGAACGTACATGCATGATATACAAATAACTTCTTAATAGATAAGAGAAGCCACGCTTAAAACTACCATTAACCAAGTTCCTTACATCTCAGGAGCAACCAAAAAAATTGCAGAAAGATCTGCATGGATCATGGGCCAAGTCACAGTCAGTGTGTATGAAAAAGTGAAAAGAAAAAAAAAGATGGTGGTCTGCGAGAAATGCCACATGAACCTTCAGTGGGCCTATGATGCAGCGGCCCGTTATCCTTCCACCGTTGGAAGCGGACGGTATACGCTTTGTGGAATCATGGGCCAGTCAGTCAGTGTGTATCAAAAGTGAAAGGAAAAAAAAAAGTCACGAGCACCCAAAAAACTTCTTTCAATGAAATTTAACGAACGTACATGCATGATATACAAATAACTTCTTAATAGATAAGAGAAGCCACGCTTAAAACTACCATTAACCAAGTTCCTTACATCTCAGGAGCAACCAAAAAAATTGCAGAAAGATCTGCATGGATCATGAGCCAAGTCACAGTCAGTGTGTATGAAAAAGTGAAAAGAAAAAAAAAGATGGTGGTCTGCGAGAAATGCCACATGAACCAAAAAAATTGCAGAAAGATCTGCATGGATCATGAGCCAAGTCACAGTCAGTGTGTATGAAAAAGTGAAAAGAAAAAAAAAGATGGTCTGCGAGAAATGCCACATGAACCTTCAGTGGGCCTATGATGCAGTGGCCCGTTATCCTTCCACCGTTGGAAGCGGACTATACGCTGCTCTGTGAAGCCAGCCTCACGCGGTCCCCGCCACTTCAGGTGATGAGACGCCCGGGCGTTAGCCCAAGCGCCAGCAGAGCCCACTACTCAACTTGGAACGGGCGGGCCACGAAGTGCAACCACAGGCCCCGGCACAAGCGACATATCAGGCATCCACACCACCTTATTACCCCCGCTCGGGTGACAAGCCATCGCTACTTGGCTCGGCGAGCGACTGTGTTGGGTGTGAGTATTTAAGCTGGTCTTTTGCTCTTTGAATAAGCGGTGTGGTACTAAACAAGAGCGGGACTAACATTTGTAGTTGGCTAGTGCGGAAGAAGCATATCTCAGAGGAGAGTGGGCTTTGGGCCCCCGTTTCAACAAAAATCGCTTCAGAATGTTAACGAGCCTGGCACTCAGTGCATCGAATCAGTGCTTGTGAGTTGTTGACTTCCATTATTCTTTGCACAAAGCCGTTATGGATTGGAACCGAGATGCCGTGCGCGGCAGCTCGGGCCGGCGCGGCGCGCGAGACAGTGGGCGAGGCAGCTTAGGGGCCTGACGTGTCGCCCCGGAGTGTGTGGCTGCCCCAGTGGTTCGGCAGCCACGGCGACGGCACCGTTAGAGCATCTTCAACCGTTCCTATATTTTTAGATTTGAATTTTCTCAAAAAAATTTAGGTCTACAAAATATCTTGTTCTTCAACAGTTCCCATATTTTCTCCCAAAAACACCTTTGAATTGGCGGTGGGCCATCACAAGCGAAATAATGTTGATTGGGATGCGAACGAGCGCCTTAAAAATGAAGTCGAGTCTTTGTTTCCGTAAAATTTGAGGAGCTAGAATTTGGAGTTTTTTTGCAATCAAACCCAAAATCGATTTAGGAATAGATTTTATACCTTTGTTGGAGATGCTCTTAGGGGTGCAAGCGGATCGGATCTGGATGGATTTCGCTTATTCCGTATCCTATTCTAAATTTTTCTCGGATATAGAATCGGATCTGACGATCGCGGATTTGAATCTGAATCTGGATTATTTGATCGCGAATCGTTCGAATCTGGATCGTTCGGATCTCGGTTAGTCTCGATTCTGAATAGTTAGTCGATAATACGTGAAAGCGAAACCATATATATCGCATATTAAGATCAATCAACCATACACAAAACTTTACTAGAACCTTGGAGACATATAAGTGTTTCAAATTCAATAATAGTTGCCTTCTCTATATAAAAATAATATGCAGCCAAGTATAATTCTAATCAACATATGAACTTATATGATGTAGAATGTTTATGTTTATCGGATCTGTTATCGGATATCTATTTCACTCATTTACACTGATATTTTTCGGATATCTCGGATATGCGGGTATGGATCGGATACGGATCGGATACTTCTCTTTCCATATCTTACCCCATATTTTTTCGGATAGGTAGATTCGAATCCGAATATAACCGGATATCATTTTTTCGGATTTGAATCGGATTTTAAACGAATTTGATCTCGGATCGGTCGGGAATTATCCGCTCCGTTTGCACCCCTAGGCACTGTGCGCCGGCCGCGTGCCCTGCCCCCAATTGTGTGCCCGGTCACGGCCACGTGCCGTGGTGTGCACCGAAGACTGTGCGAGCGTGCCAACCACCATCTCCCCATGCTATCTTTGGGCATGCCTAATATCTGTTGGCAAGCTCAAGACTTGCCGAAACAAACATACCGGGCTGGCACGATCTAATCCCAACAGTACCGTGTTGGGTTCTAGATTAGACTGGGTCGGACATGTCTTGTGTTAGCCCGAAATGGCCCGGTCCAAATGCCCAGCTCTAGATGCACAGTTCACATTTCCAGAAGGGAAGCCCACATGGAGCCTAGCAGCGAAATCGTGCTCACAACCTAGCAGCGTGCCGCATTAGAATAAGGCAAGAAGAAAACAAATGTATCAGCGATTAGACAAAACACCAAAAGCTCTGAAAGTACTTGTTTAACTTCACAAATTCAACCAAGGAAACTGCGATTTGATCTTACAGGTAAAATTCTATTGCACAGGTTGCTTTCGGATGAACACCCAAGAAAACTCTCATTCAAACAAGAGAGCCCAGTAGATGCGTTCCCAATTCACAATTTCATACTTAGGTAGGCTCTAAAAATTACATTGTGAGAAACGGGAAGGATTCCTTTATCTTTATCAATCAAAGCTACTATTCCCGGTTTGAAAATCATCCAGCACATAAATTTATACGTCTACAGAAAAAACGAAGGTGCTTTTATACATCACTATTTAAAAGTCCATCAAACGACAACTAATGGCAGGTTGCCCAATTCAGCTTCGACGACTAATAAAAAAAATGCAGAACATCAACTTCAGCATCGGACACTCAATGGCTAATATTTCAAACATCTCAGAAACGCTTTAAAGCAAAGGTGAGATCGGAGGCAGCAGCAACATCTTCCATGCATGCATGGTCACTGATTTTGTGTGGCAGCACCAGGCCGGATCATTTGAACTTGCTCTCGGTGATCTCATCAATCCTTTGGGGGCCATCTCCGGCGTAAGGTGGTTGCACCAGCCTCCGACCACGCCTCGCCGGAAGAAGACCCCCATTACTCACCTGCGTCTCCCAACATTTAGGTCGTCCCAGCGGTTCACCTCCAGCCCAAGGACGATCTTGTAGGAAAGATAGATTGTGTATAATGCGTGGGATGATGTATTGCTGAGCCCTCAGGCTGTTTATATAGGAGTACATGGCTTGGAGGGCAAGATGCCTCTCCTAGAGATAAGGAAGGTTATCACGGATTACAATCAATCCTAAACTAACCATATCTCGTGTGCCTAATATACTCTAACATCCCCCAGCCACAAAGCAGGAGGCGCAGACGATGAGATCATAGAAGAAGCAGAGCGCAGTTGACATCCCCCAGCAGTCCAGAACGGTCGATCGCGTCGCAGATCTTGTGGGAGTGGAAGCCGGCGAGATTGCCCAAGCAAGGCGGTAGCCCTTTGTGCCGATGTCGAGGTAGCCAATCACGAGGACGTGGAGCCATGTCGAGGTGCCGTCGAGGATAGTTTGTGGTCGATGAAGCCGTCGAGGGTGCCGAAGTAGAGGAGCCGCTAAGTCGCGGGGCGCGCGAGGGGCGCCATGGTGATGGTGGCGCATAGGAGGAGCGCCATAGACGACGGCGGCCTTGTCGATGAGGAAGAAGGTCGATCTTTGTCAAGCCGCCATGAGCAAGGCGTCGCGCAGTTTGCCGAGCTCGAGAACGCGTCGAGGATGAAGGCACGCGCACGGTCTTGCCAAGACGGGACGTAATAGGTAAAGGCCCCAACCATTGCGTCAACGTCTAAAGGACTAGCGAAGACCTCCACGACGGTTGCGGTGTGCGAAGCAGCGGAGGAAGAAGGTGCCGTCGATGCCAGCGGTTGTCGGATTGGACGAAGTAGGCGAGGCGAGATGGCGATGCCGGCGGCGCAGGTTGTCTTCGGATGAAGTCGAAGAAAGCCAGACAGTGACGATCGAGGCTCTCGGAGGTGTGGCGGCGCGAGCCGCATGGCGCACATGGAGGAGAGCCACGAAGGCGTCGAGTGTCGCGACGGCGGTGCTCGAAGAAGTCGGCAAAAACACGAACAAGACGAAGAAGACCTGCGGCGAGAAGTGCAAACGACGTAGCCGACAAATGATGGAGGTGCAACGGGGAGACGACGACAGAGCGGCGGCTATGCCGCCGAGGAGGCGACGCAATGGCGGCAATTGTGCTTGGAAGCGGCGCGCAGTAGAGCGTCGAGCGTCACGGAGGATGGTCGCACGTGATCGGTTGATCGGCCGAGCGTCGCGAGGCGAAGTCGAAGGTGGAGCCTCCCGATCGGTGGTGGCGACGATTTGCGGCGTGGAGTCGATGTGCGAGCAAAGAGCGCGCGGCACACGCGGCGTTAAAGATGCGCGCCGAGCCATGCCATGCCGCACGATCGAAGAAGATGAGGAAGCCGTGTTGCCGGATGCCGATGTCGAGGACGCGTGAGGTCGACGGGCGGTGGGCGACACAAACCCAATCTCTGATTGGGAAAAAAAGAAAAAAAAGGATACATAGCAGCAGTAGATTTGGGTACACCTCTGGGTTCCCGTCCAGCGTGGAGGCAAGGACCGGTCGTAGCCGGTACCTCGACGGCGGAAGGAGGAGCGGGGTGCGGCTCGGGAGGCTTGACAGCACCCGGAAGGAGGAGCGGGGTGCGGCCCGGGCCCGCCCTCCGACGGCGATCAAGGCATGAGGCGGCGGGACCTCCAACGGCGCGGGCTGCCAGATCCAAGCGGCTCCTTCACAGCCGTCACCATGACGCAGCGTCTGAGGAAGCTTAGTCACGGCGGCCCGTCTGCAGCGATCACCATGGCGGCGTCACGGAAGGATGAGGCGTGGTCCACCGACAATAGAGTCCGCCACAGCCACAACGAGCAACGACGCGGACAGGCCGGTGAGTATCCCAATCTGTTGGTGCTTGACGATCACGATGGCGATGGCGTGACAAATCGGAGGATTGGCCATGCATCTTCTGAGCGAGGCGCGCCCGCGAGATTGATCTCCGGCGGCAAGCAGCAACGGCGGAAGCCTAGGCTAGGATTTGAAAAACCCTAGCTCTGATACCATGTAGAAAAGAGAGAATTGTATAATGCGTAGGATGATGTATTGCTGAGCCCTCAGGCTGTTTATATAGGAGTACATGGCTTGGAGGGCAAGATGCCTCTCCTAGAGATAAGGAAGGTTATCACGGGATTACAATCAATCCTAAACTAACCATATCTGGTGCTGCCTAATATATTCTAACAGATCTGTAGTAGTCGGTGGCGCAGCCACGGACGGCTTCATCACACTTCAGCCCACCCCTCCACCAATCACTAGCGACTTCGGCGGCTGGGCGTTGGTCGTTGGGCAATCTTTAGAAAAAGAGCTCTTTTACGGTGGATTAAAATCAATATAAGTCGTCCATTTTTTAAATCTAATGGTTGAAATTAATTTAGATTTAAAATTTAAAGAGGGGTAAAAGAGTAAAAAATTCCGTCATACTATTTGTTCTCTATCGTAAAACACGTTCTGTGATCCTGATGAGTGGTGGATGAATGGATAAGAAGCCTCTAAAGATCACCAGGTATTCAGTGAATCCAAAACTGTTAATGAATTAGGAAAAATCTAAAATACCCCTGATGAATGGATAGGAAAGTCTAAAATACCCTTAAGGAATGGATGGTTAGATTTGATTTTGTCGGCGTTTCGAGAACCGGCAAGTAAATTTGTAGGTCTAGAGGGGCCACGCGCTCCCGTTCCTTGAATGGTTGGACCAAGAGAAAGGGGATCCAAGATATATACTGGTTCGGGCTAAACGTCCCTACTCCAATCGGTGAGGTGGTCGTGTGCTATTCTCGATGCTAGCAAGTTTGCACGGTTACAAGCGGAGGTCGAGCCCGAGCTCTGAGCTCCCCGTGTCTGATTCGGCTAGAACGGCTACAAGTCACGAGGACTCGAGCCAAGGGTGTATCTAAGCTCGGATGGAGGCTTATCGACGGGTTTGCTCGTGCGTGCTCTGTTTGTGCCGCGTGTTTGATCGTCCCGCTCTCGAGAGTCAAGCTTCCCTTATATAGCCCGGAAAGCGTGTTACACGGAGCATGTGAGAGAAAACGAAAGGGGGCTTCCTATGCCTAGGAGTCTGGCCTCCCGCCTCGGCTTCTGATCGTTGGACGTGACCTCTGAGGGGTTGGTGGAGGCGCAGAGCGATGGCACGGTCCATTCCTCCGGAAACGGGCGTACTGCCCGCCGCGCCATTGTCAGTCTTGACGTCGGAGCGCCGACCTTGAAATCGCCTTGAGGAAAGCGGCCTCTTTGCTCGGTCGTGCTGAGCCGTTGCATCAACAGGGTAGGTGACCAGTGCAGGAACCGCTTCCCGATGATTTGACGTCTGCTCTTCGGTGAAGATGGCCTGAGCTAGCTCGGGGTTCCCAGTCGGTCCGACCCGCTGGTCGGGACACCCAGCCGCCGTCGCCGTAAGTTGTGGGCGCCTGACCTAGGGCGCAGGTCGGGTGCTTCTCGAGGTCGGCAGTGGGAACTAAGCGCCCTTGTGGGGACCGATCGTGGCTTCTCCTTGTGGCTTTACGGCAGGCGGCCCATCTATGGTGCTATACGACCCATATATGGTCTGACCCATATACTTTTTGTGGGCAGCTGGGGATACCCATGCCACGTGTACTCGTCAGATTTCTACTACCACTACTTACTACCTATGTTATCCACTGTAAAATTTCTCTAGAAAAAAGGAGGAAAAAAAAGAAAGAAGTTGGTTCATGGCTTGAATCTCAAAAAAAAGAGAGAGGAGTTGTTCGTGCCTTTGTGGCCTAACTCGTAGCCATCCCACCCCACCACAAGCAAATATGACATATGCCCTATCTAGCTATCCCCATTCTGTTTGGAAATTTAGAACTGCAAAGAAGGCGAGGGGGAACCGCGTCGGGCAACGTGGGTGAGCAGAGAAGCCGTTGGGCAGGTCACAGGGTGTAGGCTCTGGGGCAGAATGACAGAGCCAGGCTGTCGGGCTTGGGGGAGAGGTTGTAAGACGGTAGATCTAGGCTGTCGACTGTGAGGGACGAGCCAATGGGCAATGGCGACACGGAACTAGGCCGTAGGCACGGGGGACAGCCAGACGGTTGGATCTACTCCTGCTCTGTTGGCGATGGCAGCTGGCTATAATACCCATCCATGTCAGCTATAGACTGCACTAGAGATAAGGACTTCAATAGAAAGTCTATAAAGGCTGACTATAGATATTTTTAATGTTTGCATGGGTAACAGAATAAGAGTGATCAAAACGAACATGAACTTTGTGGCGATTTGTGTGAAACCCATTTAAACCAAATGTAAAGTTCATGTGAATGAAAGCTAAATATCAAATTTTTTAGTAGCCACCAATTTTGTTACTTGAATCATATATATATATATATATATTAGCTTCTCAAGAATCCAAGCATCCACTGAGCACAAAGAACAACTAAGAAGGAATGGACGGCATGTCTATCAGGACTCATAGAAAAACCTGAACCGCTAGAAGTTTAGTAGCAAAAAACGCGCTGCCCAACAGAGAGCATCAAAATAGACTTTAATACATGCATGACTTGTAGGTATTACTATTGCAGCAATCCAAGTAGATAAAATTTGACATCTCCAATAGAAATTGGATTAAGTGGATGACTAATGACAGTAAAAATATGCATGTTTCATTTGTAGGAGCATCTTCTTGAGCTATAATGTTGCATCTCTTGAGCAAGAACCACCAAAAGTCCAAAAGCATCTTCTTCAGGTAGAATAGTCAAAAGTCCAAAAGCATTTGATACCATCACCACCTTCAATATCTTGAGAACGAAATAAAATTAAAATGTTCAGAACAAAATGGATTAGTAAATGGTTAGGAATATTGATAGAAAGTAAATTAATAACATAATGAAGCTTACATTATTAAGGTTATAAAAACAACAGCTAATTATTATTCCTATTGGCAAACCGTTGCCAAATATGATCAACTAAGTCCTGCTTCAGTTGAGTGTGGGTTGAGCGATCACGAACAGCAGCATTTCTATGTAGCACGTCATTAAAACATGTGTTACCATTAGTGCCTTTCTTCACTTCGGGTGGAAGAACAATCGATGTCCCTGGATCATCATTCAAGTCAATAGGATACTTAGCCATTTTTCCTTCATCTTCCACTATCATGTTATGGAGAATTATACAAGCTTGCATGATTTTTCCAATAATCTTTCGGCTCCATAGTCGTGCTGGACGACGCACGATATTGAAGCGAGCTTGTAGTACCCCAAAAGCACACTCCACATCTTTTCTTGCCCCTTCTTGAGTTTTTGAGAATAGTTTGTGCTTATCTAATTGAGGGGCTGGTATAGTCTTTACGAATGCAGCCCATTCTGGATAAATACCATCGGCAAGGTAGTATCATGTCTCATATTGATTTCCATTGACAGAAAATTGTACTCGGGGAGCTTCACCCTTTATTGCCTCAATGAACAATGGGGACTGGTTTAGTACATTGATATCGTTGTTGGACCCAGCAACACCAAAGAATGCATGCCAAAAGCGAAGGTCATGTGAAGCAACCGCTTCGAGGATGATAGTTGGGACTCCATAGTCGCCATGGGTGAATTGTCCCTTCCATGCTGTTGGACAGTTTTCCCACTGCTAGTACATGCAATCGATGCTCCCTAGCATGCCAGGGAATCCACGGGACTCTCCAATTTGGAGCAAATGCTCCACATCGTCAGCTGTGGGGTGTCGCAGGTACTCATCGCCAAATAGCTCAATCACCTCTTGCACGAAATTTTCCAAGCACTCCATTGCAGTGCTCTCTGCAATCTTCAACCACTCATCAAGGGTGTCAGCGGCAGTCCCGTATGCAAGCATCCGGATTGCTGATGTACACTTCTACAATGGTGAGAGCCCTGGCGATTTTACAATCCACCTTTGAGTAAAATAGGAGACCACTCACCTAGGGCGGTCACTATCGGAGAAAGAGATGGCGTCCCATCCAAATCTTCTACTGAAATATTGCATCGGTGTACAATGGTTCTTCAGCAAAGTAATCAGCCACAAGTTGTTCATGAGCCCCTTGATGATTCCGGTTGATGTACTTTCTTCTACCACTTTGACGCCTAGATGGACCACCCTCTAATTTGGCCTTAATCTTTGCTTCAATTTGCCCAGCAAAGGAATCAAGGACATTTTGCTCGGCCACAAAATCTTCTATAGTGTATATATCGGCTAGGTCTATGGAATCATCAGATTGATCGGACATGTTTGGAAAGTAGGATAGGAAAGAATGTGGTTCTCTTTGGGTACTGTGGACAGAATGGAGAAAGAGTGCAATATATAGGTGAAGCTTGCATAAAAGTATGGCTTGGGATTAATTGTGTTTGGAACTACAAGTTGACTACATGAAAATCTTCAATGCAATTACAGACTACTAGAAGGAACAGCTTACTATAAATTAAAGTGAATGCTGACTACTAGAAGGAACAGATTACTATACAATTTCATTTATTAACAAAATTTACTTATTTTAAGATCTGCTTTTGAGAGAGACTATTTCAGAAGCAAGACCTTAATTTGTGTTACCAAACAATTTCTCTCATAATCTTCAAGCCCATAACGTGCTCAGCTTTCATATCATCACCATCTCCTTGGTGTCCATGCTCATAAAAGATCTATATGTTTCTAGCATAGTAGTCTCCCTCTTAATCCTCGCTGCCTCAACCTTTGCATCAGAAACACGTTGTTGGGTTTGTATAAACTCTTCATGGCGTTTTTTAGTTGCTGCTTGTATATCCATGAACTTTTTCATATCGTCTTTCAAACTGATGTTATCTTTCACCTTGCATTTGCCATTGTGTTGTTTCTTTGCTTGTTTTGTCATCGGACGATCCTTTTCTTTGGCATCTTCAAGCATGATGATGTCCCTATCACCTAGCTTCCTTTTCTTCATCTTCTCATGGTCATCTAAGACTGCCTGCCACTTGGGTTGATCGCGAAGAATCTTCCAGCAGTGCATAAGTGTGAATGGACCTTCTCTATAGTCCTCCAAATAAAACTTCAGAGCCTTGTCTCTCAATTGATCGTCCGATTGTCCACTAGTGTAAATAGAGCTAGCCTTTTCCCAAGAAGCACAATACATTCTAACCCATCTCTTAATTTTTTGAAAGTGATCTTTTAGGTGTTTCATTTCTCTTTTCTGATTTGTAGGTGTAGTGACATTGCATAATGCAGCTACATCTGTCCAAACTTCTCATTTTTCTTGCAATTCCTGTTGATCGGATCATTTGAGTTATTCAACCACGCGCTCACCTACATTTAGCATACAAGATTAGTCACCATATGAAGTACAATGTGAGGTACAATTATGAAATCATCAATAAATGTGAAAGCCATTTTTCTTACCAATCGCTCATCCTCATCTATTGCCCATGTTAGACGCTTTGCGATCCTAATAGTATCAATGTCTTCTCGTTGACGAAAAGATTTAACTTTTGGAACCGGTCTAGCGCATTCGAGTCTAAATCGTGGCGGTGACAATGGACTCTCTTTGCAAATAGGTGGCCATAGCGCTGGGAACAAACCATGACCATTATGGAAATAGATGAGAAAACCACCCGGCGGATGACTACAAAATTAGGAATAGCTCAATTGGGTTCAATGTATCAGGAACTAATGGTAATGGCTGCATGGTTAGTTTGTGCACATGCATCCTGTTTTATTCATTGGAACTAAAGGAAAGAAGTAGCTAAGCCCTTGAATCAGTAACATGCACGTCTGTCCAACCATATAGAGTTCATTTCTAGAATATTAGTACAGACAAGGAAGCATCAACATTTTGCCAAGACAGATAATTTTTGCTAAGACGTAGAATATTAGTACAGATAAGGAAGCATCAACATTTTGTTTTATACACTACGTGAATGCTCCTTTTTTTTTAAGGTTGAGTGATTGGGAATTGAACTTGAAAAATAAGTAAAAGAAATTTGCACCAGAACCCCTGGAATGAACCGTTTTCTGTCAGTAAGTTCAAAATACCCTTCTTTTTCCATCCCATAGCTCCAGTGACGGTATAGCATGTCTTGAAATTTTCAAAGCAATGATTTTCTGACATATGCAACACATTCTGAGAAATTCGAATAACCTGACATAGTTAGACCATTGGAAGTTTATGTTTCAGAGAGTGAAATGATCAAGATCTTGAATATTTCGATGGTTCTATAGGCGTTTTCTCGGAAAGTTTTTGACACACTTAATCTCATTTTGTGCAAGATCTAGATGTCACATTGAGAATGGATCCGACAACCTCTGAGCCTCAGATAACAAACTAGGCTCTACAAAGGACACCGAAAGCGTAGCTACGGGTCTTACTACTACTGGAGAATTAACATAAGAAAGAAATATCACCCTTGAATCTACTTTAGTTATTTTATAACCTTGTCATTACAAGGATTTGATGGTTTTACTTGCGTTGTCGAAAAGATTTCATAAAGGGCACCTCTACTTCTGAAAAAGCTCCTTTGAAGCTGAATCGCTCAACTGCTCACGCAATCCATAGTAAGCTTTTCATTGAACCTTGTCTATGCACATAAAAAGAAGATAACTCTTCTATTATGTTCACAATGCAGTTGGAAATTATCCAAGTTTACAAATCAAAATCTTTTCTGAGCATCTTCAGTTCAAATCGTTGACTGCTCGCATGTGTTTCAGGTGTCTTCAAATTATCCTTGTGCTGACCAGTGCTATGGCCTATTTACCAGTTATGTGACGAAATCAATGGTAGGATTTAGTTTGTTCTACATAAACACCATTTTATAATTTCTATTTGGTTGATTGCCTAATTAAAAAATACACGTCCAGAACATGATTCTGCTATCTACTATCTTCCAAATAGTTCATTGCATAACTCAACCAAGTAGATTAACTCAAGTAAATTCTTACAGATCTGAGGAGGCTAGTGAAGCAATGGCCCCAGTGTTCGTCAGCAGAGGTGCAGTTCACTAACCTAAAGAAACCAAGTCGCGCAAGATCATAAGAAGTGGAGACGCGAAAAAAAATAGCAAGCAGATGATGTATTACCTGGTTGTCTTCCTGAAGGGATTGACGTCGCTTCACCAGATGTGGGCAAATTAGCACAAGGGGCGGCAGTAGATCCAAGCGAGGAAGCTTGCATCGATGGTGGAGCAACCTCTCGTTTGGACTGACCGCTCATCTCCAATGGAATCAGGATGAAATCAGCTCAAATCGGGCGTGAGTGGTGATGGGAAATCAGGGAAAGGAAGACCTAGAGAAGGAGATGCAATGGGGATTGAGAGAAG
The DNA here is from genome assembly GCA_036346375.1 of Guadua angustifolia. Taxonomy (NCBI): domain Eukaryota; kingdom Viridiplantae; phylum Streptophyta; class Magnoliopsida; order Poales; family Poaceae; genus Guadua; species Guadua angustifolia. The sequence continues at coordinate 9,746,985 of CM070521.1, read as the reverse complement.
GAAGACCAAGAGAAGGAGATTGCTGTGGGGATTTGGGGGCAGAGAGGCCACGCATAAGGAAAATCTGCAGTGAGGATTGAGAGAAGGAAGACCTAGAGAAGGAGATTGAGGTGGGGGATTGGCCGCGACAGGGAAAATCCCCTTCCTTTCGCCATTTCGAGCGCAGGGGCCGGGAAAATCACCTTCTTTTCGCGTGTAGGAGGGAGCAGTCGATCCACGATAGATTTTTTAGAGATCGCTTCGGTCGATAGGCAGGAGATAAAGCCAGCAATAGTGCCTCATTTTCTGAGCGAGACCGACGCTTGAACAAGCGCTAGCACGATTCTCTCTCATCCTTCTCTTTCCTCCACGTAATATCTCTGCTGATGTTGGCACCCTTATAGCTAGCTGACTTGGCTCTATTGGAGATGCCCTAAGGAGTGAGGACTTTGTCTCGACTCTCGAGGACGATGAGGAATTGAGGAGCCAACCAGTCGAAGATATATTATATGTACTAATTTAATATTTATATAATATAAAAACAAATATACAATTACAATTAGGCATACAGTGAGTAATACTAATATAATACTAGTCTATATATAATATATTAATATATTACAAATATTTTAAGCCTGTGTGTTGAGGTGATCGATGACCGTTGATGGGAGGGAGGAGCACGAGGAGGAACATCGGAGAAGAGCTGTAGACCGACTGGTGACTAAGGTCTGAGGGCCTAGGAGATAACGTAAGGTAATGGATATAAATATATAATATATAAAATATTGTTATTAATTTCATTGTTTGCTCTTTAATTTCACTGCTATTTAGTATGCAATATATATTGTCTCGTTAACAATAGGGGGGATGAGGGTGATTCCGGTGATTGGAAGGCTGAATCTGTCGCAATGGAGGCAGGGAAGAGGTAGATGTCAATCCGTCAAGTGGTGCGGGGCAGAGGAATCAGTAGCGGTTGCCTAACCCTAACTTCCATGTCTAGTGTTATTGTTGCTTCCTTCTCCTCTACCTCTGCCTCCTCTTCCTTCTTCTCCTTTCTTGCTGGCATACTCCAAGTCACCATCTAGTCATCCATCCAGCCCGCGAAGTTGGCCGCCCAATCCACCACGCCTAGCTCTGCCCCACCGCCTAGATGTCGATTTTGACCGCCTGTGACTGTCTAGGCTGGTTATCCGCCTAGGTCACTTATTATAGCCAAATCACAACGACACCCCTATGTATAGCACCTCGTCGACTGCCTAGGGAAATACTATTTAAGTTTGAACCCATCTCTTATTTTTATCCTAGCTGCCCCGCTGGCCTTGAGCTAGGTAGTCCTAGACTCGGAGAATGTGAGAACGAGGATGTCAGTGCCGCGTGCCTCGAAGTGGTACTGATTGTTAGCAAAACGATAGGCACAAAAGCAAGAAGTAGATCAAATCAAAATGAGCAAGTAACACAAATTTAATGTGGAAAACCCTTGCGGGAATAAAACCACGGACGCCGACCGACAAATCTTCACTATAATATAGAGAGTTTACAAACGCAGGGGATTACAATGAGATTCATATTTACCGTGCAGCTTACAAGAGGGTATTTATAGATAGTGGCAACGAAGAGTCCAACTCGGATACAAAACCCTAATTATCTCAGTGACAGGCTTCTCGCTATGCTCCGCCAGACAATTGGCCTCTTTAATTTGAATTATATAAACTCCACCTTGAAACAAATTCCATTTTGTAGCAATTTCAAAGTAAACATCTTCCTTGGACAAGAAAGAAAAAAACCTCCCACACCAAAAAATCACTAGGGCTTAAACTGTAACACCAACTAAGTTTGAGCAAAACTCAAACTTAGTAGCAGGAATTGGCTTTGTCATCATATCGGCAGGATTATTATGTGTGCTGATCTTGCATACTTTAATGTTGTCTTGAGCAATGACATCACGAACATAATGATATCTGACATTAATGTATTTTGTTCTCTCATGAAACATCTGATCCTTCGTAAGGCATATAGCACTTTGACTATCACAAAATATAGTAATGCAAGACTTAACTCCACAAAGCTCAGCATACAAACCTCTCAGCCAAATAGCTTCTTTACATGCTTCAGAAATAGCCATGTACTCAGCTTCGGTGGTGGATAAAGTAACAGCAGTCTGCAAACTTGCTTTCCAACTAACGACACAACCACCAATGGTGAAAACATAACCTGTGAGAGACCTTGTCTTATCCAAGTCACCAGTATAATCAGAGTCAATATAACCAATAAGTTTATCTCTAGATTTTCCAAACTACAAACAAGAATTAGAAGTATCACGCATATACTTGAAAATCTATTGAACGACCTTCCAATGTTCTTTATCAGGATTAGCCATGTATCTACCAACAACACTCATTGCATGAGATAGATCAGGACAAGAACAAACCATGACATACATAAGTGAACCAACAACACTGGAATAAGAAACTCTAGACATGTACTCAATTTCATCATCAAACTCAGGATATTGAGAAGAAGACAATCTGAAATGGGTAGCTAAAAGAGTACTCACTGGTTTTGCCTCATGTATATTAAAGCGACACAGAACTTTCTTAATATAACCTTGTTGGCTCAGATACAACAAACCAGACTTCCTATCCCTGATAATTTCCATACCAAGAATCTTCTTTGCTGCACCTAAGTCTTGCATGTCAAACTCATTACTTAATTGTGTCTTTAATTTAGCTATCTCTGACTTGTCCTTTACAGCAATCAACATATCATCAACAAAAAGAAGCAAATATATAGCCGACCCATTGATAATACATATACATAGCTATCAAATTCGGACCTCTTGAAGCTGTGTGAGAGCATAAAATAGTCAAACCTTTTGTATCATTGTCTGGGAGACTGCTTCAAACTATAAAGAGACTTCTTTAATCTGCAAATAAGGTTTTCTTTTCCAAGGACAGTAAAACCCTCAGGTTGATCCATATAGATTTTTTCCTCCAATTCTCCATGTAAGAATGCAGTTTTAACATCTAATTGCTCAAATCCATAGTCATGCATAGCTACAATACTAAGGAGAATACGTATCGAACTATGCTTTACAACAGAGGAAAAGACATCATTGTAATCAATACCTGGAATCCGACTGAAACCTTTAGCAACTAACATTGCCTTAAACTTTGCTGATTCAGTGGGAGACACTCTTTCCTTCCTTTTGAAGACCATTTGCAACGAACGGTCTTCTTTCCTTTCGGCAACTGGACTAACTCCCAAGTGTTGTTCTTTTCAAGTGATTCCATCTCATCTTGCATTGCAATCATCCTGTTGTTGTGATCAATAGAAATAATTGCTTCAGTGTAAGTTGAAGGTTCTGCATTACTGTTAATCTCTTCTGCACAACTCAAAGTATAAGCAACAAAATTGCATTCTTCAATAAGTAACTCTCCTGGCAACAGACCTCCGCTACGCTCTGCTAGACAATTGGTCTCTTTAATTTGGATCATATATCAACACTGCTGACCATGGAGTTGACTATCGGCAACAGGAACGTGTACCAGCCGTTGGGGTGGCGGTGGAAAGCAGGCGTGGCGCCTATCGGCTCGATTGGGTAGGTGGACGCCACTTGCCGGAGTTGCTCGTAAATTTCTTTTTCTCTTTGTGATGCTGCCTCATCGACGGCTTCGGGTGCAGAAGCCTAGCCGACCGGAAGTAGGGATGCGTTGAACTTGACTCCGGAAAGGTGCACGCACAACCATCTTCTTAATTTCCGATTGACAAAGACGAGAGAGACGAACAACCTTTTTCATTGAGATTTCAGTTTTCACTAGGTTTCATACGATCGAATGACTTAACGCTAGTTAAAGTGATGCGTTGGTCACACAGCAGTGAGTGCATCGCAACTTGCAGCTAGTCGACTAAGGCCCTGCTTGTTTGGGCTTTTTCACCAGCTTAAAAGCAAAAAATCTAAAGTCTAAACAAACAAGTAGCTTTTTATATAGGGTTTTTAAAAGCCATAAGCCTCTATATAATTAAAAGCCAAAAGCCACTGGAAAGAAGCTTTTTTTGGCTTATTAATGGTTGATTTTAGACTAATAACACTAAAGTTAGATAAAATTACCCACCTCTATCACATACAAAAGCCATTATCTTTTAAGCTATTTAAGCCAAAAATCTTGCTTTAAGCTATAAGCCAAAAAGTCTAAGTCTAATCAAACAGGGCCTAAGCCGAGCATCAGAGCATATATGGATGCCATGCTAAGGATTCAAATTTTGTTTGGGGAAAAATACACCAAAATTTCGATGAACTTTTAGTATTTCGGACAAATTTTGGTAAAAATCCAAAAATCAAAATTCAAATACGATCCGTTTGCCACCGAAAAAATCCAAATTTTGGCGAAATTTACCGAAATTTTGAGGGAAATTGCCAAAATTTTGACCGTTTTGCACCGGCTGAAAAGTGGGCCAAACGATGACGAAAAATTTTAAAATTTTTTCTAGGGAGTCCTGACACATTGATGACATTTTTATAAAAATTTCAAATGATTATAAAATCTAAGAAATGTTTAAAAATTCAAACATTGATACTGTCCTGATAAAACGCTGACTGGCAAGTTTGAACCGAATGAAAATTAGAAAAAATGAGGTTATAAAATGTTAAAAAAAATTTGGATGGTCCTGAAATATCCATAATATTCTCATAAAATTTTCAGATGATGGTTAAGATTTATGAATTTTTATAAATTTGAACAGTGCTATTGTCCTATTAAAAGCCTTACTTACAAAATTGAACGAAATGAAAAATTGTTCAAACCATGTTATAAAATTTTTTAAAAAAAATTGGATGGTCCTGATGTAGCATTAATGGTTATATAAAAGTTTCAGATAACAATCATACTTAAATAATTTTGAAAAATTCTGAAAGTGCTACATCTTGATAAAAGAGCGATGATCAATACATATTTACTTTAGAAATAAAAAAAGATTTAAAATTTTTGAAAATTTTATAGAAGGGTGATAAGGAAATGCTTAAGATCTCATAAAAACTTTGAATCATGATCACACTCCAGAAACTTATAAAATTCTTACAAGGCATAGTACCATTTATATTCTTTCTCTTTTTGGTTTTTGAAATATAATATAATAAATAAAGTTCAATGCATACATAGATTTGATTGACCAAACAAAAAAGTAGAATTTTTTGAAAATTTTATAGAATGGTACTGGGGCAATTATTAATCTCTCATAAAACGTTTAGATCATGACCACATACGAAAAAATTTATAAAATTCTGAAAAAGATTATTGTCCTAATTATGTTTATTCTATATTTGATTTTTTAAAGATAACAAATGAAGTTAAATCATTTTGAAATTTTTATTTATTCTTCTGCACTACTAAAGATTATACCATAAATTTTTAGATCATTATCAAGTTTATAGTATTTTATAAAGATCTAATAATATTTCTATCAAAATTTTAAAATTTCTCAAAATTTTGGTTTTTCAACAAATTTTCAAATAAGATGACTTTCTTAAGGGTTATTAGAATAAATCCGATCAAATACGGCCCTAAAACTTTGAAAATCGGACTAAAAACCCAAAATTTTGGCAAAATTTCACAAAAAAACCAAAATCACTATAGCATTTTCAATTTTATTTAAAATTTTAATCCGACTGGTAGTTTTAAATTCGGGGTGGTCCAAAATCTGGTTTTTCGATGAAATTTTACTAGATTTCATCGAAATTTTTAACCTTGTGCTGTGCAGCAATCGCATGCCGATCGATGAGCTTTTGGATCCTGTATTATACCGTTTTGAATGAAAATAGCATAAGCTTATGTTAGGGATAACTACACGACATAATAACCAGAGACAGATTTAACGTGAAAAAATCCTTGCGAAAAAATTCACAAAAAACAATCCACTATAATGCTTCAAGATTACAAGTATATGGGGTTGGCTTATATAGCCAAAGAGTCCTAGCTGTAGACGATTTGAACTAACAACATATTTGGATAGAACCAAAAGATATGGTAAGTTAAGATATTGAGTTATCTCCAACAAACCTTCTCTTAACTCAAAATCTATAACGAAGTTATTTCTAGAAAACCCTGAAGGGTAATTAAGCACATGAATATAAGTGCGTTAAAAGTCCAAAGAACTACTGAACGAGGAAGACCGAAACAGTCAAGCCAAATACTTGTAGTACGAAAAACCTCAATGGGTATGAAAGACTAGAACAGTTTTATCCAAACGCTTCTCACGAAGCAAAATTGAACAAACCACCAGTAGGTCGAGAGAAAGATTAGAATAGTCAATCCAAGTATACAGCTATAACAAAGCTGTCGACGATTCGGGACAGGGTCCCCCGCCGAGCTTACTTGTTGAATGAGGGATCAACTTGGGGCCCCTTTTCTGCAAGGGTTATACGTCTGAGAGTATGCTGAGCAATGGAACGAGGGTATACCGGACAATCGTAAGGCACAGGGGGTCGTTTTTTATCTGGTTCGGGCCTCTCACGGGGGAGATAATAACCCTACGTCCAGTGATTGCACTAGTAGGTGAAAGTGGGTTACAATGCGCTTACTCGGGAGGCCCTGAACGATCCTAGGAACTCCCGTGAGCAAGTGATGTGTGTAAGTGTGTGCGTAATACAGAAGGTCCAACCCTCAATCCATCGTGGGAGGGGGTATTTATAGGGAATTACAGGAGACAAATCATTTATTACAGGGCGCGATCAGAGAGGGCGACGTGAGGCCAAGCGCCACTCACGGGTACCACGCGACGTTGGCACGGTGGCGCGACTAAGTCGGGCCATGGGACCGTGGGCGTGAATCCCGTGCGCAAGATCCTTGAGCCGCCATGCATTTAATGCCATGTCGCCTTAATCGAGGACCCCGAGCTGGCTTGCTTGGGCCGGGTGCCAAGGTCGGTCCTTCATGCGTTGTCCGGACAAGGGCATGATCGGTTGGTGCCGGAACCGATGGTCGCCTTGGTACTGAAGGTATTCAATCCTCGGCAGCCAGCCCCCAGAGGCTAAAGGGGAGAAGGCTTGCCAAGGCCTCGCCTTAAGCATCTAGACTTCTAGAGTGGGATTGAAGTTGGCGGCGAAGAGTTTCATGGCGCCTTGAGCTTCCCCGGCCTGAGCGCGAACTCAGAGCGAAAAAGGTTACTACGACGCCCAACAACTATGCTCGTGGCAAAAGTCTCACGGCTAAAAATCGCAGTAACGATCCGAAGCCGCGCGCTCGAAGAACGAGATCTCGCGAACGGCGGGAAACTCGTTGCATCCGAGTACTGGCTCGGGGACAAAAGCGCCCCGCCGAGCTCGAGCATACTTGGTCGGAGCCCGCCAAATAGTACTCGCGATCGAGCGGAAAAACCGCAATGGCTTCCTTCATCACGGTTGCCGCGGCGTGGCTCTGATAGCTGGGAACCGTGCTTCGTCGAACTCGCCGGGACCGGACCGCCACGCGCTAACCAATCGACCGCTTCTGGTTCGTCGCTCGCCTTCTCCGCCTGTGATATCCGCTGGGGAGCGCTTGAAAAGTCTTTTTCTTCCTTCATCTTCACCTCTTACTGCAAACATTCCGCCACAAACTTCCTAACTTCCCGACTTCCAAACCTCCAAACTTTCGCTTTCTTCTTCTGCTGCGGCGCTTCATCTTTCCGAGTCTCCCATGGCAGGCTTGGCGCGCAAGGTCACCGCGGAGAGGCTCAAGGTCTGCAGATTACGGTACTGACCCCTACACTGGAGGATCCCGAGCGCGAGGAAGCCCCAGCCAGGCCAAAGAACGAGATAATTGCGTCAGAGCTCTACACCGCTCAACGGCTCCTCCGCTCGAGAGCGAATTCTCGGGACGTGTTTCGAGCAATGCCGGTGGCGAGGTCACCCATCTCAACCCCAACTCCATCCTTGTCTTGAACATCTTCGCCCACCTCTCAAGGCTTTGTGGGCGCCCTTCCCACGCCAAGCCTCTTCTTCCATTTCTACAACCTTTTCGCGCACCTAGTGCTTCCTCCACCTGGGCGCTCAGTATTTTTGGCGGAGAAACACCCGCCTGCACGAAGTTCCCCATCTTCACCCTCAAGGACTCAAAATCTGGCCGGGCCGACATCGGTTCTACTCCGCAGGCCGGGAGGGGAGTTCTTCAGCGCTATTTCGAGAGGCGACACGGGCGCCGAGACACTGCGCCACTACCACCCCCGGGAGGAGGGTCCCGATGATTTATCCATGGGCTCACGGAGATGGGGCTTACTGCGGGCGAGATGTCATCCGCGATTTCCTCAAACAGATATCTCCGCTGAGGAAGAGGGAGCACCTTTTTCAAAGCCGCGGTGGGACGACATCACCCGCTGAAGCCGATTCGGTATGCCTCGCGATTTCGGCGGATTTATTTTGCCCCATAGGTTTTGCTTGAACCCATGGGCCGACTTCGGCGACACTGATGCCTGCCACGATCGGGTGGAGAAGAGGGTCGGCGAGATGTTCGGACTCGAAGGGCAAGGAGCTTGAGCAAAACGCCAGTCCCGATGAACGCATTTTGAGCGGGCAAAGTGGTAAGCATCTTGCGGATCCATGCTCGGGAGAACATCCGAGCCTTACAAAGTGTTTGCACACGGAACGACATCCGAGCTTTTTTTGATGGCATCCTGCTTTTCTAACAGAAAAGCTTGCCCCGAGTTGGCCGTGGGATCGAAGCTCAAGTCCTCAAGGGGCATGGCGATGTGCTCCTTCCCGGCCAAGGCCAAAAGGGAAGGGCAAGAGGTCAGGCGCCGCCACCTGTGGAGCACCGGTAGCGCCAAGAGGCATGCGAACTAAAGATCCACTCCAAACGGCATATGGAGTATGCCGATCGGAAGGAGAAGGTAAGCGCACCGAGGCTTTGGTCAAGAATTACGACTTGGGAGTTCAAATCGAACAAATCGAGGCGAAGGAGATCGATCGGCGGAATGGTGCAGAGCGAAGGGAGGCGCCTGAGAGAGAGCTCGCTGATATGAAGGATCAACTCGCGCCAGACTATCAAAGCTCGGAGTTCGGGATCATCGGGCCGAGCACACCGCGAGAATGGAAAACCGCAGCCGGAAAGACGCTGTGGGGGTTGACATGGAGGAGGTCGAGCTCGGCGGCGAAGATCACCAGTGCCGCCGAGGAGAGGGCTAAGCCGGTGGTTGCGGGCGGGCGGGCGTAACCCTCCTAGCTAGCGGCGAGGAGGACTGGCCAAAGGTAAGCCTCGACACTCGCTTCGTCTTTGATCTTCGACGGCGCGCATGTCAACTCGAAGCTAGCCCCACCCAACCGGACGTGGGTGACGTAGTCAGAGGTCCCGCCGACTCTCGCAGGTGATTGACGAGCCCTTGATCGGTCGAGAGAGGGAGGTTGCCGCGCCGCCGACCTTGTGATGACAGAGGCCGTGGCAGCTGTGGACACCTCGCCGCGGATGACCAAGGCAGTATGGAGCTCGTGGGTTCTCCCGAGTACGATGGACGGCAAGGGAGAGATGATCGAGCCGGAGATTCGGGCGAAAAGCTTGCCCAAGATGGCTTGAAGCCCCCGAGCGAACAGCATGCTCGGGATGACCCCTCGCTGCCACCGGGCGACGAACATGCCGCGGGAGACAGCGAGGAAACTCCAAGCGTGGGATTTGCTCAGGAAGGAAGCGAGGCGCTCCGGGGCGAATCTCATGCCCGGGGGGACGTTTCGTCGTCCTCGAGTGACCTGCCATTGTTCAAGGATTCTGGGCTTGTCCGGACGCCGCCGAGGCGTCCCGGAAGATATTCAGCGGCGGCGATCTTTGAGCAATACTGGAGAACGCGGGCGCACTAACGCTGCTTCGTAGGAATGCTCCGCTACTGTGGTGATTTTTCTTCTTCGGATCTTGCGGGGGGGTTACTTAGAGTTCTTCTGCCCGCAGCTTCTTCAAAAGACCTTGGCCGATTTCGAAGAGGTGTTGATCGTCCCCGACACCGTGAACCGCTATTACGAAGAGTCTCATGCCCGAGTCGAGAGGCTGGAGGAGAAGCTGAGCGATTTCGTACAAAGGGAAGTTTTTGTTTCACGCAAAGATGCCGAGAGGCGAGCGTAGCATTGCTGGGTCCAAGGAACGGATCCTCGCTTTGAGCGAGCTTGAGCAGAAAAGGTCGGGCCCCGCCAAATCAAGGAAGACGCCGCTGTACGCCGAGAAGAAGGTGCTTGCGCCGAGCAAGAGTTGGTGCGATTGAAGCAAAGCGCTAGCCTGGCAGAGAAAGATCTCGCCCTAGCCGAGAGCAAGGTTCAGGCTTGAGCAAGAGCTTAAGGGGAAGCAAGATGCCTGTACCTTTGAGACCAAGGTGGCTGAGCTTGAGGAGTCGCCCGCAGCCAAGGACGAGCTAGAGCAGGTGGAAGCGGATGTCGCCTGCTGAGAAAAACCCGGCCTTTAGCCGGGAAAAGGTTCTTGGGCTCGAGCAAGACTTTGAACGAGAGAAATAGCATTTTCGGACCCTCGAGACCAAGGTGGTCAGACCTAGAGGCGGTAAAGGCGAGCGCCGCCTACTTGCCAACCAAGATAAAGAAGAGGTCGAGCAGCTCACAAGAGGCCCGCCAGGGCGTCATGATTACCGATGGAAGGTGATCGATCTTCGTGCCAAGATCGCGATTATAGGCAAAAACTCACATGGCTTAGGGGAGCAACGCCCGGAGCTTAGGTTGCACATTTTTTTTCTTTTACTTTGGAAAACTTTTGGCGAATGACGACTTGTAATGTGAATTCCTCTTGCTTGAGTGTTAAGGCCTGTGATAACGCCTTTTTGGGCTTTCTCTTACTTACCCTGCAAAATATAGTTGCGAGACGCACACGCTATTGTGTTAGATCGGCGCAGTGGGCGATAATAGGCCCGGAGTAAGCCGAAATAGAATGACTTTGCGAAGGTAGTCGGAGCTTGAAGCGAGCAATGTTTTATGGCAATTTGTGACTTAGCGGTGAAAACATATTGGCGCGACAAGTCGCCTGGCTCAGCCTCAGCCGCTGAATAAAGCTCGTAGTCAGGCCGTAAACCTGAGTTTGTTCGCAGGAGAGGTAGAGAAAGCGCTGTAGCGCCTCCCGAACCAAAACACCGCTGTTTTGAGCGACTGCCGAGGTTAGGTCGGTGGAGAAAACTAGCGCCGCTTTAAGACTTTTTCGACACTTAGAACGCGACGCCCCTACATCATGCGGCGTCAAGCATGAGGGGGAGCGCCGCAGTGGATGGACATGGTGCGTGGCGACCAACACGCTACCGGGCTAAGCCTCTGACCTAATCGAAAGGGTGTCCGCTTATGACGCGAGTATCGCAAGCTAGCTGAGATAGCTACTACGCAACCAAGGCTCTTATCAAGACTGGAGCCCTTGGTGGTGATTTTAGAGGCCGGGTGTTAGTTGCGGCGCCTTGTACAATCACGGGTGCGCAAGTTGATTTTCGCGGAGTGAAAAGATTTTGGACGAATTAAAGTTGCATTGCTCAAAAGAAAGGTTGTGAATTTACAATCATAATGTAAAATGGAACATGGGCTTAGATATAGAACTTGCGCAATTGGTCGATGTTCCATGAGTTGGTGAGCACGCCACCGCCCTCCATTGCAAGCATGACAAATTTCAGGCGTGATAATCAAACCACCGTGAATGGTCTCTCCCATTTGGGGGAAAGTTTGTTGGCCTTCGACACGTCCTGAATTCGACGTAGGACGAGGTCGCCCACCTGCAGAGTTCGGGGCCGGATTGACTTGGCCGCAGGTTATGGAAGGGTTTGCAGATCTACCGATCGGAGCTGACGCGTTTTAGGCGGTCTTTCTGGCAAGGTCGAGGTCGAGGCGACGCCACGACCTTGGTGAATGTCATCGGCTAGGTGCACTTTGGGGATCCGAGCACGATTTACAAGGCAGACGGCTCGCACCATAAATGAGTCGAAAGGCGTTACCAGAAGCTCTCGGCTTAAGGTGGTGCGACGACTAAAGGATCGAAGGGAGCTCGCTCCACCCATGACCCGCTTTGTCGGGAGAGGTCATTGAAGACTCTTTTTCTGATCCCTTGGAGATTTGGTCGTCATTTTTTCTACCGCTTCCATTGCTCATGGATGGGCTACAGAGGCGGCGATTTTTGTTCCGATATCTCGCAGAGGCCCAAACAGCCGCTAGTGAACTGAAAGTGCCGTTGTCCGTGATGAGGCGATTGGGTACCCCAAAGTGCGCCACCATGTTGTCATGAAAATCGCCCGCCGCTGAGCCGAGATGGTTGAAACAGCTCACGATCCACTTAGAGAAAGTGTCGATGGCGACGAGCAAGAATTTCAGAACCCTTTTCACCACGGGAAAGGCCCAAGAATGTCAACCCCTGTGTCGAGAATGGCCATGAGAGTGTGATGGTTTGCGCCACAGACGCCGTCAGTGGAACTTACGCGTGGAACCGCATCGCCTCGGCAAGTCACCACGACGCTCGAAAGCATCGCAGAGCGCCGCGGCCAATAGTATCCCAACCGAATGCTCTTGTTCACGAAGCGTCCGGAAGGACGAGTGGCTCAGACATTCTTCGCGGATATCTCGAAGGAATTCGCCTTCTTTCGAGATATGCACTTGAGAGGACTCCGTGCTCCCTTTATGACAAGGCGCCGCTTTACTAGCTTGTAGACGATGATCGCTTTTGGTACCGGGAACGCCCGCTTTTTCCTCGTGCAATGTCCCGTGGGCAAGATATCGATGAATGGCGCCATCCAATCGTGACCTTGCTCGAGGAAGGAGACGCATCAAGACGCTCTCTTGTGCTTCCTCTTCAGAGGGATTGAGGGCTTACGCAGATGCTTCTAGCTTAGCTGCCCCGGCCAAGGCATCTGGTGGTGCTCCTCTACAGAGGGAATGGAGGGCTTGTGCAGATATCAACGAAGCGCCTAGGGGCGGCAAATCACAGGAACCGACCTTGGAGAGTTGGTCGCCAGTGAATTGTCCTTCCCGGGATGTAGAGCACTTCAAAATTTCTAAAGTATCGCCCATCTTTCCTCACTTCAACCAAGTAAAGCGCCATTGAGTGATCGAACACCGATATTCTTTGTTTACTTGGTTGACGCATCACCGTGAATCGCCTTTCACAGCTGGGCCGCCGACTCGAGCGCTTTGCACGCCGCGTTTCGGCCAAGAGGTTTTCATACTCCGCCGTTGTTGGTTGCGGCGGCGTAATTGGATGACATATTGCAGCCGGTCCCTTGAGGGGACATCAAGATAACGCCACTTCGAAAGGCCAGAAGCTCAGAGCCGCTGGCACATGGTCCAAATGCCGTCCCCGAGGTTCTTGAGACCGTGGTGGGTCGGGTGGGTTCATCCATTCCACCATGAAGTTCGCCAAGATCTCGGGACTTAATCGCCAGGCGGCAGAGAAGTGTATGTCGAACTCCGCGAGTTCCATAGCCCACTCACGTCCGGGCCGCTATGCTCGATTTTTAGGATCTCCTAAGCGAAAGTTGGTCGACGACGACCTTGGGGCTTGGAAGTAGTGGTGCAACTTCTCGAAGCTATGAGCAAATGAAAGGCAAGGTTTCGACCTCGGGTAACGCCTTTGGTCCGCTCAACACTTTCACGATGTAATATACCGACGCCACGGCCCTTCCCCCGCTTATTACCAACACCACGCTTACGCGCGTAAGGTGTCGCCATGAGGTAAAGTAGGAGCGTTTCCCGGGATTTGGCGTATAAGACCGGGCTAGACAGTACCGCTTAGCCTCGAAGGAGCGGTTAGCTTTTTCCGTCCAGACGAAGCCTCGCACCATGAGCGCTTAAAGAAGGGCGGTGCCGCCGCCGACCGGAAATGAAGCGTGCTCAGTATCGCTTATACGTCCGTCAAGGTTTGACTTCTTTCACGGAGTCTCGAGGGCTCATCCTTCGATGGCCTCGATTTTCTCGTTGGCACCGGCGTTCGCAATTTCAATGAGATACCCGAGCACTTTGCCACCTTTTACCCCAAAAACGCGATTTCTCAGATTAAGCTTTAGTCTATGCCTACGAGATTACAAAAGGTTTCGAGGCTCTAATACATGACCCGAGGGGAGCTTACTCTTAACTACGATATCATCCACATACACCTCCGTGTTTCGCCTATCCGTCCCGAAAGTCTTCGTGATCAAGTTACCGAAGGTCGCCTGCTACTCAAGAACCAAGGACATGGTCATGTAGCGTAATCGTTTAACGGGTGATGAAGGAAGTCTTTCCTCGCCCCGTGGAACAAGCTAATCTGGGTGATAACCTGAATAGGCATCCAAAAACTCATTACTCGGGATTCCGCCATCGCGCCGACTGCTGATCAATGCGCTAGCTGGAAGTTGTCCTTCTGCAAAGGGCGCGAGGGCTGGTGGTCGTTACACACGCGCCCACTTGCCCCTTTCTTTCTTACAATGACTGGTTTGCCAACCACTCCGAAAAGCTCGACTTCGACGGCTTACTTTTGAGGAGTTTGTCGAATTCATCCCTGATGATCGCTGCTTCTCCGAAAAGCTACCGAGCTTCAAGCACGCGTTTTTGTCGTCGAACAGTTTAGCTCAGGCTCAATTACTTCCTTGGGGACTCCGGCATGTTCTGGACGGCTTCCTGCTTAACACGCCCAAGGCCTCCGGAGGAAAGTAATGAGCTCGAAGTTCCTATTTGGGGTCTAGGAAGACCCCTGATGGACGACCTTGGGATGTGTCTGCCTCACGAGGGGACCGCTTTGGTTTTCCTCCAGTCGAGGGTAACTTTGGGTCGAGAATGAGCGGCATGCTCGGTCGGGCCGCATTGGGCAAATGCCCGACCATGTCGAAGCGCTTTTCATCGCAGCTCAAGGCCGCCTGTGGTCGCTTTTGACGGTGATGACGCCATTTGGCCCGGGGCCTTCGTGCATTAATAGGCGGTGCGTGGCGCCATGAACTTGGACAGGTCGCCTACCAAGGATGGCGCGAGGTTTATTTGAAGTCGATTTACTTCAAAATTGATCACCGGTCCGGTTGGCCGACTTCAGCGCCACGCGCAAAGCGATCCGCCCAGGGCTTAATCGGCGCCCGGACGATCTCAGAGAATGGGACAAATGATGTTTTGATCTCGAACGAGGAACCCGTGATCTCGCCCAGACCGGCAGATATGAGGTCCAGAGAGCTTCGCCGCCTACGAGGACTCCTACGACCTTAGCATTGCCGATGGTCGGCTATTGATCAATGGGAGCTTTAGGCTCGGTCATTCCAAGGAGGCAGTCCTCCTGGAGAATGTGAGGGGCCGACCACTTGAGCTGTTGAACCGGTGGTTTGCCGTGAGTGATGTGGCACTCTTCCCGTGCAGCGCTTTCTCTTGAGGTCCTCTCGGGACTTGTATGCCAAAGAGCCCCGAATATAACGGCGATGTGGTTTCGCCTCGAAGCCCATATGGTCGCCACCATCCTCCGCCCCCTTGCCCTGGCTGCTATCAACTCGTCTCCGGAGTGTGGGCATGGGCCTCGCCGTCAGAGAACCTTTCCAGCGATACGCCCAGATCGGCAGCTATGGGAGGTCGTGGGCTCGCCGATGGTACGGGCGTAATCGACACCCGAGGCGCCTTCTTTGGCGCTCTTCCCGCTTTCGACCTTGGTCGCGTACTACCCTAGTCATCGGGTCATGGTTTACGCCGCCGCGGTCTTGGCTTGCTTGATCGCCGCCGAAGCTTCCATTACCAAGGCACGAGGCGACGGTGATCGATGGAGGCGATCGTGTTCTTGCGCATCCCTTTCTTTCTTTTTTTTTTTTTTCAACCGAGCCCGAGCGCTTTCTTGCCCAAGAGCCTCGTGCCCGCCGAGGCGGTAGTTTGCTCGCCGATCATCCTCTTCCATTGTACGGCCTCGTCGCCGTCTACAGCACTTGGGCCGCCATACTGAAAAGCTCGTTGGCCGTTAGGTCGAGGTGGATCTCCAAATCTTGCGTGAAGCTTTAACGCCACGGACCCTCGAATTTGAAGGTCCGGACGATCACCGCCCGAGATGCTCGATGGAGTTCCTTACTTTGATGAACCTCCGGACAAAGTGGCGCAGGTCTCTTTGTCCGTTCGATCACCGCTCCAGATCCCGCCCATTGCCCGGCGAGTGTAGCAAATTTTGAAGTTCGCGGAGGGCATCGCAAAGTCGCCTCCACGAGCGATCGAGCCCTCTTCGTTGAAGAGCCACGCCCTAGCCGAGCCATCGAGGACCGTGGGAGGCATTGGTTATGACTCTCTCATCTCTCCACCGCCACGATGGCGGCGGAGTAGATCGAGAGGAACTCATCCGTGTTCGGGTCCCGCGGAACCGCTTATGTGGTCGGGCTTGAACTTGTTTCGCCACGCCACCTCGCTAAGGACACCAAAAGGCCCGCATCCAAAACCGGTCATGTCACGCGCCCTGCAGTGGGGGATCACGACGGCCGGGCCTGGGCCGGTCCTTCGTGACACGGCTTGATGCGGAGAAAATCTCCTGCGGCGCGCCAAGAAGAGCATTCGGAAGGCTCATAAGCGTCCGGTACGCCGAGCTCGCGAGTTCGTCCGGAATCTGCCCGCATCTCACGGAACCGCTTGCTTCTCTGCCCGCCCGTAGTAGGACTTCGGGGCATCATGACGGAGCGGTCAGGAAGGGTGTTTGTTGTCCCGGAAGCACTCCGGGCCTTGAGCGCCAGCGCCCCGAAACCCTATATCACGGTGAGATTTTCCGTGTTCTCACCACAAGTGTTCTATGGCCGCCAGTCCGCCGACCGAGAAGTTCTCGAGGTCACAGACGCACGCATCGCGATGGCGCGAAGGTGCTTTCGGCGCCTGAGGAGCGACGGAGGCGACTTTAGAAGCGGTCGCACACGCGGTTCGGAGTGGTATTCGCCGATCTTTGCGAGATCGATTCAGCCGGGCCTACCGCTTAGGGTCGGCGGTGGACGACACGGTTCCCGCCCGGGGACAACTCCGGGCGGTCCTCGCCAGCTGCGGCCGGTGGTGGGAGAAACTCCGGGATGATGCTCGCTTTGGTCGTCTCCCTCCCCGCCATGTTGACGCCGCGGAATACTAAGATTGCGGACGACACCGGTGGTGTCGACGCCGGTTCCTTCGGCCGAGCTCGAGACGACGGAGTGACCTCGACGCCACGCGAGGTCGCCATGTTCTTCCTCGCGAGCGAGGGTATTCGATTGCAGAAGTGAGGAAACGCCCGCTACCGCAGCCCACCGTGAAAGACTCGATCTCTGGTGGCTCTTCCGGGTCGGCCGACCGCCACGCCTATCGCCGGGCGAGTATTCATCGCCGTCCTCCACGCCGTCAAGACGCAGAGGTCCTGATTGTCTTGTGAGTTCGGCATCCTCGGGGATTTCTTGCTCACTCGATCCCTACGGACGGTGCCAAATTGCCGACGATTCGGGATGTGGTCCCCCGCCGAGCTTACTTGTTGAATGAGGGATCAACTTGGTGCCCCTTTTTCGCAAGGGTTATACGTCTGAGAGTATGCCGAGCAATGGAACGAGGGTATACCGGACAATCGTAAGGCATAGGGGGTCGTTTTTTATCTGGTTCGCCTCTCACGGGAGATAATAACCCTACGCCCAAAGGATTGCACTAGTAGGTGAAAGTGGAAATACAATGCACTTGCTCGGGAGGCCCCGAACGATCTTAGGAACTCCCGTGAGCAAGTGATGTGTGTAAGTGTGTGCGTAATACTGAAGGTCCAACCTCAATCCATCGTGGGAGGGGTATTTATAGGAATTACAGAGACAAATCATTTATTACAGGGGCGCAATGATCAGAGGGCGCAGACGCAGAGGGTCACACACACGCCGGTACCACGCGACATGGGGCATGGTGCGGACCAAGTCAGTGACTAAGTCGGGCCATGACCGTGGCGTGAATCAAGGCGACGATCCTTGAGCCGCCATGCATTTAATGCCACGTCGCTTTAGTCGAGGACCCCGAGTGGCTTGCTCGGCCGGGTGCCCGAAGGCTGGCCCTTCATGCGTTGTCCTGCAAGGGCATGGTCGGTTGGTGCCGGGCCGATGGTCGTCTTGGTACAGTTGTATTCATTCCTTGACAAAAGTGCATTTAAGAATCTGGGTCTTCAAGGATACATAACCTCAGTAAAGTCTGAATCTGTGCAACTGACCTTCTGAAATAAATGCTCAATCATCAAACAGTATAAGCCAAGACATCACCTGTGGTGCTGCATAAATAGCGAAGAACTCATAATATGGACTTTTAGCATGCTTTACCTAGAACATAAAATTCGGCAAACTGCCTACTGAAAATCTATAACATGGTTGAAATTACTCCTCCAAAAAGGCCAAGATGAAGAAAAACTGTCGTACTGTCAATGGAGTATAAATTGCAGTAGACCCCTTATATCAAGCAAAGACAACAAAAAGAATGTTATAGTATCCATGCAGAAATAAACTCTTGCACTTCAAACCTTCATCTGAAACTGATATTGGAGCAAAACTTTCAATAGAAAAACTCTGAAGAGTATAATGCTACCAACAGGGTGTCATCGAATTCCAAATGAACGTTGCCAAAATTTCCATAATAGTCAACGTATCCAAACGGTGAATAAAACAACAAAATAATGGTGATTGAACACCAAATTTCAGTGAACAGTGATGAAACACCAAATGCAGTTGTCTCCTCAACTGACATTATTTTTTTTCAAAATCGACATGAAACGTCGAATAAATTGCCGATGATAAATCCCGCATAAATTACAATGACATCCTCCAAGAATATGCATAACAGCATTAATTGCAATGAATGAAGCCCGCCAATAATATGAGTACAAAATAATAGACATAATATCTTGAATTATGCATGAAATCCCATCAATAATCAGAATTGCAATAAATCTCACCTTTATTGGCACTAAAACAGTTGCCAAGGTAAAAAGCAATTTTCCCTTATGCCACTGAAAACTTTGGAGCCAAAGCCAGTAGAAACCTGAGCCGAATAAATCCCCTGAGCTGCCGAAGCCAAGCGTGCTTAAAAACAGAGCCAAAACTGCGTGACTTAGGATGTATTTGGTACAGCTCCAGTTCCACCAAATTCGTAGATCTAGGTAAAACTAGGTATTCCTAACTTCACCATATCTATGGAGTTAGAGCTGTAAGTATATTAAGAGTATTTAGATAGATCTTATTTATATTTTAGACTAAAAATATAAAATTAATTTACTTTATTTTAATATATAAGTTTTAAATTTTAGATAGAAGTGAAATATGGAGCCCTCCCAAACACAACCTTAAAACACAATCGGCTCTGGACCAAAGCTGCGAGCGTGACTCAAAAAATAAAATCCAATCCGGTATCGAGATCACTTTAGAACCAAAAAACAATCCACCGCCTCTCTGCCTTTAACTTCTTCACATGCAAGCAAAGAATTAGGATAGTTTATGCGACGATACGCCACGCATGCTTTTTTTCACGAGAAAATTTTCGTTTTTTTCTATCAGCATTTTTTTAAAAAATCATCGAGGAAACACGCGAAATGGTTGAAAAAACAAAAATGCATCTGCGTTTGCGCTAAATCGAAAGGTCCTTTTCATGTAAAACAATCGGAATGATCCAAGTGTTAATACGTTTTTTTTCGGTATCTATTTAGGGTCCTCTCATAAAAGATCCAAACGTCAATACGTTTTTTTAACACGCCGCGCGTGTTGTTTTTTCATAGAAAAAAATTATTTTTTTCGGCGAAGTTTTATTTTTTAAATCGTCGATATAATGAGCGAAACGACTGAAAAAACAAAAAAAAATTCGCGGCGCAACACGCCGTGCGTGTCGTTTTTCATAGAAAAAATTCTTTTTTTTCGGTGGCGTTTTAGTTTTTAAATTGCCGAAATAATGAGCGAAAACTACCAAAAACACACATTTTTTTCAAGAAGAAGACGCCAAGGTGTCGTTTTTAGAAAATTTTTTTTGGCGTTTTATTTTTAAAATCGTCGAAATAATGAGCGTAAACGGTTGAAAGAACACAAAATTTTCGCGCGTAACACGCCAAGACGTGCCGCTTTTTTCATAGAAAAATTTCTTTTTTACTGCGTTTTATTTTTTAAATCATCGAAATAATGAGCGAAACGGGAAAAAAATAGAGAGACACAGTTGTAGAAATATCTCTTTCGACGAAATATTTGGAAAATATTGGAGACCGAGCTGGAAAACTGTGGTGGGGAAAAAGTCTAGAGGAGTGGGGAAAAAGTCTAGAAGGAAAAGGGTGAAAAATTATTAGAGACGACAACCTTCTTTTGTCGAGTCTAACACTCTACGCATTCAACAAGCAATAATACATGTTTTAAAAAATATTAGAGATCAAGATGGGAAACTAAGCTGGGAAAAAAGTCTAGAGATAGAGATGCACACATATTTCTGGTGACGAAAATATTTTTTTCGGGAAAAACGGAGAAAGGACCTAGACATAAGGAGTAAGGATCTAATTGTTACGTTTTTGGACCTGTCAGCTATCCTGAAAAATTAAAAAAGAGTTTGTTCGCGATTTGAATTTAATGGGAGCTTTTTTCCGTGAAATGACGCACGAGGGACCCCAACGTGATTTAGAAAAAATATCTTCCCCTCACAAAAAATCGCGAAGGACCTAATTGTAATTTCTGAAAGGACCAAAACGCAAAAAAAAAATTGAGCCGAGCTGGCCGACCGGCTCGAGCCGGCTCGGCTCAAACGAACGCCCGCGCGGGGATTCTCCCGGAATTAGGAGACGGATGATGATTCAAGCCCGCATGGAGACAGCTCTTCACCGGAAGCCAAGCAGCAAGCTTCTTTTACGAGGTTTCTAGCTCGCCGCTTAGGAGATTTGTTTGAAGCTTTCCTGGATGGCGAGTCGGCAGACAGGGGCGGAGCCAGGATTTCGGATTAGGAGGGGTCACGTGGATCAACTAAAAAATATCATAGTATCCATAAAAAATATCATAGCAATATCGATGCATTTAAATTTAAAAATAGCATAACCATATGTCCACAAGAAAAATATGACATATTTTTTAGAATAAGAAACTTACATCTCTATTAACTTAAATTTAGTTCTATGACTACCTAGAAGATCATAAGTCAATAAGTTCATCTGAACTAATTTTCGCTGCTAGTTCTTTTTCAATGTAAACTATCATGCAATGTCGAAGAAAGTCATTTCCTATTTTATTTGAATCGCTGGTCTTGACAAGTTTCATAGTTGAAAATACTGCCTGCGGGTTGTCATTAACACCGAAGAGTTATGACCAATTGTAACACCTTATCAACCATTGAATAATAGGAAGCTTTACCTATTTTATATAGTCCATTGTTAAGTTAGCAAGAGAAATTAAGTATTGCATACATCAAGTTGAGAAAAATAGAAGTTTTAATTGCTGGGAATGGACTAGACCTTTATTTGTTGTTTGTTAATACTAGCTACTACTAATTACTATCTCTGGATCTTATTTTTGGTTAGGGGCCAAGGCCCTACCCGCTTCTTGGCTCCGCCTGCTCGGGCAGATGCGGCCGGATATGGAGGCCGGTGGCGTGAAGCGCCACGCATGATGAGGTCGGGCGCAAGCCGACGAGGCGCCACACTCGAAGATCGGGCAGCGAGGATGGCGTGAAGGCCGGAGCAGAAGGCAGAGGTTGGCGAGCCCGGAGCAGCAAAGCAGCACAGGGACCATGGCATGGCGGTCGAAGGTAGAGCAGGCACCGGTGGCTTGGAAGCCGGCGCGAAAGGCGCGGATGTCTATGGCCGGTCCGAAGGCTGCGGGACCGACGACGGATGGCGGCGGAGACGCGGAGTGGCCGGCGCGAAGAAGATGGCGACGCGCTCTGGGCCAGGAGCGGACGCCGGCCGGAGCAGAGCAAGCGCCGAACGGTGGCGTCGGACTGGAGGACGGCGCGGGCTGGCGGTGAAGGAGATGGCGACGTCGGGGTCGCAAGTCGGGCGGGAGGGCGCGCCGCCGCGCTGAGGTATCGCTCAGGCAGCCGAAGGCGGCGGGATCGAGGCGAAGACGGCGGAACGATGGAGGCGCCGTGCAGGTGAAAACCCTCTAATACCACTTGGGATAGTAGCGTGGTATAATAATTGGATATTTGGATATAAATTCAACGTGGTAAAACTCTTACGCAAAAAATTATGGATAACAATCCACTATAACACATAAGATTATAAGTATAGGAGTTAGGTTATATAGCTAAAATGTTTTAATTATAAATGATTTAGACTAATAATACATTTAGATTTTTTTAGATAAAGGATTGAAATCCGGCCTCTACAACCGCATACAGTCAAGTCCATACAAATATCAAATCCATAAACCAAATTGCAACAGCGACAAAGAAAACGTAAAATTAAAAGCAAATCCTAGAATTGCTTCGCCATCCGTTCTTGTCGAAGAATTCCAACGCCACAACCTCCAATACATGGCAAATCTTTCGAATGATCTCCCTATTAACATCAGACTGCAATAGGACCCAAAACCGCATCCAATATATCCCTGGAATAATACATTTAGATAGAAATAAAAATACAATAAATCGAGATATCGAGTTACGTCGAACAGCTTCTCACTCCAATCCAAACTGTCAAACACACGTCAATTTGAACGTACATACGGCACGAGATATGCTCTACATACGTTACTCCATCGTGCAGCAGCACCAAGAAAGATAGCAGCAGCTGCATGCGAATCGATCACGATTCACGAGCTCACCTGTGCCGGTGTCCCGCCGGCCTCCATGCGGAGACGGCGTAGAGTGGCTTCCTGTGCCAACAGAAGAAGAAGCAGTGGCCGTTGGCGTCGTGCCTGACCTCGTACCCGCCGGCCCACCCGCAGCTCTGTAGCAGCTTCCGCGCCTCCATCAAGCCGCTGTAGCTCAGCCCCACCAACTC
Source organism: Guadua angustifolia (assembly GCA_036346375.1). Lineage (NCBI taxonomy): Eukaryota > Viridiplantae > Streptophyta > Magnoliopsida > Poales > Poaceae > Guadua > Guadua angustifolia. Next base: position 9,724,177 of record CM070521.1, on the reverse strand, counting down.
CAGCCCCGCCGCCTCCATCCGCTGCGCCCACTGCCGCGCTCGTTCGTGCCGCTCCTTTCGCTCCTCCCCCTCGCTCGCCACGATGCTCCGGATCTCCTCCCCCAGCACCACCCGCTCAACCCGCGCCCTTTCCGCCGCTACAGCGCACCGCTGCGCCGTAGCCGCGCGCTCCAGGCAGTCGAACAGCGACGCGTAGTAGTTCAGCGCCTCGTCGAACCGCTCGCGGAATGCCGCGCCGTTGTGGTTCGCCTCCTGCTCCGTCACCACCATGATCTTCGGGGACAGCGCCTTGATCGCCGACAGGAAGCCTCCCAGCTTCGGCTTCGAATGCACCAGCAGTGGGGACTGAGGCGAGAGGGACGAGAGCACGGACGCGTCGGGGCTCAGCTGAAGCCGCGTGTCCAGCTCCCGCTCCAGCAGCTCGCCGAAGCTTCTCGGGCTGGAGCGCGCGATGATTTGGAGCGGGGTGAGGCCAGCGGCGTGCCTCCTGGAGTCGTCGGCCGCGAGGAGGCGGTGCAGCTGCAGCACGACGCTGACGGCGAGCGCCTCGCCGGACCTGACCCGGAGGCTGTGGCGGAGGGCGTCGAAGTCCATCTCGTCGAGCTTCGCCTCCACGGTATTCAACTGGAACGGTATGTCGAACGCCTCGGCCTCCTTGACGAGCACGGCGGACATGTTGGCGAGGAAGTCCTTGCTGTCGTGGACGGCGGTGATGCGGAGGTGCGGTGTACCCTCGCGGCGGCAGCGGAAAGCGTGGAAGAGCGCGATCCACTGCACTGGGTTGGCGGCCGGGCCGGAGAAGTCGACGATATGGACGAACTTCTCGCCTTCCATGGCCTCAAGAATAGCGTGGTTGGTGGTGAGGTACGCGAGCTTCAGAAAAGGCAGCATGTCGAACATGTGGCGCCGCGCCGCCGGGATGAGGTGGGAGTCGGCGGAGTTAGACGCGCACAGGAGCGCGCGCGAGAGCCCCGGGACGAGGTTGAGCAGCTTGCGCGCGAGCGCGTCCGCAAAGACGGCGGCGAGGCGCTGCAGCGTGTGGGGCGCGTCCAGGGACGCGAGCTGCATGATGTGCTCAACGCAGAGGTTGGCGCGGTCGAAGGAGCCGGCGGCCACGTCGGAGGCGCACTGGTACAGCAGGCCGACAAGCCGCACGCTCTGCTGGTCCTGGCTCAGTTCCTGCACCCACGCGCCGTGCGGCGACGGCGAGTACAGCGACGATGCCGGCGACGATGTCGCCGACGACGTCGTGTCGTCCTGGAGCATGTCCTTGTTTCGTGATCAGTTACAGTTTGGGACGTAGCTGCGTGTTGCAACTTGCAAATAGAGGATACAATCCAGACTTTCTGAGGTTATCAAGCCATGGCATTGTTCGATGATCCTGTAGTATTGTGTTGTGTGTGGAGCGACAAATGTTGCAAGGTCTCGAGTCCGTACGTTCCTAGGTGGTAAAGTTGTCAGGAGTTGTCTATTTTCGGACCCTTAAACTTTACTAGCCAGGGTAACACGCTACGCTGCGTCGTGCACGATGATGCAACGTATAAAATTTGATCGTATTTTCGGTTTTCATTTTTTTTTAAAAAAGGGTCGTTAGGACCCGTCGGCGAATCTATGAGCTGCTATAAACCTTCGACGAATCTATGTTTTTTTTAAAAACGGCGGCAGTTTTTTTACGTAATCTTGGTAATTTGGTCGTGTTTTCGGTTTTCGCATTTTTTTTAAAAAATGGGTCGTTAGTACCCGACGGCGAATTAATGGGCTGCTATAAACCTTCGATGAATCTGTGTTTTTTTTTTTGCGAAAACTGCGGTTAGGATCCGTCGGTGAATTTATAGGTTGCTATAAACCTTCGACGAATCTGGATTTTTTTAAAAAATCGCGTTGCCTTTTTTTAATGTATCTTCGGTTTCGTTTTTTTTTAAAAGGCGCTTAGGACCCGTCGGCGAATCCGGGTCGCTATAAACCTTCGACAGATCCGTGTTTTTTCGAGACATATTTTTGTTTCTAAGTCCGTTTCTTTAAAAACCGTTGAGAGGAGCTAAACGTAAACCATAGAGGGATCTAAAGTAATATAATTTTTTTCCGAGGTCCGTTCCGCTAAAAACCACCAGAAGGACATAAATGTAAACCGCAAAGGGATCTAAACGTAATTTTAAATTTTTTCGGAACTATTTTATTAAAAAACTGACAGGAGGACCTAAACGTAATTTTGCATTTTCTGGAGGACCATTTTGCAAACATGCTGATGTGGCATGCCTCCCCGACCTCCAATCCTCAGCGCTATAAAGATAGGTATTATTTCTGAGAAATTTAGCTCTCTTTTGTAAATTTTTTTCCTAAACTAGTCTCTTATCATGAGTCATCTGTCACGCTAGAGAACCTCGGCAGCAAGCTGCCAACCTCTCAGAGCTTCGCAGTAATCGGTAGGAAGCAGCTGAGCCCTGTCGGCGTTGGAGGAGGTAGCTTTAGTAGTGATTTTGATTCATTAGCGATTTAATTAAATGATTAATTAAGTAATATGATTAAATTAGTGATTAATTAGTAGATTTGATTCCTTCAAAGAAGGGAGTTTGGCAGGAATCTTGGCATGACAGGGCAGCTTACCAAGCTCCCTGAGCATGGGAAGTGATTTGTGGAGGTCAAATCTGTAAATGATTTTGAAGGAATGCTATATTTATCAAAAACAAAGTTTAGGGGGCTAGAAAAGCAGCGTCGAGTTATCATAGGATGCAAACAGGGATGGATCCAAGCGTATTGGCCAGGGTCATGTGGCTCGATGACTCTATGCACAATCTATGCTAGCACACTATAAATACAAGATATCATTCTATAAACTAAAGTAAGATTAGCGTGTGATGACACCAATAACCCCAATAACTTTTTTAGATCCGTCCCTGGATGCAAAAGGAACAAAGCGGAATTGGATGCTTCTGCGGCTAGAGCTAAGTGATGTCGTTTGCATCTTGGTGGAATAACTAAGCAGCTCGGAATTATTCTCTTGGAACTTAGGCCCCGTTTGGTACGGTTCCAGATTCTAGTAGAAACGGAAACGGTTCCGAATTCTTGGTAGAAGCGTTTCAGGTAGAATCAGAATCCGGAGGAACGGGTTGCTAGCCGATTCGACCACGGTGTGTAAAAATCAGAAACGATTCGCTTTGAAACGTTCCAAGTCCTATTCCGTTTGGTTGGATTTATTTCAGATTCTAAGAGAAACAGTCCGGTTCCAAGTTGCCAAACGGGGCCTTAGTTTCAGTATTCGCATCAGAAGCTATCAGACAATTTTGTGATCATTTCCTTCTGCTCTACTCCGGGTTATTGCAATTGTATGCATTGGCAAAGAGAATCCCAGACAAACAAAATAGAAAGAAAGAGGGGTATCGAGTATGCCTGGAGATTTTTTTTTTCCTTTTTCGAGGGCATAGAGATATATGGAAACGTATTATCTGATTAGGTTTTGCATAACATTGCAGAGTACTAGCATGAAATCCAAAAAAAAAAAACCTCACAATGCAGTTGCTCGTTTTGAGAGCTCGAAAGTTTTCTTGAATAGAAATGGTTGACAGAAAAGGCAAGCTATTTGTATTCCATGACCAACCAGAGAGGTTCAAATGAAGCTAACATGGCTCCAAAAATCTGCATTCATCATCCAAACTACATCTGACCAGAGGACAAGAAGCTACACTTCAGATTTGTCTGAATTTACAAACGGTAGGTGATTGCAAGGTGGCGTTCTTGGAGTACCCATTGCCATTTGACCCCATGCTATTGTTTTTGACCTCCGATGCTTATTTCTGCTTGTCTATTTTGCAAAGTTTGATTTGGGGTAAGACAAGGAGGATCAGAGTCAGCATGTTCCTGTTTGCAAGGGGAACCTGTCCATCGTGAGAATGACTGCTCGATATGCATTATACAGAAGTTCCTCAGCCGCTTGTCAGGCGCATATACTTTTGCAATTCCAAAACCAATTTTGCTCTATTTCGTGTGTTCAACTGGAGAGCATCATGAACATAGAGAACTCTACTTCGAAAACCGAAACATGTCTTTTAAAAAGGAAGGATAAACTAGGAAATGATGGGCATTACGAATAGAGTATTTGTGTCAATTTCGTTTAATTAGGTACCAATTTTTCAGAGAAAATATCACAGCTCATTCATCAATATATACTTCCCTAATGTCCTACATCATCAAGCAGTTTGAGCACCCCCGACAAATCCTGCAAAGAACCAACAGCCTTTCCGCGGCTCAAGAAATCGCCATGAACAGAGAAACCTACTGGGCTGGCCAAATTACTTGGCGCTGCACTAACATTGCTCTCTGCTCCCAGAGGTTAAAATCTTGTTTAGCTAGCATCCCCATTTACTTAATGTCAGTTATTAGGTTCCCTAATTGGGCGATTGAGGAGATTAATTCTCAAATGGCTCACTTCTTCTGGAATGATAGTGATCAGAAAAGGCATTATCACTTAGCTAATTGGCAATTAATTGCTCAAAAGAAAGAGTATGGGGGGCTGGGTATCCCTGACTTGAGAAATTTGAACTTGTGCCTGCTGGCTTCTTGGGTGTCTAGGTATTACCTAAGGCAGGATAATATCTGGAGGCGGATTGTTGATAGTAAATATCAAACCCATGTTCCTAATCTCTTTTGTTGTCCTGAAGATAAAGCTTCTCCTTTTTGGAAAGGGGTGTTATGGGCTGCCAAAGCTGCTAAAATGGGGTATATGTGGAAGATTGGTGATGGTAGGAGTGTTAGGTTTTGGAAGGATCAGTGGTTTGGTTCTTCGAGTTTAGCTATTCAATTTTGGCATTTATATATGATTTCAGTGAATCAAAATATTACGGTTCGGGATGCTTGGGATGGTGAGAACCTGAGACTCTCCTTTAGAAGGAGTGTTTCTCAGAGTCTGTTTGGTATGTGGCAAGATCTAATGAGTATTGCGGAATCAATTGTTTTTACGAATGATTGTGATTCTATTATCTGGAAGTTTAATTCTAAAGGGGTGTATTCTATTCAGTCTTTGTATGCTGTTGTCAGTTTTAGAGGAGTCCAACCTGTGTTCGTTCCTGCTGTGTGAAAGATTAATATTCCTCCCAGAATTCATGTGTTTCTTTGGCTTTTGGCTAATAACAGGCTGATGACTAGAGATAATCTAGTGAAGAGGCAAAAGGTGGACGATATTACTTGCTTATTTTGTACAGAGCCAGAATCTATTTCTCATTTGTTTTTTTTTTTTGCTTGCTGTGTTAGTAAAGCTATTTGGTATGAAATTGCGGATACTCTTAATTTGAATGTGGGGGAGTCTTTTGAAACTGTGGCTTGTTGGTGGATTAGTAGAAGGAAGCATGCTGTTGTTAATATTTGCACTTCTGCTACGTTATGGACTATTTGGAAATTGCGTAATTCTGTGTGTTTTCAGGGAGAAAGCTGGAAGGAGGTTCGTGTGATTCTGGGTCAAATAGCGAGAAGATTAAGGAGATGGGTGATTATGCTAAAAGAAGATCAGCAACGACAAGTGGAAAACGTGACAAGAAAATTGGAAGAAGAAGCCGATCAGGTGTTGAGACTCGGCTGGAAGCCAGAAAAAAACGTAAGAAGTTCAGCCATATGGAATCCCCAGGATATGGAGGAGGACTGATCGCTTGTGGTCTGGGTGGCCGTTGATTCATTAGTTGGCTGGTTGATGCATCAGAACTTGGCTTGCAATTCTGGTGTCACTGATTTGTCGCTGGAAAAATGGGGGTGCGTTTTCAGCTTTCTGGAAGTGCTGGCGGGAGGCCGGTGGATTTTGCCTTGATCTGGAGGAGTGACTGCGTAGGAAATTTTGTGTTCCTGGGAGTTGTTACACTGACTAGTTCTCTCTGCATTTTGCTTCTCATTACATGGTGGTCGTCAGTCTCTAAGTGCTGGAGTAGGAAGTATTTTGTTGTGTCTGTTAGTTACCCTGATTTGCTTGTTTAGATAATCGCTTCCTTACTCAGGTGCTAGCAGTGTCCATAGAACTGTTTTGATTTGGCCGTTTCGGTCTGGTGTGTGGGTGATATTGTAAGCTGGTAAACCCCAGCAGAACAAATGTTAGCTTTCAGTAAAAAGCTGGGCCCTTGGACTGTTTTCTAAAAAAAAAAAAGAGAGACAGAGAAGAGAGGCGTAGACCCCCAGGCCCCAGCACAGAAGGCAACCCCTGTCTTCTTTGTTCTGGCATCCTTTCAATCCGGAAGTCATCAGCTTCTCTTTCCCCTCCTAATAGCACTGAAGCTGAGTGGCAAATGGTTGAACCCGGATTCTTCCATGTGCATTGCCCACTGGCTCAGCCTCTCATGTTGCTCATGCCAACGGACTCCACACACCAATATGTTTTGAGCAGTGCTTCAATGTTTTCTCTCAATACAAGTTGTACAAATCTTAAAGCAAACAAAGTGGTAAATAATCATCATCTACCCTTTCATTAATGCTTTAATATTTGTACAACTGTTAAAAAGAAGAGTATGGAAGCACCTCTCGTATGTTTTACATCTCTTCTCCCAGGAGCATCCGTTCTACACGTACCCGCTCGTCGGTTTTCCGTGGGCTGGCTGCAGCTACTTCATGGAGGCTGTCAAAGAGGGCAGCATAGCAGTTGAGTACCTCAACGAACCGGTCGCAGAACAAGGCATTGTGGTTTGCACCTTGCTCCATTATCACCATGATGTTTGGTTTAAGTGCACGGATGGCAGAGAGGAAACTCACCAGTAAATTTGGTATCTGACATTGAGGGGATGGTGTTTGTGGATAGTTCAGTGTGGATGCTGGGCTGGCCATTTGCTGGATCTGAGCAATGCCAACGCAGCTGACATTGTCATCAACCACCAGGAGGCGATGCATTTGTAGAGCGCAGCTGAACACGAACACGTCACCGAATTTTATCTCAAGGGTCTTGCGGAGATTGCTGAAGTCCAATGTCTCGAGTCTGCCAACCACAGAATCGAATTGGAACGGCATTTTGACGGCATCAGCTTCCTTAGATAGCAATGCCCACATGTTGGTAAGGAACTCTTTGTCGTCATAGACAATGTTGAGGCGTAGATCGGGTGGCCCCCAGGGCATCCATGGAAGTCGTGAAGAAGCTTGAGCCACTGCCATGGGTGGGTAGTTGAGCAGGACAGGTAAATAATGTGGACAACCTGCAGTGCTACTATGAAATAGACTATGATCAAAATTCAGAAGTTCACAAGCATGCATATATAGTTACCTTCCTTCTTGCAAGTCATGCAGCAGACTTGGCAAGAACCCGTAAGAGCGCGGGATGCGATCTTACGCTTTCATACCAGGCTTTCCAGAACAGCCAAAGCCCCCAGGGAATGGGATCGCACTCACTCATAGGGGACACCAAACTCCAATATGCTGTGGCTTCTGAGATCATATTTCAAATAGACAAGGCACAGGAAGGGCAGGTAGCTCTCCCAGGTGGAAAGAAATCTCCGCACCAGGCTAAGACAAGGCTCTTGGGTCTGGCAGCAATCCACAGAATACGTTTGAGGCAACGTTCGCGGCTGACATTCATCAGGGAAGGGGATGCCAACAAGAAGCTTTTCCACATCAAAGTGAATGCGTGTAGACGGAAAAACCACATCTCTTCCCTTACCACAGATAGGGGCATAGCACAAACAACAGGCGATAAGCAGGACGAGTTGGCACGATTCTTCAGAAACCAGATAGGGGAGAGAGAAAAAACAGGCTGCACACCCTCAATTGGGCCTCATGGAGCACACCTTCTCACGACCTAACAAGTTTGGAGGAACCTTTCTTGGTTGAGGAAGTACCGGAGATCGTCTTCTCTATGCCACAAGAGAAGACGCCGGGACCAGATGGCTACATAGGCATGTTCTATAGGACATGCTGGGATATCATCAAAGATGATCTCATGGCGGTCATACACCAGCTGTTCCACCTCAATGGCCGGAAGTTGCACCTCCTCAACACGGCCAACGTAGCATTGCTACCCAAGAAACACCACGAGACCACAGTCCAGGACTACAGACCAATAAGCCTCATCCACAGCATGGGAAAAATTTTCTTGAAATTATTGGCAAACAGGTTGGCACCTTTCTTGGAGGACATAGTTTCCAGCAGTCAAACAGCCTTCATTAAGCACAGGTCTATCCACGACAACTTCCTCTACACCAAGAATCTCGTCACAGATCTTCATAGGAAAAGAGTCCCAGGAAGGACAATTAGGCACAGGAGAGGGCTCCACCAAGGGGACCCACTACGGCCGATGCTTTTAATTCTAGCTTTGGACCCCCTCTAGCGTCTCTTAACAGCGGCCACACGTCACAACCAGCTACTTCGGCCAATTCCATCAATGTCTGCTACCCTCTGGGATGTTCCTATATGCAGATGACGAGGCCATGTTTGGATCGCTTAGACTAATCATAGTTGGCTAAAATTAGCTTCACTATTAGCCAGCCTAAAAATTAGCCCACCTTTAGTCTTCCTGCTTTGGATGGGCTAATTGTTAGCTCACTCACTAGCTAATGAGCTAATTGTTAGCTCGAAGTTGGCTAAAAATTAGCCCACCTGCTTGGATGGACTAGACTAATTTTAGCCACCTAACAATTAGCCCAAGGATTCAAACATGCCCGTAGTCATCTTCGCCAACCCGGGTAGGCATGAGCTACAGGCCATCCAGGCTGCCCTCACAGTTTTTGGAGGGGCGACAGGGTTAGAGTCAAACCTACATTAGAGCGAGGTATACCCCATTAGTTGCCAGGATTTGGATATCACATCCATCCTCCAAAATTTCCCGGCACAGATTAAAAATATTTCCATGCCGATACCTCGGTCTACCTCTTCGCCAACAAAACTCAAGAGGGTGGATTTACAGCCACTGATCGATAGGTTCAGAGGTAGGCTACAAGATGGAAAGGAAAATTACTCTCTAGGGCAGCGAGGCTAGTTTTGGTGAATTCGGTGCTCACATCCCTCACAACATACCACCTAACAATTTTCCCTCTTCACAAAGGGCCACCAAAAAGCTTGACAGGTGTAGGAGAAACTTCTTATGAAGAGGTGAACAGGAGTGTAAAGGAGGTCACTGCTTAGTAAGCTGGAGTAAGGTATGTGGACCCAAAGCTCTTGGGGGGGTTAGGCATCAAAGATGCCAACAAATTTGGAACGACGATCTGGACTAGTTGGATGTGGTTCCCGTGGAAAGACTCAAACCAGCCGTGGGCTAGAACGGAGTTACCATGTGACCAAGTGGACAAAGACCTTTTCTATGCAAGCACTATTCTCACTATAGGAAATGGGGCAAAAGAAAAATTCTGGACTTCCAATTGGATAGAGGAAAGTCCCCAAAGTCGATAGCACCTCTCTGTTTCCGGCTGGTTCGAAGGAGGAACAGAACGGTGATGGACGAACTTCAACAGGCAACCTGGCTCACCCCCTTGAAAAACATGACAACTCAAAGCCAACTCGAGGAATTCATCTTGCTGTGGCAGCAGGTCCAACGGGTCACTCTACAGCCTAACATACAGGACGACATTATGTGGAGATGGACGGCAAGTGGAAACTTCTCAGTCAAAACAGCATATTTGGTGCAGTTCCACGGGTCCGTCTTGGACCATAATCACAATATCATTTGGCGTGCAAACACGAAAAATAAGTGCGAGTTCTTCACATGGCTCCTTCTACAAAATAGGATCCTAACAACTGACAGACTAGCGGTACGCGGCTGGCTGCACAGTCACATTTGTTCCTTATGTGGTTCAGACTTCAGACATGGAGACAACTACTCATCTACTACCCTAGTGTCCATTTGCTAGACAAGTGTGGCGCAAAGTCCTTGAATGGAGGAGGATACCACAAAGATTCATGCCAAGTAGTGAGGCATTTGCCTCCCCTTGGTGGCACGCCATACAACAATTCACTCCGAAACAATCTAGAAGGGAGATTGACGGGATCCTAACTTATGGTTTCTGGAATTTGTGGAAAGAAAGGAGTAGAAGAATCTTCTAAGATAAATACTAAACCGTGCAAACGGTTTCCCCCCTAATCTCACAGGATGTGCAGAATTATCAATTGGCATGCGTGGAATATCATCTTCATACACCGGCCCAGCCTCAACCGATGAACATGGCTTAAAGCCTTTAGGACATCACATTCCTCAGCTCTTGCAGGTGAGCGGCGCAAGGTAAGAAGTCCTTGTCTAGCTGCCAACTATCGCCAAGGGCAGGCAAGAACAGGGGGAGAATAGAGGGGACTAAAATGAGGCCTGCTTCCAATCTGGATGGACCGCCTATCAACGCCAGGAGCAGGCGTAGAACAGATGCAGCAAATGCAGGAAGCCACTGCCATGACACCGTCCATACGGGAGGTCACAATCAGATTGGAGCATGTTTTTCAGTTCCTAACTCATCCTTTCTACCCAATATGTACGGAATTGGCCAATCGACAAATTGTTTTTGTCTGCAATTCCATCAACCACAACGCTCCAAACACCGGCAACAGCGACCAACAAAGCATGGGAGGAAAGGGGTAAACATCACCTTGTTCAGCTGTTCCTCTGTAGACAGAGAAGCACCATGACATTGTAATAAAAAGCGACAGGAGGAGAAACGAAAGCAGATGGCACACCTGGAGTTCCATCTCGTGGTGACTCCCGAGAGGGAGGAGGAAGGAAACCTGATGGCGCACCTGTAGGGCCAGCTTGCGACGATGGTTCGGATTCACCTCACAGCGTCGCTTCTTCTTCCCCCCATTTGCTTTCTCCCCATGAGTCTTGCTTTCTTAGCTCACCAACAGTGTGACAAAGTACAGTCTACCAGTTCGCCTTGGGGTCTTAAACCACATAGCACTTGATGAGTTAGCTATCGCTGTGAAGGTTGCCCTTTCGGTAGGGGGGCATAACTGTAGGATCGAAATATACTAATGTGGCAATCAGAGGGAGGGTGAATAATTGCGCGGAAGCTAAAATCAAATTTTCAAACTTTTCAAACACCCCAATTGAAACTCAAATTGCTTGGAAATCAGTTTATGCAGTTGGAAAACAAATAGACCAGCTTTAGGCGACAAAGAGAGCACTTGGACGAGCAGCTTTTAGCACTTGGGCGAAGCGCTTTGGGCACTGGCGACCAAGAGATCACTGAAGCGAAGCAAGAGGACACCTGGGCGACCAGTTTGGGCACTTGGGCGAGCAGTAGGACACCTGGGCGACCAGTTTGGGCACTTGGGCTAGCAGTAGGACAGTTTGGGCGACCACGCACACTGTTGGGCGACCACACGCGCAGTCTGGGCGAGCAGACCGATATATATCTATTAAAATAGTAATTACGGAAGATCCAGCCGTTGGATTGACGTGAAAATTTAACTGTAGAAACTAGACTCAATTTCGCAACTAACACAAAAAGAATCAGGTCAATCGGATGTACGGATCTAAAGTTATGTCCTTCGCAAGATGACTGAATCCGGGCGACCACACGAGCAGTCGGGCGAGCAGGACATCAATCAGGGAGACCACAAATTACAGAAGATCTAACCGTTGGATTGATGTGAAATTTTAACTGTATAAACTAGACTCAATTCCGAAGTGAACAAAAAAGAATCAACTCGATCGGATCTACGGATCAAAAGATATGACCTTCGTAAGATGACTGAACCAATTAGCGATCTACTGTTTGGCGACCAGGTTAGCAATCTGGGCGACCACGAATTGCTAAAGATATAACCGTTGGATTGATATGAAATTTTAACTACAGAAACTAGATTCAATTACGAATCAAACCCAACAAGAATCAATCCAATCGGATGTACGGATCAAGAGATATTACCTTCGCAATTGGACTAATGCATCTAATGATGAGGAAACCAAATTTCACCTTCAAGGTCGTGGACGGACCAAACACCGAGAGGGCTTCAGCCAGTTACGGATCAATCTTCTAATCACCAAAAGCAAGATCATGTCCAGATCATAATCAATCTTCTAGTTGACGTGATGTAGGCATGCACGATCAATCTTGATTTGTTTTCTTCACACTGTGCGGCTGTCAAAACTCACGCAAGAAAACTCATCTACACAGAGATACTTGGATTGCTAGATTGATCTTTATTTCTTTTGTCTAAAGTACTCCCACACAAGAGTACAAACATAATACCTGAACGCTCAAAAATAAACAGGGGACACCTCCCCCTATTTATACAGAGCAAACACACAGAGATTGAATACAACTCCACTTCCAACATGGAAAGAGTTCGTATTTATCTCAACTTGGCCCAACATGATCAAAAACAACTCTTGCACGCATGCAAGAATAGAGAGATTGAATACAACCCACTTCCAACATGGAAAGAGTTCAGATTCATCTCAACTTGACCCAATATGGCCAAAACCAAAACCTTGCACGCATGATCACCCCACCGCCGCACATACGTGACTAACCACCTTCACATGCATGTTCTCTAGCCCTAACGTCCCGCATGACATCCTTGACCACCAAGACCTCGATTCCTCCTCGAACCTAGTCTCGAACCTCGCCTCCATGAACCTAGTTCGTCCCACATCGACCACGCTCGCCTCGAGCAACACTCGCACATGAAGTAACAAACAACGCGTCCGAGCACAAGTCCACAACTTGACTCAAGATTAATCCATGCAACCACTCACACGAAAGTGCATTATGCTAAGCAAAACTCCATCATGCTATCACCAAAGATGATAATCATCTCAACATAGCACATGCACAAGCACCACACATGCCATAACCAAAATCACTTTACAATGCCAATTTCACCATTCAACCAATTTTTCATCACATGATCTCACAATCTCCCCTTGATGAAAGCATTGGCAACACCATTTGAAACGAACATTGGCATTCACCTTACAATAGCAACACCATTTTTAAAAGAAGTAAAGTGACCAAAAAGCAGTAAAGAGAAATCTCCCTACAAAGAAGAACAAAAATCTCCCCTATCTAAAAAGAAATCTCCCTATCAAAAAGAAAGACTCCCTAAGAAAAAGAAGAAATGTGTGTGTGAATGTGCAATGTGTGACCAAAAGTTTCTCCTCTCGACTCCAAACTTTCTCCCCTTGACAATGGATTCATCAAGAATGCAAAAGAGAGCAAAAGAGAAACTTCTCCCTTTATGTTGATTTTTTATGTAATCGAGCATTATGAATCATGCACAATGTAACAACTTGATCACCAAGTCATGCTATCAACAAAGGCTTGCACCTCAAATCTACACATAAACAATGTAGAGTAAGCATAACTAGAAATCAAGTACTATTAACGATTTTTGTATGACATGATCTCCTTTCTCAACAATCTTAAAACCCGAAAACATTGAATTTTTGTGCACTTTATTTGTGTTTTGAAAAAGCTGATTCATTACTTGATTGCAACAATAACAATTGCAAGGAATTACATGCACCATCACCTTTACTTTTCAACCATGCCAAGCAATCACACGCTTAAGGTTTCATGGTTTCGGCCATACACAACCTCTTCCAAGTTCATATCATAGTGCAATGATAAGCGCCTCAGAAAGAAGAAGTGCGACAAAGACATAACCTTGATCTTGCTTTTATCAACAATCACTTTTTGAGTTTTAGCACTCAACTTTCATATTTAGCACTTTTTGAGCAGGATCAAGATAGCCAAGAAAGTTCAACCATGACACGATTTAATTCAAGTTGTCATTCCATTTAAATAGTTATGACATAAACTACACCATATATGTATAAACAGGAAGTTGCAAAGACCTTGTAGCATAAACATGGTGTCAAATGACATATGTGTATGAAATACAATGCTCAGTACTTTTTATTGTTTTTCATTTTTTTTGTTTTTGTTTTTTTTTAATTAAGAAACACAAAAAAAAATTATGTTACAAAATATTACAAAAACTTCAAAAACTCCCCCTCAAAAATATCCTATTGGATGAACCAACCCAAGTTCTCCCCGAATAAAAGCAAAACGAGAAGAAGACAAAGGTTTTGTGAAAATGTCTGCCAATTGATGTTCTGAAAGTGCATCTAGGCCCCTCAAAGTGTTTTGGGGATTTATGGCAACACAATTACGTATGCTAACGGTGCAAGTGAGATTCTATGCAGCGATCAAGAAGATATCATCGTTGGAAAGGCGATTGGAGATCCCCACCACTTTAAAATTTGAAAAGGCGGCATCAAGACTTCAAACAGAATCTTTCATTTTATTGAGTCTAAGGATAGCCGTATTATTAAGGGGATACGACGGAAAATCGCTTCTAGGATATGCTTGTGCTCATAGGATGAAAATTGCATCTCAAAAGAATTTCAAAATCATGCATTCCTCTAAAAGGATACTCCCGCCGAGGAGGTCACCGAGTATCCGGACATTTAGTCCGGACACTCAGGAAAATGTCCGAGTATCCGGATTAAATCCGGATACTCCGAGCTAGGGTCCCGGTTGCTTTTCTTCTGGTAAGTCCGGAGTTTCGGACATTTAGTCCGACACTCGGGAAATTGTCCGAGTATCCGAAGATAATGTCCGACACATCCCGACTTTATGCAGAACAAAGGTAATCGGTTGGATTTTGGGAGCTCTATAAAACCCTCACTCCATTTCTAACCGCTACTAACCTCATTCATTGCAAAGATTCAAGTCTAAAGCTCTCTCTCACACTCTCTCAAGCCCTAGCTTCTTTCTCCCACTAAAATCTTTGATTTGAGTTGCTTCTTTGGGGAGAAAGAAGGGATTCAAGTGCTTTGAGCTTGCATGTTTGATTCTTGAGCACTAGTTTCATCCTCCAAGTCGATTTAGCGGCGATTTGTTACTCTTGGAGTTTGAAGGGCTCCTAGACGGCAAGGAGTCACCGGAGCCTCCAAGGCTTCGTGGAGAGCCCCTGCTGCTTAGAAGGCGTAGTCTCGCCTCCGAAAGGAAAGAGGCAAGAAGTGAAGATCCGCGAGTGCTTTGTGCAACACCGGGAGGAAAGGGGTCAAGAGGGACCCGGGCTTTGTGCCTCCTCAACAGAGACGTAGGATTCCCTTCAAGAATCCGAACTTCGGTAAAAATCATTGTCTTGTGTTCTTCATTAGCTTGAGCTAGGGTTTGGTGTTGTTGTTGGATTTTAGAAGCCCCGATCTACTTACTCTTTGTGTTTGGCTCTAGATCCATATTTTTACTAAGTACCTGACATCATTTAGAGTCTTTGTATTCAGCTAGATTATCGAAATCCTGCAAAGATTTAAAATCTCTCCCCGAGCTGTCCAGTCCGGAGTTTCCGGATATTTAACCCGGACCATCCGAACAATTTGTCCGGACTCTGTGCCTCGGGAGATTCTATTTAATTGCAAATTTTTATACGCCTATTCACCCCCCCTCTAGGCGACATATCGGTCCTTTCATGTTCAGTATCCACATGATGAAGCACAATATTTCCCTTTTCTACATGATCTCTAAGAAAATGAAATCTGATCTCAATGTGTTTTGTTCTAGAATGTTGCACAGGGTTTTTAGCAATGCATATTGCACTAGTGTTATCACACAACAGAGGAACACTATCCAAATTAACCCCATAATCCTTAAGTGTAGCTACTATCCAAAGAATTTGAGAACAACAACTAGCAGCAGCCACATATTCAGATTCAGCAGCTTGATTGTGCAATGAAGATTGTTTTCTAGAGGACCATGCAATAAGTGAATTACCCAAGAAAAGACATGAGCCAGATGTGCTTTTTCTATCAATTCTACAACCTCCAAAATCAGCATCGAGAATGCTCTTAAACTAATGCATGAGGAAGCGTAAAGCCATATACCAAAATCTTGAGTACCATGGAGATACTCAAGATCCGCTGACAACTTGTTGATGTGAAACACGTGAGAAGCTTGAATACGAGCACACAAGCACACAAAGAAATTGAATATCCGCCTTGATGCGTTGAGATATAACAGAGAGCCTATCATGCTTCTATACTCTTTTTGATCAACAATCTCACCATCTTCATCCGGATCAAGTGTGCAAGTGCCTCCCATGGGTGTCATGATCGGTTTGCGCTTTTCCATCCCAAAGCGATTAAGCAAATCTTTTGTGTATTTACTTTGATGAACAAAGGTACCTTCCTTCGCTTGTTTGACTTGCGTCCCAAAAAGTAAGTCAACTCACCCATCATGCTCATCTCAAATTCCTTTCTCATGGTTTCAAAACTTAGACACTAAAACATGAGAGGAACCACCAAAGATAATATCATCAACATAAATCGACGAATAGTTGATCATTGCCTTGCTTGAGTAAAAAGAGAGTTTTGTCAACCTTTCCCATTGTAAACCCCTTTTCAAGTAAAAAGGTTTTTAGCCTATCATATCATGCTCTAGGGCTTGTTTTAATCCATACAAGGCTTTGGACAATTTGAACACATGATCGTGAAATTTGGGATTTTCAAATCGAGGTTGCTTAACATATACTTCTTCATTAATATAGCCATTTAGAAAAGCACTTTTCACATCCATTTGATACAATCTAAAACCTTTAGATGCAAAGAAATGCTAAAAGAATTCTAATGGCTTCAATTCTAGCAACAGAGCAAAGGTTTCATCAAAATCTAAACCTTCAACTTGAGTAAATCCTGAGCAACCAATCTAGCTTTATTCCTGACAACAACACCATCCTCACTTTGTTTATTTTTGAAAACCCATCTAGTTCCAATTATATTAAAATCAGGAGGAGGTGGAACAAGCTTCCAAACTTTGTTACGCTCAAAATTCTCTAATTCCTCATGCATGGCATTGATCCAAGATTCGTCAGTTAATGCATGAGATATATCTTTGGGTTCAAAAGAAGCCACAAAAGCAGAGTGAGCATGAGAATCAGGAGCAATAAACCTGGCTCGAGTGACTCTCTCATTTAAATCTCCAATCATTTGTTCGTGGATGTCTTCTTTGAATGTGCAAAGGAGTCAGAGCTTCGAACCTTCTCCTTCTTCTTCTTCGCTTTCAGATGTACGAAGATGTTGTTGCTTGAGGATGCTCAAATGTAGGTGATGTAGTGGTAGGTGCCGAAAGAGGTACAAATTTTGTTGTGCAATAGGAATTAACACTTCATCCTCAACATCATCATCATCATCAACAAAAATACTCTCCCCGAACATATGCACTGCTCTCGCATCAATTGGACTAGTGCCCGGACTAGCCTCATCGAAAGTGATTTCACTGTGTTTCTACAATTTTGTTAGTCTCCAAAACAAGTGCACGATAACCACGTGTATGAGCAGGATATCCAAGAAAGATGCCATCGCTGCTCTAGCTTCAAATTTATCAAGATTTCCAGATTTCAAGACAAAACATTTGCATCCAAAAACTCTGAAATGAGATACACTAGGCCTATGACCAAAACGAAGCTCATAAGGAGTCTTGCCTAGCTTCGATCTCAAAAACACTCTATTGGAAACATAGCATGCAGTTGAGATTGCTTCAGCCCAAAACTTCCTAGGAGTGAGATGTTCATCTAGCATAGTTCTAGCCATCTCAACCAAGGTTCTGTTTTTCTTTCAACTACACCATTTTGTTGAGGCACTCTAGGTGAAGAAAATTGATGATCAATTCCTTTTTCAACACAAAAGTGATCAAACGAAGAATTTTTAAATTCGGCCCATTATCACTTCGATAGCTCTAAGTGCTCCCCGGTGATCAACAGATAATCTAGTAACAAGACTTCTAAAGTGACTAAAAGCCTCATCTTTAGATACCATAAAATAAACCCAAGAGTATCTAGAATAATCATCAACAATGACTAGTACATACCATTTGCCTCCAAAGGATTGAACTCGAGAAGGTCCAACCGTGTCAAGATGTAGTAGCTGCCCCGAGCGCTTTGTCATCACCATGGTAAGAGGTAGATGTGAACCTCGCAATATCTTACCATGTCTACAAGAAGAGCATACTAAATTGCTATCACCATTAAGCTTAGGCAAGCCACTTAATGAGATCTAAGTCACTAACGCGAAGTTAGATGATCAAAACCAACGTGACTAAGTCTTCGATGCCAAAAGAATAAATCTTTAGAAACATTGGCAACTAGACACCTATGCTTAGAAGAAAGTGACACATCAAAATCTGCCTTTAAAACTCTTCCAAAGCGTGAAATCTTAAACACAAGGTCTCCTCAAGCATCTAAAACTTTGCATTCACTTTTCTTAAAGCATACTTCAAGATCTTCATCAATCATTTAGAAACAGACAACAAGTTGTATTTCGATTTTCAACTAGAGCCACATCCTTGAACATGAACTTGTTGTTTACCTTTACTGTACCTTTTGCCACAACAGAGTAGAAGATGCATCTCCAAAAGTAACACTTTCAAAGACGAGATGCACGAGTGAGGAGGAGAACCAATTTTATCACCGGACATGTGGCGTGAGCATCCGAATCAACTAGCCAAATGTTCTCCTTCCTCGCACGAGAAGCCTACATAAAGCAGAGAAGATGTCGAGGCCTCAAGATCAAGTTAGAAATAAAGCATTTAGGAATCCAAAGATCGAGACACACGACGAGTAGGCACAACACGAGCACGCTTTGTTCAAAAATCAGATTTGCCCTTTCCGTGTTTCTTGTAACAAAAGGTGTTTGCATCACCCTAGGCACAAAATGAGGAGTGACATGTGCCTTCCTAAATTAGATCTAGCCTTAGTCTTCTTTTTCTTTGTCTGTTTGACTAGTCTAAAGCAAAAATCTACTAAGTGTCCATCTTTACCACAATGAGTGCAAGTATACTTAACATGATGTTTAGCTTTAGTAATGTATAACATTTGCATTCATCATAGTAGAAGATAGCATACCAAATAGACTTGAAAATCATTTTCTTAGGCTCATTTGCAATCTCAAGTTTTCTCTTTCAAGTGTCTTAATAACAAGAGGAGCATGTGACTTATAATGAGCATAAGAATCAAAACCTAAACCCTTGTGATGAGTAATCGACCCTTGACTGATCCAGAATCATATTTAGGTTTTTCTTTCCAGTAGTGAATCGTTCTAAAGATTTTTCCAAGTAATCAACCTTTCGAGAAAGAGTTAGACAATTATTACAAGGAACATCCACTTTTCCTTTTTGCTTACGACAGTTTGAGCATGAAAGAACCTCATGAGTGAGCACAGTATTTGTCATTTGAGAGACCCTAGCATTTGCATCATGCAACTTCAATTCCAGTATAGCACATTTAGAACAATGAGTTGTATCATGCAAATCAACAGTTGAACAGCTAGCGTTTTTAACATGTTTCTCATTTTCTTTCTTTTCAACATTGACTAGTTCTAACAAAGAAACATGTTCTTTCCTAAGCACAAGAAGCTCATCAGAATTAAGTCACATGATTTGCAAGCATCATCATCAGAATCAAAGATTTAAGTCTAGCAATTTCAAGATTCAAAGATTCCACAAGAACATCATGTTTCTTAATCTTCTTGTCGCTTTGTCAAGCAATTTTTCAAGACTAACAACAGCAATAGTTAATTCATCGTGAAGAAGGTTCTACCTCATTGCAATCGCTGTCATGATCGCCCCTGTGAAGCTTACATCACTCCTAGCCATGAGACACAACCCCGCCAATTCATGTTTACTTAGAGTTGTTGTATCATCTTCATCGCTCTCCTAATCCACATCACTCAAATTGACTTGTTCAAGAGCGAAAAGGACCCTAGAGACAACTTTGTCATTGATGAAGTTCCTTTTCTTTCTATTGCTTGGAAAGAACTTCTTCTTCTCTTTTCTTTTGTCATTGTCCTCTTCTCTTGATGCTTTTCCTGCAAGCTTAGGACAATTTGGACGAATATGGTTGAAATCACCACACTCATAGCATCTTGGAGGGCCACCACCAACTCTCTTTCTCATTCTCACATTCTGCAAAGCTTTATTAAATCGAGAAGAGAGTAATGCCAAGTCTTCTTTTGGAAATTCCTCAATTTGTTCATCGGTTAGTGAAGACAAGAAGGACAAGACAAAACTTGAAGAAGCATTATTTTGAGACATGCTAGCTTGAGAGGTCAATGCAATTGATTTATGATCAGTCCTCCTAGCAAGAACATCCAATTCATGAGTTTTAGCTTAGAGAAAAGAACATCTACAAGAAGGTCACTCACTTACGCTTGATTCTCTAATGGATGTAACTTTCATCTCCCAAATAGACATGTTTAATGCACCAAGCAATTGTCTAGCATTAGTAGCCTCATCAAAGAAAACTCCAACAAAGACGTAAGTTGCTAAGAATTTTATTGAAACGCAAAGAAATCATCTAGTGACTCACCGTGCTTCATCTCAAATCGCATGTATTCTTTCTTATATATATCTTGGCTAACCTCTTTGATAGTGTTAGATCCTCATGATAATCACAAAGAGATTTCCATACCTCATATGCGACTTGAGATGGATCACGCGTCAAGTCACTTCTTCCCAAACCTTGATGATCAAATTTCATGCTCGCTATTCGCTTCAACCTGTGCTTGATTGGTTTCATTGACTTGATCATTCTCGTGAACTTGATATGGTTTGTACACCTTCTCCCAGATTGCAAAGCCCTGAGCTTGAATGTATGCCTCCATCTTCGCTTTCCAAAACTGAAAATCAACACCATCGAAAATACAAGGTTTTGTCGAATACCTATCCATCGCTATGGTTTCTAATCACCGGTTAAGATTAATTAGAAAAACTTTGCTCTGATACCACTTGTAGGATCGAAATATACTAATGTAGCAATCAGAGGGGGGGTGAATGATTGCGCGGAAGCTAAAATCAAATTTTCAAACTTTTCAAACACCCCAATTGAAACTCAAATTGCTTGGAAATCAGTTTATGCAGTTGGAAAACAATAGACCATTTGGGCATCAAGAGAGCACTTGGGCGAGCAGTTTGGCACTTAGGCGAGCAGTTTGGGCACTTGGGCGACCAGTAGATCACCTGGGCGAGCAGTAGGACACCTGGGCGACCAGTTTGGGCACTTGGGCTAGCAGTAGGACAGTTTGGGCGACCACGCACACTGTTGGGCGACCACGCACACTGTTGGGCGACCACACGCGCAGTCTGGGCGAGTAGACCAATATATGTCTATTAAAATAGTAATTACGGAAGATCCAGCCGTTGGATTGACGTGAAATTTTAACTATAGAAACTAGACTCAATTCTGCAACTAACACAAAAAGAATCAGGTCAAGCAGATGTACGGATCTAAAGTTATGTCTTTTGCAAGATGACTAAATCCGGGCGACCACACGAGCAGTCGGGCGAGCAGGACATCAATCAGGGAGACCACAAATTACAGAAGATCTAACCATTGGATTGATGTGAAATTTTAACTGTATAAACTAGACTCAATTCTGAAGTGAACAAAAAAGAATCAACTCGATCGGATTTACGGATCAAAAGATATGACCTTCGCAAGATGACTGAACCAATTAGCGATCTACTGTTTGGCGACCAGGTTAGCAATCTGGGCGACCACGAATTGCCAAAGATATAACCGTTGGATTGATATGAAATTTTAACTGC
Source organism: Guadua angustifolia (assembly GCA_036346375.1). Taxonomy (NCBI): domain Eukaryota; kingdom Viridiplantae; phylum Streptophyta; class Magnoliopsida; order Poales; family Poaceae; genus Guadua; species Guadua angustifolia. Next base: position 9,702,695 of record CM070521.1, on the reverse strand, counting down.
AGAAACTAGATTCAATTACGAATCAAACCCAATAAGAATCAATCCAATCGGATGTACGGATCAAGAGATATTACCTTCGCAATTGGACTAATGCATCTAATGATGAGGAAACCAAATTTCACCTTCAAGGCTGTGATGGACCAAACACCAGAGAGGGCTTCAGTTGCCACGGATCAATCTTCTAATCACCAAAAGCAATATCATGTCCAGATCATAATCAATCTTCTAGTTGACGTGATGTAGGCATGCACGATCAATCTTGATTTGTTTTCTTCACACCGTATGCACACAAAACTCACGCAAGAAAACTCATCCACACAGAGATACTTGGATTGCTAGATTGATCTTTATTTCTTTTGTCTAAAGTACTCCCACACAAGAGTACAAACCTAATACCTGAACGCTCAAAAATAAACAGGGGACACCTCCCCCTATTTATACAGAGCAAACACACAGAGATTGAATACAACTCCACTTCCAACATGGAAAGAGTTCGTATTTATCTCAACTTGGCCCAACATGATCAAAAACAACTCTTGCACGCATGCAAGAACAGAGAGATTGAATACAACTCCACTTCCAACATGGAAAGAGTTCGTATCTATCTCAACTTGACCCAATATGGCCAAAACCAAAACCTTGCACGCATGATCAGCCCACCTGCTGCACATACGTGACTAACCAGCCTTCACATGCATGTTCTCTAGCCCGAACGTCCCGCATGACATCCTTGACCACCAAGACCTCGATTCCTCCTCGAACCTAGTCTCAACCTCGCCTCCATGAACCTAGTTCGGTCCCGCCATCGACCACGCTCCCTCGAGCAACACTCGCACATGAAGTAACAAACAACGCGTCCGAGCACAAGTCCACGACTTGACTCAAGATTAATCCATGCAACCACTCACACGAGTGCATTGCGTTAAGCAAAACTCCATCATGCTATCACCAGCATGATAATCATCTCAACATAGCACATGCACAAGCACCACACATGCCATAACCAAAATCACTTTACAATGCCAATTTCACCATTCAACCAATTTTTCATCACATGATCTCACAACAACCAACAAATTAGAACTGGTGAAACTGATTGGTCAGCAACTATCAGACTTAATAAGGAGGCTACAATACCTGTCGTACCTGTGTCTCTTTTTGCCCGTCAAAATGAGGCAGTCGTTTATTTTATTCCGTTGTACAGCGTAACTTTCCAAGGTATGCCGACTCACTCGCCGGCATGTCATCTCGTGACCTTTATTTTTTTTATCTCTCTCTTAAATGAAAGTGAAATACTAGGGAACGGTATACCGTTCCTCCTTCGTCCAACGGAATAGACTATTGCCGTTTGATCAAGCACCTCGCACGAAGCTTGAAGCGCTGTCCAGACACTCAATCGCCAAGACATGTGCAAGCGCCACTCGCCGCACTCCTGCTCACCGACATAACGACAACCTTCCTCGTCGACCACAATCGTGTTGTCATCGCCCCGCCACCAAGAACTCGCCTCAACCCAATGCGTCTTGTGAACTTATCGAGACCTTCGATGCCATTCATCACCACATCTCACTCCATTAATGGATGAAATTTTTTGGTGGCTACGCTTATTGATATTCCGACCACGATGGTTTACCTCATGAAACCCATAAAACTATCAGATCATTATTTTGAATTTTGTTTTAAATCAAGTTTCATATTTGAAACTTGACTAAACTTACAGCTTCATATTATAAACTCATTGAAATTTATTGAGATATACCAAATATTTATAAAATATATTTGAAACTCTTTTGAAACCTAATGAAACCTACTTAAACCGAAATGTTATGAAACTTATAAGTACACTACTTAAACCTAGTGAAACTTAAATGTGAAACAATATGAAACGATCTAGACGAAACAACATGAAACCTTTGGTTGAAACTTATCTATGAAACTTTTTTTAATGAAAACACGAAACCTTATGAAACTTGAAACCTCATGAAACCCATGAAACTTACCCGTGAAACATCACGAAACTTTATGAAACTTATCTGTGAAACATCACGAAACTTCATGAAACATATCCGTGAAACATCATGAAACTTACCCGTGAAACCCAGTAATGAAACTTACCCGTGAACCTAATGAAACATGCTATACCTAGCGTATGGTAGTTGCTCTCTAAATGAAAAGGCCGAACTCCTGTTAATATTTTCAAAAAAAAACAAGATAGTTGCATACAAAGTCTTCATTGTTTTTTATCATAAATATCTAGACAACAATGCATAAACCCTGAAAATGTTCCTCAGGAGGCAACTCAAATTCCCAATGCACATAGTACTTGGGCTTGTTAATAGAGCCACTATTACAAATAAAGAGACTCAATCTTCAAAGCAAATCTGTCTTAACCTCCATGAAGTAAAATATTTCAAAATATGCATAGAGAGTTCAAGACATTACTTAGGGAATTCTATAACGTGGTTATAATTATAGTATCTATATAAATATAAACAACTGGTGAGATTAAAGTCACCAAAATAATCCTTAAGTTGGAAAAAAGAAAACTACTAGAAATTCTCTCATTAATCAATTGAGAGAGAAAAGGTAGGATATATACCGTTTATATGGTTGGATTTGATTATAACAGTGCAGATTAATCAATACCAACTAGAGAGGTTTTAGGTGTATAAAAAACAATTTATATGAGTTATTATACAAGGAATACAACCCTACATTCAATATAAACACATACATTATAGCACCTAACCGAGGGACTTAAACTAGTCTTACTGGAAAAGATAACGATACAAACAGTATTAATTAATTAGTTAGTTTACATTTTTTTTGGAGCATGAAACATTACAATAGAGTTCATGTAATGTTGCATACTCAATTCCATATTGTCATCAATGTAGGAATCTTTCTATAAATAGTATACCTTCGAATGTTTTACACTTATCATCTCTAAAATTTGGCAAGGTGTTAATAAGCACTGCATCTAAGTGGGCTTTTCATTTGAAATTTGTCTCCTAAAATGCCTATATGTTTTGATAGGAAGTTGTAACAACAATACTTCTATTAGACCAGCTTTATTAAAGAGTAACAGCGTTAGCAAGATCACTCCCATAAAAAAACTACATTCATTGACAATCCATGACCAAATCAAAATACTAGCAAATCTTCAATAAATAGTCCAACAAAACATTCTCTGAGATGATAAACTAGTGCATTATCAGTTGAACTACAACTGGCATGCTAATTAACAACAAATGCATGCAAAAAATGTTGATTTTGGAATTTCTAGGATCTTATAAGAAAATGACAAAAGCATTTCATGTTATTGTAGCACCATCCTAGTAAAATTAGAAATCCAAATTTTCATTTCAAGAAAAAAGACATCCAAATTAAGTTAGTTAAAAGCTACGTGTTTTAAGAACAAAATAAAGATAGATGTTACCATTTCATCCTCCATTACTTCAAGTATAGCCCAGTTAATAGTGACAAACCCTATGCTTAGGTAGAGGGATGTTAGAAGTATATAAATTAAGTTAGTTAAAAGCTACGTGTTTTAAGAACAAAATAAAGATAGATGTTACCATTTCATCCTCCATTACTTCAAGTATAGCCCAATTAATAGTGACAAACCCTATGCTTAGGTAGAGGGATGTTAGAAGTATATTGTAGAGTGTTTTTTGCTATTTGATTATGCTTTGGCATGACTTATTATGGTCCATTTGGCCCATGGAATAAACATGAGTTCATCCCAAAACATGGTATTAGAGCCTATGGCTCTTTCTCTCCCCAACCCTAACCCTAGCCACCGCAGTCCTGAGGCCACAGTGGCCTTCCTCTTCTCTCCTATCGCCACCGCAAAATCTGCTTAGGCAAGCACCCCTACTGCGTAGTCCCAAACTCGATCCATGTCGGATCCCACCACCCCACTACAATTTGTGCCACCCTGCACTGTTCCATGCCACCTCGTGCCAGATACCATCACCTCCAAGCTCAATCAACCCCGTCCCAATCTTCCTCAGCTTCGGCAGCGCTACCTCGACCTACTGAAGCTCAGACTGCGTCTTCCCAAGCTACCACGAGCTCTGACCGTGCCACCCCGAGCTCCCCCTAGGCTCTACACCGAGCTAATGGCCGCCGTTAGCTCCTTTGTATCCATCCTACTCCCCAAGATCATGTTCAATGGGAAAAACTTCCTGGAGTGGTCTGTGCACCTGCGGATCTACCTCAACAGCCAGTGTCTCTAGGATCACCTCACCGGCGAGTGGCCTTCTCCACCTCTCCTACTCCGTCAACCAAGCCACTTGTCAGTGTAGGTGTTGTTAAAGATAGAATTGTATTTGTAAATATAGAAGTACTATCTTGTCGGTGTTTCGTATACCGGCAAGTAAATTTGTAAGTTAAGGGGCCGCGCGTTCCTTCTCCTTGAATGGTTAGACTCAGGGAGCCAAAGACGTATACTGGTTCGGGCCGAACGTCCCTACTTCCAGTTCGTGTGGTGGTTATATATTGCTTTGGGTGCAAAGGACTGCACGGTGTTTACAAGTGAGGGCTAAGGGCAGGCCTTGAGCACCTCGTATGAGTGAGTGAGGTCGGGGTGAGCTAGAGCTGTTCGAAGTCTCGGTCTGCTCGTATGAGCTCGTGTGTCTGGGTGTCAACTTGAGTTCCCTTCCCTGCGGGTCCTGCCCCCCTTTATATAGACGGAGAGGGCAGGTTACACGGGTGTTTAGAAAAGAAAAGTATAGGTGTACTACGCCCGGGAGTCCCGGTCTTTGGTCCTGGTGACTGACAGGTTCCTGTTCATTCCACGCCTGGGTTGGTAGACACAGCAAGCGGCGCCTGGAAGGGGCGACTCGCCTTCAGGCGCTGCCGATGCCGACGCCAATTCTGCGGCTTCTCGCGCCGCCGAGAGGGAGCGCGTCTCCATCAGGCATGACGGGGTGAAGGGATCGCGCTTGACTTTGGCGCCTCCTGCCGCTTTGGGAAGGAGCCACCGCCCCAACAGGCCGTTGTGTCCGTGGGACGTGGCTGCTTTGAGGTCGACCGGAGACGATCTTTGACCCTGTGGCGGAGATCGCCGCGTCGGAGCCTGCGGGACGTCCGACCTGAGGCTAGGTCGAAGCCTGCTTCCTGGTAGGCTTGATCGGGGTCGAGGACCTTTCGCGACCCAACGAGGCCTTCGGCCAGAGCTGGGCCTAAGATGGCCCATTTGGTGTTCTAGCCTGCTGGGGGTATCCCTGGTATGAGTATTCGTCAATAGCCCCCGGGGTCGTTCCGGAACGCGTGCGTTCCTGGATGGGCCCATTACCTTCGGCAGCGCGATCTCTTCGCAAACATGATGACGCTTCGGCTTTTCACGCCCCCATTTATGGGAAACCGCTCGGCTTCCGCGCCTTAAGCATATATGAGAGCAGTACGGTTGTAGGGGTTGGAGGAGTCATTTGCCTTACGGATTTTTGATCGCTCCGCAACACTTAGTTTTCTATTATGGCTTCCTCCCGCTCCTCTTCTTCTAACGACGAAACGCTGCCGTCGACCTTCCCCGCGGGAGGGATGGTATTCGGCTTCGGAGATGAAGATCCGCCGGTGCCTACGGACGAGGAGGCCTTCCTCGCGGAGCTTTGGGATGACTTCGAGCTCGCCATGGCTGAATGGGCTGAGCTAGACGCCGCCGCCGCGATGTCAGCCGTGCCGTTGACGCTACCGACGACGCCGCCCCGAGGCTCGCCCAGCAAGGGATGCCCTCATCGAGGCGGTTCGACGCGCGCGGCGCTTAGATTTATACGCCACCTTGGTTTTTTGATGCTTCGCTATTTCTTGACTGTTATGACGCCAGCAGCAATTACATGTAACTCGTGCGCCATATAAATGTCACTAGCTTTTGCCTGTTGAGAGCTTTTGTCCTTGCGATCTCTCGGAGACTAAAGCTTTTGCCTGTTGAGAGCTTTTGTCCTTGCGATCTCTCGGAGACTAACCATAGTGTCGCGCAACAAAGCTATGGGTTCTCAAGGGTGGCGTACGGCCGGCGGTGCTCGCGGGCGGACTCACTCGGCCCCGAGCCCCCGAGTGGATCGGAAGGCTGCCCCGGTCGGCAGAGTCTGACCGACTTGGTCGGCCGGTTTCGACCGGGTGCGCGCGCACCCGGTGGGTGTAGCCCCCGAGCGGGTCGGAGAGCCGATTGGGGGGTTTACGCTTGCTTGCCGAGCCCGACCGTCTTGGTCGGCGGGGGCATGGCTTGATGCCGTCTTGGTCGGCGCGGACGTCCAGATACCTTAGGGAAGGTTCTAATGTCCGAGTTCTCGTTTTACGTCGTAGCTAGACATGGCCTAGGTCGGCGCGGATGTCCAGATGCCTTAGACAAGGTTCCGGTGTCCGAGTGCTCGTTTTACGTCGTAGCTAGACGTGGCCTTGGTCGGCGCGGACGCCCAGATGCCTTAGGCAAGGTTCCGGTGTCCGAGTGCTCGTTTTACGTCGTAGCTAGACGTGGCCTAGGTCGGCGCGGACGCCCAGATGCCTTAGGCAAGGTTCCGGTGTCCGAGTGCTCGTTTTACGTCGTAGCTAGACGTGGCCTTAGGTCGCCGCGACGCCTGATGCCTTAGGCAAGGTTCCGTGTCCGAGTGCTCGCTTTTACATCGAAGCTAGACGTGGGTTTGCTCGCCGCGACGCCTGATGCCTTAGGCAAGGTTCCGTGTCCGAGTGCTCGCTTTTACGTCAGAGCTAGACGTGGCCTTTGGTCGGCGCGACGCCTAGATGCCTTAGGAAAGGTTCCGTGTCCGAAAGTGCTCGCTTTTACGTCAGAGCTAAACGCTTTTGTAAGGCCGGGTTTACGCCGAGCCGGGCGGAGGGCGCCCATCCCAGTCCTCGCTCCGTGAGGCTATCTCGGGAGGAGTGGCCGCCGCTCGTCCCCACGTACGCCCCATCCGCAGTGTGGGACTGAAGGGGTGAGCAGACGCGTGTTTACCATGCGTTGGCTTGAACACCGTGCTCGTGGAGCTAATAACGGGTGATCCGAGTGGGCCCTGGAGATCCCTCCCAAGGGGGACCTTTCCGAGCGGACGATCCCGGCGTCGGGCGTCCGACCCGCTGGGGGCAACCCATAAGAAACCTTTCTTTACTCGATCCAGACGGACTCGGCCGTCCACGACCCGGAGCGCAGCTGGCTACCACCCATCAATGGGTTCCGCGGGAGAGTGTGAAGTATGGTCTCGGACACGAGTTAAGGTGATTGGGTCATCCGCCGACCCAACTAGAGGCCCACTGTGGGCTCGCCTTGTCCTCGCCCCTTGCTCAATTTTATGCCAGGGTGGCCCTAAATCCACTTGGTGGATCAAGTCCATGGAGCCCGCAGCGCTTTTGCCACCTCGAAGCCGCAGCGGCCCGGTGGGCTTTTTATACCTGTTTCGGTCCAGTCGACCCAGCCCAGTGACGGAGATCAAAAGGTCGCAGGGCGTGTCGCCCGAAACGGTGCCCTAGCGCCTCCTGCTAGTATTTAATGGTAGTGGAGGGAGTTAATGCGAAGTGAAATGATTGGGAACCGATGCGCCTCACCAGCGGCCCGACGTGGCGGTCGGACGGGACGTGCGACGCTTCATCCGAGATAGCATCCGCTTGACTGGTGTCCGCTCGGCTGGTGCCTGTTCGGTCCCTATAAATTCGGCATGGGGGGCGCCCGGGCAGATACTTGCTTTTGCTTTCATCGTCTCCTTGCCTGAGAAAAAAGAGCAAGAAGAGCCAAAGAGTTCCTCACCTTCCCCGTCGCACACCTTTTCGCCATTTGCATCGCGGAGATGTCGTGGCCGGAGTGCTCCGCCCAGCCCAGCCACGCGCAAGGCTTGGAGAAGAAAGGGTTCCTCCCCCCGCGAGATGTCTCGCGGTGGAGGGTGCCGACGGGGGTAGCGGTTCCTTCGCCGGTCGCCGACGAGATCGTCGTGCCCGCCTCGTTTTACGAGCGCGGGTTTGGGCTCCCGCTCCACCCGTTCGTCCGCGGGCTTCTGCACTTCTACAAGGCAGAGGTACACCACCTTAACCCCAATGGCGTGCTCCACATAGCGGTCTTCATGATGCTGTACGAGGCATTTTTGGGGATCGAGCCCCATTGGGTGCTCTAGAGGCACCTCTTCCAGGCACGGCTGAGGAAAGACAAGCTAGCGGATAACACGGCGCCCTTCGGCGGTGTGGCCATCCAGCTGCGCGGCGGCCGCACGGCGGACTATATCGACTTGAAGCTGTTGTCGTCGAACCGGGGATGGCACTCCGAATGGTTTTATGCCCGGAACCTGAAAGGCAGCGCCCTAGCCTTCACCGGCCGGCTTCCCAAGGTGGGGCCCGAGTGGTCTTGGGGTGCCGACCGGAAGGAGAAGAACAAGGTGGACGTGATCATCGAGCGGATCAAGACCCAGAAGGAGCGGGGCCTGACCGGTGATGTCATTGTGCGCGCATTCATGAAGGTGCGCGTTCAACCTCTCATGGAGAGGGCTCACCCCATGTTTCGGTATGAGGGGGTGTCCGAGCCCATGAGGATGGCGGAGCCGGAGCTCCCTACGTCGGAGGTAGAGGCTCGGGTGTCCGTTGTCATGGGTGGGAGTACCACCGTGGCGGCGGGTGGCTGCCCCGAGCCATTCTCGACGAACAACCCCCCAGACTTGGTAAGCCGAGCGATTCTCTTCCCTTCCTCTTCCTTCTTCCTCAACCCTTGGGTTTTGGTCTGACTAGTGCCTCCGTGTTGTCCAGGGGATGGCTGGGACGGTCTCCCAAGCATTGCTGCTGGGGGAGAAGGAGCTGAGGGCCCCAGCTTGTGTGGTGTTGTAGCTCGAATCCGCCCATAAGAGGCGGAAGGAGGAGAGGAGGAAGAGAAAGGCGGACAAGAGCGGAGCGCTGGCGAGGGCAGCGACGGGCGAGGAGGTCTCCGACATGACCGATCCGGAGTCGTCCTCGAGCGACAAAGAACGCAACGCGGTGGCGACCGTCATCGGGATCGCCTCGATCACGATCGGCGGCGGTCTTGGCTGGGTGCTGGCATGAGTGCCGCCGCCGTCGAGACCCAGGTGGAGGCATCTCAGGCGGACACGTCCCTGGGGAAGCGTAGGGGCGACTTGCCTCCGCAAGGGGGGCGGCGAAGAAGGCGCGATTGCCGTGCACCCGCTCGACGCTGGTCCGCTCTGGTGAGCGGATCGTAGATAAGAGATACTATCATACTTGATGCGGATAAGGTCCTGTATGAGGATGTTATTTACCTTAGCAATTGTCTCAATGTCAACCATATTTGTGGCATTGACATTCTCATCGGTAGGAATCTTATATGTAAGCTTCACCTTCTACCATATTAAGAAACCCTAGCCAGTGATATATGACCCAGAGAATAGTAGAGGATAATCCATTACCAATCAAACATCTAAGGATTTCACCTTTGATCATTTAGGTTGTGACCACCTTAGTCCCCAACCACTCTAAGGCACGACCACTTTACTCAAATTACATAAAATCAAAGGAAACTTGTCGACGTTTGGGAAACGGGTCCCCCGCCGAGCTTACTTGTTGAATGAGGGATCAACCAGGACCCCTTTTTTGCGAAGGGTTTGCGTCTGAGGAATGCCGTAAGGGCACGGTGCTCGAAAGAACAATGGACAAGAGTTTTTATACTGGTTCGGGTCTCTCTTGATCGAGATAACAACCCTACGTCTAGTGATCTTACTATTGCTTGGGTGCTTACAGGATTGTCAAGAGTGTTTGCTGATATCGTGTCTGCGTGTGTGTTTCTTGTGTCGATTGTCTTGTTCTATCTATCGCAAGGGTATTTATACGCGAATGGAACAACTACGGCCGAAAAACGCGCCATTACCGCACCCGAACGTGATCGTGGTGGCATCCTTAATTTTCGCCATACTGTGTCGTGGACACGATGGACCCAGATCGTGGTGAAGTGGGTTAGAACTGTAGCATAATTTCCACCACGTCGTCGTTGTGGGCCGAGCACGACCTCCTATCATGCTCGGGAATTTCCCCTTAATCCTCGCCAACCGTTGCGCACCTTCAAGCATGGGTGCTCGGGGACTTGCGCCTGCTCGGGAACGAGCTAGGGCATGGTCGAGACGGACCTTCTGAAGATTCTCCTTGAGGATACCATCCAAGGGTATGTATGGTCGGCCGAATGTCGGCTGCCGGGGTATAATGGTCTTTACGGAATTTATCCAATCTCCGATAGCTAGCCCCGAGCCTCAAGTAGAAATCTACTTGGCGGGGCCTTCCCCTTGAGCCTACAGACCTAGAGGAGGGATTAGAACCTTGCAACGGAATGCTACTGCAGCATCCGAGCAGCACAGGCTCGCTCATGAGCAAGATCAAGGAGGCCCGAGCAATAGGCTCGGCCTCCGACCAAGAAAGCTCAGGAAAAAGGCGTCGAAGGTCGTGACGGTTCCTTCTCCGCGAAGCCTCGCGAGAGCAGTTCAGGCAGTTTTTTGGGAACCACGCATTTATTGGATGCTTTGAAGGTCGCGCCATCATGGTCGATTCACTGAACAAAGGGAGCAAGCCAGTTATTTGACTTCCCTGCCTATATATATCGGCGGGAACAGTACTGAGAAATCCTTCATTCACATCTCGCAATCAAGCCTCCAAAATTTCTTAAGTCCTAAGCTTCTTCTTCCCTACTTCTTCCTCCTTGATATACTTCCATGGTGAAGTTTGGCGTAAGCAAAATCAGCAAGGAGAGGCTAGAAGTGCTCAAAGATTTTGGCTACCTTGACCTGGGTTCTTGGTGAGTTCCCGATGAGGCAGCTCCGGTGCCACGCAACGATGAGATCGTCTCCTGCGACCTCTACACTATTAACGGGCTGAGAATGCCTGAGAGTGAGTTCATTGAGTCCGTGCAACAGAGAGAGAGCTTGCCCTCGCCGCCGACCTTGTGATGGCGAAAGCTGTTGACCTTGTGATGGTAGAAGACATCACCATAGAACCCGGTCAACAGGCAGTCGTGCTTCCAGCCCTGGAGGGACAAACTCCCCAGGAGGAGCTTCTGGCGCTCCCGAGCATTTTAGACGCTCCGGATGAAGAGGGCAACCTTGAGTCGCCTAACAAAACGCCTGCCCCAGAAGAGGGCACAAATTCCCCAAGCGAACTTCCTGCTCGGGAAGAATACGAGGAACCCCCGAGCGACAAGCATGCTCGGGAGGATGAAAAGACTGCCCCAAGCGAAGAGCATGCTCGAGGGGAGGATAAGAAGGCCCCGAGCGAAGAGCCTGCTCAGGAGGGAGATCAAGAAGGCGCGAGCGCTGAACATGCTCGTGAGGAAGATGAAAGCTCCCTACCGAAGTTCCTTGCGGGAGATCTTGCGGATCTTCGGTCGGAAGACATCTCCTGGGTCTTCTAGGGGAACTTGAATGCTCGCCTCTGCTGGGTAAGCAAACTGGACTTTCTACAGCTTCCTTCTTTTGGAAACGACTAAGACTTTCTTGCTCGCAAGTGGTTCGGGCGACCATGGCGGATTTTCACTCGGCGACTGTTCCTTTAGAGGTCGCAGCCAAGCGCTTCACCGAGCAAGACGCTAAGATAGCGAAGCTCGAGCAAGTGCTGGCCGAACTTAAAGCCACGATCAAGAAGACTTAGGAGAAGCAGCACCAAGCCGAAGAGAACGCCACGAAAAATAGAGAGCGGATGTGCGAGCTTGAGCTGAAGCTAGAGCAAGAGCAGCAACGCTCTACGGCCTTGGAGAGGAAGGTGGACGAGATGAGCAAAACTGCTCAGGAAGCCATCGACCTTGTCGACAAAGGCAAGGAGGAGGCGAAGCGACTCCGTCAAGAGGCCCGCGAAGGATGCGAAGCTCGACGGCGAGTCCTCGACCTCGAGGCCGAGCTCGATGAGGCGAAGGAAGAACTTTTGACACTCAAAGAGGCAAAGCTCGACAGATAACCCCTTTTTTCTTGCTTTTGTTCTCCATCAAAACTTGTTGGTGTATGAATGAAAAAGGTGGATGACTTTTGCCCTTGACTTTCCGTGATTCACCCTTCAATGAGTGACTGCACAAAACAGATGAAACAAAGTGAGCAGAACAAAAATAGATAACAAAGATCAAAACACGAGCGTGCGCTTTTTAGAAAAACACGGTTGTTCGACCCTACTAAGCCCCCGCTGTGAATGAAGGTCGTGCACCTAAGTTGCGAGTACAAGCTCTTTCACAGGAGAGTTAGAAAAAATCGCGCACTCTACCCCTAAACAACCTTGACCACCGTTCCCCTGAATTGCGAGAATAGGTTAGGTCGGGTGAGAGGTACACAAATGGCCTTTGCTTCCACGAGCGTCTCCATCCATGCCCCTAAGTTGTGAGCATAGTTCCGACGAGCACGGGAAAGAATGCGCGGTTGTCCGACAAAGCGCGCGACGACCAAGCACGCGCGAATCGAGTTAGACTCCGGACCATCCAAGAGAGTGTCTGGATGCGATTGTGAACTTGCAGTGAAGGACTACTGCGGACAATAATCGGCTTATGGAGACTGAAGCCTCTGGCGGCGAGCTTAGTGATCCAGCGTTGGTCGTGGCGCTTTGAGCGTTCTTGCGCACGCTGGCCAAACATTAGAATGAACCGATTGAAGTGAATGTTCCTGCCTGCACGCGCTCATCCCATCATCAAGACCGTGAGGAGGAAAGTGTGTCCTTGTGCGAGACTGAGTTGGCTTACCAACGGGCTGGGACTTCAGAGACATTCACAAAATCTTGGAAAGAATGGAATTCACGTGGGCGAAAGAATCGAACTTTATAGAAAAATTCGCTGAGCATACGTAAAACATGAAAGCAAATTAAAGCTAGACAAACAACTTACGTAGTTGGTCGACGTTCCAAGAGCTGGCGAGCACCCAACCATCTTCCATCGCTAAGCGGACATCCCCCGGGCGTGTTGCTGAGACGACCGTGAATGGACCCTCCTATCTGGGAGATAACTTGTTAGCTTTTTGACAAATTCTGAACTCGACGTAGGACTAGGTCGCCAACTTGTAAGGTCCTTAGTCGGACTGATTTGGCCACGTACCTACGAAGAGACTGTAGGTAAACCACGGACCACAGCAAAGCCCGTTCGCGAGCCTCCTCAGCAAGGTCGAGGTCTAGGAGACACTCAAGCTCCTGGTCGACGCTGTCGGCCAGAAGCACTCTTGGAGAACCAAGCACGATTTCAGCGGGCAAAATGGCCTCCGCACCATAGACAAGCTGGAAAGGGGTTTCACTTGTAGCCCGACTTGCCGTAGTGCGAACCGACCAAAGGACAGAAGGAAGCTTGTCCACCCATGACTGACCACACTGGCTGAGGCTTTTGAAGACCCTCTTTTTGATCCCTTGAACGATCTGTCCATTTGCTCGCTCGGCCGCTCCATTGCTCTGCGGATGCGCTACAGAGGCGAAGCAGACCTTTGTCCCGATGTCTTCGCAATAGACTTGAAACAGCTCACTCATGAACTGAGTGCCATTGTACATGATAAGACGATCGGGAATGCCGAAACGCGTCACCACATTACTGCGAAAGAACTTCTTGGCTGCTCGAGCCGAAATGGTCAACATGGGCTCGACCTCGATCCACTTAGAGAAAGTGTCAATAGCCACGAGCAAGTATTTGCAGCCTTTCTGACTTCGGGGGAACGATATGAGTATATCAACTCCCCAGGTAGAGAATGGCCATGATAAAGGAATAGTCTGGAGCGCGTATGCCGGTTGATGAGACTTGCGAGTATGAAACTGGCACGCTCGGCAGGTTGTCACAATTGACCGAGCATCGGCTAAGGCCGTCGGCCAATAATAACCCAATCGAAAGGATTTGCTCACGAGCATCCTGAAGGACGAGTGAGCTCTGCACACTCCTTCATAGATATCTCTAAGAAGGTATTCGCCCTCTTCCTGAGATATGCATTTGGAGAGGACTCCTAGTGCTCCTTTGCGGTACAAAGTGCATTCGATCAACTTGTAAGGAGAAGATCGCCTTATAAGCCGAGAACACTCGGCTTCTTCCTCGGGCAGTGTCCCATGTGCAAGGTATTGAACGAATGGCGTAATCCAATTTGCACCATGCTCGAGAAGAGAGATGTTACCGCACGTCTCTAGTGCCTCCTCTACAGAGGGAATGGAGGGCTTGTACAAGTGCTCGACAAACACTCCCGCCAGAGCAGAAATTTGGGAGGAACCGACTTTTGAGAGTAGGTCGGCCAGGGAATTGTCCTTCTTGGGGATGTAGAGCACTTCGAAATTCTTAAATTACCTCTCCATCTTCCTTACTTCCACCAAGTAAAGCGCCATTGAGTTATCGGAACACTGATACTCCTTATTCACTTGGTTAACGACCAACTGCGAATCGCCTTTTACAGTCAGTCACTAGACTCCGAGCGCTTTGCATGCTCGTAGCCTGGCCAAGAGGCCTTCATACTCTGCCGTGTTATTGGTCGCAGCAAAGTGCAATTGGATGGCTTATTGGATTTGATCGCCCTGAGGGGATACTAGCACGATTCCAGCCCCCGAGCGCTCGTAGGCAAGCAACCCATCAAAGTACATGGTCCAACAACCTTCTTCAGATCTATCGAGCTCGATAGCGGGTGGCACTGGGCTTGTCCATTCCGCTACAAAGTCTGCCAAGATCTGGGACTTGATCGCCGTACGAGCTGAAAACAGGATATCAAACTCAGCAAGCTCCATAGCCCACTTCGCTATCCGACCACCGGCCTCTTGATTTCTTAAGATCTCCCTAAGTGGAAAGTTGGTCGGTACCATGATCTTATAGGCTTGAAAATAGTGGCGCAGCTTTCTGGAAGCCATGAACAGTGAGTACAAAAGCTTCTAGACCTCAGAATAGCGCTCCTTCGGTCCATGGAAGACCTCACTAACATAGTAGATTGGTCGTTGCACCCCATCCCTTTCTACTGTCAGCACTGCGTTGACGGCCTGTGGGGTCGCTACTAGATATAGTAGCAAGGTTTCCCCCGACCTTGGCGTGGTTAGGATAGGTGAAGTGGATAAGTACTACTTTAGCTCCTCGAAAGAGCGATTTGCTTCTTCTGTCCATATGAAGCCATCGTGCTTGCGGAGTGCCTTAAAGAAAGGCAACCCACGCTCGTCTAACCGGGAAATGAAGCGACTTAGAGCCGCCATGCATCCGGTCAAAGATTGGACCTCCTTTACATAGCTAGGTGGTCGCATTCTCTCAATGGCTTCAATCTTTTCCGAGTTTGCCCCGATGCCTTATGGACCGATCATATAGCCAAGCACCTTGCCCACCCTTACACTGAAGACACACTTTTCTGGATTAAGCTTTATTCGATGAAGGTTGAGGTTACAAAAGGTCTCCTCAAGGTCGAATACATGACCCGAGGCGAGCTTACTTTTGACCACAATGTTGTCCACATATACCTCCAGATTCCGACCTATTTGATCTGGGAAGGTCTTCTGCATGAGGCGCTGGAAGGTCGCCCTAGCGTTCCTAAGACCAAAAGACATGATCGTATAGCAGAACGTGCCGAACGGGATAATGAAGGAAGTCTTCTCTTCATCTTCAGGAGATATGCTAATCTGGTGGTAGCCCGAGTAGGTGTCCAAAAAGCTCATCACCTAGGACTCCGCCGTTGCGTCAACCAATTGGTCTATGCGCGGCAGCGGGAAATTATCCTTGGGACATACGGCGTTCAAGCACGTGTGGTCGACACACATGCGCCACTTTCCCCCCTTCTTCTTGACGATGACTGGATTCGCCAGCCACTCCAAATACTCGACTTCCCGGACGAAACCGGCCTTGAGGAGCTTGTCTAGTTCATCCCGGATAATTGCTTGTTTTTCCGGGGAAAAGCACCTGAGCTTTTGCCGCACAGGTTTCTTGTCAGGCCAAACAACTAGCCTGTGCTCGATTACTTCCCTTGGGACTCCGGGTATGTCGGATGGCTCCCAAGCGAACACATCCACATTCTTCCGGAGGAAAGTAACGAGCTCGAGTTTCTATTTAGGATCTAAGGAAGATCCCAAATGCACGACCTTGGTTGGGTCCACGCTGCTCAGCGAGACCGTCTTGGTCTCTCCTTCTGGCTGGAGGGCAACTTTTGGCCGGGAATTCTTTGGCTCTTAATCGGGGCCGCGCTAAGGTAGCTGCCCAACCATGTCAAGTGAATTTTCATCACAATTTAGGGCCGCCTTCTGGTTCCCCCTTATGGTAATCACGCCATTTGGGCCGGAAACCTTCAAATATTGGTACGCATGATGTGTAGCGGCCATGAACTTGGCAAGAGCCGGCCTGCCGAGGATGGCATTGTAGGCTGACTCGAAGTCGACCACTTCAAAGGTGACCATCTCCGTTCGAAAGTTGCTCAGACTCCCGAACGTGACGGGCAAGACGATCTGGCCAAGAGGCTTGATCGAAGTGCCCAGAATGATCCCGAAGAATAGGACTGCTATGCTCTTGATCTTGGATCGAGGAACTTGCATCTCGTCCAGAACCTTAGAGGATATAAGGTCCAAGGAACTCCCGCCATCAATGAGGACTCATCCCACCGTAGTATTGCTGATGGTCAGATTCACGACCAAGGGGAGCTTCTGAGGCTTGGTCATTCCAAGGGGACAATCATCCTTGGAGAAAGTGATGGGCAGCTCGGACCACCTGAGCTGCTGCAAAGGGGGCTTGCCTTGAACAACATGGTACACCTCCTGTGCTGCCTCCTTTAGATCCCTGCGGGATTTGTAGGCCGAGGAGCCCCCGAATATTACTGCAATATGATTGCGGGGCTCCTGATAGTCCATGTCTTCATCGTCTTCATCTGCGGGCCTCTTGCTCTTACTCTTGCTGCTCTCTCCCTTCTCTGGGAGTGTGGGCATAGAGCCTTTGCCATTGTAGAACTTCTCCAGGCGGAATGCCCAGGTTCGACAATTGTGAAGGTTGTCTCTGTATGCTTGATGAAGTGGACAAAAGTGATCGTTTGACGGAATACCTTGGCCACTGCGATCTTGGTCATCGTGAACTTGGTCGTTGCGACTTTGATCATTGCGCCACTGAGGTGGCCAAGCCCTTCCTCTCCTGCACTGCTGCGACTGCGGCGCCCGCGGCTGACGATGTTCGATGGCTGCGACCATGCTCGGTGCGGACGACCTCTTTTTCTTCTTAATTTTTTCTCCACGGAGCCTGGATTCTTCTTGCTCATGGAGCCTTCTAAGCCCGGCTGAGGCGGCAGCTTACCTTCATCCAGCATCGTCTTCCACTGGACTGCCTCATCGGCATTTGTATATCGGTCGGTCAAACGGAACAACTCATTGGCTGACAGGTCTGGATAAACCTCCAGATCTTGCGTGAAGCGGATATCCCGAACTTCAAACTTGAAGGCACGGACGACCGCTTCATCTGAAATGTTTGGAATGGAATTCCTTACCTTGATGAAATTTTGGACAAAATGTCTTAAGGACTCTCCCTCGGTCTGGATCAGGCGCTCGAGGTCACACTCCTTATCCGGGCGAATATAGCAACTCTGAAAGTTTGCCCGAAGTGCCTCACTGAGCTGCCTCCAAGAGCTGATCGATCCTTCCTTCTGGTTGAAAAGCCAAGTCCGGGCGGCTCCGTCTGGGACTGTGGGCAGGAAATTGGCCATAACTCCCTCATCACCCCCAGCTACCAGGATAGCAGTAAAATAAATCGAGAGGAACTCACCTGGGTTTTGAGTTCCGTTGAACCTCTCAATGTGGCCGGGCTTAAACTTGCTCGGCCACGAGATGTCGCGAAGAGACACTGAGAATGATTGGCACCCGAAGGCTGGGCTTTCGCGGTAGCCCCTCCGACCATGGCGATTATGGCGGTCTAGGCCGTTGTGACTTCCGACGCGCGGACCAAGAAGAGAATACCTCTTGGTGTCGGCGTGGCGGGGATTGGTCAGAGGTCAAGTACTCGGTGTGCCCATGATTGGAACGGGCACACCATTGGTTCCGCGAGTTTGCTCAGGAATGGCTCTGAGTGTCCTCGCGGTACCGATCATGCTTCTTATGGCCTTCTCAAGCAGGGCTCCGAGAGCCGCCATGGCGGGAGCGAACAGGAGAATGACGTCGATTATCCCGGGAGACACTCCGGGCTTCCTTGTCACGGGGAGATCCTGAAAGGCTTATGTCAGTGGCGAGCCTCTCCAGATTTTCGGCCACGACCGTGCCTATTGCTTCCAGGTCCACTTGATCAGGGAAATTACGAAGGTCGCGCACGATCGCCGCCATAGCCTGCAACCGCTCGACGCTCTGTGGAATGGGAGGAGGTGATTTGGGCCGCCGATCGCGCACGTGCTCTAGAGAGAGACACCCGCGGGAACTCCCACGAACTGAAGATTCAGCCCTGGCGTCTGATTTTTCACAGGCTTGGTGGCGAATGCTCGCCAGGGTTCTGTTCAGAGACGCCTCCAGATGGCTCTTGGCTGCCTCGTATCGAAGATGACGAGCAGCCCCCGAGGATTCGACCTCAAGATCTTCTTCTTCTCCCGCCATATTGACGTCGCGGGAATACAGAAACCGCGAGGGCGACATCATGGTGTCCCCTCGTGACATAGTCTCGTAATCGGGCTCAAAATGATCAGGAATTTCCAGACCATTGTAGAGACTGTTACACTCTTCCTCATCAGTGAGGGAATTATGTCATGAAGCGAGGAAATGCTCTCGATCGCAATGTACCG
The DNA here is from genome assembly GCA_036346375.1 of Guadua angustifolia. Lineage (NCBI taxonomy): Eukaryota > Viridiplantae > Streptophyta > Magnoliopsida > Poales > Poaceae > Guadua > Guadua angustifolia. The sequence continues at coordinate 9,684,054 of CM070521.1, read as the reverse complement.
GGAAGGACTCCCAGTTCGCAGACCCTCGGGTCAAGAACACCACCACGTCTTCATCAACAGATTATATGTCGCCGCCTTCGACGTCGTTGAAGGCACAAAGGTCTTGACTATCCTGAGAGTTCGTCATCTTCAGGGATTCTTCGTGAAAGGACTCAGTCGATACCCACAGATGGCACCAGCTGTCGATGTTTGGGAAACGGGTCCCCCGCCGAGCTTACTTGTTGAATGAGGAATCAATCAGGGCCCCTTTTTCGCGAATGGTTTGCGTATGAGAAATGCCGTAAGGGGACGATGCTCGAAAGGACAATGGACAAGAGATTTTATACTGATTCGGGCCTCTCTTGATCGAAATAATAACCCTACGTCCAATGATCTTACTATTGCTTGGGTGCTTATAGGATTGTCGAGAGTGTTTGCTGATATCGGGTTTGTGTGTGTGTTTCTTGTGTCGATTGTCTTGTTCTATCTGTCGCAAGGGTATTTATAGGCGAATGGAACAATTACGGCCGAAAAACGCACCATTACCACGCCGAACGTGACCGTGGTGGCATCCTTGATTTTCGCCATACTGTGTCGTGGACATGATGGACCCAGATCGTAGTGAAGTGGGTTCGAACCATAGCGTAATTTCCGCCACGTCGTCGCTGTGGGCCGAGCACGACCTCCTATCATGCTCGGGATTTTCCCCTTAATTCTGGCCAACCGCTGCGCACCTCCGAGCATGGGTGCTCGGGGACTTGCGCCTTACGCTCGGGAACGAGCTAGGGCATGGTTGAGACGAACCTTCTGAAGATTCTCCTTGGGGATCCATCCAAGGGTATGTATGGTCGGCCGAATGTCGGTTGCTGGGGTATAATGATCTTTACGGAATTTATCCAATCCCCGACAAAAGTCATTTTAAACTCAAATCTAAGCACCACAAATTCAAAATATAATCAAATGCTCATCACAAACATAGATAGACCACCACGTGGTCTCTTACAAGTGAACTTGCACATATAATAACAAAAAGCCCTCAAGTTCTTCACCCTCTACACCAACTCATGTACCTAGCCTCCACCCATAAATCAGTTCACAAACAAAAGAAATAAAAAAAATGGAGCAAAGAGATCCTTATGCACCTGCAGCAAGCAATGTCCGTCCTGCCCGGTGCACCAGAATGCTCTCACCCGAAACCGGTGCCACCCTGTCAAGAGATTGAAATTAGCATTCGTGCTAGCTCCACTTAGCATACAGCATAAACCGATCAATGCTCCTCGATCGAATCGTCATGAGACATCATCGATCCGTCAAGGCTATGTACATGAGTCATCATCTGGCTCGGCGCTGACATGTACTCACTGCTCCCAGAAGCTTCTGAGACTCTGCTCGGCCGCCATGCAGAAACGGAGTAGAGAGGCCTCGAGCTCCAGCACAGGAGGAGGCAGCCACCGTACTCTTTATTCTCAGAGCGTCTCAGTCCACACCTCTGGAGCATGTCGTTCCCTTGCCTGATGGCGATGTAGCTGAGCGGAACGTTGCTGAACCCGGCCAGTTCCATGCGCAGCGCCCACCGCTGCAGGCGGTCGTGCCGCTCGCGCCGGCGGGCACCCTCGCGCAGCAGCACGTCCTTGACCTCCTCGCCCACCACCACCTGCTCCACCTGCGCCCGCTCGCCGTCTGGCCTCCGGTAAGCCGCGGCGGCCGCCTCTAGGATGTCGTAGACGGCGGCGTAGTGGTGGAGCGCCTCGTTGAAGCGCTTCCGGAAGGAGAAGCCGTTGTGGTTGGCCTCTTGCTCTGCCACCATCATGATCTTTGGGGACAGCGCGCGCACTGCGAACAGGAAGCTCTCGAGCGGCTGCGGCATCTGGAAGTGAGGGGTTGACGCCGGCGGCGAAACGAAAGCCAGTGGCGTCTCCGGGCTTTCGTAAGGATCATCGTCTTTGTACTGGGCTGAGATACTCGGCGGGCATGAGCTCAATGCCATTTTCTGGAGCCGCGCAATGCACAGCATTTGGTTGAAATTGGAGGTGCCAAAATTGTACGCGGTATCATCAGCAGCAAGGAGGCGGTGCAGTTGCAGAGCGCAGCTGATCGCGCGCGCCTCACCGGATTTTATTTCGAGGATAGCGTGCAGCTTGTTGAAGTCCATGGCCTCGAGCTGGCTGACGACACCATGGAACTGGAATGGCATGTCGAGTTCTTCGGCTTCCTCAGAGAGCAGCTCCGACATCGTGGATAGGAATTCCTTGTCGTCATGGACGACGGTGAGGCGAAGGTGGGGTGGGCCTTCCGGGCGACGGTGGAAGTCGTGCAGGAGTTGGACCCACTTGCATGGCTGCGCAGCTGGGCCGGGAAAGTCGATGACGTGGACATTCTGCTCATGGTAAACGGTTAAATACTCTGTTATGCCATGACAGACTTAATGAGTGACACAGTTTTGATAGTGTTTACCACAAGGTAAGAATCATCAAGATAACAATTTTGGCAGTGTTTAGCGCATGCTAAAAATCATTAAGCTAACAGCATTTTTGCTTGATTTATAGCTAGGAATTAACCTTTTCGTTGTCCATGGCCTCGAGGATGGCCCGGTTGGCAACGACGAAGGCCACCTTGGGGAAGGGGCTGAGGTCGAAGAATCCGCGCCGGGCCTCCCTGACGGACCGCCGGTCGAGGTAGTCGGACGGGTCGATCAGCGCGTCGGCGATGGCCGGGATGGGGCGGAGGAGGCGCCGCGCCATGATGTCAGCCATGGTCCAGGCGAACCGCTGCAGCGGCCCGTCGGCGTCGGCAGCGAGGCCCGTGACACGCGCGAGGCACCGGCTTGCCTTCTCGATGGACCCAGCCTCGACGTGGGCCGCGCACTCCCGCAGGGCGTGGCCGAGCTGCGCGACGCGCTCGGCCAGGCCCCGTTCCTGCGCCCACGGCGCATACAGCGAGCGAAGCCATGTCGCCGGCGACGACGCGTCCGAAGAATTCATGGCCATGGCTTCTCGTGTGACGCACGTTCACGCGCCAGCTATAGTTGGATCGGGTGGTCTTACTAGGAGCAGGCCTTCAGGTTGTTTCCGTCGCTGGATTTATAGGCTGAGAGGTACGCATGCATGCCATCAGCTTCGGCATGGTCCATGGCGGATTTGATTAGAACAAGATAAGGTGTTTGGAGGCTTATGATTTGGATTTGTAAGTACATGAGCCAAATTGGAATGTTCCATTGTAGACTACTAGGAGATCCTGACAGAATATTGCCTGCATCGATGCAATTCTTTGAGTATACCAATTTTGCTCACTTTTGGTGTCTCTTTGTTTCCTTCGTGTCTACTTTTATAAACTTTGTGTAAGCTTTGTCCTTGGACTGGAGAGGACTATTTTCTGGAGCTTTATGTAAGTTTCTGAGAAATATCCATAACGACGGCCATATACTAGGGCTTTAAAAGCCAAAGACTAATTAAATAGGTGGTGTTTTACGTGAGCTTTTCAAAAGCCATAAATCTCTATATAACTTAAAAAAACAAAAGATACTGATGGGTAGATGATTTTTTTTTTTTTTGCTTATTTAGGCTTGGTCTTAGACTAATGCCATTAAAATTAAGGTAAAATTACCCACATCTACCGTATATAAAAGCCGATTGCTTTTAAACTGTTTAAACTCAAAAGCTAACTTTAAGCAATAATTCAAAAGGTTTAAGCCTAAACAAATATGACCTAAGTAAACTTCGTGGACTCAGGTGCTATGGGCTGAGAATTAAAATCTGCAGTGTTTTCTGAAAAACTGCAGTTTCTTTAAGAAATGAAATTGATCTTTCTCCCGAAGAGATGATGAGTCGTTGTGTACTTTCAAAGGTGAAAGCTAGGCGGACCAATGTGTCGTTACTCTGTATCAAACTCTGATGCACTCATCGCCATTTTAATTTCATGCTTAGAACGCCGGAATCTTTCTTGGCATAATTAAATAGTTTCTTGTGAAATTAGTGCGTTCCAAACAAGGTCTTAGCTTGCATAACATTTGGGTTTGGTAAGCTTCAATTCAAGTGGGCTGAAATAACAGGGATCTGTGAAACGCGTTGAGGTTGTAATGCGGATTTAGTGGCCCAATAGGCCCAACCCGCACAGCCCGTTGGCCTGACCATAAACAAGTTTCATTTATAAAACAGTTGGCACCATATCTCGTGTAAACTCACTTTATAAAAGCATCTCATGCTTTGAGTACAGATCGAATGATTCATGTTGAGGATGGCATGAATAACACCCTAAAATGGGTTTACATCGGATATGTCGCCCTACAATATGGTCCATTATGAACAACCGTATCACACAGGACATCAAAGACAGGATGACGGCGTTACAGCATCGTTCGCAACAAGGCACCAGTAAAGAAAGAACACAGCTAGGCGATCGCGGCCCAGATGAACAAGGACAGCAGGATACAAGCATATATATGATCTCCGGTCATGAGTTTGGAACTGCAGCCCTCTGTTTTTTCGCTGCCTCACTGCCCGGTTCCAATCCGAATGTTTTCATGGCCATGCAACCGGCCTCGGTTGGAGCTGCAGGCAGGAAATAAACAGGCTTCGTGCCAGAAGTTTTTGGCCTGCGAGCTTTCCTTTTTCATCTCACTGACTCTGAGCTGGGATTTGGTCCAATCTTCAGTTAGGTGAGGGTCTGAAGCAACATCAGGGAACCGGGAGAGTCTCTCCTTTCGCAGGTGGGTTTGTGCTGGAATCACAGTATGCCGTATGCCGTTTGAAGGCGTGAAATAAACTCAAAACATTGCGCACAGAGCGTGCAAAAAGGCAAAGGGAAGTAGGCTTTCAACCATCCGTTTGTAACCAGCCGTTAGGTTGCGAGGGTCTGTAAAAGCTTTGATGTATTATTTCGTTTCAAACCTCTGCTATTGTTGTTATATATTTGCTTTTCTTCTTAATGTATGGCAGAGCTCCCGTCGTTTCCTTTCAAAAACACCGGTGAGGCAGTGAACCTACATGGGCCGTTCCCTTCTGTCTTAGGGCACATCTATCAGTTATTAGACCTTTCATTTTTATGATGACCCCTTTTTCTGGGTAGAAAGATGACTCCCATGCACTTTATAGCTAGGAAGAAGCTGCATGGAACACTAGTGTTTGTCACACTAAAACATGTAGTGACATCGGATGGGAAACGTCGAGCATGAAAGCAGCAGGTAAAGAATAAAGTGCTTCACTTTCTCTTTCAGAGGAGAAACACGATTGACATTTCGACTGTGGTGATGAAGATATATACTATACTGATACAGGCAGTTTCGGCATGACGACGGAGTTAAGGTCCCCTCTGAACTTCTGCGCCAGCAACCCGACGTACGGGCGCCGTATAGGATCTTCTCTCGTTAAGAATTCAAGGTCCTTCTCAACGCCGAGGCGGCGACCGCGATTTCGATGCCGGCTGCTAGCTTGCTTCTGCACGTCCAATGTGACAGATCAAATTTTCACTTGTTGCATGCAGAACTTTTTTTCTTTTTTACGATACACTAAATTCAATATAATATTGTTTATTTTTTCCGATCTAATGCATCAAACTAGCTGGTATTTATTTATATTTCCTCTGCCGGTAGTAAAGTAGTAGGCATACTCTTAACAAATCAATGGTTAAATCAAATTTACACGACCCATTATATACTATCAGAGTAATGTAATGTAAATTTTCTATGCATATACTTATCTAGTATATGTTCATAGATGTAACACTACCAGGCCAACCTAGCTAGCAATAGCAGTACAGTAGCACAGTAGTACTTCACTAACTTTGTGTTAAAGCAATGCATCAAAACTTAATGTCTGAATCAAGTTCAACAACGGCAGTAGAGCGGCTAACATAAATGTAGTACGGCCAAGCCCCCGGCCAGCGTCATATCGCCGCTGCCTGTCCATACTCTCTACTTCTGAGAATACTCCCTCCTTGTCTGTGGTACTGTACAGTTGACATCAAATACTGTTATGAGTCACTGGCGAATCAAATGTCGAATTAATTGAACCACCAACAAAAGCTTTGGTCGTCTTCAGTCTTCTGCACGCTTGAACTACGGTCAAAGCATATGCTACCTTTTTTTTTGCGAGGAAAAGCATATACTATCGGTTAGTTATTCCTCAGCTCTCTTGTATATTCTATCGAATCGAGAAAATAGATTGAGCCCTTTTTCAGACTGACGATCGATCGACTGTCGCGACTGGACAGCAGCAGAAATGAAGCCTAACGACGCAAAAAGATGAGGACGGCCTAAAAATCGGGCTGCTAATGTTAGTCGCGTACGGAAAGGATCGAAGAAGAGCTAGCTAGCTCTTCTCTCATACAAGCCGTGCACTTGCCATGCCCTGTCAGCGTGCAACAAAGATCAATGAATCAACGATGATATGCAAGCATATGCACACCTGTGGTACAACAATGTTGATGAGACATATTGGCGCCGGGGACGATACTGGGTACTCCTGATTGAAAGAGGAAAGGGAGGAGATGAGCGATGAGACGAGATGAGAAGATGGAAATGATAAATTAGAAGTAACTGGCATTATGCATGCATGCAATGCATCTTTAGCTAGGATTTGGGTTAGTTAATTACCATGTTTGGTTGTGACCACATGCATGCCCGTTTGGAACATAGGAATTTGGCGGGAACCAAACAATGATAGTGAGATCCATATGCTCTGGTTTTCCATTATGTGTGATATATGCCGGATCGGGGCACTATGGAGTTGGGCATCATAATTTCAAATGTGCGGATTCAAGCTATATTCAAGTATGTTTTTTTTAAAAATATAGTTTTAGGATATATGCTATCTATAACAATTCAAAAGAATCACATACCTTTGAAAAAAATATTTGAATTCAAAGATTTTGAACGAATTTAGATCACATGCTTTGCTGATTTATATATATAATTAGCACATACCAACAATCAAACTATCGATCATCAAAAGGAAACTCTGGTTTGAATTTTAGTTCAAACATATTTGAACTAGTTAAACTCAACATCATAAAAATTTTAAAAACTTTCGCATGCAATACATAGGGGAATAAACCCATTTTGGATTATGGTGTCTAAGCTCCATGGTGCCCCAAGTGTGTGTGCGTGCAAAACACCTTCTACTCCCTGGTTTAGTTATTTCCAGATCTGATATATCACCTAAACAAATTTGAAATACTTCATTATCACTTTTGATACACGCATACACTAAACAAATATACATACTATCTCTAAAAAAAGTATGCATGCCTGGTCTTATATATTCATGTACTACACATATATGCACAAAATACTTTCTATATAATTATAAGATATGGCATAGGGAGTAAATACTCCTGCGAGAAAAAAAAAAGGTTAATTAGTCTTACCTATTTTCCTTTGGTTTTTGGCCGTCCAAAATGATTGAAGATCGGGCAATGATAGCTATAGCTACTAGGCAGAGGGGAGACTATTCAATTCGTACGACCGACAATAATGGTTCCAGATGAGATTAAATTATTTTTGGTAACAACTGTAGAAATACAAATAGCTATCAGAAAAAACACAGGTTTAATAAATTTTGTGTACATGTCATTTACTCACGAAATTAATTTGTGATGTTAATGTTTAATTTGATGTTCAAAGACAAAAGGCTATTATAACTCTATAATATGTTGAGTCATATATGTCAGCACATGTGTATTACTTTTTATCGCTCCATAAAACTTGTTTCAAAATTTGTGTAACTTACCTTAATAAGAGAAGAAAAACATAGAGACACTGCTTAAACACAGTAGATGTTACTATGCGTATCTCGAACCATTTGCAATTGAGATCTGGCCAAGACTAATTGACCAATCACAGACTCCTCTTTTTCACTTGCTCACTTTACCCACAACAAAACCTAGCGTGTGTTGTCACGGTTGCACACCTACACTACACACACCACTATCCATTGCCTATGTCATTGGCAGATGGGTCTCCCTGCATCAACACCCTACTGATCAGTGATATACACAGTGAACACAACTATACAACAATGACACTGCAGAAAAAATAGTGCCGGCCCCACCCACAAACCACAAAAGATCGAGCAGTGAAGGGTACCATCGCTGTAGCGCGAAGGGGGCCGGATTGATACGAGAGCGAGCATGGCCCCCTGCCCTCCTCTCCGCCTCTCTCTCACCCCTCCATTCTCTTCACCCTAACCTTTTCCTCTTCTTCTTCCACACACAGTTGCTCCCCCTCCTTTCCCCTTCCCCTCAGAATCTCTCCAAATCCTCACCTTATCTCGCGACTTCTGTGCCCGAGAAGCTGGGCCAAATCGCGCTTTTTACGTCCTAACCCGCGCATGAGATCATGAGCTCCTCCGAGGACTCGCTCAAATCCTTGTCGCCGGACTACCTCAACCTCCTCATCAACGGCCAGGCCTTCAGCGACGTCGCCTTCAGCGTCGAGGGCCGCCTCGTACACGCCCACCGCTGCGTGCTCGCCGCACGGAGCCTCTTCTTCCGGAAGCTCTTCTGCGGCCTCGACCCCAACCACCAGCCGCCCCCGCCTTTAAACTGGCCGACGGGCTCCGGAGGCCGTGGCGCCGGCGACGGGGCCCCGGCCACGCCAGAGCTGGTCATCCCTGTCGGATCGATCCGGTACGAGGTGTTGGTGCTGGTGCTGCAGTTCCTGTACAGCGGGCAGGCGTCGGTGGCGTCGCCCAAGAGCGGGCCGCTGCCGGGGTGCGGGGCCCGGGGGTGCTGGCATACCCGGTGCGGCGCCGCGGTGGACCTCGCCCTCGACACGCTCGCCGCCGCGCGTTCCTTCGGCGTCGAGCAGCTCGCCCTGCTGGTTCAGGTGGGAATACGAATAATGATTTGATCGATGCAGCGAAAATTCCTCTCTCTATAATCTTCTTGGGATCTGCCAACTCCTGATCGATGTGATTAAGAATGATGGTAGTTAGGCCTGCCATGATTGGAGCGTCTTTTGTGGCTTAAGGTGGGAGTCAGAACTCAGGAGAAGCCATGGACGTCTGAGCCGCTGCTCAGCAGCTCACCTGATCGATCCTGCGCTGCATGTATGCTTGCCTAGATCCCTAGGTTGCCCTTTGCCTTACCGATTCATGCACCGCTGTGCCTTCTGAGCCTTGCCCAGTATCAGTCAGCAGCAGCAGCAGAATCCAGTGCCCCCTCTTCATTCATCACTTTTTTTTTAGCATTTTTTCTCCTGTTTTGTGTGGGTGAGATGGGGGAGTGTACTGATAGGACTGAGTCGTCTCTAGTCTCCCACAGTCTCGTTTGCTTTTCTGCTGCTTCACCTTGCTGCTTCTGTCATCACTTGTCATGGAGCTTCTGACTCCTCTTTACTAGGAAGGGTCTTTCCACACACTTGTTTGTGTCTGTCGCTTCCTTACATCACATCCATCCATTGCTCTTTCCTCTATCTCCATCCACCTTGCATTGCGCTAGGGTTTCTTGGAGATCCAACCCCTCGATCCCCAACGACTCAATCCCGCCGTGTGCATCATTTCCAAAACTTCTTGGTGTACAACATGCCATGCATTTTGCAAGTACACTCTAGCATCATGACACATGCGCGTCGCTAGTGGGATCAACTACACTAACCACTACATTTTATGTTGCTAATTAGCTGCAATTTTTGGCCGATTAGTGTATCATCTGGAACTAATTCCAATATATTAATTGGTAAAATATAATGCAGAAACAATTGGAGAGCATGGTGAAGGAGGCGTCCGTCGACGACGTGATGAAGGTCCTGATGGCGTCTCGCAAGTTCGAGATGCAGGAGCTCTGGGCCACATGCTCCCACCTCGTCGCGCGCTCGGGCCTCTCTGCCGATCTCCTCGCCAAGCACCTCCCGATCGATGTCGTCGCCAAGATTGAGGAGATCCGCACCAGGTCCCCGCTCACCGCTTCGACCGCATCGCGCTCGCCGTTCTTGACCCACCATTACCTCCCCATCAACTCGCCATCCTCCGCGGAGGACCGCGACCACAAGATCCGGCGCATGCGGCGGGCCCTTGACGCGGCCGACATCGAGCTCGTCAAGCTGATGGTCATGGGCGAGGGCCTTGACCTCGACGACGCGCTCGCCGTCCACTACGCCGTCCAGCATTGCAACCGTGACGTCGTCAAGGCGCTGCTTGAGCTCGGCGCGGCCGATGTCAATTCCCGCGCCGGCCCGACTGGGAAAACCCCGCTGCACCTGGCGGCAGAGATGGTCTCCCCCGACATGGTGTCCGTGCTCCTCGACCACCACGCCGACCCGAACGCCAGGACGCTCGACGGCGTCACCCCGCTGGACGTGCTCCGCAGCCTCACCTCCGAATTCCTCTTCAAGGGCGCCGTGCCGGGGCTGACGCACATCGAGCCCAACAAACTCAGGCTGTGCCTCGAGCTCGTGCAGTCGGCAGTGATGGTGACCACGCGCGACGAGTGCGCGCCGGCCGGTGGCGAGGCCGGAGAAAGCGACGGAGGTAATTTCCCAAGGAGCGACGCCGACGACAGCTTGGTGAGCCTGACGATGAACTCCACGCTCATGTACCAGGGCCAGGAAATGGCGGCGGCAGTGGCGGGCGAGGCGAGGAAAGGGAATAACGGCCGAGAGAGCACGTCCACCTTGTACTTCCCAAATGGCTTCCCGTAAGTATTACTAATTCCCTATCTTTCTCCCTCTATCAATGTTGGTGATTTGTGGATCAACGGTGTACGTAGCTACTAGGATGTATGCATGAGCAAGATTGTGATGGTATTTGATGTGGATTATTCTATCTTCGCATGGTTGTTGTTTGTTGATCGCTTGGGCAGCAACTGTTCTTTGTTCAAATCCGTCTGCAGTGTTCGTCTTGCAATGGGGTTCGATCCTTTATATCCAGAGCTTGCTCCAGCTGCAGTTTTGATGGCATGGGGATTTAGCTGTTGGTGTGTTTTACATGTCTTTATGCACAGCAGCTTTTGGTGACTGTAGTAGGCTTTGGACGATAGGAAAGCGGGGTGGAAGCTCATGTGAGGCAATGGATATCGAGTGGCCTTCGACAAGGCGAATCTAAGCGTGGAATTGAATGGCACAGGGATTTCACATGCATGTTTCTCCTGTTACCCTAACAATTAATATATATAAATAAAAACAGGGACAGAGATCAGGTGAACGGCGCAATAAGCAAAACTGTACCTGATCTAAGTCGTCCATTTTTAGATCCAACGCTCTATATTTGTACGCTACAGTACTGATTTGTACAGTAAAAGATATGTTACAATACCTCAAATCCTTTGAACCGTCCATCTAGGATCCGGTGCTATTGCAGGCTTGTGGCTGCTTAAGTTAGTTGCAATAGCAACTACATAGGAATCCTGTCCTAGAAACAGATTGTGCTATTTAAGATATCTCCTTCGTTTTGATGGTAAGAAAATCACATAGTAATCCTAAAAAGAAAATATTCTATAAATTCACACATTAATCGAAAGAAAAGTATAAGTATCTTCACCACTTATTTTGGTGAGAGACCAAATTATAACGGTGCAGAACATTTATATACACACACGTGCACCAAATTGTTTTTCAATTATAGAAAGTACAGATGTATATTAAAAACAATTGTATCATAATATATATTTAGCCACGTAGTTGTGTGGGTAATTCTAATAGTTTTTATCGAATATCAATATATTCCTGTGTCCAATATGAGGCGACTAGCCCGGTTACAACATGATCTTTGCACGACTGGCGAGTGAGTACTACTAAGCAGGAGTAATGCAATACGATCGATGAACTCTTATGTGTGGGAGTCAAACATGAAAACTGTTTCGCTCACTTTCACTGTTTTGGTGCTTCAATTTAATTACCTTCTTATCCCTTGGATATTCCATTCTTAATTCTGCCCTGACTCAATCTTGCAAGCAAAAATTCTAGCTAGTAACAGCCATAGTCTATTAATTAATTGATTGCGTCACTGACTAGTGGGTTCATGGTTTAAAATAATAAAGGATCTCCTTTTTAATAGTTCAAGCATCTTAATGTGTATAACTATTACACAATAACTCCTGATAAAGTACCTCATATTACTGCTGCCATTCATACTTACAAAAATATTGAATGTTAATGAAATCCAAAAATTTGCAAAAGAAATCTCTCTCTCTCTCTCTGAGAGAGAGAGAGATTTTATAGAAAAAAATTGGGGGAAGAAATAAGATTTTGCTAAATGCTTTTTAGAGTATTCCCTCTGTATATTATTGTATATAGTTTTTGGGTATGTCATACATATAATTAACTCATAAAAAACATTCCCAGTACATTTGTAATGTACAGTAGATTTATGTAATGCAATTCACTAGACATTTCTCAGGTAAATAATGATTGTATATAGAATGAAATGTCTAATGCTAATTTGCATTTTATAAGAAAAATTATATTGATGAAATTTTCTATGTCTAATTGACTCTTCTATGTTTTTTGTTGGCAAAAGGCACACCTAGCCAGATCTATTCACCAATATATATATGTTGCTTTTATCTTTGGTATGATATCTAAGATTCAACTTTGAGCATGATTTTTTTTACCACATTAAGTTGGTACATATCTATAATAGTGTGTTATTAGGAAATCATTTTTCATGATGAATATACTAATAATATATTTGTATATATGTTCACTATATCTAAATATTTTACATATATAAGTAGTCGAAATTACAAAATTTTAATTAGCCACACTTTGGAAAGAGAGGGGGAGAGAGAGTCGTGATAGAGGAAGTAAATTTTAAGTTTTCTTAATACAACACGTATTTCCTCAAATCAAATTTGTGATTACAGGGTAACAAGCAAATATATATCATGATCAAAAAGTGTGATTCAGGGAAAAAAACTTATATCTTATATATAACTTCAACGATCGAATTATATGACTTACTAGGAAATTTTTCGCGGCGTAATACGCCGCGCGGCCGTTTTTTCGTAGAATTTTTTTTTTGACGACGTTTTATTTTTTTAATCGTCGAAATAATGAGCGAAATGGCTGAAAGAACACAAAATTTTTTGCGGCGTAACACGCCGTGCGTGCCGTTTTTTCATAGAAAAATTTCGTTTTCTTTTCGGTAGTGATTTATTTTTTAAATCATCGAAATAATGAGCGAAACGGGGAAAAAATAGAGAGATAGAGTTGTAGAAATATCTCTTTCGACGAATTACTTGGGAAATATTGAAGACCGAGCTGGAAAATCGCGGTAGGGAAAAAGTATAGAGGGAAAAAGGCGAAAAACTATTAGAGATGACAACATTCTTTTGTCGAGTCTAACACTCTACGCGTTCGCCGAGTAATAACACATGTTTAAAAAAATCTCAGAGACTCGCGGCGTATGCGTGTGTCATTTTTTCGTAGAAAAATTTTCTTTTTTTTCTCGGCGTTGTTTTATTTTTTAAATCGTCGAAATAATGAGCGAAACGGCTGAAAGGATACAAAATTTTTCGCGGCGTAACACGCCATGCGCGTCGCTTTCCCGTAGAAAAAATTACATTTTTTTTCGCCGGCGTTTTATTTTTTAAATCGTCAAAATAATGAGCGAAATGAGGAAAAAAAATAGAGAGACAGAGTTGTAGAAATATCTCTTTCGACGAATTATTTGAAAAATATTGGAGACCAAGATGGAAAACCGCGGTGGAAAAAAAGTTTAGAGGGAAAATGTTGAAAAAGTATTAGAAACGACAACATTCTTTTGTCGAGTCTAACAGTACTCTCTACACGTTCACCGAGTAATAATACATGATCTAAAAATATCAGAGATCGAGATGAAAAATAGAGATGGGAAAAAAGGCTACACACATATTTCTATTGACGAAAACTTTTTTTTTTGGGAAAAACGGAGAAAGGACCTAGACGTAAGGAGCAAGGACCTGATTGTTATGTTTTTGGACCTGTCCGCTATCCTGAAAAATTAGAAAAGGGCTTGTTCGCGATTTGAATTAACGGAGGTTTTTTCCCGTAAAATGGCGAACGAGGGACCCAAACGCGATAAACGGGAAAAAATATTCCCCTCACAAAAAAATCACGAAGGACTTATTCGTAATTAATAGGGACCTATCCGTAATTCAAGAAGTGCAGGGTTTTTTTTGCAAAATGCCAAGGAGGACACGTGGGAGGGTCCTCCTCCCGGGAACTCTTCCATCTATATTTAGGGTATTATATGTAGAACTCGGAATGTAGGTCCACACCTATTATTTGATGCTCTCCCTCCCGTCATAAATATATATTATTGTGGACATTGACATAATCGCCAAATCACAACTTTGACCACTAATTTCTATTGAAATATATTTGTAAAACCCAATAAAATTGTAATAGTATAAAATAACAAATCTATACATATGGTTTTCATGTATACAAATTACAAATTTAATAAGATACTGGCAGTCAGTTTTAAAAGTTTGGCTGTATTCATATCTAAAATGATATGTACTTGTGACTAGAGAGAGTAGTTTATTTTTGCGGCTTTCAGATATGTGCTCGAAGAACTTATAGCACAGGATCTTTATATCGAGTACTATGAGACCATATATTCTCATCCATGGATGTGGCGGCTCCCAAAAACAAAGCAAAGGTGTGCGAGCAACCCCTATTATCAGATCGAGATTCTCATGTTATTTTTCCGTATACTACCACCCTGTTCAAATTAAAATGAAATAGGTACATACGAATTCCATCAAACAGGGACCGAATAAAATTGTAGAAAAAGTCATGAAATTGTAGCTACCTAAAAGTTCACGTTTATTTATTTTTTATTTGGGATCACTACTACAAATATACAGCACATAGGTGGCACTATATTTGTAGTAGTTTTTCTGGAACCATCACAAATAGTATTATCAGTGGTGGTTTTAAAAAAATGATGAGAAGACTATTTATGACGGTTTTTATTTGGAACTGTCACAAATAATGCATTATCAGTGGCGGTTTTTCTTTAGAACCGTCACAAATACAGCTGTGGCGGTTTTAGTCAAAAACCGTCACTGATAATATGAGTATCTGTGGTGTTTTTTTGTTAAAACCGTCACTGATACTGTGAGTATTTATAATGGTTTTTGGCTAAAATTGTTACTGATAATATTATCTATGGCAGTTTTAATTTGAAACCACCACAAATAATAAAAATAGAAAATTTTAAATATTATTAATTACCTTTTTTGCCTTCTAATTTGAAAGAATTGAAATTAAATAATATTACATTTGAAATAATTGAAACTAATATTCTATTTGCAATAATTGAAAAGAACGACCGAAACAGATTCAAAACTTTGGAAGCTGTTTTGAGGTCCTAAACGACGTTTTTTTGAATTCCGTCGCCGCGCACGCACTCACACAAAACATCAAGATCCGACCATCTGATTTTCGCACAAAACATAGGATGTGTAACCTCCTGGGAAGTCCTTGTGTGGTATTAAAACGTCCGGATCCAATTAGAATTCTGAAGTTAAGCGTTTTTGGGCGAGAGTAATATTAGGATAGGTGACCTCCTAGAAAGTCCCCCTAATTTAGTGTTTTTAAACTACCAGCTAACCAAAAAAAAGGCCAATGATAATATTATCAAAAACGCCAATGATAATATTATCAATGGCAGTTAGCTAAAAACCGTCACTGATATATGAGTATCAGTGGTGGTTCTAGCCAAAAACTGCCACTGATAATATTATCAATGGCACTATATCAGTAGCGGTTTGAAAATCGCCATTGATAGCTAGCAGTTACGAACCGTCACTGATGTGTATTTTTCTAGTAGTGGATGTAATAGTATAGAAACAATAGTGATGTGCATGAACAACACTATCGATTCTTACATAAGAATCAATAATGATGTGTATGTACAACGTGGCAAATCTCAATCAATTCTAATGTTAGAACCGATTATGATGTGTCCAGTGTTACATCACAATCGTTTCTAACATGAGAATCGATAGTAATTATTATTAATATCTCCTCCTAAGATAGCTATCATAATCGTTTTTTTCTAAAAACTTAAGAACCGATCCAGATAAATTAAGCAATAGTGATATATTATTATGTAGTAGTGACATTCCCATATTTTTTGTGCATGGTCGCAACTTCTCCATCGTCTCATGTCTGTAGATGTAGATGATATGAATGCTACATAATTCTGTAAATGACATATATGCTGTACAAGTACTCGTACACTTAAGTCACAGAACACAGGACCACGTACCAGCTGTCACATGCACATGGAAACCTTTTATTTCTGCTTCTTATGTGCTTCCTCTCCTTTATCAAAATCGTAATATTTACGCTTGCATAGCTTTCTTTAATAGTAGGAGTTGTAGAGTCTAAGCAGCCAGTGACGGTCCTTAATAATATGTTACGTGCACATAACACAGTTTCCTCTACAATATTATGTACTATATGTTGAGGACACGTAGAATCTAGCTTTCTTTCTCTCTATTGCCCTTTGTTACTGCAGATACGTACAAGTGCAGTAGACTCCCGGCCCGCACCAGCATATCTACCAGGATATGCAGATATATGGTCCTGGCAGATACCGCTTCGGCTTCGGCTTCTCTCATCTGGACGCCGGAAGTTGTTCTAAATAGATAACTTCTCTGTATCTAAGCCGAAAGCAAGTAGACCATTTATATGGAGAGAAGTCGAAAGCCGGTCTAGGATGATTTTCCATGACTTCTACGAGTTAGGGTTTCGACTTTGCCCTAAAAGATAGGTAAAAATTATCCACTTCATACCAGGTATAAAAGCTCATTTCCCTCCCTCTCTCTTCCTCTCTCTCCCCATTCTCCCACCCACAAGCGCCCTCACGCCGCCTCCACCCCCACAACCCTGCGTCGCCGCCTCACAGCCAGATCTAGGCATATGTTTGATCAAAAATATGAATTGAACATATGTTCAAAGTTTGATAAAAAAAAGTGAGTAACATGTGCCAAAAAATGTTGAAGTTGAGAGAGATGGTCAATTATTAATGTACTATGTTTCACGCTTAAATTTATATTTGTGTGTCATGTAAAAAAATCTATTCATATGCCCTTCAAATTAATATTATCAAACAAGCCGTCATTTGATTCAATAGCATTTCAAACATTTTTCAACTTAGAATAGCTAGCCAGGTTACATAAAAGATAAGTTGCCAAAAACTAAATCTTTTCAGCCTAATTATTTAATCGTACAGCATTTCAGTCATGTAGCCTAACTAAAAACTATTTCTCACAAAAACTACCGCTATACCAAAACAATATCAGCTTGGGAAGCTGTGGGCTGTATCCACGTTGACGTACCGCTCGTCCCTGTACATTCTAGCCCCACGGCACTAACTGTTAAAAACATTTCACGATAAAAGCGTGGTCTCCCATGGCGCGTTCCGGTTTGGATTTCAACTGTTTGCCTATCCAGTCCTCTTGCTCGCCTTCACTTGCTCTCTCTCTCCCCTCCTCCATTGATACATGCATGAACTAGCTTAGCTATGCCCTCTCATTACCGTATAGCATCTTTATTTCATGCACAGTTCGTACATTGTTCAAATTAGCAATTGGCATCGATTCATCTTGCGTAATGGACATCAAATCAGATAATATATATTGACCTCTTTTGTCTCTCCCTTTACATGTTGAAAGACCAAGTTGAGATCTACCCATATTGATGATGAGTATTTGATTGTATTTAAGTTAGGAGTTTTCAGGTTTGAGTTTGATTTGAATTGAATTTCAAATTAAAGCAATTTGAGCTATTTTCAGTCAGGAGTGGCACTACCGGCCTTGTAATGATGGTACTGCTGACCGAACGGTACTACCGGCCTTTCTAAGCAGGTAGTTATTTTTCAGAGAAGGTATCTCGGGGGTTCCAGGGCAACCGGCACTACTGACGACCAAGACGTGGTTGTATCGGACTTGCGGTACTACTGGCCTATGGTTAGCGGCAGTGCTGACTTTATGAACAAGATCTAATTTATTTTTAGCAATTGGATAATTATTGTATATCATTTTGGACATTGCTATGTGATGGGTTTCTTTGTTTTTGATGATCGCAGGATGACGGTGCTAGGTCATGGTGAGGCAGAGGATGATCGAGACTAGGCGAGGTGCGCCGAGGTCCAGACGGTCGGGGATAATCGGAGAATGACCGGAGACGGAGTCGTTACGAGTCTAGAAGACAAGGAAATGGCTGAGATGCTAATTTGGGGCTGCTTGGTCGAGGAGAGCCATTGAATTGCGGTTTAGATAATAGAGTAGCGATCAAGTTAGCTTACTTTGAAAAGTGTGCAAAACCCATTATGTTATTGGATTGTGGGTTAGCCCATATACGAGTGAGGGAATGAATCACAACCCTCAATGAGGTTTCTTGAGGGTCAAGACGGCCATCCAAGGTTTGAGATTGCTCCATGGTTGGTATAAATAGAGGGGGAGAAAGGTGTCTCTTCTTTGAAGGTTTTATGTGCTCCTTTGAGCTCTGTCCACCTTGTTGTGAGGCTTTGTAAACATTTCTTTCAAGAAATAAAATTTTATTTCCTTACTTTTCTAAATTTAATTTTAACATTTGCATTATGTCTTAAATTTAGTATTTAAATTTCGCACTTTAATTTCTTTCAATATACTTGTCGCATGTTTAGATTTGCCTCACCTCCTTCTAAATACTTATGGATCTTATGCCAATGATGAATGATTGATAGGTGAATAATCTTCAGATTATGTCCCAATCATCTAGACAAATATTATGCTTTTCTTTGCAAGAAATCGATCTTTTGTACTTGAGAAGAACTAGTTTCATAGATCGTGGTTGTGTGGTTCTTTTCTTGTGTTTTTACTTGTTGTAATAAGTAGGAGATTATCCAAAATCATCTTGATTATCAAAACTCTACGAGCAAGTCCAAGGCCAAGATTTTGGTTTTTGCCCGATTTTGATGCACTCCTTCAATTAGAAAAATGTCAGAACTTTAACGTCAATCATAATAATTGAAGGTTGGAATAGATTCTTGACCTTCATAAAAAGATGCATACAAAATTTTATAGGCATTGGTCTAGCCGATTTAAAGTTATATTAATTTTTGTTCTCAGATTGTGCTCGGTTCCTGTTCTGTTCTAGAAGCTGGCACTACCACTACCACCCAGAACGAGTGGTAGTAACGACCTCCAGCACTACCGTTCATGTGTTGCGGTAGTATTGGCCAGAACAGAGTTTCTTTTTTTTTTCTTCTGCGCATGAGTGTTTTAAATATGGTTTTGGTTGGATTTCTTTCATTGAAGAAAAAATTTAGTTGAGATCATTTACCTATCTATGATCGTCATTTCGATCCTTCCCAAAGTGGATCGTGTTGGTAAACTGGTACCACCAGCTAGATAGCTATAGGTGCAATATGCGTAACTAGTTGCTCGATTAATTAGCGCGCATGAGATGTACTCTCAGATCAACGAGAGTTATGAGACTACCGACGAGAATTCCTGTTGTTACCTGACCTCTGTCTGTTTCTTCCTTTTTTTTTCTTTGCTTGTTTGCATCTCGCAGCAGGTTATAGCAGTACATACTACACATGCTGCTCCCAGGCCGAGAATCTTGACAGTGATCCAACGTCCCATCAATTGAATGGCGCCCCTAGCTTGCGGCCTGTCTGATATATTTTTATCTTCGGATGATATGTACATGTCTGGGAGCGACGAGTTGCGACGACGGATATATATAGAGGCACAGTGTCTCTGATGCTCCTTTCATTTCCGTTCCTTTATCATGTGTGGACCTTCGCAAGAACAGGGACGCAACGCAAGACATCCATGGAAGGATGCCTTTTTTTGTTCAAGCTGCAGGAAAAGGAACACTGCGTGCCATGCTGGAACAGTGCTAGCTCGCCCGGCCCCAAACTGTTTTGGCATTTTGAAGCCGCTTTGACCTGACCGCGTGCATGCACCAAGCCGCCTAGCAAGAAAAAGAAAGAACGATAAAACGCACGCACGCACGCATGCATGTCAAGTATTTTCAGGCGAATGGGATCGAGAGCGTGCACGAAGGGACCACCGCATGATGCTGACCGATCGATCGATCTCTTAGCTTGCATGGACGCGTCAAATGCGAATTAGAGTGTGTACTCTTTTGCGAGCTTACGTGGAAAATAACCGAGCTGTGTCGCATGAAATAATTGCATTCTACGTATGGTGTGAAGGAATGTTATACTGTCTTGGGATCCACCGGTTGGGGGTGTGGAAACACCCATAATTCAGATCACGCTCAGTCATGTGTTCCTGCAAAGCTGCTAAACTCGCAATGCTGCAAGCTTAACGAACGAATAATATGCGGCAGCGGTTGCAGCAGGTCAGGTGCCTGGCCTGGCAGGCAGGCCGGCCAGGAGGAGGTGTCACATCAAGACAGGCCATTTACTTTCCGGACCCCTTGCTTGCTGCTTGCTTTGGTGGCTCCTTTCTTCCTTTTTCGTCGCCACTCATGACTGGCCTCTGGCTGGCCCGTCATCTGCGGCAAGCACGGGACACTGCACTAGATACCCTTTTTCCTCTAGGCTTCCTTTGTAGGAGCAGCCAAGTTTAACAAAGCCTGAAGCTGAGCTGAGCTGAGCAGCAACCGGCCAATAATACTTGCTAGCTGAAATAAAACTCAAATGGGAAAAAGGAGCCATGGCCCACGCATGATTCAAGCAAGTTCATCACTTGTCTAGCTCTGTATGTAATTTTTTTACAAATGTATTCTCCTTTCAAATGTAATTACAAAAATAGAATTCTCTCTAACCATGGAAGTGCCAGAATGTCACATTCCGCGCGGTACTTCGACACAGTGCTCGCACAACTACGCCTTCTGCGGTAGAGCTTTTCGCAGTAGTGGAGGATGGATGTGTCATATTTTGGGGCTTCCGCCACAGTGCTCGCACAGCTACGTCTTCTGACGGTAGAGCTTTTCACGGTAGGGAGGATGGACGTGTCACATTTTGGGGCTTCCGCGGTTGGAAATGGGACTATTGTTATAATTATGTTGGATAGGAGACCAAATTTACACTAAACAAAAGTTAGATACAAGACTATAAATTAAAGTCATGATTTAGATTCAAGCTGGCTTTGAGGTGGCTGAATCTAGCTTTGAGACTGGCAAGTACATGGCGTGCAAGAGATGGGCGATTCAAGCTGTGGCTTTGAGGTGGCTGAATTTAGCTTGAGACTCGCATGTACATGCATGGCCTGCAAGAGATGGGCACACCGGCACAACGAGAGGAAACAAGGACCGTGCTCTCTTGCCTCTGGTTTCACCGTAAAGAAGCAACCACCTAGCTACGATTGTCCGTGTCTTGCGTGCGTCTCGAGTATCGACAGACTCAGCGAACGGGCGGGCGACATGACGGCCGGGCTGAGTTCCTTCGATGCTGAGCTCCAGCCCATGGTAAAGATTAACCGCATTCGGCGAGTCAATTCCTTCCCAGGCGGCCTGATTGCCCGGCGTTGTTGGACCAGCCCGCACGTGGACGGATTGCGCCCACGAAAGCAGCAGGGCTTCGTGTGTTTTCAGCCCGCGTTTTCGGGGCAACAACGGGTGTGACTATGAAGTGTTTACATTATCGAATCCCGTTGGAAAATCGTCCATTTTCGTCAAAAATCGCTCTAAAATTGGTAGATATCGAGCGAATTTGAATTTCAAACTGGTTTAAAATTCTTGGTCAAACAGCAGTGAAAATCGATCGGTTTTTTCAATTATCGAACAATTTGGACCAATGTTTGACCGGTTTTCTTCGAAAATCGGCAGATGGAAGGATATTGGAAAAAAAATAGGAAAAATAGAGGAAAAATTACAAAAATGCTAAAAAAATCTGTAAAATCCCAGTAAATGCTCAAATTAGGAAAAATGTTAGAAATGTATAAAAATATGAAAAAAAGGATAAAATTCTGGTATGATCTTTCCTACATTTTAAGACAACGTCAAATTGTAAAGTAGATATTTTGTAATAATAGAACAACTATGAAAAATTTTCAGATTCATAAAAATCAGAGCAAAAAAGAACTGCTGGTTCGTAGCTCAACTAACAAAATATGGCCCTAAGTGATGCTCACCTTTTACTCTCCTAATGTCAACACAATGAGGGAGTGGACATGCGTTATGCGTACAAGATGAACAATAGTTCTGCACTACATAATCGAACTAATGCCAACAACACAATCTCTGCTCTGTTGCTCATTCATCCTAAGTTTATGCTCATAGATTACTATTCTACATGAACAAAAAGAGCAGGGGCAGGCCTTAGGAATACTAAACCAACTTTAAGCTAAACTAGCTGAGACAAATTATGATGTAACCAATCCACACATGACAGACGACACTAGCATAGCAAATCATCTACATACCCCCCAAAATCGACATCATTCACCCAATAATCGACAAATCCAACGCAAAAATCGCCAGAAACCCTAGAAAATTGACACATGCACAGAATATCGACAATTGAATGGAAATCGACAAGATCGACCAAAAATCGAGCTTACCAAAGTGATTTTCGATGGTCCGATAGTGATAAGTTGGCCGGCGGTAAGCAGATCTCGTCAGAGCTAGCGGGGAGGTGTTCGAGGGATGGAGAGCAATGTCAGATCGCAGGTTATGGCTATCAAAACTAGGGTTTTAGTGTTATGGCTATCTTCCCAGCGTTCGTGGGCCAAATGGGCTTTTGGGCCGGACACTATGCAGCCTATCACTGTTTCTTTGTTTTTTTCTTTTCAATTTTGTAAATTTGAAAATTGTTCTAAAACGCCTCCCAAATTTGGTTTAAAAAATTTCTTCTCAGGTGTCACAAAGCTACTAATACTAATTTTAAGGAAATTTTGGATAAAATTTTTCAAATTTGAATTGGACCAGTTCACATACTGGTTTTGTTTGCCGAGCCGAACCGATAAGGTCAATAATTGCGATATTTGACCGGTTTTTTTATAATTTTTGAAACCCTGCATGTGTGTGCTTCGCTGCAAAATTGTATCCATTCTAGGCACCATCCGCTTTCAACCAAGGGCGAGCCAGATTTCAAAGATAGGGGGCCAATCCACCAATGATAAATCATACAATACTACTGATGATATATATACGCATGCACATACTAACTTCCATAGAGCATAAATAATAAGAAAATTAACATGAGTCGCACCATAAAATCATCTACTAATTAACTCCTACATATATCAAAATGATGTAGCATACATGATATATTTGGAGATCAAGAGACTTACATGATCACATATCTATTAGCTAATATGGGCCAATATTTTATTGTCAAATAGACTTAATGGGGGCTTAATTGATAGGATTAATAAAATTTTGGATGGATACTAATGGACTTACGGGAGGATTGGGGGGCCAGGCCTGCCGCCTCTTGTCTCCGCCTGTTTCAACCAACCGCCAAGGAGAGCCGAGCCATACATGGAACCAGACGCTGAATCGAGTACGACATGGAGTAGTTAGACCCTAGATCGCCTCCATTCTTTTCTAAAGGGAGATACTCCCCCGGTTGTAAATACATATTGTTTTGGACATCGACACAGTGTTCAAAACACAACTTTGACCACTAATTTTTATTGTAATATTAGTGAAGTGCTTGCCATTGCAACGAAAATATATTTTTTAACCAAATAATTAAATCATGTCACATGTTAAAAAAATAAAATTGCAATCTTGAGTTGCCACGGGGAGTGAGAAGTGGATAATGGCCCAACCAGAGAGAGCTGGTGTGGGTAGAAACAAAGATGAGCGGTTGATTTCTTTTTTATCTCGTGACTCATATGTTGGCGTCCTGCTATTCTTTGAGAGGAGAGGGGCAACGGACGATAGCCACTGACTCCTATTTATGTAATAGTAAAGACGAATATATTTTTAAAACCTAATAAAATTATAATATTATAAATTTTTTTGAGAGAAACCTATGCATATAATTTCCACGTATCCAATTTAAACGTTTTAAAAAATATAATTAGTCAAAGTTTTAAAATTTTGACTACACGATATATATCTGCGACTATATGGAGTTTTATGCATGTCAAGCAACCATATATATAACTCAATGAAGCATCCCATGTAAGGGCCTGTTTGGGGGGTTGCGGCTGAGCTAAAAAGGTTCTTTTGGCTTACTAGGCTGTAAAGCAGTTGTAACTAACAGTTGTGGTTTTTTTTAATATACTGTTTGACAAACTGGCTAATACAGCTGCACCTTTTAAGGGGGCAACCGAGTGGGGAGGCGACCAGATGGGGAGAAGGTGGGGCGAGGACGAAGGCAGAGTGAGCGGGGAGACAGAGCGAGCGAGGTGGGAGGAGGTTGAGCAAACCCACAACTAAAAAGCTCCTCCAAGCGGCTACAGTTTTGGAGGGCACTTTTACTATGGCTTGGCTTCCCAGCTACTTTGCAGTCATACTGTTTAGGAGGCTTTTAGTCTAAAGCTGAACCACAGCTCCCAAATCAGCCCCTAACATATTCCCTCTGTTCCATCATGGTTGCGTCCAATACCATCTGCTGCGCAGAAAAACTCTGCCACCCATGTGCTTTCGATTATGAACATCAAGCTCCTAGTGCTAGTGGCTGCCGTTGCGGTGATGATCCTGTCTCTGAACTTGCGGCATGGCATGCGGGTTCTAGAGATAAGGGAGGGTGACATCGAGCTGATCCCAGTGACTGGCGTGGTGGGGCCGAAGAGCGTGGCATTCGACACACACGGCGAGGGCCCGTACACAGGCGTGTCGGACGGGAGGGTCCTCAAGTGGCTGGCCCAAGAGCGCCAGTGCATCAAGCACTCCGCACCAGAACTATAAATTTCCTTTTCTTTTCCTCTGATCATTGATCCTGCAATTCCATACGACTATCAATCAAACTCTGTGCTACATTTACCTACATGATGCAATTTAGATCTAAGTGCAGTACTTTGAAGTAGAACTCCGGCTCACAAATTCTCGCCCAGAGGAGCCAGAGCTCTACCAAACACCTCGCGCTCCTCCCGACTGATTCCAAAATTAGCATGAAGCGATTCTCGATTTTACACGGCGCGAGAGAAGCGGCCTCCACCCCGCTCCTTCGGATTCTTGATCGCTCATCCCCTTCCTCGGGTCTCGCTGCCTCTAACCCCAAGCACTGCCTCGCCTTCGACTCCTATCGCCCCTCACCTCCCAGTCTCGTCTCCTCTAACTCCCGCCACCTCGCCTCCGACCCCGGCGCCTCTCGCCTCTGATTTGCTTCCCCGCATGCATCGCGTCTCCTCTCGAGCGCGTCACCTCCAAGCCTCATGCCCCGCCTCCTCGCCTCGAGCGCTGCCTACTTGAGCTCGACGGGTCCTACCTCGAGCTCTCCATCACAGGTACGTCTCCCTTCTCTCTCCCTCTCTCTCAGATCCCCTCTTTCAAGAATTTGGATTAGCCGAACACTTCAGAAATTACTCCTAATTCCTCAAAAAATCAAAATAAGGAAGAGTCAGAGTAGAATTACGAGGAGCAAGAGCAAGAGTTGGAACACTACCAAACGGACCCTAGCCTGCTCCTTCAAATTAAGCAATTAATGTTGTGTGGTTGTGCAACACCTATCGTTCTCAATCCATTGGAAACTAACGTAAAAAAGGTGCCCCTACTAGTTGCTTGCCGATGGTTTTTACACACATCCTTTGCACGACATGGTACTTGCAGTAATCACCGAAAAGTAGAATTTGAGATGGCTCTACTCGCATGCAACCAAATTCTCCATATTCACTAGTTATCGTTTTGGGCTCTAGATATAGTTAAATATTTAAATATTTAAAATATATAAATTAGATACATAAAAATTATATATGTAGTTTTATCTTGAAAAGTATTTTCATAATATTATAAATTTATTGGGTTTAAAAAATATATTTTAATATAAACTACTGGTCAAAGCTGACTATGTCGATATTCAAAACGACAATGGGTATTTTTATGTATAGCACGATATAAAATTAAATTAGTTTGAGATCATAGATGATTAACCTTTGTAGATTATAATGGGAGATAACACACGGAGTAGAAAACTAAAAAAATCTACCTCATGTTCAAAAGAGAGAAAAAGAAAATACCACTCCCTTTCGTTCACTGTCTACTTTCAGTGCACCGCACCCTCGCCGATAAGGAATCCCCGCAGATCGCAGTCACCTCATCTCTCGCCCATTCTTATGGCCTTGAGATGTTGGATTTCATCGTCTCTCTCCCATTCTTATGACCTTGAGATGTTGGATTTCACCAAGGGGTTTGCGGGGAGGTGGTGACCATTGGAGTTTTCATCGAGGAGCTTGCGGGGAGGTGGTGATCGTTGGAGTTCGAGGAGGATGAGAAGGTGGAGGTGCGGGAAAGGTGGCGGAAGGAGTTCTCATCGATGAGCTTGACGCCCTGCGGTCTCGGGCAAGAGGAGTCTCCTCCGCCATTGCCACCCCTAACGAGCGTACCCACCTGCCGCTTGCTGTCTACAGAGTTGCTTGGGGCCAAGAAGATCCACCCTCCTGCTTCCCAATCTGATTTGATGCAACGTGTGTTCTTCCTTCTCCTCTCACATCCTTTCGTGTGATTTTCTTCTCTGTTGTTTGCAATGGCGAAGCTATTATGAAATTGAAGAGGGACTTGAAGGACGTCTAAGCTATTTTTAAAACCAAAAACCGAAGACTAATCTAAATTAAGAAAAACATAATAAAGGACCAAAGAGGCGACTAGAGAGGGTAAATAAAAGCCAAATATCAAAATCAATACAAACTTGCTAAACACAAAATTCTCCCAAAAGAACCCAACAGAAACCTCAAAGGATCAGATTGAAGTGGATGAAGATAATTTAGAACGAATCAGCTGAGGCTGGCACTACCACGGTACTACCATGTTACAGTACCCCAATACTACATTGCTACATTCTCAGTAGAGTCGGTGAACAGTAAAATCAGCACGAGTTCTAGATTGAAAATCCATGCAACTTTTGATCGGCTAATCTAACCCATGAAACTTTATATGCACCTTCCTAAGGATGAAGGATGTCAGAAACTTATTCTAACCTTCAATCACAATGACTGACGTTAAAGTTTTGACCTTTTTCAAGTTTAGCAAAGGTTGCACCAAAAACAGGTCAAATGGAAAAACTTTGCCTAAAGCTTGCCTTAAAAAGCTCAAGAACACAATTTACCAGAAATCCTTCTCTCTTGAGTCAAAAGCCGGTTTTTTAAGAATCTTTTGCAATGGTATCAATAACCATCCGTCACTCGAACGAAACAAATGGTGTAATTATAAGCAATTCCGCCCTAATTTGATCCCCTGTAATCCGATTCGCTTTTTGTTTATGATAACAATCATTGAACCAAACACCACCTTAATTCTATTGATTATTGTTTTATGTATTGTACTATATAACCATGAAAAACTTGTAACAAAAAAAGGCCTATCATGTAAGTAAATAAATGAATTAAAAATTTGATGTACATTATTTTATGCCATGTACAGTTACAAAAAATGAAGAATATAATCTAGCATTTATTTTTGTGAAATAAATTTATCAAGAATATAAAATTAAATTTTAGAGCACAAATATTTATAAGTAGTTCAATGTCTACATTGATGTTTTAAAAACACATAAATGAAATTTCAAATATCTAAAAAGGAATATTAAACATTAAAATACCCAAACTTTTATAATTGAATTCAAATACATAGAATTTGAATCTAAATGTTCTAGAAAAATAATGACTTTAAAATATATTTAGGTTAAATAGCATAATAACATATTTTGAAATTAAAAAATAGAATAAACATAACAAACGCTATGTCTTGCAATTTCTTCTATGAAAACAACTAATATGAGTTAGTAAAAAGTAAAAACCCAAACATACCATAGCATACCAAATAATCCAGAGCCTAAAAATCTATAAAATAATAAAGCATAATGGCTACTATTTCCGCTATCTGTAAACTGCTATAGTGGACCACTCTTACAGTCTTACTGCTATAGCCGCGGTGGCTGTAATAATGGTAAGTTGAGCTATAGCTTAGGGCCTGTTTAGTAGAGCTCTAGATTCTAGCTTCACCTGAGATCTGAAACTCGTAGGTTAAAATAAAGTAAATTAAGTTTATATTTTTGGTCTAAAATGTAAACAAGATGATCTATCTAAACACTCTTAATATACTCACAGCTCTAACTTTACGAATCTGATAAAGCTAGAATTTTTTAGCTCGAATCTAGTGAAGCTGAGTCTCTACCAAACACACCCTTAATGTTTTAGAGGTAAAAACCGCTATAACACAGCTGCCCCTATTTAAAACACTGCTAAAGTCACGCATCTTGATCTCTTTAGTAAAATCCCACTTATCTTGATATTTTAAAAGCAGCATATTCATTTATGGGCGAAGTACCTACCATTTAACTCTGAACAGTGGATTCTGTTCAGGAATGAAACATAGTACACGGCAATAAATCAGGCTCGGTAGTAGTGTGCACTGTCTACTAAGCACAGTAGTACACATATAGCCGTATCTAATGAGAATACATGCGAGACTCACACGAGTTAGTTGCAACTGTGAGACAGGAACATGTAGTATAAGCTGTGAGATCATGTGATGAAAAATTGGTTGAATGATGAAATTGGCATTGTAAAGTGACTTTGATTATAGCATGTGTGGTGCTTGTGCATGTGCCATGTTGAGATGATTATTATGCTAGTGATAGCATGATGGATTCTGCTTGATGCAATGCACTCGTGTGAGTGGTTGCATGGATTGACTTTGAGTCAAGTCGGGATTTGTGCTCGTGCACGGTTTACGTGTTTATTCATGTGCGTGTGTTGCTCGAGGGCTTAACGTGGTCGATGACGGACCGAACTAGGTTCATGGAGGAACCGAGGTTCGGACTAGGTTCGAGGAGGAATCGAGGTCTTGGTGGTCCGTGATGTCATGCGGGACGCTCGGCTAGAGAACATGCACATGAAGGTCGATTAGTCACGCATGCGCAGCAGGGGCCGCTCATGCGCAAGGTTGTCGGTTAGTCACGTAATTACAGCAGGGCTGTACATACGCGCAAGAGTTGTTTTGGCCACGTTAGGCCAAGTTGAGATAGATACTGAACTCTTTCCATGTTGGAAGTAGAGTTGTAGTCAATCTCTGTGTGGTTACTCAGATAAATAGAAGGAGGTGTCTCCCTGCTTATGTAGAGGTTGAGCGTTCAGGTTTTGAAGGTTTGTACTTGGAGTACTTTAGACAATGAAATAAAAATCAATCTTCTAGAGAGCTTCTTCTTGCGGTTGTGATTTGCTTTTGGCTTCGACATAGTTGATCGATCACTTGAAGTTTTGTTCATCACAAAGAAGATCACGAAGTTCATCACGGAGTTCGGTTCTTTGCAAAAGTATCATCTTGCGAAGGTAATATCTTTTGATCCGTAGATCCGATCGGATTGATTCTTGTTGGGTTTGATTTGTAATTGAATATAGTTTCTACAGTTAAAATTTCATATCAATCCAACGGTTAGATCTTTGGCAATTCATGGTCGCCCAGATTGCTAACCTGGTCGCCAAACAGTAGATCGCTAATTGGTTCAGTCATCTTGCAAAGGTCATATCTCTTGATTCGTAGATCCGATCGAGTTGATTCTTTTTTTGTTCACTTCAGAATTGAGTCTAGTTCATACAGTTAAAATTTCACATCAATCCAACGGTTAGATCTTCTATAATTTGTGGTCACCCAGATTGATGTCCTGCTCGCCCGACTGCTCGTGTGGTCACCCGGATTTAGTCATCTTGCGAAGGACATAACTTTAGATCCGTAGATCCGATCGATCTGATTCTTTTTGTGTTAGCTGTGGAATTAAGTCTAGTTTCTACAGTTAAAATTTCACATCAATCCAACGGCTGGATCTTCAGAAATTTCTATTTTAGTGGATGTATATCGGTCTGCTCGCCCAGACTGTGCGCGTGGTCGCCCAACTGTTCACGTGGTCGCCCAACCTGCTCGCCCAAGTGTCCTACTGCTCGCTCAAGTGTCCTACTGGTCGCCCAGGTGCTCTACCTGCTCGCCAAGTGTCCTCTCGTCGCCAGTGCTTGAACTGCCGCCCAAGTGTCCCACTGGTCGCCTGTGCTTGAACCGACGCCTAAGTGTGCTATTGTCGCCCATGTGCTCTCATCGGTCGCCTGACTTCTAAACTGGTCTCCCAACTTTGTGAACCGGTCTTCAAGCAATTTGAGTTTGAATTGGGGTGTTTCAAAAAGTTTAAGAATAAGAGTTTAGCTTCCGCACAATCATTCACCCCCCTCTGATTGACGCCATCCGATCCTACAAGTGGTATCAGAGCAAGGTTGAGGTATGACGTCAGATAAGTATGTTAATCGTCCTCCTATGCTTAATGATTCAAATTTTTCTTACTGGAAAAGTCGCATGCAATCCTATATTAAAGCTCAAGGTAATGATGTTTGGCGCAAAGTCTCTACTGCATATGATGTTCCTGATATAGTCACTAATGATAATAAAACAGACGTTGATTTAAATGCTAAAGCTAAAAACTTGATTTTTCAAGGAATCTCTGAAAAAGAATTTGATCGAGTTTCTCATTTACGGTCTACACATTCAGTTTGGAAGACATTATGTGACTATCATGAAGGTTCAACTAAGATTAAGAAAGTGCGCAAAAATATTTACCAAAAGGACTTTTCTGATTTTGTTATGAGACCAGGTGAATCAATTGATGATCTTTACTCTCGATTTGAGAAAATTTTGTGCAATTTATGTGGTGTTGGAGTTAACAATCCAAAGAGAGGAGAATGCTAGTAAGATTTTGAGATCTCGACTCGAATGGCGATGGTTGTTACCGCAATCAATCAAACTGTTGATTTAGATACGCTGACCATGGATGATCTTTATTCTAGGTGAAAACTTATGAGATGGATTCCTTGTCACCTAGAGATGATAAATCCTCTACACATGCACTTATTGCTAACCCCAACACTTCGCCTGGATTACCATCTTTTGTTTCCTTGTCTCGCATTGGCTTCTTTTCAGATGAACAGTTTGAGATGCTTCTGAAGAAGATCTTGTGCTCATCTCCTCACGTGCTTTTAAAGCACTCAACAATGTGAGGATGAGGAGGCGTGGAGGCACAATTTCGGGTTCCTTCAATTGCTTTGAGTGTGGCCTTCTCGCATATTAAAACAAATTGTCCCAAGTTGAAGAAGAAGGAAGAAAGGGAACCAGCGCAACATAGCTCAAGACGCACTACTCCTAGGCGCTCCAATTTTCGAAAAGTTGCTAAGAAAGTCTTAGCCGCCATAGAGGAGTGTGATCTTAGCGATGTAGACTTTGAGAGTGATAATGAGCCACATGACAAGAAGAAGGACAAGAAGGGAGATTCCGATGATGACTTCACCCAATGTGTTTCATGACCGAAGGGATAGCGACAACGACTCGATCTTGATGAGGTGAGACCTTCCTATGATGACCTTGAGTATGCCATGATTAAATTAGCTTCGAACTTAAAAATCTAAGAAGGCTCTTAAAGAAAAAGATCTAGAAATTGATAGTTCCAATTCAAATTGCAAGACTTAGATCTTTAATTCCTGATGATGATTCTTGCAAATCTTGTGATGTGTTACAATCTGAAGTTATTGCCTTAAGGAATGTCCATGTTTCTTTGTTAGAGCAAGTTAATGCTGAAAAGAAAGAAAATGAGAAACATGTGAAAAATGCTAGCTGTTCAACTGTTGATTTGCATGATACAACTCACTGTTCTAAATGTGCTATACTGGAATTGAAGTTGCATGATGCAAATGCTAGAGTTTCTCAAATGACAGATGCTATGCTCACTCATGAAGTTCTCTCATGCTCAACTTGTCGCAAACAGAAAGGAAAAGTGGACGTTCCATGTAATAACTGTTTAACTCTTTCTCGAAAGGTTGATTACTTGGAAAAATCTTTAGAACGGTTCACTACAGGAAAGAAAAACCTAAACATGATTTTGGACCAATCAAAAGTCAGCACTCATAACAAAGGATTAGGTTTTGATTCTTATGCTCATCATAAAACACATGTTCCCACTGTTGACAAAGTTCTTGAAAGTGGAAAGTTTGAAATTGCAAATGAGCCTAAGAAAATTGTCTTTAAATCTGCTGGAATTTTATCTTCTACTGTGATGAATGCAAATGTTGCTTCTACTTCTAAAGTTAAGCATTCTGTTAAGTACACTTGCACTCATTGTGGTAGAGATGGACATCTAGTAGATTTTTGCTTTAGGCTAGCCAAACAATGTAGCAAGAAAAGCTAAGGCTAGGTCTAATTTCAGACAGCACGCTTTACTCCTCATTTTGTGCCTAGGGTGATGCAAACATCTTTTGTTGAAAGAAACACGAGAAAGGGCAACTGTTCTTGTGAACAAGCATACTGTGTTGTGCCTAGGGTGATGCAAACACCTTTTGTTGCAAGAAACACGGAAAGGGCAAATCTGATTTTGTGAACAAGTATACTCGTGTTGTGCCTACTCGTCAGGTGTCTCAAGATCGATTCCCAAATGCTTTATTTCTAACCCCAGTACCAAGACCTCGACATCTTCTTGTGCTATGTAGATTTTCAGGAATGGGTTGGAGAACAGAAGCTTAGTGGATCTTGGTCTTTTGCAAGATAAGATAAAGACTTGGATGGTTCTCACCCTTGAGATGGTTTTCAAGAAGCATGTGCAATAATTCTTCATCTACTTTGTGAGCTATCTGATACACTCATGTTCTTTACATTCACAGATATCTAATTGTGGCATGAGATGAAATGATTGTTATATGTTCATTTGTATCCCCTGGCATGTTCAATAATGTTATATTTTATATCATGCCTTTCATGCTTTGAATTCACTTATCATGATTCATGCCTATGCTTAATTGAACATACCATGATAACTCAAGCTCATGTATATCATCATCTCCTCTCTGTTGATCTCATTGGTTATCCATTTGAGGGGGAGTTATTGGTTATTGGTGAAAATTCCTTTCGGTTGCCTTTTTGGGAGGTTTGTTCTTTCAGTCTTTTGTTTTTTATAACAGGTGACAATTTTGAAGAAGTTTTTTTTAAGATGGTTGTTTTGAGGGGGAGTTTTATGCCAAGTCTGTTACTTAATGAGCTTACTTTATCATATTTCTTTATATATTATGTAATTGAGCTTATATATGATAATCTAAATTGCTTTACTTGAACTAAAAGTGACATTACGGAATTCCTTGGTTTGACTGTCTATAGCTAATACCTTGTGATATCTTGCTTCTATAGGCTTGATAATGAATCGTCTTAACAAATTTGGGCTATGAAGCATGTGTATTTTCAGCTTTACTCTTTCATAGACCATTTAATCTCTTTGCATGTTTACAATAAAAGAAAAGGGAATAAAAAAAGGGGGGCTCAAATCTGCAAGAAGCTTGTCAAAATTATCAAAATGTGCAAAAGCTTCAAGATGTATGCTTCAAGCATGCCATTCCCTAAAAGATAAGATGTATGCTACAAGCATGCCATTCCCTAAAAGATAAGATGTATGCTTCAAGCATGCCATTCATTGAAAATAAAAGAAGTATGCTTCAAGCATGCCACATGCAGCTTTCATCGTTATCAAGATTAATTTGGTCTACTAGACCGGAGTTGAAACTACTTGCTTGCCCCGAGTTGTTAGTTGCTTCATTTTTGGCCTAGTGTTTTCTGTCAAGATTTTACTTAGTACTTGGCTATAGTTGATTAAATTGAGGTTGAGATGCATGTCACTTCCTAACTTGTTAAATAATATTAAGTTCATGTATTATGCTTATTATGTGATCTATAAGGTTATATGATCAAGGAAGCTCATTGGTTCTTGTCTTGGCACTCATTTGTTTTTCCTTGTCAAATCATTGTCAAGGGGAGAAGAAAGCTTACATTCAGGGGGAGAAGTGAAATGTTTTATTGTTAAAAGGGGGAAATTTTGGAGTTCACACATAATTTGGTTTCCTTTTAAGGGGAGTGTGTTCACTTTGCTTTTTGATCACTTTGCTTTGTGTTTTAAAATGCAATTTCTTAAAATCTTTTCTTGTGAGGTTAATGCCAATGTTCAGTCCAATGGTGTTGCCAATGTTTTCATCAAGGGGAGATTGTGAGATCATGTGATGAAAAATTGGTTGAATGGTGAAATTGGCATTGTAAAGTGACTTTGATTATAGCATGTGTGGTGCTTGTGCATGTGCCATGTTGAGATGATTATTATGCTAGTGATAGCATGATGGATTCTCGCTTGATGCAATGCACTCGTGTGAGTGGTTGCATGGATTGACTTTGAGTCAAGTCGTGGACTTGGGCTCGTGCACGCTTCTGTGTTTATTCATGTGCGTGTTGCTCGAGGGCTTAACGTGGTCGATGACGGACCGAACTAGGTTCATGGAGGAACCGAGGTTCGGGACTAGGTTCGTGGAGGAATCGAGGTCTTGGTGGTCCGTGATGTCATGCGGGGACGCTCGCCAGAGAACATGCACATGAAGGTTTGGTTAGTCACGCATGCGCAGCAGGGGGCTGCTTCATGCGTGCAAGGTTGTTGGTTAGTCACGTAATTACAGCAGTGGGCTGTACATACGTGCAAGAGTTGTTTTTGGCCACGTTAGCTAAGTTGAGATAGATACTAACTCTTTCCATGTTGGAAGTAGAGTTGTAGTCAATCTCGTGGTTACTCAGATAAATAGAGGAGGTGTCCCCTGCTTATGTAGAGGTTGAGCGTTCTGTGTTTTGAAGGTTTGTACTCTTGTGTTGGAGTACTTTAGACAATGAAATAAAAATCAATCTTTCGAGAGAGCTTCTTCTTGCGGTTGTGATTTGCTTTTGGCTTCGACATAGTTGATCGATCACTTGAAGTTTTGTTCATCACAAGAGCGATCACGAAGTTCATCACGGAGTTCGGTTCTTTGCAAAAGTATCATCTTGCGAAGGTAATATCTTTTGATCCGTAGATCCGATCGGATTGATTCTTATTGGGTTTGATTCGTAATTGAATATAGTTTCTATAGTTAAAATTTCATATCAATCCAACGGTTAGATCTTTGGCAATTCATGGTCGCCCAGATTGCTAACCTGGTCGCCAAACAGTAGATCGCTAATTGGTTCAGTCATCTTGCGAAGGTCATATCTTTTGATTCGTAGATCCGATCGAGTTGATTCTTTTTTTGTTCACTTCGGAATTGAGTCTAGTTCATACAGTTAAAATTTCACATCAATCCAACGGTTATATCTTCTATAATTTGTGGTCGCCCAGATTGATGTCCTGCTCGCCCGACTGCTCGCGTGGTCGCCCGGATTTAGTCATCTTGCGAAGGACATAACTTTAGATTCGTAGATCCGATCGATCTGATTCTTTTTGTGTGAGCTGCGGAATTAAGTCTAGTTTCTACAGTTAAAATTTCACGTCAATCCAACGGCTGGATCTTCAGTAATTTCTATTTTAGTGGATGTATATCGGTCTGCTCGCCCAGACTGTGCGCGTGGTCGCCCAACTGTTCACGTGGTCGCCCAACCTGCTCGCCCAAGTGTCCTACTGCTCGCCCAAGTGTCCTACTGGTCGCCCAGGTGCCCAAACTGCTCGCCCAAGTGTCCTACTGGTCGCCCAGGTGCTTGAACTGATCGCCCAAGTGTGCTATCGGGTCGCCTATGTGCTCTCATCGGTCGTCCAGCACTTCTAAACCGGTCTCCCAACTTTGTGAACCGGTCTTCAAGCAATTTGAGTTTGAATTGGGGTGTTTCAAAAAGTTTAAGAATAAGAGTTTAGCTTCCGCGCAATCATTCACCCCCCTCTGATTGACGCCATCCGATCCTACATAAGCAGCGACGCTTAGACAGGGCACTCTGCTCTCTTCCTTCCATGTATTAATAAACATTACTATCATCACTTGGATGGATAGACTAGTATAAAACCCACATCTTGTACAGTTGGGGCACGTCTAGGGTTGACATTGTTGCCCAATTACCTGTGTAATTAAGTGTAAAAACTCTAATGGAGGTGGATATGTACCTCTTTTATTACTACGGGTAGGTTTATGTGAGTCAAACTTTGCCCGATGGATAAATGGGTACAGATATAGAGGAGTTCTACCTGTACCCGTTCTGTACAATTATCCATCATCTTCTACTGATGTGTGAACCACAACATGTCGTAATAGGCGATTTTGTGAGAATGTAACTGATTCTCATATTTCATCAAAATTTTTGTATTAGTATGTAGCATAGTTTATTAGCTCCTAATACCATTTCGTTGGCAATCGTTGATGGTGACAGGTAAACGAGTAAGCCCGTAGGTATCCGTGGGTGATGGGTATGAATAAGATTATTCACTGGCTACTTTTTATATGTAAAAGAGATTTTAGTTTACGAGTATGAGTATGGACGAGCACTCACCGTATCCACCGCTTTAATTGCCATCCAATGGTGTTCACCTAGGGCTGTACGCAGAGCAAGCCGCAGTGTGCAGAGTAACTCTGCTGCTTCCAAGCTCCAATGAGCACCACCAAAATCTTCGTGCTCGCCATCTCCGTCGCGGCGGCGGTCCTCTCGCTGGACTCCCGCAGCGACGTGAGGCTGCTGGAGATAAGGGACGGCAACGTCGAGCTGATCCCGCTCGACGGCGCGGCGGGTCGGAGAGCATAGCGTTCGACGAGGACGGTGAGGGGCCGTACACCGGCGTGTCGGACGGGAGAATCTTGAGGTGGCGGCCGCCGGAGCGACGGTGGGTCGAGCACTCCTGCTCTGCGCCGGAGCTGTAAGCTAGTGTTTTGATCCACGTTGCTAGCTCTCTGCTGTACTACTTGAAGTTACCTGTGGAAACTGACTGGCAATACTCGGCTTCACATCATCACATGCTATTGTCATGTCATACTTCTCTGTTGCTAAAGATGCAATTAAGCAAGTTCAGGGACTTAGAAATTACTAGAATCCAAGCTATTTTTATATCTGTTGCTAAGTTCTACTCTCGTTTCCACCTAAAAGTACTCTTTAGCATCCTTGACTGATATAGTATATATACTGACATGAGGCAACAAATACTACGATCTCTGCTCAATTGCCTCCCTTGACTGATTAGTGATGTAAACTGCAGGTTGGATAGTTGCAGAGGATCTCAGGACCCAGGTCGGGAGCACGAGTGCGGGCGTCCACTGGGCCTCAAGTTCAACAACAAGACCGGGGAGCTGTACGTCGCCGACGCGTACCTAGGGCTGAGAGTGGTCAGCTCAGGTGATAACATCTCCAGGCCGCTTGTACCTGAGTGTCCAGGGAGCCCATTCAGTTTCGCCAATGGCATCGAGATCGACTATGAAACTGGAGACATCTATTTCACCGAGACCAGCACAAGGTTTCAGAGAAGGTACGAGCTGACTAAATCGTTGTTTCTTACTGTTTTTTTTTTCGATTACAAGAGTGCGTCTCTTAGCACACACACCTAGCTAGAACGACGGAAAATGAATGCTCACACCGACTCTCGTAGTCTCATGAAGTATTTACTAGCTACCCTGACGATGAGTGAAATTCATTTTCAGGGAGTTCTTGAATATAGTTATGTCCGGTGACAGCACTGGAAGGTTGTTGAAGTATGACCCGAGGAACAGCCAAGTTGAGGTCTTGGTTGACGGGTTATCTTTCCCCAACGGCTTGGCAATGGGCAAGGATGGCTCTTACCTACTCCTTGCAGAGACCACAACGGGCAAGATCCTGAGATACTGGCTCAAGACACCAAAAGCTTCAACTCTCGAAGAAGTCGCGCAGCTGCCCGGGTTCCCGGACAACATCAAGATGAGCCCGAGAGGAGGGTTCTGGGTTGGTCTCCATGCCAGGAGAGGGAAGATCGCCGAGTGGTCGATTTCCTACCCTTCGCTGAGGAAGTTGATCCTGAAGCTGCGAGCGCACCGCGTTCAACGCATCGCATCGTTCTTGGATCGATTTGGCCGTCAGGTGATAGCGCTGAGACTGAGTGAGGATGGGAAGACGACGGAAACTGTGAGCGTTCATGGTGCTGCCCGGAAGGCGTTCAAGTCTGTCAGTGAAGTGGAGGAAAGGGACGGGAACTTGTGGATTGGATCCGTTCTTTCACCTTTTCTTGGACTTTACCATTTGTAGAAGCATATATTAGAGGTTAAAAAGAAGGACAATTAGAGAACTCAGTCTTGCTTAGTTGGCAAGAACGCGTACCCGCTCTGCGGCCCGTTCATGGGGCCGGATACTCATAGTGTGTGTGCGTGTGTAGGCTGTTGTTCTCTTTCTACAGTGAATGTTGGAGCTTCTGATCAATTTTGTTTTCTTAAAAAAGGAAAGTAGAGAATATACCGTGCATGTCCTCCTTATCTAGAGGAAAATACCAGTATACATTATCGTATAAATAGTAAAATTACGGGTGGTTGAATTTAATGACTTGCTAATGGTTTTCACTACTGGTAAAGCTAGCAAGGAGACAAGAGAGTGCAGTGAAATAAAAACTAACCTAGGCATTCAGATAACACGGACCAAATGTATAATTTGTAGACAAACGACGATTGGGATATGGCAGAATTTTTCTATTCTTTGCAGCCATAGAATCAAAATATCTTCTAGGTTCATATAGATAATAGATTGGATCAAGTTAAATGTGACTTTACATGTTTTTTCTACCATGTGCACAAATAGAAACAATGGTTTTCTACATGGTTCTTTACTGTTAGCAAATGATACT
Organism: Guadua angustifolia; assembly: GCA_036346375.1. NCBI lineage: Eukaryota > Viridiplantae > Streptophyta > Magnoliopsida > Poales > Poaceae > Guadua > Guadua angustifolia. Next base: position 9,645,436 of record CM070521.1, on the reverse strand, counting down.
TATGATTTATGCAGTAAAATTACTTCCAGCGCAAATCATGGCTTACACAAGATATTTATGTTTGAGATAAAATCGTTTGCTACCTAAGAGCTTTGAGTGAAACATGTTCTAACGGACAAAATGTGGTGGATACTCGTTAAAATCGCCAGCAGTGAATTGTATCAATACTTTGATGTATATCAAATGTTACTGTTGACGCCAAAAACGTGAAGAGGGTGTCTGGTCACAACACATCGGACGAACACCGGGTTCAAGTGTGTGCGAGCGTGCCAATCGATTTGATCCTGCAATCGATAAGAGAGAGTTGTAAAAATTCAATCAAGCCGATCCTCGAGGTGAATCGGCTAAAATCAAGAATCGCCGAAAGCCGATTGAAGGGTAACTAGATTAGCCGATTAAGACTAATCCGGGTGAAAGGTAGATCGATTCGAAAAGGCGATGCGCAACAAGACGTAACAAATCAAACCCGAAAAGCCAATGACGATCAAATAATCGGCGATGCGAACTTTATTTGATCGATGTCGACTTACGAGAACGATTACAATGCTAAAAGATTAAAGACTACGTAAAGTAAAAACGGTAGATGTGTTGATTGATTGTAGATGCCTCTTCAAGCGCCTCGCGCGCTTTATATACCCCTAGTCGATCCGAAGTCCCGATCCAACACGACGATGCAATCCGAATCGGCCAGAGTTTCCTATTTGGACTCTATTTCCAAATATCACCGTGCATTATCCAATTCTTCCGAGTATGCTCCGTGTTGTATCAAAACTCACGCTTTTCTACCGGTTCTTCTCGTAGCCTCCAAAAACCGGTGCAAACATATGCCCTTATTTTTGGAAGATAACTTGTTATCTTTCAAAAATATATCGACTCCTTCGTCCATCGGCTTCCTTATGGCTTGGTCACTGCGCCAATAACTGTCACTTTGATTGCGCCGTAAAAATCTCGGTCATGGTTTAATGGCGTGTCACCTCAATTCATTTCCGCCATTTTACTTTTTATCGTATATATATATGCGGACCCCACGGTCATTTTCACACTTTCTCGCTCTCGACCTCCTGCAATCGGCTTTCACTTTCCGACGACTCTTCTCGCTCCAACTCTTCGTACAAGAACTGTGCCTCCTTTCCTCAATCGGTTGAATGGATCCTTCTCGTGCATCGATTCCAATTCTCGAAGCGAAGATCAATTCTATCTAAGACCAGTAGGAAATATGACCGCCGATACAGTTATTAACAAGGAAATTCCTAGACTCCCTTTGTCGGCTAAAGGTTACAACATAACAGAGTGGGGAAAAAGCTTTAGAGCTTGGCCGACGGCTCTCAAAGGTTGGAGAAGTTGGTTCATCCGAGTATCGGCCCAAAAGAGGTCTGAATGGGAAAACATGGGCATAGTGAATGTCTTCCGCTAAGTCTTGCAAGTCCCGGCCAATGAGCCCTTGGTGGCCACGGCCTATTACTTTTGGTCAGACACTTTCAATGCTTTCCTTTTCCGGACTAGCCCCATCGGCCCAACCCTTTTAGACATAGCAGAACTTTGTTGTCTTAGACCAAATGGAGACCAAATATCGGCTTTCAGCGGCAAGCCAAGATATAAGTTGATCCGGTCAAAAGGTGAGGGATGGTCCAAATATATCAAGCACAATAACAAGGTCAATGGGCTCGTATCGGATGAAGAACATGTAGCTTTCCTAAACCTATGGCTGGATCGGTTTCTCTTCTGCGGTGCTTCTCTTGGGCCAACTCAAGTATGCCAATACATAGCAGAGCAATTAGTGGAAGGCAAATCGCTCGGCTTGGCAAGATGCTTCTTGCAAGCAGTATCAAATGATGCATATTATCGGTCGGCTTTTTCTCGGTTTCGCCGGTTTATCGCTTCAACATTGGTGGTCCTTGTGGTTCATCCACTCGGTTATATAGCATATTCACCGATCACTTATCTCCGAACCCCGAAGACTCGGCTTTCCTTGCGAGGATTATCCCAAGGCACCACTCCGCAAAGATAGAGCCACCGGTCTCATGGAGAGAGGTTGGTAATGTGTTCCAGCGGCGACACAAGAATCACCCCAGCCGATTTCAAGAAATACTTGTCCTTTTCCTAAATTTGGACAACAAAATTTTCAGCCAACAGGACTTCTTCCCTTACCGTAACGCGGCCGATTTTCAATGGCCCTCCTTCCTTGATCTGGATGCTGATAGTTCTTCAATGTCAGCATCGACTATAGAGTTATATCGGATTTTTATTTCTCCTTGCATCCTCCATGTCGGCTTGAACTCTCGTAATAGGACTTTCCAAACCTTCATACGAAGTTCTATCATCCTTCCGTATGCCCGCCAGCTTAGGTTTTGGCCAGTGATACCTAGTTTTCTCTCCGGATCGCCTTCAACCAAGATCCAAAGTAAAAACACCGCTCAAGCCGAGTTGCTTCAAACACTATCCGATGAACTTCAAATCACCTTCTTGCCACATTTCGCTCGAACTCCGCCGAGCCGGTCATTTTCCGACTTGGTGGGCGCCTATATCGAAGCCCTCTATCTCGATCGCATAATCGCCGGCTATTATAGAGAAATTTCTACCGACTTTCATGAGCCAACGGTAGTTTCTTCTAGCAAAGAGCAGCTCGAGCGAAGATAGCTCTGGATTCTTCCAAATTGCCAAGGTTATACTAACTCGCCTCAGAGTCAGAGGTATCGGCTTATTTTCAAAAGTTTTTATGCTCGCATATTTTGATCCCTCCTTGATCATCTAAACATTTTACTTTCTACAGATGTCACATGGAAACAAGGCCATCATTGATCTATCTACCGGTGGATCCAAAGGAAAACGACCTCATCAGTGACAAAGCTTGACCGGCTATACCTCCGTAATCTTGGAGTAAATGACCCATCACCGCTTGGATATTGAGAAGGAAAAAGCCTAGTAAGTCTTTTATGATTATAGCCGAAAAATAACTCTGCTTATAACCTGCTCATCCTGACTTTATTTTTCGAAAAACCCAAATCCACCAAGGTCCCAAATAAGAGACAACGCAAGGAACAAAGCGCCACCAAATTTCCTCAATTGCTTGCTTTTAAGCGCAGAAGCACTATTTCCTTTACATTTTCCTTAAAGGGTTACCAAATTTCGTGTTACCAAACGTGTTACCTTCTTTTTCACCAATCAATCACCCAGCGGCCGGTATTTTAACCGAACTCAAGGACATCAAACCATTTTCGCCGCCTTCTGGCCTCCAAATTACCGCTTGTCCCATCGGCCACCCTTACACCTGATATTGCTCCGGACGACTTGTCCAATCTTCTTGGATTCTCCTTGGATGAATTGGTTGATCCAGAGGTCATGGCGACGGACAACTATCCTAAAGACATCCGAAAAATCCTCGACGTGTCTATGAAGGCATCGGCTTTGGTGGTCAAATCGGTGCCCAACATGCAAGAAAAATTGAATCGGCTATTTTTTGAGATCACTCAACCTGAAGCCTCGATTTTGGCCAACTGTCAACCTATCCGCGACGCAATGGCTGCTGTTGAGGCCGATCTTCCAGCCGCAGCTATGAGCGCTCTTCTGAATGTGTGTCATTTGGACGAGAAGAAGGCGGAAGTCGATGCGGCCAATTCGAGAATAGCTCAGCGCCAGGCCCAAGAAGCCGATCAACATCTTTTAAACAAGTTGATCGCTGAAGCAAAGACTGAGAAAAAGAAATACGATGATACCGCAGCGTCGTTCATGGCCGCCAAATCTTCCACTCAAGAACTGGAGTCAACTAAAAAGCGACTTGAGGAGGAACTGGCTAGAGTGAACCAGCAGTTGACTGACACCCTTGCCAATACCAACGCAATGGCCCAAAGCTTGAAAGACCAGAAGATTAATATTGGCCAAGCTGTTGCACGGGTGAGGGCTCAATCGCCAAGATTGTTCCGGTTCTCGGAGATGCTAAGGCCGATGAAGATCTTGTTTATGGCATCACGTAAACTTTGGGCAAGGTCCGCCGCGTTGTCCGGACTTGGTGCTAGAATCCCGGTCCGCTTGTAAGTTTGTTTTTGTTGCAATCAAACAAAGGTCCTTGCTTGTGATACTTTTGTAATCCACCGCCTAACCGATAATATTTGCTTTGTATAAATCTACCGCTTAACCGATTCGCTTTTCATTTCTTATGTACCTTAATTACGCACCGATCCAAATACTAGGGTAGTACCGCTTTAGATACCTTCCGTTGATCGCCTTAGGTAACACTAGCCCTCAAGTGTCTCGAGTATATACGCTTCCGCCAACAAACCGATTTATTTTATACGGCCCTTCCTAAGTGGGCGACCACTTGCCGAATCGATTATCTTTAGAACCGATCGGCAATATTGTTTTCCAACTAAATCGGCTTCGCTAAAGGACTTGGGTACAACTTTTTATTGTAGGCTCTTGCAACTTTTTCCTTATTCTTTTAAGCCGATTTAAAGTAACCAAATTTCGCTTCGCTAAATCATCCAGTTGTATAGCATCAATTTTTGTATTCATCTACGATAGATTGTTCTCGCTACTCGATCGACTCAATATTTATTTCTACGGCAAACGGCCTCTTGGCCATATACCACCTGATATGGTGATAATTTAGTCGATCAATGAAATGCTAGCCGATAAGCCCACAAGAATTCTGACAGTGTAGAGTGCCAAGTCCGAGGCCTTTCATCAATTTTTCTTTTAATCAGCTTGATCAACGTTTTGTTAGACGACTCGGCTTGTCCATTGGCCTGAGCGTAATATGGCGATGAGTTGAGTAGTTTGATGCCCAGACTTTCTGCAAAATTTTTGAACTCGTTGGACATGAACACTGTCCCTTGATCGGTTGTGATAGTCTGAGGAATACCGAATCGATGGATTAGGTGTTCATTAACAAAGCCGATGGTTTCCGTGCTGGTGACCTTTTTGAGTGGAACGGCTTCTACCCATTTTGAGAAATAATCTGGGTCGCAAGAATGAATTTATGGCCCTTGCTTGAGGTCGGGAATATTTGGCCGATTATGTCTATCCCCATCCTCTAAACGGCCATGGTTTAACAATCGTGTAAAGTCGATGCAGTAAGTTGCATCGCCCCAAATTTTTGACAAGTTTGGCACCCTTTATAATATCTCAAACAATCTTCCAAAGATTGTCGCCAAAAATACCCAGTTGTCTTAGGATACATTTCATTTTGTGGGTCGATTGATGCGCTCCGAAATTCTTCGTGAACCTCACCCATAGCCACTTTTGCCTCTTCCTCACTTAAACATCGCAGGCGCCCTTCTAAGGTTCGATAGTATAATTCTCCTTCTAGCACGACATACTTTAGTGCTTTCTCGCTAACCTTACGCGAGAGGCTTGGATGGATCCAATAGGTAAGTTTTTATTTCGCCTCCAATCGGCATTATCGACACACAAGATCGCTTTTGTCAATTAATTTGAATGCCCCAGATCGGCCAGTATTCCTTGTAGCTCGAGTCGCTTGAGCCAAGGTGTTGGCTTTTTGTTCATCTCTCTGGGCACATAGCTGATACGGAACGATGTGAAAGTATTGATAACCTCAAGACAATGTTCCAGATACTTTGATAACACCTCATCATTGCATTTAAATTCCCCTTTAATTTGTTGCACCACTAGTAATGAATCGCCATATGCTTCTATACTACTCACCCCAATACTATCTCGCCAACTGCAAATTTTTTGAGCAAGGCTTCAGATTCACTTGGTTATTAGAGCATCGGCTTTTGAGCCGATATGCAAACTCTATGTCGTGCCTTTTGGCGGTTAGTACAATACCTATTCCACTTCCTTCCCGCAAATCGACCCATCAAAATACAGCTTGCCACGAGTTACATCGACCATTCTCGCCATAGTGTCGTGTCTCGTTATGAAATCGGCTATAACTCGCACTTTGATGTTTTGGCCGATTCAAATTGCGATCGAACTCGGTTAAGGCATAAGCCCACTTTCCAAGTCGCCCTTTCGAGAATCGGAGCAGATAGCATATATTTGACTACGCTTCTTCTACATACTACCACACAAGTTGATGCTAACACATAGTGTCTTAATTTTGTACAAGCAAAATATAACGAAGACACAATTTCTCATCGAGGGTACCGGTCTCAAGATCCAAGAGTCGCTGGCTTAAGTAAAATATCACTCGCTCTTACCATCGACTTCCTCGCCTAATACAATTTCAATGGTCTCGTGCCACCGATATGTATAGTTTAAATGGGACGCCTTCGTGGTGCCGCTAAGATCAAGGTGATACCAAGTATTGTTTTATATCGTCAAAAGTCACGATTGGCTCCCCATACGAACTCCTCATGATCTTTCAACTTTAGTAGCGGTGTAAAAGCTTGAATCTTACCGCATGCATTCGAGATAAACCGCCTTAAGTAGTTGATTTTGCCGATCGCCTTTTGCAACTCGTTCTTGCATGTCGGTGGTTTTGTATTGGCTATGGCCTTGACCTCGTCCGCTAACTTCAATACCTCTTGATGTACCATGAAGCCAAGGAATCGACAAATTGATACGCTAAACGCAAGATTTCAAAGGATTCATCTTCGTGCCATGAGCCCTTGTATTTTGGAATACTTTTTCCAAATCGGCTAAGTGCTGCCAATCTTCTTTAGACTTAACAACTACGTCATCGATGTAAATCTCGACGATATGGCCGATTAGGTTATGAAAGATTAAATTCATGGTGCGTTGATAGGTGGCGCCGACGTTTTTTAAACCGAATGTCATCACCGCCATTCATACAACCCTAATGCGCCAGGCATCTCAAGGCGCTCTTGGGAACATCGGCTTCCGCCATGAATATCCGGTTATACCCAAGATACCGCCAAGAAAATCGATAATCTTGTTGCTCGATGCAGATCGATGAGCATATCGGCTATAGGCATCGGGTATTCATCTTTTGGTGTGGCTTTATTCAAGTCTCTCAAATCCACACATACTGTAGTTTTCCATTTTTCTTCATGACAGCACAATGTTAGATACCCATTCAAAGATATCGGCAAGGCCTTATGAATTTGGCTTCCAAAGAACCTTTCAATTTCTTCTTTTATTATATCATACAACTCGATTAGAACGGCGAGGAGGTTGCTTATATGGCCGATATCCCGCTTAATAGGCAACCGATGTTCTACTAACTCTCGCTTAACCTGCATCTCATAATACTCCCAAAGCTAAACAATCCTCAGATTCTCTAAGTATTTTGACCAACTTATTCTTATATTCTAGATCTAAATTTGCACTTATAAAAGTTGGCCTTTTTCTATCGCTTTCTCCTATATCGACTTCTTCAAGCATATCGTAAGTAAACCCTTGGCCTAGTCTTTCGCTCGAAATCTTCGATAGCCTCATTTGAATTTATCGTATGCCGATAGCTTTTCACTTTATCTTGTAACATTTGGATCATTTCGACTCCATCTTCTTAATACTTCATTCGCCGATCAAACGCGTTCGGCTCGACACCGATCGGCGAAGCCCGACTTTCCGATGCATATGAAATCACAATGCCTAGTGCCTTACTTGATATGCATTCGCTTTTTTGTGTGGCCAATTTGCGCGCGGAGTCGCCATGGTAATATGAGCCGATGTATCGGCCGAGACAATCTCGACTTCGTCTCCGTTCCATTGGACCAGGAGTTGGTGCATTGTTGAGGGTATACAACAGTTCGCATGTATCCAATCCCGTCCGAGAAGCACACTGTAATTTCCTTTTGCCTCAATCACAAAGAATGCGGTCGGCAAAGTTTTGTCGCCAACTAGTTAGTTCTCAGAACCATCACCCCTTTTGCTTCAAAGTGGGATCACCGTGAAGTCATTTAGCACCATGTTCGCCTTGATCAAGTCTTCATCGGTTTTGCCCAACTTTTTGCAAGTGGAGAGTGGCATTAAGTTTACAAGAGCTCCTCCATCTACAAGCATCTCGGATATCGGCTTTCCGCTGATAAAGCCTTTTAGGTATAACGGTTTCAAGTGCCGATGAGGATCTTGTGGTTTTTCGAACACCGCATCCTGTGCGCCTAAGCATAATTGAGCGAAAGTATCTTTAGCCGATTTGGTCTTGATCCTGAATTCGGCTGGCAGAGTGAATACCATGTTGATATCCATGGGGGGAGTATCATTTCGAACTATTGGGGACAGCAAATCATCTGAGGAATCTGATTCATTGTCGGCTTGTTCTTTTTTCCTCCATTCCTTCTTGGTGAGTTTTATTGGTCAGAGCTCGTTAAAGGTTTTATCCTCTGCTTTTCTTCCTCGCCTCTCTTATTTCCTGTGTCTTTAAGTTACTGGAGCCGTCTGCGTGCTATGACGGCTAAGCCCAATCGGGCACCATCTAGGTTTGGGTTCCAGCGGCTTGCGAATTTTACCCACCAAGTTCTCAGCTGGCTCTTTTTCCCTGTCTTGATTTGGTGTGCCCAAATTTCTCTTCATCGGCTTCCTCGTGTTCGTTCACTTGATCTGTCGTCGGCCTGAACAAACGTTCTTTTACCGATTGTTTCGGCCAATTTATTTGAGGGTAATGCTCCATGGGGCATGATTTTGCAGACGGTAGATCCACACCCCTTTCCCAACGTAATTGCCAAAAGGACATCTCGATGAGCTTTTCTGCGGCGTCTAGCCGATACAAATTGTTTGGCCGAAACACATCGTTTGGCCAATACGGCCCATTTGGTCGGCGAGCTCATGTTCTCGCCGATGGCTTATCCTTTCATATTTTTCGAGCAACCGTGAAAAGTTGGCTTATGCTTGAATGTTGTTTTTCGTGGCGGAGATCTTTCGCTTTGTACCATCGTCCGACTTGTAATTCCCCTTTCGCTTCACAGCTTCTCGAATTTTTCCATCTCGATCGGCTTCAATTTGAAGTGAGCCGATTGTTATCTTCGATGTTTCTCCTTTTGAGTTCGACTCTATGTCGACTTGTCGTAGTTGTGGGTCGCTCCTCGACAATTTGTTTTCCTTGCCGAACATCGAACCATGTTGATTGGAAAGGATTGACATCGACTTCCATGGTCGGCTCTTCGCAAACTTGAGCCGACCATCTTCGATAGTCACAGATTCAAGGTCGAAAGATATTGCAAATAAGTTAGTGTTATGGGAAAAGAATGATGCCACTTACAAGATCGGCTTTTTTGATTTCGCTTACCGATGGTATGGTATGCCCTTCGTAGACGACGGTTTCTCTTGTAGCAAAGATGTCAAATATACTACCACACTTGGATACATCAAAAGCGATTTAACCTCCGACTTATTCCTAGTCGGCTTAAGCCACGAACAGACAAGTGGCTTTTTAAAACTTTTTATCCATTCGGCTATATTGACGTCTGCTTTATCTTCAGAAGTTTCGCTAGAACTATACTCGACCATGTTTATTTTAGCCTTATCTTTTCCGTTATTTAGTCTAATCTTGTCCTTGAATTCTTTACTTAAGTATCGGCCTTCTTGTGCCAATACACGATGGAGCAGATGGCCTAGATCTGTGAACTCCTGTCCCGCAAGCTTCTCTTTAAGCGGAGGAACTAGCCCCTGAAACGCTAAATCGGCTAGTTGATTATCGGGCAATACTACACTGAAGCATCGATTCCGTACTTCTCTAAATCTTCTTATGTAATCATAAGCCGATTCGCCAAATTTTTGCCGGACAGCACTTAAATATGAGATTCTCAATTCCAGGCTCCCAGAGAAAAAGTATTCATGAAATCGGCTCTCTAAATCGTTCCAAAAGTGGACCGAATTTGGAGGCAGATTCGTAAACCAAGTAAAAGCAGTCCCTGACAAAGACAAAGGGAACAGTCTAATTTTTAGTCCGTCAGATTGAGCTGCTTCTCCACACTGGGCGATAAATCGTCCAACGTGTTCCAAAGTGGTGACCGAATCATCCCCTGAAAATTTTGCAAAATCGGGAATCCTAAAGTTGTGGGGGTATGGCATTCGGTCAATGTAATCTGGGTACGGCTTCCTATAGCCGATCGTCCTTCCTTTGGGCTGTAAACCAAACTTATCCCTTAAGACCGCGGAGATCTGATCAGCCCAGTTAACGTTATTGGCATTTGGACCACCGTGGCTTGGCTAATCGTGATGAGTGTCCCGCCTCGAGTGCAAACTCCGTTGCTGGTTGCCCTAGCCGATGGGTACTGTTGTTGCCATGATTCATACCCATCGGCTCTAGCGGCCGGAACCTCAGGCATTGGAACGAACGGCTCTGAGTATGTAACTACTTTATATGGAGCCGGATCTCTAATTTGAAACTGCCCCTGAGGTTTACAGCTTTTCTCCAATTCAATCGGCTGAGGAGCTGATTGTCTATGGGAGGTTCCTGACGCTGATGGATCTATCTTTGCGGCGTCAGTGTACGCATGGTAATGAGTAACGGGGCTTGGGCGAGGATTTGCTGGTGCCAACACGGTAGGTTGGGTCGGCATTAGTGAGGGTACAGGTGCCGACACCTTAATTGTGTTGGTGTTTGGTGCCACAGAATATACGGGATACGTGGGAAGTGGCTGTAACGGATCCAGCAATCCCCCAGAAGTTGCCAACTCTTGTGCAATCGTTTTTACGCTATTCTCGATCATCGGCTTTAAAGTTGTGACCAAAGCCGATGACTGATTAATTAACGCATGATGCACAGATTGTTCAATCATGATAGATAACTCAGCTTGAGCTGGCATGTATCGGCTTACCGGAGTTGACGCGACGCCAGCTTCGCCGAGCGGATTGATCGTCGGGAGCGCCGTCTTCTGAGTAACTCCTCGTCGGATTTTCTGATAGCAACCCAACATCAATTCCTCCAACGCAGCTTTTCGATCTTCGATCTCCTTGCGCTGCTCTGGAGTTAAGTCCTCCATTGTGGCGGCGATGATTGCCTCCAGATTGACGCTTACCGGAGCGATGGACTTGTTTGCGCCATCTTCCCGACGGTCCCACCGGCGTGCCAAAAATGTGTTGACGCCAAAAACGTGAAGAGGGTTTCTGGTCGCAACACACCGGACGAACACCGGGTTCAAGGTTGCGCGGGCGTGCAATCGATTTGATCCTGCAATCGATAAGAGAGAGTTGTAAAAATTCAATCAAGCCGATCCTCGAGGTGAATCGGCTAAAATCAAGAATCGCCGTAGCCGATTGAAGGGTAACTAGATTAGCCGATTAAGACTAATCCGGTGAAAGGTAGATCGATTCGAAAAGGCGATGCGCAACAAGACGAACAAATCAAACCTGAAAAAGCCAATGACGATCAAATAATCGGCGATGCGCAACTTTATTTGATCGATGTCGACTTACGAGGAACGATTACAATGCTAAAAAGATTAAAGACTACAGAAAGTAAAACGGTAGATGTGTTGATTGATTGTGGATGCCTCTTCAAGCAGACCTGGCGCGCTTTATATACCCCTAGCCGATCCGAGTCCCGATCCAACACGACGATGCAATCCGAATCGGCCGTAGTTTTATTTGGACTCTATTTCCAAATATCACCGTGATTATCCAATTCTTCCGAGGCGCTCCGTGTTGTATCAAAACTCACGTTTCTTCTGCCGGTTCTTCTCGTAGCCTCCAAAAACTGGTGCAAACAGTTACTTTCCAATACGAAGAGTGGAGTACCATTAACGTGAAGTGTTATGGGTGTTTGGTTGTTTGAATATATTTGTAACCTGTCCAAACGGCCTAGCCAGATTCGGTTTATATAGGTCCAGTTCATTTCAACTTTTAGATTATAGATTGGGAGAAGTTGTTTTTGATTGTGAGAGAATCCTACGAGTTTGGCTATGACTTTTATGTTCCTGGATCGGTACATGAGAATCGATTCCAACCAGATTCTGAGGGCCTGTTTATTTTTTGCTTTTGATTATGACCATAAAAGCAGAATAAAAAACAAACAAATCGATTCTAGAAATCGATTCTCATAATCTAATCCACCTATATACACTAGAATTCACAATGTACTTTATATGTATTTTTTGAATTTTAGTTTTTAGAGCTTCTACCATTACGATCCAGAAAAAAAGCTAAACACGTAAAAATAAAAAAAACGCTCCCCAAATCCTAATACCATCACACTCACACCCGCGTGTTGGTGGCCGCTGCTAAAGCGCATTGCAACTCGTCATTCGTCGTGGCGCAGCAAGCAGAAAAGATCATCCGAGCCATATACCATCGCTATCGCCCTGCACAAGTCGGTTTCCAAAAGAGAAAATGCAATATTTGCCACTCTAAACATTGCCTCTTCAATTTTTGCCACTCTAAACATCATAATACAATATTTGCCACTCTAAACAATTACCACTCCTATATTTGCCATTTTGCCTAACTAATCTCATTTCCTCCTTTTTCTAAATTAATTTGGGCTATGGAAATGACCGTTCTACCCTTATTTCCCTAGCTAATCAGGAGGGCACTGGAAAGAGAACCGCGAGCTTGCTTGGGCAGCCAGGGCCACTGCCTCGGCGGCAAAACGGCCATGTGAAAGAGGAGAAGGGCATGGAGGATGAGTTGTGCTGGCCAGCAAGTGGCGATGTATTGCATAATCAAAAGCACTTAGCGCATAATCAGTTTGGGAAAACTAGAAGGTACGCTGATGTATGGATGAAAAAAACCAGAAGCACTCACATTCGAGATTTGATTGCTTCATAGCTCAAGTGAGAAAGAATTAGCTCAAAAAATATTCAATAGGTGCAGCCAAGCCAATCTGCCGAGGCGATATATTACCTTCAAACAGGATTGCCTCAATAAGTCAAGATGGTGATAGTTTGCATGAAGTGCACATTTACTATAAGTTAATCATAAGACAATCGGCACCACGAATCATGACGCAACCTATGAAACAGTATAAGATCTAGATAAAAGCTCAAGAGGTATGACCTAAAGCTCACAGAATGTAACATTTTTGCCGATACAAAGTTGATCAGAACATGTCAAATGTGGGTACATGAGGCTGGATATTTTCTTTCCATTGGAACAGAAGCGCGTTTGAAACATGCTTGAATAACACAGTCCTCATAAGCATGCAAAATGTACCAGAATGAAGAGCGGAGAGTTCTTTTATGAATATGCCATTAAATATTCTTAGTTTTTATGTGTTTCAAGTATGTCTAATAGGGTGATTATTAAAACATGCAAAATGTACCAGAATGAAGAGCGGTGCTTCGGAAGGGCCGGCGGTGTCTCGCTTCGGAATGGCGTTTGTTTCCAAAACGAAGTCAAAAGGAGGAAAGCTAGCCGCCACCGCATCCCCATTTCGCGACGACCATGGCCTCCTCCCTCCTCTCCTCCGCTAAACCCTACGGCTCCTCCGTAAACCCCGCCTCCAATCCCCTCGCCAGGCGCGCCACATCCCCGACTCTCTCCTCCTTCCCCGCCACCAAGCTCCGCTTCTCCCATGGCCTCGCCGCCGCCGCAAACCCTAGCATTCGTCGCGCCCTACCCCGCCCCGTCCGTGCGTCCCTGGCGCCGAGGCGGCCGGAGTACATCCCCAACCGCATCGACGACCCCAACTATGTCCGCATCTTCGACACCACCCTCCGTGACGGTGAGCAGTCCCCGGGGGCCACCATGACCAGCGCGGAGAAGCTCCTCGTCGCGCGCCAGCTCGCCCGCCTTGGCGTCGACATCATCGAGGCGGGCTTCCCGGCCTCCTCCCCCGACGACCTCGACGCCGTGCGCTCCATCGCCATCGAGGTGGGCAACACGCCCGTCGGGGAGGACGGCCACCTGCCCGTGATTTGTGGACTCTCGCGCTGCAACAAGCGAGACATTGACGCCGCCTGGGAGGCCGTGCGGCACGCGCGGCGCCCGCGCATCCACACCTTCATCGCCACGAGTGAGATCCACATGCAGCACAAGCTCAGGAAGACGCCCGAGCAGGTGGTGGCCATCGCCAGGGAAATGGTGGCGTACGCTCGCAGCCTTGGCTGCCTCGATGTCGAGTTCAGCCCTGAGGACGCTGGCAGGTACGACTTCAAACTTTTTTTAAAAGCAAAATACGAATCGCAAATTTGATTGATCTTTAGGCCAATTTTTTTTAATTGTAACTGTAAGATAGGTCCAACATTTTTGTACCTAGAGAATAGAATCAGGTTTTGAACTGCCATCCGACTTATTATGAATCTCTCAAAATTAACTAGTAATCTAAGATGCACCAAAGGGGTCCAAGTTTAGTGAAGCAGATTGATTTTGAGGCGAAATGGTGCACGCTTGCTATTATGAAGTACTGAAGTAGCTATGGTTCAGAAAGCAGTATATTGTATCTTCAATAAATCTTCAGCCTTAATACTGGTTGAGAAAAAAAGATGACTAGTAATATCTACATCCTTGAAGCAGTTTTGTTAGCAAATCAAGAGAGGTGCTAGTTGGCTGCTACCCATATTTTGCGGTCGTGTTGAACTTTAAGTTTGCATGTGTAAGCTTACTGGTGCGTTTGAATATTGTTTTTGGCTAGAGCAGTGCAAAAGGAATACCAAAGTTTTAAGTAATGCTGGGCTATCTTCTGTTTTTCAGTATTTATGAAAACACTCTTTTTGGATGTGCATAAGGTTGTGGAATGATATGTTTCACTTTATCAATCTAGGTCCAATAGAGAGTTCCTCTATCATATTCTAGAGGAAGTCATAAAAGCTGGAGCGACAACTCTCAACATCCCAGACACTGTTGGATACACTCTTCCGTATGAATTTGGGAATTTAATTGCTGACATAAAAGCAAACACTCCTGGAATTGAAAATGCTATTATCTCTACTCATTGCCAGAATGACCTTGGTCTTGCAACTGCCAACACATTAGCGGTACTACCTTTTCCCTATTTATTTTTATGATTTGTTATCATTGGTCTAATCATGTTACTAATTTGACTTACTTCTAGGGCGCTTATGCAGGAGCACGGCAGTTAGAGGTGACTATTAATGGTATCGGTGAGAGAGCCGGAAATGCTTCTTTGGAGGAGGTAAGCTCATCTCGTTATATTCATATTGTTTGTGGGACATAATAATTCACATGTTCATCTGATGGGTTGTGAAAAGAATATGAATGTGGCCTGATATGGTATTGCTGCTTGCTACCTGTCTAATATTTTCTGATACCATTTTCAGGTTATCATGGCAATTAAATGCCGTCGAGAATTCTTAGCTGGTCTATATACTGGAATTAACTCCCAACATATTACTATGACAAGCAAAATGGTACAAATTAGTGTCTCTTATCTTGTTTGCTTCGGTTTTTGTATCTTTTGCTTTTTTCAAGCGATTGAAATTTCCTGTGCAAAATATTTGAGCTATTCTAGGTACAAGAGCACAGTGGACTTCACGTACAACCACATAAAGCTATTGTTGGTGCCAATGCCTTTGCTCATGAAAGTGGGATTCATCAGGTAACTAAATTTGCAGTCTCTTCATTACCATTGAAGTTCTACCTGTGTTTTTAGTAGTGGTGGATTGGTGGTTTCTATTTTCACACCATGGCTCCATTTCACTTCTTGGGTTCTCATTTCTCAATTACCATTTACTATTTATCGATACTTTGTGAATTGACTGAATTCTGAAAATGTTTCTGGCCGCCCATTTACATGTGAGGACTAGGAAAACTGTTTACTCACTTAAAATGTATTAATCATGGTTGGGAATCAATTTTATTTTTTATATACGTTGTGAACCCAGAAAACATTCTCATTTATGAAGCTTTGCCTTGCATGTTCGCTCTGAGATGTGCTAATTTTGATTCATGTTGATGTTCTCATTGATATGTTTTAACTGTTTCCATATTAATAACTATGTTGGTTCTAGTATGGAATGGCTCTTTTATGTTCACTTTTTTCTCCTTTTGTTTTTTGCAGGATGGGATGCTTAAATACAAAGGAACTTATGAAATAATATCGCCTGATGATATTGGTTTAACACGTGCAAATGAGTTTGGTATTGTTCTTGGGAAGCTCAGGTATCATGCAAACACTTCTTCCCCCCTTAGTTGACTTTTTTCAAAATTCCTATGTGATGTCTCTCCAGTAGATTTTTCTTCTCCCATGAAATTTTCTGCTAGTTTGGTATGGTACATGTTCCAACTAATAAACACCAAATGCTTATGTTTTGAATGTTTATATAATACCAAATAGGTATAAATTCCTAGAAACATGTACAGGTAGTGTTATAGTGCAATTGATAATTAAGAAAGGGTGTTATGCACAAAATTACACTCCTCTTTGGTCACAACTTAAATCCTTTACTTTTTTTCTTATGGTATGACTTGCTATATTCTTGAAGCAGGACCTGGATCATTTGACATGGGGAAAACCTCTGCTTAATTTTTTTGGTTTTTCTGTTCATCTATTTTTCATTTGTACTCTTCTAAAATATCTGAGGCTGATGCATTTGTGATTTGTACTCTTCCAGATTAGCTGAAGTTGATATTAGCAGCCCTGCTCAAATACATTTAAATAGATACAATGGTAACTTAGGTAATACTTGATATTCCCAACCTTTATTATGATTTCTGGTCTTTTTTTCAGTGGAAGGCATGCTGTGAGATCTAAACTAGTGGAGGTATCTCCCGGATAATTCTCTTTATATTTCAGCTACAACATTAATTCTTCTTTTTCAATTTTTATTGTTACCAATGATATCCTTGTGGTCCAAACATGTAGCTTGGATATGAAATCAGTGACAAGGAATTTGAGGATTTCTTTAAACGCTACAAAGAGGTTGCAGAGAAGAAAAAGGTGATACTTTTCTAGCACTTGCTGTATTACTTGATTACTTCAGTGATATTTACTACCTTTTTTTCTTCTCTTTCTAAAAATCGCGGGCATTATTTGATAACTTCCACCTTCCTTTCTTTTTTTTTTTGGTCATAGGCTCATAGCACTTTTTGTGTCTATATTTTTTGTCACTGAACCATTACATTTTCTTTGTGGGTTACTGATTTGAATACTTGGTTTCTGCATGCAAGTTTTTGGTCTAATATGTAACTGGAACTTCAGAGATCTACTATGCATGCTAGTTAACCAGTTAGTTTCACTTTTTGTAGCGTGTAACTGATGAAGACATCGAAGCATTACTGTCTGATGAGATATTTCAGCCTAAGGTTATTTGGTCCCTTGCTGATGTACAGGTAGAATTGAGCTGCAATTGACTACTCTTTGATTAATGGAAAAAAATGACCTGTTAAACTTTAGATGTTATGTATCCTTTTTGCAGGCAACATGTGGGACACTTGGTTTATCTACAGCAACTGTCAAACTGATAGGTCCAGATGGAGAAGAGAGGATAGCATGTTCAGTAGGAACAGGTCCAGTTGATGCAGCTTACAAGGCTGTTGACCAAATAATACAGGTTAATTGTTGCAATATTCTTGATCTTTATTGCATTAGTAGACTTTTTTTGAGACAGAAGTAGACTACTTTCAATAGGATGGAATGTGAACAGTACGACACACAGAACAGGATGCAATACTTTTTTATGTTAATAATGTAACTACGTGATGCGGACCGAGTCTATATCCGCCGCAACCGCATGCAGGCGCCAAGCCAGGAGCATGCGCCAATCCAGGAGGGAGTCCATCAGGCGCATGCATGAGGGGATCTAATCCTTAGTTTCCTTTTTAAATTCTGCATTTATTTCCTTATTTTTAGGATCTGATTGTTAGCTCCCTGTGGGAGGGGGTTTTGGTTAATAAAAGGAGAAAAAGCCTAAGAAAATGATGCGCTTCGATTATAAATTGAGTCTCGGCGCTGCCGTCGATAAACCGGCGGTGGCATGATCTCGTAAATCGTGAGCTCCACTTCCTATCACGCGCAAGAACCACATCACTACCTTGTGACATAACTTGTAGCTTATCACCATCACGAATTCATGATAATATATGAAAGTCATTAGAAGATTAGATTTTTTTTTATATAACGATTAGCGTGCAATGTATCACATTCACAAGTAAACTACTTTCAATAGAATAGTACACTAATTTGGTGTCAACTCAAAATTGAAATTACCTATATGACTATATATCTAGAGGTATGACTTGGAGCTCATTACCATCATAATGGTTCATGAAAATATCAATAGCATCTTCATTGGTTAGTCTGAGGATATATTATGATTAGCAGCCCGAGAAAGAAATGAAGTGCCAGTTGTGCTAGTTGTTAAGGTCCATTTTAGGCCATGTTTGGATGGACTAGAGCTAATTATTAGCTAGCTAATGGCTAGAGCTAATTGTTAGCCAGCTAATAATTAGTCCATCTAAAATTAGCCTAGGTCTGTTTGGATATATGGCTAATGGTTGGGCTATTTTCTTAGAAAAGTCATGTCCGCCCCTCATAATATGTCTGCCCCTCATAATAGCGAGGGTATTTCAGACTTTTCCCAGTCTAAATTAGCTCCCACCCATCAACTAATGGACTAATTGTTAGTTGAGGTTGGCTAAAAATTAGCCCACCTATTAGTCTTCCTGTTTGGATAGACTAGGACTAATTTTTAGCCAGCTAACAATTAGTCCAGGGATCTAAACATGGCCTTAATGCAGTGGTGTTATTGTGACATGGCATGGGCAAGAGATATTTGGAAACACCTTCCAAATTTGGTTTGAGAATTTGGGCCCTGGATTTACTTCTTGTGTTGTTCATGTTGACTGGGAAATAAATGGTGAATCCAAAATGTTGTTGTTATGGGTCATGTGAACAGTACCCACGACTGTTCACGTGAACAATACTAAGCAGCGGTCCAGATTGCTATAAGAAATCAAGGGTTAGGTTAGATTAGTTACTATAGATTAGAATATTGCTTTCTTAGGCTCCAAGTTAGCCATCCTATAAAAGGGATGTCATGTATCACTTTATGCGGAAGCAATGAGTAAACCAAGTGTCTAGCGGACAAGCGGTGGCTCAAGTAGTTAAGGGCCCTATCTCATCTCCGCAAGAGCAATTTGTGATCAACTAACAAGTATCAAGTAGTTTTCATTGCAAGCAATTATCTTATGCCAAATTAATCCATCTTCTAAATTCACCATTCAAGTCATTTTCTACATGGGCAAATTGATCAGTGGCAGTACAAAGATCACACTAATCCATCAGCATAACATGGCTTGGCTCCTACCAATTTTGAGGAGAAAAATACAAATGAATTGTTAGAAATAGAGTTCAACCTAATGTGTTAGAGTCCCTTATTTCTGTTTCATGAAATATCATTTGATCAAAATCAGTGAAATTTTGACTGATATAAGAGTAACTTACAATCTGCAGATCACAACTGTTCTTCGAGAATATAGTATGACTTCGGTCACAGAAGGCATTGATGCAATCGCAACTACTCGTGTGGTTGTCACTGGAGATGTCAGTGACTCTAAACATGCTTTGACCGGTAGCTCCTTCAATCGTGCCTTCAGGTCAGTCCAACAAATTCTCTTTCTTTTATTTTGAGGGGTCCCTTTTCCTTCTTTTGTTGTTATTTGTTAATTTTTTTTTTCGCGTTGCCTGTTGACTTCAGTGGGAGTGGTGCAGCAATGGACATTGTTGTGTCCAGTGTCCGAGCTTACCTGAGTGCCCTGAACAAGATGTCTAGTTTTGTTGGTGCTGCAAAAGCCAGCAGCGAAGTACCTGAAAGCAAAAGTGTTCAAACCACAGAATAAACGTTCCCGTGAAACGCTTGACCAGACATTCCAAGTTATTAAAGAGTTGGTCCGTGCTGTTGAAGTTGGGTTTTCCATTTGTTGCATCTGAGGATTCTTTTTTTTTTTCTTTTGGAGGATTGCAACTTTAGCTTCAACAGGCAGCAAGTTTAGAACATATGAAGTGTATAATTTCTATCTATTTAACATCCTTCCTTCCAATAAGGTAATCATAAATCATCTGTTCTATATGTGGGTTTAGGTAAAATGATACATAATCATGATACCAGTTTCGCTTGATGAAGCCAAGGCTAATGAGAAGATGCCATTGTTCAATTTGAAGTTGAAAGGCTCCCCACCCGGTTTGAAAGATGGATTTTTGAATTATTAAGGTTGAGAATCTGTTTGGACGGTGAACTTTTAGAGTCGAAAGTTTTGAAATTACCGAGTTGAAAGATTTGAAAACTTAAATGGGAGTTACAAGACGCACCAGCAACTCTGTACTTTCGCGGTCTCGCTTGATGGAAGGCAACATATCCTGTGCAAACCCCCCCCCTCCGTGAAACCTTCGTGCAACCCAACTAAGAAAAGTTTCAAAAAATTCTGAAAAAAATCATGGATGTACATCTCAGCTTACCCCATCTACATATAAATTTCATGATCAAATTCATCCTATACTAGCAGTTACAAAAAAACAAGCAGCAAAATGAATAGTGATGAACAGTAAAAATCACTGTTCATGCTAAATTTGTCTTTTTGTAACTGCTAGTATAAGATGAATTTGATCATGAAATTTTATATGTAGATGGGGTAAGCTGAGATGTACATCCATGATTTTTTTCAGAATTTTTGAAACTTTTTAATGGGCCGCACTGCACTGCACTGTAACTTTATTCGCAGGATATTTTCCTTGATGGAAAGCTTCCGCGAATGTTTGACTGGCAGCATCCGCGCTCCGTTGCAGCATAGTCTGACGGTTGACCTCTCAGCACTTCAGAATGCGGTGTCGGATCTTAGTAACGTCGAACGAATCCGACGCGGAATACCACTCCGGTGGTGCAGATTTCAGCACTTCAAAATGAGCGGGACTCGGAATCTGACTCGCTTGCTGGCCTCCTACGAACGTGGCAGGACCCGTTCGTTTTGCTCGTAATTACCACCATCCACACCTCGCATTCTCGACCCGATTCGTCGTCTCCGCTAGTCTGAGGTTCAATGGAAGGCGACGGCTACGACAACAACGCCTCTTGGATGGCCGGTGAACAGTTACACCTCCACGTTTTCCCTTTCCATAATTACTTCCCCCCACCTCCCTTCCTTCCTCTCTAACACAACAATTTTAAATTAAAAAATTTTAAATAAGAAGCTTCAACTCAAATTTTTGATCCAAAAAAATAAATAATAAAATTTCAAATTAGAAAGTTTCAAGTCGAAAAATTTCAAATTACAAAGTTTCAACTTGGAAAGATTTAACTTGAAAAAAAAATCAAATTATAAAGTTTCAACTCAAAAAAAATTTAAATCCAAAATTCTCAAATTAGAAAGTTTCAACTCAAAATTTTCGAATCGAAAAGTTTCAGATTAGAAAATTTCAACTTGAAATGTTTTAAATCAAAAATTTCAAATCAGAAAGTTTCATCTCGAATTTTCAACTAAAAATGTTTAAACTCCGAAAACTTTCAATTCCAAAACTTTTGGTTCAAAAAATTTCAATGCAAAAAACTTTTGGTTCAAAAAGTTTCAATTTAAAATGCAACTCAAAATTTTCGACCCGAAATATTTCAAATGAAAAGGTTTCAACTTGAAAAAATTTAAATAAAAAATTTCAACTCAAAAAAATTCAAATAGAAAAGTTTCAACTTTGAAAACTTTCAATTCAAAAACTTTGATTTGAAAGATTTCGATACAACATTTAGTTCGAAAAGTTTTTATTTAAAACTTTTAAAAGTGGTTAAACATACTTATTTTCAAAAACATGGAGGAAATTTGAAATTCAAAAAATATTTTGAGTTTGAGGGGAATGGAATGGAGGAAGAAAATGGGATGAGGAGATGGTGTCACGTGTCGCGACGAGAGAACCTTTGAGGGGAAGTGAAGCGAGGGAAGAAAAGAGGTGTTGTCATTTGTCACAAAGAGGGTATTTTTGTAGAGGAAGTGAAGTAGAGGAATGAAAGAGATGCTACCACTTGTCATAAATAGATGGTCTTTGATGGATGATATTTGTAAGTAGCAACGTAATTAGATAAATTGAACGTAGCCCTATCTTGTTAAGACCTTAAAATTTTGAAATTAATATTCTGAGCATGTCTGCTGAATCCTAATCCAATGCCGACCCATGAGTCATCGGACCCAAACAGGAGGGATCTCGGCCGTTGGATTGAGACATTTGCCCTCATTTGAGCGTTTGTGGTATCGAGCCTCCCTCTTCCGAGCTGTTGACGCTTCCTCCCCTTCCACACGATACGATTTGTTTAAATCGCAGTATGAGATTCGAATTTACGGTTTGCCACTTTTTCTTTTAACTTTCATTATGAATACAAATCCTATACTCTAAATCGGTTTGGATTCGACAATTTCAGTTCACAATTTGCAGAGGTTTATAGCAAATCCAATAACTATGCATCCATCTGCCGCTGTTGTCCAAGAATCAATTCTTGCTCCAAATCAGGGGTGTCACCATGCAAACTGGTGCTCCGCCATCGGTGACCTGGGTTGCGCTCCTCTCCGCACTGTGACTCTCATATTCCAAGCGGTGAGGTGTCTCATCGGCCCTTCGTATGAAGGATGTTCTGGTTTAAGATCAGCTACATGGTAAAAGTTTTAGTCTTAGATAACTCCAGTAATTGACTATGTTCATGAATCAATGCTACATTGTTGAAATCTGAACGTATGATACAACTGTGGTCTGTGGGACAGTACGTACTTTACGAGGTTTGTTTTTTTTGAATTGAAAGTTTTGAAATTACCGAGTTAAAAGTATAAAGCTTCAATTAGAGTTAAAAGTTAGTACCAGCAACTCCACCGAGCGGGACTCGGAACCGGACTACTCTACTCGGTCGGTAGCTCGCCGCCTCCTACAAATGTAGCAAGACCCGCTCGTTCTGCTCTTAATTACCACCAACACCTCGCGTTCTCGGCTGATCCGTCGTCACCGCTAGTTTCAGGTTAAATGGAAGGCGACGGCTACGACGATTACTCCTCTTGGATGTATCCTCAGGAAGAGCTGTCAGACCCTCGGGTGTCGCCGCGCCAAGCGCAGATGCTCTTGGTCTTGGACCTTTTGCAGCGTGCGTCCATGGACTCCATGTTAGTCCAAACAACGGAGCAGCATGTTCTGCTTGAGTATGGTCCAGAGGATGGTGGCACGCAGCTTCCCGGCATCGACGAAGACATCGGAGAGGACCAGGAAGAGCCGTCCATCCCTCCGTTGCCAGAGAGCCAATTGCAGATGCTCTCCGAACTTTTGCTTGCCTCCGTGCCATCCATGGAGGTCCAGATTACGGAGGAGGATTTTGTGTTTATATTTGCTCTAGGCGATGAGCAGTTTCCCGGCATCGACGGAGGTATCGGAGAGAACGAACCGTACAGGGACGGCGGCTTCGGCGCCGTCCCGGCCTCGAGCGAGGCCATCGCGGGCCTGCCGGAGACAACCGTGGGCGAGACGAGGGAGAAGCAGTGCGCGGTGTGCCTAGAGGTTTTTGAGGCGGACGACAAGCTCCGGAAGATGCCCTGCTCCCACGGCTTCCATGAGAGCTGCATCTTCGACTGGCTCCGAGTCAGCCGCCTCTGCCCGCACTGCCGCTTCGCGCTGCCCGCCGACGAGCGTTCCGAAACGGAAATGCAGATGGATAGCGAGACAGAGACGGACGAGGAGGAGGAAGGGCTACACTGAGCTGCATCTGCATGAACCGACGAGCGTCATGCGACTACAGATACAGGCGGTTAATGTCTGATCGATGTGAAGGGCACTTCTCACTTAACTCTTTTCGATTAAAAGATGAAGCTTAAATGTAGCGTAGTTACTTACGCAATTGTGATGTGATGTGGTCTCTTGTTCAGCTATAAAGTTCGGGTCGAAAGTGGTATATGTTATGCTAAGTCTGACAGCAAAAGCGGCCTTGAATGCAACAGCCGCATGATCCATCTGAAGGATGTTCTGATTCCTCTGGTGATTGTAATCTTGGCTTAAATAGGCGTGGGAGTTTGGGACACATGCGGTAATTTATATTTGATAACCTTGCTTGTAATAAGGCAACAATAAATCAATGTTCGATGTTTGGATTAGATATATAATCATGTGTTGCCACTTATCAGCTTAGTTTAAGGAAGCCAAGCCTGACTGCAGTCTGCAGAGTGACATTCTGAATTCATCAGATGGTTCTTTCCGAATTCATCTTGGGCGACCCTTAAACTGATTGGAGTTCAGCTCCATGACGAAACTTTTTGTTTGATTGCTCATGACTCAAATCATTTTCTGAAATCTGAGTGCATTATACAGCTTAAATCCGAGGTTTGTTCTGGACATGAGGTGTCTATGCCCTGTACCTTGTCGCATGCATGCAACTTTCTGTAAAGACGACCTGAGGTGTACGCTGTGCAGAACAGGAGTGTAGCGACAATCTGGCGTAGGTCTGTCACACGGACACGGTCGCGCTTGTGTTGATCTCTCGCGGTCTCGCGCCGCCGCATGAATGCTAGTCTTGCGCCGCCGCTGCCTCACTGCCGCACGAGCTCACGGCCGCACTGGCGGCCTGTCGCGTGGCCCATGCCGCACGCTGCCACCTCCGCCGATAGTGCCCCTGCACCCTAATACGCCGCTCTCTGCCGCTATAGCCAGGGGCGAGTCAAGTGCAGGCCGGTCCTAAGTTTTTTTTTTGTCTAGGGTAAAATTATAACCGGATGCCTCTCCTAATATGAATATTAAAATGTTTTTATATTACCATGTATCAACTGAAAAGATAATATTCAGTGTACTATAGAAATTATTACCGATAAATAAATAGAAGTACAAAAATAGGATTATTTACCTCAAACATTTTGTAGAGATCATATTAGGAAATATCTTCTAAGATTTCTAGATACAAAATCATCAATTATGACCTCGACATTAATGTCATTCAATAACTTCTTCTCAATACATAAAGTTGTCAGATTATTTAACCTTTCTTGAGACATTGTAGACCTCAAATAGTTCTTCAATAATTTCAACTTTGAAAAGTTTCTTTCAGCTGATGCCATAGTTATCGGCACAATAAATAAGATCCAATAAGCAACAGAAATATTAGCATAACAATCCACTTCCCTGACAAACTCAAAAATCTCCATAACAGACATTGGTCTATCTGGCAAAGTCATTTGCAGTATTCTTAACTCAAAAATCAGATTATTTAACTCAAAATCAGATGAATCGTCAACAGAGAAAGTTTTTACCA
This sequence comes from Guadua angustifolia, assembly GCA_036346375.1. NCBI lineage: Eukaryota > Viridiplantae > Streptophyta > Magnoliopsida > Poales > Poaceae > Guadua > Guadua angustifolia. The sequence goes on along the minus strand of CM070521.1, from coordinate 9,620,423 downwards.
ACTTAGTACAATAATTTTTAAATTCAATATGATCCAATGACTTCAAAGTTGTTGAGCTCAGAAGAGGCCCAAATATATCATTGTTCTTAAAAAAATTATCGATAGCTCCTTTCTGTGATCGTATCAAATCCTCTGTTTGTTTCTTTTTTTCCTTTTTGCACTACCAAATGTATATTTCCTAGGCGGCATGATGTCAACAGTCAACAACATGTTGTAAATAACAAATTTGGACATAGAATACATTAACAAATGTATCTAAGTGTGAAGGTATTAGGTATAAAAAATTGTAGGATCGATATACACTAATATAGCAATCAGAGGGTGGTGAATGATTGTGCGGAAGCTAAAACCAATTTTTTAGTAATTCTCAAAACACCCCTAAACAAATTATTAAAGATTGCTCCGGTTTCGACAAAAAACAGATTGACATACGCTTACTAAAATATTAATTTATGAAGATCCCACCATTGGATTGACGTGCAATTTGAACTGTAGAAACTAGATTCAATTTCAAAACTAACCCAATAAGAATCAGCTCAATCGAATCTAGAGTTATGACATTTTCAAGGGAAGGAGCCCCGGTAATTTGGGGGACCGGGGCGGCCACCCCGCCCGCCCCACCCCAGGGCAGGACCTGATCAAGTGTAGCTGCTGGTATCATAGGTGAGCGTCGGAGCACACAGATTCAAGGCGCACGGCCTACGGGCCAAACACGTGGCCTCGAGGACCAATGTATGTATACCTCATATTATAGCTGGAGAGAATGTCGCCTCCTCAGCCACGCCATATCATCCCTCTTATAAAAATTTTCTCTAGAAAATTAAAAATAGCATTTAGATCCTTCCATCGGTTTTTAACAAAATAGACAAGAAAAAAAATCAAAAACACATTTAGGTCCCTACGCGGTTTACGTTTAGGTCCTCACGTTGGTTTTAACATAATGGACTCGAGAAAAAATAAAATTACGTTTAGGTCCCAAAAAACGTTTTTTAACTGAATTGATCTAAAAATGAAATTATGTTTATGTCCCTCCGCTTTTTTAAAAAAAAACCACAGATTTACCGACATTTTATAGCAATCCACATATTTGATGATGGCTCCTATCAACCAGTTTTTTAAAGAAAAAAGCCAAGAAAGCCAAAATTACGTGAAAAAAGAAACCACGTTTTTGCATCGGTTTTCCTAAAAAAAAGGACGCTCGTGGTTTCACAGATTCAACGACGGCTCCTAACAATCCACATATTCATTGATAGCTCTTAGCGACCCATTTTTTTTTGGAAAAAACTCAAGAAAATTGAAATTATGCACAAAAAGAACCCATGTTTTCGCGATTCGACGACTACTAGTGGTTCCACACCACAAAGATGACCCATGGAATCGCAAATTCACCGATAACTCCTAGCTAGCGTATTTTTTAGAAAACTCTAGAGAAAAAAATGAATTCATGTTTACATCTTCAGACCTATTATTTTAAAAATAATCGTCAGATCAAACTTCGTACGGTATAGAGTCGTGTAACTAAATTTTACATAACGTAAGGTAGCACGTGCTAGTTAATGTAACTGCATGGCCATGCATCTCTTTCTAGTCGTTTGCTGCAGCCGGCGCGTCAAGTGCTCTTCTTTTTCCTGAACCGGCGCCTTTGCCAAATACCAAGGCGCCGTGGCCGTGTGGATAAACGCGCGCACGTAGGACGAACCGAGACAGAATCCCACACCTACCGTGCAAATTCCAACGCCCCAGCCGTGCAGGACTTGGAACCGGATTCCTCAAGCAACCATTACCGGGTACCTCGACTCGTGCTGCAAATTCAGCAAGATCCCGTTCGTTTTGTTCGTACACCAATCCCCACCTCGCGAACGTACTTACAGTGACGTATAGGATGGCGAATGGGAGACAGAGATTTAAAATAGTAGCATGAAAAATCTTTTATAAAAAAACTTAGACTATGGTGATATATTTATAGTGATATATAGTAGACTCCGTGTAAGAGTAAATTTAAAATAGAGTAGAAAACGAATTCGTATCACCGTCAAATTCAACAGTCTTCACTTGAGACGAATTACTCTTGTAGCCAAAATATAACACAATTCTCTTTGAAACAAATTATCTTGTGGCACTTGATAGATAGCATAGAATTAATCATGTATATTTCATAGGCTTCACCTGAAATACAAAATTCAGCAAACAATAATCGCTGGAGAGCAAATTGCACGTGTGAATTTCACGTACTTCAAAATTGCCGATTTCAAAAGTAATTAAATTCTATAACATGTTTAAAATTGCTCATGTAAAATTGTCTAGATGAATGAAATTTTTGTGTCATCAATAGAGTATAAATTGCAATAGAACCCTCGTATCAGACTATGACAACCGGATAATGTTGTAGTATCTACGTAGAAGCAAATTTATTCTTGCACTTCAATCTTTCATCTCAAAATGATATTAGAGTAAAACCTTCACTTTTAAATAATATAACTCCATAGAGTATGATGCTAGCTACCATCAGGGTGCCACCAAATTCTAAGAACTAATGTTGCCAAAGCCTTCATAATGATTGAGCAAGCGATCTAAAATTTTCAACATATCCAAACGATGATTGAGCACCGAATTCAATTGTCTTCTCAACTGACATTGATTTTTTCTCAAAGTATCCTCAATCAAGCGTAGCTCAAATTAATTCATTATGTTGAAATACTTATAGCTCTACCTTAAACTCCATGTATGCGGATCTTGTTGCAATAGACAATGGATCGTTAAAGAAATCGCCAATGATTAATCCCGTATAAATGCCACCAATAATAGGTGTAACGACCTAAATTACAATGGAATCTACCCCCAATAGAAGTAATACGATGATCGATTGTGGCAGAATATTGTTGACGGAGATAACGTAGATTGGCACTAAGGCATGGCGCCAAACGGCGTGGGTGATGATGTTGGCGAATATTTTATGGTGTTGAAACAGTTGCCGAGGACAGCGTGGATTAATGCTCAAAATGGAGCCGAGCCAAGGAACAGAATTGAGGCGAGCTAAAATCGCCAAATTTAGACTTATGAAACTCTCGATATGCTACACTTAACTGTAAGACGCAACCTCCTTGGTACACTTTGGCGTGTGCACTTAGCAAAGAGACCAAAATTGGGCCTGACGTGAAGGACTCCTCAGGTATGATCCGGTTGACGATGTTTTGTAGGAGTGGGTATAAAATTGGCTATCGAATTTTTCAGATCAACATAGAAAATTAAATAGAATTAATTAAAATATTTCGATTCAGTTAATTTAATTTTGCGTTTAATTGAAATATGAATAAATATTAGATAGATTAGATTTAATCTTTCTCATATCGTAACACAGAGTAGGAATAAACCCACATAAAATTTATAGGTCGTTACAATATAAGCATAATAGAACATATGAATATACCAAATATATGCATAAATGTGTTAGAATGTGAGAATTATTTAGGGACTTTAGGAAAAACATTATAAAAGTAGTATTATATATGGGCTATTTGGTTATTTCGGTTTTTAGAAGCGAAAAACCGAATTATACGAAAATAAAAACCGAATCAAAAACTGAAAAACCAAAATAATCAGTTAATTCGATTCGGTTTCACTTTAAAAATGCCTACCCCTAATGTTGTGCCTCTTTTTTTACGTGACTTATGACTGTAGCAGTGCTTCGATGCTACTCTCTTCTTGCACTGTACAACTTTGTCCTCTGTAACAGCCCAATTTTCGCTAATCCGGTAAGTGAGGCTTGTCATGCTAACATCTTTCATAGTGTCATTACGTCCTCATTTAATTACAATCATACAAGTGTTAGGACATTCATCTTGCATAAAAAGGGAGTAACAAAATCCTAACAATCATTTTCCAAAACTGCACACATGTTATTTTCACCTTAGTCAATGATATGTGGGCCATGATCATAAGAGAAAGGAGAGTAGGCTGCACATCCCTACCATGCCATGTCTTACTTTACTCACCTTACCCATTTACCTAACAAGTCAATGACACATGGGACCTACCTTGCATGAGAACTTGTGGGCTGCACATCCTCTCCATGACTTTTCTCACTCTAATCACTCATACCCACCCTTTTTACTTACTCTATGACATGTGGGACCTAGCCCCACATGTAAGCATGAGTGGGCAGCCATATATAAGGTTCTCCACCTTGGTTTCTGTAACATCCCAAAATTTGGGTTTTCAAAAATTTATATTTAATTTAGCTTTCAAAAAATTTTACATCAATCTTATTTGATTAAAGAAGCTTAATTTAGAATTTTCTAAATCTAAAACAATTTAATGAGCCTTCTATGTGCATCAAGTAATTTAAAATTTAGTTTTTACAAGCGTTCTTTGTATCTCAGGGAATTTCTCAAATTTGAGATTTGCTAAAAATTAATTAAAATTATTAATTTAAATATTTGGATGTTAATTGGATTTTTATTGGATTTTTAATTTGAATTATTAATTGTTCAGGCAATTCTATATCCAAAGTCCAATTCAAACCTTTCCCTTTGAAATTCCATTTAAATCCAAAATTTGGATTTCCCTCGGTGTTCTATTTAACCTGGCCTCCATATCCTTTCGAAATTGGAGTTCAATCTTTTTCTATCCGCAAAGTCAGAATTTCCAATTCCGGTCCTTATTCGAAATTTCACCCGAGTTCCAAAATACTCCAAAAATCTCAAAATTCATATAATTAGGTTCCAAATATTCTAAAATGATTTTGGGAATTTTTCCAAGATTTATAGAATCCCTTTGTTATTTTATCTCTCGCGGTCTTTCGTTAAATTCAGTATATTCGTCCCGGAATTCTCTAAATTCCAAAACTCATCTAAATTCAGTGAAACCAATTTTATTGGGTTTCAAATAATCTCTAGTATTTTTATGAATTTTTCTAATATTTTTATATCATTTTTGCTATTTTATTCCTCGCGCTTTGTCCCTCCATTTCTTCCGACCAATGGGAAAGCGACACGTGGCCGTTCACCGTTCGTCTTCAACCTCCGCAGCAGCTACTGTTCACGCGAAGAGTTCCAACGCTGGCTCCAATTTCCAACCCCCATATCTCTTAGCATACTGCACCAAATCGCGTGAAATCTGAAGCATCGCGACCGCGTCATGATGGGGAACAAGTTCCAAGTCGTTGCCCGTCCTGAATTCGCGCGTAGCAGCGGCAATTACGCGTTAAAGGCAATTCATTGTTCGGCCCATATCTCGAGCTTCTCTCCACTTCCCGACGCGTGCGAGTACTCAAAATGTGCGTATGGACGTCCTATATCCCGTGCTCACCTTGCCCAGTTGTTTCAGCATCGTTTCCTCTCCCAAAACTCAAGAAAACCCGGCGCCGGCGTCCTCCAAAGACACCGGTGAGCCATCTCTTGCTCCGGTGAGTTTCCGGATAATCCGACCGCGTCACTTTGTGCCTTTTGCTTCCATGATCACAACCATCCAGTCGGATTTGATTTTCGTTGCAGTTTGGCCCCGAATTTCGAGTTTGTTCGTCGATGGTCGTCGCTCCGTTCGTCGTCGATTTCTCCCAAACCGGTAATCCCCAATCAAATTCCTTTTAGATGTAGCCTAGTATGACCATGCTCTACGCCATGCTCTCGCTGGTTTTGAGAAATTCCATGTTCTATTGTGTTTTTGGCCGCCATGCCATCCGGGTCGTCTTGCTCGTCACCGGTCGTCCATGGCGCCGCTTTTCCGTGCCATCCCGGCCCCGTCCGACCGCCCAGCACACCTCCTCACATCCCTGCGCCCCTCCTGCACCCCCGACCGACCTCCCCATGCTGCCCCATCACCGGAACACCGCGCAGCCGCGCCGCCCCTCATCGGCCTGTTTTGGCGTCGCGTTCCTGGTCAGCTCGTCATGATTTTTGGTGATCCGACTGCGTCATCTCGTGCCTCATGGTACCCTCTGTCTCCCTTCCAAATTTCATGCAAATTGGTTCATGGAATCAAAAGTTACGGCTGCCCAAAGATCAAATCTTGCCGGAGGCCGTTCTCCCTCGTTTTTGCGAGTTTGGCCATGAAATTTTTATGGTAGACTTCTGGTGGTGTCCCCTGCATGGTGCTCACCCTAACCCACGGTTTTGACCTCAGGAGTTTGCGCAGAAAATTCTTTTCTCCGATCGATCGCATTGCGCATACCAAAAACTTCCTTGCGCTGCTCCCGCTGATCCGAAGGTAAAACTCAGATCCGTTCGCGTCATATCGTGCCAATTGTTCCCAGATAGCTCTCTGAAAATTTTGGTTAGGTTTCATGCAATATTTTAAATAGTTATGATCGTTTGAACTATTAGCTCCGGGAGCCATTCATCGGCAGTTTGTGATCAATCCGGTCGGTCGCCGCCAAATCCGCCTATTTTGTTGAGTTCGCCTTGTCGCGTTTCACGCGATGGACACTTCCCTTTGCTGTTGCATCTACCGAAAATCTTTTTATTTGTTGGTCAGCCGCTTTTGCCGCCGCCGCTGCCTTGTGCCGCCAACCATTTTGGTTCGTCGTGACCATGTCATGACCTCGCTGCCCTATTTTTCAACCGATGGTTGCCACCTTGTAATCTCATATGCGTTCCGTCATCGCTTCACCTTCATCGTTAACGTTTCGCCGTTAACGCCCATCGCTAACGCCCATCGTTAACGCCCGCCGCTAACGCTTCATCGTTAACGCTTCGCCGTTAACGCTTGCCGTTAACCTCCGCCGTTAACGCCTTACTCTCATCGCAGCGCAGCATTCAAGTAAAGGCCCTAGTGCGATGTCATCATCTTTTCTATCGCCTTGAAGTGATCTAGCCCTATCACCTTGAGCATAACCCCGCTCTTCTTATCATCGCCGTCTTGTCATCATCGAGCCTTTTCATCGATGTATGATCAACTCTTATCAAATCGCAGTGGATGTCGGCCCGCTTGTTCTTGTCTCATCTCTCGAAAATCTAATCGCCATTGATTGGGAAATCATTCATGGACTTGGTTGATACACCATTGCCCATATGTCCATATCCGCTTGTCGAAGTTAATTAATCTCGGGATATTCCCGAATATACTTTGTTCTTCCCTAATTACCAACAGAACCTTCTCAGTAAATCTTCCGAAAGCCTATTCTCTTTCATCCGATCTCGATCAAATCTATTCAAGTTCCTAAATTCAATCCTTCCGCTCCATACCAATCCAATATTAATTTGGAGTTTATTTGAATTGCCTTTTGAGTTTTGTTGTATTTGTACTTCTTTGTCGTTAGACGCGTCGTCCGTGGTTATCCGAAGTAGTCAAGGACGAGGAAGTCAAGCATTCGATTGAAGAGCCAAAGGTTGAGGAAGCCAAAGATCAATTAAAAAGAGTAAAGAGCGCTTTATAGCAAGTGCCGAGCAAGTTGTGCTTTGATCATATTGTTCCTGCTTTTACAAATTTACTTTGATTCAAATTATTGCATGCTAGTTCAAGATTAAAATGAATTAAATTAATTTGGGAATTAGTTATTCAACCCAATTGCTAAATATCACCTTGCCATGATTATTTGTATGCCATAATTCATTTGTCACCCTAAGATGGTTGATTATTAGTTGGTTGTTATTACTTGCCAACGTAGGTTGGTTAGACCATGTATAATTGCTTAGCCATGCCACGCAACTCATGTCTTTTGAAAATAAAAAGGATAATACTGATTAATGGATTATGAAATGTGTTTGTGAAATGGTGTGACGTGTTGCCACACGATGATGTTGATATGTGGAACCAGTGTGGTTCTACGTGGATGTTGAGTTGTTGTTGGCATTGTGTTGCGCAATAATCAACTGGGGTGGTAAAATGTTTTAGACCGAGGCAAGTGGCAAGAGTGGCATTGGATATGTCACTTTGGTATTTGGTGGTGTTGTTGGTAAATTATGAGATGGTATCATGTTGGTGAACTATGTGATGGTTTTGTTGGTGAATTGTTTGGGGTAGTCTTGCCTTGGTCACCCTAAGGACTTCACCTTGCAAGCCTTTGAACCGAGTCACTCGTGACAACCACATGTCTCATATGGGACGGACCTAGTTTAGTAGGATTCGATATCTCACCTTTGATACTCGGGGTGGCAACACCGAGGGTGATCAGATGGGGAGCGACTGTCTTGCGGCTTGGTACCCATCCAACGGTGTTCGCCGGTCCTATACTTCGCTCTCGGTGTGAGGAAGTGATAGTGAAGGCAACACGGAGAGGTTCCTAGGTTGAGCTAGAAGTTTCGAAAGGCTTTGTTATGATCACTCATTCAGATATTGTTGTATGGCGATTCACTACCGACGTGGTGAGTTGATTGTATCTTGTGGGTAAAGTGTACAACCTCTCGCAGAGTGTAAAAACTATTCGAATAGCCGTGTTCACTGTGATCAACATTGCTCGGGATTACAAATCAAGGGGTAGAGTTTTGAAAATGAAATGAGGTTGGGAATGTGGACATTGTGATATGGAAATTGGTTAAGGATGAGAAATGCTTTACTTGAGATGATTACAAAATTTATTATGGTATTATTGTTTTATCGCTTATCTACTATGATTATTTGTGAATGCTGCTTTATTGCAAAAGAACCATTCAGCCATTCCTTTGGAATAAGCCATGCATGTAGTAATAGAACTGCATTCTGTGCATGACTTGTTGAGTACGGTTGTGTACACACCCTTGCTATAACAAAACATCACCAGTTGAGGAGAAGCCTTTGTCCTCGAAGAAGGAGAAGTTCTGCAAGAAGGCGAATATCTAGGAGTTGAACCTTGTCAAATGCCTGTGGTATTTTGATGGGATTCACCGACGTTCTTCGTTCATTGCATTGCTCGCTTTACTCGAGTTGAAGCCATCTGGCTTCCTAATTGTAAGTTGACCTTAAGGTTGTTCAACTTGTTATATTAAAAGATGAATTCCTTATTTATTATTCCGCTGTGTATGTTTGTGATATTCATCTTTGTTAAATGTGGGCACTAGCGACTGATCCTGGGACTAGTGCTGAAAACACAGAGGGTTTCCGGATTGCGAATTCGGGTCCCGACAGTTTCTCCTCCCCTACTGCCCATTTGTTCATCCCAAACCAGCAAAAACAGCAAGCACACCTTTCTCCACCACCTTGCCATTCTTCCCCTCAAATCCCCACAAGTTTTGAGTTTGAGCTTGTGCATGCTATACCACTTTGAAGCCAAGGTCAAGAGCTTCAAATCTATCCAAATGGATTCTTGAGGAACCAAGTTTTGGGTGAGTGGTAATCAATTTTCTTTCTCCCCATATTCTGAAATTGTTGCCATTGTGACTCATTTCTTCCTTCTCCATGGAATCCATTGTCACACATTGAATCGGGTCGCGCATGTCGCATGGAAGCTTGAGGAGGAGGATTGGTTGGTTTTGCAAGCACGAGCAAGCGAGGTCAACATCGTCTACACGAGCTAGGAGGAGACGAATCGCGAGAACCGGCATTGCAACACCTTTAGTCATTCCACCCACCGAGACCAACCTTCACCAAGTGCAAAAGAAACCTTGTAGTGGTGAGATTCTACCCTAGTCCATCCCTTTGACACCCTAGTCCATTCCTTGAAAGAGTAAAGGGCAATAGACGAATAGCCGTTTTTCAAACAGACTGCTCAACCCGGACACTCCGGGGATTTCATCCGGACACTCCGGGGATTTCATCCGGATACTCCGGATTGGGCAAAATTCGTGAGACCGAGGGGGTCAACCCGGACACTCCGGGGTTAAATGTCCGGATACTCCGGACATAATTCAATAAAATGCCTCTAAAACATGAATTTTCGACCTTCAAGTCCAAATTTCACAAGATTAAATTGGTATTTTCATATTATAATCAGTATTGTGCATCATGAGCATTTCATACATCTTTTAAGCATGTGCATCTTTTGGATTCTTGATTTGGTGTTTATGGACTTGGATTTTCTCGTTAGGTGTTGACGCTTCCGAAGGCACTCCCGAGTACGACTACGCTTTCGAAGTCAAGAACGAGCAGCAAGGCACTACTTTACTCCTTGACCATGATTACTCCTACTAATTGAAATTTAGATTTTTGGAATTATTTTATCAATTGCATGCTTACTTTCAAGTACAATTATGTTTGGGTAGAATTCTTAGCTATTACCACATTGTGATGTTATCCCCTTGCCATGTTCCTTTCGTGCTCTATTGTCGCCCTAGGAGGAGGGTTTATTCTTATTATATGGGTTCGTACAAATTGCTTAGCCATGCTTAGAACATCGTTAGAAACCGCGATAGATGGGCTTAGTCCATTGGTCGCAATGATTGAGAATTATTATGATGATGTTGGTTTCAAATGTTGGTTCATGAGTAGAGATGTTGGTTAAGGACCCTAAGGATTAAATCCTGGTGACGTCTCTTTGAGTAACTATCGTATAACCACATGCCGCTTATGGGACCGGCGAACCAAGTACTTGTGTATGACTAGGGTATGTAAACCATGTGCACTCGGGATTCCTTGAGCTTAGTGGAGCGTCAAGGAATGATCACGGAATTCCTTGGGCTTGGTGGAGCGCCATGAATATCCTCGAGTCCCTCGAACTTTGTTGAGTTGGGGATGTCCAACAACGGGTGTACTCCTTGATCCACACACACCGAGCAATCGGGCACGCGGGATCGAGGGTCACAATCATCCGGATGGTTCAGATACACTACCATGCATATCGAAAATGGTTTGTCACGCTCACCTCGCCGACATATCAAAGGAAATGTGTTAATAGCTTGGCTTACGAGCGTGACGTGTCGTGTGGGTAAAATCGTACCTCTGCAGAGTTTAAACTATTCGAATAGCCGCGTCCATGGTTAAGGACGATCACTTGAACCGCTGCCATCGGGCGTAGTATTAAGGACTTGGTAGGAATGGGATGGGAGTGGGAAAAAGACGCAAGTATTGGAGTACTTGTGTGTGTAGTCGAACATGAGCGATGGAACTCATGGTTCGGAGAATGCTTGAAGGCATGATGCAAATGTGATTATGATGATGCTATATTATGTTTTAGATTCTACAAATGTTTACTAAATGCAAATTCTTATCAATCTATACATGCTTACGATTTATCCCAAATATTGCTTTATGCTGAAATTGTCATTTTGCCTTCCTTTGATGTAGCAACCACATGTAACTAGAAATCAACTTGCATTGTATATTATTGTGCGAGTACACTCTTTGTACTCAATCGGATTGTCCACTTGCTGCAGGTGAGGATGAGGCACTGCCCGAGGACTTTTACCGGGTAGATTTCGATAATTCTAACGTTTAGTCACCGTTCTTGCTCCAGTTGGTTGCCTGAGGGTTTGGGGGTATGCCATGCTGGCCCTTTTGTTGTTTATCTTGTGATTTCCGCTGCTACTTGATGTAATAACTCTAAATATGTCGTTATGGACAGCAGTCCTATTTTTGGAATGTAATGATATTTATGCTTCCGATAATTGTGTATGTGTTGTGATGTCAACTGTTGGATGAGAATGCTCGTGTTGGCGAACTATCCTGGGACCAACACGGGTATAATCGTGGAACGCCCGAGGTTCCCTTGATTCACTTGAGATGTACCGCAGATTTAGGTGAATCAGTGGAGTCCCAGGGATGATTCCCCACACCCTCACTGAGCATTTCTTTCTTCTTTTTTTAGCCACATGCACAATCAATTCACTGTAAGGACTACAACTTAAACAGTTCTTACATGACTATCCCATAAAAAGCAACGGATAGATGTTTTTAAGAATACTGTAGCAGATCACTTTGCCCTCACTGAGTATTGCCTTTTTTTTTCTACAGCCACACATGCAAACAGTTCACCTACAGTCACTGTAGGTACTACAATTTAAATAGTTCTCAAAAGACCATTCGATCAAAAAAAAGCAACAGCTAAATCATCATGTGAATACTGTAGCACATGTTTTTGTATGATGTAGACGGTCCGTTCACTTAATCTGACAGTCCACGCATGTGGGCGCTTAAATTGCAGGCCAGTGAACCGTTTCCGCCACACGCTACCAAGCCCACGCGCCGCTCCGCTTGGCGACGAGGAACATGGAACAGTCCGCTTCATGCTGCGCGACCTGGCTTCAACAGCGCCGCACGTCACCTCTTGCTGCCTCCTCGGTTTCGCTTGTACGGCCATCGCAGAAAGCGTTTCCAGCATTTGTATTTGCTTGCGCTGCCGTACGTGGCGTGGCCTGATCCAAGTGCTTCAAGGCGGTCGTGTCGGCGTGGGCGCAGGAGGCGTCGGCGCCGAGGCCCCAGGCCGAGCTCCGCAAACACGTCCAGCACGGACACCAGCGAGCTCGGCTGGCTCTTCTCCATCGACACGTTGATCAGGAAACCCTCTTCTATAGTTGTTCTCCAGGATCGCGCCAATGAAACGCTCTCGTGGCAGATGCCTTGTGGGTGCTGTCCTCTCCTTCTCCCGAGAGGAACGATTTAGATCCTTTTAATGCCGTCAGCTTGACCCTAAAACTTTTGCTTCACCCTTAATATCATACAAAACTTTTGCTTTACCCTCTATATTATACACAGAAGCCGACAATGGGAGACGAGGAGTTTTCTGATGTATAACTGTAGCAATATAGGGACCTCATATTTATAGGGGGTAAAAAATGTGAAACAATGGAGAAGAATTTTAAGAGGGCGTACGCAGTTAATGGTGAAGATATACGTCTCAAGATTTTACAGCGTCATAAATGGAGCGGTTACTAACATTAGTATTGTTTCAAGCCGATGGGCGATGGCAGCGTAAGCCGATCGAGCATATTTTTGAAAGATAATATATTATCTCCTAAAAATGGAGGCATATATTTGCACCAAAATTTGGCAAAGTATGGTCAAGATGTCATGCTAAAGAGGTTTAAGTATAGATTATGACCGATATTTATCTAAAAACCAGTGAAATACTGTCGGGATTGAGGCCAATACGGATCATAGTATGCAGCGTATTGGAAGAGGATACGATCGGTCAAAAGCTATAAAAAGATGGCTAGGGGCAGACGAGAACAACACAATCAATCAAAATATTTCGCACTTACTCTTTTATTTTTCCGTCAACTAGAAGTAGTTTATGTAATTTAGATTCTCTCTTGTAATATGATATTGATCAATAAAGTTGCGATCGCCGATTGTTGATCTTCATCAGCTACGCCAATCAGGTTTGATTTTATTTGATTTTGCTGCGCATCGCCTTTTTAGGAAAATCTACCTCTTACCATCTAATTAGCTTTAATTGGCTAATTAGACTTATCGTTACCTTTAGATTTGGTCGACTTTTAGCTATTTAAATATTTGCCGATTTATCGTGATTAACAGCTTTGAGCATATTCTTTGTTTATCTCACCGATTGCAGGATCAAATCGGTTAGCACGTCCTAAATCATTGAACCTAGTGTTCATCAGGTGTGTCGTAGCTAAGAGCATCTCCAACAGAGCCCCTAAACCTTAAAATAGGGAGTTTAGTAAAAAATACAGATCCAGCAGAGCCCCTAATCTAGTCCCTAAAATTAGGAGGCCCCTAAATTTGCCTCCTCAGCCCCAATTCCCAGGGAGCCCCTAAACCTTAAAATAGAGAGTTCTTAAAGATACACTAGGTGATTGAAGACAGGGAAATACATGAGAGGCTTCGAGATGATCTTATTGAGCATTTGTGAGCAATTCACAGCGCTTCGTAGTTTGATTCATTGTTCGGAGTTTCTATTTATCTATTTATCATGTTTTGAAAATTTTAAATTTAAATTTTAAATATCATGTTTTTAAATTGTAAATGTTAATATGCTTATGTTTTATGTATTACAAATATTTTTGATTGAATTTTAGTGGTGTCAAATGAAGATTATACATAGCGGATATGTCAAAATAGGAGAAAAAGTAAAATAGGGGCTGAGATTTAGGGAATGTTGCTGGACTTGTGCTCTGAAAACAGGGCTCTAAAAAATAGAGGGAGTCCCTAAATCTAAAATAAGGGTCCTGTTTTAGGGGCCCTTGCTGAAGATGCTAATCTCTCTTTACATTTTAGCACCAACGGTTTGCTATAAAAAAAATGAACTTTTCTGAATTTTTTTACAGAACTCACTTTGACTTGTCTTATGATCAATATTAGAATTGCTTAAAAGAATAAAACGATATAACAACATCGTTCGAGCATAATATTAAAAGTAGAAGTACATACCCTGGGAGCGTGAAACGGCACGTACGTCGGTGAGAGCTGTAAACATGAACACGATTGCGTTACTGAGAATTATTAACCCGTGGTCGTGGATCCTTGGCCGGCCCACTGCTTTTTCGATGCTGCAATTTCGTAGCTTCTTTTGGTAATGAGCATGTGCGATCCCATGATTAAGGAAACAGTTATGTCTGGCTTTCTTTACATGACCATATGGATTTCAGTAGATAGCAGCGCTAGTCAAGGTATCCAGCTGTGCTGTTCCTCTACAGGCCACAAGACTGTTCCCGTAATATATATTTCGCAACAGCGCTCATTTTAAATTTTTTCATACGCAGAAACTTCGACAAATTTCGCAGAAATTTTAGATTTCAAGCTCTTATGCGATCCAAACTATCGGCCTGGTAAAAAATTTTAAATTGCTACAGTAACTTCATTTTTTTTGGCGAAATTTCTCTCAAACTGGCTAAAATTTCATTTAAAAAATCCGGATTTTACTGTTTTATGGCCGGATTTGACTTCAATTAATCAATAACCCATAAAAAGGTGATCTTTGATGGTAATTTGTTGAAAAAAATATTTTTTGAGACATTTTTAAAATTTTGGCAGAAACACTGTTGGAATTTTATAAAATTGAAGAAGCTTTTTCATGCTATGAAAAATTTATTGTACTATATTAAGAAGTCTAGGATCAAATAGGAAATTTTTAAAATATTTTAACTTCATTTGTTATCTTTTAAAAATAAAAAACAGAATTAGCATAAACGAGGTAGTAACAGCATTAGAATTTTATAAATTTTTTCATATTTTATCATCATTTGAAAATTTTATGGTATTATTAGTGATTCATCAATACTATTCATAAATTTTTTGAAAATTTTCTAACATGGTTTGAATCATTTTTCATTCGGTTAAAATTTATCGGTCAACCTTCAGTTGCACTGTCCGAATTTTTACAAATTCATGAAGCTTGATCATCATCTAAAAATTTTATGAGAATATTA
This sequence comes from Guadua angustifolia, assembly GCA_036346375.1. Taxonomy (NCBI): domain Eukaryota; kingdom Viridiplantae; phylum Streptophyta; class Magnoliopsida; order Poales; family Poaceae; genus Guadua; species Guadua angustifolia. The sequence goes on along the minus strand of CM070521.1, from coordinate 9,605,247 downwards.
ATGATACATCATAACTATGCACAAAAAAATTCAAAATTTTTTAACATGGTTTGCACCAATTTTCATTCGGATCAAACTTGTCGGTCGGTGTTTTATTAGGACAGTACCAATGGAAGATCACTGATATGTCAGGAACCTCCAAAAAAAATTTTAAATTTTTCATCGTTGTTCAACCCACTTTTCAACTGATGCAAATATACTGAAATTTCCGGAATTTGCCCGAAATTTCGGGATTTTTTGTCGAAATTTCGTTTTTGGTAGGAAATGAACCAGATTTGAATTTTTGTTTTTGAATTTCGAATGAGATTTGTCCAAAATTCTGAAATCTTGATGAAATTTTGGATTTCGATCCAAGGCAAAATTTTATCCAAAAAAAAATGAATCCCTAGCAGGGAGTATCTTGCACGCATCCTGTTAAGTACGATGGTTCATATCATTTATGATCTAAAAATTTGTACTAGATGAATGAATTCTAATAGGATTAGAATTTCTAATTTTTTTTCATAATAAAATTTTTACTTGCTTTAGAGGAGGATTAATAGAGCTATTTAAACCTCTAGGGTGGTCATGGAGAACCAAAGCAACCAAAGAGCTATAAACTAACTCATCTATAGCAAAAGATAAACAAGAGAAATAGAAACTAGGTTATTCTTTAACACTAAATTCTTATATATGATAAGGATCCGAGGGTCTTAAGAGGTTCGAGATATTGTGAGAGAGCAATAGTCCCTTGCACAGCTGCCTTGAGATTGCGCTTAAAGAATTAGCAGTCAGTTTCGCTGAATCTTCTCTCTTGTCGTGGTTACCTCATCGCTATTATTTTAATTTTCTCTACGAGATTCATCGTCTTCGTTTTTAAGATGTGTCCACTCTTATCGCACCATGTAAAACTTTGATCGATCCAAAAAAAACTATACGTAAGAAGAGGTATCAGACTAACACATTCTCTGCGTGGATGGCTTCAGGATTCAGGAAGCATCGTCTTCCCGAAAAAGTAGATCAGAAGAGAAGGGAAGAACATGGCGGAGAGATCGGCTGTATGATTGCTCCGACAGGACAGTGCCCCCCTTTTGCATGCCCTCTCCCTTTCACGATCGCGACAGCCTAACACACTAGAGAGAAAAGGGCCATGCATGCATGAAAGGCACTGCACGGTAATCTTCACTCATGCACGCATTTCATTTCGAGATCTGGGATCTCATCCATCTCTCAGCTGGTACCATCACGTACGCATGGATAGGGGCAAGTGCGCGTGCGCAGTCGGTTGCAACAGCAGCTAGCGACAGGTCATTGATGTGTCCCGTCGTGAAGAGGGAAACACAGAGCGGTGTCGGCTGCAGCTTACTGTGTACTGGCAGGTTTGGCAGGTTGAACACTGAGTCTTGATCCTTCACTGTATTTGCACGGTCGATTCAGACAAGACAGTCATGTTTTGATTGCATGTACTGTAAGCGCATGCACGCGCTAATGTAAGTCTGCAGTGGAGTTTTCAGCTTTGCGATAGATGCACCCTTTGATTTTTCATTGTTAACCGCAGGCCCTACATCTGAACACTTCTAAAAATTTTTAGCCCGGCCGGCCATCTGAACATACAAATGCAGGTCATGGTGTGTAAAATAGTAAGTAATGCACATGCAAAGACGTACTACGATACCAAACTTACCACAGTAGTTTTTAATGCTTCTAGCAGAAACGTATATGTGTTTCCAGACTACGAGCCAGTTCATGACAGTGATACGTTTGATAATGATTGATACCAGAACACAGTTTAACGAGTAGACGGCATGTATCTTTTGTTTCTCCATTGCCGATAGAACAGCATCTTGTCCATAATATTGTACCACATTTCACCATTTAGGATGCTACATGAACGACAAGATCTCAAGGCACCCAAATACACGACAAAATGTTATTTGTAGCCATTACACACTTCACTGTTTAGGTCATATTTTACAAGCAACACAACTTTTCTGTTGTGAACCAGATTACAGAGGAATACAAAGAACGAAGATACACTAGCTATTAGCAATTTTTTTTCTCTTCCTTTATCTATGTTTAATTTTTCTTTCAAGATAAAAGCAGCTGGAGACCAATGTGAGGTTAGCAAATCGATTCCAATCGCTGCCTGATATTGATAGGGTATCCTTTCAGAGTTCGGGTGGTGGGAAAGAAGACAAGCCTATCTTCCTCAGCAGCTTCCCAGCTGCAAATTCATTGGTCAAGATACACAATGGAATCAGAGTGGCGTCCAGTTTGGAACACACAGATTGAAATTTCATTTGAAGATTATCTAGACCCTACGCTACCAAACAGTGTAGATACTTGAAAGATAAAGATGGCTTACCTAAAGCGCGTTACAAAATGATGGAGGAAAACAGAAATGACAACCCGAGCAAGCTCATAGCCAGGGCACAACCGAGGTCCACCGCCGAAGGGAGTAAATAAATTGGCCCCTACCGCGTTCTGAAGTTTATGGTTGCTCTGCGCAACAACAAATTAGTACATACCATAAAACGGTTTGCTTCTGCATGCATTTACTTACGTTCTAAGCAGACATTACAGGATAAGCTGACCAGTGGCAAACTAAAAACTAAGAAGTACCTGCCATCTCCAAGGGTTAAACGTCCGGGCATTCTCATAGTGATCGTTACTAAGGTGCACAGCTCGGAATGAAGCAAAAATTTTGCAGCCCTTCGGAATAGTATAGCCTGAGAAATCAAAGCAAATGTTACATTTCTATGGCTTAATTTCTCAGGCTAATACCTTTAAACTTGAGTGTGATTTCTATTGAAATACCTTTAAAATGAATATCAGTGTTTGCTCGCCTGAATACCCCACTAATAATGTTAGCCACACGAAGTGTCTCATTTATCACCTGCAGAAATGTTACCACTTCATTTAATTATGATGTAGAAAATACCACTGCGCTCAAATGTTCTTTTCAAGAAATGCATTTTATAAGAATACTATGAGGCGTCGTGTTTTTGGAATCATTACACATTGGGTGAATGGCATTGACTTGTAATCGCTCCACCCTAGGGGTCGGTTTTCGCCTTTTATGCCTCTGATATTGTCATGCTCTTCCTGTGAAATCAGCAAGACATCTCGATCAATTGCACATGTAGTGAAGTAGAATATCACTTGAAGCAATGAGGTAAAATCTTATGGCTTAATTTACTGAAAACAATATATGTAGAAGTTCCTGCTAATAATTGATTGTTCAGTTGGATAGCTTTGGAGTCATCCAAGCAAAGAAAATGAGAAGAAAGAAGGCCATTTCTATGCAGAACTACGGGCAAACGTGTTCTTGGAAGAAGTCAGTAAGGGACTTGTGTTCATATGCTCATAGCAGATTCATTCTTAGACCACAAGCAGATATGGAACTAGTCAGCATCACCTCAGTCCCAAACCAGGATGCTCATAGTGAGCAACAAATTAAACAATAATCCTTCAATGAACAAACTGTTATCTGAATTAAAAAGGTTGTACTCACATTCCAACTCGACCTAAAACAACAGGCAGCAGCAGCAAAATTTATTTTGGACATGAGTTGATGTATGAAGGGCTTACCTAATCTGACCCCAATTATAACAACACATTATGAAATTGGTTGACATATCCTCCCAATGTCCTTACCTTATTTGGCAGTACATACTACCACACGTGCGCAAGAATTGACAGTTACCAAACAAATTCTCATTATTCATACCTTGAGCTGTGCCAGCGCAACCGGCGTCTCGGTGAGGAACTTCACGGCGAGCGTCATGAGGACGGACGTCGTCTCGTACCCAGCCACCAGTAGAGACAGGCAGAAGTCCACCATCTCCTCCTCGGAGAAGCTCCCACCCTCCGCATCAAGAAGCTCCTCCACCATGTCCTTCTTTTCCCTCCTCTCCTCAATCTCTCCCTCCACTCCATTTTTCTCCCCTGTTTCTTCCATCCTCTTTCTTATGACCTCCCGCAGTGCCTCGGCCACTTTCTTCCTCGCCTAAATCAAATCAAATAATACAACTTTATTGGCAACAGCACATACCAATTCGTCACAAGGCAAATGCAATGCGCATAGGGGAAAAGTGGAGGAAGACAAAAGAAGGAGCACCTTGAGGGCCTGGCCGTAGGTTGTGATGGGGAGGAGGGAGGCGAAAGGAAAGGGGATGGAGAAAAAGCCGTCGATGAGCTTGACGTATTCGTGGCGGAGGCTCTCGGTCCAGGGTCCAGGTTCGATGCTGACAAGCTGCTTGACGGTGAGGTTGAAGGTGATCTTCTTAGCCTCGTCTAGGAGGCGGACGGTGGCGGTGGGCTCCCACTGGCGCATGGTCGCGAGCACAAGGCGGTCGATGTGCGCGAGGAGGGGCGGCGAGGCGGGGCGGCCGAGGCGAGTGAGGGTGAGCGAGTGAAGCCGCTTGTGCGCGTGGCCGCGGGTGAGGAGGAGGGAGTGCGCGCCGAGGAGCGTGGCGATGGAGGAGGGGTAGCTGCAGTCGACGGCGCGACCCTCGGCGGCGAGGAGGAGGCGGTTGAAGGCCGGGTCGGCGGAGAAGACAGTGCGCTCGCCGAAGACGTGGGTGGTGAAGACGCCGCCATGCCGCGCCACGCGCTCGTCGATGAAGGGCTCCGGGTTGGGCGTCTTGTACGCCGAGATCAGCCGCAGCGTCTCACCAATCAAAGGCAGCCCCGTGTTCCCCGGCGGCAGCCGGGCCCTCTGCTTCAGCTGCCCGACGGCGGAGCCCGCGAGGAGCCATTTGAGCGCCACGGTGACGGCGATGGCGGCAGCAGCGGCGGCCAGGATGGGCAGAGCGTCCGCGTCCATGGCCGCGGCCGTGTGCGTTTTGGCTTAGTTGGGGGAGAAGTGGGACTGAGATTGTTGACGCTGCGACAGCCAGAGGATCTACTGAAACTCTGAAAGAGTGGGGGATGTTGGGGGGTATTTGTAGGTGGCTGATAAAATAATTGAAGATGAGAGTTTTAAGAAAGGAACCGAAGGGTGCAAATCCCTCAAGTTACAAATCAACTTCACCGGCGGAGTCGTAATCTAAACTATTTATTTCCTTCGAAGGTTTAGATTATGCTACCTCGGTATTCACTTGATAAAAATAAATAGTTAAGATTGCAATTCCACCAAATAAAGTTACTTTTGTAACTCTATAGGATCTGCATCCAGAACCGATGCGACACAAACTTTCGATACATCCAACGACCATCCCTCCTAGAACACTCCACGCCTCGCATCTCCTTCTCCTCACTCCATCAATTTTTTCCTCTCCCAATCTTCTTTCTAACTCCTCACTCCTCTCCCTCTATCCCATCCGAGGGATCGTCGCCCAGAGTCTCCCCCGTCTCCCATAGGACCTCCCCTCCTTGCCCATCTCTTCCACATGTCTACGATGAGCTTTGACCAAGTCACTACATGTGTGGTTCATCCATTCTCGAGGGAGCATTCCGTTATGGCTGTGTAACATCCCTAATTTCGGGTTTCTGCTAAAAATTAATTTAAAATAATTAAATTCAAATTTGGATCTTTCTCGGTGTTATATTTAACCTGGCATCCATATCGCTCCAATGTTCGGGCTTCATTTCATCTCTGTCTGCAAAAGTTGGAATTCGGGATTTCGGTTCTTACCTGAAATTTCACCTGCATTCCAAAATGCTTAAAAAATTCCGAAACCTATTGAATTAGGTTCCAAATATTACAAAACATTTTTAGGAATTTTCGCAAGATTTTTGGAATCTCTTTGCTATTTTATCTCTCGCGGTCTTTCATCAAAATCAGTATATTAGTTCCGGAATAATCTAAATTCCAAAATTCATCAAAATTTAGTGAAACTAATTTTATTTGGTTCTAAATAATCTCTAGTATTTTTAAAAAAAAATCCAGGAGTTTTAGATCATTTTTACTATTTTATTTCTTGCGTTTTTGTCTCTTCATTTCTTCCAACCAATGATAAATCGACACATGGTAAGTACTGTTCATCTTCTTCCACCTCCGGCCAGCCACTTACAGAGAGCACATTCTTTTTCCTTCCATGGCTCTCCAAATTCAAATCACCATAATTTCTTATTTCCTCCACCAAATTGAGCAAGGCCAGGTCCGTTTGAAAGATATTGATGAGGAGAATCTATTTTTAACCTTCATTAGCCCTTAATCTTGCCGGAATTGGATAAAATTAGTAAAAACCGAAACACACTCAAACTTCAATAACTCGGCCGTTTCTCAACGAAATGATGAGCTTCCACCTCTCAATTCTTCGTCTCGGTGTCCTCTATCCCGTGCTCACCTTGCCCCGTCGGTCCAGTGCCGTTTCCCTTCCCAAAACTCGAGAAAACCCGACGTCCGGCGCACTCCAAAGACACCGGCGAGCCATCTATTGCTCCGGTGAGTTTCCGGGTAAACCAACCGCGTCACTTTGTACCATTTGCTTCCGTGATCACAACCAATCAATCGGATTTGATTTTCGTTGCAGTTTGATTTTGGATTTCGAGTTTGTTCATCGTCGGCCGTCGTTCCGTTCGTCGTCGATTCCTTCCAATCCGGTAACTTCTAGCGCAATTACTTTTAGCCGTAGAATCACCTTGTCATTCTCTACGCGATGCTCTCTTTCGTTTCGCGAAATTTCGTGTTTTTGTGCGGATTTGGCCGTCGTGCCGTTGGCCCGTTTTTCGCCGTCGTGGCTCGTCGCCGCTGTGTCTTGTCTCAGCGTTGCACCACCGGCCGCCTTGTGCCCTGGCTTCATGCCATGCCGCGCCGCCCTCGCCGTCACCCGAGTGCCGCCGCCGCTTGCCCCATGCGCCATACTGGCCGCTACACCACGCCATTGCCGCCTCTGGTCGACGCCGCGAAGCTCCCCACCAACAAGCTTCCCCCTCCGGTGAGCCCCCTCTTTTCCTTTGGCCGGCTCCTCCATTGTAGTTGCTCCATGACCATGTCATTTCTTTGCTCTTTTCTCTCTACAGAGCATTTGGGAAGAAGGCCATGAGCCAATGACGCGTGGGGTCCGCATGGAAGAGAGACAAGAAAATCAAAAATTGTTGAAAAAGAAAGATTCCACGGAATATTCCTCGGTTTTCCAATTTTCAGGATTTCCAAAGTTCAAACGCTTATATCTTTTCTGTCCGAACTTGGATTGACCCCATTCAAATTTCTAAATTCATCTAAATTCAAGATCTTTCTGTCAGTACTAATTTTGTAATTTTTGGATTTATTCTATTTTATTTTATTCATTTGGTTGTACCGTTTTGCGCGTAGCCGAATAAGCAGTAGTCGTCGCCGACGAAGGAGAAGATTTTCAGTGCAGCGCATCGCATCTCGTCGACGAAGGCAAGTCTCCTTGACGCACATTGATCCCATGTTTGCAAATGTTTTACAATGTTTTGTAAACGTGCATTGCTATCTTTATAACCGTATGTCAAATATAGACTGTTAGTTATTCCGAATTGCTATCATCTCCTTGATTGTTGATATCCATGTTTAATTGTAACCTTAGGACACTTTGTTATGTCATGCCTAATTTATATTGTGACATTTGATGGTTAGAACGGTAGTTTTGCTTAGTGCAAAAATTAATTAAAAGTCCTACGGGTGGGATTATATCAAAAGTATGATTTGAGAATTGTAGCAAAGTTCTTGCTGCTGTGATTGCAAAATAAAAATAAAATAAAAATGGTTTGGATTGGGGCGGAATGGTTTGTCGGGCGGGTGCGGATGGAGCACTGGTTCTGGTTTGTGAAAGCCGCCCTAATCAATTTAAGGACCGACGCTTATGACTGCCCATTCTAAGCATTACCGTACAACCACATGTCAAATGGGCTCTGACCTGGCTGAATAATTTGTAGAAACCTAACTTAGACTCACCAGATGGTGGAATGTGGGTGCTTGGATGGAGGCGGTCGATTTTCCCACACGGCGCAAGAAGGGCTTCTATATCGGCGATGGAACCCTAATAGCGGTGAAACCTCAGCGGGTGAGTCGGGTTAGGCGTATACATTGTAAAGGCCTCGTCATGATATCTCAGCCGGCACACCCAAGGAAGTGTGTTAATAGCTTGACAGCAAGAGAATATCATGTCTTGTGGGTAAAGCTGTACATCTCTGCAGAGTTAAAACTATTCGAATAGCCGTGCCTACGGTCAAGGGCAAAGCGAAGAATGTTTTCATACTGGTAGACTTGGTTTTGGTTTTAAAAATAACTGATGTTTTGTTTTGGGATTCGGGAGTGGATAGAACTCTTGAATATTTATTTGGCGGATTGAGCCAATCAGATAGATAGAACCTGTTTCGATCATTACGGATAGAGTCATGAGTTGGTTTACCTTAATCTTTTAAATGTGGCGGATAGAGCCTTTATACTAGTGATGGTGGATAGAACCTTCGCTGGAATATTAAATAATTCAATTGTTAAAATGTGCATTGTGAAAATTATTATTGTGTATGGTTTGATAAAACTTGGCTTTATGCAAAAGAACCCTATTAAGCCTTTCCTTGGAAAGCCCTACATGTTGCATTTTCCCAGACTTGCGGAGTACGTTTGTACTCACATGCTACACAAAATTTTGTCATCAGAGAATTACCAGGATGCAGTTGAAGATGAAGAATTCTATACCGAGAAGTTTGATGAAGGTCGCTAGGATAACTAAGCACGCGCTCCTAGTAGTTGTCTTTTGGGTTTTTCTTCTTTGTTATTTATTTCCGCTGCTTTGAACTATGGTCATGTGACCGAGAGATGTAATAAATAGCCATGTGGCTGGTACTTTATATTTATGCTAATACTTCGTTCTGTTTTGGTTATGATTATCACTGCTTCACTGTGTGTACTAGCAACTGATCGAGACTAGTACAGAAATACACAGGAGATTCCGGATGGTAAATCTGGGGTCTCACAGGCTGAAGCTCACTAAAGGTCTCTCTTTTTTAAGGAGTGGCAGAAATTCATCGGATTTGTTTCTATCACAACAAGAGCACACCGGATGTGGAGAAGACGGTCCCCTTTCCAAGGAGTGACTAGAGCTGACCGGATTTGATGGGGTCACGCCGGATTTGGAAGAGATGGGGTGTAGACGACAAGTGTTCTGCCATTTGCTCGTCAGTGATGGATCTGAGCACACTGGGATGGGATGGTGGTGTGGACTGACCTCATTCCCTTTCTTGTCTATGCTTATCTCAAAATGATGACACTAGTAAGTCGAGTGTTGTAGCAATTGTTTTTTTAATGTAACAGCACGAAACATCAAATGTTACATAAGTTTAATGGTTTCTTCATTGTTACAACAAGTTTTAATTTTTGTTGCAATATATACTTGTATTTGTTGCCTCGGTAATTAAATTTGTTGCACACTTTTGTTCTTGATTTTGTGTTTGCTGCATTTTGAACATAGATTTATTATAAACTTGCAACAATTGTTGTATGTCTGGGATTTTTTGTTGCGGTGGATCTTTCCTCATTCATTCACCGACCAAGACTATACCTCGCCATCCACATTTTTCACGTCCCAACTTCTCCCCCTTCCCTTCGGTGGCTAGTCTCTTGATGGGCGCATTTTTATTTTGTTGATTTTTTTTGTGTTTGTTGCACATTGATCAAATGTTTTGTTGCAAACTTAAGAACTAATCGATTCTTGGATTTTTGTTGCACTAGATGGAATGGCTGTGATTGAAGCCTTTGAGTGAGATTGGACAGTTAGAAGGAGCGTATGATGGAAAAGCTCCCATTGTACGTTCCGAATGCCGATAGCTGCTTTTAAGAAAAGTTGTTTTGAGTTATGTCGACGATCGGGATCGCCAACCGCAGAAAATGAGGTAGGGGTCAATGAGAAATGGGACCACAACTGCGCTTTGCTCGAACAGGGGAATGAGGTCGAGGAGGTCGATGGTCGGAGCTAGGGGACAACGAACGAGAGGGAGGATTATCCTGGTTCGAGCCCCTGATAAGGTAATAGCTCTACTCCAGTCACCTTGCGGTGGTGGTTCCTGATGTTTGTGAGTACAAGAGAGGGTTACAGCTCAATCTTGACGATGCTAAGTCTAAACTTGAACTCGGGTGTGTGTGCGCTGGGTTCTCCTGCCTAAGTGTTTACAAAGCCTCAGTCTTATACCCATTCTCCTTGCAACGTTCGGGAGTATTCCTCGGATCGTGGCCTTCATGCACATTGATAGCCGGTGGAAACCGTTCGATCCTTGCCACCAGCATTACTCCACGATCCCACGCTCGTGAATCGCCAAGTGATGACGATCGGGATCCAAGGAACGCCACCGACCTTGAACCATCCCAAACAGCAGGTCGTGAGGGCCCCGAGCTCGGAGATACTGCGCCCTAGGTCGAGCGGCCTCGAGCTTGATCCGAGTCTTTGATCGAGGCCTTCCGAGCTAGGGGACCGGTTGACTGTGCTGACCGACCAAGGGTTGTCCGGCCCCCGACAAGTTAGATGGATAAAAAACAATATGCTTTGGTCCAAAAGGAGAATGTATGGGTGGTATGCCCGTGTTGGGAAAGAGAACACATTTGTTTGGGTTAAAGCTAACTTTGCCACGTCTAAGCCTAGACATGATACATATTCTCAGGCCGTTGTTTTGTTTGTTGCTATAACTATGGCTTACCACACTTTTTTAGTCACATGTCCCACACGTTATAAAATCAATTTTTTGCTAAATTTTGCCACACTTGTGATGCTGAATTTTGTTGCCACAAAAAATGCGGTAAGCCACACTTACTTAAGATTAATTTTGGTAAAATTGGCTCCAAATCAAATAGCCCCAATGTCTAAGGTGCTCCAACACTTCGATGTTATTCATGCCTCTGCTTCTTGAAAAGCGGCTCAAATTGTTATAAAACAGTTGCATAGGTAGGTTATGATATGATATATCGTTCTACAAATTTTAAAATATAAATTCATTCTATACAGTGGGAAACAATAAAGACAAAATCAACTGGAAATAAAATCCAAAATAAAAAAGGAAAAATATAAAGCTACTATCACTGAAATTTGTCATTTTGGTTTCTCACATTTTTGTTTCCCAATGTGTAGAGCGAATTTGGATTTTAAATATTCTACTATGGTAGATCATATCATACACTACATATGTAATTTATTTTGGAATATTTTTATAACTATTTGGACTGTTTTTCAAGCAATAGAAGCACGGGTAGCGTCAGGTATGTTGGGAGCACTGAAACATCCTCGCTAGGGGAAAAGGACTAGAATGTTTTTTGGTAAAAAGAAATAGGGAAATTGCATATGCACCCTTTTAAAACTTGGCTATTTAGTTTTGCTCCTAGAAATGCACCTGCAAAAGTATAGAAAACTGCATATTGTCGCTAAGGGTCCTCTTAGTTGTATAATTGAATTGGCAATGTGGAATTGGAGTATCTATTCAATTTCTAGTGAAATTGGAATCTGTCTATAATTCCAATTTTTATGTTTGGCAGGCAAAAAAATTGTAAACTGGAAATGGCAAGTGCAATTCCATTTAGTTACCATTGTGATTTACGAGGAATCGTAAATCAGCTGAAGACAAACAATCATTCAAATGGTCGGAGTTCGTGGTGGTGGTACAACATACGGCAGTGGCGACTAGCATTGGAAGGGGCCCAATGACCGATGGCGATGTTCCATGAGCCAAAACACTCAGTCACCATGCTTGATGAAGAAGGGGTCATCGTGCTTGAACTAGATGAGTGGTGACTAGATCCAGAGCAATGGGCAGTGGGGGATCAGATAGGAAGAATGGAAAGTAGATAGCGGTGGCTGAGGTCCTTAGGAGCTCGCCTACAGCGGCCGCTGAGGTCCTCAAGAGCTCAGTTCAAGGGGGAGGTTTGTCGGTGCATCACGGTCATGGATTGGGCCGTGGTTGTCATTGTGATCTCGCCGGCAGCAGCACAGAGTTGGGTAAAGTTTGTTATAGAAGAGGAAAAAGGGATGAAGAAAAGGGTGATGGAGTTGAGATGGGGATGCTCAACTTCTAATTTCACCAGATCTGAGGATAGAAGGTCTAAATCGAAGGATCCATATGTTAGTGTAATAATGTTCCCTAATTCGGATGGAAAATGGAATACATTTCTAGTTACACTCTATGCTACAGGAGAATTACCTGTGTCTGCAACACGCGGCACTTTGTGCACGGGAGAAACTACAGTGGCCATCTCCACTGCAGTGTTTTTTGTTTTTTTTTTCTTTTGTTATTTTCTCTCTCGCTGTTTTATTTTTTATTTTTCTCTCTCTATGCTAAAAATGATGAAGTCCAATTATCTCTTTAATTATTCATTTCCAGTGACACTTTGGTAATTTTTTTCGCATCTACTTCTATAGCTTTTTAAATATTTACAGTCTATTTAGGGCCTGTTTAGAGCTCAGATCCCAAATTTCTCCCGAGATCCAAACTTGTAGGCTAAAATAAAGTAAATTAAGTTTATATTTTGGCCTAAAATATAAATAAGATGATCCATCTAAACATTCTTAATGTCTTCACGACTCCAAACTTCACGGATCTGTGGAAGCTAGAAAACCAGCTCCACCGGATCTACGGATCTAAGAGAATTTGAAACTGCACTCAAATGCGCCTTAATATAGTGTATTTGGATTCGAATCCCTACGTAAGGATCCCGCAGCAACGCGCGAAATGTTTGCCGGTATGGTTTTTGCACGTGGCTGCCTGATATAGCGACACGCGCGGCCGGGCGAGCCCGCCGATTTCCCAGGCCGCACACAGAACGGCGGATTTCACGAGAATCCAATAACGCGCGGCCGGATCCTCTCCGGTCCGGCGCAGTAAAAGGCAAGGAACAGGCCGGCCTCCTTGCGCAGCCCAGCCACTTCGCCGGTCAGCCCACAAGAGGGCCGGCCACCCATCTGCATATTGCAACTTTGGAAACACCTTCTTCTCATCTTATTCAGATCGGAGGCCACAGGGGCAACTTTGCAAGTCTGAAACCGCCCCGAACGTGCCGAAAACGCTTTGGGCCCATGTGGTGTGGATGGGCGGCCTTTCTCTACTCGGCCGGCCTGCTTGGCTTGAACGGTGAGCCCCACAGGATACAGACGTGGATGGAGGACGGTAGAGCTACCGCCGGCCGGAGCCAGAAGAGAGCGCGCGTTCGAGCCCGTGCCGCCCGCGCCGCGATTTCTGGTGCCAACTGCGGACTGCCGATGCGGCGCCGGGCGCGCACCGCCGATACCTGATCAGTGGGCGCGGTGGACATAGGCACGAAAATCGAAACGGAATTTTTGATTTTTTGGGTAGGAAAATAAATCAAATGGAAGTTTTTTTAGAAATAGAAAATATCGGTAAAAAATAGAAATGTAATTTTTTTTATCAGAAACAGAAACATGAGAGTTATTTTTGACGAAAACATAAATTTCGTATAAATAAAACCGGAAACTTGGCCTAAAAAGAAGAATGGAGAATTTATATATTTTTAAATTAAATAATTTCAAATATACAAATGGCTTTATAGAAAATATCAAATAGAGTTAAAAAATTCTAAAAAATTCTCAAAAATACTTTAGAATATTTTGAACCTAGAAAATTATTTTTAAGATAATTTTGGTTTCTTTTTCATGAATAAATTAAATTTATAAATATAAAAATAGCAAAACGACATTTATAAACTCCAAAAAATCCATGATAAATATAAAAAAATTTATAAATGAACATTGAACAATAATATAAAAAATTTAGGATGTTACACTTTTAAAGTTGGAGGAGCAAGATGATGTCGATGATAATGATATGGAGAAGAATATGATGATCTGATCTAGGGAACAAATAGCGAGCCTTCAATTGTCAAACTTGAGAAAAATTTTCTAGTGATATCGGCAAACATAATATTATTCTTGTATCCGCCTTGGAGGTGGAATGAGTTACATTATTTTTGCGGTCATGTACTATGTTCTTTTGAATTTTTTTTTACTTTTGTTTCCGCATCTGTTTCTGGGGTTTTTTATTTCGTTTCTGTTACCGGTAAAAGATGTGGAAATGGAAATTGAACGATTATTTACCGACCGTTTTCGTTCCGTTTTCATCCCTACATGGACATGCAGCCAATTATACGGTAAATTTAGTATAGAATGTTCTTTTTTTATGAAGTGGATCTTATGACTTATTATTTATTTATAATTTTACAGTAGTAAAAATACTTTTAACAAAACAATAATTATATTTGATTTTTTACTATCTATCATATACGATCTATATAATACGCAGTAAGTAAAAGTAAATTTTTGGGCAAAGTTACCTTTTTTTTCCCCGGCTGTCATCCCATCACTGTATTAATTGTCTGGGTCCCACGAGCAACTGAGCATCATCTACTGTTAGCTTGCTTTGCTACGACAGAGAATTTGGCAGGAAATAGTGGGTGGATCTCCCATCAGGCAGACCTTATCATTTCTCACACAGCGCCGATCTGCTTTAAGACTGGATGGCACGATCTCTCGTGCGTACTCCGAACAGCGCCGAAGGACCCCAGGTCTGTCAGTTACGAAGCATACACATAACGTACGTAGCGATATATGAAGAAAATTCTACAGATGTACACATCATGATGCAGAAACTTCCGTGCCTTTGCTTCCAGATCCATATGGAACAGGTCACGAAACGCGTACCTACGTGCAAACAGTGGGCGAGCTATAAGACTGTTTCGTGGGTCTAAAACAGGTCACGAAATGCAATTACAACGAAAGGAACGCGTTGGAAGGAGCGCAAGTGGACAAGGGCGAACCCTAGCCGGGACTAGAGCCTTTCAATGGATGCTCTTCTTAAGCGTCTATATCTATCTACGAAGGCAGTGAGTTATCGAGTTTGGAGTAAAAAAAAAAAAGATGAGAGATACTTCTATGCATCTCTTTTTAAAACTTATATAAACATTAAAGTATAAATAAATAGTATATAGTGATTATTTATTCTTTACTTATGTCAAGATAGAAGTAAGATACTAAGATTGTTAAACTATTCCCGGAAACACCGCCTCAGTTTTAGACTTTTAGTCCTAGGTTGGGTCACTGCGAGCGATGGGAATCCGGATCGCATCGCGGCACAGGAAAACCTCACAATCGTGGTGATCAGTACCGGATACGCGGGGAGACCGAAGCAAAGCAGATCTCCTCCGTCCTCATGCGACGCAACAGCTGTTGAGACGAGAAAACAACAGGTGCGGTAGAGCGTGGCGTCCGCGTCACAGAATCCGCGACCCCAGATTTGGGTGCCTCCGCCAACCACTTTGCTTCGTCTGCTCGTTGCTTCCTGTAGATAGCATGGGTGCTCCCATACTTTCACTCTTAATACAGATTATATAAATCTTAAAACAAATAAAAAGTAAGAAATTATTATCTATCTTTCATTTAGACTTTAATATTTGTGCAATTTTAAAAACCGGGCTTAGCTAAGCCCGGTTGGCGTAGCGCCAGATACGTGTACGTGTTTGCCCGCATTTGAGTTCGCTCAGCGTGAGCGCTCATAGGAGCCAAGTGCAAGTGTGTGTGGGTGTGTGTATGCTTTCAAAAGAAAAGCATAGGGGCACCTTTCAAAAGTATTTATTATAGACAACAACTCATGTAATAATGTTTTATATTGTCTATATTGTCGTTTCTTCACGAAGACACGGCTATACTCTTTCTTTTTTTC
Source organism: Guadua angustifolia (assembly GCA_036346375.1). Lineage (NCBI taxonomy): Eukaryota > Viridiplantae > Streptophyta > Magnoliopsida > Poales > Poaceae > Guadua > Guadua angustifolia. Next base: position 9,589,644 of record CM070521.1, on the reverse strand, counting down.
TATCCCTTTCATGTTAGTGAAAATCTTACGTGATAAAACTTATAAACAGATGATATCATGCCATTGTATATGGCTTAATCGGACGACTTAAAGTAGAATCTCAAAGATTTGGCAGGGGAGAGTTGGTAACAACCGAGAAATCGTCAAACCTAAACTAGGGAACTCCAAATCCGAGGATTTCCACGTAGTACAAGTGAATGCTTGGCTGCCGTGGCTAGCTCAGCTTTGTATGGGCTCATCAGCAGCTAAGCAAATGGGTTGTATTTTGATTAGTGTGTGAGCCATGCTGTGCATGTATGTATTCTTTCATTACCTTATATATGCACGAGTTGCATAATGCCCCTCCCTACCTTCACTCCAAAACATGAATATGCATGGATCACTTAAACGAGGCATTTGCAGATTCGCATGCAGCAATAGTGCGTTTCGCATATAATTATAGTATAAAATACCATGGTATTATTAAAAACCATAGTATTATTTAGAAACTATAAAAATATATTGCTTCCAAACAGAACTTAGTGTTTGATACGTGTGGTTACCGTCGTACTGACCTGGTAATTAGTTTGTGAACAAAGACGTAACTGGGGTAGCACATACCGATCGATGTACTAGCAAACTGGTAGTTCACACCTGGAGAAGAATTTTGCTTTACCAAATCGCCAAAATGATCCATATCTTTCAGGTCAGCCAACAAGAGTACACAGTCCAAGAAACGAAAATCTGAAGGCAGATAGGGAAAAGCCAGGGAACAAAACAAAATGGTGGACCATTCGCCGGCTTGCCGTAGAATACAGAGGTGCTGATGTTGCTGTTGGGTCTATTCTTTTGTGGAGTCAATTCCTGGCAAGATTTGGAGGAAATCTGCTCAGGATTTTGCTTTCCATGAGGTGAGATTTCCTTTAGTCATTACACTTATTTTTCTCCATCTTCTTTCTCTTTCCTCGTATCTCCTGGAATCCTTTCATATGCTTATATATATACAAACTCAACCACACACTCACCATTGAAAAGCAAAGCCCTCAGGCCAAGCACACACACCTCCTGCCTTTCCTCTACCATTCTTGCTTTCTCCTCATAGTCTCCTACTCCCTCATCAAACAGAAACGCACAACCAGAGAAAAACACATACAATTCTGCTCTCTTCCTTCTTTCATGGCAGTGGATACAGAAACTCAATTCCATGTCCTGGCCGTGGATGACAGCCTTCCTGACAGGAAGCTTATCGAGAGGCTTCTCCAGACCTCTTCCTTCCAAGGTATTATCACCAGGTTCTTGCATACCTGCAGCTTTACTTCTTTTCCTTTGTTGCTATGGAACGTGGCATCTGATGCAAGGTTTGGTGTGCTTTGCTTTGCTTGTGCAGTTACCACTGTTGATTCTGGCAACAAGGCTCTGGAGTTCTTGGGGCTCCATGAACACGAAGACAGCCTAGTTTCTGTTCATGCAGATGCAGACCAGATGGTAAGAAGATGGTTACCATGTGTTAATCATGTGCAGTTGTGTTCTTGTTTTGATTTGAAGAAGGATTTCTGATGGATTTGGTTTTTGGTTTTGCTCCTGCGTGGATAACCAGGATGTTGCGGTGAACCTGATCATCACAGACTACTGCATGCCAGGCATGACAGGATATGATCTGCTCAAGAAGATCAAGGTAATTTACATGCTTGCTCTAGTAACTCTTGGTACCATCATTCCTCAAAAACTCTAGGTGCTACCATCGATTTGATCCACTGAAGACAGATGTGCCTAAATATGTCTATCTGGTTTATTCAATCAGGAATCGTCGTCTCTCAGGGACATCCCGGTTGTGATCATGTCGTCTGATAACATTCCTTCAAGGATCAATAGGTGAGCGCTCTTATGGATCTATAATATCGTTTAGATCATCTGTTACATAACACATGTCATGGTATTTGGATGAACAAATCAAAGTTGTGCAGGAAAGTTAGTATATACCTGACTCAAATGATCCCCAGAAAGAACATCATCGTATAAAGAAAAGAAATCTTCATATAGTTGCATATCCCCTTATTATTTGCATTAAGATATAGAAATCAAGAAGTTCATGACTAAATTGGAGATCACTCCGAATCCTTAATGATTTGGCGTCGTGTCACATGTCGTATAATAAAGGAACAAGCCCCACACAGCTCACACCGTCCTACTATTCTACCCCGACAGTTTTGTTATAGAATAATTACAAGGATATGAAATGATACGCAGATCAATGCTGTCGATCTTGCAAGCTTTGGTATCTTATAAAATGGGTTATAGTTGCAGACAACTCACTAGCATCACTTGTCTTTGTCCCAGTATTATATTTCTGTCTGCACACATGGAGAAAAAAGAGTTGGGCACTAAAAGTAAAAGTAAAGAACCTCTTCTGATGTCCTAAGATACGGATAGAAAGAAAACTGTAAAGAAGTAGCACAAGAAGAATAAGTTGTGTTTCCTGAATGGCATGTCATGCTTTTTGATCTTAGAATAAACGCTCATATGTCTTTGGTTTTGATATTGTGAATCAGATGCCTGGAGGAAGGAGCAGACGAATTCTTCCTAAAACCAGTACGGCTATCAGACATGAGCAAGCTAATGCCCCACATTCTGAAAAGCAGGTGCAAGGAGCACTACCACCAGGAACAACACCTGCAAAGCAACAGCGATAGGCCCAACAGTAAACCCACGAACAACAGCGACAGAGATAGCAGCAAGAGCCGCAAGAGAAAGGCAGCAGACGACAAAATTTTGCCCCAGGCAATCAGACCAATGCACAACTAGCAGAATTAGCAGCAGACTGATTATATGACAGCGAATTATTTTTGTTTTCTTGGCTCTTTCCCTTGCTCAGTGTTTGGCTTACTAATTTGTAAAACAGCTGTTAACCCTTAGATTGCAAAATAGAATGGCAACCGTAAACCGAAACCGCTTGAATCCAAGGGAGCAATTTTCTAATCTATGCGACACATTTCAATATTCAAATACCTGCTGTATAAAAGGCCATTGAACACATCTTGTGCGGAATTTTCCAAGAAACATCTGAAATTGATTACCAATAACATATAACTCAAGTTTTCTTACTATGTTCAGGTGAGTTTGGCAAAGAACACTCACATAAAACAACATAGTAGGTTAGTAACATTAGCCGTGAGGCGATTGTTGCTAACAGCTTACTACAGACTTCCTCCATGGAAACACAAGGATCCCTCAGAAAATACAACGGTATGTCACATGATTCCCAGTAAGCTCGCTGTCATATGTAATTTTAACCACAGTTCCCTTGCCAAGGCCATAGTAGCGAGCAACAGCATCGGTCTCTAGCATGCGAGGCAACTGAAAGATACAAGCACCGATTTCAGCAAAGTAGTGTAAAAATACTTTATAACAAGTTGAGGTAGCTATACTAAAATAAGATTCCCAGGGCAAGAAAGCTAAAAACAACTGTGATTTGGTATTTCAGGCACATCAAGTTTCCAACAATCAAACTAAAGAAAAATGTGGATCCCCTCAACTAATATAAAACATAAAATGGGCATATTTTTAATTCAAACCTCATTTATGGTAATTTAGCAAATTATCAGCACAATATGTCTATTGAGACCCAGGTGGTCAGCATGGTAGCATGTTATCATTCATCTCTCCATTATCACATCCAAGCACCCTAAGGGATTGCAGTCTCCTTGATGGTCACATTCATGTTGCAAACAAAACCAAGTACAGCATCATGGTGTTATAGCAAGCAACAAGCAGACCAACAGGCAACAACCAGAGCCAGGCTGTGTTGTGGAGGAAATAATTGCGTTCAGCAGGATGTAACAGAAAAAGGCTACATAATTCACATAGCACAATGAATTTCAATGTCAGTATGATTAAAAAAAAAGAATGGTACTTTCAGCATGAAACACTTGACTGCCACAAAATATTAGTTGATTAGTTCGATAATACTAGTGTGAGTTCCAGTATATAATTCAAAAAGATAATCATACAAGTCACCCACCAAGTTTGAAGTTCACTCCATTCATGACATAGATAAACCATATTAACCCAATAAGAAGATCAAGAAGCAAGGAAATAAAGTAAACAAGAGTCCAAACAAGAATTTATCAAAAGGTTACCAACACCATTTTTCCAGTTAGAAATTATTGCCTACATAATAGATCTTGTCTTAAAGCTGGTGATCTAGGACGGCGAAATGGGGCACCATGGTCCATGGGGCTTGGGCACCATAATTTTAAATGCGTGAATTCAAGCCAACTTCAAGTATATTTTCCAAAACTTTCAGTTTTTTTTTTCTCGAAAACGCAGGAGAACTGCATTTCATTAATACAAGAAAGAGAGATACAAAGGCCAAGAGGCCAGCAAGAGGGGGCAAAAACTAAACAGCAGCCACCCACCAACAACCCATGCAACCAATAATTCAAGAAATAGCAGGAAAAAACAACACTGCCAAAAACCACCACTAGACCAGGAACAAAACTAGATCAATCCTAAGGCCAAATTTTTGAGGTTCAGAGCTCACCTCACACCATATGGCACCTTCCTCCCTATCATTTGTAAACGGCTTATTGCTTGGGAAGCATTGTTAAACACACAATCATTACGATGCTTCCAAATTTCCCAAGCCACAAGGATGATCGGTGTTGAGACCTTTCCTATATTGTTTCGCCACCCTTTGGTTTATCTGAAGCCACCAACTAGAGAAAGAGATTGATGACTGACGAGGAGCCAAATCGTGCATCCCCAGGCTGCTGAAAACAGTGAACCACACTTGCCTTGTAAATACACAGGAAATGAGTATATGCTGAATACATTCCTCAGATTGATCACAAAAAGGGCAAGCACTCGGATGTGGTAGGCCATGCCTTGCTAACCGCTCCGCAGTCCAGCATCTATTGAGCACAGCAAGCCAAACGAAAAATTTGCAGCGAGGGTGCCCAAGATTTCCAAATAAGTTTCAAGGAGCAAAACCGATAGACCCTTCAAAGAACGCATTATACGCTGATTTACTAGAGAAAACTCCATCCCTGAAAGCTTCCAAAATGCTGATCAGGAGCATCAGATTGCAGGTTAACACTGCTCAAGGAATTCAGAGGAGCAGGAAATCAGCAAGGACATGAACAGAAAGAGGACCTTGAATATCTTCAATCCATTGCCCATTTTCTAGAGCTTGACATACTGTCCTATGATTGACAATTAGCGAGAAACTAAAGAAAAATGCTAGGGCTAACTCAGCTATTGTTTTCCCCTGCAGCCAACATCTTTCCAGAATTTAGAGGGTATATACCCATCTATAACAATTCAGATAATACTAGTGTGAGTTCCAGTATATAATTCAAAAAGATGATCATACAAGTTACCCACCAAGTTTGAAGTTCACTCCATTCATGACATAGATAAACCATATTAACCCAATAAGAAGATCAAGAAGCAAGGAAATAAAGTAAACAAGAGTCCAAACAAGAATTTATCAAAAGGTTACCAACACCATTTTTCCAGTTAGAAATTATTGCCTACATAATAGATCTTGTCTTAAAGCTGGTGATCTAGGAGCAAATGGGGCACCATGGTCCATGGGGCTTGGGCACCATAATTTTAAATGCGTGAATTCAAGCCAACTTCAAGTATATTTTCCAAAACTTTCAGTTTTTTTTCTACAGCAGGAGAACTGCATTTCATTAATACAAGAAAGAGATACAAAGGCCAAGAGGCCAGCAAGAGGGGCAAAACTAAACAGCAGCCACCCACCAACAACCCATGCAACCAATAATTCAAGAAATAGCAGGAAAAACAACACTGCCAAAAACCACCACTAGACCAGGAACAAAACTAGATCAATCCTAAGGCCAAATTTTTGAGGTTCAGAGCTCACCTCACACCATATGGCACCTTCCTCCCTATCATTTGTAAACGAGCTTATTGCGGGAAGCATTGTTAAACACACAATCATTACGATGCTTCCAAATTTCCCAAGCCACAAGGATGATCGGTGTTGAGACCTTTCCTATATTGTTTCGCCACCCTTTGGTTTATCTGAAGCCACCAACTAGAGAAAGAGATTGATGTGACGAGGAGCCAAATCGGCATCCCAGGCTGCTGAAAACAGTGAACCACACTTGCCTTGTAAATACACAGGAAATGAGTATATGCTGAATACATTCCTCAGATTGATCACAAAAGGGCAAGCACTCGGATGTGGTAGGCCATGCCTTGCTAAGCTCCAGTCCAAAGATCTATTGAGCACAAAAGCCAAACGAAAAATTTGCAGCAGGGTGCCCAAGATTTCCAAATAAGTTTCAAGGAGTTCTTTCAGAATTTAGTAGAAGCACCATTACCCACCTCGGTCACCACAACCATGTCAAAAAGAGCTTTTGCACTTGGCTGTACCTGAAGATGAAGACCTGCCCAAGGACTGTTAGGGTCTGTTTTTTGCAACCACAACCATCCAATGCGAAGAGCCCATCCTTGCAAATAAAGGTTATGAATTCCAAGGCCACCAAACTGCAGCGGCCTGCACACCTTTTGCCAAGAAACAAGGCAATTTCCTCCTGAGCCTTATCTTTTCCTTTCCAAAGAAAGCCTCTCCTTATTCTATCAATAGACTTAATCACCCATTTTGGTAAATCCAATGCAATCATTTGATAAATAGGGTTGAAGATAACACCAGACGGACCATGATTAGCCTACTGACCGATTCATAAGGAAAGCCTTCCAACCCGGAATGAAACACATACCTTTGAAGAAAAGATACATGGAATTCAATTATTTGGATCAATTTAGATCACATGCTTTGCTGATTTATATATAAAATCAGCACATACCTACAATCAAACTATCGCTCAAAAAAAAAATGGAAACTCTAGTTTGAATTGAACTAACACTTGGGTGGAGGTGGAAGGCAACTTAAACTCAACATCTTAAAATTTTCAAAAATTTTGAAAAAAATACTAATGCAAATTTGAACAATTTAGATCACATGCTTTGGAAACACCCATTTTAGATCATAGTGCTCAACATCTTAAAATTTTCAAAAATTTCAATGCAAATGAGGAAACAACATGGTGCCCCATGTGTGTGTGTGTATATATGTACACACTACTTAGCTAGTCTTATGTACTCGTATACTACACATACATACCCTCCATTGCGTGAGATACTCCCTAAGTTGTGAGATATGGCATAAGGAGTAACAACTTTTGGGAGTAGAAAAGAGGCTTCCTATACACACACACACATTCTACTCACGGGAGTAGTTACTCCCACCTCTGAAATACCATCTAGACGAATTTGAAATACTCCTTTATCACTTTGGGTATACTTATATACGTAAGATGTTCCAATGCGAACTACATGACAAAATTGCATGGAATAGCGTATTTTGCAAATACCTTCATATATGCACATAAAAAGGAGTATGTCTAAAACAATGTACATACCACCCCTATGTCGTATCTCACAATGTAGGGAGTATATCGCATAACGGAGGGTATGTATGTGTAATATACAGGTATATAAGACCATCTAGGTGGTATGTACACTTTTTCAGAGATGGTATGCACATTGTTTTAGACATACTCCTTTTTATGTGCATGTATGAAGGTATTTACAAAATACGCTAAAGAACATACACTCCTATGCAATTTTGTCATGTGGTTCACATTGGAATATCTTATAATTAGTATGTGAGCGTACCCAAAGTGATAAAGAAGTAATTCAAGTCTATCTAGGTGGTATTTCAAAGTGAGAGTAACTACTCCCAGGAGTAGAGTGTCTGTGTGTGTGTGTGTGTGTGTAAACTCTGTAAGATTGAGCCAAATATTTCATCAGAAACAAGAGCAACTGTGCTTCCATTTTAAGTATACTTGTCTGATAGTTACCGCAATTTAGAATAAATTTATTTCAGACAGCAGTCACAAAATTCACATTAGAAATCAGTACCAAATTCTAAAGTGCTGTCAGCAAATTATAGACAAACATACCTGTGAATCCTCCAAATTATACTCCTTCAGGAGCTTGGCTTTTTCCTCTGCAGTCAACACTTCATGCTTGGGTTTCAGGACATGCTTAGTAATGTTTACCAGTAGTTCTGTGATCTACCATTGGAAGAGCACATCAATTCGAATATGTAGATAAAACAGTAAAACATAAACTGTACATGATTAAAGTCATGAAACTGTAAAAAAAAGTTTCCATATTAAGAGCATAACTTGCAGAAACATATATATCGAATTAAGATGCTAACCAATATGACAATATAGTCACTAGTCAGTATTGATACTGAAGGAGCAAAAAGTACATAGAAGTTACTTGCTGTTCTTTACTTAATGGAATGCCATTGTACTTATGATACAAAGAGACTCAACTTTAGAATAGGACATTAACGAGTCAAACAAAACTAACCTGGAATATCTCTACTTTAAATGTAAAGATCTCCTTGATAGACTCTCTAGCTCTAGACATTATTTTCCCCTGCAATATCAGAATCAGTCTAGACAAGTTTTCTTCTTTGGTTCGGCCATATATCTCCCGGATAGTTGCGATTTTGACAGGCTCAGGTGGACAGAATACAATTTGCACCTGAGCTAAGACAAAGTTAGATAGTATCTATTACTCCTTTGCAAAAGGGGAAAATTAGATGTGACAAGAAATAACATTATGCATGCAAAAAAAGAGATAAAAGCACTCGTATTATATGTCATGAGCTCTGCTATACATATGATTTTTGTAGTACGATTTTGCTATGACAGAGCAAATCATGTGATGAAGTAGCTCATGCATCATGCAAACTTTGGGCCCACACAGAAATATAAAATAGGCACTCACTTCATCGATTCAATCCATATCCAAACCTCTTGGCGTAAAGAGTTCAAATTGACAAATCCAACATCATCAATTATATGCAGATAAGGCTGAGGAAAACGTTAAGGGTTGGGCATAACTTTTGTGTGCAATCTAGATACTGATGTTTTGAATTTGTATTAGATTACAAAACAAAGGGATGTATTTGGATGGATTGGGTACATCACGGCAAAGAAGAGTGCAAGAATAATCAGATGTTCACGTTTTGGATGGACATTGAGTCATGAAGTATTTGGGCTTCGAAGCTGACACAATGTTCACACAAAAGGTTTTTCGTCATATCGTGCATTGTACGCGGAGCATCGTCTGTGAAGCATTTCTCATATGCTATGTTATGTAGGCATTAAACTTCACTAGATAATAAATTGAGCCATCCATTCGCAGAATGATGCTAACCAAAACAATCAGAACCACAAGAATAATAATTTTACTAAACCATATTATTAACATCAACATGCCCCCGAGATGAATTATTGAAGAAATGGTAACAGAAGACTAATATCCTCCCCCTCCCCCATTTTTCCTTGTAACTACTTGATTTTTCGATTTTACAATGGTTCTTCTACAATGAGTATGGTCTTTAATCATGAGCTTAAATCAATGATATCACAGGAAGGAATATGAAAGCCACCTTCTTGGAGAGGTCGGAGGCGAGGGTAGTGGAGAAGCCGAGGCGTTCGATCTCAGGCTTCTCGGCCCACCACGCACGGAACTCCGGGAGGGTGCGGGCGATCTCCGACTCCGGAACGCTGTAGCCGCGGTCGCGCAGCATCTCCAGCGCCGTGCGGCGCGCCAGGAACAGGCGGTGACTCTCCACGCTGCCGCCGCGGTCGACCATCGACGATATGCAGCCGACGACCTCGGGGACGTCGTCGACGGCGGGGGCAGGGGCGGCGGCGTAGGGCGCGGTGGAGGCGGCCGTGCTCTCCGCCGAGTTCATCGTGATTGACGATTGCTGGGAGGGGATGAAATCCACTTCTCCCCTACTTCTGTTGGAAAGGGCTTTTGAGGTTTAGTGGGAAACGAGGAGTCTCAGTGCGTTTCTGATATTTGACACCGAGATATCTTTCGTGACAAACTGATGATATCTTATTTTTCAACTTCGTCCGGATGTCGGATATTGAAAAATCATTTTAAAGGGTATCAAATTTCAAAATCTCTCGTCTCAGTGCGTCTGACACAAACACCGAGAAATCTAGCCCGTGACAAACTGACAATCACAGAAGCGATGGCAAGTGATAGAGCTCAAACACTACTTCACTCTCATTTCGTACATCTCTACACGTTTTGGTAGTTTCTCATGTCTCAAGATTATCTCACTTACAAATGTACTGATCGGATAAAAAATTGATCATATTCTAGTTCCTCCAGCTGCAGATGGAGAATCAATTTGTTTTTTCTCGCACTTTATTTCAACCTCAAATGTTCATTACCATTCTGTTTGGTACGAGACAGATCAATACCGAGTACTGACCCAGGAGGGGGAGCACTAAACCTATCTCCACCAACAAAACAAGTTTTACAAGGAAAATTAACTCTGCATGTCATGTCAGTCACCACCAGCCAGGATGGTAATTTTGGCTTTTGATCAACGACATAACCGAACGTGTCTGAGTATATTGACTATCTTAGCCCAAAGAAAGAAGACACATTATGACAAGCACTGTGTCTTCAGCATTTCCATCAATCAGCACACCCTTACTTTGCATGTTTAACAGTCTCCCCTACTTGGAACAGCTTCTCCAACTTTGCATTGGAGAGAACCTTATTAGGATCCAGCTCCATGCGTGCCTTGTTATATGCATCAACGGGGAAACGCTTCCTCAACCTAGCCTGGAGTTCAGCAAGCTCATCCTTGTCCTTTGGAACCTAGGGAGGAATGGAGAAACAATAATCAGTAGGTACGCAACTGCAGCTGGGCCACTGCAATGCATGCGGGAGAACAGATCATTCTCTCCAAATTAACAAGCCTGGTACTAATTTCGATCATATCTGCAGCAAACAACTATTAACAAACAGAAAGTTATAGCTGCACAGATCTTGCAACCAGCAGTAAAAGTTCGCACCTCAATTTTGGCCCAGTGTTCATATGCAGAATAATCATCCCATAGACTCGTTTGTGTCAGACTTCTGTAACTAAAGAACTCCTCTGTAATTTCCTTCCTTTGGCGAGCATCCGATGTTGGTAAGTACATTATTATACCAACCTGCATTGCATAAATCACAGTATGTCGGTCAATAAGGTTAAGTACTCCATAAGACCTTGTGAAAATTTTTCGCAATGACTGAACAGAAAGGGGGAAAGGCAACTACAGCATCTCATGAAGTGATCCAGGTTTTACAGGAACATGGTCAAAAATCCCAAAAAAATTTTTTGCAGAAGTTGCAGAGCTCTCCAAAGCAGTAAAAACTCTGCCAGTGTTGTGTCATGTATTCATTTCACACTGTTCCATTGTAGTTTATATCTAAGAAATTTGGGAATGGATAGCAAAGACTGCAGAACAGGACCACAGATTATCTACACTAAAGAAAAGATTTCCCCATACATTTGTAAAAGCAGCATGAAGCAAGAGAGATCTTCTATGACAATATTATAGCAGAACTTATCAGAAAGACCACCTATAGATTACAAGAAATTCTGATTTCTGTGGGTAGAGTTGCTATGTATCAGCTTGTAAACTAATTATCCAACACCAAAGTATGGACCCAGTTATGCAGTACAGCAGCGAACAAATTAGTATGAGATGTTACAAGCTTAAGGTTGATGCTGACAACAGCATTGATTAACACTTCCAAAAAAAGTATTGTATAAGAACAAATTACCCAAGAAAATAAGTCATCTTCTCCAGAGCTGGATGCTGGGCTCATCGGACTCTTGCTGCAGGCAGTCCAACGCTGTTCAATAGGCGCAGGTGCAGGTATATCTTCCTTCTCAATCAACTGCAGCAACTCCTCTATATAATCCAAATCCTTCATACTTGGATTTAATAGGGTTCCCGCAGGGAAGCAGGTTTCAGAAACCCACTGCTGCCCACCACAATCGAAACCTAATATTTCATCACTCCAACCCAGGCGATATCCCTCTGACTTCTTCCAATACTCAGCTTCAGCTTTATTAATTCTGATCACGTGATCTTTATCCAGAGGATCAAGGGCAAGCAACTGGTCCCTCAGCTCAGTAAACGAAAGTTGATCTATTTCTGGGTTATTACTTTCTGCTTCAGTTCTGAAAAACATCTATAAGGTGGCATAAGCCAGAAACCAAAGAAATGCTATTGCTGAGGAAAGCTAGAAAAAATTACTGCAAATAAATTCAAAATAAGTTCATTTCGGTAGATATGCAAGTGATTCCAACAGTTTTTCAGTATTCCAGTTAACTGCATAAACCTACAGTTTTAACTTGCTGTGCATATTATTTCAAGTTAGTAGCTGAATGCTTGAATGCTCCTTGCTCTAAATCAATTAATCAACTAGCAGACACAAAATTCCCAACTTAGACTTTTTCAGTACACAACTCTTCGCACCGCCATTATCTCTTCCTTTCTATACAAGGCTCAACAAAGGGTAAAATCTCAGGGATGAGAGGATAAACTTGGCAACATATCCTGTGCATACATGGCTTACATATTCTAGTTCCTCCAGCTGCAGATGGAGAATCAATTTGTTTTTTCTCGCACTTTATTTCAACCTCAAATGTTCATTACCATTCTGTTTGGTACGTAATAGGCAGAGACCAGAGTTGCAGGTGTGAATCAAGGAATAAGCCTCTCCTGCAACAAACGCATCACCTCGGTACCGAGTACTGACCCAGGAGGGGGAGCACTAAACCTATCTCCACCAACAAAACAAGGTTTACAAGGAAAATTAACTCTGCATGTCATGTCAGTCACCACCAGCCAGGATGGTAATTTTGGCTTTTGATCAACGACATAACCGAACGTGTCTGAGTATATTGACTATCTTAGCCCAAAGAAAGAAGACACATTATGACAAGCACTGTGTCTTCAGCATTTCCATCAATCAGCACACCCTTACTTTGCATGTTTAACAGTCTCCCCTACTTGGAACAGCTTCTCCAACTTTGCATTGGAGAGAACCTTATTAGGATCCAGCTCCATGCGTGCCTTGTTATATGCATCAACGGGGAAACGCTTCCTCAACCTAGCCTGGAGTTCAGCAAGCTCATCCTTGTCCTTTGGAACCTAGGGAGGAATGGAGAAACAATAATCAGTAGGTACGCAACTGCAGCTGGGCCACTGCAATGCATGCGGGAGAACAGATCATTCTCTCCAAATTAACAAGCCTGGTACTAATTTCGATCATATCTGCAGCAAACAACTATTAACAAACAGAAAGTTATAGCTGCACAGATCTTGCAACCAGCAGTAAAAGTTCGCACCTCAATTTTGGCCCAGTGTTCATATGCAGAATAATCATCCCATAGACTCGTTTGTGTCAGACTTCTGTAACTAAAGAACTCCTCTGTAATTTCCTTCCTTTGGCGAGCATCCGATGTTGGTAAGTACATTATTATACCAACCTGCATGGCATAAATCACAGTATAAGGTTAAGTACTCCATAAGACCTTGTGAAAATTTTTCACAATGACTGAACAGAAAGGGGGAAAGGCAACTACAGCATCTCATGAAGTGATCCAGGTTTTACAGGAACATGGTCAAAAATCCCAAAAAAATTTTTTGCAGAAGTTGCAGAGCTCTCCAAAGCAGTAAAAACTCTGCCAGTGTTGTATCATGTATTCATTTCACACTGTTCCATTGTAGTTTATATCTAAGAAATTTGGGAATGGATAGCAAAGACTGCAGAACAGGACCACAGATTATCTACACTAAAGAAAAGATTTCCCCATACATTTGTAAAAGCAGCATGAAGCAAGAGAGATCTTCTATGACAATATTATAGCAGAACTTATCAGAAAGACCACCTATAGATTACAAGAAATTCTGATTTCTGTGGGTAGAGTTGCTATGTATCAGCTTGTAAACTAATTATCCAACACCAAAGTTTGGACCCAGTTATGCAGTACAGCAGCGAACAAATTAGTATGAGATGTTACAAGCTTAAGGTTGATGCTGACAACAGCATTGATTAACACATCCAAAAAAAGTATTGTATAAGAACAAATTACCCAAGAAAATATGTCATCTTCTCCAGAGCTGGATGCTGGGCTCATCAGACTCTTGCTGCAGGCAGTCCAACGCTGTTCAATAGGTGCAGGTGCAGGTATATCTTCCTTCTCAATCAACTGCAGCAACTCCTCTATATAATCCAAATCTTTCATACTTGGATTTAATAGGGTTCCCGCAGGGAAGCAGGTTTCAGAAACCCACTGCTGCCCACCACAATCGAAGCCTAATATTTCATCACTCCAACCCAGGCGATATCCCTCTGACTTCTTCCAATACTCAGCTTCTGCTTTATTAATTCTGATCACGTGATCTTTATCCAGAGGATCAAGGGCAAGCAACTGGTCCCTCAGCTCAGTAAACGAAAGTTGATCTATTTCTGGGTTATTACTTTCTGCTTCAGTTCTGAAAAACATCTATAAGGTGGCATAAGCCAGAAACCAAAGAAATGCTATTGCTGAGGAAAGCTAGAAAAAATTACTGCAAATAAATTCAAAATAAGTTCATTTCGGTAGATATGCAAGTGATTCCAACAGTTTTTCAGTATTCCAGTTAACTGCATAAACCTACAGTTTTAACTTGCTGTGCATATTATTTCAAGTTAGTAGCTGAATGCTTGAATGCTCCCTTGCTCTAAATCAATTAATCAACTAGCAGACACAAAATTCCCAACTTAGACTTTTTCGTACACAACTCTTCGTACCGCCATTATCTCTTCCTTTCTATACAAGGCTCAACAAAGGGGTAAAATCTCAGGGATGAGAGGATAAACTTGGCAACATATCCTGTGCATACATGGCTTACCGTGTATACACCATGCATACCAACTAATAAAAGTCATGAAAAATTCTGAACAAAATTATAGATGTACTTCATAGATTACTCTACCTATGTATGAAGTTTCAATATCAAATTCATTATATATCGAGAGTTACAAAAAGAGAAAATTCCGACAAGTTTAAACTTTTTAAACTTGTCAGAATTTTCTCTTTTTTGTAACTCTCGATATATAATGAATTTGAACCTACAATTTTATACATAGGTAGAGTAATCTATGAAGTATATTTACATTTTTTTTTGGAATTTTTCATAACTTTTATTAGTTGGTATGCACGGTGTATACACGAAAACCTGTGTGCACAGGATATGTTGCCGATAAACTTAGCCTAAAATAGTGTAAGCACAAGCTGAAGTATAAATGAACACAACAGTCACCAGCATAAAGATATGTCCACCTATCAGCTCAATTTCTAAGCAAGAGCATTTTCATCATTCAGTACAAAAGAATAACCATGTAAGTGTTTGATATCTTAGTAAAGCTTGCTAGTAACCAAGTGTGATGCAGCAAGAGTACAAGTATGCATCACTTAATGCACTTTGCCGTTTACCCAATAAGAGCTAAGATGCAATTTGCATACAGCAAACCATGGTAGCCTTGCAACTTGCAGTACCAAACCATGTCAAGTGTTCATAGTACGTACCTGTATTTCTTCAGTGATTCACGATAAAGGTCACGAACATGTTGTACAGCCTCATCCTTTCCATATTTTGATGTCACCTTTGGAGTTTTCCACCTTGAAGGAGGATTGCATTGGACAACAACAACTGTATCGGTGTATGGAATCCACAGGTACTTAATATGTTTATTTTCAGAGAGCCATTTCCTGCAAAAGGAGAAAAAGGAAGAACGTTAGAAGCTCCTCAAGTACAGGATGCTAAAACTGCATAGACAAACCGATTCAGAGATCAACGTAAAGCTTTACTTGAGATGACATTACTTGTGGTTTTTCCTGACTTCATCAGTATTGGAAACGAAAGTATGTTCAACAAGCTGGTGTCTTTCTACACATTGAAGAGTAACTTCTGCAACAACTCCTAGGGCACCAAGTCCACAGCGAGCAAGATAAAATAAGTCAGGATCCTTCTCCCTTGATAAATCTATTGTCCCCTTGGCAGGGGTAACCAGTTTCATGCTAATAACTTGTTCGTCAATTGGAGGCAGTCTTGCACCAGTGCCATGGGCACCAACCTGCATTCAATCATGAAACTAACATTTGAAATTAGCTGAACATAAACAAATTTGGCCTGAACTGCATGTTAAAGTTGCATTTGTACAAGTTGTAGAGGAATACTAAATAATACAATTAGAGGCATCAATATTAGGATGACAAGCGTTGTGCAAGGTGTTGGTTTATTCAGATAATGAAACTAGTCTAAGCACAATGGAAACAAACGGTAGTGCATAGCTATTATGGCCACAGAGCCTATATGCTAGTATGGTGTACCGTGTTTGTTTATGTATCTGTTATTTCCATGCCACGAGAGCTGTGCATGATGACTGATGAGCATCCTTATTTACTGCTGCTTTGAGTAATACTTATCTCTCCCTCTCTCAAAATAAAAGGGGCAATACTTATAAAAAAGCAGTTTTCAATAGATACGCATGAAATGACATGTTAAAAAACTGAAAAAGAATGCTGAAGTCATTTCTAGTTGGTGATAATTTGAGTAACAAAATGTCATTAAATAGATAACAAAGTTCAAGCTTAGGAAAATCTAGAAGAAAAGCAAACTAAGTAAGCTATCTTCTCAAGCATTAGAGAAGAGCTACTTTTTACCAGAAATTACTAGTGAAGGGCAAACTTTGAGCTAGCAAATATAAATTGAGGATTATATGATCAAGCATGAAAAATATAGAAAACATAAAAAAATTCGTCTTTCCCATACATATGTTGACATCTGAGTAAGAAATCTAGAAATAAAAGATCAAATAAGATAATAAGGCTCCACAGTAGAGATAATCATGACACTTTTGATTAGCCATTTTCTGCTGAGTAAATAGTCTGCTAATTAGAAAGGTTCCTATATGTCACCAATTTATTGCTGAAAGCCCTATTGTTAATACAGAAAAGGACACAAAAATAAATCTACTACATTACTTATGAAATGGTTGTCAGTCCCTGTAACACTCATTAGTTGGTACATTAAACAATGTTTCAACCCCCACAACAGTCTATGTGGTGATACGTCCTTGCTATTATGCGAAAATTACAGTAGCTGTTGCTAATTTGGAGCATTTCATTGAATATCATCAACCAATTTGCGCTAAATACTCTTGTCAATTCTCGTTCCATTATCTTTCTTTTGTTCGAGAACACATTCTCAATCTAATATCAAAATCACCAAGTCAGTTTCTTGCATGTATGAAGACAGTAATTACTTTCCCAACAGAACAGACCTGAATGATGCCGCCGACCTGCTGCTCCCGAATGGACGCAAAGTTCTGCAGCGTGAGCCCGTGCTCTCGGAGCGCGTCCACGAGCTCGGCCACGCGTATCCCGGCCTGCACCGTGACGGTCTTCTTCTTGACGTCGATGTCGAGCACCTTGTCCATGAGCGCAAGATTGACCATGCCAGCACGGGAGAGCGCGAGGCCATTGGGGGACAGGCCCGAGCCGAGGGGCCTGAGCTTGCGGCGCTCCTTGTGAGCGGTGGTGAGGGCGTCCTGGAGGGCGGGGAGGGAGTCGGGCTGGAGGAGGACGCGGGTGTGCACCTCGTGGGTGGCGCTCCAGTTGGAGACGGTGTGGAGGTCGTCGGGGAGGGGCGCGTACTTGAAGGGGACGGCCTTCTTGTGGAGCGCGTCGGGCGGGAGCGGGAAGGAGTAGTAGGTGGCGGCGCCGCAGCCGAGGAGGAGGAGAGCGTAGCCGGCGTACTTGCGAAGGTCAGAGTCGGAGGCCGGGAGCGGGGAGGAGGTGGAGAGGGGGCGGAGGAGGTGGAGGTGGTGGTGGTGGGATGGGGAGGAGGGCGGCGGAGGAGGCGAGAGAGGAGGAGGTGGCGCATCGTCGGGAATGGGAGTGGTAGAACGGCGAGGACTCGTGGCCGGAGGAGAGGCGCCGGGAGCGGTCACCGCACCAGATCGCGATGGGTTTTAGGAATTGGGTTATCGCTGTTACGGGGTGATTTGTTGCGCGGTATTTCGCGTCACATGACTCGGCGGAGAGGCAGCCACGAAAAACACTTGCCCTTGGATCCGAAGCGACTGGTAAATTTTTCGCACATTTTTTTTTATTTTTTCGGTGCCTCAACTTTTGTCACGATATAATTTTTATCCCTCAAATATAATATCGGATAAAACATGTTTTTAACTTTTAAAATTGTTTAGAATCCATCACACCTGCTAGCAAAAAGCAGTTTTGAACGAGTTTAACTTATGTGGCACGTAACTTCAACATTCATCATCATTACTTGATGTCACATGTTAACTAGATGGTATCTATGTCATTAATCTCTTTACTCTCTCTCCCCCCTTTCATCCCCTTCTCATCTACAAATTGTTGTTATCCTTTATTCCCACTAGCTCATTGCCCTCCTCACATTGTTATAGTCCCTTCTCCATCCATCTAACAACCCATCGCACACACCTTAACTCACACCATCGCTCGAGCCCTTTGTCGTCGTCTTGTGCGTCTTCTTCTCGAGTTCTGGCCATTACTCCTTGTCATTCCGCAGTCTCTGGTGAGATTCTAGCAATTCCTTTCACGTCATTTCGCACTCCCCATCATCTTGAGAATTTACCCTCAACCAATTGGTGGTTCCTCGCAGCACATCGCCGGATTTCATCGTCTTCCCCATCGCGGTTAAAATCACTGCCACTACCAAATCTATCACTCTCGGGAAGCTTAGTCGCAATTCTTTTCACTAGTAGAGTCATTGTCATTCTCTCTATCTTTTCCCCTCCTTGGTTGGGCCGATTCACCGCGGTGGAGCATGGCCAATGCCGCCACCTTCTTACCCAACGCCTACCACCATCACCCCATCCCCACTGGCCACCTCCGGTCGTGCTGTTTGTCCTAGTGGACTCCTCTCGATGTCCTATGCTCATGCTCATATCATTTTCCCAATGTCACCAGAGTGCCATTGTCATCCCCAAGCCCAGCGGACTGCCATTGCTGCCTACGACCATCACGGGTAATGCATTGAAATTTGTCACCATCTTAGGCACTATTTTGAAATTGGGTACGCCCTTGATTTCCCCTCTTCCTTGCGATCACTGAAGCTATTATAGCTACACATTGTGCCGCCACCCTCGTCTCTACCACCAACGACGTGTTGCTTTTGACCTTCTCTTGCTAGGATGTCTACGTCACAAGGTGGGTCTCACCACTGTGAAGTCGAGTCCCGCCTTCTTTTTCCATCCCCTTCACCATAGGATGCTGCCACCATCCTCCTTGCCACCATGGTTGCCATCGTGACTAACCTCCTTGACGCTTCCCCATCGCTATCGACCATGAAAATGGGATTCTAGTGCTTGGGGAACGCACCATGTGCACACTACCACCACATCTGCTGCTGGAACCCCTCACCACCATGCCAGCCTCCTCTATGCCTTACCACCCCGTGTTGTTCCCTCCCAGTCACCCTTATCCATCACCATGTCAACCACCATCTAACCTAAGTTTGCCATGTCACGCCCCCCACTTCGCCTGACCAGACCAAAACCAGTGTGAAGGATCGATAAAGTCGCCTAGAGGGGGGTGAATAGGCGTTTATAAAATTAGATCCTAATTTGCAGCGGAAAGATCGGACTATCCGACTTTGTTATCGGATTATCCGATATTTATCGGACTATCCGATATGAGCAGTCGGACTATCCGATCAGAGTGAAAATAAACAGATCTGTCACAAGCTATAGCTAGAAGAGGAGTAGAAAATAGGCAGTAAAAGACTAGCTACGGCAATTACTTCAAGACCAATATAAGCAAGACGACAAGAAAAGACCAAACCACGGATTTGATGCACGGATGGTTTTTCCCGAAGTTCGGATCCTTGAGGGGATCCTACGTCTCCGTTGAGGTGGCACCAAGCCGGGGTCTCTTTCAACCCTATTCCTCCAGGTGTTGCACAAAGCACTCGCCGGTCTCACTTCTTGATTCCTTCCCTTGCGGAGGTGGAATCAACCCTTCACAAACTTCCGAGGCGCACCACACGATGTCTTGGTGGCTCCCGGCGACTCCTAGCCGTCTAGGAAACCTCAATCTCCAAGAGTAACAAATGGAGTGTAGATCCGCTCTTGAAAATCACTCTAGTGCTCAAATGAACTTTCACGGTTTGAAATCTAGGCACTAGAAATCAACTTGCTCCAATCTCTCAATAAATATCTCAAAGAACAACTTGAGAGGGAGCAAGAGAATAGCAAGAAGGCAATAAATGTTCAGCACACCGTTAGAGTTCATAAATGAGGGAGGTGGTGGAGTATTTATAGCCAAGACACAAAAACTAGCCGTTCTGCACTGTGTCAGACCCACATCGGACTGTCCGATATGGGACATCGGACTATCCGATATGTGTAAATCTCCAGATCTGTTCTACCTCAAAAATTCAAATTCTTTTGAAAGAAAACGCAAATCGGACTATCCGATGTCACACATTGGACATTCCGATAAAACCCGAGAGTTTTCACAACAACACAGTTGCTTTCAAAATTTCTAAGTGTATATCGGACTGTCCGATTTGTGACATCGGACAATCCGATAATTCTAGAGAGATTCCAATAAGGGAGAAGTTTTTCAAAAACTTTCTAAGTATATATCGGAATGTCCGATATAAGCGATCGGACAATCCGACTTTTCCCGAGAGTTCCACTTTCAAGTTCTTAGAAAAATTCTCAGCCCTCATCGGACAATCCGATGCAAACTATCGGACTATCCGACTTTTCCCGAGAGGACCAAGACTAGCAGCCACACTCACACCGGAAGATCCGATATCGGATCGTCGATGTTCCACTCGACTATCCGATAAAATCAAGACAAATAAAACGCAATGTGAGTGTTGTGCTTGGTGACTTCCAAAACTCATTTTGTAAAAGTAGTTCATCTGAGCATAGAGATCATTTTCAAACACACCTACATCCCATCCCTCTTGATAGTACGGCGATTCTATCGACTCAATAAAATGAAAAATCTACGCTGAGCCGACGTCGTTCTTCTTTTCTCTTTTGAGGGTCATCATTGTCCGTAGATACGTTTCTTTTGGGACTATTACCCGCTCATCAACTCATTTAAACCATTAGTCCCTTAAACGTTTGTCATTAATCATCCAAAACCCAATTAGGGGCCTAGATGCACTTTCAATCTCTCCCTTTTTGGTGATTGATGACAACACGTTTAAGACTTATCAATAATAAATGAATAATGATTTTGTGAATGAACAAGATATGTTGAGCTCCCCCTAAATGTGTGCATTGGAGATTTGAGAGAGAATCAAATGCACAATTTAGAGGAGAAATTCGTAAGGAGCTCCTCCTATATCTTGGCATTTGGGTAAGACGTAACAAGTGATGAGGCTTTGAATAATATTATGAATGCAACGAAGAGTATTAGAGCCATTGTAAAAGAGATATGACACGACATATCGGAGCTAAAGTATACAAAGTATCAGAGCAAAAATAATTAAATTAAAGATACCAACTAACACCATATGACAAAGGTTTACGAAAAGCGAATCCAAAATACATCCACCAACACGTCCAAAAGACATCCAACACAAGTGTTCACAGATCATGACTCAGGAATGGACATTTCTCTCCCCCTTTGGCATCAAGGCACCAAAAAGGAAGAGAAGAACGACGAGCAGCACATCAGTCTTCATCAGCGCTCCCTGACTCATCTCCAGAACTCGCGGCGTATTCTTCGGATGAATCTGCACCGGCCGGAGTGTCGAAAGGATCCTCGATGGAGTCATCACTAGAGCAAGGAAGGTTCAAGTGCTGTTGAATAGCCTTGTGCCTCTTGGCATTCTTCTTAGCCATCTTAACAAGATATTTCAGGACTCTGTCAGTTGTGGAGGATGACTGCGAAGGAACGGTTGGAGCAGCTGAACCGGAAGGAGTAGAAGCAGGAGGAGCTGATATAGGAGGAGCACGGGGAACAGCTTGCTTGACAGGCCTAATCTGAAGACCTAGATGCTTCACATCACACTCAAACTTGAGCTTGGTAACACCCTCAATAACCCGCATGATGTATGGTGCAAAACCACAGCTGCGCTTGGGGTCGAGGGAGTTGGCATGAATCTCATTCCAAAGGTAGAGAGCTACCATGAAGGGCCTTCCACCCGGTAGCATCCGACTCAGAATGTCACGAGTATATGACAGGATGTGAGAAGCATCATCTTCCTTTGGAGCAATGGTCTTCCTGAGCAGTCGGTTGGCAGCAGCAAGCATCGGCTTCAGAAATTTTGTGTTCCCTGGCTCGAAAGTAGAATCCTCAATGTACAGAGAATTTAGATTATCAGCAGTCAAAGATCGAGTATTGTGAAGATCATCTCTGTACATGCTCTCTTCAGCTCTAAAACCCAGAATTTGTCCAAAACGGCCAACTGACATTCTGTATCGAACACCTTCGGTCATCCAAGTCATGTATTCATTCTCGACAAAAGAGTGGCATAGAACTGGGCAATTACCTCAGTGTTCCAATCCTACTTCATGCCCATTATGCGTTTAATGCCAAGTCTTTCACAAGCTTCGATAACATCATTGAAAACAGGATCATCACATGCCTCCATGTACTCCCAGTCAACCCATTGCATATTGATAGTGGGGTTCTTCCGAGGAAGTATGACAGTCTCATAGAAATCTTGTTGGAAGAAACTCCAGAAGCGATTATCTGAGGAGAATTTGGCTTGACTCCATGGATCGACTGCTCTACCTTTGGTGACTAATCCAGACTTGCCTTTGTAGCTCACAACTTGTCGCTTGAGATCGGGTCGTCTGGAAGGCTTGAACATCATGGGGAAAGGGAGATAGTCATCGTCTTCAGCTGGTCCTTTGCCCTTAGGGTCTGCCTGAGATGGGGCACTGGTTGCAGACTCTTTGCCCTTGCCAGACGGAGGAGGAGCACGAGCAGGAGGGGCATCACCTTGACGTCTAGGCTTTGAAATTGTAATGCCCTTTTGCTGGGGTCCTTTCAAGACAACTTGCTTCTTTGATTTGTGTGGAGTATATGGACCCCGGGTATCTGCATGGCAGGTCGTGAGAACCACCCGGGAGGGGATAGGCCAAGCCGAGTACATGAAGATGGATATTGCCCAAGAGGCAGGTGCCATGCTGAAGGAAACCCGAAGATGGAAACCGACCGCTTAGGAGGATACAATTGTAATCCTATCCGCTATCATGTTTAACGGATAAGGAAAGAGATACAATCTCCACCTTGTAACCGATTAGGACTCTTCTTTGTAACCGCCCTCCTCGCTATATAAAGGGGGTGGGGAGAGAGGAGAAGACAATATCTCATCGGCTATTAGCTAGCCACATACAATTCGAGCACGGACTAGGGTATTATCTCCATCGCAGAGCCGAACACATACATCGGGTGTTCTTGTGTTACCATTGAGTTTGGGTCAGTAGCGTAGCCCCTTTTCATTATTAGTCGGTAACAAATGTCGGCGGTTGGGCGCTAGGTAGAGGCTGCGCTAGGATCAATCATGACAAGTTTGATGGCAATTTTCAATAGCGATCTGGCCGTCTTCATGCCGTCCCGAAGAACACACAGCAGGCGGCGAGCCGCTCAAGATCGAAGGTTTAGATGATGGCCTCACGGCCGAAAGAAGGCGCCATCGAGGCGTTTGGCTGAGTGGCAATCTCGCGCAACGCCATGACCCTTCGTGACCTGCGCTTAGCGCCATCAAGCGATCGTTGCCTCTTCCCGGTCGCTCGCGTCGTCCTCGAGCCTCGATGCCTTCTCGCGCGTTTCATGCCCGACTGCTTCGGTGTGTGCCTAACCGGTTCTCCGTGGTGGCTCCGCCGGCCCCGATGGCTCGCCATCGCAAGGTGTGCTCTGCGGAGCTCTTCACGCTTCCGCCTCGGCGTGCATCAATCCCTCGCGAGAAGGTGCGATGGCTCGTGTCCCCGTCGTCGGTCGGTGCTCGGGGCGCCATGGGCGTCGGCCACATCACATTTACAACCGTGCTAAACCGCTCGTGCACTAGCCCGATTCCTCCCGCTTGTGGCGTCGCATGAGGAGTAACCTCAAGCGATACATGCATGCTCTCATCCAACCGATCAAGCACAACAACAAGAAACAACACGTTATTAGCGTCTTTATTTACTATGGTTAATTAATGTGCTTGCTTTTAATTGATATTCATTGTCTCTTGCATGATGCGCTGAAAGACGAGTGACGCATGTTGGTGCCGATCTGAAGCAATCGCCAAGTGGCAATCCGCCAAGGACCTCTTCTTGAGTCAACCGGCGGCGTACATCGCGTGCAAAGCTAGCACGAAGTTCTCCGAGTGAAATTATTTTGGTGTCGGTATTAAGCCTGACACATATAATGCATGGAGGCACTAAACTTGGCGCTCCCTCCGACTGATTCATCGATTATACGAAACTTCGGTGCGCTCGACCCTCGTGCTTTCTTGGCTCTACAACAACTTCGAGGCGCCACCTCGGACGACCAAGAGCCTCGCTGCGCCCGCGCCAACCGGCTGACGCCAGAGCCTCGCTGCGCCCGGCGCCAACCGGCGCGCCACGAGCCACGCGCCCGGCGCCAACCGCCGACCACGAGCCACGCTGCGCCGGCGCCAACTCGGCGACCAGAGCCACCTGCGCCAGCGCCAACTCGGCGACGACCAAGAGCCCGCCTGCGCCCGGCGCCAACTCCGCGACCACGAGCCTCGCCTCGCCCGGCGCCACCTCGACTCGATGCAAACCTATGCTGCGCCCACGAGCAAGGGCAGCACGATCGTCGCAACACATGGAGCATAAGCGGCTAAGTCATTGTTTACTCAAATTATGTCATTATAAATAAAATTATTGGCTTTTTGACTTACTACTTAGTTGATCCTCAACTAAGCGATGAAGTCGAGGCTACCTAATAGTGTTGCATGCAACACTCTTTAGATCATTATTGTTTCCTACATTAAGAAATCTTTGTTAGTTTGCGACTTTTCTCTTGACTTGCTACTTAGTTGATCCTCAACTAAGCGATAAATCGAGGCTACACCTAATAGTGTCTTGTCGCACATCTTTTCTGAGTTGTATTTTTCTTCTTTTATACGATTGCAAAGGAATCCAAGTCGTTAATTCCAAGTTGTGAAGCTCGACCCCATGAGCGGCGAACTTTAGTCACCCAAAACGTGCACGGAAAAAGAGCCATGGCCGACTCCGGCGCTCGGGGCTAGACTGTGGAGTATATGGACCCGGGTATCTGCATGGCGGTCGTGAGAACCACCGGGAGGATAGGCCCAAGCCGAGTACATGAAGATGGATATTGCCCAAGAGGCGGTGCCATCTTGTGACAAGGAAACCCTAAGATGGAAACCGACCACCTTAGGGAGGATACAATTGTAATCCTATCCGCTATCATGTTTAACGGATAAGGAAAGAGATACAATCTCCACCTTGTAACCGATTAGGACTCTTCTTTGTAACCGCCTCCGCTATATAAAGGGGGTGGGGGAGAGAGGAGGAGAAGACAATATCTCATCGGCTATTAGCTAGCCACATACAATTCGAGCCACAGACTAGGGTATTATCTCCATCGCGAGCCGAACACATACATCGGGTGTTCTTGTGTTACCATTGAGTTTGGGTCCAGCGCGTAGCCCCCTTTTCATTATTGTCGGTAACAAATGTCGACAGTTGGGGCGCTAGGTAGGGGCTGCGCTAGGATCAATCGCAGCAAGTTTGATGGCAATTTTCAATAGCCATCTGGCCGTCTTCATGCCGTCCCAGAAGAACACACACAACAGGGCGCGGGCGAAGCCGCTCAAGATCGAAGGTTTAGATGATGGCCTCACGGCCGAAAGAAGGACGCCATCGAGACGTTTGGCTAGTGGCAATCTCGCGCAACGCCATGACCCGCTCGTGACGCTGCGCTTCAGCGCCATCACAACGATCGTTGCCTCCTCCCCGGAGGTCGCTCGCGTCGTCCTCCAGAGCCTCGATGCCTTCTCCGCGCGTTTCATGCCCGACGCTGCTCGGGTGTGTGCCCTCAACCGGTTCTCCGTGGGGTTGGCTCCGCCCGCAAAGATGGCTGCCATCTGCAAGGTGTGCTCTGCGGAGCTCTTCACGCTGCACCGCCTCGGCGTGCATCAATCCCTCCGCGAGAAGGTCGCGATGGCTCGTGTCCCACGTCGTCGGCCGGTGCTCGAGGGCGCGACCGTGGGCGTCGGCCACATCACATTTACAACGTGCTAAACTCGCTCTCGTGCACTAGCCGCGATTCCTCCACGGCTTGTGGCGTCGCATGAGGAGTAACCTCCAAAGCGATACATGCATGCTCTCATCCAACCGATCAAGCACAACAACAAGAAACAACACGTTATTAGCAACGTACTTTATTTACTATGGTTAATTAATGTGCTTGCTTTTAATTGATATTCATTGTCTCTTGCATGAGCTGCATTTGAAAGAATGACGACCCGCATGTTGGTGCCGATCTCGAAGCCAATCGCCAAGTGGCAATCCCGCCAAGGGACCTCTTCTTCAGGTCAACCGCGGCGACGTACATCGCGTGCAAAGCTAGCACGAAGTTCTCCGAGTGAAATTATTTTGGTGTCGGTATTAAGCGACATATATAATGCATGGAGCACTAAACTTGGCGCTCCTCCGTGATTCATCGATTATACGAAACTTCGAGTGTGTGCCGCTCGACCCTCGGCGCTTTTCTTGGCTTCTACAACAACTCGAGCGCCACCTCGGCGACCAAGAGCCTCGCTGCGCCCGGCGCCAACTTCAAGACGGCCAGAGCCTCGCTGCGCCGGCGCCAACCGCTGCGGCCACGAGCCACGCTGCGCCCGGCGCCAACCGGCCGCGACCACGAGCCACGCTGCGCCCGCGCCAACTCGGCACGACCAAGAGCTACGCTGCGCCCGGCGCCAACTCGGCACGACCACGAGCCACGCGCTTCGCCCGGCGCCAACTCGCAAGACGGCCACGAGCCTCGCCTCGCCCGGCGCCACCTCGACTTCATTGCAAACCTATGCTGCGCCCACGAGCAAGGGCAGCACGATCGTCTGCAACACATGGAGCATAAGCGGCTAAGTCATTGTTTACTCAAATTATGTCATTATAAATAAAATTATTGGCTTTTTGACTTACTACTTAGTTGATCCTCAACTAAGCGATGAAGTCGAGGCTACCTAATAGTGTTGCGCATGCAAACACTCTTTAGATCATTATTGTTTCCTACATTAAGAAATCTTGTTAGTTTGCGACTTTTCTCTTGACTTGCTACTTAGTTGATCCTCAACTAAGCAGTAAATCGGGGGCTACACCTAATAGTGTGCGCATGCGCACATCTTTTTCTGAGTTGTATTTTTCTTCTTTTACTTAACGATTGCAAAGGAATCCAAGTGCGTTAATTCCAAGTTGTGAAGCTCTGACCCCATGAGCGGCGAACTTTAGTCACCCAAAACACGTGCAGGAAAAAGAGCCATGAGCCGACTCCGGCGCTCGGGGCTAGACTAGTCGAGGCGAGTGCTTAAACAAAAAGAGTCAAACCACTCGGATAAATTCAAAATCAATAAGGAAAAAGTAAAAACTCTAAAATTATACACAAACCAATCGGACATCACATCCGAGTAAGTTGTTTTACGGCCTAAGTTACGCACATGCATGATTTCATTTCAGGACTAATAAACTTGGATCGACAGCGTGTGGGCAAATGCTTCAACAGCGACACCGGCAACCCGGTTTAATTTAAAAGGCGGCGCTAAATTTCGCCATGGCGGAAAAGCGTTTTTGACTTCGCATATCATTTGAGATACGGTATGCCCCATGATGGGCCACCAGTTGTACGCCACGACAATCGGATATAATTCAACGCGTGGAGCTCTATTGAGTCCTTCACGATCTCTTTGCCTACAATGGGCACTTTCGGTGGAAGGAAAAACCACGGAAAACGCATCAAGAACTAGAAGCACTTTGGCGTGAAGCATGACTTCGGTTGAATTGCGACGGAAAGGCGGCAACTCGATCGCAAAGCATTCGGAGACTCTTGTGGAGTATATGGACCGGGTATCTACATGGCGGTCGTGAGGACCACCCGAGAGGATAGGCCAAGCCGAGTACATGAAGATGGATATTGCCCAAGAGGCGGTGCCATCGCAGAAGGAAACCCTAAGATGGAAACCGACCACTTGGGGAGGATACAATTGTAATCCTATCCGCTATCATGTTTAACGGATAAGGAAAGAGATACAATCTCCACCTTGTAACCGATTAGGACTCTTCTTTGTAACCGCCCTCCTCCGCTATATAAAGGGGGGTGGGGGAGGAGAGGAGGAGAAGACAATATCTCATCAGCTATTAGCTAGCCACATACAATTCCAGAGCACAGGACTAGGGTATTATCTCCATCGCGAGAGCGAACTCAGATACATCGGGTGTTCTTGTGTTACCATCGAGTTTGGGTCAGTAGCGTAGCCCCCTTTTCATTATTGTTGGTAACAAACGTCGACAATTTGCCACCACCGAGTTTGGAGTCATGGCATTGCCATTGCGAGCTCATTTTCCTCGAGCATAAATTGCGAAGTGTCGGAGGGTTTTCCTCGACTGACCACTGCCTTTGTCCTTACATTAGTGGGAGTTTTCCTCTTGAATTTGCCCTGATCATCAGTATGGAGCATCCTCTTCAACTTCTCACCCTTATCGTCGCCAGCAGCCATGACAGAGATCTAGAAGAGATGATACAGGAAATTGAGACGATGACTGATGGAAAGGAAAGAAACTGCCCATTTTTGTAACTTCCTGGAAACATCGGATAATCCGATAGTTTGGGTCGGACTGTTCGATGATGAGGTCGGATAGTCCGATGCCAACAATCGGATAGTCCGATATTTACGGGAAACACAAAAATGACATTTTCTTGAAGATGATCCACACAATTTGTACCAAACTTATGGAATGCCATTCTAGGGTTAAGGAGAACATTTCTACCGAAGGAAATTGACAAGAAAAGGACACCCTAAGGATGAGAGGAATGGGGTTACCTCAAGACCAAATACAATATGAGATGAGAATGAGGAGATGAATTTTCGGGAAGATGGATCAAATGCGAGGAGGAAGACCCTTGCGATGCGGATGAAGAAATTTGGAGCACCAAAATCTCCAGCGGAGAGGCGGCCAAAGATTTTGAGGAGAGGAGTGAACACGGGGAGAGAGAAAAACCCTTCGGCAACACTTAAACCTCCCCACATCGGATAGTCCGATAAGGATATCGAACAGTCCGATATGTTCGAACTCCCAGATATCGGACAATCCGACATGATATATCGGAAAGTCCGAGCAGAGCAGATTTACAGAAATCGGATAGTCCGATCTGTGAAAACTTTACAGCACTCAGATGATTGATTTTGAGGATTGAGCCAATATGAGTTGTGAACACTTATGTTGTCTCCCCACTTATGATCAGCGAACACAGAAGCACTTGGAGCTATGATCAAAAGTGGTTTGACTAAAACCAAGAATCAAAACCAAACATTTTCAAAGAAGCAAGTAAAATTCTTGAAATTCATTTTGGTTGAAATTAAGCGAACATAGCATTGTGAAGTATGCAATCTTTCAAGCCAAGTTTCGAGAATCTAAAATGTTTAGCCCACTTCTCAAATCGCAGAATCTCTTTTCATCAAGAGGCTTGGTGAAAATATCGGCTAATTGGTCAAATGTGCTCACATGTTGAATATCGATATCGCCTTTAGTGGAATGATCTCTTAGGAAATGATGGCGGATATCAATATGCTTTGTGCGGGAATGTTGGACGAGGTTGTTGGCAATTTTTATGGCACTCTCATTGTCACACAATAGTGGAACATGGTTATAGGTTAGGCCATAATCATTTAGAGTTTGTCTCATCCAAAGTAATTGGGCACAACAACTCCGTGGCAATATATTAAACCGGTACGTGGATAGAGACTCTGAAATTTTGTTTCTTGGAGGACCAAGAAATAAGGGATCTACCTAAGAATTGACAAGTCCCCGATGTACTCTTCCTATCCACTTTGCATCCGGCATAATCGGCATCGGAATAACCAACTAACTCAAAGGATGAACCTTTTGGATACCAAAGCCCAAAATGAGGAGTGTGCACTAAATATCTTAAGATTCTTTTTACGGCCACCATGTGGCACTCTTTAGGAGCGGCTTGAAATCTTGCACACATGCACACACTAAGCATAATGTCGGGCCTAGATGCACAAAGATAAAGTAGGAAACCGATCATCGAGCGATATACCTTTTGGATGACCGGTTTACCTTCTTTGTCGAGGTTTAGATGCCTGTTAGCTTGCATTGGCGTTTTGATTGGTTTGGCGTTCTCCATACCAAACTTCTTGAGCATGTCCTTGATGTACTTGGTTTGGCATATGAAGGTTCATTCCTTGAGTTGTTTGACTTGAAAACCGAGGAAGAACTTCAACTCGCCCATCATGGACATCTCGAACCTTTTGGTCATGATCCTACTAAATTCCTTGCACAAATGTTCATTAGTAGATCCGAAAATAATGTCATCAACATATATTTGACAAACAAATAGATCATTATCAACGTGTTTAGTGAAGAGAGTGGGGTCGGCCTTTCCGACTACAAACCCTTGATCGAGAAGGAAGTCTCGAAGACATTCAAACCACGCTCTCGGTGCTTGCTTAAGCCTATAGAGAGCCTTGTGTAGGAAGTAGACGTGGTCCGGATGATTTGGATCTTCGAATCCGGGTGATTGCTCAACATAGACCATCTCGGAGAGTGGTCCACTCTTTACGTCCATTTGATACAACTTAAAATCATGGTGAGTAGCAAAGGCAAGTAATATTCTAATAGATTCAAGTCTAGCTACTGGAGCATAAGTTTCATCGAAGTCCAAACCTTCGATTTGTGTGAAACCTTGAGCAACCAACCGGGCTTTGTTTCTCGTCACAACCCCATTCTCATCTCGCTTGTTCCGAAATACCCATTTGGTTCCAATCACATTTTGCTTGGGCCTTTCGAAGCTTCCACACTTGGTTCCTCTCGAAGTTATTTAACTCCTCTTGCACAGCCATCACCCAATCGAATCTTGGAGAGCTTCTTCTACCTTAAGAGGTTCAAGAGAAGAGATAAAGGAGTAAAATTCACAAAAGTTTGCAACTCGAGATCTAGTGGATACTCCCTTGTTAATGTCTCCAAGAATGTTGTCGACGGGGTGATCTCGTTGCACGCTTTAATGTACCCTTGGATGAGGGACCGTTGCATTTGATTTTTGAATTGGGTCCTCATCGTCTTGGACGGTATTCGAGCCATCTTGAGCTTACATTGAAGAAGATGGAGCATCATCCAAAGTTGCATCTCGAGTTGGAGTACTTGGGATTTCTTCTTGCTCAAGAGGTCTCACTTCTCCAATAGCCAATTTCTTGATTGCTTCATACGGTGGTTCTTCCCTGTCAATCACAACACGATCAACTTGTTCTACTTGAGAACCATTAGTTTTATCAAATGTCACATCACGCGAAATTTCAACCACACCGGTAGTGTTGTTGAAAACTCGGTATGCATAAGCATTTGATCCATAGCCAAGTAAGAAACCTTCATCTACTTTAGGAGCAAATTTAGATGACTTAGCTTTTTTGTTGAGGATATAGCATTTGTTCCCGAAGACTCGGAAGTAGGATACATTTGGCTTCTTGCCGGTGAGGAGCTCGTACGCCGTCTTCTTTAAAATCTTGTGGAGATATAGACGGTTGGTACTATGGCATGCGGTGTTGATGGCCTCCGCCCAGAAGATGTCGGAGACCTTGTACTCATCAAGCATCGTGCGCGCCATCTCGATGAGAGTACGATTCTTCCTTTCGGCTACCCCATTTTGTTGCGGGGAGTAGGGAGCCGAAAACTCATGCTTGATGCATTCTTCATCGAGATACTCCTCTACACCGGTGTTCTTGAATTCGGTGCCATTGTCACTCCGAATTTTCTTGATCTTCACTTCAAATTCATTTTGAGCCCTTCTCATGAATTTCTTTAAGCTTCCTTGGGCTTCACTTTTATCATGCAAGAAAAACACCCAAGTAAAGCGAGAAAAATCATCAACAATAACTAAACCATACTTGTTTCCTCCAATGCTTATGTAGGTGACCGGGCCGAACAAGTCCATATGGAGCATCTCCAGGGGTCTTGTAGTGGTCATCACGTTCTTGGCGGGATGAGAGGTTCCAACTTGTTTCCCAGCTTGACACGCGCTACATACCCTATCTTTCTCAAAGACAACATTTGTTAGTCCAAGGATGTGATTGCCTTTGATGAGTTTGTGAAGGTTCATCATACCAACATGGGCAAGTCGGCGATGCCATAACCAACCCATGCTAGATTTAACCATTAAGCACGTTTCAAGATTAATTCTATCCGTAGAAAAGTCTATGAGATAGAGATTTCCCTTTAAATGACCCTTAACAGCTATTGAACCATCATCCCTCTTAATGACATCCACACCCTTATCACTAAACACACAATTGTAGCCCGCTTCACATAATTGAGCAACGGACAATAAATTGTAGCTTAATGATTCAACAAGTAAAACATTGTTTATATGGAAATCATTGGTGATTAGAATCTTACCCAAACCTACCACTTCACCTTTTCCATTATCG
The DNA here is from genome assembly GCA_036346375.1 of Guadua angustifolia. Taxonomy (NCBI): domain Eukaryota; kingdom Viridiplantae; phylum Streptophyta; class Magnoliopsida; order Poales; family Poaceae; genus Guadua; species Guadua angustifolia. The sequence goes on along the minus strand of CM070521.1, from coordinate 9,557,035 downwards.
CCAAAGATGATGCTTTCACTATTTGATCCATTGGCTTCCAAATGTGCGAACATTGCCCTTTCTCTGGTCATATGATGTGTACATCCGCTATCCAAGATCCAACTTGATCCACCGGAGATGTAGGTCTACAAAATGAAATTTAGTTTTTGCTCTTTGGTACCCAAACTTGTTTAGGTCCACGCACGTTAGAGACAAGTGACTTTGGAACCCAAATAGATCGCACATTAGAGGAATTTTTGGGCTTACCCCCAATGTGACATGCAACTACACGACCAACGTTAGTCCTCTTAAGCACATAGGATGCAAAGAATGTAGAGTGAGTTTTTTACTTAGAGTTTTCTTTGCTCTTAACAAATTGGATGGGCTTGTTTAATGGAGCAACTACAATATTGCTCTTTTTCCCTTTGGGTGGAGTATATCCAAGCCCATGCTTCATAGTGTTACCTTGTCGCTTACTTAGAAACTCCTCTAGTCCCTTACTTGCCTTGTAGGACTTTTGAAGTCCATCTTCGAGCATTCCCTTGAGCTTCTCATTTTCATATACTAATACTTGCAATGTCTCAAGGTTAGTGGCATAAGTACCAATATTAACATTGTAGCATCTAGCACATTCATTGCTAGTAGAAGGTAATGAAGAATTGGAGCTAATGGTTGAGGTAATTTGAGGGCTATTCTTGAGATCAACAAGCTTCAACTCAAGAGCCTTGCAAGCCTCCTTTGTCTTAGCAAGTTCCTCTTCGAGTGAAGCATTGGTGATCTCAAGACTAGTCACCTTAGATTTGGTCAAATTTGAGCTCTTAACAATTCCTCATTTTTCTTTCTTTCAAAAGATAAGCTCTTCTCTAGCTCACGATTTTTCTCCTTTTCGAGGATGAGCAAATCCTCTTGAGCCTCGAGAGTAGCTTCCTTTTGTTCTACAACTTTCTCCAATTTTTCAATATCTTTTAGGAGCAAGTCTAACTTATGAATGTCAAAGTCCTTTAAGGACTTGAAAGTAGCATCAACATCATCATCATCATTATCACTATCGCACTCATCTAGACAATTATCAATAATAAAGGGAGTGGATGCTTTCGATGATACCTTGTGCCCCTTGGCCATAAGGCATATAGGAGCTTCTTCATCTTCGTCGCTCAAGTTGTCGAAGAGGCTCTTCAACTTTGTCGATGAAGTAGCGATGGCGACGGAGGCGAGTCCACCCTTATCGTCGGAATTTGACTCGGAGTCGGAGTCGGTGTCGGAGTTCCACTCCTTTCCAATGTAGGCATGACCCTTACCCTTGTACTTCTTGCTCTTCTCCTTGTCCTTTCTACGGTACTTGTCTTTCTTGTGAGACTTCTCATCTTTCTTGTCCTTTTGCGGGCACTCGACAATGAAATGACCGGGTTCACCGCACTCATAACATCTTCTTGTAGAATGTCTTCCCTTTGATTTGTTTCCAAAGTTCTTTGAATAACCTCCTGACTTGAAGTTCTTATTTTTGAAGAATTTGTTGAATCTTCTTACAAATAGGGCTATATCCTCATTAGTCAATGGTCCACATGGCTCATCATCTTCACTTGTACTTTCCTCAGCTTCCCTTGCAATCTTCACTGCCTTCAAAGCAATCCCCTTTTTCTTGCCTGATTTTAGTTCTTCAACAACCTTGGCCTCCTTTATCATCATTTCATCCATCATCAGTCTCCCTATAACATCATAAGGTGTCAGTGTGTCGAAGTTGGACCGGTCTCGGATTAGTTGCACAAGATTGCGGTTGGTTGGAGTGATCACGCAAAGGATGATCTTCACTACGGCCCTGTCGGTCAGATCGGTGCACCTAAGACCATTGGCTTGATTCACAAGCACCATCAAGCGGTCAAACATTTTGGTGTAGGACTCTCCTTCCTCCAAAGTGAACCGGCTTAGCTCACCAATAATGAGCTCTATCTTCGATTCGCGGACACTTGAAACCCCTTCATGACTAACTAAGAGTCTATCCCAAATTGCCTTTGCTTCCTCGAGTCCATCTACTCGGTTGAACTCAGAATCACTCAATGCATTGAACAAGGCATTGACGGCCAAGTCATTGAAATGTTGAGCTTTGTCTTCTTCGGGAGTGAGATTTTCTGGATCAACGGGCTTAAAACCTGTTTGCACAATCTTCCAGATAGAGGGGTGAAGTGATCTCAAATGCATCTTCATCTTATGTTTTCATGCGGCATAGTGAGTGCCATCGAAATGAGGCGCTCGACCGGAGGGCACGAAGACATAAGATGATGAGCTTGAGACACCAAAAGATGGATACTCATATGGAATTGCAACCCCACTACCGGAGCCCGTAGCCTTAGTTTGGTTACGGCCTTCGGTAATCTTCTCCATTTCCGACATCCTAGATTCTCCAAGCGGTTAAGCCAAACTACGGAGATTTGGCTCTGATACCAATTGAAGGATCGATAAGGTCGCCTAGAGGGGGGTGAATAGGCGTTTATAAAATTAGATCCTAATTTGCAGCGGAAAGATCGGACTATCCGACTTTGTTATCGGATTATCCGATATTTGTCGGACTATCCGATATGAGCAGTCGGACTATCCGATCAGAGTGAAAATAAAGCGATCATCACGGGCTATAGCTAGAAGAGGAGTAGAAAATAGGCAGTAAAAGACTAGCTACGGCAATTACTTCAAGACCAATATAAGCAAGACGACAAGAAAAGACCAAACCACGGATTTGATGCACGGATGGTTTTTCCCGAAGTTCGGATCCTTGAGGGGATCCTACATCTCCATTGAGGCGGCACCAAGCCGGGGTCTCTTTCAACCCTATTCCTCCCGGTGTTGCACAAAACACTCGCCGGTCTCACTTCTTGATCCCTTCCCTTGCGGAGGTGGAATCAACCCTTCACAAACTTCCGAGGCGCACCACACGATGTCTTGGTGGCTCCCGACGACTTCTAGCCGTCTAGGAGACCTCAATCTCCAAGAGTAATAAATGGAGTGTAGATCCGCTCTTGAAAATCACTCTAGTGCTCAAATGAACTTTCACGGTTTGAAATCTAGGCACTAGAAATCAACTTGCTCCAATCTCTCAATAAATATCTCAAAGAACAACTTGAGAGGGAGCAAGAGAATAGCAAGAAGGCAATAAATGTTCAGCACACCGTTAGAGTTCATAAATGAGGGAGGTGGTGGAGTATTTATAGCCACGACACAAAAACTAGCCGTTCTGCACTGTGTCAGACCCACATCGGACTGTTCGATATGGGACATCGGACTATCCGATATGTGTAAATCTCCAGATCTGTTCCACCTCAAAAATTCAAATTCTTTTGAAAGAAAATGCAAATCGGACTATCCGATGTCACACATCGGACATTCCGATAAAACCCGAGAGTTTTCACAACAACACAGTTGCTTTCAAAATTTCTAAGTGTATATCGGACTGTCCGATTTATGACATCGGACAATCCGATAATTCCAGAGAGATTCCAATGAGGGAGAAGTTTTTCAAAAACTTTCTAAGTACATATCGGAATGTCTGATATAAGCGATCGGACAATCCGACTTTTCCCGAGAGTTCCACTTTCAAGTTCTTAGAAAAATTCTCAGCCCTCATCGAACAATCCGATGCAAACTATCGGACTATCCGACTTTTCGAGAGGACCAAGACTAGCACCACACTCACACGGAAGATCCGATATCATCGGATGTCAGATGTTCCACATCGGACTATCCGATAAAATCGGCACAAATAAAGCGCAATGTGAGTGTTGTGCTTAGTGACTTCAAAACTCATTTTGTAAAAGTAGTTCATCGAGCATAGAGATCATTTTCAAACACACCTACATCCCATCCCTCTTGATAGTACGGCGATTCTATCGACTCAATAAAATGAAAAATCTACGCTGAGCCGACGCCGTTCTTCTTTTCTCTTTTGAGGGTCATCATTGTCCGTAGATGCGTTTCTTTTGGGACTATTACCTGCTCATCAACTCATTTAAACCATTAGTCCCTTAAACGTTTGTCATTAATCATCCAAAACCCAATTAGGGGCCTAGATGCACTTTCACAGTGGAAACATCATAGAGCAGAGTGCGCCAGGATCAGTTAAGGAGAACAACATATATACGAATAGAAACTTTCACCAAATATTACTCGGGAGTTATTCTTAAGGTACTTATAGTACTGTCTTAGGTCCAGCTACGATGATTTCTACACCGCCTGCCTAATATTACAATATTATTCTAAAAGCCTCCCTCCTGATGGTGTTTTATTCTGCCAGGTCTTGGTCGTCTGCTCTCTCATATTCATAGCCCTCCACAGCAATATCAGCGTCATCATGGTAATTCATATCATCATAAAAATCACCTTCTAACTCATCTGGATTGGTAGACTCAACAGAATCTGAAAACCAATAAAAAAATTAAGGCTAAGTACTCTGGTACTCAGCAAACCATGAAAGATTTATGCATGAGTATATATATACTTTTCCAGCCACTGAGCCGTTACACCAGAGTAGTACTTTTCACAAAGTACTCCTTTACCCATTTGCTAGAAAGTATCAAGTTTCAACTTTAAATCTACTAACGGCAAAACAAGATGGGGTCTTACGTACTGTGTTAGAGGAAAACCCACACGACACACTTTCAAACCTAGAAGCAAGGAGTGATATCACATTTAACTCTGATCAAAGATGTATGCTTTGCTCATAGCATCACTTAGCTTATTGTTCAACCAGTGCGCTTCCTTAGACACACTAATAAGCCAATGGGACAGAACATTTGGCCAACCATACTCTGACCTCTACCATACCTCCTTGCCTCACCAAAGGCACACGGGTCGAGACTTCTCCCCCGATGTCTCGCCCTAGTGTGATTGCCTTTCCATGGCACAATCACCTTTCTCACCCTTGGCAGGGATAGTCACTCGTTGGTTACTTAGTTCAACCCATCCCACACCGAGTCTATGGTCAGCATTGTTTGCGCCGTTGTTGAAGTAAGCAGTAGTTTGGTTTTGATCTTAGAGGAGCCCCGACTTCCTCAACAACCCAACCGGGGTTGTTCATACCCTGAATTCCTTTACTCACTAATTATCTCCATGTCGGGACTCAGATCTGCAAATCCGAAACCCTCTGTGTATACTGCACTAGTTTAGGATCACGCTAGTGCACACAGTGGTAACACAGATGAAATATCATTCCATACAATGAATTAACTACGAAGAAGCAAATTATTATTATTTAAAGCAAATGACTTTATGGTCAAGGTTCATACACTATGCCTTATGGGCTAAAAAACAAATAAAACATTGCAGCAAAAAAGAAATATATTGGGCCATTCGACATGCCTTCGATAATCGTCTGGAGAAACGCCTTCCTAATCCACGTAGTCTTCATAGTATTCCTTCTTATAATACTCATTATTTCCTGGTCCTTCTTCAACAACTGATCAACAAAGGCATAAAGCCGTGAGTACAAAAAGTACTCAACAAGTTATAGGGAAATGATGCAATATTCATGCAAGGCTTGATAAAGGATAGTCATATGGTTTATTTGTATAGAGTAATAACTTGAATTGAAATACAATAAATAGATTGAAAGTATATTGAGAAAAAAGATAATATATAACTGATAAACCAATGGTAGACATCATGAATAGAATGGTGAGGCATCACCCTACACTATCCAAAATAAGTATCAAATCACTAAATTCAACAGTATAACTTTAGACAACAAAACAACAGTGAACTCTCTATTCACATTCCAACAATTCTACATTCCCACATTTTATGAAACATTCTATACCTCGTGTGAAATTCCCGGGCACGTCCATGACCGCGGACACAACTATTCAAATAGTTTTACACTCTGCAGAGATTGCACAACTTTACCCACAAGATATGAATATCTCTTGGTGCAATCGATATTAACACACTTCCTTTGGTGTGTCGCAGAGATATCATGACAAAACCTTTACAATGCACAATCTAAATTCGGTACTGCCCTCTAAAGTTTCGCCTCTCAGGGCCCCCCTCTTGAGCCATATGAACTACCTATCCATCCTGAAACCCACACCAATAATTGTCAATACTCAAGATTATACATTGCAAATTAATCAACTAGGTCTGCCCTATACCAGACTTGCGGTTGCACGATTAGGCCTAGTTCAATGGCGCGCAAGATTACGTCGTTCAATTATTTCAGACAAGACAGGCATATCCCAATGTGCTAGAAAGCACCCCCTTTACTGCACATTCACTTGTCCGAGGGAAAACATTTTGTTCAACTAAGATTAATGGCATACCCTGCTATGGTACAATAAATTTTACAACAGTGGCTAACAGCCACAATTCAATATCTCATTAAGTCAAGATTAACATTAATTCACATGTGAAGTGATCCCAACGTACAACTAAGCATGTCTAAACATAGCTACGATAACCCATTGTTGGTAATATGATCGTGACCACCTTTGTCTCTCTCTCTCCTCTCACTACCTCCCTACCCAGCCGTCGCGCCTGCCTTTCCTTCTCCCTCTCGATCTCTGCTACCAATCCCAATGCGTCTCCGCCTCTCCATAGCGCCGACCTTCTCCCTCCTAGCACGTTGAGCACCTCCCCTTCTTTCTCCTCTGGAGCCAACATCCCTTGCGCGACATGGCTAAAATTGTTGAAGGAGAAGCTGGAACAACGTGTACCCATATGGCTCGAGAAGTTGTTTGAGTTGCTAACCGAAGATCATGCCGAGGAGGAGGGCATGGAAGATCATGCCGAAGATCGCTACTGATGAACAGAAAGCTTTCGGGTATATGGCCCTACGCGCTGTGGGTTTGCATAGACTTGGTCATTGGTCTGGGTTTTTTTGGGCCGCCCGTAGCATATGGCAGACACGGTACAGCCGAAGCACGGCATGACACATGTGCACGTGGGCCAAGTTGACATACATGAATGATAGGATGTGTCAGGTCTCGTGATTGGGCACGATGAGTGACACGGCACGCTTATATGGGTCGTGCTTGGGTCGGCATAGCACAACATAGACGTAATGGATCCGAAGCAGACAGGGCACGTGGTAGGGCATGATGACACGAGGTAGAGTGCCCTACCGCGACATTACGGTATGTTGTGGCTTACCCTGCGATTGACGCCGTTGCGATCTTCGCGTGCAAAGAAAGGAGAGATAATGGAGATACTAAAAAGTGGAGTATACAGATTAGAGAGTACATGGTCGCTAATGCCTAGCGTGCGGATCGAACCGATGCTCCACTGTGCCACTCGCTGAGTGCTCCTGTGACACCGTGCACAGTCAGCTTTGTGCTTGCCCCATGCAGCCATTGACGCCACCACATGAGGCATATGCTGACATGAAACACATGAACGATTTTGATATTGGAGAGTAGCTAGTATGTTACTGTACTTTTTTCCTTACGGAATCCACTTTGGGGTGTAAGATTTTTAATAGGAAAGTAAATTTATATATGCACACAATAAATAAATAAGATTTAGTTTTTTTTTTCAAATAATTATCGTCCTCCGTGTCATCCACAGAGATAGATTGACGGCGACGGTGTCCAGTCCACACTCCCAATAGGAGTAGGCTTGGATCGGCATGGCATAGGTGGTGGCACGGCGTGCCCTGAGCCACGCAGATGCGAATCAATCGCAAGGCACGTCGAGGCGGCTGTGCAGAGCAGGCACGGCATGCCGCGGCCAAAGCCTGTTGAGCCGTGCGCGGCCATCTCCCACCGCTAGGTGTGCGTGATCCTTGACCTGATCGGCCTCAGGGGCGCCTTCGCCGCCGGGAGCTGCAGGTAGGTATCGACGTCGATCTATGTCTTCGTGTTGGTCTTCGCAGTTCTTGTCTGCATCGCGTTCCAAATTGCATTGGTCGTGTCGGAATCGATGCGAGGTCTCGTGCAGGGACTACTCTCCATGCTCGGTGCACTTGACGAGAAAGCCGGTGACAGGCTGCCGCCCACGGCCGGCGCCGGAGAGGCGCGCGATCTCCGAGACGAGAAGTTGCCTAAATACTCGTCGCTGCTCGCCGCGCTTTGTGGCGGTCATCACGTACCAAGCCGCGATGAGCCCGCCCGGTGGCCTCTGGGGCGATTGGCTTAACTGACCACATCGCCGGTGAGGCGGTGACCCGGTTCTTCGGAGCAGCTATCCACGCCGGTCCAAGGTCTTCTTCTACTGCAATGCAACTTCTTTCATGGCGTCTCTGGTCATAACGGTCCTCCTCCTGATCAAATAGTGTAAGCAACACTCGGCCGGCGCTCTTGGCACTGCACGCCGCATTGATACTGAACTTGTTTGGTCTCATGGGTGCGTACGCCGCAGGGAGCTGCAGGAGAGTGAGGACGTCTGCATATATCTTGGCACTGGTCGTCGGGGTTTCTGCGTACATTCTTGTTCTTGCTGTCGTGACCATCGGCATCACAAAGTGGCTGAAAAGAGTCACGGACAAGCAGGCTGTACGAGTGACGCGGTGCTTCGCCCTGCAAAATTTGTAGTGCCTGGCGCCATGTCACAGATGTGGTAGGATTTGTAGCATACTTGTTGAGCTGTTAGTAGTAGTTCTCTCTGTACATCCATTGTTTCTGAACTTTTGGTGAGCTTCCAAGTTCAGTTTATGAATTTTTCTGTACCATTGTGGTAGTTTAATTGATCAATTCACTATTGTTTTGGGGACTGTTTGATATGTCATGTTTACACAAGCAATATGTCAATACAAGCTAATGGATAGGTAAATTAATTAAGCACCGACAAGAAACTAAACATCAATACGCACACAGTATAACTATTTGGAACAGGAGGAAGTCAATAAGTGAAGGAATGGTTTCATAAACAACAATCTCTGTTCTACATCATTTTCATGTCAATTGGCATGAATACAGTTACACTACATCTAATTACACAAGAAAGATTTGGAAATGTACAAAAATCTATAAACACATACCAGAAGAAGAAATTGTCGCACTATGGAAGTGTTGCCATCTACAACAGAAAGAATCAATGATGTTACCTACAAAAAACTACTGGAGGGTGGGCAAAGTGCATCCACCAGCCAATTGTTAAGGCCTGCTCCCTTCAGTTAAATTTCTGTTCCTCTTGTCAATGCAGTATTTACTGTACATCTTCTGTGAAAGCCCTGTAGATGAAGTCCCTGAACCGCTTGCAGTATTGCTTCGGGTCAACAGCCGATATGGAGTTGGCATCATACTGCATGGATTTGTAGGCATGCTCGAGCTTCTTGCTTATATCATAGTCTTGTAGGATATCAATGATTCCAAAGAACAGGATAATCTCGCGGAATTCTCCTGTGGGCTCGCCAATGAGCTGGGATTCACTATCAGGATTTCGCACTATGTTCTCCACCCTTGAGGGCATGCCAATTCCTAGCTTGACTGGTGCTTTTCTGCACAAATCATAAGCAGTGTGTTAGTTCTCAAAGGTCAATATTTGTCAACTGTCTAGGTGCATGAAACACTGAAGTTGCTAGCATGATGTAAGCAGCCTAAGCAGAAGAGAGGGAAACAGCTATACACTACATATTTTGAAAGCTTCTTCGGTTGCTTCTTGAAAAAAGTGGCGCTGATGTAGTATATTAGTTACTTCTTACTTTTTTTACTATATAATTTATTCAAGAATAGATGCTATATGCTTAAATGAAAAAAAATTCATCACATTTGTTTACCTTTCTAGAACCAAAAGGGAAGATACTCGGTTCCATTTTCTCATTGCAAAACCAAACCATCAGATGTTCTGCCTGGCCCAAGCAGTTACAGCACCACCATTTTACAGGTCTTTTTTCCAACGGGGATACAACACATTTGTTTACCTTTTTTTAAGGAAAACGATTTGTTTACCTTTCTAAAGCATATCTAATTGTATTTGATTGAAACTAGTACCATGTCTTTAGATGCAAATGCATTCTGAATATATTCTACCTTTTTTGCTCGGAATCTTCAGTAGCAGTTTGAGCTGTCTCGTTGTCAGCATTGCTGCTGTCTGTAACCAGGGAAAGAATATTTTCAGGCTCATGACTTTAAATACATCTCTTATAGTTTTGCAGCTGCAAATATTCAAAACAATCATGGATGGTGAACATATCTTTGCATCGGTCTTTGAAGTGAATGCCAACCAGAAGACTGTAATCCATGATCCTCTCTTGCTCCAGAAACTCACAATCTTTGTCCACTTGCCTGGTAAGAAAAACAAATTATGAGCACAACAGATTCGTTAGGTTCTTTAAATACAGTTGTGATTCTTACGACATGTTTAAGAGATTTTTGTATGACAGATTTGCTTTGGGACATCAAATATGCTTCAGTGAGCGTTAGGACAGATGAAATTACTAGTACAATTGGAGAAAGGGGAACATCCCAAGCAATTGGCAGATGGCAAAAGTACCAGCAGAAGTCCTTGAACCAAGATCCTTCCAACCGGAAAATGAAATTGAGATCAAGATCCTTCAATGTGGTGGTCTCATCAATTTGATCAATGGGTTTGTCTGTCATGCGACCGTGTGAAGACCCTTTCAAATCGAAGCGCCTATGGATGGCGTAGTTGGAGCAAAAAAGATTCCCCATTATAACAAATCGAACCTGTATGAAATGGTAACAAAAGCTGAGTTCTCAATTCTCAGGCATCATCATCGCTTTTTCGCAAAATCATTTCCTCATAGCATGCTAACCTTTTTCTGAATTGCTCCTGTAATTTTAACACAGTGCAGGCCAAAAAATTTAGTTACTAGAGTATTATCAAAAGCTCTGACATGTTTATAATAGGCCGGAAGCATCCTAAGAAGTACCTGTGTTTAACAAAACCACAAACTGAAATAACAGAAGGGCATACGTTGTAAGTTAGCAAAGACGAGTAAGTAAGGAATATAACTTACTTTAACCTCTGATTTCTTCATTGTTTTGATCATGTACTTGTCATCATTGGTGAGGTAAAAGAAACTTCCACTTTTACCGGGCGATGAAAGTTCCCGGAGCGCATCATCCCCACAGATGGAGATCATGTAATCTGCAGGGTCGACGTCGAAGAGCTTGCGTAAGGTCCTGGAGCGAAGTACAGAAGAACAAATCAGCACCATTTTGGGGACTTGAAACAGTAACTATAACAACATGATCATAGATCACAGTAACTTGATATAATAACCTGAAAACCAATGGGCAGTAGTCCTTCCACCGGAAATCGCATGATTGGTGAGGAGGCGTATGCTTTGATCCTTCAGGGGGAAATCTTGTCCACACCTTCTCTTTTGGATCAAAAGCTGATGCTTTAAGATCCAGCGAATTAGGTGCTGACTGTCTTCCAACAGCATGCCTGTGCTCCAAAAGAACATGAATGGCAACATCAAATGAATCAGATTTAGAGGTGCAATGCATCAGAAAGCAACAGAGAACAAATGGCGACGTACAATGACAGTAGTAACTAAGAAGAAAAGCAGCACACCTGATGCCGAGCTGCAAGTTGAGCATGAGCTCATAGTTCTTGTGCCCCTTCGATATCGTCTCCCCTTGCTTCTTCCCCGGCCTCGGCGGCCCGCGCATGGACGAGGGCGTCCGCGACCAAGCCCTGCTTGTCCGAGCCTCCTCGCCCTCCTCACCCTCAGCCAGACTGTCCAGGTCCGACGACACGCTGCTCCTCCTACGCGCGCTCGACATCCTCCCTTGGTCAGCGCTAACCTCCGGCGGCCGCCACACCGGCTTCTTGATCACAGCCTCCACCCCGGGCCACGTAAGTATCTTCTGCGACGGCAGCAGCGACACTGTCTTCCCCTCGCGCACCTCAAGCTCCTCGAGCAGCTTCGTGATCGCGTCCCGGGGCTCCCGAGGCACGGGCACCGCAGGGCCACCGGACGGCGGGTAGTACACGCCCCTGGCATGCGTCTCACCGGACTCCTGGCACCAGAGGCCAATGTACATGCCCCCGTCGGCCCACCGGAACGTCCCCTGGCCCTTGGGCTTCGCGTCCTCCCACGCGCCGTCGTACCGGTCGCCGTCAACCCATATCACCGTCCCGCAGCCGTGCATATCGCCGGCCTTCCAAGTGCCGATGTACTCGTGCCCGTTGCGCCAGATGTACCGGCCGTGCCCGTCCTGCAGGCCGTCGCGCCAGTGGCCGTCGTACACGTCGCCGTTGGCGTAAGCCTGCGTGCCGCGTCCGTGCCGGAGGTTGTTCGCCCACAGCCCAGCGAACGTGTCCCCAAACTCGCCGATGTAGGTGCCGTGCCCGTGCATGTACCCCCCGGCGAGGTCGCCCTCGTAGGTGGCGCCCGACGGCCAGGAGAACTTGCCGCGGCCGGACGCGCGGCCGCGGCGCCAGGCCCCCTCGTACATGCTGCCATCCGTCCATAGGAACTTCCCCGCGCCGTGTGGGAGGTCCCCGCGCAGGTCGCCCTGGAAGAAGTCCCCGCTGGGCAGCAGCTGCTCGGCGTGGCTGGGCTCCCCGAGTGAGGCTTCCTCGTCCTCGTCGGTGTCATTGTCCTCGGTGGTGGTGTCCGTGTCATCTCCGTCCTCCTCGTCGTCGTTGTAGTACTCGTATATGGTGTTTGAGGTTGAGGAGTTGACGGAGAGGGCGCTGGGCGTGATGGGGTCGCATGTGGAGACGCCGTCGACGGTGCTGGCAGCGGGGAAGACGGAGCTCCCGCGGCGGATGGTGGAGTTGAGCTTGCGGATGCTAGCCTCCCACAGCCGGCTGGCCGGGGCCGGGAGCTGGTTCATCTTCCTCCCCGACGCCGTTGTGACGTGAGCCTAGTTAGTACAAAGATTAACGCGACAGGGTCAAGAAGATGGAGCTGGAGCGAGTCCGTGCATGGTGGCGTTTCGATTTTTGCTCGTCTTTCTGCATCGCACTGCGAGTTTTGGGTGAGGAGGGCGGTGAGTTGGGAGTGTCGGAGGCTGGGAGGAGTTGTCGGGAGGGTGGTGCAGAGAAGACCTCGGGAGCGCAACATTTGGAGGGAGGAAGCGCCTTGGCCGGTGAGGCGGTCTGCTCCGTTTTGCTGCTAAAAATAGGAGAGGGAGCACTGCAATTCCACTGCCACAGTATTCCCGTGAAAATTTTCAGGTGCCACGAGAAAAAAAATCCTGAAACAAAGGAAAAAGATAAAAGGGACATATTCAGTGTAATCATGAGTTTGATGTAATCACTATGCAATCCAACTAAGAAAAGTTTCAAAAAATTCTGAAAAAAATTATGGATGTACATCTCATCTTACCCCATCTACATATAAAATTTCATGATCAAATTCGTCCTATGCTAGAAGTTACAAAAAATACAAATTTGGGATGCATTTGAACTATTCAAGTTTGTCAGAAATTTATCTTTTTATTACTCTTAACATAGGACGAATTTGATCATGAAATTTTATATGTAGATGGGGTAAGATGAGATGTACATCCATGCTTTTTTCAGAATTTTTGAAACTTTTCTTAGTTGGATTGCACCAAACTGATTATTATAAACTCCAAAGATAAATACTTATCTATATTATTTATTTTTATAAATATAAATACTTATCTATTTTTATATTTATATATATATATATATATATATATATATATATATATATATATATGTTAAAAAATGATGTATAAAATTACCGCTCGAATTAGAATGGATCTAGGGATAACCGGGACATAGATGCTGGTGGATTTGTCTTATTTTCTGCATGGAAAAGGCATCGTTTGTTTTCCCAAGACCATCTCGTTGACCTGAGTTTTGGGGGCTCGCACTGTGCAAGACGCACGACAAACAGTAGATGCTCCTTTCTGATAGGTGTGCATTTGTCTGCGTGTGGAGATTGTCGGGGTTACTAAAGCTTAGACTAATTAACAATCACTTGTCAGCGGTGAGTCCAATTGTGATGCTACCAGGAGCTACAGAACTGAAATTTCTGACCAGATTATAAGAAATTCAGACCCCTATTTCACCACAGTCTGACAAGCAATAGCTACTTACTGACCGAAATAACAGATCTCTCACAGGGGCCACAATGGTCATGTTCATGTACACCTGGTAATCATGATATCTATCAGAAACCAATGGGCAAAATAAAGGTAGCAAAACGATTTGAGCATCTTACAAGAAGTTCCAGACACTGTCCAATGTAGGTTGCACCCATTATAAGAGAAGGAATTGGCCTCCAATCAGAGCGTTCACCTGTCATTTTGCGTCATTTGCAAAAAAGTCCCTCTATTTGTTCAAATTACGGATAGGTCCCTGCAGATTACGGATAGGTCCTTCGCGATTTTTTGTTAGACGAAGATATTTTTTTTCTTCACGTTTGGGTCCCTGGCGTGGTATTTTACGAAAAAGCCTCCCGTTAAGTTCAAATCGCGAACAAGCCCTTTTCTAATTTTTCAGGATAGCGAACGAGTCCAAAAAATAACAAAGCAGTCCACCTTCTTACGTTCGAGTCCTTTCTCTGTTTTTCCGGAAAAAATGTTTTCGTCACCAAAAAAACCCGGAAAAATGTTTTCGTCACCCAAAAAACCCGGAAAAAATGTTTTCGTCACAAAAAAAACACAGATTCGTCGAAGGTTTATAGCAACTTATGGATTTGCCAACGGGTCATAACCGCGGGGTTTTTAAAAAAAATGTAGATTCGTCCGAAGATTTATAGCGACCCATAGATTAATGCCGTGGTCCTAACGACCCATTTTTTAACAAACACAAAAACCAAAAATCAAATTAAATCGAAAGTTTATAGCGGTTCATAGATTAGCCCACGGTCCGAAAGCGACCTTTTAAAAAAGGAAATACATAAAAAAAAGGCCACACTTTTCTTTAAAAAAAACAAAAAAAAACACAGATTCAATCGTAATTTTCTAAATAAAACATGCATCGACAAAAAAAACACGGATTAAATCGAAGGTTTATAACAACTTGTGTATTTGCCAACGGTCATAACAAGTGGGTTTTTTAAAAAAGTAAATTAGTCCAAAGATTTATAGCGACCAGTAGATTCGCGCGGATCCTAACGACCCATTTTTTAACAAACAAAAAACACGGATTCAACGCAATTTTCAAAATAAAACACGCATCGACAAAAAACACGAATTAAATCGAAAGTTTATAACAACTTATGGATTTGCCAGCGGGTCATAACCGCGGTTTTTTTTAAAAGCGTGGATTAGATTCGAGATTTATAGCGACCTATAGATTCGCCGGGTCCTAACGACCTATTTTTTTAACAAACACAAAAACAAAAAAGCGATCAAATATCCCGAAATCGTAAAAAACAACCACGTTTTCTAAAAAAACACAGATTCGTCGAAGGTTTATAGTAACGTAGATTAAGCGCGATTCATCGAAGGTTTGTAATATCTCATGAATTAGCCAATGAGTCTTCTGACCCATTTTATTTAAAAATGCGAAATCGAAAATTCGATAAATTTTATCGAACGACGGGTTATAACCGCGGTTTTCTAAAAACGTAGATTCCTTGAAGGTTTATAGCCAGCGACCTATTTTTTAAACAAATATGAAAATCGAAAATCGACCCTATGGATTTGCCGCGGGTCCTATCGACTCTGAGCAGCCTTGACGTAGGCGCTTATTATTGCTAGTACCTTATATAAATCTGGAGAGGATTGTCGGCCAACCAAGGGCGCCACGTCAGTATCCTCATGAGGAGGTCCTTCAGAGAATTCTAAATTACATTTAGGTCCTCCCGTCGCTTTTTAACAGAATGGACTTGAAAAAACCAAAATTGCATCTAGGTCCCTCTACGGTTTACGGTTAGATCCTTTTGTCGGTTTTTAGCAGGATAGATAAAAAAAATCAAAATTACGTTTAGGTTCCAAGAGATCTGTTTTTAGCATAATGGACCTGAAAAAACATAAATACGTTTAGGTCCCTCTGCGGTTTTCTCAAAAAAAAATCCCACAGGTTCGCTGACGGTTATAGCAATCGATAGATTCGTTGATGGCTCTTTTTTTAGCAGAATGGACAAAAAAACAAAAATACGTTTAGGTCTCTCTGCAATTTTCTCCAAAAAAATTTCCACAGATTCACTGATGGCTTATAACAATCCACAGATTTGCCGACAACTCTTAGCAATACGTTTTTCCAAAAAAAAAACCAAGAAAACCGAAATTACACAAAAAAAAATAAAAATAAAAATATGTTTAGGTCTCTCCGCAGTTTTCTCCCAAAACAAATTTTACGGATTCATCGACGACTTCTACCAATCTATAGATTCACTGATGGCTCCTAGCAACTTTTTTTTTAAAAAAAAACTAGGAAAACTGATTCATGATTTCTTTTGTTTTTGGCAGGTTGTCCAGGAGGTCTCTTTGCAGCCGCACATTCAGGACGACATTGTGTGGAGATGTATGACGAATGGAGAATTCTCAATGAAATCAGCGTACAGGGTGTAGTTTCATGGCTCAATGCCTGAACACAATTACAAGATAATCTGGGAAACCGATACGGAGAACAGGTGCAAATTCTTCACTTGACTCTTTATCTAGGACAAGATCCTCACAACCGACAAACTGGCAATTAGAGATTGGCCTCATAGCACCTTGTGCCCTCTATGCGGTTCGGATCAAGAATCAACTTGGCATTTGTTGCTTCTATGCACTTTCGTAAAACAGATTTAGAGGAAGGTGTTCGATTGGTTGCACGTTCATCCTCTTTCGCCTCAGTCTGGGGCGACCACCATGCAGTGGTGGGAATCCGTCCGAGAGCAAAACCCCAGGCGACGGTGCAAACTGGTCGACAGAGTTCTTATTTTCGTTTTCTGGAATTTATAGAAGGAAAGGAACGACAAAATATTCACAAACTCATACCAATCAATGCAGTGCCTTCAACATCACTACTCAGGATGTATGCAATCGACGAATGGCTCTAGCAACGCTAGTGTCCGGGAAGGAAAGGTCGCAGGAAAGAGCTGTCCAATCTCAGATTTCACACGGAGGCAGAGAGGACGACAGTCACAACCGACGGTAAAGAAGTGCCTCGGCTACGATCTCCCTGGGTACTCATGTTGGCTGCCTGGGGCACATCCTAGGCTGCGATTGCCGTTCCCAGGTATGCCAGGTACACGCAGTTCTGCGCCCCGACCAGGTGCGAGATGTACCTAGCCGCCGGTGTGCGAGCTTGGGCTTCCGCGGCTGTCAGTGGAGTCCCAGCTCTCCGGACATTCTGGCTTCTTGGATCCAGATTCCGCTGGGCTCAGGCCTAGTCCAGCTTCTGCACTATGCTCTGATGTGTCACTGATCTCATTAGCGTGAGTGCCAGTGCGCTTGCTTGCTTAGGTGCCGGTCTCATTTGTGTAATTGGTGTTATGTTTGGAGTTTTTAGGGTTTCGGACTTCTCTAGTATTGGTGTTGTCAGGACGGCTACGGCGCTGAAGGATCAAGACATCACTGGGCGGGATAAAAGGATTCAGGCGGGAGAACGTTTGGCGTCGGGCGATGGAACGGACGGTGCTGATCAAGGCGGGAAGAAACTGATGGCGTGATGAAGTGATGACGAGGAATAGTGTGGTCCGAAAACAGGCACAGTAAATGTAACTTGAGTTTATTACGTTTCGGTTTAGCTGCGTTGTGGTGTGGTAATGAGGGGTAAACGCGGCTGTATAAAGCCAGTGTAAACAGAGGAATACGTAAGAAAGAAATGGAATGAAATTCCCCATCCTCCTGTTCTTTCTTCTCCTCCACGTCTTCTCTCTTTTCTCCCTGAATCTTCTTGTTCTTCCTCTAAGTAACTCAGATTCAGTTTATACCGAAGTTGGGGTGTGACATCTGGTATCAGAGCAGGCGATTGCTAGAGGATTTTTTTTTCGGATTGAACCGTAAAATCCCAAGATCGAGAGCGCTTCTGTCTTGACCCGCTTTTCCTTGATTTTGGTTGGTTTCACCAGTCTGCATCACGGCGCCCCCAAAGCCATCCGAGCAAACCAAGCTGGTACTCAAAGCGATGGGGGATATGGCTGATCATTCTGATAGGCGGTGGGAACAGATGGATGAGCGTTGGGAATCTCTCAAGGTAAATATTGATTTTATCATTGAAAAGATCAAGCCGATAGAGGTGATCCCAGTGATCCAGGCTCAAGTCGAAGAACACAACACGGTGATTTCCGGACTAATGGAGCAATTTCATAAGATGCTCAACGAGGCGCATGATCCAAAAGGTGCTTCCACAATTTCGAAGAGGGAGAATGAGATTGGTGTATCCACACCGTCTCAGGTCCCGATACCACCAGTTCAAGGGAGTGAACTCACTGCGGGGCTGTTGGGCAAATGTCCGATACCACCATGGAGATTGGGATCGGATAGTCACAAGGTGAGCAAGCATGCATCTTATCCGCCTACTCCGATTGTGCATGAAGAAAGGAAGACACCTATTCCTAAGTTGTCTTTTCCGAAATTTGATGGAGATGAACCACGCATTTGGAGGAGTCGCTGTTTGCAATATTTTCGGATGTATAACATTGATGAGTCTTTGTGGGTTACCGCAGCAGCGATGCACATGGAGGGTAATGCAGCTATGTGGTTACAAGTTTATCAGGAAGAACACCCCTTAGGGGACTGGGAGCACTTTATGTTGGCAGTGGACGTTGAATTTGGGGCATATGATTCTCGTAGATATATACGGGATCTCATTCAGCATATCACAAAGGGTGTACTGAGGAGTTTTTTGTGAATCAGTTCATCATGGGTTTAAAAGATGAGTTGCGATATGATGTGGAAGTTCAATTGCCTGATTCCGTCCGTAAGGCTTTTCTTCTCGCCCAAATACAAGAATAAAAGTGGGAGAAGTTACGAGCTAAGCCATACAAAGGGGGAGTTGCACACAAACCGGGTGGGGTTCCTCGCATGGAGACTGGGGTACCACATCCTAAAGTGCCGGTGGAGGACCTTGGGCGTGCTAGGCAACTGCGAGAATATCGCCGAGCACGAGGGCTGTGTTTTAAGTGTGGGGACAAATATGAAAAGGATCATCAGTGTAAGCCTGTACCACTGAATCAGATTCATGCATTAGAATTGACTGGTGGGTGTGAACAATTGAGTGAAGAAGTGCTGCAGGAGTTGGAAGCAGCCGATAAAGACTTTGAGCAGGAACAATACAAATTGTCCTTTGCATCGTTGGTAGTCTTGAAGATTTAGCCACGCTGCGTATTCAAGCAATGGTGGGTAATCATATTGTTTTAATGTTGATTGATTCTGGGAGTTCCCATAGTTTTGTCAGTTCCACCTTCCTTGAACGAACCAAATATCACACACAGAGTACTCCTCCTGTGCAAGTGTATGTGGCTAATGGGGAAGCTTTGACATGTGATAAATATGTGCCTCAGTTGGAGTGGTGGACTCAGGGGCACACATTTGCTATGGATATGAGGGTGTTGGCATTGGAGTCATATGATGCAATATTGGGAATGGATTGGCTGCAGTTGCACAGTCCCATGGTTTGTGATTGGAAACATAAAACATTGGAATTTACAGATAAGGGCTGTCAGGTTAAATTGCAAGGCATTGGTCATACTCTCAGTAATGTGTCTGGCAAGTCTCTATATAAATGGCGTAATGCCAATGCTGTTTGGTCTCTGTCAGTAGTAAGGGAGTGTGTTGTGGAGACGGAAGAGACACCCATTCCTGCGACTATTCAAATTGTTCTCGATCAGTATCAGGATGTGTTCAATGAACCTCTGTCCTTACCACCTTCTAGGGTGTATGATCATGCTATTTCATTGATACCCGGTGCGACACCAGTAAATTGCAGACCTTATCGATATTCTCCGATGTAAAAAGATGAAATTGAAAAACAGGTATCAGAGATGCTCCAGAAGGGATTCATTCAACCAAGTGTTAGTCCGTTTGCCTCTCCGGTGTTATTGGTGCAAAAAAAGGATGGTAGTTGGAGATTTTGTGTTGATTACCGTAAATTGAACAGCATCACTATCAAGAACAAATTCCCCATGCCGGTGGTGGATGAGCTTCTGGATGAGCTTGCAGGAACTCAGTATTTTTCGAAGCTTGATTTGAAAGGTGGATACCATCAAATTCGTATGGTTGAAGCCGACATGGACAAGACGGCTTTTAAAACCCATCATGGCCATTTCCAGTTTCGGGTGATGCTGTTTGGATTAACAAACGCACCTGCTACTTTTTAGTGCTTAATGAATTCGATTTTGGCGCCATGATTGCGCAAATTTGTGCTCGTTTTTATGGATGATATATTGGTGTACAGCCCGTCTCTGGATGATCATGCTAAACATTTGGCGGTGGTCTTGTCTCTATTGCAGCAGCACCAACTCTTTGTGAAGACCTCCAAATGTGAGTTTGCACGAAAGAGTATTGCTTATTTGGGTCACATTATTTCAGACAAAGGGGTGTCTACTGATCCAGCCAAAACTTTAGCTATGGTGAATTGGCCCGAACCCACCACCATTACTGAGTTGCGTGGATTTTTGGGGCTCACGGGTTACTACCGCAAGTTCGTGCAAAATTATGGAATCATTTCACGACCGCTCACGAATCTCCTCAAGAAGAAGAGTTTCCTCTGGGATGATGCGGCGGCCAGTGCGTTTGTGAAATTGAAACACGCCATGACACACACACCGGTTTTGGCTATGCCCGATTTCAGTCAGACGTTTGTAGTCGAGACAGATGCTTGCGACATTGGTATCGGTGCTGTTCTCATGCAGAATAATCATCCAATAGCTTTTATGAGCAAAGCCTTAAGCCCTCATCATCAGAAGATGTCCATTTATGAGAAAGAGTTCTTGGCGGTGATTATGGCCATTGATCGATGGCGTGCATATTTGCAAAGAGGCGAGTTCATTCTTAATACAGACCATCGGAGTTTGTGTTATCTGGGGGAGCAGCAGCTAGTGTCGGAACTACAACGGAAAGCCATGACCAAGTTGATGGGTCTGCAATTCCGCATTCAATATAAGAAGGGTTCTCAGAATGCAGTTGCTGATGCGCTTTCTCGTGTTGGGCATTTAATGACTCTTCAAGCAGTGTCGGGAGCTCATCCGTTATGGCTTCAGGAGGTTTTAAATTCGTATGTAACAGATTTGAAGGCCCAGCAATTATTGGCTGCTTTAGCGCTTCACAGTCCCGACGACCAAGGATTTGAATTGTGCCAAGGGCTGATTAGATTGCATGGCAGAATTTGGGTGGGTGCAAACTCGGCTTTGCAGACAAAGCTCATCAAAGCATTTCATGCCAGTGCACTTGGTGGGCATTCTGGTATTTCGGCCACATACCAGCGTGTGAAGAAGTTGTTTGCTTGGGCTGGATTGAAACGAGATGTGACCAATGTGGTTCAGCAGTGTAGTATCTATCAACAGGCCATGAGGCCAAGCATGAGAATATTAATACTTCGGATTTGCTTCAACCCCTCCCTATTCCAGAAGGTTGTTGGCAGGCTGTTACAATGGATTTTATTGAGGGATTGCCGTCTTCACAAGGGTGTAACACAATTATGGTGGTGGTGGATAGGTTCTCAAAGTATGCACACTTTGTGGCTCTCAAACACCCATTTACGGCTTCCCACGTTGCTCGGTTGTTTCTGGATCAAGTGGTAAAGTTACATGGCATGCCCAATTCTATTGTTTCCGATAGAGACAAGATATTTACTAGTCTATTCTGGAAAGAACTTTTCCGTGTCATGGATGTTCAACTGCAGTTCAGTACATCGTATCACCCACAAACGGATGGGCAGAGTGAAAGGGTAAATCAATGCCTGGAGATGTACCTTCGTTGTACGGTCCAGTCCAACCCCCTCAAATGGCGCAAGTGGCTGGCAATGGCGGAATTCTGGTATAATACATCTTACCATACAGCGTTGAAGTGTTCTCCCTTTAAGGCATTATATGGGTATGAACCTCGATATGGCACCCTGCTTCAGTCTGCTGAAGGGGTCAACTCCTCGGTTCAAGAGTTTCTGGAAGAACGGGCTAATCAGTTGGCACAACTCAAAAATCATCTTGCAGCCGCGCAGAACAGAACGAAGCTTCAAGCGGATTGTAAGCGTTCTGATCGCCATTTTCAGATTGGTGAGTTAGTTTATGTCAAGCTTCAACCTTATGCCCAATCATCTGTTGTCAACCGACCATTTCCCAAGTTGGCCTTCAAGTATTTTGGTCCCTATCGGGTTCTGGCGAAAATTGGTTTGGCGGCGTACAAGTTGGAATTACCTCCTAACAGTCAAATCCATCCGGTTTTCCATGTCTCCCAACTGAAGACATTCGTTCCGGATTATACTCCCATTTTTCATAACCCACCAACTGTGGCCGATTTGAATATTCAGTACACAAAACCAGAATTGATATTGGACCGGCGCCTTGTGAAGAAAGGAAATGCGGCGATCCCTCAGGTTCTCCTCAAATGGTCAGGCATTCCGGGAGAAATGGCTACCTGGGACGATTTGAATGTGGTGCAGCACAGCTTTCCTTCGGCTCCTGCTTGGGGACAAGCGTGTCTTCTTCTTGAGGGTAATGTCGGGGCAGCTCTGGCCGACGGATCAAGACATCATCAAGGGATAAAAGGATTGAGCGGAGAACGTTTGGCGTCAGGCGATGGAGCAGACGGTCTTGATCAAAGCGGGAAAAAGCGATGGCGTGATGAAGTGATGACGGGAATAGTGTGGTCAAAAACAGCACTGATAAATGTAACTTGAGTTTATTACGTTTCGGTTTAACTGTGTTGTGGTGTGGTAATGAGGGGTAAACGCGGCTGTATAAAGCCAGTGTAAACAGAGGAACACGTAAGAAAGAAATGGAATGAAATTCCCTCCTCCTGTTCTTTCTTCTCCTCCACGTCTTCTCTTTTCTCCCTGAATCTTCTTGTTCTTCCTCTGAGTAACTCAGATTCAGTTTATACCGAAGTTGGGGTGTGACAGGTGTCTCCTTATTTGGGCCGGTGGTCGGTGTCTACAATGTTTCCCCTTCAGAGACTAGTGTAATACTCTTTCTTTTGAAATAAATGGCAGGGCTCCTACCCTTAGTTTCAAAAAAATTCAGGTCTCTCTTTTCAAATCACAGCTCTGCCCAGTTGAACCGCAGATGTTCCAAATTCTTTCTTGTATATCTTTGTCACATCAAACTGTTTCTTATCGAGAATGTAATTTAATTGTTGTGCAACTCTTAAAAAGAAAAGTACTCTCCACGACAAGATGTGACGTATAAATATCCAGCATGAGAGGACATACTCTCCACGAGGAATTACCGAATTAGGGTCTTCCAAAAAGTGCGTCCTCACCAAAATAGTCCAAGGAGAGTTTAAGGCCTGCAAGAACTACCGCATGGAGCATAGATGCACAAGGAGACTGAATGAAGACACAAGGAAAGTTCATGCGGTTTGATGGTTTGTACTGCCTCCTGACCTCGCTGAAAAGGAAAACTTATAGCCTCCTGACCTCGCTGAAAAGTTCATGCGGTTTGATGGTTTGTAGTGCCTGGCGCCATGTCACAGATGTGGTAGGTCAACAAGAACATATTTTCTGAGGTGAAGATGGTGTTGCTCCGAGTGAACGAAACCAAGGAAGAATTTAGCACATTTGCTGAATTCATGAACGGACTGAACATTCGTGGTACAGGGAAGGCCCCTTTTGTGGCATGGACAAGTTTAGAATTGGCCAATTTGCTAATTAGCAGCTATTTAGGTACCATGAATTGCTCAGAGAAAACCCCCAATCCCAACTCTCTAGGATCATCAACATTGTGCTGTTTACTCGGGAAAAATGAGAACTCCGCGGGTTTTATGCCGTAATGAAAGAATTCTATATTAGTCTTAATGAGGAAAATTCAACCATAGAAGGGTTCAAACTCCCTGGTTTATGGGGATCACAGAACTAAAAATCAAGTACAAGAGGATCCTCCTCTAGTCTATAAGAAAGTTAGGTCAGGTGTAAGCTGGAACGTCCCAAACATGTGTGGTTGCAGCAAAATTTTCAGATGATGCCATTACATTCAAGTAATCAACTCATTTTAGTTTACTTAAAGCTAGTCCTTAATGAAAAAACCAAGCAGTACTGTAATACTAACTAAAGAACTACCCAGCTCTAGACTATGCTTGCAAAAATCAAACCTTGGCCATTGCCCATTGGTGATACCGTGATGGCCTCTGAGGCGAGAAATTCCCGCGGCATCAGTCCATCGATGAGCAACTGTAAGTCCACAAGAACTTCAGTCACAGAAGTCCGGCATTCCTCTTCATCTCCTCCTCCCTCTTGATATCCTTCTTCTTCCTCATCTTCACTCTCGGCTTCATCGTCCGGTGCTGCAAATGCTCAGCCTGGAAGGCCACCATCGCCCTGAGCACCCGCACAATCGTCTCCTCGATCTCCACACCCCTCCCCTCCGGCTCCAGCAGCCGCAGCGCCCTTGCAACGGCCTCCATTGTGCTCATGCACCCCTTATGCGGCTCCTTCCTCACCACGAGCTCCGACTCAAACATGCTGTCCCCGTCCTCACCGCTGTCGACTGGCAGGGAGACGGGAACGACGAAGGAGGACAGGAACGGGAGACTGGCGGCGTGCATCTCCTTGGCCTGCTTCCAGGTGCCATCGAGGAGGAGGAGGGTTGGATTGGCGCGCGCGGAGGGAGGCGTGGACCGGCACCAGGAGGCGAGGTCGGAGGCGGCGGGCGAGGGGAAGAGGAGGAGGACGGGATTTGGGGAGGGAGGGGAGGAGCAGGGGTGGAGGAGGGGAGGAGGCGGCGGCCGGGGAGGAGGTGGAGGTTGGAGAGGGAGCGGGCAAGGAGGGGAAGCGAGGAGAGGGGGTTGCGGCGGAGGGCGTGGGGGTGGTGGAGGATGACGACGGTGGTGGAGGTGGGGAGAGGGGAGGTGGGCAGGTGCGGGCAGAGGCAGACGCGGGACGGGCGGCCGCAGCCGGCGTGGCAGACGGCGCGGCCCACGCCGGCGCGGCCGGGAGGAGTCAGGGAGGCGGCGTCCTCGTCGGAGGTCGAGGAGGAGAGGTGTGGGTCCAAGGTCATCTTGTCAACGGTTTGTTGTCCGACGCTCGACTGGGTATGAAATAGTACCCAGTGTCAATTACTGGAAATTACAAATTTTTTGTTAGTACTAAATTGAGTGCATTATATTTATCCAATAATTGGAACTGTGTTACAGAATTTCAATTTAAATAATACAATAGTTCAATTGAAAAATTATTTTAGTTACCTAAAAATGTTGCTGTTCAAAAAAGTACAACCGGCTCCACCTTAATTTCCGTGTATTTAGTACCCGAACCTTTTACTGTACTTTTGTAAGTTGAGTGTCTTTTGACGGTACAGACCTAATTTTTTAAAAATTTAATAGGGCAGATTAATGGATCAAAGCCCAGCATAAACCTAGTCCAAGCCTAAATTTGGATCAAAATAGAGAAGACTAGATGCAATCCAAGGCCAAAAAAGGCTTAGGCCTTGATCTATGTCCTAGCAAAGTACACACCCACCCTAAGTCCCAAGCAATAAGAGGGAGAAGGGGGAGCTACAACCTATTGCCGTAAGTAAATTCGTCGGCACCGGCAGTGGGGGAAGGATGGATGACATGAATGGCGGTGGCGACGACATGGATCACATGGTGGCGGTGGTGTTACATGGAAAAGATTGATCACAAGTAAAATCGTCACATACACCACACCTCGTCTTCCTCGGACACACCTCCTTCTCCACCGTCACTTTCCAAGTTCGCCTTATAGCCACATTAAATCAGAAAGACCATGAAGCCACTCCACCAAGCGCCCCCTCCTAGCGTCGCCACAGTCATTTCTTGCTGAAGAAGGAAAGGAGGAGGAGCCATGGCCCAAATCTCCTCCGTTCGTCAATTCATCGCCGAGCACCTCCCATCTACTCGCCTCTCTCCTCGAGTTAAACTCTATAAAACCCGAGCCTCCCTACCATTTTCCTTCACGCCGAGCCCTTGTAGGTAAGCCACCCAATGCCACTCGCCTTCCTCTTCCTCCCCACCACTTCTTCAACTCCACCGCGCTAAATCGCCAAAACCACTTCATCTTCTCGCTCGGCCGCTTTTCTTACCGCCTCCGCTCAAAACAACTTCATGACCATCGACTCGCCGACCCCACCCGCCAAGAAGCACCTCCTCCACTCATCGCTAAGCCAACCCCACTCGCCAAGATTCCCTCGAGCATCGTTCTCCGGCTCAAGACCCTGCAAGACCGTCGCTCAAGATCGCCGACAGTTGCCTCGGCCTTGCCGCCTTTTCAAGACGCCAAGACGGGCCGGCCGCCTAACCGGCCGTGCTCGCCTGCGCTACAGATCTTGCCGAAGCGGGCCGAAATGACGATTCACCGCAAATTTCGCTCGGAATACTTTTTCTTTTACTTTTTCGGTTTTCAAAATTGTATTTTCGGATTGGAGTATTAATTAAAATCCAAAATACCGTAAAATCCCCAAAATTCCCAAAAATCCGTAAATGCCAAAATACATATTCGGATTGCTTGCTACCATCGAGTCGAAATAAACTCGCTTTCGCAAAACCAAGCTCCCAAAGTTCCAAAATACCCTTTCCTCTACTTGACTCTCCGATTCGATTTTTGTTTTCATTCTTTTCTTTTCTTTATTGTTTTGTTCGCTTATTTATCGTGGGTTATTTTAATGCGCTAGACCCGACGCCGAGCAATACTTGGAGCCGGAGCACTACGCGGAGACGTACGAGGAGCAGGAGCCGTACGGGACACCGCAAGACATCGGCGACTATTCTTTAGGAGAACCTACATCTTCGCAAGGCAAGCCACACTCCTTGAACATGTCGAACCTAGTTCCATTAAAGTATACGTATATATTTCTTGTATTGCACTATTTTTGTTATTTTAGGAAATTAGCAAAATTGGTAGTTTCAAATAACATGATTAGTTACAACCAAATGTTAAACCATTGCTATGCCTTAATTCCTTTGTAGCCACTAGGATATCAAATACTAAACCTTCGTAGACATAGCAAATTCATACACATTACTACTTTTAGACAAATACTTAATCTCCGGAAGTTGATTCGGATGATCTTTCAAAACGGCTACAGTTAGGGGGCGATGATTGACTAACCACGAGAGGTGGCTACGGTCCGATCCCCAACCTGACAAGTCTATGGAGGTGATGATGGTGGTACAAAGGGTACCATGGATATGAGGTAGGCATAGACTTGGTCTTTGGCATTAAGGACTAATCACTTTGGGCCAAGTAAATAACTTCAAGAACGCCAACCACAAAGTTGGGATCACAACCCGTTGGCTCATTCCAACATAGCCTAGTACATTGTGCTTCCCTTTTGAATACCTATAGGAAGTGGCTATTGCTCTTTTGTGATGTAATTGAAGCGTCTAGCTAGATCTTCCATGGCGATGGCGGGTGGCAATGGGCAACAACGGTGAGGGGGAACTGGGAGGGCTGGTAGGTAAGGGAGAGCAGGGGCAGCAACCAGTGACAAAGTACAGGGGCGGCTGCAGTGAGGAAGAGCTAGGGCAGTGGCCAATGACAGAGTGCGGAACTGGTGGCCGTTGAGGGAGTGCGGGGGAAGCGACATTAAGGGAGAGCGAGCAATGGCCGTTGAGGGAGAGTTGGGGTGACAACCGATGAGGGAGAGTGGAGATGGCGAGGAAGAGATTGGCGGTGGGAACAATCTTGTGGCGAGAAAAGATGAGACCGCCACTTGGTTATCCTTCCTAGTACGAAGCAGTAAAGCTCAAGTCTGGCCTGGATCTGGTCCAAACCAAGAAGAATCCAAAATGATCCAATCCTTATTGATTTTGGATCAGCATGATCCATAAGTTTAGACTAACTTATTGCGATTGGCTTTTCAGTTAGTTTTGCAAAGCAAAGAAGCATACAAATGAATACTGTCTCGTGAAGCATGTTCCCCTTCCTCAAGTCCTCCGACCAGGATGTCAACGAAGGCGTCATCTCTTACGTCCCCGGTCTTCTCCGACGGCAAAGATAATGGCAGTTGGCCCAAGGACTCGGAGGAGAGGACGTGGTGCCATAGAGCGAGCTTCAAAAGCCTCTCAGCCGTAGCTTCATGCCTTCATCAGCTGCCTTGCCGCTAGTGGCCAGCCGGCCACATATCCATGGTGTGTACCCGGCCTCAACATGCTTGCAG
This sequence comes from Guadua angustifolia, assembly GCA_036346375.1. Lineage (NCBI taxonomy): Eukaryota > Viridiplantae > Streptophyta > Magnoliopsida > Poales > Poaceae > Guadua > Guadua angustifolia. The sequence continues at coordinate 9,528,978 of CM070521.1, read as the reverse complement.
TGGTCGAAGTTGCATGCGAGCACAGGATATCTCTCGCCGTCCACTGGATCCAGCCGACAACCGCGCTTGTCACCTAATGCCACTATTTCCACGGGCACGACAAGCTCGTCACCTCGCACGCCACACCGATCCGGCATATGATCAGGTAAGCCTATATACCGGGCTTGCGGCCTCTAAGAATCCGCGACATGCAACCTTCTTCGCCGACAAGACGCACAACGAGCTGTCCAAGATGATCCTCCAAGGTTCCACGAATTGTTCGAGCAAATGGACCAGGATAAGACAACGGTTTTGGTGAACACCTCCGATGCATTGGAAGGCACAACACTGAAAGCAATCCAACCGTACCTGGATGTCTTTGCCATGTACTGTTCCTCCTCTTGGTGCGAAGCAACCGAAGCACAGATCCATCGATCTGTTTAAGCCAGACGAGAAGAACTACATGGAGTGGCCCGACGGACGCGCAACCGGAGATTGTAGAATTGATATATACTAAATTAGCAATCAGAGGAGGGTGAATGATTGCGCCGAAGGTAAAATCAAATTTTTGATGATTTTTGAGACACCTGAATTCGGACTTAAATTGCCTGATTCGGATTCGACAAAAACAGAGTGATATACGTTCACTAAAATAGTAATTTTTGAAGATCCCACCGTTGGATTGACGTGAAGTTTTAACCATAGAAATTAGATTCAATTTGAAAACTAACTCAATAAGAATTAGCTCAATCGGATCTATAGATCTAGAGTTATGACTTTCACAATATGATTGTAATAAATAATGACGAAAATTGATTAAACCCTAATTACGAGATTAATCAGGATTTATAAGCAATTAAGCAATCAAACTTTTTAGATCAATCACTTGATGCCCTAGAAAGATTTTGAATGGATCAAATCAAAATTATTATGGTGAAACTATAAATCAATCTAAGAAAAATAAAACAAGCATACAAACGAAGAATGAAAACGAAGAACGAGATTACCAATACATCGACATGCAAATCTTGATATTTATTACTGGAATGTATTCACAAGCGTGGCGCAAGGAAAAACCTCCAGGTTCAACTTTTAGTCCCGGAAAATGCATGCGCCACCAGGAACTTCTTTTTGATCAGCCGCCAGCCTCAGAAGCAAAAAGAAAAAACGGCTGCAAGTTCTTGACACGAGTAGCAAGTCTTCTAGTCGCCTAACATGCATGCGCCGCCGGCCGAAAACCAACTGCTAGTCGTGCTAGGAAATCGTCCAGCTTCAGCACATGATTTCACAGGAGGAGAGATCTCACATGGCTTGCGGGACACAGCGGCCGGCCATACCTGTGGCTGTGGGTGGCGCGCAAGGAGGGGCGCACGGAGGAGGTTCATAGAGCAGGAGTGGGGCGTGGCTGTTCTGATAGAACTGATTAGGCTATGTTTAGGGTTTAAAGTCAGTTTTGGCTTTCAAAAAGTCATTAAGTCTGTTAAACGGTCTCTTATAAAAAGTTACCGTTCTTTTCAGCTCAAAAAACAAAAAAGAAAAAAAAAGCTTTTCAAAAAATTTATAGCTCCTCTAAACACGCCCTAGCAAAGTGCATCGAGTTAGCGTAGGATGCCAACAAGAAGACAATAGAGACAAAGGCAAATGCTCATATTTTGCAGGAGGCGATAGCTACGGATGGAACATCTGAATGAAACCTACGAAGCTTTGTCAAGAAAATGCAAGATCTAGATAGTAGCCGTCAAGAAAAATTCTGCTCAGTATCTCAATCTTGATGTGGTAAGGTAGCGATAGATCCAACTTCCAAGTAGCATCACCACTGTTTTGTTTTGCCATGAAAAAATGGTCCGGAGAATCGTAAGCGTTTTGAGTGAAGTGCATATGACAATATGCGTTTTAGCAAAATGTTTTTTTTTATAATTTCAATTTGTTTTGTCCAAAACATAAACATACTTATGGTTTGCATTATTTTCCTACGCACCACACTTTCTTCGATTGGGCTAGTACGTGGCTCTTTGTCACAGTTTATTTACTGCTGCATGTAAGACTGTTTTGCACGGGCATTTGACATGCGCTTAGATACTGCTAGCATCAAATTTTGGTAAAGCATACCTGATTTTTCCGGCTAAAGATAAAACTGAATATTTCTGACCAATATCGGTTATAAAAAGAGAGTTAAGTTAAAGATGAAATTGTGAACGATATTGATTCAAAGATGAAATTTTCGGTATAGATGTCGGTACAAATCATGGTTAGCAACACAGCGGAGATGGATACAATCAGCCTATACACTATAAAAGGCGACCTGAATTGAGCTGAAAATATACGACAATCAATCAAACAACTTGCACCTACTTTTATTTACTTTCTTGTCAACTAGGTATAGTTCTTGTAATTTAAAATCTTTGTAACTCATCTTTGATCAATACAGTTGTGTACAACCGATTGTTGATCATCTTCGATTATGGCAATCTATCCAGATTTGCTTTTCTCCGATTTTGTTGCACATCGTCTTTTTCATAAAAATCTACTTTTACCAAATCGTCTAATCAGCCTTAAAAAATTGTTTAGATTTATCGTCACTTACAATTTAATCGGCTCGAGTGGCTATTTAGATCTCTCGCCGATTGTCACATCAAATCGGTTTTGATCATTATTTCAATCCATCTTACCGATTGCATAATCAAATAGGCTGGCACACCCCGAACTAGAATTAAATCCAATATTTACGTGTGTTTGAACCGATCAATCCTTCGTTATATTTTTCGACCCCAAACAGATACACATTAAGTTAACCATCTAATCTGCACGAAAGCTATTTTTGACCTTACCCGAGAGGCCGAGACCATCCATCACACACAAATGTTAGTTCTTTCAGAGTTATACCTGCCCCAATTCGCTAGCCGATTCTGCATCGTTCTTCTGATTGGATGTTTTTTCGGAGGAGGTGGATTGTTACTTGGGGCAGGTGGAGGGTGGGTCATCCTGTACTGCGACCAAATTGCGATTTACTTTCATTTGGCGATGATGCAACCATTTCTGGTTGTTGCTGAAGACCCCTTTCTAGGACAAGAAAAACAAATTGAAGGAAACTGTGCATGACCTGTAGATAGAACCAAGGACAATGAAACATATATACATTTTTAATAAAATTTGCAAAGTAGTTTACATCAACTGAGCCTTTTGGATAGCTATCTTTTTTTTTTTTGTTTACATCAATGGAAAGCAGATTTCAACCTGTATTTAATTTTCTATGTTGAAGTTTCTTGGTCATGAACTTACCTTTCAGCTCAATTAATTTGACTGGCTTTGTGGCACACTACGTAGGATCGAGGCGCACCAAGAGAGAGGTGAATTGGTGCAAACTAACACCTAAAATTAATTTTTATGTTTTTATTAATTCTGAAAATTAATAAAATAAATAATCTAATACTACGAAAGAAAACTAATTAAACCATCATGATAGAACATAAACTCATATTCATTGATTAACTCAAACACAGTCAATACATGACTTCCGTACAAACCTTAATTACCTTTACTGATTTCTAAATTGTATGCGCACTGTTACCTCCTCTATCTTCTTTTTCTTGCTGTCCTGTCGCTTGCACCAGGAGGCTATTACCTGTTGTTTTTTTGTGCTACGCACTGGAAGCCTCTCTGCAGCAGGTGCTGCTGTTTTGATCTTGCGCTGCCAAACAGACCGCACATAGCAACCGCACGACCACTTGCCGTACCGCCTCGTTCTTTCTTGGCCCGTCCTCAGCTTCGCAGCCGCCGTCTTTTTTTTCCTTCAGTTCTTGTGCAGCAGTCACTACCATAAAATAGCATATAGATGACGTCTTATTTGTGACGGTTCTTTTAGAACCGTCACAAATACACTTATCTGTAGCGGTTCTAAAGTTTAAAATGGTGGGAAGACTATTTGTGGCGGTTTTAGGGTACTACTTTTCGTTATCTTTCAAACGAGCCAAAGAACACCCCGATCGGAGTTACGAGTCAAAAGTTATGACCATTTTAACAAAAGTACCCGGATTTCTTATTTGCAAATTAGAATCGGAGCCCAAAAAAATATAATCGGAGAGCTTATCGTCTGATGATTCCAGAAAGCTCAAGAACACCAAAATCGAAGGTACAAGTCAAAAGTTATGATATTTTTACAAGTTCTGTGAATAGTACTAGCACATTATATTACAAGCATCATTAATAGTCAAAAGTATGAAAAATAAATTTGAAAGTTTTAAATTTTACTAATTACCTCTATAGTTTGCTAATTTGAAATAATTGAAAATTAGTGTTTGGGTTCTTCACAGGGTTAAGAGGAGGAGGGATACATTATATATCAGATGTTATCATACCACCACTAGAGTAATGGATCTTATAAGAACTCTGAAGTTAAGAACTCTGAAGTTAAGCGTGCTTGATGGAGAGTACTAATAGGATGGGTGACCTCCTGGGAAATGAAATCCGAATACAATTAGAATTCTGAAATTGAGCCTTCTTAGGCAAGAGGAGTATTAGGATGGTATTAGGATGGGTGATCTCCTAGGAAGTCCCCTCTAAATTAGTGTTTTAAACTGCCAGTTAGCAAAAAAACACTAATGATATGATTATTAGTGACGGTTCTTGGCTAGAACCGCCACTGATAATATTATCAGTGACGGTTCTAGCTAAGAACCGTCACTGATAATGTTATCAGTGACGGTTCGAAAACCGCCACTGATAAACTATATCAGTGACGGTTCGAAAACCGTCACTAATAGCATTTACGAACCGTCACTGATGTGGTTTTTTCTAGTAGTGAGTTGTGCTCCCATGCGGCTCTCTGATTTTCTTTCGTGCGGCGCCCTGGTTCCGCCGCCGGAGCCCTTTTTCTTTTCTTTGTTGCGGCTTCCCAAAAGGCAACGTATCCTGTGCACACAAGCTCTCCTGTGTATACACCGTACACACCAACTAAAAAAATCATAAAAAATTCTAAAAAAATTGTAGATGTACTTCATAGATTACTCTACCTATGTATAAAATTGTAGGTTCAAATTCATTATGTATCAAGAGTTATAAAAAAGAGAAAATTCTAACGAGTTTAAATTTTTTAAACTTGTCAGAATTTTCTCTTTTTTGTAACTCTCTATACATAATGAATTTGATCTTGAAACTTTATACATAGGTAGAGTAATTTATGAAGTATATCTACAGTTTTTTTCAGAATTTTTCGCGATTTTTTAGTTGATGTGCACGGTGTGTATACGGGAGGGCCTGTGTGCACAGGATATGTTGCCTTCCCAAAATCAGAGGTATCCTCTCTTATTTATTCTCAGCAAATCCTAACCTCTTATCCTTAATTACCTGACCCAATTACATAAAAACCCAATACATATACACAACCCAAAACTCATACATATGTATGCGTACGGCCCATCTGCCACTGTCATGTGATTCACTCGCCTGCACGGCCCGTTGGCCGCTATACTACGACGTATGTCTGCGTAGACCTCTACACGATTCGTCTCGCTGCATTTGCGTCTTTCGCGTGCTGCGCCTCCTGCACCTGCGATCTCGCGTACCACCTGCACTTCTGCGACCTCGCGTGCTGCGCCTGCACCTTTGCGACCTTCGCGTGTGCTTCTCTCGACTCTGCGCCCACCGCACGGATTCTCCCGACCTGCGGTGTCGTCTATCTGCGTCACTTTGCCTTTAGCGTGCATCTCGCGTCCCTGCGTTGCACTTCCTGTTGCTTGTGCTGCATCTCCTGTTATAAATAAAACAAATCTTCGCAGTATCTTGTTTCATAACAAATATTGTTGTCCATAAATCATCAGACGTATATTATATTGTTGTCAAATTAATCATCACACTTGTATAGTTCGCAAATGGAATTAACACACTACTACGCCAAAACAAGTGGTTTTCATGAGTGGATGCCACTCAATTTTCTACTTGGACTGCGTCAATTTTTTCACGCTGGGTGGTATTCTTAATGCAAGCTTTATCTGAAGCCTGAACTGCCATGACAAAACTTCCAAGGCTTCTATCCGCTGGCCCGCCGAAAGCTGCCGCCTCTTGCGCCATCCTTTTCAAAGCCTTTACTCTTTCCCTTATCTCCATGGCTCCTGCACCATCACCCATGACCAACTCGACGCACCTTGCCAACTCTGCCCCAGCGAAAACCCCCTCACTGTTACGCTCGGCCCTAGCGCCGACCGCCCACTCCGCCTCCACGAAGGACGCGTTAGTCGGCTGATCAAACCAGTTTGGTACAGCAACTATTGGCACGCCAGACACCATGGCCTCCAACGTCGAGTTCCACCCGCAGTGCGTGACGAAGCACCCTACGGACGGGTGTGACAGGACCTCCAGTTGGTCGCACCACTCCACCACCATCCCATGGCCATGCACGTCCTCCAGGCAGCGGCTGACATCCTCCTGACGTTCGTCCTTGCGCACAACCAACAGGTGCGGCTGGCCACACTGACGCAACCCTTGCACTATCTCCTCCATCTGCTGCTTGCTATACGTCCATATGCTCCCGAACGACACGTACACCACCGACCTCTCCGGCTGCGCCCCGAGCCACTCCATGTACCTCTTCTCGTCGTTTTCGTCGTGCTTGAACAGATGGATTCGGGCCTCGGTCGAGGACCCAACCATGGGCCCAACGGCAAAGACGTCCAGCTGCTGCCTCATGGCTGTGAGCGCCGTCGCCTCCAACTCGTCGAACGTGTTCACGAGAACCTTCGTCTTCACCTGGTCCATGTGGTCGAAGAGTTCCCGGAACGCTTCGTTGACTAGCTTGGCCAGCTCGCTGCCGGTCGTGTCGACGAGGAAGGATGGGATATCGCGTATACGAAGCGGCCGGCATAGACCAGGCAGGCTCACTTCGTATGCAGGATCGGAGGCGTGGGAGGCGATGAGCTCGTTGTAGCCATGGAAATAGTGGTAGTAGGCAGCAAGAACGGTGGCCGGCTGAATCCAGTACAAGGCTAGGGGGATGGCATGCTCCCGCGCAACGTCCAGCAGCGAGGGAGACATCATGGTGCACATGACGCACGTGACGGGCTGGCCGCGGGCGGCGAGGCGGGCGACAATGGCCGAGAGGCTCTCGAAGCTTGCACGGCGCCTGCGCGCCCTCTCCTCGGCGTCCATGGGCGTGGTGCCATCGTCGCGGCCATCAGAGTAGGGAATGTAAGAGATGACGCCGTCGGTGGTCTCCTCCTCGTCGTGGCATGAGGCGAACATGCGGCGGTGAGCGAACACCGGGAGGGATAGCGTGGCGCGGACGGGGCCGTCGATGTCGAGCCGTGTGAGGCGGTGGGCAAGGACACGGCCCGGGTTGACGTGGCTTTGGATGCCGTAGGCCACGAGTAGGAAGTGGTGGCCGTCGCAGCGACTGCTGCTGTGTTGATGGTGGTCTGCGTTGGCCATGAGGAGATGACTATGATAGCTATAGGATATCACGAGAAGGCGTGTGTGTTTCAGTGGTCGAGCGTCTGCTGGGAGACGACCATGCATTGCTCAGAAAGAGTGCATATAAACACAGCAATTGCACCGACTACTCGTTCAGCTAGCTAGCGATCAATTAGGGACGTAGTCGTCTGTCTTGAACAGTTTTTCTCTCTCAAGTTTATTTGACATATTTTTTAAATGATCTTATTCATAAATATAAAATAATTAATCGAATACAAAACTAGTGTGATGTTCTCTTTATACCTCTAATAAATATTCATCTTTACTTTATATTTTCAATTTTTTTAACTATATGTGATCAAGAAGAAATACGGGCGGAGTACTTAAACGTTTTGGCTTCAGGTTTTCTATAGAGGGATTTGGTAATTAATTTCATGAAACACACACTATACGTCTATACCTTCTGTTCTTCTGATGGGGCATGGAAGTATACTGTATATGCTCGTATTACTACCGCAAAACGTTGGCACACGACTGGTCTAAAGCTGGACGTTTTGTCTGACGTCATGAATCTGCTTGAAGATTTGCTGAGATAACCCATGCACGTGACGTTAGCACTGACGTGTACTCATCATCCAATTAGCGCAGGTAGGATGGCGCAGCTGATAGCAAGCTATCAAAATTAATCACAGCGCAATAAAGAGTAGATAACAATGCTTAGACTTTGCCACCTTAGGCAAGAAAAACAGTGAGAAAAGGACAATATAGATGATGTTCGATTGTGGTCGTATCCACCATTAACTGACCGTGTCAAACCTACACGTGCAATTTGAGTGTTGAATCAAAGACCATATTAACCCTAATCATTTCAGCTATTCTGTTGTGTTGTCTTGCGTTAATTTTGGTGAAAGCTTCTACTGCACACGCTGGAGACACCGGATCCACGAATTTTTTTTAAATAATACACGAAAAATAAAAATTACAAAAAATTCAAAAAATAACAGAAGTAGGCTATTGTCACTGTTTTGAACGGCGACAGAGTTAGGTCGCCTTAAAAAAATAATTCTATTAGAATGGTGACAGTAAGTCAGTCGTAATCATAAAGCCGCTAGTTAGAATCCATATAAGTAGTAGCCATTTAAATTGGTGTTAGACATTTCTATCCCCAACTGAAATAGTGACTGACTGTTCAGTTGCTCTGTCGCCATTTCAATTGGCAAAAAAAAACAGATTTAAGGCCGCGCATGGTGGCCAGCCAGAACCTGTCGCCAATTCACTGAGCAAGCAGAGAAGAGAAGGGAGAGGAGAGAAGAGGGAGGGGAGGATGAGGAAGAAGAAGAAGGTCAGCACTACATGATATTTGAAGGTTGTTTGTTAATCTCTTTTTTATGCTTTTCAAAACCTAGGTTAGAAAACCATGTAATTAGATTTGTAGAGTAGTAATAAGCGTGTGGATATTGGTAGAGTAGAAATATTTTTTTTGTAGATATGGGTAGATTAGAAAATTTTATTTTTGTATGTTTAGATTAGAAACATTTATTTATGTATTTTTAATTAGATTTGTAGATTAGTAACAAGCGTGTAGATATTGGTAGAGAAGAAATATTTTTATAGATAAGGGCAGATTAGAAAAAATTATTTAAGTATGTTTAGATTAGAAACATTTATTTACGTATGTTCAATTAGATTTGTACAGTAGTAATAAGCGTGTAGATATTAGTAGACTAGAAATATTTTTGTAGATATGGGTAGATTAGAAAATTTTATTTATGTATGTTTACATTATAAATATTTATGTACATATGTTTAATTAGATATGTAGAGTAGTAATAGGCGTGTAGATATTGGTAGAGTAGAAATATTTTTGTACATATGGGTAGATTAGAAAATTTTATTTATGTATGTTTAGATTATAAATATTTATTTACATATGTTTAGATTATTTTTGTAGATATGAGTAGTAATATTTATCTGTAAATATTTGGAGATTAATATTACTGTTAGAGCTATGTTTAGAATAGTAACATTTTTGTAGGTAGATGCAGATTAGTAATATTCGTGTAGATATAAATTTTGTAATCATGGTTTAGGGTTGATTGGGTATGTTGCGAAGTAAAATTATGGCCAGTTAAAGCAATTGTGTATTGAAGTGTACAATAGGTTAACGCCATATGTAGGCATATTTTATTAGTTAGGTTTGTATGATGTTTATATTTCTATGTTATTTGCTAACCTATTTGTTATTTTTATGGTAGGTATAGTGGTGAAAGCATCTAAGCCCCCTAATTTTTAATTAAATATGGCTATGGGGTTTTGGTATTGATGATCAAGTCAATGACTCCTTGGTGATGAGGATTCTTGATTGGGTATCTAAGTCGGCATCAAGCAAAAAGGTTAAGATTAAGGACTCTTGTTACTAGTTTTGGCTTGGGAGATGGTTCAAGCCAAGTAGCTAGGGTTGCTTTAAACTTGTTGTACTATAAAGGGGGATCATGCATAAGTTAGAATATTGGTTCATAGTCTAAGTTAGTTAGATTGCTTGGAGTCAAGGTCATATAAAAAAAATTCCCCACCAAAATCAATCCTTACCCAAACAGCCAGTTCCTCATTCACGCCGGACTCAAAATTCACTCTTTATTTCTTAGTCCGGTGCACCCTTAGCTCAACCCTATTCACACCGGACCAACCTGGTCTACTCTGATAATCAGTCTGGCGCAAACTAAGTCTACGCCGGACCATCCTTTCCTTTCAATCTGGCGTTGAAGCGACTCAAACAAATATCAAACCGAGTGCATACCATTTACGCCGAACCAACTTCTGTTGACACAAACTCAGTCCAGCGCTATCTCCTATTTATGTCGGATCGACCTCTTTTTCAGTCTGGTGCAAAAGCGAAACACTTGAATATTTTCCATTTGTATTATAAAAATCTGTTGGACTGAGTCTTTCCAGAAATTCCATCTACGGTGGATCAACCCAATTTGGTCCAGCGCAAACGTGCTTATCTGTGATCTATGTCCGATGTACATAGGGCAGTATGTGAGGCTTAAACAAATTCAGCCCGGGACAATTGAGCATTAGCCTGTTTTGACATTCTGACGCGTCTAACGGCTATCGTGCTAGTTTCAACAGCTAGCTCTTGCTCAAATGGCTATAAAAATTCATCCAGGGTATTCCTTGAATAGAATTTTTGATCTTCTTGATATTTTAGTACCTTAGAGCTCTCAAGCCATCAAAGCGACCGTACATCACTTCCAAACTCAAATTCCAAAAATTTCCTAAGTGTTCTTGCTCCAAGCTTAGTCTAGCAAGTGTTGTGTTAGTGAACTAAGGGACAGGGCTTGTAGATGGTCTATTACTCTTGGAAATAGACGTTTCTATATGGCTTGGAGAAAGTGATTGGTGCGACTTGTCCAAGGGTGCTCGTAGAAGGCCACCATTGCTGTGAAAGGTTGGGACTCACCTCACCGGAGTGGTGAAAGAGTCACCCTAGTGAAGACCAGGGCTACTGCGACTAGTTTTGGGGGAGCAATACTTCCAAGGAAATGCTCTAACGTGGAAGTAGGAGCTTAGCTCTGAACCATAGGAAAAATTCTCTATCTTCCTTTTTACTTTCAGTATTTTCACTTCACCATCTACTTTCTGCTGCTGAACTTTGCTTTTAATTATGTTAGTTCTTGCTATTTTTTGTTAGCTGTATTTGTTTGTAGAATATCTTGGCTCATCAGTATTTGAGCACCTAGGATTCATTTTAGCTAGTGTTAAAGGCTTGTACTTAACCCCTCTCTAGGCCAACTCGATCCTTTGAAGCAGGTGACGGTGCAGCTCTCACGCAGGAGTATGAGCTGATCGATCCTGTCATAGATGCGTTGCACATTTAGCCACACAGGCCACGATAGAGGGCCAGGCGTCTACTGAACTGTTGTCCCTACGGTTGTGCACCCCCATGAGAGCATGGAGGATCGATGCGCGGTGGATACCGAGGTTTGTGCAGTCATTTAAGTGTTGCCATTGTATTGTACTATGAATGCATATGAACTTACTATCTTCTTTTTCATGTAGGTTGTGGGCTGATGGATTGCTACCATTCACCAGGATGGTAGAGGCCACATGCGCAGACGATGCTGACAGACGCGGTGCCTCCCGGAGGTTCCCTTACGATAGGATTCTACTCACGGCTCTTCTCGACCATTGACGATCGGAGATGCACACCTTTCATCTCCCTTGTGGGGAGATAACGTCGATGCTAGAGGACATTAGTTACCTGATAGGCTTTCCGTGCACCAGGTAGGCGGTTGTCCCTGACGATGTCGGCCCACACTGGCGAGCTAAGATCCTCGCGAGATTCGAGGACGTGTTATCCGCCAAGGCCTATTATGAGATGTTCACTGGAGGCCACGGCCTAACTTAGAAGTAGCTGTAGGGTCGAGGATGCGCCTAGAGGGGGGGTGAATAGGCGTTTTACAAAATTCGATCGCTCACTAAATAATTCGCTCTAATCAACCCCTATGTCAAAACCTAATCAAATATATATGCGGAAGCGATAAATAGGTTTTGACAATTAAAGCCTAAATCAACTAGGCTCACTAGTGCACTAACTAAATTATGTCTCTAAACTAGAATTGCTAAATTGATCAATCAATTAACACTAAGCAATTCTAATTTCAATCAAGCAATTGAATAATATACAATAAATGTAAATACTTGAAAGTAAAAGAGACAACCGATATTTTTCCGTGGTGTTAGGAGACTTCTGGTCTCCCTAGTCCACGTTGAGGCAAGCCCACACTTGGACCGGCTCCGCTCGAGCACCGCCTCTTTCCACTAGTCGTGGTTTTTCACGCTTCTTGCAGCTCAACCCGAACCTTCACAAACTTGCCGGGCCTCTCACACTCGAGAGCTCCGCGCAAGACGACACCTCGTCGTCTAGGAGTCGGCAACCTCCAAGAGTAACAAGCCGCTCCTTCGCTTGAACCTCACCGAGCACAACGAATCATGCCGGTGATCACCAAGTGCAACACATGCACAAGGCCTCCTCAAGTGCAACACATGCACAAGAGGCTCTCAAATCACTTCCTAATTGCAACACATGCAATTAGTCTCACTCTTAAGCTCAAGAGGCAAATGGAGAAGAGCAACACATGCACACAACTCCCCCACACAGCAACAAAGCTAGCAACAAGCGCCCCAAGCCCCCAAGGGGTATTTATAGCCCCACAAGAAAACTAGCCGTTTGGGGGCAAAATGGTAATCAGCCTTTTCTGGTACTACCGCCCTCTAAGGGCAGTAGAGTACCGCCAGTAGTCTCAACGGTCGGCTAACGGACATATTTCCGTACTACCGCCTCTAAGGCCGATAGTACCGCATTTATGACCCACCCCACCGAGCAGTAGTGCTACCACAACGCCAGAAAACACGTGCCTTTGAAAAGTGCTACGCCAACCAAAGGCGGTAGTACCGCCCTTGCGGTACTACCGCCCCAAACATCTTGATAGTCTTGCCGCCTCGCCGACCAAGAAAAACACCGCTCAGTAAAAGAGCTACTGGTAACAAAACCCGTAGTACAAGCATTCTTGATACTCACAGCACCTCAACAATGATAGTCTTGCCAGCAGGAGAAAACTCAGATTTCGAACTCCAAATCCATTTCTCCAAAAACCAAACTTATTCTTTGAGCCACAAAGATGATCAAACATGATCATACACACGTGCAAAACACATTTGCACCAACATAGCCCATGCTCAAAGAATTCAAACCAAATTGCGAAAACACATTTCACAACCAACTCAAAGACTATTTGCAAAACGTATTAAGCAAATCAAACCTGAGTTTATGAGATTAATTCCCCTAGCCATGTGAAGGTCAACACAAGACCCGGTCAACTTGCCAACACCCGTTGCAAACCCCACTCACATGCTCTCGGAATTCCGGACTCATAAACCTCAGTTTATTCGCACAACGAACTTGCAAATAATGCGATAAACACATTTCATGCTTGAGCACTACTCTTTGCAACACATGCAAAAATCTAGCTCCAAGCAACATCAAATCAAGATGCATGAACTCTCTAATTGCAACACATGCAATTCTCTAGTCCCATGCAACACCAAAACCAAACTTCAACTAAAACCAAATCACACGTATGAGCTCTTTACTCGCAACACATGCAAGCCTCTAGCTCCATACAAACACACAAACATCAAATCATGCTTGAGCTCTCTCCTTTTGCAACACATGCAAAACTTAGCTCCAAGCAAACACACGGTTTTAAGAAAGATTGTTTTGCGAAACCAAAGCATGAAGCTTCAACTAATGCAACACATGCAAAAGTGAACTTCACGCAAAAGCCAACGCACTAGCTTATCACTTCTTGCAACACATGCAAATCAAAACATTATGTGAAAACCAAATACAACTCAGCATAAGTTTAACCCATTCGCAACACATGCCAAATGGTTAACCCTCATGCAAAAACCAAATCAAATAAGATTTGAGCTTGAGTGAACGCGGAATGAGATCACCAACACATGATGAAGCTCAAGCAAAGGGAACGACCCCTCTTAATAGCACGGCGATAAAAACCTTAGACTCAAAGACTACAAAGTCCTTAGCCTATCTAATTTTACCTTCATGGCCACAAGAAGCAATCCCTTTGGGGTCTTTATGATCATCACTTTGATACTCCCCTGGGATCGTTACCCTACTCCTCTTTATCTTCGGGATCCTCTCTTGACGCCCATCAACTCATGATGCCGTCCTTGTCCCGTTCTCATCATCTCATCCATCTTTGGACCTAACTCAATCACAGCTCATACAAATAGTTAGTCCAAGATGCATGGTTGTCTCAATTATCTCTTGCACTCCATTAACACATAATGGATGCCTTTAGATCAATTGAGCACAACTAAAATCAATTAAAATGATTTAATTGTGTCTTATGTACAATAATGCAACTCATGCTTTATTATACTTAAGAACTATTCATTTGTCCTCAATTAATCACAAAACACCATCAACACATGATGAAGTGTTCTTTAATGATTAACAAGACAAATGAACTCAATTTAAATTATCATTTAAATTGATATGAGTATATATTAACTACACAAGTTTTCATATACTCATGTTGATGGAAAGTAACGATCCATTATATGTAAATTGTATGGAAATGATCATTACTCTAGATCATCAACTATAGAATACACCCCACATGTATATGTGCATAAATATGATTGACTTGGAGATAATATGCACATATTCAAATTGATCGTATTGGAGTATATACTATATTACCATGAGTATACTTATAACTAGGCAATTCGAATATATACTCAAAGATTTAGTTTCTTTGTCTTGATCCTTATATGTGTTAATAACGAATTGATCAATACAAAGAGACTTTCAAGTTAAACTACAAACTCCCCCTAAATATGTGCATCCATGTAATATATGGATTGAGAAACATAATGCACATTTTGTGGTTAATATAACGGGGACATTCATATTTCAACTTGACTCCAAAGTATGCAACTAATATTAGAATGAATATGCAAACATACCTTGGGTTTTCCATTTTTCAATGCGATGAGACTAATCAAAGATATTCTAAATAAACAAGTTAGTCTCGATACAAGATTTGTCATTAAATAACAATATCGCATTAGGGGATAAACTTAATATTAGATTTGTCATTAACACAAGATTAGATTTGTCATTAACACCAAAACCATAACTAATGAAGGTTGAACTTACAATCTCCCCCTTTTTGGTGATTAATGACAAATCCAAGCTTAATGAGCACATTTGGATTAAAACTAACATATTGAGAGAATTTAAACCATTTGAATACATATGCACATTTTAAACAATATACGCATTGACAATTTTTGAAATGCATATGAGAATCAATTCTCCCCCTTAATCAATTAAGCTTCCTTTTTAAGCCAAATGATATTAAGCTTCCTAATTCTCCCCCTTTTGGCATTAAGCACCAAAAATGGAAAAACTAAAAGATTAACTTGAAATACATTCTTTCCCCTTTTTGGTTATTCAATTGTTCTCCCCTTTTTGGCATTTATACTATCTCTTTTTAAGCTCCTAATTCTCCCCCATAAAATTATCTCTTTTTAATGATGGTCATACAAGAATTGAAATAAACACTTATGACCTTGGGAGAAGTGACATACACTCTTTCAATTTATTGCCAAGGATTTGAACATGAAAACTTGTTTTATTTTAAACATGGTCTTAAAAGAAGGAAAAACTCGAGAAGAGACCATATTTGGGTTTGTGGATACCACTTGTAAAAATACCACTTGTAAAGATAGGCATGAAAAACGAAGTAAGGGTATCACACGGTTTATTTGAAACACATTCAAATAACTCACTCCTCATTTTATTAGGCTTTGCAATTTTTTCAACATGATTCTCTTAAAGAATCCAATAATTTGCCTAACCGGGTAAACGAGGAACCCAAAAAGAATACCACTTGAGAGGTTAGATACCACTTGTAAAATTAATCTCAAGGGCTTGCTTGAAGATCCAAAAGAAATGAGCATTTTGAAATTTTGATTTAAGAACAATGCTCAACTAGATATTTTCCTCTTTTATAAATTACAACACATAAAGATTCTCACACAGAGAAATCTTAGGCGGTTGAACTTACAATTTTAGCTTGAGAGGAAAAATCTTTACTCAAAATGTGGGTATCGAAAAATACTACAAAGAGGCAATAAAATACCACTGATACCACTTGTAGGAAATAATTGAATTCAATGATACCACTTAAAAAGAAATGAACATACCATTTGATTATTTGAATTCCTTTATTGCTTAGAGAAAATGAGCAATAAAGTCCAAGATACCACTTAAAGAAAAGCATAACTTAATGATACCACTTGTAAGCATATGAAGTGAATAAAGGCTCAATTGATACCACTTAGGATCAAATCACAAAGAGTTGATACCACTTGAAGGATTTATCGATAACTTCGATGGGTATCAGAGCAATAAATTCAAGGCAATATATACTTACGGGTATCGAAAGCTCAAGAAAGATCAATAAAATCACAAAGAATGAGTATCAAAGCAAATTAAAGACATGATATCACTTGGAAGCATTTTAGTGCCCAAAACTTGATATAAATAAACTCCCCAAGATATTCAATAAATGAATCATGGAGTTATTTGCATTTGAATTGCACAAGTTTTGTCTTTTCAAAAGATCAAGTGAATACCACCTTTAAATCAATTAAAGTGCTCATAACTGATACTACTTAAAAATACTTTCAAATAAATTGCAGAGCTTATGAAATTCTGCATAAAATAAACTTTGGGATCACAAGAAACTTTTACAAAGGGAATTTTTGAAAAAGCATATTTCAATCGAAAGATATCCCAAAATCAAACTCGAAAAATCTGAAAATTCAGAACCAAAACTGCCGGTAGGTACTAGCTCACAGGTAGTAGTCTGTAAACCGGTACTATCAAGACGCTGGGCAGTAATCTGCCTTGACAGACCAGAATTTTGGTTTTTGCAAATTTTTGGCAAAAACGATTCAAATGAAGTCCAATTGATTTGAAATTTCCAGAAATGAACTTTGGACTAATCAGAGGATTTTCCAAAAAGAATTTTCATCAAAACAATTTTATTTTCAAAGATATGACAAATTGCGTTTTGAGGCAAAAACGAAAATCGATTTTCACGAAAAGCCTCAAAATGCACTTTGGTTTGGATTTCATGCAATTTCCTTTTTCATGGCTTAGATAGGTGTATCAAGAATGTGTATAGCCAAGATTTATGATGAAATCCAACTCGAATGCCGACATTTGAGCTATATGCCTAAATAGGCCATTTTGGATCAAATCAAATCTTTTTGAGTCAAATTAGATTTCAACATAAGATTTTTCATTTTGAAAACTTATAACATATTTGAAATACATAGTAGAATATTTTTACAAAGCTTTTCGCAAATTTGGGCCTTTTAAATATGATTTTTGACTTTTGACCTAAATAGTCCAATTGAAGAAGCAATTAAAAGCCAAGTCAAAATCAACAACACAAAAATTCAAATTAAGCAAGGGTAAGATATAGAGATTTGAATTTTGTGTATGAGTCTAAAATACCATTTTGAATCACAATTCTACACAAGAATGGATCCAAATGGAGAAACTCACTAAGTGAAATGATATGACCATTATGGGTCAAGTATAGTTCTTTGGTGAGTTTCAAAATCAAATAACTTTCGCTAGGTTGGTCTTCTAAAAATCTTTTTGAACACGAAAGTTGTTGAGAGTGACCAACTCTAGGATTTTCGTTTTGGAATTACTTTCAAAATCTTTTTACATTTAATTCTATGAAAATTTTAAGTTTAAATCCAAAACAAGATACTAGTAACTAGATTTTGGAATTAAAACTCATTTTCTTTTCAAAATAGATTTTTGTGAAGCCAAAACCATTGGAAAACCTTAAAAATATGTGTATACATTTTGCAACTAGTTTTTCACAAGTTTACTAAGAGTATACAACATTTTGACTTTTGGCTAAATGGTTTGTTTTTGAAAATACATATATGCACTTATATTAATATGGGCACACGTAGGGATGTGATACACATGAATATGAATTAACACTCCCCCTAAATGTGCCACTCCTAAACTTGTTCAAGATTTGCAATAAGAGAATAGATAAGAGGCGAGAGCAAGTGGCCATAACAAGTAATCTAAATTGATATTCATTAATATTTCATTATAACCTACACAAGGCTATAAGACATAAGAATCAATTTAAATACTTGTTACCGAGATGGCATTGGCTCATGATGGACGGATGCAGAGTTGGATGATATCCCACAGCTAGCTTGGAGCCCGATTGTACTATGCGCCGCCTACAAGGTCCTCTGCCACGGTTGTCAGCGCGTCACCGATTACTCCATCTTCGCCAGGTGTCCACTCCTCCTCTAGCTGTGGTCCTTCGAGCGCTTCCAGGTTGGACATCCTCACGTTGAGTTTGGGACCTTACGAGGACATTCTGTACGGGCCAATGGAGGAGGTGCACGTAGAGGCGGTCACACTTAGGTCCGCACTTGGCTTCGATCACGCGTTGGAGGCCACGTTGGACAAGATGCAAGGGATGTTGGACCGGATAATCACGAAGACTCGGCGCATTATCGAGCTGATGTCATGCAGGAGGCCTAGGGAGGAGAACGTTGTTCCACGTGTTGGCTGCTCATCCTCGGTACGTGGGCGACATACCCAACACACGCTAGCTTGCGCACCATGTGTTGCACCTCCTCCTGACGTGGCGGGGGGCTCTAGCTGGTAGTGAGAGATGCCGTATAGTCGATTGTTCCTAGATAAACCTTTAGTACTTAACAAATTCTTCGTAATTAGCACATATGGTTCTAATGCCGTGAAGTTTTTTCTTATGTAGTTGATGTTTTGGACGTCGGCGATGACGATGTCCTCCAATACGGCCATACCATCTCAGATGCTAGTGATGATGACGTCGACTACCCCAGGAGCTCATAGGGGTTGTGCTCGGTCTATCATAGTTGTTCGATGAAGCTGGACCCATCCAGTTAGCATAGCCAGCTGGCTAACCAATCGAGCTAGTGTATACTATGCCACCTCTAACTACATGTCCCGTCAGGAGCACTAGAGGGCAGGCCCTGGACCAACTGACATATCTGTCGGGACATGCTCAGCACCGTGGGAGGGTTGAGGCCGTATGAGGGGTCACACCATGCAAGAACCGTGGATAGTTTTTTTTTCTTTCATAACTTATGTACTGTTCAGATATATGCTTTCATTAGTTCATAACTTTCATAATTTACTCTTCACACACGTGATTTTTGTTCTTTCATAACTTTTGTTACTTCATAATTTTTGTTCTTTTATAACTTCGAGTAAGCTATGGTAGGGTGAATTGACCACATGAAGTCAGCATCTATGCCAGGTCGATTGGACAACACGAACCCAGTTGCTTTGTCAGGCCAATTGGACAACACAAACCAGGTTACAATATATGTCAGAGTGATTGAACAACACTCCACCCACCGCTTTCTCAGACTGAAGCGATTATACGCTGCAACCCGCTTTTCTCAAACCAAAGTGAGGACACGCTGCCCCCACTCTATCAACCCTGTATGGACTACACATTGCTTATAAAACCACCCACCACCTAGGTAGTACTTCTTCACTAGCCCAACCTCTACTCCATCGCAATGACAGACAGAGGAGGCACCTCAAGCCGTGGGAGGGATAGACGGAGAAAACGGGGAGACATCACCTTAAGGCCCTGACCCTTCATGGTTTTGAGGCCGTGACCCTTTACTCGAGGACCTTCAAATTTATGGTCTCCAAGACCCTGATCCCCCCAGCCCAGATCTTCCCATTCAAAAAGGGGACTACTACAACCCTAAAATCCAATTCACGACGCCCTCCCACTCTGCCCCCTGAAGTGGCCGATATGCAAGCAAGACCTCGATGCCATTGTGCAATTTTATGATGAGTTTAATGCCAGCCCAGGACATCGTTTTCTACTAATGCTCTTTATTTATGGTAACCGCTACAATTCTTACATACCATTCGGCTCATGTCTCGCTATATGACACGTACTATTGCTTGCAGACTGCTGATTGCAAATTCACTGAATAGATTGATTCACTGTATCCCATAGATGCCCAATGTTACATCCACATATTACTATATCTTCTCAAAGAAATGAAAGAGGACCTCATGGAGGTCAAGAATGAGAACGAACAGCTTCGCAGTCAGAACTTGGAGCTCCAGACCCATAACGATGACCTACGCCGTCAAAGGCTCATGGAGGGAACAATTGAGGAGGCCGTCCATCTCGGCAGCGACTACCCCACTTATTGCTGTTGTGGCAATACCAACTGTAGCTGTGCTTGTCACTATCGTGACCAGTCCACGCTGTCCTGATGATCAACACTTCCTATGGGTGTCGTACAGTTACCCATTCGAGCCTTATCGTCCTCCACCTAAAAAGCGTTTTACAATTCCAAAAGGCGCACTTGTATCGTGGTTCCTCCGTGCCATTGGGCCATGTCTCTTTCCTCATTTTATATGTCAAACTATATTGTTTTCTATGTCATGCTATGTACCCCCCTAATATTTAAATGTCATATGCTATGTACCCTAATACTTCTACCATAATATTTGTATGTACGTTTGTCTTGTCATTTTCAACAATCTACTTTGTCATTTTCTTCCGTATGAGTCAGAGTCCCTACCTTCATTATGTTTCTACCAACAGTAATAATCACTGTTTCAAATTTTTCCTTATCATTTCAGACCTATGCAGTGCTACCCTGTTTTCAGTTTAAAAAACAAACACGCTGCCAGTTAGAACGGCGATAGTGGCCTACTTCTGTAATTTTTCTTTTAGGATTATTATTTTTGTAATTTTTTATTTTTTGTGTATTATTTTAAAAAAATCCAGCTTCCCTCATTGTCACCGTATTGTCTAACAACATATTCACGTCACAATTTCAAAAAGCGAGAGAGTTCTGTCACTATTTTAACTAATGACCGATTTTTGTCGTGAATTAAAAGGTGACATAACTCTGTTGCCTTTTAAAACGGTGACAAAAAGCTTATGTGGCGTCTACATCATTAAATCACCATTCTGAATAGCGATATAGATCTATCGCTATTTAGAACAACAACAGTAGCCTACTTTTGTTATTTTTTGGCTTTTTGTATTTTTTTTATTTTTCATTTATTATTTTAAAAAATTCTCGGATCCAATATTCCAGTGCACTCTCTCGCTAATCACTAAAGCCTTTTGTTGCGCCAAAAATATGATGATGGATTAATTGGCCTAAACACATAAGAACATTGGGTTCAATGAGGTATAAGGTGTGTCAGCCGATTTGATCCTGCAATCGACAAGATAGATAGAAAAATATGTGCACAAAGCTGATCTAATATGAAAATCGGCAAAGATCTAAACAACAATTAATAGTCGATCAAATCAAGGGTAACGATAAGTCAAAAAAGCCGATTAGGACTGATTAGATGATAAAAGATAGATTTTTTCGAAAAAGACGATGCACAACAATATCGAAGAAAATCAAACCTAGCGTAATTGATGAAGACCAACAATTGGTGATGTGCAACTTTATTGATTAAAATTAGATTACAAGAAAGATTCTAAATTACAAAACTACTCCTAGCAAATAGAAAAGTAAATACAAAGTAGATGCAAGTTGTTTGATTGGTTGTGTTCTTTTTACTTGCTCTCGATCCTCTTTTTATAGTGCATTGACCGATCGCATCCTTCTCTGACACGTTGCCAATCATGATCCGTATTGTTCAAACGAAAATCCCATCTTTAAATCAAATATTGGCCATAATCATAACCTTAACACAACTTTTCATTTTTAAACCAATATCTGCCAAAAATATCAATATTATCCTTTAGCTTAACAAATAAACCATACCTTACCAAGTTTGGGTGCAAACATATGCTCCCTATTTTTGGGAGATAATATGTTATCTTCCAAAAATCTTCTTTGTCGACTTTTATCCTCATTGGCTTAATCATGATTTTTGCAATATTTCATTGCCACATTTGGTAACTGCTTCATTCATTGCACTGCAATCTTCAAAATACACCGTTTTTACCATAACTGTAGCCGCCACCTTAGGGAATTTCCCTGCCTTTTATTGTTCCTTTTACCCCTTATAAATATGGGTCCAATTCTCCCATCATTTTCACGCCAAGCTCTCAGACTCTCATCAACCGGCTACTCCTTCATCTTCCAAATCTCAAGCTCTAGCTCAACAACTTTCATCAACTTGCACAACTCGATCATCAGATCGGCTTCAATGGATCCCAGTTTGGTACTTATCCTCAACTCGACAGTAACGACCAATTTTACCTAGGACTGGTAGGAAGTTTTAATTCATCGGTTGTAATAGAATAAGAAATATCTCGTCTTCCTCTGTCGGCTCCCGAGTACAACATGGAAGGATGAAGCAAAACTTTTAAGGCCTACCCGACAACGTTAAGGGCTAGAGGAATTGGTATAATCGGGTGGTGGCACAAAAGATGATAAAGTGGGAAAGGA
This sequence comes from Guadua angustifolia, assembly GCA_036346375.1. Taxonomy (NCBI): domain Eukaryota; kingdom Viridiplantae; phylum Streptophyta; class Magnoliopsida; order Poales; family Poaceae; genus Guadua; species Guadua angustifolia. The sequence goes on along the minus strand of CM070521.1, from coordinate 9,506,499 downwards.
TGCGAGTAGCTGAGTGTCTCCCCCTATCATTAGTCGATCCAAAGGTCAATGGACCCTTAGTGACCATAGTGAAAGTGCATCTAGGCACTTATGTGTTTTTTTGGTGATTAATGACAAACGCATATAATGACAATCTATGTAATTGTGTAAATGCTTAACTTATTGTTTAACAAATGACAAACCTCTAATATGATTATATTGCTATGAGACTAACATGTTTATTGCCAAGATTGAGTATCAGTCTCATCTAATTAGAGGAAAATCAAGTGGGATGGTTAAGCAAAGATAATGTATGCAATTTTGGTATCTCTTCTATATTTGTTATTGCATTCCTTTTGTGCAAATGCATAGTGAACTCCAAGTAGCATGTTGACTATATATATGCACATTGGTTCATATCATATTTATTTGTGCATATATATTCACTTGAGTTCATTATGTGCTTTGCTTTTAGTATGCATGTATTAACTAGAGTTAAACTTCACATTGCTATAGATTGACTTGGTGCATACATGTCTTAGTTGTGTATCTTCTTATGCACCTCTCCTAGTGAAGTTTAATCTAGAGTTGGATCACATATTTACTCTTATTCCAAATATTATTTGCACATGTACAATTCGTGTATATTCTATCATGTGCTCCATTTAAGTGAAGATTGTGATCCTTGTCATCAATTATATGGTGAAGGTCTTCATGCATCGGCATTAAGAAAGAAGACGGCAAGTGACTATTTCTAGACTTGTATTATCTTTGATTTAATTTGAGTCAAGGATTGCCGTACTATTAAGAGGGATGCGACGTCGAATGACTTTTAGATGTGTCAAGTGCTCAAGTGATTCATCCTTGTGAAATTTAGAGAGAGAGTGGTGTTGGTGGTGCCGAAAAGTGAAAGATATAGGTCTCTCTTGGATTCTTTGTGAAATCTGGATTTATCCTTTGAGATTTGGGTAGTGAGACCTTGTTAGTTGTGTAGCCCTTGTTCTTAGCTTTCAATAGAGTCCAAAATCACTGAAATCGGAGTTCGGAGTCAAAAGTTATGCTCGTTTTGGTCGAGCTGTTCAGTGCACATCGGATAGTCCGATGTTGACATCGGATAGTCAGATGTTGACTTAGAAAATTTCTGAAATATCTTTGAAAATGGGTACTCTCTGGAAATATCGGATAGTCCGATGTTTGATATCAGATAGTCCGATGTTTGATATCAGACAGTCCGATGTTCTCTTGAAAATCTGGAGTTTTACACACATCGGATAGTCCGATGTTCCATATCGGAAAGTCCGATCTGTGCTTTTTATTCAAGAGAATTTGAATTTCGTGTGGAGTCGATCTGGAATTTTACACACATCGGATAGTCCGATGTTCAATATCAGATAGTCCGATGTGGGTCTGTCCAGAGCATAACGGCTAGTTTTTTGGAGCCTCTATTTAAAGCCCTCTCCTCTCCATTTCGAAGTAGCAGTCATTCCACTGGTTTGAGGGGTTATCCTCTTGTTCTTGAGCCCCCATAAAATACCTCTTTGCCCTTAGATCTTAGTGATCCCCTTTTGTGTGAAGGGTTGGGAAGAGTTTGAGAAGTGAGGTGTTAGGGTTGGTGGAAAAAGTGAGATTTGAGGTTCCCCTTCTTTCTTGAGCCCAAAATCCCTCTCTACTCTTAGATCTAAGTGATCCCCTTAGTGAGAAGGGTTGAGAAGAGTTGGAAGAGGTGTGTGTTGAGCAAGATTTGATCTTTGAGCACTTGATTTCATCTCCAAGCTTGTTCTTCGTGAGCATTTGTTACTCTTGGAGGTTGAGGACTCCTAGACGGCTAGGAGGTCGCCTACGAGCCACCGAAGCTTTGTGTGGTTGGCCGTGGGAGTTTGTGAAGGCCCGATTCCGCCTCCGCAAGGGAAGGAATCAAAGAAGTGAAGTCCGGCGAGTGCATTTGTGCAACACCGGGTGGAAGAGGGTTGAAAGAGACCCCCGGCTCAAGTGTGACTGAGCCGCACCGGCGAGTGCATTTGTGCAACACCGGGAGGAAAAGGGTTGAAAGAGACCCCGGCTCAAGTGTGACTGAGCCGCCTCAACGGAGACGTAGGATCCCCTCAAGGATCCGAACTTCGGGAAAAACCAACCGTGCATCAAATCTTTGGTTTGGTCTTTTCTTATTGCTTTGATTAAATTGGTCTTGAAGAAATTATTGTAGCTAGCCTTCTACTACTTTTGTTGCTTAGCCTTGCCTAGCTCTAACTTGTGATAAATATGATTGTTCTCGCTCTGATCGGATAATCCGATTGTGCATATCGGATAGTCCGATACATATCGGATAGTCCGATATCCAAAGTCGGATAGTCCGATTCTTTTCCGCTGCAATTTAAGATTTAATTTTATAAACGCCTATTCACCCCCCCTCTAGGCGACATCCCTGTCCTTTCACATAGCATGCTATTTCAGGTTGGATACTTTTAATGCTTTTATGTTTAAAACTGGTCCAAACGGCCCAACACTTCTAGCTGTAGTACAACTTTGCTGCTTAGGCCAGATCGACACCAAGTATCGGCTTTTATTGCTAAACCTCAACATAAATTGATTCACTCCAAGGGAGAAAGTTGGAATAAGTATATTAGCAATAATCAAGGAGTTAGCCCAGTATCGAATAAGGAGCATATCACCTTCATAAAATATATGGCTAGATCGGTTTCTCTATTGTAGGGCATCACTTGGGCCGACACAAATGTATCAAGTTCAAGCCGAACAACTGGTAGAAGGCTATCAGCTAACCTTAGAAAAAATATTTCTTGGTGCAGTATATCAAATGATGTATTTTATCCGCAGTTGGTCCAAGTTTACAATTTTTGATTGAGCAACCAAAACAGGTTTAAATTTTTTAAAGCTTTTAGACAAGAGTTCTGAGAAAAACTTTTCTAAAAATTTTAGATCATGATCAAACTCAACAAAATTTATAAAATTCTGACACGATTACTACCTCATTATGCTTATTTTATTTTTTTATTTTTTAAAGATAACAAATAAAGTTAAAATATTTTGAAAATTTTTAGTATGATCCTAGACTTCTTAAGATGATATTATAAAATTTTCATATCATGATAAAGCTTGCACAATTAAAAAAAAAACCGACAGTGTTTTTGCAATTTTTAAAAAATATCTCGAAAATTTGGTTTTTCAATAAATTTTCATGGAAGATGATATTATTAAGGGTTATTGACCCAAATCCGGTCATCCAAATTCAAAATCCGGGTCAAAAACCCGAGATTTTGGTGAAAAGTAGCGAAATTTTGCCGAAATTACCGAGATTACTGTAGAATTTCAAAATATTTTAAGTTTTTTTACTCTAGTCAGAATTTTTAAAACCATCCACCTCCAAAAACCGAGATCTCAACGTGGTCTCGCAAAATTCTGGCGAGATTTCAAACAGTGCGCTGAGACCTGTTTGTTTGGGCCGTGGTGTAATGTGAACCGTGCATTTATGGATGCACGATGCAGATACAGCGAAACGGGAACCGTCCGTTTCTGTACAAAGGAAAGTGTAGCGCAGTCTACGCTCTCCCGAAAAAAGCAAGGGCGACTCAAGTCTAGCCGGCGTTAGGGTTTGATCGTCGGAAGGGAGGGGGGAGAAGGCGCCGAGAAGATGATCGAGGTGGTGCTCAACGACCGGCTGGGGAAGAAGGTGCGGGTGAAGTGCAACGAGGACGACACCATCGGCGACCTCAAGAAGCTGGTGGCGGCGCAGACGGGGACAAGGCCCGAGAAGATCCGCATCCAGAAGTGGTACAACATCTACAAGGATCACATCACCCTCAAGGACTACGAGATCCACGACGGCATGGGCCTCGAGCTCTACTACAACTAGGTGCTAGCTTTACTCCTGCTGATTTCCTCTTGCTTTTGGAGTTCTTGCGTGCTTGATGATTGGGGCTCGTCAATTGGGAGGGTTTAATTTGGGGCGCGGCGCTGTACCGATTCCCCTATCTGAAATAGCCTATGTTCTCTGTTCTCAGGATAATAGGATATATTGAATTCCTATGAGGAAATATGAGGGTTTATTTTGGGTTTGCTTTTAGTTCCTCATCCTTCATTTACTATGCGAATGATATGATATATTTCGTTGTATTGGTAAAGGGTTTCAAATCTGGCATCTCTGATGGCGATGCAAAGTTACGGAGAAGGGTAGCTTACTTTTTCAACTTTTATACTGGATTCTCTAGTCCAGCTGCTTGTAAAAACATCACGCTGTCCAGTTTGTTTCTGTGCACAATTGAATTCGTGAACTGTGAACCTATGTGGAGCTGAACTTCAATCAACTAGAAATTGAGAACTATGTTTTAATGCTGGGTTTCTATTGATCTCTTACTTCCCCGAGTGAAAATAATATGCTTGTAGTTACAAGATAGTACTAGCTTCTTTTAGGATAGCTTTAATGACGTCCTGCAACTTGCTAGAATCATGCCATGTTACACTTTCTTTGTAATTATGGTACCCTGAATTTGTCCTTGTTATGCTTGTTAAGTCAGTTGGTAAGGTTTAGCTTGGTAGCTTTCTTGCCAGAGGATTAAGTATATGGTGAACCTTGTCCCACTGGCATTGCATTCAGTATTTAAGAATTCAGGCGATTTAATAATACATGGGAATTGTTTAACCATTCAGTCTGTTTATTTGTTGGGGATAAACTTGATCTGATTGTATTCCCTACTAAACTTGACAGATATTCTGATCGTCTTATGCTTTAGGAATTTGTGCTTTTGATTGTTTAGTGTACTGAAGTACAGAAACTTTTACTCTTACCTATTCAGGGTCTAATCTGGACTTGGGTTTTATGATTGCTACGTTACAAGTTAGGACCATCCAATGTGCAGTATCTGATGTCTTCTCTTGGATTAATTAGAAAAGCAAGATTGCCTTCCTATGAATTAGAGTTTACTTTGTGAGTTTCTCTTGGGGCTTGAGTTATGGCCTGTTGGGCTTTTTGTGGTCCGTAGTTAGTTGACAGTTTTATTGCTTAAATGGCTTTTCATCACAGATTGGTCTTTAACATTTCAATTTTGCCAGCATGATATGTATGTGTTCGACTTTGTGGAATGGACTTAGTACATTTAGTTCCCAATATGTGCTTTCACCGATGCTTATGGTTTGGAATTACAAAATACCTGTCGAGCAAGCAGAATGGACAACTAAAAACATTTCCTGCATTGATAATTTAGAGCATGGAATGTAATGATTTTCATGAATGGACATAGAATCTTGTGTGCTAAATCTAATACTCAGAAAAAAAAGGTTAGCCTAGCATCCTATCCCACAATGACATTTTTATCAAATTTGATAGCATAACATATTAACTGCTGTTTGGTCATTGTACTTTCAGGGCTGACATAACTGGCTCTTTTGTATTGCATAGGAGTAAGTACAGATTGGCAACTTAAATTATTCTATTGTAAAAGCATCTGCTCTATACAGTTCTGTTTTGTCCTGATAATTTTGAATAGTTTCACCTGTGGCTTGAGTTGTGATTGAGCACTCACTGCATTAGAACCTGTTCAATGGTCACTCAGGGTAGTGCCAAGTGTCTATTTGGCTAGTGTTGGAAGTTATATGTAAGTGAAGTGTAGAACTTTAGATCATCATGATTTGATAGCGTGATGTGGCCCATTGGCATCAATTTGTCGTCTTGTGTTCCGTCTGTTTCTGGCCATGCTGATGGACCTTATGTTATGTCCATGTGTTGGGGTATTTACTGGGTTTGCACTCTACATGCCCCTGTAAATTACTCAAACTTACCAAGCACAGATTACTAGGTCCCTAGCCTTTAGAACTAAAGGAAGTCGCAGTAGGTAGGGTTTACAAAATCGTTTTGAACCTGAAAATCGTAACCCCGGTGGTAGCGAAAACCGCTTGAAAACCACAAAAAACCAAACGGTATGGAAATTCAAACTATTTTGAAATCTAGTCAAACGGTGAGTGAAAACCGCCAAAAACCGAAGCCGGTTGAAAAGAGGGGGGAAAATGTAAAAAAAGGGGGGAAATTTCAAAAAAAATGTTGTAAAATTTGTAAAAATCCAGTGAAGCCAACAAATAGGAAAAATGTAAGAAATATATATAAAAAGTATGTAAAAACACAACAAAATTCCGTTATGATTTGTCCTAAATACGGAAAAATTTCGACATGACCTTTGCTATATTTTAAACAATTGGAAGTTATAAATTAGGCATTTAGCAATAATATATCAACAAATAATCTTTCATTTCAATACTATTCACGTATCAATCCAACAAGTGCAAAAATAGACATTTAGCAATAATATGTTAACAAATAATCTTTCATTTCAATACTACTTACATACCAATCCAACAAGTGCAAAAATAGGCATTCACATAATGATATACCAATACCATTCACATATCAACACCATTTACATTTCAATACCTTACCAGTGTTCAAAAAGGCGAAAAAAGCGGCGCAAAAAAGCGGCGCCTAGGTGCTCAGCGGCCGCCCTCTGCCTTGCCTTGGCACGAAATCGTGCTCTTGAGGGCGGCGACGCCTAGGCAGAGGTCGGCGGTGCTAGGCGGACGCGCAGGCAGGAGTAGGCGAAGGAAAGCGGAGGAAAGCTGGATGGGATAAGAGGGGAAAACGAGGGGGAGGCTATGTTACCGGGTGCTAGTGTTGGGCTGTCGGCCGTCTGGTGCGAGCGTCGATCCTCCCCACCGCCAGATCTCCTCGGTTCCCGGGTCTCGTCATCTTCCCCGCCACCGACGCACGAGCTCCTCCCCGCCTCCTGCACCCAAGATTCTTCCCGCCTCCCCGCCGCCGCGCCTGAATCTTGTCTTCCCCGCCTCTCGCGCCACCAGCGCTGGATCTCGTTGTCCCTGCCTCTGCGCCGCCATCGCCCGGATCTCATCACCCCCGCCTCTGCGGCGCCAGCGCTTGAGCTCTTCCTCCCGCACCAATGCCCTTGCCTTCAGCCAGGTATCTTCCATTCTTCCGAGAACTAGCCCGGACGGATCACCAGTAGGAGTGGATCTCGCAGAAGGGGGGGGGGACTTGAGTGGATTCCCGGCCGGTGGTTCCAAAGGGATAGTGGAAGATCGGCGTGGTTGGTGGTGGAGGTTCGATGGTCTGCGTCCCCTAAGTCAGATGTGAAACTGGTTGAATGTTGATTGGTGTGGAACTGAGTATTTTTACTACTGTGAATTTGGTGATGAATAGATGAATAGAATTCTTATTTTTTTATAAATCTAGTTTATTTCTGAATAGAATTGTAGATTTACTTCATGTGGATATTATCTATTGTTATGTTGGATTGCTAGATCAGTGTTTGACACATGGTGAAAAGTATGCATGTTTGTTCCTGATGCTGTTATTGGGTCTGAATATGCATTGTTATGTCTACTTAGTTTTGTGACTATGTTTTATGACTATATTCCATCTTTCATGTATGTCTTTCACTCTTTTATTTCGCTGCAGCTTGCTATTTTGTGTTTTCCGCCTAGGCGGGCTAGGCGCTAAGCAGTGGGGCTCCGCCCACCTACCGCCTAGCGCTTTTCTGAACATTGTACCTTACAGAAGTTGCTTGTGTAAATAATTTGCAAGAAATTGCTAGTGTCAAATTGCATGTTATACAATAAAATAAGTACATAATATAACCAATGGTCTAGGGTATAACTTTCATGCTAAAGTTTTGGCAGTTCGTGCATACATACAACGAGAAGTAAGCTTTTCAATATTGGATAACACTAACATATTAAAATATACAATATCAAGATAATTTCTGTGCATACAAATATCGCTACTTGAACAAATAATACCATTTTTAGGTGTCATCCATTGCTACTAAATATACTTCAACAAATATTGCTACTAAATATAATTGAACAAATATTGGTACTAAATATACTTCAACTAATATTGCTACTAAATATAATTCAAGAAATATTGTTACTAAATATACTTCAACAAATATTGCTACTTGACATAATTGAACAAATATTGCTACTTGACATAATTGAACAAATATTGCTACTAAATATAATTGAACAAATATTGTTACTAAAATATGTTTACGTAAATATTACTACTTGACATACTTGAATAAATATTGCCACTAAATATAATTGAACAAATATTGTTACTAAAATATGTTGAAGTAAATATTGCTACTTGACTTACTTGAACAAATATTGCTACTAAAAATACTTCTAATTTCTTTTTTTTTTTTGGCTTTTTCTATTTTCTAGATTTTGAATGGCTCAAAAACATCTCCAAACTTCTTTTTTTCAAAAAAAAAATCACACCAGAGATCATAAAGCAATTTTTGGATAATTTTTTCCAAAATTTTGAAATTGAATTTGAATTCCACTGGTAAACCGAGCGGTTTTCTTCTCGAACTGGAGCGGTAAGGTCGGTTTTCGAGCGGTAAACCATGGTTTTTCAAACCCTGGTAGTAGGGATGACAATACTGTTTCGACCTCGGTTTTCGATGACCCACTGGTACCGAAATTCGTGAAAAACCGAATGTTTTCAAAGTCAAACAAATTTGAAATCAGGTCAAACAGCGGAGCTGAACGAAAAGTTCGAAAACCGCTCGAAAAACGACGAATTTCGAGCGGTTTTCTCTAAAATTAGCGACAAGTTGAAAAATTGGAAAAAAAGGTAAACCGAACAGTATGCTTTTCCGAACCGGCGTGGTATGAGCGAAATTCGCGAAATCCGAGTGGTTTTCGATGAAATTTGAAACCCTGAGTTGCAGACGTAGCATCAAGCTTGCATTTAGATCTCCTGCTGTTTGGCAGGATCTGCACTAAAATTTTGTAAGACTTAGATGGTTGATATATTTTTATCATTAGTTAGTTTTCAACCAGACAGGATGGCTTGAAAGGTCATAAAATTTGAATTTAGTCAACTTATTCACTGAACAATCCATAGTGTAATTGCAGATTGGAGAATGATTTTGGGAAGTTGGTCATTGAACATTTTAAACAATCTGGTTCGTTGGTTGATTGTTGATGCTTGAATTTGACAACGTAATATTCTCTTTTGGTTTTCCGTACGAATATTGTGCCTTCTAGTTGTCCCCTTTTGCTGGATTTATTTTACTGTTCTGTACTTCTGTGTCTGGTGTAGAAAAGAATTAAATCTTTCATGCAAATAGGGCATCTGGAAAACATGTTCTGTTTTGCTTTGTTGTGTGTATTCTGCTGAGACAAAGCTGATTCCTCTGTACAAATTTCCATGCTCAGAGTCTTTTCATGTCGACTGATCACTGTTTGATTGCAATGCAGGTTGGTCTGAATTCTTCTAGCATGGATGCGATCTGTTTGGTTGCATCCCAGCGCCAGTGTCCAACTAAGCTCATACGTGAACTCCAATGGGCTATATAGTACTACATGGTTGTACCAATGACTGCTGCTGACAGCTTGAATATATTGTCATATGATCAACCTGCAAACGTGATGTGTTGCTGCTCCTAGACTATAAATAACATACTGCGTAACTTTGGTGTTATAAGTGCAGTCTACTATCATGCGATTATGTTTCCCATCCTATCTGCTTATGCTTTGTACTGCAAGCGGCATGCATCACGCGGCAATCGTCTGCCAAAGCATCTTACGCCCTCGAGTCACGATTGTAAATCGAACGGAGCTTTAATTTTGTGTTAAACTGTCTACTGTTAAAGCTGCACGTCAATGCTTGCAGCAGCTGAGAGTAAAAAGATACAGAGTCGGAACCCTATCCGCTGCCATGGACAAGATCAAGTTCGTTCTTAGAAGAACATTTGCGGTAATTCGTTGTGGATCGAAGCATGGATGAACTCGTCAGATTCACTCTCAACCTCGCGATGGCGTTGGCGGCGGAGCGCGCCGTCGCAGAATTCTGACGGCGACGAGCCGCGCCAGCCGACGCCATCGCTTCCTCCGACGCCGCCGCGGATGCCCGCCGGCGACGCTCAAGACGACGGGATCAACGCCTGGGGCGCCCGGAAGCACATGACCCTCGCGCCGCCGGCCCCGCTGAGCAAGAAGTCCAAGAAGAAGAACAATAGCAACAGCGTCTGGACCAGGCCTGCCTCCCGCAAGGGCAAGAAGAAGGCCGAGCAGCCGGCCCACGCCCCCACCGGCACCCACAGCACAGCAGCCGCCACCCCAACCCAAAGCCCTCCTGCGGTGAGGACGAGTTCTTCCTCACCCCGGCGCCCCGCCTCGCGGCCGAACGCAACGATGACGCGCCCGGCTTGCCCGTGCTCCTCTCCCGTGTCTTCAAGTCTGAGAGGACCGAGCTCTCGGACGACCGCCTCACCGCCGGCAGCACCAAGGGCTTTCGCATGATACGCGCCACCGGCGAGCGGTGTCTCCACCGGCGCCTGGTATTTTGAAGTCAAGGTGCTGCACCTCGGCCCCTCTGGCCACACTCGCATCGGCTGGGCCACCAACAGTGCTGACCTCCAGACACCCGTCGGCGGCGACGGGTTTGGTTTCGGACACCGCGACGTCGATGGCTCCAAGGTGCACAAGGCCTGGAGGGCCAATTACGCGGGCAAAGGATACGGGGAAGGCGATGTCCTGGGATTCCACATTTCTCTGCCTGATGGGGAGCACTGTGAGCCCAAGCAACCTGACCTTGTTCACTACAAGGGACTGCCTTTTCGTGTAGAAGTTCTGAAGGATGAACAAAAGATGCCTGATCCAGTTCCTGGTGAGTACTCGTGTCAGTTCCTTTGTGTAGTAGATTGCAGAGCTAAGTAAACAATAAATGCCATTGTCACAAAAGAAAAACTAGCTATTTTGCAAATGGCAAGCTGCAGCTTTATACAATAGCTAAGGGTGAATTGTGTCTCATGCAGTACTTGATATGATAAACTAATAGCAGAATCGCAGAAATGAGGTTATTAGGTTTTAGGATAACAGATTCAAGAAAGAAATGCCTTCTGAAATAAGTGAACATGCAGACATTCGTTTTTACATGTGTGTTAGCTGTACAACAAAGAATTAGGATTATAAAGTTTATAAATCATATGCAGCAATTACGCACTTATGTTGAGAGAAGTAAAAATGTATTGTTAATTGAGTGCTTTGTACATCCTTGTTGCCCATGCTTCACGAGTGCGTTGGTAGCGACCCACAACCCTCTGATTTGGGGCTATCGTTTCCTCATCCACCCCTCATGCAAATTTCAGATCCCTGTTTGGACACTGTAGGGTATTTTCATATTGTTCAAATCATAATATCTACATTGCACACACTAAGGCCCCGTTTGGCAACTTGGAACCGGACTGTTTCTCCTAGAATCTGATATAAATCCAACCAAACGGAATAGGACTCGGAACGTTTCAAAGCGAATCGTTTCTGATTTTTACACACCGTGGTCGAATCGGCTAGCAACCCGTTCCTCCGGATTCTGATTCTACCTGAAACGTTTCTACCAAGAATCCGGAACCGTTTCCGTTTCTACTAGAATCTGGAACCATACCAAACGAGACCTAAAAAGTAGTTTCCACTCAGTCACTCATATTATAATTATGTAACATATGCAACCTTAAAGCCTTATTTGGTTGGGCCGAAATCCCTTCCCATCCACGTGGATAGATAGGGAATTTAAACTGCCTAAGTATCTTGCCTAAAGAACAATTGAATAAGTGCGTTTCTTTTTATCTGAATGTTGGAGGTATTTTTGCCATTCGAAAACAAAATATGGAGGCATTTAAGCACAATGGTGAATGCAACATACAATCTATAAACAACAATAACCAAGCCTTATGTGTCTTAGTAGCAGCATTGGTTTTTCTAGTTCTTAGGGTCTGTTTGTTTTTACTTTTGATTCTGGATTCTGGCTCCAAAAGCAGAATAAAAAACAAACCCAATTCTAGAATTTGATTCTAACAATCTGGCCCACCCATATACATTAGAATCCACAATCCACTTCATATGTGCTTTTAGATTCTAGATTTTGGAGAATAAGCTTTTTCATAACCACAATCCAAAATCAGCTTTTAGAAAATCCAAACCTAAAACAGACAGGCGCTTAATCAAAATGTGTCTTAGTTATTCCACTGGCGCTGATTGAAAATTTATGATGTTGTGACTCACAGATTGAAAATTTATGATGTTGTGACTTGTGAGGTATCTTTTTTTATTTGGGCTTTAACATATCCTGTCATCATAGCACCTTCTTTTCTTGCATTAGCTTCCATTATGTTATGCCTACATGAATAAAGAAGTGCTTCTTTATTATTTGTTTCTTACATAGTGAAGCGAGAGATCCCATTGGTAATGATTAAAAGGTTTTAGTTACCCCGTTAGAACGCTGATTGAAAAGTTTCAATATTGGGTGGTATTTAATATATATATATATATATATATATATATATAAAACTATAGGTTTTAGCTTTCTATTTTAAAAATTACAAATTTTAAGAAAACTTATGTTACAGAACTACATGTTTTAGAATTGACCATTTTTTGTAATAGATCTAATAGTGTGGGCCAACATGGAAGCCTTACACGTCTTTATTTCCCATTTTACTTCCGCGTGAAGCTACCATACGGGTCTAGACTGTTAGACCCGTTACAACAAATGATCAATTCTAAAATCTGTAGTTTTGGTGATATAAGTTTGCCTAACATTTGCAGTTTTATAGAATAAAAACTAAAATCTGTAGTTTTATAGTTCGTACAAAAAAATATGTAGTTTTGTAAAATTTACTCTCTTTTTTTATTTGTTCAACCTCTCTTCCCTAGCCTGTCGTCAAATAGTCAATTTCAATATTTTATGGTTCTTGTAAATGCAGGAAGTGAGATTTGCTACTTCAAGAATGGGGTATGCCAAGGCAGCGCCTTTGTGGACATTCCTGGAGGGCGGTACTACCCAGCTACGTCTAGGGGTGAAAACGGAACGGAAACTTTCCAACCGCTTCGGACGAAGCAAAATGAAGCTCTTTTTCAAAAGCGGGCGAAATTGTCGGTATGGAAGCGAAAGCAAATTTTTTTCTCGAAAGCGAAGCGGAGAGCTAATTCAAGGAAACGGAAGCGAACGGAAATTCCGTATATCTCAGAATCAAATTTCCAAACCGACACGCCTGAGCCCAAATTTCACCAACAAAATCTTGAAGCGCAAGCCGCCGACGATGGAACCCTAGCCTCCTCGGTCCTCAAGCCTCACGAGAGTCACGAGTCCCGCCTCCGAGTCCCGACCGGCGACCCCCTGCGTCCGCCTCCACCGTGGCGCCCCGCCCTAGCCTCGAACGATGAAGCCCACCACGTCTCCCCACGATCCGCCCCTCGTCCACCGCAGCGCCGACCGACGACGCCATGGCCCCGCCCCTCGTCCACCTCGCCGCCCCACCGCCGCCACCACCCCCTCATCCTCTCGTCCCGACGCCACCACAAGCTCAAGGTACATTTGCTCTTCCCAATTTTTGCTGCTTCTCTCATCTTTTCTTTTCATGGATTCTTGCTAGCTCCAACATGTCTATACATGTTTCTTCCATAATCTGCCTAGTTCTTGCATTTCTTGATATTTTTTATTTCTTCCTTTGTTGTTCCCTTGAACCAAGTAGGTGGCATAAGTTGTTATTGCTCACATGGTTATTAAAACGTCGTGAAAACGACGTGTAAACGTCGTGTAAACGAGAGAACGTGGCCGAGCTTCGGAACGTCCGAGCGTTCTGGCGACGGTGACTAGAACGTGCTGGAACGTCCTTGGAACGACGTGAAAACGTCTAGAACGTCCGATTTGGACAAAAACGCGTTCTAGGTTGTTTTCTGAGGTGAAATTAGTGAGGGGCGGGGGGCATTTGGAGAAGGGCGCCGAATCGGGAGAAGCAGTGGAGGCGGAGAGGAATCGGGAGAAGCAGTGGAGGCGGAGAGAGAGGGGCAGAGCTAACCCTAGCCATCCGCCCGCAAGCGCCGCGCCGCCGCCCGCGGATTCGCCGTCGTCGCCGCCAGCAACGCCGCCGCCGCCAGCGTAGCGCCGTCATCGCCCGCAAGCGCCGCGCCGCCGCCAGATTCGCCGTCGCCGCCGCCAACGCGCCGCCGCCCAGTATGTAGCCGTCATCGCCGCCGCGCCAGCCGCCGCCCGCCATGATCCGCCGTCGCCGCCGCAAGCGCAGCCGCCGCCGTCTCTCGCTTCTCGTCGCCGCGTCCGGATCCGCCGTCTCCTGCGCACTGCGTCGCCGGACGCGCCGTCGCTTCGCCAGTCGAGATCCCGATCCTCTTTGCCTCTCTGCTTCTCTTTTTACGTTTTAATAACCATGCTCCTTATCTATCTCTATCACTCACTCGCCAGGTCAGCTCTCCTTCTCTGTCTCTCCCTGTTCTCTTTTATCTCTCTATCTCTCTGCCACTCACTCACTCGCTGGCTCTCTTTACTGCTGATCTCTCTGCCTCTCTCCGATTAGTGCTCAACTGCACTGTTGAATGTTGATTGTCACTCACTCTCTGCCTCAAATTATATGGAAGAAGACTACAAAATCACGGTACATATGTGATATATCTTTGCTCCCATACTCGTTTTATAATGGTGTCTAAAACTACGTTTCAACACTCGTTTAAACGTTAAAAGTTAAAAAGAGGTTGGGTCGTTTCGTTCTCGTTTTACGTTTTAATAACCTTGATTGCTCAGCTTTTTTTCCCTTTGTGATGGATAATAGGACGGGACCAAGTGGAGGAGGGAAGAAGAGGGTAGAGAGGGGCGAAGTCAAGAATTGGCAGGAACAAGTTGCTGTCTGCAACATGGCTTCAGCATTTGATGCTGCTGTTGTGCTTGGATGGAAATGACGCCAGGAGACCCGGACAATCTGCAAGTATGGTATGGGTTTGGACGATTCACCAAAGTATTCATCTTTGCATGATTCTGGGCTTTCTTTGATGAAATGTATATTTCGGAGATGATTTTCAGATTACCTGTATTCAAGCATTGATCAGGAGTACTTAATTTTGCCCATCATGGGTTATAGCCTTATAGGTTATGGATCGTCCTGCATACATGTTATTCTTTATTAACATTAAGTTAAGAAAATCTTTATATAGCATGTATTGATGAACACTTCTCTTTCTGTTAATCATTTTCGCGATTGGAATTCTTGTCCTATTGCATGACCTTGTTTGCCAATAACTTCAGAGCTCATAAATCCAATGCCACATTGTCAGATCACAGAAATGGTAGATTTGTGGATTGCTTCTTACACAACAAACCAACTCATATATAGCTTGAAAATGCAAATGGTCCAAGCAGTAGACGATCATGTCATGTTTTGCCATTACATTGCAGCTTATTCATGTTTACTTTATTTAGTGCAAAAGCACCCCAATATTTATAATATTTAGGGCATGTTGACTGTCCAACCCCACATTAGAAAATGGGTGAAGAAAGGGATACAAGTTGGGTTGGTTGGAACTTTAGATAGATCATGTACTACATTTTTGTGAAATTTTCTGTTTCCGTTTCTGTATCTGCTCTGTTCCGTTCCGCTTCCATTTCCGTATCCGTTTCCAGGGTTTCCGATTTCGTTTCCATTACAAATAAAAAATATAAAAATAGAAACGGAACAACTATTTACCGACCGTTTCCGTTCCATTTTCATCCCTAGCTGTGTCAATGTATACACTGCCTGATAGCCAAACTGTGAAGTCAGGTTCAACTTTGGGCCAGATTTCGAGTTCTTTCCAGAAGACCTCGGAGGCCGTCCAGCTCCTCATGCATTGAGCGAGGTTCCTTATCATGCATACTAGCCAGAGTAACGCGCTACGCTGCGTCGTGCACGACGATGCAACGTATAAAATTTGAGAAATTTGGTTGTATTTTCGGTTTTCGTATTTTTTTTTAAAAAAAATGGGTCATTAGGACCCGTCGGGGAATCTACAAGCTGCTATAAACTTTCGATAAATCTGTGTATTTTTTTAGAAAAATGTGGCTGTTTTTTTTACGTAATCTGGGAAATTTGGTCGTATTTTCGGTTTTCATATTTTTTTAAAAAAAATGGGTCGTTAGGACCTGCCGGCAAATCAATGGGCTACTATAAATTTCGACGAATCTGTGTGTTTTTTTAGAAAAACCGCGGTTAGGACTCATAGGTGAATCTATGGACTGCTATAAACCTTCGACGAATCTATGATTTTCTAGAAAATCGTGGTTGCCTTTTTTTTTATGTATTTTCGATTTTCATGTTTTTTTAAAAAAAAGGTTGCTAGGACCTGTCGGCGAACTATGGGCTGCTATAAACCTTCGACGAATCTGTGTTTTTTTTGTTGAGACATATTTTTGTTTCTGAGTCCGCTTCTCTAAAAACCACTGAGAGGAGCTAAATGTAAACCGTAGAGAGACCTAAAGTAATTTTTTTCTAGGGTCCGTTCCGCTAAAAACCACCAGGAGGATCTAAATGTAAACCGTAGAGGGACCTAAATGTAATTTTAAATTTTTTCGGGTCTATTTTATTTAAAAAACTGACCAGAGGACCTAAACGCGATTTCACATTTTCTGGAGGACCTTTTCGCGGACGCGCTGATGTGGCATGGCTAGAAGGCCTCCAATCCTTAGCACTATAATATATAGTACTAGGACAGCTTTCGTGGTGTGATACGCCGCGTGTATTGTCTTTTTCGCGAAAACAATTTCATTTATTTTCGGTCGGTGTTTTTTTTATAAAATCATCAAGGAAACGCACGAAACGGTTGAAAGAATACAAATGCACCCGCAATTGCGCTAAATCGAAAGGTCCTTTTCGCGAAAAATAGCTGGAACGGTTCAAACATTACTATGTTTTTTTTTGTATCTATTTAGGGCCCTTTCACGAAAGATTTGCGATTTTTCTGAACTAGAAGGTCCTATTCGTAAAAATCAGGGGGAAGGATCTACACGTATTTACGATTTTTTTGAGGGACCTACGCTTGAAAAAGGAAAAAACGAGCCGAGCCAGCCGGTCATGCGTTTTTTTTCGCGGAAAACAATTTCATTTTTCTTTCCGTCGGTGTTTTCTTTAAAAATCGTGGAGGAAACGTGAGAAACAGTTGAAAGGACACGAGTGTATCTGCGTTTGCGCTAAATCAAAATGTCCTTTTCATGAAAAATAGCCGGAATGATCCGAACGCCACAACTTTTTTTGGTATCTATTTAAAATCCTCTCACGAAAAATCCACATTTTTTCTGAACCAGAAGGTCCTCTTCATAAAAAAGCACAAAAGAATCTATACAAAATTACGAATTTTTTAAAAGACCTAAACACGAAAAAAAAATTTGAGCCGAGCCGCGGCGCGGCTTGAATCGTTGAGAGCAGGCAACTTTTCCAACGTTAGTAAGGTTATTATTATACATGAGCTGAAGAATGTGGGACCCCCTGACAATGGTATTACTGTAAAAGCTGGTTAGTGTAGTTAAAGTGCTGTTTTCGTTGTGTGGAACGTACTCCAGGAGGACGGGTAAACAGCAAACAGGCTAATGACTGTAGCTGGTTTATTAATTACCATGGTGAAATATACTGTTCATCTTATTTTATCTGACTAGGTTGTCTGTACTATATAGCGTTGTGTAATATCCCAATTTCTGTATTTTATGGATTTAATGTGCATCTTATATTTTTTTGGAATTTAATTGATTTATCTTATATTAATTTGTATTAAGGCCTTTTGTTAAAGTTATTTAAAAATCTGAAAAAATTATATAAAGTTTTGCTAGAAATATTTTATTTGATTTCCAAATGCCCTAAAATACTTTCTAGAATTTTTTCGTATTATTGCTAATTATTTTGGTTTTGTTTATTTTCCAGTTTATTTTTATTCAAAAAGTACTAAAAGTCCTTCGAATAGTTGAGTTGTGATCTGGCACGAGTTTTTTGTAAATCGAATTTGTGAAACCACGGGTCTCTTTTTTCAAAATAACCGGCGGAAGGATCTATTTACGATTCCGATTTTTTTTAAATCTTCCGGATCGAAAAAATCAGCTTTTTTTTGCAAAATAACCGGTGGAAAGACCCTCGCTGGTGAATCTATGGGACTGCTATAAACCTTCGACGAATCCGCATTTTTTTATAAAACCGCGTGGAGGGACCTAAACGTCATTTCGAATTTTTTCGGATCTAGTCTACAAAAAAAATCAATGAAAGGACCTAAACGCGATTTCCAATTCAGCTATAAATCCTCGACATATCTGTGTTTTTTTGAAAACCGAATGTAGGGACCTAAACGTAATTTTGATATTTTTCAGATCTATTTTACTTAAAAAACCGTCAAAAGGACCTAAACATAATTTTCAATTTTATCGAAATGATCTAAACGTGATTTTTAAATTTTCTAAGGGCCTCCCCGAGGGGGGCAACACGTGACCCCCCTAAGGAGGCGCCAATCCCAGGCTCTATTATATAGAGTACATTATACGTCCATATAGTGTAGTGGGCTCGAATTGATATTATAGTCAAATATTATCCTTCGATTACGTTTCTTCAAGATATGTTTTGAGTTTCAAATTTTATTATGATTTCAAATGTTTAACTTCGAAGACATATATATATGTATACACACACTCAAACATTATATAAAAGATATTCTCAACCACCTGAGTTGTATTATTTGATATAAAAAGTTGTAACAAATCTAGTCAAACAAATATGCAGACCATTCAACTAATTTCTATTATATGAAATAATTCTATACTACGACAAATAGATATTTAAACTTAAAGTTCAGTACTACAAATTCCAGACCAAATTTTTGGATTCACTCGAGGTAAGCCAATCAAAGGTGACCAGCATGACCAAAGACAAGTACTAGGGTTGTTTGGTTTGCTTACGATAGTTGCTAATATTTATCTTACTAGCTTTTGTTGTAGCGTTGATTAAATTTAGTAAATATTAATAAATATTAAATTTTAGTAAATATTTAGTAAATTTAGTAAATATTAAATTTTAGTTTGATGCGAGCTCTAGCAAGACTCCTCTTCCTTGACTCTCTAGTTCATTATTATCGATCTTTAGACAAAACATTGCTAACCAATTTAATCACCAAATTTTACTAAAATTTGATTAATTTTGATGAGATAAATTTGTAATCAAACCAAGCATCAGGAATTCAGGATATCCTTGTCTTTCGTGACCGTCACTCTACCGCGGAAACGTTTGGTTTAACTTACATGTGGGCCCCCTGGATATTCGGCCCCACTTTCATTCACAACTCACGCTCGCTTCCCCGTCTCCCCTCCCCCTCTCCGGATCGCGCAATCGATTCCCCAATTAGCCGCAATCGAAGCAAGCGACCGACACCAACCCCGTCTCAAATTCTCGATTGCCGCAGCAGCTCGAGACCGAAGAAAGAGTTTGAGAAGCTTGTGGGAAGGATTGGGCCATGGCCAACGCCGATGTGCTGCGGAGGGAGGAGGAGTTCTACGCCTCCTTGTTCGATTCCGCCAAAGGTAACTTCTTTACCGCGAAACTGATATATCTTGGTGTTGGTGGTGCTCCAAACAGGCTTGATGCAGCGAGTTCCCCTAAAATTTTGGTTTTTTTGCACGCAGGAGATGCTCAGTCGCGTGGACAGATGATCGAGAGGAAGATTGAGGCCCTTGAGGACATGGCTACCAAGGTGAGAAGCCTTATCCTAAATTATGTTCTCCTGTGCTTTATGCAACCAATTTTATGTATGATTAATCGAATTATCGTACAATTCTTCTGAGAAGAAATAGTGCGCGAATTATGGGGGATGCAAGTACCACAAACCTGAGAGAATTGAGCTGCCATAATGATTTTATTTTATTTTATTTTATTTTGGTGGGGGGACATTTGGGTTGAGCACAATAGTTTGATTTTTGACCTTGTGGCACTATTATGCATATGAGCTTCAATGCAAGTATTTTTCATGTAATCATGTGTATTAGGAATTTGCAGGCTGATGATTTACAATGTTACACTACACAGGTCAGTAACCGGAGATCTCGTAGGTGGTTGAATGATCGCTTGCTCATTGAACTCGTCCCTCGTCTCCATGTTGAAGAAATCAAAGGCCTCTTTGCTCCTCCACCATGGGGTAAACTCTGATGCGCCCCAATTTTGTTAACATGATCTTGTAACATGGCCACAGAATTTGTTGTTCCATGTATACTTCTGGTATGTGCTTAAGTGCTTTAGATTGTTCCATTTATACATTTATTGAGGTGCCATGTATACTTATAATAAGCACTTTAGATTGTTTTGACATCATGAAACCACTTTTTCTTCCTGACAGCACTCTCATGTTGGCTTTCACAAGTATTGTGGCATTGTCTGAAAATTATGGGTTCAAGTGTATATTCTATACTTCCCTGTTTCTCAATCTATTGTATGTTTGCTTCAATTAATTGCTCATGCGGAGTTGCTCGTTTTAATTGTGCCACCATTTAGCATGGACACCATAGATACAAGATCGGTTTTGCCTATGCATTCCTATATTTGGATCATCTATCTTCGTGCCACACTGATCCCTTTTTTCCCTATTTGTAGGTGATGAACTTCCCCTATCAGCATTTTGCAGGACAAGTGTTGGTGAATGGGATGCCTTCAGGAGCATTGACATGGATGTTGAGGTATGTTAGTGTGTATTTCTGCCACATGTTGTCCATCATTTAGTTCAAAATATATTATAGCCAAATGTACAAAGAGAAATAAGATGCATGTATCATTACATGCATTTGTTTGTAGAAGATCCATTATACTTAGTGATTTTTAATTTGTAGGCAAGATTTGTGCAACACATGAAACAATCATCGGCAAAACAGAAGAATCATGTAGACAAAGATGAATTAATTGCGCTGAGTGCTTGGCGTCGTATAGATCGGCAAACAAGAGAAGCTATAAAGAGAAATTTCCTACCTGATCTGCTCGAAATATATGAAGTACGGCCTTCTTTCTTTTGATTCTACTTTTTCTAAACCAAGTCCATTGTATTTTTCTTCTGTTTGTTAAATTGCTTAGTATATTTGTTCTATCGAGTCTCCTTATTTTAGTTCTTGAATTGGTAGAACACATCTATTTGGTTTGTAGTTTCAAAAGATCAAGTGTAAAAAAATCAAAGGAATGCATTTGATGGTTGTTTGTTATCTTTTGTCTTTTTTAATAACCAACAACACAATCCTGTTATGGTATATACTGCTTATTTGATAATACTGAATAAGTATGTTGTTGATGGGCTTGGAGCACGAGTAACGATTAGAACGATTGCAATTTAGCAGTTCACCTCAGTGTTACTCGGACACCCATGTCCAAAAAATTTTGCTAAATCGGACACCTTGAATCCAAGTCAGATTCTGACACCTGTGTCCGATTCTGAGTAGCATTTCCCATGTCCAAAATTTTTTGCTAAATCGGACACCCCGAACCCGAGTCAGATTTCGACTCCCGTATCCGTGTCTAAGTAACACTGGTTCACCCTAAAAAAACATGTCCTTTAACAAACAATGTGGTGCTGTTTAGGGTTTCTTAGAATCTTTTTGGTTGGAACAGGAGATTACATTGTGTATCTTTTATGTTGAGCCCACTAACTACTCGTTAGAAAGCTTCATATAGGAGATGTTAAGCAAAATCTGAATTATGGTTTGCTTACTGAAACTTTTTCTCCTACCATTTCCTCTACTATTTTTTCTTCTTCCACCACATCTCCAAAGATTTTTTAGTAAGCGTTATCTAAACACAAATCATGACCAAGCACTGCCACACAAGTATACTATGACTGCAAAACAAAAACGAGTCCTTGATAATTAATTAATTTCTGTTTGGTACATGCCTCGAACATTCCTATACAACATGACTGATACTTGGATGGTCTACGATCTGTTTCTTACCTTCACAAGCAATAATGGCCTAGTTTACTATAAAGAGCTGTGGTGGCATCGGACCTTGGTATGTCTTGTATGTTATTGTATCCCTGTCTCTGTAATTTGGGTTTGTAATCTACACTTCTCTTGATGAAATGGAAGCAGTTCTTTTGCTCTCACTTCATCCAAAAACAGAACAAGGCTGACAGTTCTATTGTATATTTCTGTTACCCTCTATTAAAATTTAATTTAATTGCCATTCATAAAAATGGGATATGGTCCAATGCTAATTTTGTCACTGTGTAACAACGTTGTGAAACTTCTGTTATAGACATTCACATGCTCTGCGAATGCAAGTTTACCAGTTAAGAGTTCGATTGCATTTGGTCTGTACTACATACTTAAGAAGTACTACTGTGCTACACCTGCCTATACTGGCATCCTTTGATGTAGGGGTGCAAACGGAGCGGATAATTCCCGACCGATCCGAGATCGAATTCGTTTAAAATCTGATTCGAATCTGAAAAAATGATATCCGGTTATATCCGGATTCGATCCGGATTCGAATCTGCCTATCCGAAAAAAAATATGGGGTAAGATATGGGAAGAGAAGTATCCGATCCGTATCCAATCCATACCCGCATATCCGAGATATCCGAAAAATATCAGTGTAAATGAGTGAAATAGATATCCGATAACAGATCCGATAAACATAAACATTCTACATCATATAAGTTCATATGTTGATTGGAATTATACTTGGCTGCATATCATTCTTATATAGGGAAGGCAATTATTATTGAATTTGAAACACTTATATGTCTTCAAGGTTCTAGTAAGTTTTGTGTATGGTTGATTGATCTTAATATGCACGACATATATAGTTTCTACTTTCACGTATTATCCGACTAACTATTCGTAACCGAGACTAACCGTATCCGGAACGATCTGTATTCGCTCCGTATTCGCGACCGAAGTAATCCGTATTCGTATTCGAATCCGGCACTGTCCGTATCCGATTCTATATCCGAGAAAAAATTTGAAATAGGATACGAAATGAGCGAAATCCGTCCGTATCCGATCCGTTTGCACCCCTACTTCGATGGACGCTTGACGTTGCATCTCTGCTCTTCACTTTTGCAGGAACGAGTTAGGGCCTTCATTGAAGATACCGGTGATAAAGATGTGCTTGTGCTGAATGTCCAAGACCCATTTCAGAGGTTGCTTCTGCATGGTGTCTGCGAGGTAATTATTTTATGAAGCCGCGTAGTATTCCATGATTCATCTGTTCTTCTCGGGAAGAACTTTATCTGTCCATTGAAAGGTTTTCAGTTTTAATCACCCAATCTTTGTTTTTAGTTCTATAACGTAACATCTACAACCACGACCACCGTAAGAGATGGAAAGCTGTGGAAGACAACAACAATTAAGAAGAGATCGGGCACAGCTGCTCCTTCCAGAATCACATTAGTTAGCTTCCTGAGGATGAAGAAGAATGGGTCCCAAAAACATATCGTTGCGTGATGACTAGAAATCCCTGCACTCGTATTTGTTGGGATGTGTACTGTTCAGTATTGATGATGGTCATAATGTTCCTCAAGAAGACAAACTTGTTGCATTAGGCTCTGTTTAGGAGGATGCACACAAATGTAAATTATCTATGTTTTCATCCAAGTACACATGTAAATTATCTATGTTTTCATTCAAGCACGTCGGTAAGTGATCGATCAGTGTCTACGATGTCAAATCCCGCTCCTATTTTGCATCCCTTGTCACGCCACCCCTTAACTTTCTGTTGGTGTACTAACGAAGTTCTCTTGCTTAAAAAAAGTTGTCAAATTTGATTTCTTGATCATCTACTGGGACTACGTAGCATAGCAAAGGCAAGCCGCTAGCAAAGAGTGGTGCATTTGTGTATGGTTTACCATGCTTAACATTTTACTCCATCCGGTCAAAACATTTGTCGTTTAGGGTATAAATACAGTTAAAATTTCGAAACTTTAACCGTTAATATCTTTTAAATATTTAAATTAGATATATAAAATTCATACATATACTTTTATAATATTGTGTTTTTTGGGTTTTATAAAATGTTATAATAAAAATGGGTGGTTAAAGTTGTGTCAGAAGGATAGTTGACGACGGTAGCTGGTTGGCATCTCTGTCATCTGATTTGGCATGCATACTCTACAGCAGCAGGTATAGCCTGCCGGGCGAATGACAAGTCGCTGGTCGGCTTAGAGGGAGTAGATAGAAAACGAACCGCTCTGCGCCGCGACGCGATGAAAAAGTGGCCAGGGACAGCAGCACAATTAGGCAATAGGTGGCTGGATGGCAACTACTCTTCATCTTAACGATCCTATTCATAAATATACTACGTATTTTATGTTTTGATACAATTTTTGTGTGTGTGTGCGCGAGAAGTAATTGCAGTGGCTCCCACGACTTGCGTTGCTTGCGTCCCACCGCACTGCTGGTAGGCTGGAAAAAAAGCTCGTTGAGCTGGCTCGGTGGCTCGTTTCAAAATTACTTCGATTACATTCATTTTTCTTTTAAAATAAAAATTAGTTGATTTGGAACAATGGTCAACTTCGGCTCGGCTCGTTAGGCTCGGTTCGAAGTTGGGTCTCAAACAATACAGGAGACTATAATAAATAAGAATAAATTAGTGTCGAAGAAAGCTCGAAAAAAAATTAAACTGGCTCATTTTCCACCCCTAACTGCCGGAGTCCGTCTAGAGACCGCAGAAACCAGTGGCCTGTTTCCCTGCCTAGAGATGGTTACGGATTGGATCAGATGTAGGTTTTATAAAATCCGATCCAATCTAAAATCTGAATTAAAAAACTCGACCCGTATCCGAATACCCTATCGGGTAAAAAACTATACCCGAACCTGAACCAGACGGGTACCTAAAACCCGACGGGATTGTGTAGTATGGGTGACAATAGATTGGGTCGGATGTAGGTTTTGCAAAATCCGACCCGATAAGAAACTCGAATCCAAAAACCCAACCCGAACCCGATGGGTACCCGAAACCCAACCCCAAACCCGGCGGATACCCGGAACTTGACGGGTACCCGATGGGTATGTACGGTATTTCGGATACCCAATAAGCACCTATGGGTAAAAATTAGAACCTGAACCATTTTGGTGCTCAATCCGAAAAAATCACGGATAAAAATTAAAATCTAAATCCGATTTAATTAAGTACAAAAATCATAAATATTCGAACCCGCGGATCTGGTTGCCATCTCTTTCCCGCCGCTCCTCCTCGGTTTGTTGTTGGCTTTGGTTGACCGGACGCGCACCCGACCGTTGGCTGGTTCGCCGCGCCCGCCCGAATCTAGGCGCGCGCACCATTGACCATTCTACTGCGACTAAAAAAGCCTGCACCGCACTGCATCGCATCATGATGGGATGGATACAGTCAGTCAGTAGTTTGTCACGTTGGGCCGCGCTTTTTAGATTCGAAGCTTTGTTTGCCTTATTCGGCTGCTCGCACGTTTTTCCAAGTTTTGGACTTCTGTCGACATTTATGGTCCGTTGCGTTTTCTTAGCTAAGAACATCTCCAACAGCATTCTCTAAATCTCATTCCCTATATCTCTATATACAGAATTTTCTAAAAAGATTCCTTCCCTATATCTCTTCCCTCTCCAACAGCATTCCCCAAATCTCATTCCCTATATCCTCTCTCCTATATTATACTGATATTTCATAACCGCCATACCAGCCACGTTTCAGCCACAACCAGTCAGCACTGTGACCATTTGTACAAAAAAACTGGATGACTGGAAGCACAAAAAAGTACCAGGTTCTACACGAATGAAAGAGCTTCTCATTGCTTACATTGATTACTATGCTATGACAAATAACATATCAGGATTAAACTAGGTGACTGGATGACTGGATGACAAAAAAACTAGGTGACTTCCAAAGAGCTACTACATACAGACTCACATATAGAAGTTAAACAAAAACTTACAATAGATTTTGAGCTTAGTGTTCCTGGTATGGAGTTCAATAATTGTTGGCGCCTGGCAAATTGACTGGTCAATTCTTCAACCTATATAAACAAATAGAAAGAGCTTCTCATTGCTTACATTGATTACCATAGAGAATTCAAATTAAACTCCTAAAACTGAACTATATACAGTTCATGTATATAATACCACTAACTGTGTTTTGTGAAACACGAAGATTATGGTGTTCACCTCTTACACAAGTAGGGCCCAAGCAATAGCAAAATTGTCGTTGTAAATAAACTACTCGATTCGATGCCAAACCGACAAAATCGGTTCGGAACAAAAGAAACCCCCGAAAATGGCAAAGTTCACAGTACATCGAAAATTGAAAACTACTTAGTTGGATCAAAATATAGACAAACCACGATCGGGTTGTGCCTTTGTCGGTTGCTTTGCTTGGGATGGCTCGCATGCACGATTCGGATCGAGCGACCTTGAATAATGAATGTTCATACACCAACACAAGATCTTAGTTTAACAATTGTTAATGTAGAAATTTTCATCATAAATAAAGCATGTCTATTCAACCAAGCGGAAATTTCCACCTCGAATGGCGATCTGAGGACAAGCGGAAACTCAAGTCTATTCAACCAACTGCAAATGCAATTTCTATTCTATGTTTCTAACCATTTGAAGCAGAGAGAACAATGAATATTCCTATCACCAACAAGAAGCACTTATTTATGCAGGTAAAGTAACGGGAATATTTGAGCATTCCATCAATGGCCAGAAAACACTGAAGCAACAAGAACAACATGGACAAATCAGTTATTCTCCGGATCTTTTCTAATCTCTTGTAGATACAAACATCTAATCATACTCGTATGTTTCAAAGCATATCTAAACATACAAAAATTAGGCATTATGTTAACTGTAAATCAAATCATACTGATATGCTAATCGACTACATCCAACAACAAACAAACACAAATACAAATACAAGAATCCCTACCTGAGATGAGGCGTGGAAAGAAGGGGATCCTGGGGGCGAGGGGGCAAAGCGAGGAGAGAAATACAAGAATCTACGGAGCGCCAAGCCAGATCCAGAAGGGGACAAACCGAAACGAGCAAGATCAGCACCGGCGGAGCGGCGCCACGAACGGAGCGACGCAGACGGGGTTGAGGACGAAGGTGATTTGGGAACAAGATACACACTACTCACCTCTCTGTGGGTAGGGAAGAAGACGCCGCCACAGGCCACCCTCGCCGTGCCGTCACCTGCTTCCTCGTCCGCCGCAGCCACCCTCCCCGCGCACTCCTTGCCAGGGTTCCTCGCAGGCGCGGGAGGAAGTCGCTCCAACGATCATGAGATGGAGAATGGAATGGGGAAGGGAGAGAGAATCCCCAGATTTAGGGTTTCTCTCTCCCTTCCCTAAAGATAGGGCACCGGATACAGACTCTGTTGGAGACGAAATTTTGTTACTGTGCTGCCCATATTCCCTATTTCCTCCGATACAGAACCGGATGCAGACTCTGTTGGAGATGGCCTAAGCTCGGCTACTCAGCTCGGTAGGAACTTCCTGAAGCAGAGAAGTGTGATAAGTGATACATGTTTTTTTTTACTATTTTTGTAGTTGTGAAAATGTCTAAATTTATAATTTTGTATAGAAAACGACTAATAGAATATACGGAGACGTCAAATATACCAAGGCTTGTTTAGATTCTTCGCGGCCAACGCCTGTGCTTACTGATGGCCTGTTAGCTAGCCGAGACTTGCAACGACGAATACGTAGGAGGAAGAGAGTGCAGACAAAGCAAGCTAAGCCGGGTGCCATGCGCTCGCGCCCACGCATGCGTTGTCACTTCGGGACAAAACCTGACCATGTTAAGGCCGTGAAAATTTCACACAAATTTTGCAGAAATTTCATTGTAAATAATTCAACTTTTTGTAGAAATCGAGAAAATGTAAAATTTCATAGAAAATAATTCAACATTTTTAGAAATGGAGAAAAAAAATCTCACGTCCCAAACGGTCTAATTCCTGAATTGCTAGCAGCAACGGAGAATGCGAGATGCATGCATGAATCCCGACGTACAGGAGCCTGGACTTGGAGTGCCTTCAAAGGACTAGCATGATCATCCCTTGCATACAAATAGCTTGCTGTGTAGTTTACATGAGACTGCAGCTTAAGCAGCCTTTAGTTTCTAATCAAGTTAATAAAAAGTTTAGATCTTACTATAATATTGCTACATTAAAAAGATCTGAATCATTATTTTTTTATCTATGATCGGTACACAAGTATTTAAGTTAGGGATCTCTGACAGAGGACTACCGATAGTAGTAGGCTATAGCTGCTGCGTGGTCTGTTTTCGATGAGTATAGCTGCGGCTGTCGCAAACGCAGGGTACAGAATGCAGCGGACCTTGACAAGCTCAGAAGAGTACTCACGCGGATCTGTTCCCGTGGTTGCACGACATTTGATCTACCTCTTGACTGACAGTGTAAACTGTATTGCTGGAATTGCTATGGCCTTGTCACAGTGTCACACTCACCAGACGATCGATCAGAATTTAGAAGACACCCCCGCTGAATGCCAGACCAAACTTTACGAATTACTAGTAGCTTCCCTAAAAGAAACTTTTTGAAAGGTGTTACTATATATTTCTTTTTAAATTTTATATAAATATAAAGTATAAATAAAAATAAAAGATAATTACTTACTCCTTTATTTATATTAAGATTTATACAACTTAAACTTATACTAGAAAGAAAGGTACAGAAACGCTGTCCAAACTTTTTTCGAAATTGATCGAGCAAGCAAGAGACCAATGTCGATTGATCTGTTGAAAACGTTAGACTCACCGGTCATTTATTCTGTCAGGATTGGATTTCTTTTTTTTCGCTTTTCTAGTATCCGATAGGTTTTTTCCTGTAAATCTAGTCTTCTTCTTAAAAAAATATAAAAAAATAGCCCATTTCCGATCACCTCACTTGTCGCGCTTGTGGACCTCGATAGTTTTTAGTCCCGCATCAGGCCAATTGACCACGATAATAATGTTGAGCCTACCTCGATTGCGCGCTTCCCAGCTCGAAAGGAGGTCTCACACTCAGTAACTACCCTACCGAGTTCCCATGCTCGATAGCAAGCCAACAAGTTCCCCATGCTCAGGAGCTTTAGTCGTCAGCTTGCCGCAGGTCTAAAAACCAATAGAGGGCTACGGGCTTCCACGGTCAAAAAGGTGATATTTTTTTGCAAATTTATTAGAAAGAGGATGGGTTTGAGAAAAAAAGTTTGGACTTATTTGATTTACTTCCGGTGGTTACTAATGCTTGTTTTATCAAATTTTAGTAGTGTTAACTAAATTTAGCAAGTATATAGTTTGTTATCAAATTTTGATAAGATTCTCTTCTCATTTAGTTCTCTAGTTCAAAATATCAAATTTTGATAAAATTTAGTAAGATAAATTTATCATTAAACCAAATGAGCCTTTTGTCCACGGGCTTTTATGGAGGCTCCGATTTCCCCAAGGAGCATAGGCCGTTGTGGCCGCGGAGCGAATAACGATCCACAACCAAGTAGAATGATGAGTTCTTCTGACATGTAGTTTGGAGCAGAGTTAACCACACGGTTTTTGGATTGAAAATCGAAGTCCCTACGGTACCGGTTTACTGCAAAAATCGTTAAAACCAAAGGGTTTCAAAATCAAACGGTTTGAAAAAAATTAAAAAAGACGAAAATCGATCAATTTTCGAGAAAATTGACTGACGAAACGATTTTTTTACGTCTGATTTTTTCAGCAGTTTTCATGGGTTATCCCAAAAAATCATACAATTTTCAACGATTTTCGATCGGTTTACGTGACATAATTTTTTTTCGATTTTTTTGAATTTGACTAGTTTACCGATCGATTTAACGTTTCGAACCAGCTCGGTATAGTCGGTTTTTGTGGTTTTCGAGTCAGTTTTTGCTATAAATTGAACCCTGGTTTGGAGCTTGGGCGTGGCTGGCACCAGGGTAAAAAATTTCGGCGAAATTTCGGATTTTGGGACAGGGTGAAATTTGAAGTACCGACCGAATTGGATTTTTTTTTAAAAAAATGAATTTGCTACAATAATTTCAGAAATTTCGGTTTTGAAACCGGATTTTGATGTTTTAGGGTCGGATTTGACCGAAATTAGTCCAATAACCCTCAAGAAAGTCATCTTACATGAAAATTTGTTGAAAAACTAATTTTTTGGGACATTTTAAAATTTGGGTAGAAATACTGTCAGATTTTAAAAAAAATGTACAAGCTCGATAATGATCTAAAACATTTATGGTACTATATTTGGTAGTGTAGGATCATATAGAAAATTTTTAAAAATAATTGAACTTCATTTGTTATCTTTAAAAAATCAAAAACAGAATGGACATAATTGGGACAGTAAACTTGTTAGATTTTTCTAAATTTTTTCGAGTGTGATCATGATCTAAAATTTTTATGACAGATTAAAAATTACCTCAGTGCCATTTTATAAAATTTAATTTTTTTTTGTTTGGCCAATAAAATCTATAAAACCATTAAACTTCATTTATTATACTATATTGCAAAACCAAAAGAGAAAGAACATAAATGCTACTGTGCCTTGTAAGAATTTTATAAATTCACTGGAGTGTGATCATGATTCAAAATTTTTATGAGATCTTAAACACTTCCTTATCAGTCTTTTGTAAAATTTTCATAAATTTTAAATCTTTTTTATTGCTAAAGCAAATCTATGTACTGATTATTAGGCTTTTATCAGGACGTAGCACTGTCAGAATTTTTTGAAGATCTTCAAGCATGATAATCATATTAAACTTTTATAAAAATATTAGTGATACATCAGGACCTTTGACAAAAATTTCCAAAATTTTCCAATGCGGTTTGGACTATTTTTCATTCCATTCAAATTTGCCGGTAAGGTTTTTATCAGGATAGTAGCACTTTCCGAATTTTTAAAAATTGTTGAATCTTTATCACCATCCGAAAAATTTTATGGAAACATTAGTGATTCATCAGAATCATTTTAAAAAAATAAAATTTTCTAACGTCATTTGTACCATTTTTCATCCGGTTCAAACTTGCCGGTCAACGTTTCATGTGCATAGTACCAATGTTTGAATTTTTAAAAATTACACATACCTAATAATCTTCTGAAAATTTTATTAGAACATCTCTAATATGTCAGGAACCTTAAAAACATTCAAAATTTTTTGACATCGTTTGAACTATTTTTTGTTCAATGCAATTTCACCGAAATTTTGGATTTTTGGCCGAAAGCAAAAACACTAGATTTGAATTTTTCTTTTTGAATTTTGAACGAATTTCTTCCGAAATGATGAAATTTCGGTTTGGCCATGGGTGAAATTTTGTTCAAAACGAAATTGGAATCCTTGGTTGGCACCACCACCACCGTCCAGCACTTAGCTTGTGGCCCAGAATCCAGATGAGATGGTGATCGATCCTCTTTTAATTTGCACATACTGAAATAGAGGACATAGGCACTTTCATGACCTACATCTACAAGACTACAAACTCATGCATGCTTGCATGCCTGATACGCCATACGTTGGTGGCTAGAATTCTTGCCCATTTTCTACGGGGTTTCTACTCTCTCTCTCTCCAGAACTTACACGATCCATGTGGTTCTAAAAATCGGCGAGATTTCGGATTCTAATCAAGAACAGATCAAAAATCTTGTCTGGATAAACAAATTAAAAAAAATCAAAATACCACAGTAATCTAAAAAATTTCGAATAGATTTCACCAAATCTCAGGTAATTTGACCGGAATTTGACTTTTGTTGACCGGATTTGGCCCAATAACCCTTAAGAAAGTCATATTCTATGAAAATTAGTTGAAAAACCAAAATTTGTGATGTTATATAATTTGGATAGAAACACTATCCGTTTTTTATAAAATTATACAACTTTGATCATGCTTTGAAAAATTCATTGTACTATTTCTAGCAATGTAGAATCATACATAAAAATTCTCAAAATAATTTAATTTCATTTTTTGTATTTAAAAAATCAAAAACAAAATGAACATAAGTGAGACAGTAATCTTGTTAGAATTTTATAAATTTGCTCGAGTGTGTTCATGATCCAAAAATTTATGAGAGTTTAAGCATTGTCTAATAAATCTTCTCCAAAATTTTGAAAAAAATTAAATCTATGAAAGCATTAAATTTCATTTGTTATATTTCAAAAATAAAAAAAAGAAAGAATATAAATGTTACATTACCTTTGCAAGAATTTTATAAACCCACTAGGGTGTGATAATGATCTAAAATTTTTATGAGAGCTTAAACATTGTCTTAGTATCCTTCTGTAAAAGTTCAAAAAATTCTAA
This sequence comes from Guadua angustifolia, assembly GCA_036346375.1. Taxonomy (NCBI): domain Eukaryota; kingdom Viridiplantae; phylum Streptophyta; class Magnoliopsida; order Poales; family Poaceae; genus Guadua; species Guadua angustifolia. The sequence goes on along the minus strand of CM070521.1, from coordinate 9,474,407 downwards.
GCTTTTTTTTGTTGTTTAAGCAAATCTATGTATTGATTATTAGGCTTTTATTAGTACGTAGCACTGTTAGAATTTTTGAAAATTATATTTTAAAATTTTATGGAAATATTTATGATTCATCAAGACTATTTACAAAAAAATTTAAAATTTTATAACTTGATTTGAAAAAAAATCATTTTATTGAAATTTATCGGTAAGGCTTTTATCATGACAATACCACTGTCGAAATTTTTAAAATTCTTGAAGCTTTATCATCATCTGAAATTTTATGGCAATATTATTGATGCATTAGGATCATGTGGTTTTTCCTATTTTTCATTCGGGTCATATTTGTTAGTTAGTCTTTTATCCTGACAGTATTATTGTTAGAATTTTTGAAAAATTCTTAGACTTGATTATCATCTGAATTTTTTATGTGAATATTAGTGATGCGTCAGGACCATTCAAAATTTTTTTAAAAATTTTCTAACATTATTTGAACTATTTTCCTTAAAGTTCAAATTTACTAAGGTTTCAGCAAATTTTTGCTAATTTCGGCTAAAATGTCGCTTTTCTCTGTTAAAAAAATTCGGATTTGAATTTTACATTTTTTATTTCGTCTAGATTTTATTTAAAATATGAAAATATCATAGAAATTATAGATTTCAAAGATAACGATACGCGAATCGAAAATGAAATCTGAAATCTCGGTGCAAGCAATCCATCTGCAGCCAGCTGTACGTATCAGTGTATCATCCATTAAAGCCACCCTGCATCGAGATTCTTTCGTACCGTATGACCCTACGGATTACCTTACGGTTCCTCGCATCGACGGGTTGGTAGGCACAGCAAGAGTAGTACGTCCACTCCACTGTAACGCTCCCTCACACCATGCTGGCGTCCCACTGTACACATCGGCGTACTAGCGCTGTACGAGGCCCACGTCTACGTATTCAAAAGATCAGAAACGTAATTCGATGAGACCGGCCGTACGCACGGGGCCCAGGCGGACGTGACAGCGACGAGACCACACGCACAGCTTCCAGCTAGATGGCCCAGACTGAACCGCGCGACGTCGGGTCCGATCCAGAGCAGCAGCGCGCGTCCAAGCCCGCCCGCCTGGTCCAGCCCCTGGCCGACACCGAGTTCCCTGTACTGGTTAGTTCATTCACCCGTCATTCGCCGTTGCACGTCAAATCATATCATTCATTCATTCATTCATGGGCGCCGCGATACAGAAGCAGAGAGAAGCCATTAATACTTTTTTATCGAACCGAATTGAAGGATGTGGTTCTATGGCGTATGCAGCTATGCATGTAGCTGGACGTGTTGTGCTGACCGTTCCGTTCGAATGCTTCGAGATTCGTGCAAACTTTGGAGAGAGGGGGAGTATCGTGTATCCGGTACACTTATAAATGCCCGCTGGCTAATTTCTCGGTAGCATCCTACTCGCCATGAGACCCCGCCGGCTCCGGTGCTGTCGTCCTCGATGCCGACGATCCAAAGAAACACCTACGACTACGACCCGGATCTTGATATCACTGGTATGACTGGTGACCAGTGACGAATTTAGAATAAAAATAAAAGGTTTTTATATTAATATTTTAATTTAAGATAAACATACTAATGATATATATACCGATCTATTACCAATCAAATTCTAAATTCATACAAAAAGACAAAAGAAACAAAGTGAATAATCAAAATATGACAAGTGTGGTATCTTACTAGTAGATACAATGACATAAACATTAAAATATAGGGTTAATTAGATATATGCCACTGCAAGAATCGGTTATTTGAGAATTGCCATTGTTCCTTTCGTATTTCTGGATTTGCCATTACGAAACCGTGTTTATTGTTTACATGCCATTGCAGGCGACACGTGCGCCGTCCGGTCAAACCCATCGCCCGACTCACTGACTTCGGACGATTTTGCCCCCCGCACCGGTTCACAAGCGCACTGCCCTCCCCCATTCTCTCCCGCGCCACCCAAGAGCCAAGAACCCTAGAACATCCTCCCCCATTCTCTCCCGCGACACCCTAGAGCCAAGAGCCCTAGCAAATCCAGCGCCGTTCGCCGATTGCTTCCACGGCGGGCTAAAGGCGCGTCATTCCCACTCCGCTTCGGCTAATCGGATGTCCATGGCGGCAATGGATGCGGCTGGCGAACACAATCTGACCCCGCGTCGCGTGCTTGAGAAGTAAGTCTTTGAGATTGTTGGCATGGTAGTTTTGATTGTTTGCATAGGAATTTAGCTTGGTAAATTAGATGTAGTTTTGACTCTTTCGGGATTTCTATAGGAGCGATAATCTTGAGGCAAAGTTTAGGGTAGTTATTCGGTGGGGCGTTCTTCACAATAGAAGAAAGCGGTAGGAAGGTGTCTGATGGGTCAAGGAAGTCGACATGGTTAAATGATGAGAAGGATATTAACTTGCGATCCTTTGAAGCAAGCTTTGCATACGCATATGACATGGAGACTCAACCAAAAGTGTCATTTGTACTACTATGACAAGCGGTGCGGTGAGGATCTTTGAATTCACGAGGATCTTGATGTCGAGCGTGATTGAGATGTACAACATTGAGAAGGAAATCACTTTTATATGTTTTGTTGTTGATGATGGTGGACCGGATCCATTTGATAATGCGGAGGAGTATGTTGGTGTAGATGATGAAGTCTTATGCAGGATGCTACAAGCATCGATCACTTTAAGGTGGAACCCTCTTACATGGGTGAACCTAGTAGCTTTGAGCCCGATGAAGCGAGATGGCGGATGATGATCTGAAGAGTCGAGTTACACATGATCTTAGCAACCCAACTATTGTCAAAGGGGCTATGTTCCCTGGTATAGTTGCTTTCAGAAAGGCTATTAGGCATTATGCAATCCTGAATGACTTTGAAATAAAAACAATCAAGTCTGACCAAAGTAGGTATATTGGTGAATGCAAACATGTGGGTTGTTCTTGGAGAGTTCATGCTTCTAAAGTGCAGGATGGATGTGCCATTATGGTAATTCACCTTCCTGTGTGTGTCTGTATTATATGTGTTGCAATGTGCTAACATCTGTGTTTCTTGTGTTTGTAGATCAAAACTCTTAATTCAAAGCACATTTGCCCTAGTACAAAGATGATGGAGGGGAAGATGGCTACACAAGATTGGGTGGCAGACAGAATAGGGGACTGGTTGAGAAAGAACCCAAATAAGGGGGCAAGAGAGGCTCAGAGGAAGCTGCAGGATGAATGCAAGATCAAGTTGGGCTATAGTAAGACATGGGTAGGTATGCAATTAGCACTTAGACAAATACATGGTGCATATGAGGATAGCTTTCAAATGCTTTTCAACTGGAAGGCTGAGATAGAACATAGGAGTCCAGGATCAATTGTAGAAATAGAACTGAAGAAGTATGGCAATAAGATGTGTTTCCACAGAATGTTTGTAGCATTTAAACCTTGCCAAGATGGATTCTTGAGAGGCTGCAGGCCATACATTGGTGTGGATTCCACTAGCCTAAATGGTACATATAAGGGACAACTAGCATCAGCAACATCTCAGATGGTCATAAGCGGCTTTTTATGTTGCTTATGGTGTTTTTTATTCTGGCCGAGGACAATGGACATGGTTCATAAACCAGTTGAATAAAGCTATAGGAAGTCTGATGGTTTAGTGATATCTAGTGATGCATGTAAAGGGTTAGAGTCAATTTGTAAAATGTGTTCCCTAATCTTTGCACAGAGAGTGCATGAGACATTTGTATAGTAATTTCATGAAAAAATTCCATGGTAAGGTCTACACAGATAACTTATATCCTGCTGCTAGGTCCTACACAGAATCTAGATTTCAGTGGCACATGTCCAAAATTTTTGAGCACTGCCCAGATGCTATAGATTATTTGCAGAAGCATCACCATGGGTTGTGGTATAGATGTGGTTTCTCAGAGCTTAGCAAAGTAGACTACCTCACAAATAACATATCTGAGAGCTTCAATAACCAAATAAAGGACATCAAGGGCCTGCACCTTCATGAACTTGTGGATAGAATAAGAGAGCTGATAATGAGCAAGTTTGCTGTTAGGAGGAGTATTGGCAAGTCAATGGAAGGAGTGATCCTTCCTAATGTGATGAAGGAGCTGTTTGTGGTAAGCAAGCAAGCTGGACTTGCTCATCCAAAGATCACCAGGACTGATGATACTGAGGCAGAGGTCACATTTGAGAATGAATTGTTGGATAGAAGGCACTCTGTGAAGTTACATGAGAGGTCCTGTACATGTAGGCAATGGCAAGTGTCGGGGAAGCCTTGTAAACATGCAATGGCATTCATCTGTTCCATTCGTGGAGCAAGCATAGAAGATCATGTGGACAGCTATTACTCAGTTGAGAGGTTCAAAGAGGCTTATCAAGGTGTTATCCCCACCATGACAGACATGACCCAGTGAAAGCATGTTGATGTTGGGCATAAGGTGCATCCACCAAAGCAGAAGAGGGTGGCAGGCAGGCCAAGGAAGCAGAGGCTGAGGAGTTTCCTGGATCCAACCAAGAGAAGGGTTAGGTGCAAAAGGTGTGGTGCCACTGGACACCTGCAAAAAACATGCAAATTGGAAGCCCCGTTTGATCTTGCCCTTCTTTGAACAACCCGAAAGCTCCATGAAGAGGTAATGCTATGCATGTCCTTTGGTGCATTACTGATGTCTTTCTTTGTCTATACATGTCATGCATATGGTTGTTTTTTGCAGGAAAAGGGCTCCCACAAAAAAGAAGGCTGCACCAATTAAGAAGGCTAAGGGAGCAGAGGATGCATCAAGCAACACACCAAACAAGTGGGCATCTTCAAGAAAGAAAGCAACACAGGAGCCAGCAAGCAGCACAGCAATGAGCACACCAAGCAAAAGAACATCACAAAGCAAGCCATCATCAAAGAGGACCCCTGTCAAGAACAAGTGGGCAGAATGGCTACAAAAAAATTCATGTAAACCTGATGTATGCTCACTTTTGTAGTCTGTGTTCCCTGATGCATGCCAACTTTTGTAATCTATGGTCACAACCTGTTGTCAGTCATTACAACTTTTGTAAACTTGATTGCATGCCATCTTTTGTAATGTATGGAACATCAAACAAGATCCCTGTCAGGAACAAGAGACCTGATTGCATGAGGTGTTAATGAATGGGCTGATACCCTTACCTATTTTATCAGGAAGTTCCATTGCATTAGTTGTTATATATGTATGAATTGAGAGTTACATGCCATCACCAATGTCCACACAAGTTCAGTTAGAGCAAGAACAATTGACATTATCATCACCAATGTTACATGCCATCATTCAGAATGTTACATGCCATCATTCAGTTACAACAAAGAAACTGGGCCTACTTCAAAGAAACTGCTACAACAATTGACATTATGAAACAAGAGAAAAAAATCCACATTCCTACAACATTCTTCATCCAAAGATCTGTTGCAATCAATTCTTCATTTTGCTTCTTCAATGCAGTGATATCCACACAGAGCTGCTTCAAATGCACACAACCTTCAATCGAGCCACATTGCTATGTCAGATTTCGCATTCCACTCATTCCATGGCCACATGCAACAGATTCATCCTCCCACATGAAAAAGTTGCACACATCATTGCTCTGCAATCCTCAAAAGCAACAAAATGCAATCAAAACATTGGGAATCAAACCAACAACTCAGCAAACAAACAATCAAGTTGAAGACTAACCGGGCAATTGTTCTTGCACTTCAAGAAGTACCTACCAGGATTTCTTTCACTCCTGCTCCTTAGCCTAAGCAATGGAATCTTGCAACACGGGCAGTCAAATCTTGCATTTTGAGGAATGTACCTCTCATCCCCGTACGACCCCGAAGACCAAGACCTTGCAGACTCCATGAGGCAAAGCTACTCGATGGAAGCAATCGTGACGGTATTTGGATTTGCTAGGGCTCTTGGCTCTAGGGTGTCGCGGGAGAGAATGGGGGAGGATGTTCTAGGGTTCTTGGCTCTTGGGTGGCGCGGGAGAGAATGGGGGAGGGCAGTGCGCTTGTGAACCGGTGCGGGGGGCAAAATCGTCCGAAGTCAGTGAGTCGGGCGATGGGTTTGACCGGACGGCGCACGTGTCGCCTGCAATGGCATGTAAACAATAAACACGGTTTCGTAATGGCAAATCCAGAAATACGAAAGGAACGATAGCAATTCTCGAATAACCGATTCTTGCAGTGGCATATATCTGATTAACCCTAAAATATATGAGGACAGATCATCAACCATTCGATCTGTAGACAAAAATATAAAACTAAGTGATACAATTTCAATTTGCAAATACTTATAAAAATATAAATTGAAATAAAAATAACAAAGGCACTAGTACTGAGTACGACGTAATTTCACCCTATGACTTTTCATCTCTTGAAAGCGTCGAATGATTCCTTTTTTATCGAGATTTCTAAATATCTCTTTCTCAGTGTAACACACCATCAAATCATTGAACCAATCATTTGTTATCTTGTTGCATAAATCTGTCTTAATAATCTTTATTACTGAGAAGATTCTTTCTACTGATGCCGCTGCCACAGAAAGGATCAATGTAAGCTCGATAAGGCGATAGACCAATGGAAAAGTTCTATTCTTTCTGGTTTCAACCATCTTTTTCAGCAAACTTTGAAAGATCACAACAACCATTAAATTCAACACTTCTCCTAATATTAAGAATGAAGGTTTGAAGTTGATTTCTTAATAGCAAACGATCAGCTATGGTGAAATCAGTAACGTAAATCTCAACAAGTCGAATAAGTTTATCCACATCTGTCGGTGTACTTTGCACCGGGGTACCCTTTCCGCCGTGAAAAGTAATAGGTCCAAGAAGTGGCCTGACCCAATTCAAAGCCCACGTGGCCCCCCGGCGATCAGTCTGGCGATCACGCCACCTTTCACGGGCGAAAGCATACTCGCCCGCGGGCGAGGAGCCGTGGCGGCTGCCGAAGCGGCGGGTGTTTGGGCCCCCCTTGTCAGGCCACGGATGCAACCAAAGGAATGAAGGGAAGGCTTCGCCTCGAAGTTTCCCTCTCCTGGCACCTCGTGTCAGGGTCATTAATTGTGAAGGGTCCAGCGTTCGACACGACGGCGGCTCATCCCTCTGACGTCTCTCACCAACCCGTCGTAGAAGCGTCCTATCCCGGGCGGACCGGGCGAGGCCTCTCACCGACATTAAATGATGTTCGAAGGACAAGGCCACGGAGGCGTGCTTAATAAATGAGTCATGGGTAGACGTGGAAGCTGGAATGATGAGTGTAATTAATGTGTGTAGTAAATATAGCGCCACCTTCTCTCCTGCTCAGGGTAGCTCATCTATATAAGGGCCCCCTGGTGTATGAAGGAAGAGGCCGGTGGGCTAGAACAAGAAGCATAGAAAAACAGACATTGAGAGACACCTTTGTAAACATTTTCCCCATTTCTCAACAAAGAACTTGCAGGACGTAGGGCTATTACCCACACCGGGGGCCTGAACCTGGGTAGATCAGTGTGTCCACTAGCTTGCTGTCGCCCGGAACTCATCGCTGAGAGACATCAGGGTTTCCAGCTACGAAGATGCCCTCTACCAAACCATAATCTCCGTCTAGGGAGTAGACACTCTGTTAGCGGAATCTTGTCAGGCGAAATACGCCGACAACATCAAACTTAGAGAAGGAGTTGTTTGGATTAAAACAAGACATGCATACCAATAACTCTGATAAAACTTCATGAATGCGATGATTCATCTCTCCTATAATAATGTCAAGAGTAACATTGAAAATATCAACATGATAATAGTAAAAGTAAGTCACCTTATGCTTACAGCGTGCAGATTTGACCTCAACTCTAATGAAATCATCCATATCTGACACACTAATCTCATTTACCTTGCAAAAGGACTTAACTTGGTTAAGTAATGACTCCCACCGATTGTCCCTCATGTCTTGTAAGCGTACTTTCACGTCCATAAACAAATCCATGGCTTCTATAATTTCTTGATCTTTTTTTTGCAAAGCAATGTTATGGACACTATTAGATCCTCCAACATGGTTTTTAAAACCTTCCATCGTCCTTCTCCAATTCACATAGGCAACTTTTGTGAAGACATCCCTTCCAAAATGAGTAGATTGTCCTGGTTTCTTAAATAGAAAGCAATAGAAACAAAAAACGGTGTCTTTTTCCATACTATATTATAACCAATCGAACTTCTTGTACTATGATTCTTGAAACGATCTTGATTTCCCATGTTGAATCTTCTTTGAAAAAATATGTCTGATTGGTTGAGTTGGACCCATCAACATATACGCTCTCCTCACTTGATCTGTAATCTCTTTAGAATAGTCTTCAGTTTGTTTGCGACGCGCTGGATCAGCAACAATTTCATTGGGATTAAAAACGTGTCGAGCCATGTTGCCCTCGTTGGTTCGTGGGATACTAGTACTTGCACTTTGTTAGAAAAATTTATGCAATATTTGGTTCTCCATTTTTGCAACTTAGTTTTCTGTAATAAAACATGTCGAATCAGATGACAAAAATATCAATCAATCAATAGAATATAGACTTTGAGCAATAGAATACAAAATTCAGATATCGGTTATCACAAAAGGCATTCAGGCACGAGGCATCGCATTAGGGCTTAGGGGCATTTTTTTGTACCGAGCAAAGCAATCAGTGGCGTTGGTGAATTAGTTTGGCTCTGGTGTCCGCAACTCCACTTCCTAGCGATCAACACGAAGCTGAGAGGCTCCTCGTCCTTGGTCGCTCTTCCTTGTCGATCGCCTTGGTTCTCCTCTAGGCTCTAGCGATGCACGTTCGGCTGCCGGTTGGATGGACTGAGCCTTGGTTCCTCTCTAGGCTCTTGCGATGCGTGTTCTGGCGCCGATTGAATGGCACTCTGAGCGACTGATTCCTCTCCTCTGGTGATGCGTGTTCCACCCAGCTCCCGATGATGCGCATTCTGGCCGGCGCTCCTTTAGTGATGCACATTTCACCTGGCACTCTGAGCAGCTGATAACTCTTCTTGGGCATCTGCTGCCTTTCGACTACTCGCTTGCCCCGGCCCTAGCGCGCGCCCAGCGCCTGTCGGTGCCGGTGTGCCGTTGCAAGTTCTTGCGAATCGGCCACTCGCCGTGTGGTCGCGCCTGCTCGTGCGTCTGCCGCTCACGATCACTTGTGCATCGGTCTGCCGCCTGCGAGATGACACCGACACTGTTCGTCACTCTGACTCCTAGTGTTGCGCTATAGTAAAGGAGGCCGAATACTATATCAGGTAAAAGCTCATGAGAGTAAGGGAGCCCTTAACAAATTTTGATGGCCCACTTGCCTAGCAGTATTGTTTTCTACTTTTCTTCTTACATCTTATTCCCAGTTGCCAATTCTTAAACTTATCAATTTGTCACCATCGTGCAATGTCTTGAGGATACTAGGGAGAGGGGTGGTTCGGCCAGCCGAAGGTGGTGTTGGCGCCCTAACTAGTCCTAACGGTAGATCCGCCTCTGCTGGTGACCTCTTTGTTATCCCTGGCGACCCCTTTGTTAGCCGCGCCGCAACCATCGAATCAAGCCGTCCTCCGCGGCTCCACCCCTATGGGTTGTTGTCGGCGTATTTCGCCTGACAAGATTCCGCTAGCAGGGTGTCTACTCTCTAGATGGAAATTATGGTTCGGTAGAGGGCATCTTCGTGGTTTGAAACCCTAATGTCCCTCGACGATGGATTCCGGGCGTTAGCTAGCTGGTGGACACAACGATTTACCCAGGTTCAGGCCCCCGGTGAGGGTAATAGCCTTACGTCCTGCTAGTTCTTCGTTGAGAAAATGGGGGAAGCGTTTACAAGGGTGTTCTTCAGTGCCTGTTTCTCTATGTTTCTTGTTCTAGCCGACCGGCCCCCTTCTTCATGCTCCAGGGCACCCTTATATAGACGGGCCACCCTGGGCAAGAGAGAAGGTGGTGCTATATTTATCTACAACACATTAATTACACCCATCATTCAGCTTCCACGTCGACCCATGACTCATTTATTAAGCACGTCTCGATGGCCTTGTCCTTCGAACCTCATTTAATGTCGGTGAGAGGCCTCGCCCGGTCCGCCCGGGACAGGACGCTTCTACGACAGGTTGGTGAGAAGCGTCAAAGGGATGAGCCGTCGTTGTATCGAAAGCTGAATCCTTCACAATTAATGACCCTGACACGAGGTGCTAGGAGAGGAAAACTTCGAGGCGAAGCCATCCCCTCATTCCTTTGGCTGTCTTCGTGGCCTGACAAGGGGGGGCCCAAACACCCGCCTGCTCGTCAGGCCACCACACGGGCCGCCTGCCCGACGAGTAGGGCGTGATCGCCAGGCTGCTCGCCGGGGGGCCACGTGGGCTTCTCGCCCGGCGGGCAAGGCGTGCTCGCCAGGGCGCCACGCTGGCCGCTCGTCCGGCGAGCAGGGCGTGATCGCCAGACTGCTCGCCGGAGGGCCATGTGGGCCTCAAATTGGGCCAGGCCACTCTCTGGGCCTATTACTTCTACGGCAGAGAGGGTACCCTAGTGCAAAGTTCACCGACAGCCGTGGATATGACCATCCTCCACCCCGCTGTAGGATCGAGGATGCGCCTAAAGGGGGGTGAATAGGCGTTTTACAAAATTAATCACTCTTCTAAAGCAATCGCTCTAATCAACCCCTATGTCAAAACCTAATCAAAGATAATGCGGAAGCAATAAACTAGGTTTTGACAATTAAGGCCTAAATCAACTAGGCTCGCTAGTGCACTAACTAAATTATGTCTTTACACAAGAATTGCTAGATTGAACAAACAAACTAAACTAAGCAATTCTATCACAAACAAGCAATCAATAATATCACAATAATATAAATGCATGAATGTAAATGAGACAAGAGACAACCGATGTTTTTCCGTGATGTTCGGAGACTTGCTGGTCTCCCCTAGTCCACGTTGAGGCAAGCCCAAACCCTTGGACTGGCTCCGCACTTGAGCACCCGCCTCGAATCCACTAGATGTGTTTTTTCACGCTTTCGCGTAGACTCAACCCGAACCTTCACAAACTTTGCCGGGGCTTCTCACAACCTTGAGAGCTCCCGCACATGACGCTCTACGCCGTCTAGGAGTCGGCAACCTCCAAGAGTAACAAGCCGAGTCCTCGCTTCAAGCTTCACCGAGCACAACACATGCGCTCCCGGTGATCACCTCGTGCAACACATGCACTAAGGCCTCCCTCAAGTGCAACACATGCACAAGAGACTCAGAATCCACTCCTAATTGCAACACATGCAATTAGTCTCACTCTTAGCTCAAGAATCAATTGTGAGTGTGCAACACATGCAACACCTCACCCAAAAACTCAACCAAGCCAGCAACCTTTGCCCAAACCCCCCATGGGGTCCATTTATAACCCCCCAAAGAAAACTAGCCGTTTGAGGGCAAAACAGGCAAAAATTAGCTTGGTCGGCACTACCGCACACTAAGGGCCGGTAGTGCCGGTCGCCACCTCCAACGGTCGGCAACGACTATATTCCCGGTACTACAGCCCTCTGAGGCGCGGTAGTGCCGACTTTGCGGTATTGCCGCCCCCTCAGAGCGGTAGTGCCGGACACAGCTCCCAGAAAACACACGCCCACTGGAAATGACTACCGGCGCCTTAGGCCCGGTAGTACCGCCCCATAGCGGCACTACCGCACCCATAACGTCGGTAGTGCTGGACTTTTGGGAAATTCAGATTTCAACTCCAAAATCATTTCTCCAAAAACCAAACACTATTCTTTGAGCCAATAGATGATCAACACATGATCATGCACTTGTGCAAAACACATTTGCACCAACTTAGCTCATGCTCAAAGAATCTCAACCAAATTGCGAAAACACATTTCACAAATAAACCACGAAACTATAAGATCAACCCTCTAGCCATGTAAAGATCAACACATGACCCCGACACTTTGCAAAACACATTCGCAAACGCCAACACATGCTCTAGGATTGAAATACATAACTTCTAAGCTCATTTGCAAAACACATTTGCAAACAACAAATCGAACTTGCGAAATCACATTTCGCAATCAACTCAAGATCTATTTGCAAAACGTATTAAGCAAATCAAACCCGAGTCTATGAGATTAATTCCCCTAGCCATGTGAAGGTCAACACGAGACCCAGTCAACTCGCAAACACCTGTTGCAAGCCCTACTCACATGCTCTCGAAATTCTGGACTCATAGACCTCGGTTTATTCGCACAACGAATCTTGCAAATAATACATTAAACATATTTCATGCTTGAGCACTATTCTTTGCAACACATGCAAAAGTCTAGCTCCAAGCCATACCAAATCAAGGTGCATGAACTCTCTAATTGCAACACATGTAATTCTCTAGTTCCATGCAACTACACTAAAACCAAATCACACGAATGAACTCTCTACTTGCAACACATGCAAACGTCCAGCTCCATACAAACACATAAACGTCAAATCAAATGTATGAGCTCTCTACTTGCAACACATGCAAGCATCTAGCCTCATACAAACACATAAGCGCCAAATCATGCTTGAGCTCTCTCCTTTTGCAACACATGTAAAACTTAGCTCCAAGCAACACTTTGATTTAAGAAAGATTTGTTTTACAAACAAAAACAAAAATATGAAGCTTCAACAAATGCAACACATGCAAAAGTGAACTTCACGCAAAAGCCAACGCACTAACTTATCCTATTTGCAACACATGCAAATCAAAACTTTATGCGAAAACCAAATGCACATGCTTTTCATCTTTGCAACACATGCAAATCAGAGCATAATGCAACAACAACCAAGTATAAACTTAACACATTCGCAACACATGTCAAATGGTTAGCACTATGCAAAAACCAAATCCAAATAAGATTTGAGCTGGAGTGAATACGGGATTGAGATCATCAACACATGATGAAATTCAAGCTAGGACTCAACCCCTCTTAATAGTACGGCGATAAAAATTAGACTCAAAGACTAGGAAGTCCTTAGCCTATCTAGTTATACCTTCGTCGCCGCATACAAGCAATCCCCTTTGGGGTCTTTATGATCTTCACTCTTACGCTCCCACGGGATCATTACTCCGCTCTTCTCTTAATATCTACGGGATCTCCTCTTGACGCCCATCACCTCATGATGTCATCTTTGTCCCGTTCTCATCATCTCATCCATCTTTGGACTTAACCTAACTCAATCGCAACTCATAAAATAGTTAGTCCAAAATGCATAGTTGTTTCAATTATCTCTTACACTCCATTAACACATAATGGATGCCTTTAGATCAATTGAGCACAACTCTTAATCAATTTGAATGATATAAAATGTGTCTTAAGTACAATAATGCAACGCATGCTTCATTATACTTAAGAACTATTCATTTGTCCTTAATTAATCAAGGAACACCATCAACACATGATGAAGTGTTCTTTAATGATTAATAAGACAAATGAACTCAATTTAAATTTTCATTTAAATTGACTCTTCAAGTTAGAGTGTGAACTCCTCCTAAATGTATGTATCCATATAATATATGGATTGGGAAATAAGATGCACATTTTGTGGTTAATACAATGGGGACATTTATACTTTAACTTGAATCCAAAGTATACAATTAATACTAGAAAGAATGCGCATACATACCTTGGGTTTTCCATTTTCCATTCCAAATATAAGACTACTAAACAATTGCTCAATAGACATGTTAGTCTCATAATGATTAGGTTTGTCATTAAACAATGATTAAATATTAATCTATATCAATCACCAAAACCAATGGCCCTTGAACTTACACCCACGGAATGTTAGTTCCAGTTGCCCCTAGGCGCGGGCGACGCCCCGCCACACTGAGCTCGGTGTCCATTCTTGAGATTTGGGTTTTTTTGGGCAATATTGTGATGATCAGATGTGAAAAAAAATCGACCTTGTATTTTTTCTGTTCTTGCGTTGTGTTGCAATTTGTGATGAATCCGAAATCAAAAAAATTCTTGTCTTGTGCAGTTTCTTGAACATGCAGATTTTGGTCTGTCTGGTAGAACTATGGATTACAACTCTACCTCAGATCTGGAGTTGTAGGCTAAAATAAAGTGAATTAGGTTTATATTTTTAGTTTAAAATATAAACAAGATGATCCACCTAAACACTTAATGTATCCACAGCTCCAGCTCTATAAATTTCTGAAGCTAAGAATATTTTGCTTCAACTCTATAGATTTCGATAGAGTTAAAGCTATGCCAAACTCCCTGCAGATTCTTGAATCCAACAGCAGTTCAAGGAAAAGGGGATGAACCGAATGTTACAGAGTTTGTCCAAAAAAATGAGTCCAAAATGTTAGGAAGTCCTACTCCTACAGGTGCAATTTCTTTAAGCTGAAAATATTGATGCTGAGAGAGAGATGGGAGAGAGAAGAGAGGTGAGAGAGATACATATTTTGATATTTACCTCGTGATGATTTTTGACCGTATGTACAAGCAAATTGACTTTTCGCTGAATCCAATTGCAGAAAAAGAAGAGGAAAAAAACAACCGTTTGTTTTTACCAAGTGCCAACTGCAGGAGCATGTATCGGAGAAAGCTCAGAAAGAGTGCTTGCTATGCTACTACGTACGGTACGTCAACTCTTCATTTTACCAGTGCCTTCTCCAGTCAAGCCAAACTCACCATGGCTGTAAAATTTCTCTCCTCAATTTGGCCGTTGGGTACAGTTGACATAGTACGTCCATGCCGTTATGGTGAGCAACAGCAAAGAATTATTCAGCGTTTTCAATTCTGAATTCTGTGCGTCTAGCTAGTACCACTAGTCCGGCACGAGTCTCCGGCGATACTGCAGCAAATACGTAAAGCGACTTCCGTCCACCTTCCGCCGTACATGCTGGCCGGCGTTACATCTTCGCGGATCTCGGCCATGCATATGTGCTGTGCATATGTGAGAGAGACCGAGGATTGAAATCTTGTTTCGCTTGAAATCTTAGATATGGTCGAAAAACGAAATCTCGGTGAGGTTTAGAAATTCGAATAATTTTTGGATGAACCACAAAAACAAAAATTCAAACCTGAAATTTTTTCAACCGGTAGGACTGAGATCTGGACCAGTTTTGCCAACATCTCGACGAGATATGTACCGAGTGAAAAATAGCCCAAACGACATCAAAAAATTTTAAAATTATTTGCAGAGGTTCTTGACACATCAGCGATGTTTTCATAAAAAATTCAGATAATTATCGAATCTGAGAAATTTTTAAAAATTCAAATATTGATATTGTCCTGATAAAACGCTAACCGGCAAGTTTGAACTGAACATATTATAAAATTTTGAAATTTTTTGTGCATGGTTATGATGCATCACTAATATTTTTATAAAATTTTTAGATGATGATTAGGCTTCATGAATTTTTAAAAATTCTGATAGTGTTACTATTCTGATAAAAGTTTTACCGACAAATTTCAACTAAATGAAAAATGGTACAAACTATGTTAGAAAATTTTAAACATTTTCGTGGATGGTTTTAATGTATCATTAATGTTTTTATAAAATTTTCATACGATGATCATGCTTCAAGAAGTTTCAAAAATTTTGACAGCGTTACATCCTAATAAAAGCATGATGATCAATAAATTGATTTGATTTAGCCATAAAAAAGATTTAAAATTTATGAAAATTTTGCAAAAGGGTTTTAAGGAAAATTTTAAGATCTCATAAAAATTTTGAATCATGATCATACTCTAGTGAATTTATAAAATTCTTATAAGTGCACGATACCATTTATGTTCTTTTTGTTTTTTATTTTTGAAATATAACAAATGAAGTTTAATGTATACATAGATTTTATTGAGTAAACAAAAAGTTTAATTTTTATTTAAAAAATAGAGAATGATATTGTGACAATTATTAAGCTTTTATAAAAATTTTGGATCATGATCATACTCGAGTAAATTTATAAAATTACGACAAGGTTATTGTTCTAATTATGTTCATTCTGTTTTTGTTTTTTTAAATAACAAATGAAGTTCAATTATTTTAAAAATTTTATTAAATGATCCTACACTTCTTAGTATAGTACTATAAATTTTTCATATCATGATAAAACACGTATAATTTTATAAAAAACAGACAGTGTTTCTGAAGTTTTTTAAAAAAATCTCAAAAATTCAGTTTTTCAATAAATTTTTATAGGAGATGACTTTCTTATAAGTTATTGATCAATTTTCGGTCAAATCAGGTCATAAAACATGAAATTCTAGTTCAAAAGTCCGAGATCTCGTCGAGATATACCAAAATTACTACACAATTCAATTTTTTTAATTTTTCATTTCGACTGGTATTTCAAATTTTATCTACTTTTGATAAACAATATCTCACGAGAAACCGTGAGATTTTGAAGCTTGAGAGACCCAGCGTTCGCGTATATATAGCAGCCAATATGGTAGCTATCCTTGTAGTAGTAGCCTATTATCGTAGGAGTGTTTTTTTAGTATTTCGTTGCCGAGTCACGTACGTCTGCTGAATACTGAGAAACAAAACAGAAGCATCGATCATAGTCCTTGATTAATTAGACTTTATGAGAGGAATGCTTACAAGGAATTACTACCGCCCCATTAACAACGCAACAATGATACGGAAAAAGAATCAAATATGATTCATCACATTGAGTACAAGGTAACCCTACCTTGTTACGTTCATTAATTTTATGCCAAATTGTCAAGTCTGTCTCCCATGCTAGAGAAGTTTGCAGGAGCAGAATGATGGGGAACTCGACTCTTTTGAGCAGGATTACATCAGATCAGATCGATGTGCACACAAGTAGCCAAAATAACGTATGTAGTGGAAGAATTGATTCTTACACGCCATCGCTACAAAAATGATGAGCCAAGGCTTGCTACCTCTGCATCATGAAAATGGTCGCAAGGACCCGACGTGCCGACATGTCGTCTCCTAGGAAAACGTTAGCATGCATGCATGATACATACTAGATATGGTAGTGTGCTATTGCACGCCGTGCTGTGTACATGGACGTGAAAATAGAGACGGGATGTAGGTAAGATAGTAAAGATGTATATAAATGCTAAGGTAAGTATACGCACAGGTGAAGCACGGGTCTCTTTTTTGCAAATATAAGTGCTAAGGCGGAAGGATGCAAGGTATTTAATTGTGAAAGTGTGCAAGGTATTTAATGAGTTTTCTGGAAATCGAATTTTCGGAACCATGGGTCTTTTTTTTTCAAAATAACCGGCGGAAGGATCTATTTACGATTCCGTTTTTTTTAAATCTTCTGTGTCGAAAGAATTTTTTTTTTGCAAAATAACCGGTGAACGGGTCCTTTTTTCAAAATAACCGGCGGAAGGATCTATTTACGATTCCGTTTTTTTAAAATCTTCTAGGTCGAAAGATTTTTTTTTTGCAAAATAACCGGTGAAAGGACCCCCGCCGGCGAATCTATGGGACCGCCATAAACCTCCGACGAATTCCGCATTTTTTTAGAAAACTGCGTGGAGGGACCTAAACGTCGTTTCGATTTTTTTCGGGTCTAATCTAAAAAAAATCGACGAAAGGACATAAACGTGATTTCTAATTCTGGTATAAATCCTCGATAAATATGTGTTTTTTTTAAAACCGCGTGTAGGGACCTAAACATAATTTTGATATTTTTCGGGTCTATTTTAGTTAAAAAACTGTTGAAAGGACCTAAACGCGATTTTCAATTTTTCCGATTTTCAAAATAACTGGCGGAAGGATCTATTTACGATTCCTTTTTTTTAAATCTTTTGGGCCGAAAGTTTTTTTTTGCAAAATAACCGGTGAAAGGACCCCCGCCGGCGAATCTATGGGACCGCCATAAACCTTCGACGAATTCCGCATTTTTTTAGAAAATCGCGTGGAGGGACCTAAACGTCGTTTCGATTTTTTTCGGGTCTAGTCTAAAAAAATCGACGAAAGGACATAAACGCGATTTCCAATTCTGGTATAAATCCTCGATAAATATGTGTTTTTTTTCGAAAACCGCGTGTAGGGACCTAAACGTAATTTTGATATTTTTCGGGTCTATTTTACTTAAATAACTGTCGAAAGGACCTAAACGCGATTTTCAATTTTTCCGAAAGGATCTAAACGTGATTTTTGGATTTTTGGGGGCCTTGCCGGGGCGTGACACGTGGACACCCCCAGCATTCGGCAAACCCAGGCGACATTATATATTAGATATAACCACAGCCAAGTGCTAACCATAGGACATATTGAGTTGTATACACCAATCGATTCATCTAAAAATTTAAGCTTATGAAAAAAGATGAGCAATTCACTTATACTTCAACACTCCCCCTCACGTACAGACTCCTTCAGAACTAAGACGTGACTAGAAGTGGGTAGCAATTATTATTTTTAATTACGCCAACCGGGTCTTAAACTCGAGACCTCTTAACTTTGATACCATATTGAGTTGCACGCAACAACTAATTCACCTAAAAATTTAAGCTTATGAAAAAAGGTGGACAATTCACTTATACTTTAACAGGGCAAATAACCCTATTGTTAGATAAATTCAGTTGTACGATAAGATCACTGGGATTCTAAAAGTGCCCTCCACCAAGCTTTGCCCGACCCAAGTAGACCGATCCAAATGGCTCCTGTACAGGTCCGACTCTAGCCATGATCATAGTCAATTCAGGTCGGATCAAACGATTCAAGCCATCACCACGAACTACCCAGATTTCAATAATTTATTTTTGTAATTATATGTTTATAATTAAGCTTAATTTGCAGCCTAGCCTCATTGGCACGGCTTTCGCTTCGGTGTTTCCCCTCTAAAACCCACAAGTTATTCCAAGCCGTCTTGTGAAGAGAAGCAGAAGCCGGTCGAAGGGAGTTTTTGGCTAGATTTTAAGGGAAATTACCCACCATTCTAATGGTAAGTGGTATACCCATTCGTTGGGTCAAACAAAGGAAAAAGAATCGACACCTCCTCCCTCATCGTATCTACAACGCCTTTGTGCATGGGGACACTCACAACGCTGCAACAAAAACCTCACATAGTGGCACTTTTTTATAGACAATTGTTTTTATTTGTCCTTACAAATTGCCGTAACATATTATAAACACTTTTTGCGGTCTTCTAGAATGTGTGTTAAATGTAGAGATACTATTTAAAGGTATTTTGGATAAATAATATGAATTTTGGACCATATAGGTGTTTTTAAGGGATTTTTAAATTGTCAAAACAAAAATCATATAGAGACATATTTTTGAGACACTTCTGAAATCGACCTTATGTTATAGAGATATTATTTGAGATAATTTTTATTCTCTAGAGACATTTTTAGATGTTTAAGATATGCTGTGTACTACTAATAAGAATTACAATATGAGTGTAAGCAAGTTGTATTGTCAGGTTGATATGGTTAGTCGGGCCACTTATTTATCTACAAGGTCTCAAGTTCGAGGATTAGTTTTAATGTATTTTTATAATATATTTTTCATTTTATAGAGGATGCTAGAGAGTATAGAGACACAATGTAGTACCTCTACAAAACATATCTTATACATAATGTAAAGACATTTTAGTGTCTTTTTGGTCGTAGCTGCACTGCATATAGAGGCACCAGTATGGTATTTTGAAGATGTCTTTAAAATCATATTTATATCTCTATTGTTCCGTAAAAGTGCCTCTACAGGATGTTTCTATTGTCGTGTACCTTGATGCCGCACCCTATTTCCTCTATGTTGCCCCCTTGTTACGTCACCCGCACAACCCCTATGGCCGATTTCCTCGAAATTCGATTGGTTTGTTCTCAATCGGATTAGTACTCCATCTATTTGGGTACATATATGTCTCAAAAGGATAGAATTGGGAATGAAACTGTGAACAATTAGATAGATCCATGGATCAATGCCTAATTTCTTAAAAATGTGATTTCTTTAAAAAAGAAATATTTTTTCGTCGATCGGGTTGTCACCACGTTCAATTGAATATGTCTAGAGGGAAAGAAAATCAAATTGAAAATAAAACTGTGACTAGCTCAACCAGAAAATGGTACAGTTACGCTCGATCGTTCGCTTGGTACTTGCAATTCTTAGAATAATTGCTTTTACAAAAGCTGTGTCGCCGAAGCAACTATAGAATTTGCTTTTAATTTTAAATCTCCTTTGTTCATTTTTCATTTCAGATCTATGGCTACGATCTTTGTAAAACTCAGTTATGTGTATTTTGCAAAGACCGGATATTAATCCTTTATAAAAAAACAAAAGCTGTGTCGCACATACGACATGGACTTGCTTCTTTAAGCATAAACCGTATCAAACTTGGTCTAAATAAAGGTTGTGTGAGAAAGAAAGGCAAGGGAAGCTGTGTGGAGCCAGTAGTCCGTGATCCATCAAAAGCATGCCATTGTCTAATTGCATGCGGTGTCACCAGAATACACGCAAAGTTGCCCTCAGCAGATCAATCACATTTTGGTGGCCTCTTCCTCTTCGATCTCCCCCCGCACCTACCTGCTGCGCGTCCGGCCCATGCATGCATCATCTTCAGACTTACTCCCTCCCTTTACTTTTATTAGGTATGTTTTGACTTTACATAAAGATTAAGTTTACGTTGAAATTAAAAAGATACGAGAAAAAATAACTTAGATACCCTCACTTAGGGCCTGTTTGGGGAGCTGTGCTTCGGCTTTGAGCCAAAAGCTCCCTCAAACAGCATAGCTACAAAGCAGCTGGGAAACTAAGTCACAGCAGAAGCACCCCCAAAAGCTGAAGCTGCTGAGGAGCTTTTCAGATGTGGCTTCGCTTGACAACCTCATACCTCGGTCGTTCTGCCTTCTCGACCTCCTCCACGTCACCTTCTCACTCGGACGTCATTGTACTTCACTATATTGTTACCTTCCCGCACGATTGGCCCCTAAAAGTTACAGCTGCAACAGCTAGTTTGCCAAACAACATAACCAGAAAAACTACAGCCGCTAGCTACAGCTGCTTTACAGTCCAGCAAACCAAAAGCAACTTTTTAGCCCAACCGCAGATCTTCCAAACAGACCTTAATTGTCTTGGAAGAAAAAAGATATACTTTTGGTGGGTGGTAATGAATAAATACATATGGATGAGAGAAAATAAATAGAGGTATAAAAGGAAAGGTCTTATTAAATCTATATATAAGTTTTATACTTATGAACAAAACTATTTAAAAATAAATCTTATAAAAATAAACGGAAGGAGTATGTAGTGAAAAATGACTAGCTAGCTAGCTAGCGTGGTCACCCCAAGTCCAGCAAAAAAAATCTTCCAAATCTTCACTCACAAAGCCTGGACCTGCAGGCCGTTGGATTTGCGTGGAGATCAGCAAAACGCAAGCACATCTGCAAATACGTCGAACCAATTTATTGCAAGTATCAATGTCGACCTAGATGATCATAAAGCTGCATGGTTTGTTTCCTTACGGAAGAAAGTGTCGACTCACACGGATTCAGTGCAGTGCACGCAGCGTACGCCTGCATGGATGCAGTTAATACGTGCGTACAAATTCAAGTACGTGTACGCCTACCACTACATTGTCCTCTTGTAGAATCAAGCAGACATGTTAACGTTAGCTCCTTTTTCCTTTTCCTTTACCTTTTCCGACGAGGAAAAAGAACATCACCCATAACCTTGTGTGACAAGATGCAATCTACAATTTTTTCCCCTTGGAGCGCGTATATATTGCATCAATATATCATTATATCACACAGAGCGCTTTGATATTGTTGTTGGATCTACATGGTGTCTGCAATTGCAAATGGTTGGAGCCAGATTAATTCCGGTATCAGTATATGGTGAAATCATATGCTTGATTTCCTTGGTTGAGATATGGTAAATAAACCACATGCCATATATATATGCCTGCAATTAGTAGATGTACAAAGAAAGAAATTCAAGTGCTTGCATATGCATGGATGCCAGCACAATCATATATGGTGTGAGTAACTGAAGTTGGAAAATTACAAGTACGAACAGTCCAGGAGTAGTAGATTGTCGTCTAGCTTGTAGATGCACTGGAAGACAAGATGACACCGGTCTTATCTCTGGCAGCGCATGCATGGCCGGAGCCTCTTCATCAGAGGGATGAACTGATCCACATTCGTCGATCTGCTCGTGAGTCGTGATCCACGCAAGTATATCTCCAGCGCTAGCAGACGACCTAGTATATCGATCTAGTCCGGTTTATGAACGGTAGATTTTTTTTTTTGCATGAGTTGTGGCATCGTCAGAGATATACCACTTTACAAGGCACTAGTTTTTGAAATGTGGATCGACAAATTTTCTCTTCCGGTATATTATGTCACGACAAGCAACTCTGAATTATTATTATTTTTTGTTATAGGCAGATTTATGTGCATCTGTTGGTTGAACTGAACTGTGATGCTGCTTCTGCATGCGCATGAATGGATCTCTGTTTAATATTGATGGCGTCGGTCAGTGAGTGAAGTCCACCCGCACAGTGCACAACCCGGGCCTGCGATAGCGGCACCCAAACCGTCCTCCGTCGCTGGGCTTGTATTCGGGGAGAATCGGAGGGGTATTTATATGCATCACTTTTTAAAATTATATAAATATTAAAGTATAAATGAAAAGTAGCTGATAACTCTTTACTTATTTATTTGCTTGAAGATTTATACAAATTATACTACGAGATAATATATAGAAGCACTGATTGACGAGAGCATAAATACAAAATAACAGTAACGAAAGAAGGGACCAAGTTTCGGGGGTGAGCAAAGGCCATAAATAGGGAGTCGGCGTGCTCAACTGCTCACCACCCTCCTGTCCTCGGACACGCATGGAGAGTGAGCGCGGCTAGTAGTGACGCTAGTGCATGAGAGAAGGATGCTGCGAGTGTAAATGCTAGCTTGCATTATGTTATTGGGCGACGACGTGTATGTACAGTCCACGCTTCGCCATTGCAGCCTCGGAGGTGATAATAGATGGAGTAATGGAGAGTTAAGAGTGCTATATCTTTAAGAAAAAGATAAGTATGTACAAAGGACATGCACAGAGCCAACATGCTATTTAATATTGCTCCTCTCTAATTTTGCCTAGGAGAGAGAAGAGTCGTCTCACCAAGAGTCTTCTAGCATTTTTGCACTTTCCCCACACATTAGCAAGTATGTCCAATCACTAAGAGACGCCTATATTAAATGGCTTACATGCCCTAATAGATGGGTGGGCACTTTAAAAAAATAAAGTGAATTAAGTTTATATTTTAGTCTAAAATGTAAACAAGATGATATACCTAAACACTCTTATGTGTTTGGGACACTCCACTCTATAAAATTTGGAGTTGGTGGAAATATCTTGCTCCAAATTTCGAGTGGAGCCATGAATGTTTAGTAGATCATCTTGTTTATATTTTAGACTAAAATATAAACTTAATTCACTTTATTTTAGCCTATAAGTTTGATTTGCTAGTCCACAAGGTGATGATGATAAAAGATGCACTAGCTAAATGTACCGACGCCATATGCGTCGTGCATCGCTCCTCCAACTTTCTACACCTTGGCCCCTGCTTATAAGACTAATTCTAGTCGAGGCCCTCCTTTGTTAATGGTTGGACTTCATCCTATAACAGCGTTACTATCTATTCCTACGTTAACCTCTCCACGATACCAAGGCTTCATCTGGAATTTGGGATGAACCTTAATTTTATGAGAGGTGCCGATTTGGTCTCGGACGAATATGGTATCTCAGTGAACGATATCATCTCATATGGGTCTGACGACAACTCTACTTTTAATTTCTTACTTAATTTGTCTTATTGATTGTACTTATATTTGCACGAAAACTAACATGCAGGGCTACCGAAGATGATCGGCACAAGAGTAGATTTTAGAAATTTAGCATCCTTTTAAAGTTTTATTTTCGATATGTAAATGATTAATCATGTAATTTGTATTTTACTTTGCAATTAAATTCTTGTATAATATAATTCATTCAATTGTACAAATTTTGTAATAATTAAACTATACAGTTAATCTTTGCCGCTTAATTCTATTTTGATTATTATCAATTTATGTTAATGACTTTATTTGACTTAATAAAACCATGGCTGTTTCAGCAACCGTCACCGAGGATCATAAGTAATGCATAGAACGCGTCACAACCGACAAAAATGAGCTAACTCGTCAATTGATTGTACAGACGTTGCATGGTTCTGTCGTATAAAGTCTTAACATGTTCGCTACATGTTGCAATACGACAAAAATATTTATCTTTACAACTTATTATTATTATCTAGTCACATACGATATCTCGTAGTGACGTACGTCGGAGTTTACAACGACCACCGTGCTAGTATTTTTCTACATTGTTTCTTGGACCATCGTGTAGACAAAATATGGGTGATATAGCTAACGGAATATTCCCTGATGAACAGTGTCCTGCACGGCCCCGAAACACACTAGACTGTACAGTCTTAACAGGGATCACAGGAGGAGGAGCTGATGAAGTTGGCACGAGAGCAAGACTTCCATTTACACTCTTTTTTAAAAAAAACCGACATTGGTAATCGTAGTATAACATCCGAGTACTTCACATGTTCAACATCTCCCTGTACTTACTGACAAGTGACAAAGGGTATTTAATTTCCTCTTTGGCTAGCCTTTCATGGGAGACAGGTCTCACAATCTGCTGAGGGCGAAGTGAAAGGCTTCCAGTGGCAAAGGCGAAAGGAAATAAGCCGGTGAGGAGACGGTGGCTGTGTTTATTAGTTTTGGTGTGGAGACAGAGGAGGCTCTCTTCCTCCTCCTCCTCTTCTTCTTTCTCTGGACCACCGCCTTAATAGCACAGCCCTTGGCTTTCTGCAAAGTGCAAACACACAAACTCTAATAAGCCTATGCTTCTTTCTCTCTCTTTAGCACCAGCACATACTCTTTGTGCGAGTGTGTGAAGATATATAATATATTGCAGGCCATTTAGTTATCTTCAGCAAGAAGGCATTTTTTTCATCTCCTGCTCATACATCCCCTCTCTCTCCCTCCCTCCCTGTTTATTATTTTTTTTGAGAGAGCAATGTTTCATGGCTGCTGCCTGCCTGCCTGCCTTCTTGTTGTTATTCCCCTGATTTGAGGCTTGTGTGTACTAGGTCTGTGAGGCCTGTTGTGCTTTTGGTGGTGGGGGTGTGCAGCATTTGAGTTGGTCAGGTATGAGTAAGGAGGAAGCCCTCAAGATACAGGTGAGTTCTTTTGCTTCCTCTCAACTCAAGCGGCAGTGCAGACATTCCATACTCCTTGTTTTTGCTGCCATTTTTATCTAGCAGCAAGCTCTTTTCACATGTGTTTCCTTGCATGTCTCCTGCTATGTTTTTTGAAACCTCTTTGTTTTGCTATTTTGGTAAACCTGTGTTCTCTGTTTCTCCCAAATTCCCAGGCTTGTGTGTTGAAAGTGAACATCCACTGTGATGGGTGCCAGAAGAAGGTCAAGAAGATCCTCCAAAAGATTGAAGGTGAAAAAAGAAAGATTTTTTAAAAGTTATTTGCTTGAGTTTTATTCTTGTTTATTTTCCCCCGTTTTTCTAAGGGAAATACTTTGAATTCATGTGCAGGTGTGTACCAAAGCAGCATAGACGCGGAGCAGGGGAAGGTGACGGTGACCGGTGTGATGGATCCGGCCACCATCATCAAGAAGCTGAACAAGGCTGGCAAGCCCGCCGAGTTCTGGGGCTCCAAGGCTGGCGTGGCCAACCAGTTTCAAAAGCTTAATCTTGACGGTGGCGGTAAGGGCCACCCCAAGGATGCCGGTGGCAAGGGCCAGCCGGGCCAGCCCAAGGACACCGGCAGCAAAGGCCAGAAGGGCGGAGGGGGCGGCGGCGGCGGCGGAGGTGGCAGCAAAGATGCAAAGATGGTAATGCCGCAGCTGACGCCACAGCAGCTTCAGCAGTTGCAACAGCAGATGCAGTTGAAGGGGCTGAAGCTGCCGCAGTTCATGGACGCGAAGATGCCGTTCGCGGCGGCCGCGCCTATGAAGGATCCTAAGTCCGTCAAGTTCACCCTCCCCGAGGACGATTTCGGGGACGATGGTGCCAGCGAGTACGATGACGACTTGGACGACTATGACGAAGACGAAGATTACGACGATGAAGGTCTCGACGACGACTATTATGATGATCCCAAGATGATGATGAAGGGCGGGGGCGACAAGGAGGGTGGCAAGAAGGGCGGCGGGGGCGGCAACGAGATCCTTGTGCAGATGAAGGGGAACGTCAACAACGGCGGTGGTGGCGGCAAGAAAGACGCAGGTGGCAAGCAGAGCCAAGGTGGCGCGGCCGGTAACGGCAACGGCGGAGGTAAAAACGGAGGTGGTGGGCAGCCGAACAACTCCAAGGGAGGAGGAGCCCCGATCGGCGGGAACCCCCAGGGCCAGGCAAAGAAGGGCGGCGTCGTTGGCCCTGCCGTCGGTGTCGGTGGCCCTATGGGTGGCATGCCGCCGCAGCAGGCCATGATGAGGCCTAACATGATGGGTGGTGGCGGTTTCCCCGGTATGGGCCCGATGGCCGGGCCCATGAGCATGCCCATGGGCCACCCGCACATGGGGAACGTGCAGGGAGGTGGCGGTGCCGTGCAATGCATGCCCGCCGGCGGCATGCCGACGGCGGGGTTCTACCAGGGTGGCGGCGGGATGCCCTCGGGACCGGATATGTTGCAGGCCGCCGCGGTGGCCGGGAACCCGATGGCGCAGCAGCAGTACATGGCATTGATGCAGCAGCAGCAGCAGCAGCACCAGCAACAGATGATGATGAACGGCCACGGGCACGGCCACGGCCATGGCCACTACCACGGCCACGGTGGCGCGGGGTACCCTCATCCGATGGGCTATGGGTACGGCCGGCCGCCGATGCCGTATCCGATGCCCTACCCGATGCCGCCGCACCAGCATGCCGAGCCTTACAACTACTTCAGTGACGAGAACCCCAACAGCTGCTCCGTGATGTGAGGGGAGATGCTGCCTGACGACAGCAACCGAACCGGATGAACTCCTCAGGTCACAGGTGAATCATCGTCATCACGGTGGAAAGACCCTGGATCAGTATACAATGGGAAACGAGTGCCATCTTAGATCCGCTCCTTTTGTTCTCTCTTCTTCTTACTTAGCTTATTTTCCATCCTTCTTTTAAAAAAGAACTGTACTTCCTTGAAGGCGAAGTTAGGTATAGTAATTATCTATAGTTATCATAAGAGATGATGCTTTTATAAATCAAGAAGGTGGTGGTGGTGATTTCCTTCTTGCTCCACGCTGTGCAAAACGATGTGCTGTGCTGCGTTGTGGATGCATGACCGGTAGCAGCTAGCTAGCTCTGTTTACTACTTACTCATCAGTCATCAGTGCCATTTCTATGTTCCTTGGTGAGAGAAGAAAAATATGCTAGTCCATGACTCCATGCTGAAGGTGGTAAGCATAATTGTGGGGGCAATGGAGGGGATGGATGATCATGATGATGATCGTTATGGTGATGGTGGTGGTGGTCCAATAGGTGAGAAGGGAAGGAGTCGCCGCAATTTTGGCTATATGGTTACTTTTTCCTGCACCCTGCACTTACATTATTGATGGCCTGATGGGTTAAGATAGTGCTGTCCCCTAGCAGCTGCGTGCATTCAGTCAATAATCGCACATCCCAATCCTATGAGCACAGTAACACCACTGCCTACCTGGCCCCTCCCGTCGATTGATTCCAGTCCAACCACCGCGATGAAAAGCCATGGACAAACCACCAGAGTAACAATCCACTGACTCTGGCATCCGGTACCGCAAAAGCCTAGATTATCCATCATCCATTCCCAGGATGGATCTTAGTGTAAACTATTAGCGTACGTACGCGCTTGTTCAACGCATGGCATTTGTATTTTCGATGCTTGAGATTCCATGCTAGTCGTCGCAAATGGTGGATCCATCTCCCACTGGATTTCGCGCAGAATCTCACGCTTCGCTCCGCATCAGGCGCCTAATTGGTTGGGACCAGCACGAGCAGCAGTGATCGCCGCTCCGATTAGATCATTCCAACGGCGCGAATAGAAGCTAAAACGTGCCGTGGAGCTCTTATTACCATCATTCGCCGCGCCACTCCGATCGGGACTCGTCGTCGCGCGCTTTACACTACGAGTCGGTCGCCATGATGAGCTCGAAACGAGCACACAGCTTCTTTTATAACCCTTGACGTACTTGCGTTCGTCCAAGAACTTTCCCCAAAGCGATTCAGTACAGTCTAAAGTGGGGCAAGTGATGAACTGAATGGAGTGGAATGCGTACAATCATCATGCTACTTGTGTCGCAACTCAGAAAAAGTAAGCGTAGGTCAAAAAATATAAGCTGGTTCAGGGCCATGTTTTGGGGGTGCACCGCACTGAATTATTGCAGAGGGGGGGCTGTTGGCCTGTTGCGCTTCACTTGCTTGCTTCAAAGCGACCTATAGCTTTTTAGTGTGTTAGGAATTAGGATAGCTGTCCGAGTGTAGAGCTGAGCCGCTTTATTGCGGCAGGAGGATGGTGTGGTGCGCAGCAGTTATAGCGGCTTTAAACGTAGGGCCCGGTCGCATCATGCACAGTGATAATCGTGCCGTGCCTTAACCTGAAACAATGTGTTATTGTTTCCCTCGGCAGGGAAGGACATGAGGATCCCAAAAATAGTCTCACGAACAGTGCGTGGACGGATTGTTATGTGTTGTGAGAAGATAGGATCGCTGCACCTCTTTGTTTATCGAGTCAGGTGTACCTTAACTATTTTACAAATTTAACGTTCTTGTTTATGTATTTATAAATTTAATCTTTTTTTATATCGTGGAAGATGTAACAGACGATACGTGTTTCCTACCTCACCCAGAAAGCGCGGAAGTTTGCCGGTGCTGTGGCAACATGCGTGAGCATAGGAGTAGCATGGCCATCGTGTCAAGAGGGCTTTTGTCTTCTTGGCCATGGCAACGGGACTCACCCACGCGCTCCCTGGGTTGGCTGTTTGCTCCCGCGCATGCCCGCACACTCCCATGGTCAACCGCCTACTCTCTTGCTTGCGCGCGCTGTCACGGTGTTGGTAAAGCTTCCGCGGTTGCCGGATGTAGTAGGGGAGCTTTTGGGCTCTCCAGACGTGACAGGTGACGGATGTTGTCTATCGTGACTTTCGTGGTAAGAAAGAGTTAAATTTGTAAATATATGAGGAGGCTAGATTTATAAAAGAATAGAGAAAAACAAGTTAAACGGGCTTAGATATAAGATGATTTCGACGATAGCTCGGGGTCCGTTGATGGAAAGGATTCCAAGGGGGCTGGCTAAGAAAACAGGTTAGTTTGTGCTGTTTACTTATAGATGCTTATTTAATCCATGTGGAATGTTTAGTGCTCCTAGCTGCTTGCTGCCTAAACTGGGAGATGTGATCATGTTGCTACTGTAGTTATGACTTGCCATGAGCCAAGGCTGTCAAGCTGAGGAAGTTTCCAAAGCCAGGCCAGCTAGCCAATCAATAAAAAAAAGAAAGAACCAAGTTAAATTTCTTGTTTATTCAGTATGCACCTTTTATTACTTACCCATGACAGACTTCTCTAGATTTAGTAGGAGTAAAAGAAAAGGATATACTGCTACTTGACAGGTCACAGTGAAAAGCTCATTTTGATGCCAATTATGGTACCATAATTTTTTTAAATAATATATTATTTATTAATATTACAAAAAATATATAGTTATAACTAGTTTGAGAATAACCTCAAACCATCAAATTTAAAACACCTTCCTAAGATGTCATGTGCATCTTCTCTACCTACCTCCAAATTTTGGATTTCGGTTGGGGACGAGATTTTAAATTTCAGCAGAATAAAAAAAATTCAAAGTACTAGAGTATTTTAAAAAATTTCGTAGAAATCTCGGTATTTTTAACTAAATTTCAACTTTGCAGGGCCGGATTTGGGTCAATGTCATCTTCCATGAAAATATTTTAAAAACTAAAATTTTGAGATATTTTATAAAAAATAATAGAAGCACTGTCAGAATTTTTTAAAAATATACAAGCTTTATCAGTCTAGGATCATACAAAAAAATTTTCAAAATAATTAAAATTGATTTTTTATGTTTAAAAAATAAAAATAGAAAAAACATAATGAGAAAGCAACAGTTTTAGAATATTACAAATTCGCTCGAGTGTGATCATGATTCAAATTTTTATTAGAGTTTAAGCATTGTCTCAGCACCATTCTCAAAAGGTTTCAAAAATTCTAAATCTTTTTTTATTGCTCAATCAAATATATGGAAGCAATATATATAGCACTATAAGGCTTTTATCATAATAGTGGCACTTTCATAATTTTCTAAAATTTTTAGGCTTGATCATTAATTGAAAATTTTATGGAAACATTAGCAATGCTTAAGAATTATCCATAAAAAATTTCAAAATTTTATAAAATGGTTTGAACCATCTTTTATGCGGCTGAAATTTGCTGGTTAGTTTTTTATCAAGACAGTAGCACTGTCTAAATTATTAAAAATTCCTTAAGTTAGATCATTATTTGAAAGTTTTATTATAACATTATTGACGCATCACGACCATCCACAAAAATTTTAAAAAGTTTCTAACATGGTTTAAATTATTTTTCATTAGATTGAAATTTGTGGATGAGTTTTTTATCATGATAATAGCACTATCAGAATTTTTAAAATTCCTCAGACTTTATCATTTGAGATTTTTATGGAAATATTAGTGATGAATCATAACCATCCAAATTTTTTAAAAAATATCTAACATCATTTCTACTTTATTTTCATTCGGTTGAATTTCACAGAGATTTTAGCAACTTCAGCCAAAATTTCGTTTCAAAATTTCCGTATTTCAAATTTACTTTTTAAATTCTAACCGCGTTTCGTCCAAAAAAATTCCAACATTTCGCAAGCGTTGAGTGCGAAATGAGGCAGGTAGCCAAAGAAAGCCCTTTGCCCTTGATTTGAGAGCGGGGTAGCTAGTACGATTTGTTCGGCGTTGCGCAGTCGAGCACTGAAGGAACGTACGCAGCGTCGTCAGTCTTGGTCGAGGCGCATCGGAATGCTGCTCTCCCAGGACAAGCAGGCCTGAACACGAGATTATTTATATATGCCTGGACAGCCAGCATCAATTAGAGTCCAAGTCCAGCACCAGCAGCGGCAGCAGCAGCCGGGGCATGTGACTCGCTGGAGAAGACGCCAGTGCCCGTGCGTACCCGCGCCCTGTGGCAATGGAACGGACGAACAGCTCGCTGGTTTGATTGATATGGCCTACGAGGAGGGGGAAGCGAGGAAGGAGGCACATATGAACATGGTAAATGGATCCGCCTGCGACGCAAGATTCTTCCATAGTGCTCGCCAGCCCCCACCCCCGGTGCATCCCAAGCAGTCGCTCGCTTTTCTGGCCCCTAGATTTAGTTTTGGATAAATTAAACTTAGTTTTATTTAAATTTACGAAACCAGCGCTCTTAATGAACTTATTTTTATTTAAGTTTACGGAACCAGCCCTCTTAATGAGTTCAAAAGGTACTGCAGACGACACGAGTCGTCTGTCGTGTCAGATGAGTTTGACAAAAAACTGTCGAGCAAGGGGAGCTCTGCTCAGCACCATCTATCGTGGACCCGTGGCTTGGAAGGAACGGCTTGACGGTTCGGTTGACTAGTTGATCAAGTGATTAAATAAGAAATTAATTATTTAGGGGTTTAATTAAGTGATTAATCAAGTAATGCGATTAAATTAGTGGAGCTCGAATCTTTGGCGTACCAGGCGACCTGTCAAGCTCCCGAGTGTGAGAAGTGATTTGTAGAGATCAAATCTACAATTGATCTTGAGGGAAAACTATATTTGAAAAAATATTCGTAAAAAGGCAAAAAAAAGTAAAAAGGCTAAAAAAAAAGCAAACTCTTCGGTGAATTTGCCGTGTCCATTTTTTTTCGTCTTTGCTCCCTGCCCGTATGGTTTGGTGGCTTCTTTGGACTGCGGTTCCCTTTGACCCTCTTTTGACCTTTGGTCTCGTAGTTTCCGTGCGGTTGGCCGCTCCTCCTGCATCTCGTCATGGTCGCAACTCATAAGTCACGTCACATTATTGTTGATGTATCTACTGTATTTTTATATATAATTATTTAAAAAGTTATATAAAAATAGATAATAATTATTACCAATTCATTTGCTTTAAAATTTATACAACTTATATTAAAAAAATAATATATAGAAGCATCACTCGTGTACAAAAGTAAGGTATGCCCTCATTATGCATGCCAATTTCCTCGAGGTCCAGAGCTCTAGGTGTATTTCTGACAATCCTTTTTTGTTAGCACCGTTGCAATTTTTTATTCGTCCCTCTCACAGTTGGTTTGGCTAGGTTGAAGACTTGACACTGGTGATTAAGATGGAGCAAAATGTAAACCTTTTTGCAAACGATGCCTGCTACCTCACCGCAGGCAGCAAGTTTGCTTGATTCTTTTGCTATAGTACAATCAGTATTCAACCCATGTATTCTAGAGTTCCCCAAACACAGTTGTCTGCACTGCTTTTATTAATGAAGAAACTAATAAAAATGTCCTTTCAAAATTTATAAACATACCTATAAAAGGCTTTTATTGGATTTCATTCTAGTCTACTTCAAGTACTTGTTTAGAATAAAATACTTGATTATTGTTGCTGCGGTACGTACAAAGTTCTTTTTATTAGATAAGTGCAAACTGAACCTTTTTACTTTGATTGGCCAATGAAAGCATAGGCAGCAAGTGGATGGGCATCACAAGTTCTGTTTCTTTGACCACTGTAACACATCTCAACATTTTTTGGCATACCTTAATACAGGAGAGAGTTCAGGTTTTCTCTTAGGCTATAGCAAGTTACTGTCGCATCACGCTACGAATTGATCTAGACCATTCGCTTACTCGATCAAATGATCCGTACCTATAAAGATCGCTTAAGTTGGCTACACCTGAACTCTATCGCTTAATACAAGCACACCCATTTAGGCTCATCAGTGCCCCTGTCTGTTTAAGCTTGCACAGTGAGAGCACGGTGGAAGTGTGGAGCTAGCTAGCCCCATGTTCGTGTGAGACATTCTAAGCATATAGGAGCACATGCAATTGGTCCAGTAAGCGAGAAATACGCTAAACAGATTCCCAAATTGCTTAGACCGAGGCTAGGTGCTGTTAGAAACAAGAGGACATTTAGCCTATCCATAAACAGAGAGAAGGACGGGAAATGGCTGTTACAGATTGGCATGGAGCTCGCCAGAGAAAGCCATGGATGGCAAGGGGGAGCATGCGATCGTGTAGCCCATGTGTAGCCACTGCTCACAAGGATAGTGCTCACTACAGTGTATACTGGTACAAGCGGCGTGGACATGCACGTAGCTAGGGTCGGATGCAGCTCTGTGTCTTGGTACGCCAAATTGTGAGAAGTTGTGTGAAGCTTTGTAGCAATTGCTCCATGAGGTAAAGATATTTGCACCGGAAAAGGTGCCGATTCGTCTGAAGAGAGAAAAGAGGCGATTATGAAATGGCATCGTAGCTGCTTTAGGGTTAAAGAATGTACTACTCTGCTAGAGAATAACTGGAACCTTCTTGTGTCCCATCTTTTTCCCGGGGTTTTGCCATAAGTCAGCTAGTTTATTAGCTGGCTTTCTATACCATGGTATGTATAAAAGTAGTGCTACGTATACGTCCATGGAAGAAGATTGGCACTGCTTAGAGTTACAGAGTTCGGTAGAAAAGCTTTTACCTCGAGGTGAGGTGGTGCTGCGCTCATGGGAAAGCATGGAATTTTTGGGTAGCTTGGAATAATAAGAGGAGGTGGGGGGACAAGGCTCACATGCCATCTGCCTCGGTTGGCTCCCCCACATGCAATTTTGCCGCCGCCCCATGCTGCCCGTACGCCCACACTGACCCTCTCTAGGATCCTCGCTCTCTGTCTAACTCGATGTGAGCGTGAGCGAGCGGTGCAGTATGGCTATCTAAAATTATATAATATTAAAACATAAATAAAGATCAGAATCAAGTAGCAGATATAGTTAGATTCTCATAGTTTCTGATTACGTAGATTCTGAATTATAGTTAGCTGTCTGGAGAAGTGGCTGTCTAAAAATCTGCTGACTGGAGAATCTGGTCGTTCGGCAATCATTATTGTCTGTGCTGATTATTGATCTGCGTCAATAACGGATGAGCGGATAAGAGTGGTGGAGGGGCCTAAAGACGACGGCGGAAGCCCTTGTGCCTGCGATGACTCGTGAGAGGCGGAACTTACAGAATCAGAGTCAGAATCTGCAAAATCAGGTGGATCACAACTTCTGATTCTGTGTACAAATCAAATTCTGATTCTGGAAGAAACTGTCTAGAATCCTTCCGTTTGACAGATAATCTATTTTTTTAAGTAGAAACTGTGCATAAGCTATCTCAAACGAGACCTTATTTTTTCATTGTTTTAAGATTTATATAACTTTTATCAAGGCGTGCACAATCTGCACTGTTCAGCTCAGCCAGCAAAGCAAAACAGTGCAAATCCTCACAGGAACAAAAGTACTGGGATTTCGAGGGAGGCACTAGATCACACCCGAGTTCCACTTCCCAGACATATTTTTGGTTCTTCCGGTATCGAACGGATAGAAAATGTTTCTGATGTCCGGAGGGGAGGAAGTCGGAGGATGGGAATTCAGGATCTCAAAAGCACAGGTTGTGAGGAGTGGAGCCGGCAGATCTTTCTTTCTTCTTGGGGAAAATCCCATCTGCCGCGCGCGCGGCGCAATCCTTCCCCGGCCCAGCGATTCTCGCCGTGCGCGAACGCCCAACCTCCCTCCCCTGCGCTGCGGCCTGCGTATGTCGACGGCGGTAGCCAGGTGATGGGCTGCAGGCTACAGCTGCATCCATACTTGACGAGAGCCTTCTGATTTCTTTTCTTTCTTTATTAGTCTGGCCGCGATGCTGCCCTCGCGCCGCCGGTGGAGGTGGTGGTAGTGGTACGAATACGGATGTCCATCTTATCTAAATATTTATGTGTTTATGAATAAAAATTCTAATAGAGGTGGGTATATTTCTCTTTTATTATCCGCGGGTATGTTTATGGGGCTAAACTCTACCCGATAGGCAAACGGCTATGGGTATGACGGAGCTTCACCCATACTCGATCCACCCGATTACCCGCTATCTCCTATTGACATACGGGCTAGAACAGAAGCCCAGTTGGCTCCCTGATCCCTAATTTGTGGTACCTCATTTCAGTAATTGTTGAACCTGAGCATCTGTGTATTATTTTAATTCTTATTCTCATGTACATTTCAAATTTTGAATCATTGATAATTATTCTTTAATTCATAGAATGTAGCTAATACCCATAACTCCATCAAAAAGATTGTATTAGTACGATAGCTCATTAGCTCCTAGTACCATTTGGTTGGAAAGATTGTTGATGGTGACCGGGTAAACGGATATACCACAGGTATCGAGTACCCTGGGCGACGGGTATGAGCAAGATTTTTCGCAGATATAGATATGGATGAGTACTATCCGTACCAGCCGCATCCGATTGCCATCCCTAGGTAAAATGTGAAGTTAAGGTCTTTTATTTTTTTTCTTTCTTAATTTTTCCTGTTTATTTAATTGCCTTTTTGGTGGTTGTTCCTCGTGTTTATTTTTTTCATTATTGTCCAATTAATACCTTTTGATTCAGCTAGTTACATACATTTGTCTCCCATCTAGTCCATTCACCTTGCTCTACTACTGCAACATTGTCGACGAAATGTTGCAACATGGGAACCAAATGCGCGGAACATTGGGCTGTTCTCTTTTAGAACTTAATGCGCAGAACATCATCGGTGAATGGTTGGAACATTGTAACGAAACACGTGAAACATTGACCCATCCCCTTTATAACTTAAGGCGTGGAACATCGTTGAGAACTGTTAGAACATAGTCGATGAGGTGTTGGAACATTGGAACCAAACGCGTGGAATATTGGCTTATTTCCTTTAGAACATAATGCATGGAACATCGTCGGTGAAATGTTAGAACACTGAAACTGAATGTGTAGAATATTTTATTTTATCTATCGAAATATCCAATACCCACCCAATTTATTTTCCCACCTAATTAAAAAAAATAACAAACGGACATCATCCTTCAACTACTGGAATATCATGGATGAATTGGGAGAACATTCAAACAAAATGTGTCGAACATTAGGTTTAATAAAATGGAATAAATGATATGTTACTAGTTAAGTGCTCATACGTCGCTACAGAATCACAGACCTTACAAGCAGGGATCCAAAATTCACGAAATTTCGGTTTATTTGAGTTTGTATATACCGGCCGAATTTAAAATTTTAAAAAATTTGATTTTGCTACAGTAATTTCAGCGAAATTCGGGCAAATTTCGCCGAAATTTCGGGTTTGGAGTCCGGATTTTCAAATTTTTTGGCCGGATTTGAACGGAATGGGTCCAATAACCCTTAACAAAGTCTTGTTACATGAAAATTTGATGAAAAACTAATTTTTTGAGATTTTTTAAAATTTGGGTAGAAACACTGTCAGATTTTTGAAAAATTTTACAGGCTTGATAATGATCTAAAGAATTTACGGTACCATCCTTATAACTTTAGGATCATACAAAAAAAATTTCAAAATAATTTAACATCATTTGTTATCTTTAAAAAATCGAAAACAGAATGGACATAATTGGGACAGTAAACTTGTTAGATTTTTGTAAATTTTCTCGAGTTTGATCATCATCTAAAATTTTTATGAAAGATTAAGAACTTCCTTAGTACCATTATATAAAATTTTCAAAAAATTTAAACTTTCTTAGTTTGCTCAATAAATGCAGTAAGCACTAAACTTAATTTGTGGTATTATATTTCAAAAATCAATTCTTATTTCTGTTTTCTGTTTTGGATTTATCAGGCAATTCAAATATTTTTATAACTTTTTGAAATTTTGTTTTTCAAATTTATTTGAGCTAAGGATTCTTATTTAAATTTTTCAGCTCAAAATATTTCTCCAGAAATTTATAAAAATTCTAACATTCAAAGTACTAGTTTTCAATTCTCTCTGTTTTTGTATTTTTAAATATCTTAAATTAATTTATTAATTTCTGATATTTTTAATGTTGATGCATTTATTCCTGGGGAAGATAATATAAAATTTTAACAAAATTTAAAATTTTTTGGTTTGCTCAATAAAATCTATCAATGTAGTAAGCAATAAAATCTATATTTCAAAAATCAAACAGAGAAAGAACATAAATGGCACTGTGCCTTCTACGAATTTTATAAATTCACTGAAGCGTGACCATGATTCCAAATTTTTATGAGATATTAACCATTTCCTTGCCACCCTTATGTAAAATTTTTAAAAAATTTAAGCCTTTTTTATTGCTAAATTAAATGTATGTATTGATCATCAGTCTTTTAACAGGATAGTAGCACTGTTCGCATTTTTTAAAATTCATGACACTTTATCATCATATGAAAATTTTATGAGAATATTATGGATGTGTCAGGACCATCCAGAAAATTTTCAAAATTTTACAAGCTTGTTTGTTCTAATTTTCATCCAGATGAAACTTGCCGCTCAGCGCTTTACCAGGACAGTACCAATGTTTGAATTTTTATAAATTCCTCACATTTGATCATCATCTGAAATTTTTACACAAATATCATAAATATGTTAGGAATCTCCATAAAAAATTTCAAAATGTTCTAACGTCTTTTGTACTATTTTTCATCCGGTTCAAACTTGCCGATCAACGCTTTACCAGGACAGTACCAATCTTTGAATTTTTTAAAAATCCACAGAACTGATAATCACCTGAAAATTTTATGAGAACATCTATAATGTGTCAGGAACCTACAAAAAAAATTTCAAAATTTTTCGACATCGTTTGAACCAATTTTCAGTCAGTTCATTTTGACCGAAATTTCGGGTAATTTCGGCGAATTTCGGGGTTTTTTCGGCGAATTTCGGAAAATTTCGGTGGAAATCAAACCGGATTTGAATTTTGAAATTTGAATTTTGAATCTCCTCCGGCCGAAATTACCGAATTTCGGCCGAAATTTCGGATTTCGGCCTGTCCCGAATTTTTTTGTCAAACGAAAAGTTGATCCCTGCTTACAAGAGCATACATCAAGAATATAAGTGTACTTTTTTAAAAGCTACATGCACTTCCGTTCCCTCCAAACATCATAATACTCAAGGTAAATATGAAAGTGCAAAGATATAATCCTTTTTTTTTCATGGTTCCCAAAGAAGTACAACTTTTACACATCCTAGCATAGATCATATGTATTGTGTCAGATCTTAAATAAATATACTTAAATAATTATCCTCAAGTCTAAAAAAATTGCATACATAATATGCATCAGATGAATCAACCACATTCATATCCACATGCACAGACAATCCTCTACAAAAGATCCTACCAATAACACATGTGTACATACTACATAGATCCAGCCAAAAAGATTTTTTGAAACGAGGAGAGGGATGAAACACTCATCATCACCACCAACCCCTTTTAAAAGACTAAAGATATAACATAAAATTGTGCCATGTTGTTTATGAATCAATCAACCACCTGGAATTGTAACCTCAGTTATGCATCTGAATTAACCACGGAAAGTTAGAGAAAATAGAAAGGGCCTTAGCCCTAGCTGGTGCTCTAGAACGACACAAAGCAGATAATGACACCATATGGGTACGCAACAAAAAGGGGCTAAAACTAACTAAAAGGGTGAGAAGCCTATACTGAGCTCAGTTACACAAAAAATAATAATCACCATTCCTTACAGGGGAAAAAAACTAACATTGAACTATGATCCATGCTTAATAATTATAATGGCAACCTTTGATAGTGAATATTGAATACTATAAACACGGCATGCGCATAGAGGATAACTTTAAGGCATCACCAGTGATTTCAATTCTCCAATTGGAGGTCATATTTGGTGTTAGCATTTTAAGTCAGCAGACTCACTTGAAAGAGAAGTTAATTTTTCAAGTCAACACATAATACCACAAAAGATGAACACGCAGCAGGCATTAAAAACATAATTGAAGTTACACATCCATCATCATATATATTAATGAGCTGGTATTCACTATGATTCACATGAGCTGGTATTCAGTAAGATTCATGTACATAAGCTCTACTGGAACCTAAACTAAATAGCAATGGATCAATTAGCAGCTAAAAAATACAGATCGCTTTTCTCACTTAAACTGCCAAACCAAATAAGTTGAGTACCGGCTTTAACTGATAGGCAATGATTAACAAACCTTAACTAACATTACCCACAAATGTCTCACAATGGCCATGACAATTAATCAGGTATGGGAATATAGTCTTCTTACATGAGATGAACTGAACCACTACCAGCAATGGTAACACTTTTTGCTCATCAAAACAAAAGGAGGTCTCTCAAAACCTCGGCAACAAAAGTGATCCAAAACCTAGCACCTAACCTTGCAGACTGCCCATGATACATGAGTTCTCTCAAAATTCAAAATACATTTTAGCTTTAGTAGCACTATTTCAGACAGTTCTACATTAGTTAGAAATGGTACAATTGTCTGCATCTAACTTGCAGTAGCAAATTGAGGGGACAAGCTACATGAATGTGTCAATTGTCAATCTAAAACATAGAATCATTCCAAAAATCACGCAGAACATAAAGAATAATCACTGGAAAGGATTCACGGAACTATTTGAACCAATGAAACACCTCAACATCAAACAACCAAATATATGCATCACAAGAAACCAGCAATTGGATGCAAAAGTTTCATCATTTCTACACCCTGAATCAAGCATCTCGATTGACTAAACTACAACCAGAGTAAAATGAGTACAACAAGTAGTACAATGAGCTCCCTGGGAAATTCAGAGAAGACACGAATAAGGATGTGTAAGATTAGATGGACACTTACCTTCAGATGGCAAAAATGGTGATTAGCCCTGGAAGCGACAAAATGGAAAAGGAAGTGGACAAGGGTAGCTGCAGAGAATAAGAAGGGAGAAGGAGAATGAGTATATGTACTTGCTTTACTCTGCAAATGGCAAAATCACTGCTGCATCAAACATACTGTTTATCATCTGGTCTGTCAGTACACAAACTGCAAAGTCCAAAAGATTGAAGTTTGAGCTCGCACTAACTATTCAGAGATCAAAGCATTGACATATGTCTCTCCATTGGAATCATAGCAAGTATTACAGGGCATGTAATTTCAAAAACGAACCCAAGCTACATCTAATTTCAAGTTTACAGTAGATTCTAACTCAATTGAGCTCTCTCCTACATAAATCAAGTTTGGTAAAAACTGAAGTTGGACTCCTATTAGTGGAATCCAAATGCTTAACACGATTACACCCCAACCAAATTTGAGCAGGAGGTGCAATGTGTTGACCATGATTCATATAAAGTTAATAAATGCATATTCTACTTGTAAAATCACAAGACCAAGCTGAGCTACAAAAATCGCAAAGCATAATACAACTCTCTGTTTAAAGAGGAAGTAGCATCCAGAGAATGAACAGAGCATTGACAAAAATGTGGAAGCATTGCTTCAATTTAGCAGTTGCAGTGCCTCACATATTGTAGAGTTGATAGCAAACATGCAAATTGCCTTCTTATCCAACAGCCCGCAGTAGTACAGTAAGTATTAGGGAGGAGAGAGAAGCAGGGTAGTTGCAGAGAAAACATACAGAGCAATTGATTTCCTCAAGGCAGTAATTAGCAATATCCAACCAAGAACAA
The DNA here is from genome assembly GCA_036346375.1 of Guadua angustifolia. Classification (NCBI taxonomy): domain Eukaryota; kingdom Viridiplantae; phylum Streptophyta; class Magnoliopsida; order Poales; family Poaceae; genus Guadua; species Guadua angustifolia. Next base: position 9,433,702 of record CM070521.1, on the reverse strand, counting down.
TAAATCACGTAAAAAAAATGAAATCAAGACTCAATAGATGGTTTTGCTCACAACGAGTAGCATCAGCAAGAACGGGCACCAAAGCCAAAATCGAATCATCCTCCTTTGCAGCCGTCACTGTTAGATAGTATCCTGTATTGTACTGTTACTATTGTACCTCATGTATATTGTGACCTATTAACCTCACAATGAATACGATTGCTATTCATAACGGTCACGACCAACTTGTCAGCCTTGTGGAGAGAGAGGATAAGCAGAATTTGCTAGCAAATACACAAGTGTCATTACTCTTACGCCTCTTACGCATTTCATCGAACATATAGTGCACACATAGCATACACGGTAAAGGAATTAAGAGTGCATGATTAGACATGAGAAATCAAGTGAGAAAGGGGCTGCAGAGCGCAGTATGGGTGACTGACCAATGAATGCCGAGGTAAAGGCAGTGGAGCCACAGTCACACCGTGTAAGCACTACTTCCACCGCCTCTGCGTCGGCGTCCCCGCCATTTCCAGGCGCTCATCCACTCCCCACCGACTAAGCGGTTGTGAGATGTTGGGAATTAGGATCGTGGGAGGCTAATCGTGCACGTCGCATGAATATGGGGAGGGGCAGCGGATCTGGTAAGGAGATGAGAACAGGGAGGGCGGGCCGGAGGGGAGGGAGTTGGCGAGGAAATCCTCAGTTTTTCCGGCCTGTGTGTAATTTTTCTAAAAAAAATTAATTGTCTTTCAAATATAATTATAAAAATAACTACATTTCTAACTGTATTGTAGAACGTCACCAGAGTCCCGAGGCTAAGCAGGACGTGCTCTCACGCTCTCATGCCCATGCTCCTCTAGTGCTCCTTAGGTTTAGCAGTGAATAGGTATTGTCTTGCAAGTATTTTGCGGTTGAGAAGATGACAAATCTACGATTATAATCGGGAAGCTAGATTTAGAAAAAGAAAAGAAAAGGCTAGAAAAACTACGGCTTCGCAAGGGTTTGGAGCTTTGGATATTCGCGGGGAAGAAGGGGCAGGCCTGGATGTTGCACGAGGGTGTGCAGCTACCCGCGAGGCGGACCGGAACCAAATGTGAATTCTGGATTCAAAAGTGGTACGTGCATTTGCGTGGTTAGATTTTTTTAAAGTTTATAATATCAAAATGATATAACTTATATACTTAAGAATATAGGGACTATTTGGAAGGGCTGCGACTAGGCTGAAAAGCTGTAGTTAGTGGCTGTGGCTTTTCTTGTTATGCCATTTGACAAACTAGCTGCTACATCTGTAGCTTTTAGGGCGGAGACGACGAGGCAGGGCCACGGAGATGGCAAGGAGGCAACGGCCGACCAGGACAGGCGACAAGGCGAGTCGAGGAGGGAGGAGGAGCGAGGAGGTAGGAAGCGGTCAAATGAAGCTACAGCTGAAAAACTTCTCCCCAGTGGCTATAGCTTTTGGAGGTGTTTTTGCTATGACTTAGCTTCCCAGCTGTTTTTGCAACCATACTGTTTAGAGGAGCTTTTGGTTTAGGTTATTACTTTGTGTATCCTACATATGCAGGATGTTATACATGTTGATTTATGCTTGTCCCATGCCGGTCGCTTCTCTTTTTCGATATTGACCAACTCAACGATGTTGCTTTCTCACTAACTGTAGTGACCTCTCATCATCTCTGATGCTAGCATGTTTGCTTTAGTCGTTGTCTAACAGTATAGAGAATCTTCCTGCCAATAGAGATGGCATGTTTCTGGCTACCCAATAGATATATATCCTCTGTAGCAAGTCTTCCATACAAAGCTTCATCACCTCTCTATTAGGACCTCCTCTTCAGTAAGCTTCTATTGCCATTGACTTTTTCAATAACACAGACGCTCACCACTCATTATCGCGGGTTTTGGTACTTTTAGCTTTGACCTTTATGTTCAATGACTTCGATGAATAGCACAAACATTGTTCTCATCTCTAACGTAATACCTCCGCCTATCGCTTCCCTATGAGGCAATCTCTTCTTGCTTTTAAAACATATAGTTTTGTTATATAAGTTCTCATAAAATCTGTATTTTTGTAAAATAAACCTAAAGCTTATAATTTTATAGTTCGTAAAAAAAACTATAGAATTGTAAAATTTACACATAGTTTTTGATTTGGTCTACTGGCACCGTCAATTTGTTCCACTAGTAGTGTCGATTTGTTCTTCTAATAGTTTTTATTTGTTCCATTAGCACCGTTTATTTGTTCATTAGTAGTTACAATTTGTTTCACTAATAATTTTCATTTGCTCCGCTAGTAGTTTTCATCTGTTGCACTGATAGTTTTGGTTTGTTCTACCGGTATTTTAATCGATCCACTATATTGTATTCATTTTCATTGACTTTTTCAAATTTGTTCCATTAATGTTTTCTAGGTGTTCGATTATATTTGTTGCCCTAATTGTTCTTATTATTCGTGCAGTATGTTTTGAATTGTTCCTGATTTGCGCCATATATTTTGATGGTTCTAATTTCACAAAACTATAGTTTTCTTAGAAAATTGCAGGTTTTAATTCATATTTCACAAAACTAATTGTCCGTTTCTTACAGTGGGTATGTCAGTGTGGGATCATATGGTAGCCTAATGCGTCCTTATTTTCTATCACTTGTGTGTGAAGGTATCATGTATGTTTACATTGTCAGACCCCTTACAATAAACGGTCAATTCTAAACACATGAGTTTTGTGATATAAGTTTTCAAGAACACTGTAATTTTGTGAAATATGAACTAAAACATGTAGTTTTATTATATTTTGCATAAAAAACCTATAGTTTTATAAAGTTTATTTAGATATACCACCACTAAAATGAAATACAGAAAATACGAGTCCTGTTCTGTAGATCCGTTGTTGGGCACGGCAGTCTAAGTAGATTGACAAAACGTCAACTTTTGATTTGAATCACAAAAATAAGCACGCCCCGAAGTGAGTGCAACATTAAAGGCAGGCAGCAGGTGGAGGGAGGTACCGAGGGAGGGCTTGTTCGGAGTAAATGGGAAGATTTTCCAGTAGCCCAACGTGCGACAGGATTGAGTCCGAACCCAATGGCAGCAGGACAACCGCGATGCGCGAGTTCTCGGCAGCGAGGCCGATCCTTTACCGGCGCTGAGGCAGTTGTTTGACCAGATGCCAGCGCCGCCGCCGCAGCGGCCGAAAGGGCGAGTCGGCCATGCGCGGCCGCTCAACGCCGTCATGGACATTGCACGGCACGACGCGCACAGGAATGATGGGTTCGGCGCTGACCAGTCCCGGCATCGACCGAGGCCATCGAGGGCCTGCTCTGCAAGAGATGACCCGTGGGCGAGGGGAGGGAGTGAATTGCGCGGTGTGCCTGCAGGACTTCGAGGAAGGCGACAAGCTTAGGAGGATGCCCTGCTCCCATTCTTTCCATGAGCGCTGCATCTTCGACTGGCTCCGGGTCAAGCTGCATCTGCCCGCTCTGCCGCTTCCCTCTGGCTACCGAGCAACATTAGCAGGAGGAGGAGGCTGATTATTGATCAACAAGCGATCACTAATGATGACAACTTCTTGTAGTGCTACCGTTGTTACTTACCAGAACCAAGTTAGGGGACAATTCGGTCAGAATCAGCAGCTTGGTAGTAGGGTTCAGAAGTACTCTCCTCTGAACAATGTTTGTTTTCAATCCAATACTAGAAGCTATACATCTTGTGTGTTTCTGCTTACTATCTGTCAGAGCTTCTGCTGTTGTTACTTGTCCCAAAAAAAAAAGTTAAATAGCAGACGGATTAGAGGTTGCCTCTGCCTACTTGACCTGAAATCCATGAAATACAACAATTTGCAACCGATCATTCACAATCATACTGACAATGGATAAAGCTTATTTGCTACAGAACCACATTCAACCCATCCCAATAGGTTTCAAGTTCACTGCAATTCGAACAACTCGGGGTACAGATACACGCAACCAAACATTGAAGTTTTTGCCACGTTGGCAAGACTTCTCTTATGAAGATCTACAGGTAAGTTGCATGCCTGACATTATGTTACACCACCATGTACAAAGGTTTTCCCAGCGACTCCTGGAGACCAAATCCCCTCCTAACGCAGTGCTGTGAGAACTGCAGACCCTTCCACCTGCACATAGGAAGTCGTACGGGTGAAAATTGCATTCAGAAAAATGTTCAGATGAAATGCAATTACTTTTAGAGACAAGTAAGGAAGCACTTGAATGCTCAATTTCCCTAATATCCCGTGGTGTTTTTTCTATCGGTTTAGGTTATTACTTTGTGTGTCCTACATATCTGTGCGGTTTCTTATGATGTTTAGTCCCAGAAGTACTCTGCAGAGTGTAATGCTCATGTGAACTTTCTGTTGTGACTACCCCAACTTGATACTAGAGAATGCATAATCAATGCAGCTCAGATGAATCACGTCAAAACTTTATTCTTCTTCAGGAACTAACACAACAAGCCAAAGATCAGCACTTCCCGCTATTCCCTTGTCAGTAATAATTTTTTTACCATGAAAGTTGCACCGCAAATTTCTTCTTCATTTGCAGGAACAGCAGTCACTTTGTTCTTTGGGTTCTCATAGCACTTCAAACCTCCAAGTGCATTAGAGTAGAAGCAGCCTGCAGCCGGAAGCAAGAAATTAGTGAACAGAACCAAGAAAACTATATAACTAAGACGTACGAAAAAAAAAATCGCCACATGGTCTAACACTGCATAATTAGCTAACATTACCTTGTGGAAAAGGTGCCAGTGACTTGCCACATGATCCTTTAAGCAGGTCAATGTTGTCAGAGAAGGCAACACAGCCATCAGCAGTTACCCCCCAGTAGAGCGGCACCTTACCCTCCGGATCCTGAACCAACAAATTTCAGCACCAGAACACGTTAAGACTCAGAACCAGCAACCCAAATAATCAAGCGCTGGTCATGTCTTTGTGATGAACTGACAGATGCCACAAGCAGCGAGGAGGTGGACTTGTCGACGAGCACAAACGCGTAGCTGCCACTGAGCTGCGAGAGCATGAAGCTAGCAGGGTAGGGCGCTCTGTCCCGCAGCGCCTTGTATGCCTCGATCACCAGGACCACCTCATTGGCGCCCTTGGACAGGCCGTACTGCTGGCTCAGCCTGCCAAGATTGTCCAGGACTCCCTCGAACAAGCAGAAGATGTCGTCCTTCGCTGCGAAGGATCTGTGCAAAAAACAGCAGTATGTTCTCAATGAGCAGCTGCTGGATGATGATGCATGCATCTTGGATTCTTGATGGTATCATTATCAAAATCTTAAACTGGCATGTAAAACAACATTAGCGTGTTCATGTTTTCTAGACACAAACATTAGTATGTTTGGTGCCTAGCAGTTGAGCTCTTCTTGAATGAGTGAAGGACCAGGTTCTTCAGAATGCAAAATTAGGCAGCACGACATTGATGACTAGATGGAAAGATGCACCGCACCTATCATGGAGAATTAGGTACCTAAACTAGTTGAAATAGGGCAAAGATGTTTTGTACTATAATGAATAGAGTAACCGAGTGGCATTCCTTGGATGCTACTTCTTCAGTGAATCTGCCTAGTACTGGATAAGATGAGGACAAAGGGCAATCAGGCCCCACAAATCATAGCGGTGAATTGAAAGACCCTATAGGCCACAACTAGTCCAGCTTTCCTCTCTTGCTTTCAGATCTGTGGGTATCAAAACCGGAGAGAGTTTTCTGGTGAACGGTGATTGGCATTGACTGCTTAGTGGCCTCAACTGAAGCATGTGAATCGCATAGTGATAGGTAGAAAAGAAGACATAAACTAAAGATGATATTTTTTTTTGAAGTGTTAGACATAAACTAAAGATGATTTTATAAGCAACCTAGTAACTTGCGCAATAGATCATGGACTTGTCCGTTTTCTTAAACAATAATTACCCTATTGAACTTTCATTACCCGTCTAGCAAAAAAAAAAAAAGATGATTTTATAAGCAACCTAGTAACTTGCAATAGATCATGGACTTGTCCGTTTTCTTAATATGACCCCGTTTGTTAAAGTCATGTTTGGATCCATTAGCACTAGCAGTTAGCGGCTAAAATTAGCTAAAATGGATCCAAACAGTCCAGCTAATAGCCTAGCTAATAGTTAGTCAACAACCTAGCTAATAGTTATCTCATTAACTGGTTCTTCTCTGCTAATTTCAACTAATAGATGGTTAAAAGACTAATTTGCCCTCGACCCCTCCACCGCAGGCCCCTTTCCCTCACAGCTAATTAATGCAAAGATACAATAAACATTTGCACCTACAACCAAAATTCCAACCACCTATTAGCTAGTAGATCCATATAGCCCCTAGCTAATAATTAGCCAGCTAATAGAGCTAATGGATCCAAATAGGAAAAAGTGATTTGACACCTTGACAATTGTAAGGTGGCGTGACGTGGACGTGCAAATTGCAAAAGATGTGGTGGGCCTGGTGGCCTTCTTCCATTAGCATACGTGACAATGTCCATGTCAAGATAAATATCGACGTAACTTCCTTTCCATTTCTTCAATCCATGGATTAGTAATGACACAAGCTTTTTTATTCGCGAACCCTTTTCTTCAAACATAGAAAAGAAAATAAGTCCTTTAGAGCATGACATTCAAAATCTGATTTTGGGCTTGATTTTTTATTCGCTTTCTAGCTCCTCAACCCTTTTCATTTTGTCAAACATGGCCCAGAAATTCAAAGGTGTTTTGGGAGAAAATATAGAGAACAAGGTCCTTTTTTGGGAAGATCCCAATTTAGATACTTTTTGGATTCCAGACAAGGAGAGCCACAGACTACGATTCCATTCCAGTCGCATTCAGATCCGTCTTTTCGAGTCCATGGTATAATCAAATTGGAAGTTTTTTTTTATCGAGGCACCTACCATTTCACACGGGGAACCTCAGAGATCTAATAGAGATACCGTAGCACCATGGCAAAGAGACCTGGTTACCGCAGCGCCACGGCAAAGAAAGACCGCCAGGGACGTATCTAGTTCGTGCAATTTCGTTTTCTCGTTCATTTGGTTTATGCTTTCTAAATGAACAGATCATAGATCATAGTTGTTAGAAACGTGATTTGTCCGGATCACGGCATAGGATTCGGGTTCACGATTTGTCGCTTTTCTTTTAATTTTCACCATGAATATGTACGTACCCTAAATTAATTCGGATTCGACGAATCCGATTCGTGATTTCCAGGTATTTACAACGAATTCGGTACCTATGGAACAGACACATACTATAGCTAACATTATTGCCATGTCCCGTGAGAACCCCACTGGCAAAATCGTGCGCTACGGGAATGGATTGGGAGTCCATGATTATCGCTCACTTTGTCTTAGGAAAGCAGCATGCACTTACATACGGAGGAAAAAACTGTGAAATTATTGGCAACAAAGATGCGAGCAGTGAGTACACCATCGCGGCTATACTGTAGCTGAAAGCCTGTTCTCCCGATCGGTGTTAACACTAATCAATTCAGACCATATGTTCGATGAACATAGCTAATTTACGCTGCTTAACAATAGGATTTAGCGACCTAATCTCCTTAAAAGCAACGACTTTTCGTGAGTTAAAGTGGGCTCTCGGATCTCGTGACAGGAACACAAAAAATCATTCGCGACATGTCTTTCCTTAAAGCTGCCCCCAGCACGTAGCGAGGCCGAGTGCAGAGAACATGGTGCAGTCGCAGGCCCACAGTGGCGTGGCGAGCTTACCTCTCTCCACCATTAGATTGTCCTTTTTCTGAGCCTTACACGGCAACGCCCCGGGGGGGCACGAGATCATGTTCTAGACTGTAGTCTGAACCATGAGGAGCGGCTGAAGCTCCACTAACTAAAGAGCAGAAAACAGAGCAGGTGACTCTGCTTATTATGAAGGAGTTATCAGCTGATCTATGCACAGAAAGCGATCCTTGGATCCGTCCTTAGATCTCGCGAAATTCAGCGGAAATTATCTCAGTTTTCAGCTGGTGCTAATAACCTGTAAATAGGGTTCTTAGTGGTCTAAAACAGTGGAGTACATATTATACCTGGGGCGGAGGAGGGACTGGTTGGCATGGGAGTAGGCGAGGTGGCCGAGGGAGCCCAGCTGTATCGACAAGGCCGGCTCGGCGCTGCCCAGGAAGCGGTTCACCAGCTCCGACGCTTTCGTCTTGGGCGACGGCGTACGGCTGCCGGCCGCCACCAGCTCCGTCGGCACCCCCACCACCTCGCCGCTGAACACCGCCAGCATCTTCGCCTGAACTGGCTAACGAACACAAAAACTACACCAACACCTAATAATTAATCAACACAACTACCTCTCCTATGATAACTAAGGCGCTAGCGTAATCATAGGTATGCGGCCTTCCACGCTCCTTGGGGATCCCTCATACGGAGGAAGAGTTAACAAGGGATGTTGAAATGGAGGAAGTGGTGCTTATATAATAAACCGAAGTCCAGGTTCCCCCTGTTTTGGCTGAAGACGTGGGACCCACGCTAATCTTCCTTGTTAACTAGCAATTATCCGGTTTTTCATTTTGGTTTAGCTTGAATTAAAACAAACATCTCGCGCACGACAGCACATGGAATTGTCTGCAGTAAGCATTTTACTGGTATTAATCCACGAGTATGAGCGCACATATCGGCCGGACACGGAAGTTGCAACTTTATAACTTTGAGAAGTACTTTATAATTTTCTTTTTTAAGTTGTATAAATATTAAAGTACGAATAAAAGGTAGATAATAATTACTTACCATTTCGTTTTCTTTAAGATTTATACAACGTATGTTATATTAAAAGAAAAAGTATTAAAGCAATGCTCTATAACTTTTCTTTCTTGGAAAAAAAGAGAAACTTTATAACTTTTCTGAAAGGAAGCTGGAACCTTGTTACTAGTATGGACAATTGCAGAGCAGGAAATGGACATGAGATTGAAAGAAACGCGTGCGAGAGATTTCTGGAGAATTAACTACACGGAGACCTAGCTAGTTTCTTTGAGGCTAGTATGGTGAGGCGAGAAACACGCATGAGAAGAGTCTGGAGTGCAGAAGAAGGTGACAGGTGCAGCCGTGCGCGGAGCGACGAGGCGAGGAGGGCGATGGAGTCGAGCGCACTGGATTTCTTGTGAATGACACGCCTTCTTTTGTTCGCATGCAGAGATCAGAATGCAACCAGAACCAACCCCCCTCCCGCTTCCTCCCTTCCCTTCTCTTCCCTTTTGGCCTCTTGGATCATCAGATATTACCGGACAGCAGGTTTAACTGAACCGAATCAAAGTTGAAAATCGAAGATCTAGCGTCATCAATTAATCGTGAAAATCGACCAAAAATCGTAAAAAACGAAAGAGTTTCAAAATCAAACTTTAAAAAAAAAAAGAAAATCACTGAAAATCAATCGGGGCAATTGAAATTGTTGGCGATCGATTTTTGAGCAATTTTTGTAAAAAATCGAACGATTTTCACCGATTTTCCACCAGTTTACGTCAAATAAATTTTTCTTTTTTTTTGAATTGGACTAGTTTACTGACCGGTTTTGAATACCGAACCAGTTCGACACGGTCGAAAACCATGATAACCGAGCCGATTATCGCGGTTTTTTTTAACATGCTCATTACAATCAACAAAAGCTTGTGCACAAGTCGAACACATTTCTTACTGAACTTTGTACAAAGAAGAATTCAACATCTTGCCACAAAATTGAGGTGGCTTTGCCTATTTGCCATTATAAAGTGTGTAATTGATTTTTTACCATAAAGTTGAGATGCCGATATTTTATTTGTGTGCCACTTTGACAACTTGTGCGCAGGCCATGGCTGTACCTCCGCCAAGGCTGCTCCCGGCCACCGTCCCCTCCTCCTCCTCCTCAGTGGAGGGCTGCTCCTCGCTACACTCTTTCCCTGCTGTAGAAAATTTTCCGTGCTGCACCTTCATTTGAGATTCTCTCCCTGTTATGTGCTATATATATTGTGAGCCGAAGCACCTACATCAAAAGGAGTGATAAATTATTAGAAAAAATAGAGAAATTTTACTGTGCATCTAAAAGTTGATAAGAAAAAAGAAATAAGCTAAAAAATCTAAAAAAAAATCTAGCCATTAATCTAGTAGATCCTAACTAAGTTGAAATATAATAATCATTGGATATTATTATTTTTTAAAAAATATCAGACCGTGTATCTAGCGGATCCGAGTTATAGCGGATTAGTTTAAAAGAAAGAGTTTACGCCAAATGCACTAAAATAGCAGAAATTTGGAATAAAGAATAAAAATAAATTAGCAATTTGATTTTCTTACAAACTCCAAATTAAAACTCATACATAGCTAAAATTGGAATAAAAATTAGCAATTAGATTTATATATTAACAACAAAATTAACTGCTTAGGTTAGAAGCAAGAGTCTATACCAAGTACAATAAAAATAATAAAATTTAGAATAAAAATAAAAGAAAATCAACCAATTAACTTTTATACGAACTCCAAATTAAAATATGTAGATAGGTAAAATTCAGAATAAAAATTGGCAATTGCATTTATATATGAATTCTAACCTAAAACTCGAGTTAGAAAATAAATAAATAATAATAATGAAAATTAACATAAATTTGGAATAAAAACACAAAAGGAAATTAGCCAATGGATTTTTTTATGAACTCTAAATTAAAAACTAAAATTTAAAACTAAATGAAAAATAATAACAAAAAAGCATAAAAATAAAAAAAGAAATTAAGGATTTTAAGTCCATACTAAGTGGAAAATATAAATTTTGATTTTATTCAAAATTGAAAATATGCTATTTTGAGAAAAAATAAGATAAGAAATTTGATATATATATAGGAAGCCTTTTTCGTACTCCTAGGAGTACATACTCCCATCTCTAATATACCACTTAAATAAACGCTTTATACTCCTTTATCACTTTCAATATACTCCAATAATAATTTTAAGATACTCCAATACAACATGATTAAAAAATTTTCATCATACCCTTTATTTTTTTGCTACATACCCTTTTCCATATGTATAAGGAATATATAAACAAATTATGCTATAAAGGGTGGATTTTAATGAAATTTTTCATGAAACTCACTTTGGAGTATCTTATAATCAGTATTAGAGCATACTCAAAAGGATAAAGAGGTATAACAACATCATTTAAACGGTATATTAGAGGTGGGAGTACATACACCCAAGAGTATGGAATCATTTTCATATATATATATAATTAACTATTGTGTAATAGAAGTCAATGACAGGTTTTTTGAAAACTGTCTGTGATGAAGAGTTTAATATAGTCATTTCTGTAGTAGTGTATTATATAGAATATGCTATTTTTAAAAAAAAAAAGGAAAAAAAATTCTAACTTATTTGGTGGACCTCCATGAAATAAAAAGATTAAGAGAGTGATACAATGATAAGAGTTTACTTGGCTATGCCGTATGGTAATTTGATGTGCACTAAAAGAAGTACCATACGATGTGTACTAAAAGAAGTACTGAAAAAAGAGATAAGCATTGAAACAATGAAACTAAGAGATGATATAAAATAGAAAATATTATGTTATGTTACATTTACTGTTTTTCTATGCAAGTATTTGGAGAAGAAAGTTTCGGTCACTTATGATAAGCATTAGGAAATGGAGTGAGTATATCATTTTCTATAATATATAATATCAAAATATCACAAATTGTGTTATACAAAGACTATTTTTCAAAAAGCAAAATCCCAGATGTATTGCTAAGTCATTTAAACATACATTAAGGATGATACACACACAAGTACGCAAACCACCTTGCTAATTATAATTGTAGTATATGGTGGCCAATAGAAATCAGATCTAGCCATTGATTTGTTAAGAATATTCCTACTACTCTACTATGGAGGAAGTATAAATAAATATTAGATATTCTGATCATTGAATTGAAAAGAATGGATTGTTCATATTGAATTTACTCCCTCCGATAAAAAATAGTTTTTGTTTTGGACACCGGTGCAGTCAAACTTTCAAAATTTTGACTGTCAACATCTTTTAAATATTTAAATTGGATACATGAAAATCATATGTGTAAATTTGTCTCAAAAAGTACTTTTATAATATTATAATTTTATTGGGTTTCATAAATATATAATAATAGAATCAATGGTCAAAGCTATGTTTTGGAGACTGTGTCAATATCCAAAACGAAAACTATTTGTGATTGGAGGGAGTGATTTCAGACGTTGGTGCAATCTTGGTGCTACATTGAGCGTTGTGGTGCTTATTGTCCCCATTATAGCATTGTTTTTATACCCACCCTTGTTGGACACCCTATTTTGCCAGCCTTAACCTTTATCTTTGCAAACAACAACTTAGAGCATTGTCAACTTTTGTATTATTATTTGATTTTACATAACTGAGTTACATATATCATGTTCTTGCTTGTACATAACCAAACTACCCAAAGTGCAGTACAAAACCTTACAACAAGTCAACAACAACGCTATCAGACTGTCATCTTGGTTGCCAAAACGAGGTTGTTTACTCAAATCCATACTAGAAGACCACCGAGCACAGTTTGATAACGGATGAGATTGTAGGAAAGCACATACTCCTATATGCATGGCTTGCTACCATACATAGACCATGAAGGAAAGGAGCTACTGTATGATCTTAGTGCCGACTTGCTGGCTGGAGAATAAGAGAGGGCACAACAACATTTAATCACATCAAACACGCCTCGTCAGTACACTATACAGCAAGATATGACATTCCCCAAGGCAATGAAGCTGTCTAAGGGCATGTACAGTAAGGCCATCTTAGCTGACTCTTAGTCTGTACATGTCAGATTTGGTCTATGAGGAAGAGTGAGAAAAGAGAGAGCTGTCTCTTATTTAGTAGCCAGTTTTGTATAGGAGTATAGGTAGATTATTTATATATAAAAGAGAAAAGATAGTTATAGCACAACATTTAGAGACAATCTTTGAAGATAATTATTGTACAAGCTAACTTTTACCTTACTATATATTAGCTAGCAGTAAGCTTTGCTATTATACTTGCCTTGGTGCATCAGCTGCCAAGGGAAAAGCTTATTATATTGCATGGCCTGGCCTGGCACATGACATTTCATGACAGTTTCCATCAAATGCATCATCATGACAAATTAACATGTCGATAAGGGCCTTTTCGCTCCAAATAATTCCTTCCATTGCTATGAACCAACCAGAAATTGCAAATACCACTGTATACCACAATCTAATAGCTGCTATTTTTATATATAAATCATGTATCATCCAGCAAAGCTCGCAATGGCAATACTCACCATGGTGAACAAGATGTTAAGCCCCATAAGGCAGTAACCCCAAAATCTGGGTACCCGAAATCTAGTCCAGGTGACTGCCAACAGAGCGCCCACCAAGCTCAGAAGAAGAAATGGAAAATGCAACAACAATTCCTACATGGAATTCCAGTACCTAATCTTTGGGATACAGTCTTGATGTTTGTATTATTAGGGCAGATTCCAATCCAACCAGCATATTGAACATTGGACCAGCAAAGCAGCCAGCGATGGCGATCGTAGGTCGGCCGGCCTTGGCCAACGCCACATCAACAACAAGGTCGTCCACAGAATTCCCCCATGCCAATACTGTCATGCCAAGTGTAGCTGGAGGTAAATCCATAACGACTGCAATTGCTGCAAGGCAGTTCAAGAGCTCTCCAGCCATGGCTGAGAGATCCAGAACTCCAGAAGACACATTACACAAGAAATGAGGGTACTTGCAATATTTTCTATTTCTGGCGCTTCTTTCTCAAGAAGGAAGTGGGATAGAGCCAAACAAAAAGCTTATAAAAAGCACAGCAGACGAGAGTGGGAAGCGCATTTGAGGAAGAAGAAACACTATTCGTCTACCCAATGGAATGCATGAACTGAAAGAATACAGGAGTACGAGAGGACATCGACAGATGTCCGCACAGTTGTAAAATTTGTTCCATTCAGAAGGAAGCGTTGATGGTATTGTAAGTTTCAGAACAAATGTGACGGGCCATTCCCAAACTTCTGTTACCTGCCAGAGGTAGATAACAATCAGTATCATGAAAATGCAGAGGTTGAGACTTGAGAGGAAAACTGTTTATGCTTCCATACGGTCTCACGAGCAACCAGGAACTACATGTCATGGCAATGAGTGCTTTAAAGGTTTACTTTTGAGTGTCATATTTCCTTGGATTTTGAGACCCATGATAGATATGCAAATATTTTCTCCATCTGAAATGGACAACATTATATCAACAAGGACTCTACGTACTTTCCAGGTGTTGCATGCCAAAATTGCAACTATGAAAGTTGACTGATTGGAAGTTTACAAATACTGGCGAGGATGGCACTAACCACATGTTCTAAATTATTATAAGACAAGTGATGCACTACTGTATATTCCTTTTTTTTCCAAGCGGGGATACCCCGATTTCCATTAAAAGAGAAAACGGAAATATAAGAGGGATTACAGAAGATAGTTTTCAAAGACAACGAACGTACTGCCAAAACTCCGTCTTCTGCTGAAACTGAATCGTATCAAATGACCAGCCCAGTAAAACGGATCATTACAAAACAAATCCCACTGAAACACCCTTATACAAGCGACCCTCGACCAGAGGTATAGAATATCACAGAGTATAGAATCAAATCTAGAGTAAAGTAGAATAGTGGTGGTATATTTTATTAGAGTTTTTAGAAAGGTGCTTCCATATTTTTTTAACAGTTGTATAAATATTAAATCATAAATGAAGGGTAGGTAGTGATTACTTACTTCTTCGTTTGCTTCAAGATTTATGCAACTTATATTGAGAAGAAAAGCATTAACGCACTGCTTGTGTTTTATGACTTTATCATCCTCAAGAGGTATCATGAGATACCACCAAATTACTTTTAAACTCTTATACCTCTTGGTATCTTCACTCTTTAAACTTTTGGTACCTTTAGCACTAGTTCAATTTATATTTGGTGCCTCTAAGGATAGTAAAAAATCTTATATGCTACAGGGAAACATTCTATCTTGACATATGTACTCCATCCCATAGTTCATGCTTCAGACTGGATGCAACCAGATCCTTTGTTCATTTGACTAAGAAAGTATCTACCCTTGCTAAAGCTACGTGAAGTTGTAAACTGTTTGGTAAGAGCTAAAGAATCTTATTTTGCTAAGGTCCTAGACTAAAACAGCCTCCAGGGCTACAAAACACAGAGTTATTGATGAGAGAACCAAATTGGTTCCCTGTGTAAACCAGACCATTGCAGTGGCATAAGTGGAAAACTATACTAATCCAGTTCTATGCGTCTTGTTCTCCCTTCACTAATTTTTCACTTTGTTTATCTTTTTCCATCTAATCACTAAAAAAACTAGTTTCTTAGGGGGAAAAAGAAAGAACTGACGTTGAAACACTAGCCAACTTATCCTCTAAACATACTAAACCAAACAAGTAATCTAGTCGATCAGCATTGCAATTTACTCATAATAACTATAGCTATGAATAATAAAGATTCAAACAGTCAGCAAGGTTGGTTGGATATTTTGCCAAGTGCAAAGTTAATTTTGGCCAAACCTTGGTTGACTAGGTAGGGTGCTTAGTTTAGTTCTATTTCAAGAGTATGTTTTGGACCTATTTGTAGGGTTTGTGATGCTCATCCTTATTTTGGTCACTTCAGCAACCTTGCAAGTGACTACACATATTATACTTGCTGTCCTAATCTATTTAAAATTCAAAATAGATTGCGCCCCTAAAAAAACTACGCTAAATGATTAAAGTGCACTGGTTAACTATGATCGCAACATGATTATCATTCTGGTCAGTGCACAAAATGAGTACCTATCTAAGTATTTACCCTTCTTTTTTTTTGGCTGAGCTAACTAACTACCTGACGACAGTAGCACATAAACAAATCAACTACTTACAACCGTTTAGTCGAAAATTTCGAGTTGAAGAATGGAGACACTACTCAAGAGAGTTCTACACTGGATTTGTTGTCCATGTCTGCTGAAAAATAAATTTGACTGCAGAAAATGCAAGATCCTCCATGGAGACCGGCAAGTCGACCGCCGTGCGGCCCACTCCATTTGCCATCTCAAGCTCGGTTGAGCTGACCACCTTTCCCTCCGCACCCAAAATCTACGTAGAACACTAACCCTATCGAAATATGCACGATATTTTTATTCTAGATTTTATTTTAAGGCAAATATAACAAAAAAAACTAAAAATGTATAAAACAACAGACAACACATTGTACCTCCGAATATACTCAAGCATTGTAAATTAACAAAGTCGATCGATCACATGAACGACTCATAATTGGGCTTGATGAAGAATAGGAAGCAGCACAATCGCAGTCGTGGAAGTGGTCAACGATGAGGAAGAAGCAAAGCGGTCGCGCTGATGCGCTGCCTAGAAACCTTATTGTCGCCCCATGTAGGTAGTCTCTGGGGCAACGGCTTAGATATACCGCTTACCTTCCTTCACAGTGCACGCTGAGGAGGAAGTTCGATGAGGTTCAGTTACTCGACATAACAGTACAACAATCCAGAGAGGAGGAGGAGGAATTTGGTGTGTCTAGCCTAGATGTCTCTAGGGGTTTATATATACGCGTGTCGGTAACTAACAACATTATATCAGTTGAATGTGGCATGTACTCACAAGTTGCTGACTGCGTTATATCAATTAACTCACTAAAAACTGATGGCATTATAACACTTAAACTGAATTAAAAACGAATGTTTAAATAGCCTTTAAACAAAATTAATAGAGAGATAATTACAAGATTCAGCAAAATAAAAAGTGAATTCAAAGTGCCAGGAAACAGTCTACTATGCGGCACAAGTCACGCGAAAATATGTAAATACTAGCACGTGCATATGTGTTTAGCTAATGCCCACCCTATGCCATGTGTTATATTATTCAAGGAGTAGTAAGAACTCTACCTTATAAATTATCTTTCCTCCACTTGCCTAGACAATATGATATTAAACCATGAATACTTTGAAATTAAGAAGAGCACAAGCCCGATTGCAATGTAAACGTGGGCATCGGGACGGACTTTTTAGGGCCAGCCCTGTGGCACAACATATATGCACATGGGTCAGGTTGGCATGGCACCATTACACATATGCGCATGGATCAGGCTAGCATGACACAATTAGCAGGGTACGATGGGCGACACGACATGGCATGTTACAGAGCCAACGGGCACGACGCAGGCATGGCATGGTTTTGACATGAGTTTTTTTTTTTACAATTTTAGCTAAATATTAGGAAAAGTTTGGTAACAGAATGAAGTAAGAAGAACTATCTCAACAATGTAACAAGCAGAGGTGGTTTAAGCTTGTGGAAGAAGCTAAAAAGCAAGACCTTTAGTTCCTCTTCTAAAACGCTGAGCCGGTCATAATGGAATCTACAAGTAGAGATCAACCACTATCTCGAAACATCTTTTGCGAAGAATAAATAAAATTTAGTTTTTCCCCCTAATATATGTGTCCACTAACTTCGTCCCATGCGTCTTCAACTCCTTTCTTTTCCTTGCAATAGTGCAAATAACCTAGGTCTAAATCAGCACACCACGAAGGTGCCATGATGTGCTAATGGGTTATGACTGAGCTCACTGGAGACAAGTCAGGCTAACATGATGAGCTGGCTAGATCGTGATGGTACAGTACAGTCTAGACCAACATATCATCGTGCCCGTGCCGCGGCATGAACGCCCAGGTGGAGCGTTAGACCGGGCAAGGTGAGGGTGAGGGTGAGGCTGAGCTGAACACTGAAGCACATCCACACCACATACCGGTAAGGGAATCATGCATGCATGTGATGTGAGGACATGTATCAAGCATGGTTGCATGCGAAAGGGGTTGTTCATTTGTTTGAGCTGTAACCATTTACACGTGGAATTAAGGAGCAACAGAAGAGAAGAGGATGGAAAGAGAGGCACCGGCAGAAAAATAGGTTTGCGACCTGCAAACTGGTGAGTTTTGACAGGATGAGTGTGGCGAGCTTATCGAGATTGTACGCATGCGTGTACCCGCGTCCCCTGCTCTAGGTCAAACATTGTAACGCTAGCAGACTTACAGATTTATAGGAGCTGGTTAAAGGCCATTTTCAATGCATAGTTTCATTTTTCAGTTTTTAAAGACAATTTCTATCTATAATTTTTATGAGTGATTTCTAGAGGAGAGAGTGTAATAAATATTCACTTAGACCTAGTCTCTCCAATTCATAGTTTCTATAGTAGTTTCTATGTAGAAAAAAATTTAATAACTTCATACATGCATCGGATCCAGGAGGAAGGGGATGGAAACCACGATTCTGCTCACAACGTAAATTGTTTAGTTTCTTTGTACATCGGTCTACGGAATGACTTAGTTTCCTGCATGAGAAACGATTTTCTTCTCTCACCTTAATAACTCTATTGCCATGTCACCAATTTACTTATATGGCAGCTCTATTAATACTATGGAAACTAACTGATATGGAGTATTGGGACTGCCCTAAGAGTGTCACATCAGTTTTTTGTCTAGGTAACCGTATATCTCAAGTTTCATCTAGATGAAACTCTCTCTATCTCTCTCTTCATAATTACCTTACCATGTCACCAAACATAATGATGTGTCATGTTATTTAATGATAATGAAACTCAGTTAAAACTTCTAAGGCCATTCTCAATGCATAGTTTCATTTTCCAGTTTTCAAGAGTACCACATCAGCTTTTGTCTAGGTAACTGTGTATCTCAGGTTTCATCTAGATGAAACTCTCTCTATCTCTCTCTTCGTAATTATCTTGCCATGTCACCAAACATGATGATGTGCCATATTATTTAGTAAGAATAAAACTCTCACTGAAAATGGTCTAATGGGAATGGCCTAAGCATGAAAGTGGTCACGACTCACGAGCTGTCCACTTACCTATTTAATTTAGCCCATATACACTGGGCACTCACAGCCTACTTAATTAATTAAGTGGCGCTTGGCCTGACAGCCACGAAGCCCAGTTCGCGTCCGCTTGACCGCTTCGGTTCTCCTCCGCGTCGCCGCATCGTCTTTCGTCTGAGTCTCCACCTCCGCATCGTCGAATCTCCTCTCCCGGCCCCAATCCATACTCCATAGATAGGAACCACGCTTCTTGGAATTATCACCCACCCATGTAACCACGGCATGCGGATCTAATGAGAGAAAATCTACCACCGACCGCAGGAATGAATCGATGCGGAGGAAGAAGCAGAGAAAGCCATCCCATTCGAGTTGCCTGCGTCTCATGGAGTTGGGCATCCCAACTCTGCACCATCCATTGGCATCCATGACGGCAGCATGACCGGTTAGCCTTTTGACTTTTTTTCCCTTTTGTGCTGCTTAAACCTTACTAGCCATGTGCCTGTGCGTTGCAACGAAAACTTAATTTACGATAAAAAATTTATTTGCAAAGAGCAATAAAAGTGGCAAAGGTGGGTAATTAAAGAGCAGTGGCAAAGGTGGGTAATTAAAAAGCAGTAGCAAAGGTGGGTAATTTTGATGAAATAACGCAGACAAAAGTGGGTAATTAAAAAGCAGTGCCAAAGGTGGGTAATTTTGATGAAGTGACGTGGGAAGAAACTCTCACTTTATATAGTAAAGATTAAAGTTGCTCTAAAAAATCATATCAAAAACATTAACCCAACCTATTTGACAAATGATCATATTTAAGGCATTTTATAAATAAAGATCGCACTTTCTTTAATCCAAATTGTTTGATCTCTTTCATGAGGGTTAGAACTGTATCTCAGATGCTGTCAAAATTAAGTAATATTAACATCACAGCAAGCACCATATGCTCGAATTCAAAGATTTTGAACAAATTTGCGTTCTGGCAACTGCTGAAAGAAACCGGTCTTTTGCCTGATCGGTCACGTCAAATAGATGACATTATCTTCCCGTTGGATGAGGAGCTTCAAGGACCAGCATTTAGTGTTACTTCCTCTCTGGGACAAAAGCCAAATCTGTCACAACCTTGTAGAAGACAAGCGTCTGAAATGGTATACCTTTCGTTAATTGCTGCATAGTCGTTGACTCGTTGTATTGAATTTTTTTGGTGTAGCTACTAGATTCCTACCTGTGCTATCTTCTTTTACTACTGCCAGGGTATTTAAACATGCCGAGAGGATAAATGCTTGAAGGCTGATTTTGGTTGGAAAATCTGAGTGGTATTAAGGCATGGTTTGTGTAAAGATACTATCAACCAGAGAAGAATTTAAGATCAAGGCAGGCGAACTGCAGTAATTGTTAGCCAATCTGTACATGATACTTCCAATCCTAGTCCTTTTTTATCATCATAATCATCTTGGTAGCCCTTCCTCAGTTTCATAGGTATATTGCAATTCCTATCATCCTTGGTAGGAGGGGTACAAGCCTACTTAACCCAGTGTTTAGTAGATAGTCAATGCTCTTGATTCTCTTCTTGTGGGTTTTGTGGGTGCCGCATTATCCGTATAAGCCTTTCGCGGGCTACCGCAATATCCCGTATAAATACTTACGGTCAATATAGGTAATGTGCAGCTAACCCACAATACATCCCGCTTACATCCTGAGTCAGCTGGCTATCCTTGGTTAGAAAGAAAGAAAAAAAGAGGTACCGCAGGATCCTACTCAGCATAGAGACTGATGATGCAAGTAGAAGTTGTTTAAGAAGCTGAGTGCCTGGCCGGCGGCATTTGGTGGTTGATTGGAGGTGAGCGCGGCTTCTGTTGTGTGCCCTGCGAATCTGCGATCGGGAAAGGAACCACCGTCGCCGTGCGTGGTTGGGGTCGGAGAAGCCATGGACCGCAATCTGCACTCCTTACGGCTTCTGCTGTGCCCTGCATTTCCGTTCTCTCTCTACATGCGATCGGGCCGGTCGTGTCCGCTCACAAAAAGTGCTCCAAAGAAAAGGTGCAAATTTACCCAGTAACACTGCAAAGATCGTACGGGTAGAAAATAAGATCGATGTGTCGCCAACATGTGGCCTTGCCTCCACGTGTAACTTTTATATTAGATGTTGTTTCCTAATCTATACATGTTTGCAATATGACCGAGCAAGTTTGACCTACAGGGTCGACGATTCATATGGTCAAACGAACAGGACCAACCGACCATGATGAGAATCGACCGTTTCCTGGCATCAACGGAATGGCACGGTGCCTTCCCAAATGCAGACCTGTGCGCAATGGCGACTATGATATCTGATCAATGTCCACTCCTAATGCAAGGGAACTCAAATTTCCAGCTCTTTAAGGGTTTCCGTTTCGAAGCGTGCTGGACCTCGATGCCGGGGTTTCACGAGACTGTGGCCCAATCCTGGTCTCAACCGGTCCACACGTCCAATGCAATGCTCAGATTGCATGTCAAAATGCGTAGAACAGCTAAGGCTTTAAAAAAGTGGAGGAGGAGTATTTTTGCAAATTTAACAATGCAAACAGCGATAATTCAAGTAACCATCACTATCCTCGAGACCTCTAAGGAAAAACGCCTGCTAAGGCTTTAAAAAAGTGGAGGAGGAGTATTTTTGCAAATTTAACAATGCAAACAGCGATAATTCAAGTAACCATCACTATCCTCGAGACCTCTCAGGAAAAACGCCTGCTAGCGCAACATGAACTTGAACTCCGGAAAATGCTCAAAAACAAGCTGCTCGGCATAGCTGCTATTCAAAAATCCAGGGCTCGGCAACACGCTAGACTTACAAACATTCGAATGGGAGACTCCAACACACGCTTTTTCCACCTTATGGCCAGCACAAGAAGGCGCAGAAACCTCATTCGGGTCCTTCAAAGAGAAGACAAAGTTATGCTCACATAACAAGAAAAACTAGAAGAAACCTATCAGTACTTCAGAAAAGGCCTAGGCGAGACCGGAGTTAGGGACAAAGCACTACTTTGGAACTTCATGGGATATATCGCGACAGACCTTAGTGATCTTGAAACCCAGCTCACTGAGGAAGAGGTCGTTAGTACCATTCAGGACTTACCAAATCAGAAAGCTCCAGGACCGGATGGATATATTGGGCTATTTTACAAAGCCTGCCTCAATGTCATCAAAAATGATCTCGTCAACGCAATAATGGATTTCTTCAACCTTCGTCATGAAAAGTTGCACATATTTAATAAAGCCAACATTGTTTTGCTCCCCAAAACTGACCACGCAGATAGACTGGAATGCTTCAGGCCGATCAGCCTTATGGATAGTTTCATGAAGATCATCACCAAAATAATGGCAAACAGGCTAGCGCCCAAGCTGGAGGATCTGATTTCGACCTCACAAAATGCTTTTATCAAAAAGAGATGTATTCATGATAACTTCTTATATATTCAAAGGGTAATCAGAAAATTACACGAAGAAAAAAGATCGGCTCTCTTCATCAAACTTGATATCTCAAAAGCCTTCGACTCATTGAACTGGCCTTATCTCCTTGAGGTTCTTCAAGCCTTAGGCTTTGGATGGAAATGGCGCGAATGGGTGGCTGCTATCCTCAGGACATCATCTTCACAGATTCTTATAAATGGTCAACCAACTGCGACTATAAGGCACGGCCGTGGGGTCCGACAAGGTGACCCCTTATCCCCTTTACTATTCATCCTCGCTATCGACCCCCTCCAAAAGCTGCTCGATTTGGTCGCGCATCGTGGGATTCTAAAACCGGTGCTTCCGGCAACTGCAGGACTCCGCTGCTCATTATACGCAGATGACGCCGGAATATTCTTAAATGCAGACGCAGAGGAGCTGGCAGCCCTTGGTCGAATTCTATAATTTTTGGACGATGCTCGGGCTTGAAAATAAACGTCTCCAAAACCGAAATTTACCCGATCAGATGCCAAGATGACCTAGTGCAAGAATTGCTGAATGTATTCCCTGGAAAACGCTCCACCTTCCCGGGAAGATACCTCGGACTTCCCCTACACATTAGACAATTGAGAAGAGTCGAAATACAACCTCTCATCGATAAATTGAACAGACGGCTAGCTGGATGGAAAGGTAAACTACTTTCCAGAGCTGGAAGAGAGACCCTTGTTAAATCAGTGCTTACCTCACAACCAATATACCATATGACTGTCTTCCCAACACAAAAGTGGCTATTGCGATGCATCGATAAACTTAGGCGAAATTTTCTCTGGAGTGGGAAAGGGCCGGAAAACTGCAACGGTGGTCACTGCCTGATCAAGTGGAAGGTTACCTGCTCACCAAAAAATAAAGGGGGACTCGGTATCTTAGACCTCGAGCGTTTCGCCAGGGCTCTCAGACTCCGGTGGCTATGGTACAAATGGAAAGAACACGAAAGGGCCTGGACAAGACTGGATTCACCTTGTGATGATACGGACATAGCACTGTTCAATGCCTCAACGGTTGTCACAATAGGAAACGGTAAACTAGTTGACTTCTGGAGATCAAGCTGGGTACAAGGAAAAGCTCCAATAAACATCGCACCGAGCCTCTTTCAAAATGCAAGGCGAAAGAATATCTCTGTCCAAAAGGCCTTGCAAAATAACTACTGGATCCGCTTTTGTACCCCGGCATACTCTCAACTGGAGGTACGGGAGTTTGTTGATCTCCATGAGGCAATTAGTCAAATCAACAGAGACGAAGAGAGGGATGATCAAATAAGTTGGCGCTGGACATCCGACGGGCAATATTCAGCAAGGAGTGCCTACCTAGTGCAATTCGACAATGTGTACTGTAAGATGAAAATCTCTTCAATATGGAAGGCGAAAGCGCAACCTAAATGCAGATTTTTTGCATGGACTTTACTCCACAACAAAATTCTCACAGCGGACAACATGCTCAAAAGGAATTGGCCATGTAATGTGATCTGCAGTCTATGCAACGAGTCTCCGGAAACAACAACTCATCTTTGCAAAAGATTGCCGTTTCGCCAGACAAGTTTGGGATCTTCTCCTACGGTGGGGAAATCTGGAACAATGGCGGACTCTGAGTTACAGTGGCTCCATTTACAAGTGGTGACGAAGGCTTAGAACACGATATAACAAAGACAAACGACGGGATCTTGATGGCCTTCTTATTTATTTCTGGTGGAATCTCTGGTTAGAGCGAAACCAACGCATATTTCAAGGGCAGGCCAGAACACCTGAACAGGTGGCTACGTCGATCAAGGAAGCGGTGGCAAATCATACCTTTGCTTGGTCTATGGTGACTTAGGATTAGTAGTTGTGTTTTTATAATTAGTTGTGTGTTTTTAAATTGGCTAAGATGTAGGGTTGTGCCTAGGTGGCTGTCAGTGTGAGTGGTGTTTTGTTCTGTGGTTTTTTCAGGTCCGGTTTTTTCCTATAAAAATGAGGCCTCCCCTCGGTTTCCTATCTTAATATAATTTGCGGCAAAGCTCTTGCTGATATTTAAAAAATATATATGACCGAGCAAAATTTCCCACTCCCAAAGAACGCCATCGCTGTGCATACGGCTACACCTTTTCTGGATTGCAAGGTCGAGCCCTAGACGTGGACGAAGGCCTATAATATACACGGCTATGCCTTATTAAACAGCAGATCAGTCATTCCAAAAGCTCTCTCTCTTAGGTCATTCTCAGTGGAGAGTTTTGTTATATGATTTCTGATAGTATCACGTCATATTTAAATGTTTAGGTTGACGAATGAAACAACATCTCTCAATGCACAGTTTATTTTGCAGTTTCATAGGTATGACATAACATTTAATTGTTGCATGGTGTTGTGATCAAATGTGCCATATAAATTGTGTAGTCACTTGCAATTATATCTAGCACACTACAATATGGCCATACGGGATCCAGAAAAGGTGTGGAGATGAAACAAATCGCTTTCAGTGGGGTTTCATCCAAGTTTCAAAGCACTTGGTAACCGTGTGCATCAGGTTTCATTTCCATGAAACTCAACTCTCCCCTCTCTTTATAAATTTGTTGCCATGTTATTATTTTTGTCTATGTAGCATCTCATTTAATGACAATAAAACTTGCACTGAGAATAGCCTTATCCGTCCAATAGAATGAAAATAAAATACAGTATTCCCTTGTCTCTGTTTGCTGTGCAGTATCGTATCTTATCCTCCAGCGAAAGAAGAAAGCTTTGTCTGCTCAGCTGAAGCAGTCAGCCTCTGCTGAATGTGCTCGAATCGTTCGTCTCATCTCGTTGTCTCTGCTCAGCTGAAGCAGTCAGCCTCTGCTAGCTGAATGTGCTCGAATCTTTCGCCTCATCTCGTTGTAGGCCGAGATACCCGTCCCCACCACTCGCCTGACGTGGCGATTTCCCACTGGCCTAGCGTAAGGTGCTTAGATTTTTGTGGCCCCAAACGCTATCCTCCGACGTGGCAAGCCCCAAGCCATGGTTTTTTCCTTTCCAATACAGGCTGGCCCGTGTAGGTCCCGAAGAAGAATCACTTGCTTGTGCATCACTAGTTTACGTGGACGGAGACTAATCAGACACCACTAATCATCAATCAATTTAATTTAATAATATCAACGTCTTGCTTGTGCGCTTGTCAGAGAACGCAAGCGGCAAACTGTTCCTTGGTTCATGCATGAACGCCGCCATGTCCACATGCACGTCCTATTCATGCATACAGGCTTGAGATGAGCAGCAAGCGAAACAAGAACTGAAAACGAAAGCACAGTTTTCTTAGCTTGAGCGGTTAAGAGTTACATCATGTTTGGACATGTGTGTTTGAAAAGTTGAAACTGTTTTTCCTTCCAAAAAAAAAGTTAGAGCTGATTAATGGGTCTTCAATTTGGCCAGGCCATACGCTCTCAATCTCTCAATAAACCGGCTAGCTTGTCTTACCTAGTAGTGATTTCTAACGGAACAAGTATTGGTAGGCACGTAGATTGTCCAAGCTTTCTTAACAATGTAAACATAAACGCCGAAGAAAGGAGGAGATAAACTAGCGCATGAAAGTTAAAGACACTAGAGCACTCGATGAAAAGGACTTAAGGCTTACTGTTAACTGTAGTACGTACTTTGGGATTTATCCGACTTTCCTTTTAGGAGAGTATGAAATAACTACTCATACTATTTAGCTTAAAGATAGTCCGATACACCCCTAATGGCAACATAACTAGAATAGAAAATAAGCTCGTTAACACTGCAGACATAACAAATTAATGGAGCTCGCATGGTCTTGAGTGTTACCGACCAATTTCAATTTGCCCCTAACTTGAAATAGTCGACATGTAATATTAGACAACAAGAGCAAATAGGGAACGGTACAGCATCCTCCAATCCTCCTCCCTCTACCTCACCTCCGCTACCTCTTTCCTTCATCGTTGTTGTTGTCGTGCCAGTCATAGCTCCGCGTGTTTCCTTCTCCCCTCCCCATGCACCCTGCCCAATTTAATACTCTCCACCCTCGCCTCGCCGTCCCGCCCTCTGTTGCCTACCACCGCCACCCACCATCGGGACAGTGCCATCCTCGCTTCCCTTTACAACAAGGGGAGGCAGTGAACCCGTTGGCAAAGGCACCCCCCTCTCCTTCAATGGCGAAGAGAAAGGGAGCGAGATTGGAGAATGGTATACTATTGTTCTCTAGTTTTTCTCTTAAATAGTTTAGGTTTAGATCGAGACCTTGTATCTAATATATAGGAGTTTCAAATTAACAGTGTTGAGAATCTCCAAACCCTGAGCTGGAAAACTAGATAGCACTACGGAACACAGGGAGAAGTGAGTGGTTACCATCAAGATGGAGCATAGGCTTGTCCCCTGTGTCCAAAAACCCAGTCAGCAAACAGTAGTGACAAGTAGTTGCTCAAAACTAAACCGAGACCAAGAAGCCATCCCATGGCTTGCTGACCAAACACCAGCCATACAATATTGCGTCCAATCAGGATCTATATCGATCGATCCCACTTATTAAAATAACAATGAAAAGGGGGGAAAAGTAGAGGAGAGCTCAAGAGGCAACATAGAAGGGAATGGAGCCTGTATATATCCATGGGATGGATCAAAAGACTGCCTCCTCTCAGAGCATGAGCAACTGAGCTTGAGCACACCCCCATCTGTTCTTGGCTAGCTCAGCTCTCCTCTGCTAGCTAGCTAGTGTGTGAGCTTGCCTTTGCATGCCCCCTCTCCCTGCCTTGCTGTTCATTTAAGCCTCCAGCTGCAGCAGCAGCTCACACATCTCTGCTTCCATGGAGAGGACCAGCCAGTGGTACGTCGTCTTATGTCTGAATGTTCTTCCCTTACCCTCTCTCTGTTCGTTCCTATTCTGAAATCTGAATTACTCCTTTCTGCTACCAATTCTGCTTCTCATCAGTCCATGCAATATTTAATTGTAAACTGTTTATTACTTCTTACATGGAATTAATTGTATTCGATCGATTGATGCAGGGTGTCATCTCAGGACATCCCTACCGACCTTGTTATCCGGATCGCTGACGACGCCGTCTTCCCTCTCCATAAGGTTATCAATCATTTCTCCTTCTTCTTTCTTCAGTGTATATGACCAAAAAACGGAAAGAATGCTCTGAATTCAGTTCTTGTAAAATAAAATTGATCTAATTTCATAGAGGCGAAACATGATCTACAATGAGTATCTACGTTTTTCTTCAACTAAAATTATCAAGGCACCTAGAGGATCTCGATGATAAACCAAAATATGATCTACTATGATTATCTTCTAACCCTGCTTTGATCTCCTTTAAAAAAGAAAAAAAAACGCTGCTTTGGTCAACATAGCAAGATTAGAATGTCTTAGACTTAGTAAAACTATCAAAGTGTCACGTGGACTCACTCGTTCCCTGGTTCTTCATGCCAGGCGGTGATGGTGCCCAAGTGTGGCTATATCCGCAAGGCCGTCTCCGCGGCGCGCACAGACCCCGCCGTCACCGTCGAGCTGGACCTCTCCGCGCTGCCGGGCGGCACCGACGCCTTCGAGAAGGCCGCGCGCTACTGTTACGGCGCCAACTTCGAGATTTCCGTGCGCAACGCCGCCGCGCTCCGCTGCGCTGCTGCGTACCTCGACATGCAGCCGGCGGACGGCGGCCTCGCGCGCCGGGTGGAGGAATTCCTCGAGCAGGTCGGCCTCCGCACGCTGCCCAGCGCCGTCGCCGTGCTGCGCTCCTGCGAGGGCCTCCTCCCGGCTGCCGACGAGCTCGGAATAGTGCAGCGATCCGCCGACTCTATCGCGCTAAAGATCTGCAACGAGGTGCTGTTCCCGACGAGATCGCCACCGAAGTGGTGGACGGCGGAGCTCGCGGCCCTCTCGCCGGCGTCCTTCCACAAGGTCGTCACGGCGCTGCGCTGCCGCCGCGCCGACCCCGAGGTGCTTGTCACTGCAGCCACTGCATACGCGGAGCTCTTGCTGGCCGAAGTCCTCGCAGACGGCCAGGCCGACCCGAGCGTGCACTGCGCTCTTCTCGAGTCCATCGTCGCCGTGCTTCCTTCTACAGACGACGCACCCCTCCCCGCCGCCTTCCTCTGCCACCTCCTCCACGTCGCCGTCACCATCGAGGCCTCCTACAAGACATGCCGTGACCTGCAGCTCCGCGTCGCGGTCGTGCTCGACCAGGCCACCGCGGGCGACCTTCTCAGCATCGCGCTCGACGGTGCCGGAGAGTGTGTGAGAAACATAGACGCCGTCCGGCGCATCATCGTCGCGTTCGTGGAGCGGGAGGCGTCAGTTGGCAGTGCAAACGACCGAAACCGGAGGGCGTCGCTGTCAGGAGGAGCGCTCGGTGCCGGGGCGATGCAGAAGGTGGCGAAGACGGTGGACGAGCTCGCGGCGGAGATAGC
This sequence comes from Guadua angustifolia, assembly GCA_036346375.1. NCBI lineage: Eukaryota > Viridiplantae > Streptophyta > Magnoliopsida > Poales > Poaceae > Guadua > Guadua angustifolia. The sequence continues at coordinate 9,405,007 of CM070521.1, read as the reverse complement.
GACGGAGGAGGCACTGCCGATATCCCAGTTCGTGGGCGTCGCCGGCGCAGTTCCCAAGGACGCGCGGGTGAACCACGACTGCCTGTACCGCGCCGTGGACATCTACCTGAAGGCGCACCCAGCGCTGGACGAGATCGAGCGGGAGAAGGTGTGCAGCGTGATGGACCCGCTGAAGCTATCGTACCAGGCGCGCCTCCACGCGTCCCAGAACAAGCGCCTCCCGCTCCAGGCCGTGCTCAGCGCGCTCTATTACGACCAGCTCAGGCTCCGCAGCGCCGACGTCGGCAGCGCCGACGCCGGGTGGGACATGCGGTCGGCCGCCGGGTCGGCCCGCATGCAGGCCCAGGCCGACGCATCGCTGGCGCGGGAGAACGAGGCGTTGCGGTCGGAGCTGGCGCGGATGCGGGCGTACGTGTCGGGCATGCAGACGCAGCACGGCAAGGGGAGCGGCTCGAGGGCGAAGACGGCGACGAAGATGGGGAGCTTCTTGGGGTCGGTGTCGCGGACGCTGAGCCGGCTGAACCCGTTCAAGGCCGGGTGGTCCAAGGACACGTCGAGCATCGCGGACGTGCGTGACAGAACGGGCGCCATGCATGTGCCCAAGCCCAAGAGGAGGAGGTTCTCTATTGGTTAATTAATTAGAGATCATGCATGTAATTCCATTTCTTTTCATATAATGGTGTGTAGGGTTACATAATATTCTTCGTGTTGCTTGTAGTTTCATGATGGTTGGTTTCTTTTAGTTTTGAGCTATGCTGGTGTATGCTGCATACTAATATACATATATATAAACAATCGGCGATATTTAAGGGCGCACCTCTTTTATTTTAAGGGCAAGAAAATTCCACAACAATCCTAAATTATATATATACTAGATCAATGCCCGTGCGTTGCTACGAAAAACAAAATTACTAACAAAACATAAAGATCAAGCAATAAAAAAATTGTGCTGAAAAATCAAACATCTATTTCTCCCGATTACAAAAGTTTCTATGGTTTCTCTTGATTAGAACATACGTAGAGATGATATTCTTGGTATACATTCCGAAAGATCTTAAAATAAACAGTATAAGAGATAGGAAATTGCATTCGTGCCACCGAGCAGCAGTGCCATATCAAATTTAGGACAGATTCAATGTCCGTGTGTTGCAACAAAAGCACAAAATTTAGATATACAAATAGCTTAGGTGATCATTTCAATATATAGCAAGTACCATAATTCTACCAAATAAAAACTGGAAGCCAAAAAACATGTAGCCCCATAGATTACATTCCGCCAAGTATGTAGACACAAGAAGATCATTATTCTTAACAACTGTAGATATAGAATTTTAACTAAAAGTTAGCACCTACTCAGACAGACATCACCTCCTTTGCCCAAATTGAAAAGCATCATGAGAGCATATCAGAATACTATAGGGTTCTTTGCTCAACCTTGACATCTCAGCTCATTTCAGTTACCTTTTCCAATACCTCCATGCAACTTGAATACACATTGCAACAATAGTTCTCCAGTAGGGGCGATCCATACTTGTTGAATGCAGTTGCAGTAGAGAGGTTCAAACATCAGTCCACAAAGTAAAACAGAGGAGTTGAATGCCAGAAATTTCACACGAGCAAAATCAGCCCAAAATCCTCTATTCCGAGTTCCATCTATTCGACCCCGCTCAACCAAGAAGTCCTTCAGCTGTCAATCCAACAGTACAGATACAACATTAGTAATTGAAAATAATTCCAGTCATTCATAATATTGTTTCTCCTTAAACACAGGTCATTTTTATTTTTATCAGTGCTAAAAGACACGATGTGCATAGATTTCTCAAAAATAAAACTATCCACACAACATTTTTATTAGAATGAATAAATATACAAACATACATCAGTTGTAGTGCAGCATGTCTCAAGAAAATAATGCATAGACAAAATGGCAATACTACAGCTCATAAAGGCTGAAGATTAATACCTTCAAATTCTCGTCTGCTTCCTTGATATGGACATATATGACCGGGTTTTCTACAGAAGGAACAAGCGGCAACAGAATGACGGGGAACAGGAAGATCAAGGCGCAAGGTTCAGGGAGATTGGGTGCGCCTGATCAGGACAGAGACCGGTCACATTCCTTATTAGTTCTTACCTTATTGCATTAGTTACCTTGTTTAGGATTTCCCTTATTAGTGGTTGCTTTCCTTCTTTCCTTAGTTACCATGTTTGGGGACAACTATGATGAATAAAAGAGAAAACAGAAAAGGGCAGAGCACTTAGCTTTTTGCCGCAAAACCTGTCTTAGGCGTCGCCGACGTTATTCGGCCGTTGGCTACGTACAGCCATCCACCATAGGTCGTCGGCGTGGCTCTGCTGCGCCGTCCTCCTCCTCTCAGCCGGGTCTCCGTCCTGGAACCAGGGCCTACGAGAGGGAGCATCCATATCAACTGGTATCAGATTCAGGCGACTCCACCTCCATGGATTCCGTTGACGATCGGCTGGTCAGTTTGGAGTCTACCGTGGAAGGTCTCAAGTCATCCATGGCCAACCTGGAGAAGACACTGGGAGACTTCATCAAAGTGGCCGGCAAGCAGCCAGAAGGGGGTCCGTCGTCTCCCTTGGGCACCTTCGCGGCTAGCGGGAATGGGGCGCAGCACCAGCCCCGCCATCCGCTTCCGTGGGCTCGTATGGATTACAGAGAGGAAGACGGCGGCGGCCGTGAGCAGGGCAACGGGCGACGCTGGGCGCCCCGTGCCCCTCGGTATGAGATGCCGGTCTTCGACGGCACCGAGGATCCGTTGCTTTGGCTGAAGCAATGTGAACGTTTTGGGCGCATCCATGGGATCCCAGAGGATGAGTGGGTTGAGATGGCGGGTCTTCACCTCCGAGGAGAGGCTCAGGAAGTTCTGGAGAACTGGGGAGTGGAAGATGGGCGCATCTCTTGGGCCGAATTTCACGAGACATACCTGCAGCGCTTTACTCGTCATGCCACAGCGGGACCACTCGGCGATTTGGCCAATCTGAAGCAGGGCACCAGCCGTGTGGATGACTTCGCGCGGGATTTTCAGCGATCACGCTGGTCCAGACGGCGCATGTGTCGATTGGTGACCAGACCGAGCTATTCACAATGTACTGTCCCCACCCTGTCGGCCGATGTCTTGCCGAGACCGGCCGCGCCATCTGGCGGATGCCATCGCCTTGGCCAGGGAAGCTGAGCGGCGCGAGGATCTTTGGCTTGCACGGGCAACACAGGCGGTGCGGCCTCATTCCACCTTCAGCCGTCCTGCCAGTTTCTCTTCTTCAGCTAGCGAGTGGACGAGCCCAGCCGGCTCGAGTCGCTCTGCTCCACCAAGTTCCGCTCCAAGTTCTGGCGTTCCAACTGTCCAGCGCGTGCTTCCTTTAGCGCCATCGGACATCACCTCAGGTACCAGTCATGCGAGGCCCCCACCTTCTCCAGCCTCGGCCACAGCTTCTGTAGCCGCCTCATCGCCGTTTCGGCGTCGTCTCAGCCCGGAGGAAATGGCTGTTCGACGGGACAAAGGCTTGTGTTATAATTGTGATGAGGTGTATTCTCGCGGTCACAGATGTAAACGCCTTTTTCACTTGGAGGTTTTGAGTGAAGGCGAAGAAGACGAGGAGGAGGTGGAAGCGGAACCTTCTTTATCAGCCATTGCGGTTCGAAGCCCGAAGGCCGGTAATACAATGCAAGTGGTTTTGGAATTTGCAGGACAGCGTCTGGTGGGTTTGGTGGACACAGGCAGCACGCATAATTTCCTCAGCAGCCATGCCGCTACCAAGATGCAGCAGGAGAACTTGTTGATGCCGGGCCAGCAAGTGAGGGTGGCGAATGGCGCTTATTTGCCATGCCTTGGGCGGGTGCCGGACATCCAATTCACCATCCAGGATTACACTTTCTGCGCTCCTTTCTTGGTGATTCCTTTAGAAGGCTTGGATGTGGTACTCGGCGTGCAATGGTTGAAGGAACTAGGTGAAATCCATTGGAATTTCGATTCCCTCCAGATGACCTTCACGATGGATGGCCGTTCGATCTGCTTGCAGGGCCTTTCTGGTCACGGGTTGAAACCTGGGGTGTGCACAATTTCGGCAAAAGGTGATCACCGCTTGCAGCACATCTTAACTACCTTTGCCGATCTATTCCAGGAGCCACAAGGACTGCCTCCTTCACGCCATTGTGATCACCGCATCTGCTTGCAGGAAGGCTCCAACCCAGTTATGGTTCGTCCTTATCGCTATCCACATCGTCAAAAGGATGAGATCGAGCAACAATGTGCGGATATGTTAGCCCAAGGGATTATTCGGCCTAGCCGATCTCCATTCTCCTCCCCGGTGTTGCTAGTGCGCAAAGCCGATGGCTCGTGGCGCTTTTGTGTGGATTATCGAGCTTTGAATGCCCAGACCATCAAGGACAAATTTCCAATCCCTGTGGTGGAAGAGTTACTTGATGAATTGCATGGGGCTCTATTCTTTACTAAATTGGATTTGCGCTCGGGCTATCATCAAGTCCGTATGTGCGAGTCCGATATTGGAAAGACCGCTTTCCGCACACACCATGGTCATTTTGAGTTCTTGGTGATGGCATTCGGGTTGTGCAACGCTCCTTCCACTTTTCAGGCCCTTATGAATGAAGTATTAGCTCCATTCCTTCGCCGCTTCGTCTTGGTTTTCTTCGATGACATTTTGGTATACAGCTCTTCTTGGGAGGACCACCTTCAGCATCTCCATTTGGTCTTGACACAGCTTCGTCACCATCACCTATACTTGAAGCAGTTCAAATGTGCTTTTGGTCAGGAGACAGTTGCCTACCTTGGTCATGTTATTTCAGCTTCTGGCGTGGCAGCCGACCCTAGTAAGATCCAGGATATTGGTCGTTGGCCACCGCTCTCAACCTATTCTTAGAGGTGCGGAGTTTTTGGGCCTCGCCGGTATTATCGGCGTTTCATTCACCATTATGCCTCCATTGCTGCACCTCTCACTAATTTACTTCGTCGCCAAGTCTTCCAATGGTCGCCAGAAGCTGCGAATTCTTTTCATCGCCTCAAAGAAGCCTTACAGTCCGCTCCAGTACTCCGTCTTCCGGATTTCGATGTTCCATTTGTGGTTGAGTGCGATGCGTCCAGCACTGGCATTGGCGCAGTCTTGCACCAAGATGGCCATCCTGTGGCTTACTATAGCCACAAGTTAGCAGAACGGCACACCAAGCTCGCTGCCTACGAGCGTGAACTTATTGGTTTATCAAAAGCTATTCGGCATTGGCGGCCTTATTTGTGGGGCCGTTCGTTTGTGGTTCGCACCGACCATGCCAGCCTGAAGTATTTGCTTGACCAAGCTTTGGTGACTCCTCCCCAGCAACATTGGTTGAGCAAATTAATGGGCTTTGATTTCTCTGTAGAATATAAGCCTGGGAGAGCAAATGTCGTGGCCGACGCACTATCCAGACTCCATGAAGCCGTGGGCACTTGTGCCGCCATTTCTTCACCCACAGTCCTAGTACAAGCATCCTGGGAGGAGGCACTGCGCGTCCATCCCATGATCCAGCAGCGCTGTGCGCAACTTTTGCAGCCTGCGTCCCAGTCATCTTCTTCGGAGGCGAGCCCCTGGACAACGCGAGATGGCCTTCTTTATCATCACGGTCGGCTGTATTTTCCCTCACCCTCTGTAGGGTCGAGGATGCGCCTAGAGGGGGGGTGAATAGGCGTTTTACAAAATTAATTGCTCACTAAATATTTCGCTCTAATCAACCCCTATGTCAAAACCTAATCAAAGATAATGCGGAAGCGATAAATAGGTTTTGACAATTTAAAGCCTAAATCAACTAGGCTCACTAGTGCACTATCTAAATTAAGTCTCTACACTAGAATTGCTAAATTGAACAAACAATTTACACTAAGCAATTCTAATTCAAGCAATCAATAATATATCAAGAATGTAAATGCTTGAATGTAAATGAGACAAGGGACAACCGATATTTTTCCGTGGTGTTCGGAGACTTGCCGGTCTCCCCTAGTCCACGTTGAGGCTAGCCCACACTTGGACCGGCTCCCGCTCGAGCACCCGCCTCTTTCCACTAGTCGTGGTTTTTCACGCTCGCGTAGGCTCAACCCGAACCTTCACAAACTTCGCGGGGCTTCTCACACTCGAGAGCTCCGCGCCACGACGCCTCGCTGCCTAGGAGTCGGCAACCTCCAAGAGTAACAAGCCGCTCCTTCGCTTGAACCTCACCGAGCACAACAAATGCGCAACCGGTGATCACCAAGTGCAACACATGCACAAGGCCTCCCTCAAGTGCAACACATGCACAAGAGGTACCCAAACCACTTCCTAATTGCAACAAATGCAATTAGTCTCACTCTTAAGCTCAAGAATCAAATGGGAGTGTGCAACACATGCAACACCTCACCCAAAACCTTAAACACAGCAACAACAACAAGCCCCAACCCCCCAAGGGGGTATTTATAGCCCCCCACAAGAAAACTAGCCGTTGGGGGTCGAAACAGGAAAAATCAGCCAAAATCCGGTCGGACCGGACCTCACCCGGTCCGACCGGTCCTCACAGACCAACGGTCGGAAAACCGATCAGATTACTGCCGGTCAGATCACAAGACGGGCCAGTCAGATCATACGGCGGTCCGTCCGCCCGCAGCAAAGACGAGCAAACCAATCGAAAATAACTCCTCTGGAAAAATGGCACAGCGGCTGGCCAGTCAACTACATACGGCGTGGTCCGACGGACCAGGCCGGTCGCCGCTCCGCCACTCCCCAAGACAAAGAACGATATCGGAAAAATCGAGGCCGGGGGCGGTCCGATCACCCGGCGGTCCGACCGACCAGGGCGGTCCGACCGCCTAAGCAGAGCTCGGCTCAGATTCTTTGAAAACTTTCTCTCCGAAAACCCAAACAACATTCTTTGAGCCATCAAGTGATCAACACATGATCATACACCCGTGCAAAACACATTTGCACCCAATTAGCTCATGCTCAAAGAATTCAACCGAAATCGCGAAAACACTTTTCGCAACCAACTCAAGAACTATTCGCAAACCGTATTAAGCAAATCAAACTCGAGTTTATGAGATTAATCCCCCTAGCCATGTGAAGGTCAACACAAGACCGGTCAACTTGCCAACACCGTTGCAAGCCCCACTCACATGCTCTCGATTTAGGACTCATAAACCTCGGTTTATTCGCAACGAACTTGCAAATAACGCAATAAACATATTTCATGCTTGAGCACTACTCTTTGCAACACATGCAAAAGTCGGCTCCAAGCAACATTAAATCAAGGTGCTTGAACTCTAATTGCAACACATGCAATTCTCTAGTTCAAAGCAAACACAAATCAAACTTCGACTAAAACCAAAACCATACGTATGAGCTCTTTACTCGCAACACATGCAAGCCTCTAGCTCCATACAAACACACAACATAAAATCATGCTTGAGCTCTCTCCTTTTGCAACACATGCAAAACTTAGCTCCAAGCAACCACACGGTTTTAAGAAAGATTGTTTTGCGAAACCAAAGCATGAAGCTTCAACTAATGCAACACATGCAAAAGTGAACTTCACGCAAAAGCCAACGCACTAGCTTATCACTTCTTGCAACACATGCAAATCAAAGCATTATCGAAAACCAAATGCAGCCAAGCATAAGTTTAACCCATTCGCAACACATGCCAAATGGTTAACCCTCATGCAAAACCAAATCCAAATGGTTTGAGCTTGAGTGAACGCGAATGAGATCACCAACACATGATGAAGCTCAAGCAAAGGAACGACCCTCTTAATAGCACGGCGATAAAACCTTAGACTCAAAGACTACAAAAGTCCTTAGCCTATCTAATTATACCTTCGCCACAAGACAAGCAATCCCCTTTGGGGTCTTTATGATCATCACTTGATACTCCCCCGGGATCATCACTCGACTCCTCTTCGGGATCCACTCTTGACGCCCATCAACTCATGATGCCGTCCTTGTCCCGTTCTCACCATCTCATCCATCTTTGGACCTAACTCAATCACAACTCATACAAATAGTTAGTCCAAGATGCATGGTTGTCTCAATTATCTCTTGCACTCCATTAACACATAATGGATGCCTTTAGATCAATTGAGCACAACCTAAATCAATTGAAATGATTTAATTGTGTCTTAAGTACAATAATGCAACTCATGCTTTATTATACTTAAGAACTATTCATTTGTCCTCAATTAATCAAGAAACACCATCAACACATGATGAAATGTTCTTTAATAATTAACAAGACAAATGAACTCAATTTAAATTATCATTTAAATTGATATGAGTATATATTAACTACACAAGTTTTCATATACTCATGTTGATGAAAAGTAATGATCCATTATATGTAAATTGTATGGAAATGATCATTACCCTAAGTCATCAACTATAGAATAAACTCCACATGTATATGTGCATAGATATAATTGACTTGGACATAATATGCACATATCCAATTTGATCGTATTGGAGTATATCCTATATTGCCATGAGTATACTTATAACTAGGCAATTCAAACATATACTCAAGGATTTAGTTTCTTTGTCTTGATCCTTATGTGTGTCAATAACGAATCGATCAATACAAAGAGACTTTCAAGTTAAACTACAAACTCCCCCTAAATATGTGCATCCATGTAATATGTGGATTGGGAAACATGATGCACGTTTGTGGTTAATATAATGGGGACATTCATACTTTAACTTGTATCCAAAGTATGCAACTAATGCTAGAATGAATACGCATACATACCTTGGGTTTTCCATTTTTCAATGCGATGAGACTAAACAAAGATATTCTAAACAAACATGTTAGTCTCGATATAAGATTGTCATTAATAACACTATCGCATTAGGGGATAAACTCAATATTGGATTTGTCATTAACACAAGATTAGATTTGTCGTTAACACCAAAACCATAACTAATGAAGGTTGAACTTACAATCTCCCCCTTTTTGGTGATTAATGACAAATCCAAGCTTAATGAGCATATTTGGATTAAAACTAACATATTGAGAGAATTTAAGCTAATTGAACACATATGCATATTAATTCTCCCCCTTAATCATATCAAGCTTAGTTTTTAAACCAAATGACATTAAGCTTCCTAATTCTCCCCCTTTTGGCATTAAGCACCAAAAATGGAAAAACTAAAAGATTAACTTGAAATACATTCTTCCCCCTTTTTGGTTATTCAATTATTGTCCCCTTTTTGGCATTTAACTTGGAAAAACATTCTCCCCTTTTATGTAATGATTCTCCCCCTTTTAGCATTTAACCACTTCTTTTTAATGAAGGTCATATAAGAATTAGAATGCATACTTATGACCTTGGAGTGGAATTTGAAGAACTTAAGCCAAATAAAAACTTGAAGGGTCATTCAAGAAGTAAAACAAGTTTTTATTTAAAATATGGTCTAAAAATAAGGAAAACTCGAAAAGAGACCATATTTGGGTTTGTGGATACCACTTGTAAAACAAATACCACTTGTAAAGATAAGCATAAAAACGAAGTAAGAGTATCACACGGTTTATTTGAAACACATTCAAATAACTCACTCCTCATTTTATTAGGCTTTGCAAATTTCAATATGATTCTTTTAAAGAATCCAATACTTTGCCTAATAGGGTCAAACGAGGAACCCAAAAGAAATAGATACCACTTGAGCAAATAGATATCACTTGTCAATTTTAATCTCAAGGGCTTTGCTTGAAGACTCAAAAAGAAATGAGCATTCTTAAGTTTTAATGAAGAACAATGCTCAACTAGAGATTTCCCTCTTTTAAATATTTCAACACATAAAGATTCTCACACAGAGAAGTTTTAGGCGGTTGAACTTACAATTTTAGTTTGTGAGGAAAAATCTTAATCCAGAATGTGGGTATCGCAAGTAATTCTACAAAGAGGCAATGAAATACCACTTGTAGGAAATAAATCAATTTAATGATACCACTTAAAAAGAAATCCACATAATCAAGGATATCACATGAGAGAAGATCAATAATAATCATGATACCACTTGGAGAACTGAGAAACTCAAAGATACCACTTTGTAAGCATATGAAATGAATAAAAGCTCGATTTGATACCACTTAGAATTAACTCACACAGAATTGATACCACTTGAAAGGATTATCGATAATATCGATGGGTATCAGAGCAATATTCTCAGAGCAATATACTTACGGGTGTCAAAAGCTGAAAAAAAAACTCAAGATAGATCAATGAAAGCACAAAGATTCAGTATCAGAGCAAAACAAAGACATGAGTTCACTTGGAAGCATTTAAGTGCCCAACACTTGATATAAATAAACTCCCTGAGATATTCAACAGGTGAATTATGGAGTTATTTGCCTTTGAATTGCACAAGTTTTGTCTTTTCAAAAGATCAAGTGAATATCACCCTTTAAGTCAATTCAATGCTCCTAACTGATACCACTTGAAAAACTCTTCAAATAAATCGAGAAACTTTTGAAACTTTGCCAAAATAAACTTTTGGGATCACAAGAAACTTTTCCAAAAAGAATTTTTGAAAAAGGAATTACCAATAAAAAGATATCCCAAAACTCAGCTCGAAAAACCAGAAAAATCAGAGCTGACCTAGCCATGGCCGGTCCAACCGCCTTGGGCCCGGTCCAACCGGCCCAAGGTGCGGTGCAACCGCACACCATGCGGTGTGACCGCCCCTGTCAGGCTGAAAAAGCCCAGACTTTTGCAAATTTTGGCAAAAACGATTCAAATGAAGTCCAATCGATTTGAAATTTTGCAGAGATGAACTTTGGACTAATTAGAAGGTTTTGCAAAAAGAATTTTCTCAAAATCAATTTTATTTCAAAAGATATGGTAATTTGCGCTTTGAGGCATAAAAGGAAATTGATTTTCACGAAAAGCCTCAAAATGCAATTCAATTTGGATTTCATGCAATTTTGATTTCATGGCTTAGATAGGTGTATCAATATTGTTTATAGCCAAGATTTGATATGAAATCCAACTTGAATGCCATCATTTTGACATATTGCTAATCTAGGCTATTTTGGTTCAAATCAAATCGTTTTTGAGCCAAATTAGATTTTAACATAGAATTTTCATTTTGAAAATTTGTAAAACATTTGGAATACTTAAAAGGATACTTTTTCAAAGCTTTTTACAAATTTGGGCCTTTTAAATATGAATTTTGACTTTTGATCTAAATAGTCCATTTGAAGAAGCAAAGTCAAATCCAATAAACACAAAACTTCAAATAAAGCAAGGGGTAAGATATACGGATTTGAATTTTGTGTATGAGTCTAAAATGCCATTTTGAATCACAATTCTACACAAGAATGGATCCAAATGGAGAAACTCACTAAGTGCAATAATATGACCGTTATGGGTCAAGTATAGTTTTTCGGCGAGTTTCAAAATCAAATAACTTTTGATAAGTTGGTCCTTTGAAAATCTTTTGAACACGAGAATTGTTAAGAATGACCAACTCTAAGATTTTCGTTTTGGAAGTATTTTCAAAACCCTTTTACTTTTATTTCTATGAAAATTATAAGTTTAAATCAAAATCAAGATACTAGTAACTAGATTTTGGAGATAAAACTCATTTTCTTTTTAAAATAGATTTTGTGAAGCCAAAACCATTTGAAAACCTTTTGAAAGCATTTGTATACACTTTTCAATTAGTTTTTCACAAGAATAGTAATAGTATTCAAAATTTTGACTTTGGCTAAATGGCTTGATTTTGAAAATATATATGCACTTATTTTAATATGGGCATATGTAGGGATGTGATACACATGAATATGAATTAACACTCCCCCTAAATGTGCCACTACCTAACTTGCTCAAGATTTGCAATAAGAGAATAGATAAGAGGCGAGAGCAAGTATCCATACCAAGCAATCTAAATTGATTCTAGCATGAATATTACAATATAACCTACACAAGGCTATAAAACATAATAATCAATTTAAATACTTGTTACCGAGATGGCATTGGCTCATGATGGACTTGATTTTCTTCAAGCTTGACACCACTTGTAGACGAATGTAATCCTTCTCCTCTTGATGTGCAAGCGTCTAATCCATCTCTTTATTGCCTAAAATTCTTTTAGGCGGTCTTTGGTACCCAATCCTTGTTGGGTCCGATAATGTTAGTCACAAGAGTTTTAGGAACCCAAATGGTCCTAATTTTAACATTATTGAATTGACTAACATGACTAGGAATAGAATTGCAATAATTATTCCTCCTAGGCAAATAATTGACATTTTTATGAATTGGCTTAGGAGGGCAATGATACTTTGCAAAACTATTTCTAGTTTGATCCTTTCTAAGCATATGATTATTAACATTATGAAATGGCTTAGAGGATCTAGCAAATCTAGCAAATGTTTTGCTATTGTTATTTTTCCTAAGCAGTATGTTTGAATTATATTGAGTGGGCTTAGGAGTGCTAACAAATTTAGCAAATCCATTTCTAGATTTACTCTTCCTATGCATATGAATATCATTTTGAGCCGGCATAGGGGACTTGACAAGCTTGGCAAACACATTGCCATTCTTGTCCTTCCTAAGCAAAAAATTATCATTTACAAGAGTAGGCTTAGGAGTGATACCTTTGGGACAATCCTTACCGAAATGTCCCTTTTCCCGACAATTGAAGCATGTCACGCTATTTGGCCCTCTCTTGACCGATTTGACTTGCTCCTTGCCGGTTTGCCTCATGGTTGGTGTTGTGGCCTTGTTATCCACTTGATTAGGGCACACGGAGGCGAGGTGTCCCTTCTTGTTGCAAGTGAAGCATTTGATTGTCTTCGAGTGTCTTGCGTTGTGCCTCGTCTTGCTATTCTCCTCTTGGAGTTATGAATCGAAGTCTCGCTTATCTTGAGGCGCCCTTGGCTTGCTCAAGATCTCGTCGAGGAGGGCTTTTCCTTTAACGCACCTCTTCAAGTCATTTTCCAATTTAATGACTTGGGCCTTAAGCTTATTGTTTTCCTCTACAAGATTAGTATCTAAAGACATAGAGGAACTAGAAGCAATTTCATTAGAGCAACAAGGTAAATCATCACTAGAAGTGGATATGCATTTAATTGATGAATTGTTTGTGATAGAAATTGAGTGAGGCAATTCATCTTCTAAATTGCATTGAATAGACATATCCATACTAGCTTTAGTGAATTCCTTGAGAAGGACTTTTTCATGATTTTCTTTCAGAACATCATAATCATTTTGAAGTGACTTATGTTCTAACTTTAAAATCTTATATTTAGTTTTCTCCTTCCCAAGATAATTATTGAGCTCCTCTAACATATCCATTAAATCATCATATGAGGGCTCTTCGTCATCACATACCTCATTTTTACCTTTTGCCATGAAGCAACGAATTTTTGATATAAGTGAAGATTCGTCGTCGCTTGAGGCGGAGGTTGAGGTTGAAGGAGATGTCGGTTCATCGCTTGATGTTGAAGTTGAATCGTCAACCGACACTTCTTCCTCATTGCAATCCTCAATCGATGTGGATGATTCAAATAAGTCTTGAAGTTTAATCCACATTGCATGAGCGCTCTTGAGGTTGCAAATGAGATTAAATATATCTACGCTCACAACACTAAATAAAACGTTAGTAGCTTGAGCGTCGAGATGTAGACATTTCTCCTCTCCTTTAGTTGGAGCAATATCATTAATTGGAGAAGAAATGCCGACATCTACAATCCACCAAATTTGTGGGCTCATGGATTTAAAATAATCAATCATGAATAATTTCCATTGAGCATAATTTGATTCATTTAGCATGAGTGGATCGTGAGAGTGCACTAGACCGCTAGGCGCCATCCTTTTTACTCTCTAGACGGTTAAGCCTAAAATGAGAGTGACCGTGGCTCTGATACCACTTGTAGGGTCGAGGATGCGCCTAGAGGGGGGGTGAATAGGCGTTTTACAAAATTAATTGCTCACTAAATATTTCGCTCTAATCAACCCCTATGTCAAAACCTAATCAAAGATAATGCGGAAGCGATAAATAGGTTTTGACAATTTAAAGCCTAAATCAACTAGGCTCACTAGTGCACTATCTAAATTAAGTCTCTACACTAGAATTGCTAAATTGAACAAACAATTTACACTAAGCAATTCTAATTCAAGCAATCAATAATATATCAAGAATGTAAATGCTTGAATGTAAATGAGACAAGGACAACCGATATTTTTTCGTGGTGTTCGGAGACTTGCGGTCTCCCTAGTCCACGTTGAGGCTAGCCCACACTTGGACCGGCTCCCGCCGAGCACCGCCTCTTTCCACTAGTCGTGGTTTTCACGCTCAGCGTGAGGCTCAACCCGAACCTTCACAAACTTGCACGGGCTTTCACACCTCGAGAGCTCCTGCGCACGACGCCTACGCCGTCTAGGAGTCGGCAACCTCCAAGAGTAACAAGCCGCTCCTTCGCTTGAACCTCACCAAGCACAACAAATGCGCAACCGGTGATCACCAAGTGCAACACATGCACAAGGCCTCCTCAAGTGCAACACATGCACAAGAGGTACCCAAACCACTTCCTAATTGCAACAAATGCAATTAGTCTCACTCTTAAGCTCAAGAATCAAATGGGAGTGTGCAACACATGCAACACCTCACCCAAAACCTTAAACACAGCAACAACAACAAGCCCCAACCCCCAAGGGGTATTTATAGCCCCCACAAGAAAACTAACCGTTGGGGTCAAACAGAAAAATCACCAAAATCCGGTTGGACCGACCTCACCGGTCCGACCGGTCCTCACTGAACCAACGGTCGAAAACCGACAGCATTGCGTGGCCGATGACACAAGACGGGTCGGTCAGATCACATACGGCCGGTCCGACCGCCAGCAAAGACGAGCAAACCATCGAAAATAACTCCTCTGGAAAAATGGCACATGGCATCTGGCCGGTCAACATGGCTGCGGCCGGTCCGACCGGACCGGGCGGTCGCACCGCCCGCACCAAACAAGACAAAGAACGATATCGAAAAAGTCCGCCGGGCCGGTCCGACCGCCCGGTCCGGTCCACCGGGCGGTCCGACGCCCCAAGCAGGCTCGGCTCCAGATTCTTTGAAAACTTTCTCTCCGAAAACCCAAACAACATTCTTTGAGCCATCAAGTGATCAACACATGATCATACACCCGTGCAAAACACATTTGCACCCAATTAGCTCATGCTCAAAGAATTCAACCGAAATCGCGAAAACACTTTTCGCAACCAACTCAAGAACTATTCGCAAACCGTATTAAGCAAATCAAACTCGAGTTTATGAGATTAATCCCCCTAGCCATGTGAAGGTCAACACAAGACCCGGTCAACTTGCCAACACCCGTTGCAAGCCCCACTCACATGCTCTCGGGATTCCGGACTCATAAACCTCAGTTTATTCGCACAACGAACTTGCAAATAACGCAATAAACATATTTCATGCTTGAGCACTACTCTTTGCAACACATGCAAAAGTCTGGCTCCAAGCAACATTAAATCAAGGTGCTTGAACTCTCTAATTGCAACACATGCAATTCTCTAGTTCAAAGCAACCACAAATCAAACTTCGACTAAAACCAAAACCATACGTATGAGCTCTTTACTCGCAACACATGCAAGCCTCTAGCTCCATACAAACACACAACATAAAATCATGCTTGAGCTCTCTCCTTTTGCAACACATGCAAAACTTAGCTCCAAGCAACCACACGGTTTTAAGAAAGATTGTTTTATAAACCAAAGCATGAAGCTTCAACTAATGCAACACATGCAAAAGTGAACTTCACGCAAAAGCCAACGCACTAGCTTATCACTTCTTGCAACACATGCAAATCAAAGCATTATGCGAAAACCAAATGCAGCCAAGCATAAGTTTAACCCATTCGCAACACATGCCAAATGGTTAACCCTCATGCAAAAACCAAATCCAAATGGTTTGAGCTTGAGTGAACGCGGAATGAGATCACCAACACATGATGAAACTCAAGCAAAGGGAACGACCCCTCTTAATAGCACGGCGATAAAACCTTAGACTCAAAGACTACAAAAGTCCTTAGCCTATCTAATTATACCTTCGCCGCCGCGCACAAGCAATCCCCTTTGGGGTCTTTATGATCATCACTTGATACTCCCCCGGGATCATCACTCGACTCCTCTTCGGGATCCACTCTTGACGCCCATCAACTCATGATGCCGTCCTTGTCCCGTTCTCACCATCTCATCCATCTTTGGACCTAACTCAATCACAACTCATACAAATAGTTAGTCCAAGATGCATGGTTGTCTCAATTATCTCTTGCACTCCATTAACACATAATGGATGCCTTTAGATCAATTGAGCACAACCTAAATCAATTGAAATGATTTAATTGTGTCTTAAGTACAATAATGCAACTCATGCTTTATTATACTTAAGAACTATTCATTTGTCCTCAATTAATCAAGAAACACCATCAACACATGATGAAATGTTCTTTAATAATTAACAAGACAAATGAACTCAATTTAAATTATCATTTAAATTGATATGAGTATATATTAACTACACAAGTTTTCATATACTCATGTTGATGAAAAGTAATGATCCATTATATGTAAATTGTATGGAAATGATCATTACCTAAGTCATCAACTATAGAATAAACTCCACATGTATATGTGCATAGATATAATTGACTTGGACATAATATGCACATATCCAATTTGATCGTATTGGAGTATATCCTATATTGCCATGAGTATACTTATAACTAGGCAATTCAAACATATACTCAAGGATTTAGTTTCTTTGTCTTGATCCTTATGTGTGTCAATAACGAATCGATCAATACAAAGAGACTTTCAAGTTAAACTACAAACTCCCCCTAAATATGTGCATCCATGTAATATGTGGATTGGGAAACATGATGCACGTTTGTGGTTAATATAATGGGGACATTCATACTTTAACTTGTATCCAAAGTATGCAACTAATGCTAGAATGAATACGCATACATACCTTGGGTTTTCCATTTTTCAATGCGATGAGACTAAACAAATATATTCTAAACAAACATGTTAGTCTCGATATAAGATTGTCATTAATAACACTATCGCATTAGGGGATAAACTCAATATTGGATTTGTCATTAACACAAGATTAGATTTGTCATTAACATCAAAACCATAAGTAATGAAGGTTGAACTTACACCCTCTCCTCTCCAGCCGCAAGTGGTAGCTGCCTTTCATGACTTGACACATGAGGGTGTGTACAAGACCTTTCACCGCATTAAGCAGCGTTTCTATTGGGAAGGCCTCCGTCGGTCCGTGGAAGACTACGTTCGCCAATGCCCGGTTTGTCAACAACACAAGACAAGTACTTTAGCCCCAGCCGGTTTGCTCCAGCCCCTGCCGGTTCCTCAGCACATTTGGGCCGATGTGTCACTGGATTTCATTGTCGCTCTTCCCAAATCCCAAGGGAAGACAGCATTGCTCGTGGTGGTTGATCGCTTATCCAAATATGGTCATTTCCTTGCGATCAAGAGGCCAACTACAGCAGCTGCAGTCGCGGATTTATTCTTTGACCAGATTGTCCGCCTTCATGGGATGCCCGAGTCTATTATCTCGGATAGGGACCCCGTTTTCACCAGCACTTTTTGGAAGGATCTCTTTCAGCGCTGTGGTACAAGACTCCTCATGTCTTCTTCTTACCACCCCCAAACCGACGGCCAGACGGAAGTGGTTAATCGCACTGTGGAGATGTATCTTCATTGTTTGGCGGCAGAGCGGCCTTCCACCTGGGTTCAGTGGTTACCTTGGGCAGAATTTTGTTATAATTCTTCTTATCATTCGGCTCTTCGGCTCACCCCGTTTGAATTGGTTTATGGTCGTGCTCCGCCTCCACTCGTCCCTTACAGTCAAGGCACCACCTCGGTTGATGCGGTTGATTGTCAGTTAGTCGACCGCGATGCTTTACTGGACCGTGCTAAAGCTCATTTGTTGGCTGCCCAAAACAGGATGAAACAGCGTTACGATCTTCATCATTGTGAAGTCACCTTTTCGGTGGGCGATTGGGTTTGGCTGAAACTCCAATGCCACCGGCAACTTACTGTTCGGCCTGGTCATCACCATAAGCTTGCCCCTAAGTTCTTTGGTCCGTTCCAGGTGGTTAAACGCATTGGGGAAGTTGCTTATCGCCTCGCCTTGCCCGCTACTGCGAAGATTCACGATGTCTTCCATGTTTCCATGTTGAAGCCATTTAAAGGGTCTCCTCCAGCATCCACACCGCCATTGCCTGACGATATTTCTTATCCTTCACCGGCTTCAGTGTAGCCCTCCCCTCACCGAGTCTTGGCTCAGCGCTTCTTTCAAGGCCATCGTCAGTTTTTAATTCATTGGGCAGGCGAGGACGTTGAGGCGGCTACATGGGAGGATGCTTTGGACTTTCGTCGTTCACACCCAACCTTCAAGCTTGAGGACAAGCTTGTTTTGGAGGGGGGGAGTATTGATATGGACATATATGACCGGGTTTTCTACAGAAGGAACAAGCGGCAACAGAATGACGGGGAACAGGAAGATCAAGGCGCAAGGTTCAGGGAGATTGGGTGCGCCTGATCAGGACAGAGACCGGTCACATTCCTTATTAGTTCTTACCTTATTGCATTAGTTACCTTGTTTAGGATTTCCCTTATTAGTGGTTGCTTTCCTTCTTTCCTTAGTTACCATGTTTAGGGACAACTATGATGAATAAAAGAGAAAACAGAAAAGGGCAGAGCACTTAGCTTTTTGCCGCAAAACCTGTCTTAGGCGTCGCCGACGTTATTCGGCCGTTGGCTACGTACAGCCATCCACCATAGGTCGTCGGCGTGGCTCTGCTGCTGCCCCTCCTCCTTCGGTAGGGTCTCGATCACGGAACCGGGGCCTACGAGAGGAGCATCCATATCATTCCTTCTCTGACTTTCTTGATTCTTCAACAATAGAATTCATCTCCTTTTCCTATTCATTAAGTAGCGCTGAAAGCGAAGCTTCTTTTCGATCTTTTCCTTCTCATTGCTTCAATTTCTTGTTGTGCAGTTGCCAATCTTTCCTCAAGAGTTTGGTGTATCTATATAGATTAAAATTAAAGATCACTTTTACCTTCAATTCAACTTAATTTTTTTTAAAAAAGCAATATCGACTATATGTGTCCAACATCAAGTTATTTTACATATCAGCAATTTTGATTTTCTGAGTCTTTCATTAAATTAATTTGCGTCAGATTAAAGAAGATAACAATTGAAGACAACCAGAAAAATGAGGAATTGCAGAGCATCCATTCCATGTTTTGGTAGGAAGCTTAGTCTAAGTAAAAAATTTCGACATCTTCCACCATCAAAGAATTAACATCATGCCGCCTATAAACTACGAGGGCCATTCACTTTCGGTTTTCATGCGGGATAGTAGATATGAACTAAATACAGTTGGTATTGGCAAAAAATTTAATATAATACCTCTTCAATTACAGCTAGATAACTATTCCTCTCATCGTGACCTCTAAAGTCGAGATTGAAGCTCCGTGCCTCTGTGGTTAGAATAGATTTCTTGCCAAAAACTCACCGACAGATGTCAGTATATAGCACAATTCGTTAGATTCCTTTAGGCTAGAAAACTCGAAGTTTCCTCTTATATAAAATATTAAGTCGGGAAATAGAACAAACCATATCATTTGCTTCCTTTGCATGATCCAACATTTCTTTGAGCTCCTCAACTTTGGTGAGAATGCCTATACCACAGAATGATGATTCACGCTTGGCAACTTTAGCCTTTTCTTCAAGAAGTTCCACATCCTCTATCATCTTAGTAACCAATTCAAGAGAGGGTAATGACCATTCTACATTATGAAACAAAGACAAGAATAAGTATCCAACTTCAATAATGGTGCTGTGAATAAACTATTACAATATACAAGGTACATTTTACTTTTTTAACTAAATTAGTGTTTACATGTTAATAAAATTTAGCAAGAGTTAGAAAGAGACAAATGAAACAGATAAATCATTGTTCATTCAGTTTCTTGCGCATAAGTACCTGTGAAACTTGTGGATAGTTTGTAGTTCTTAAGAAACTAAAGGAGATGGCGGCTTTGTAAAATATGAAGTAATTGTAGGTAGAATCCTGCTTGCATCAAGTTAGCCCAGGATGGCTCAAAGTGGCTCCAAGACAATAACCTGTTCCTAAACAAACTTCATTTTCATTTGTGCGCAGGTGTCGGTGTATTTCAACTGACAGGCCCTAGTCTACAGACTGGGGTTTGGTTCGGTAGGGGGGTGTCTTTGGTAGCCGGTGAACCCTAACAGAGGGGAACCCCAGTACCTCTCACACTAACGAGTTTCGGTGCTTCAAGCTCAAATGAACACGATGGATTTTTACCCAGGTTCAGGCCCCCATGGAAATGGGTAACAGCCCTACTTCCTGCTTGATCTTGAATTGCCTCACCAAAGGTTGGTTACAGTGTCTATGTGTCCCTAGCTTTTCTGTTCAGCCTTCTTCTTCACTATCCTCCTCCTTCCTGTATCCTCTAGAGTGCCCTTATAAGCATGGGCTTACACGAACCAGCTAGAAAAAGCCGTCCTCATCCTCATCTTACATGCATTTATTACACCCTTATGCGCTGTCCCGTTCCTTCAGCCTCAATTAATGCCAGCGCATGCTTCGCCTTGGTCCTTCCGGATGTGACCCTTCAGTGACCGGTAGGTGGAAGGTGTCGAGAACGGACTGGCGTGAATTCCTTGGAATCGGCGTGCGCACAAAGCAGCTGCGCTCGACATGGTACGACGGAAGGAGACTTCGAGGCGGTTAACGCATCCGCCCTTTTGCATGGCGGCGGGACAAGCGAGACGTGCTCGCCCATGAACCACCACGTAGGCTGGGCGCCGCGCGGCGGCGTGGTCGCCAACCTGCTCGCCCACGCGCCACGTGGACCGACACCCGGCGGGCGGCGTGCTTCGCCCGCCGCCGCCAAAGCCGCCACGCTGGCCGGGCGCCGGCGAGCAGGCGTGGTCGCCACTGCCGCCACGCGCCACGTGGACCGACACCCGGGCGGCGTGCTTCGCCCACCGCCGCCAAAGCCGCCACGCGGGTTGCGCATGCGTCTGTGCGGCGAAGAGGGTACCCTGGCGTAAAGTACGCCGACAACAGGCGTGCATGTGTTTAAAACCGAAGGACCATTTGCAAACTCAATCTATTACACATCCATCATTATTTCGAAAAAGCAAGAAGTTCAAGACTTTACGATGTTGCAATGCATTGTGTGATATCGAGCAAGAGGCACGGACTACTAACATACTTCCAAAGATGGTGAAAATACCTAAAAAGATAACCTTTATCCGAGCTCGACATCCTTGCTAACGATATCAATAACATGACAACTTACAAAACCGCACTAATACTAATTATGCAATAGGAAACATTGTGTAGTATATAATGTATAGACATATGCAAGTAGAGTAACTAAGAGCTAGTAGCAAATATAAAAGTCAGTAAGCATGGTTACTTCTAATGGGTGGAACATCGCATACAGATTAGATGGATGGCTTCTCTTCTCAAAGAACACGGAAATTTGGAAGGATTAGCTAATGGAGCATTGTTCTTTGATATCGCTTGCCTGTAGTACCGCACAAAAATATATTACAAAAAAGAAAAGAGGAAATCATACAAAATTAGAGAAAATAGGATGTGAATACATGCTTGAAACCGCAAGACTGTGTCCTTTTTACCATACATGTCTGCACACAAATAAAATTAAGTCAAACTCAATTAGATGGTAGAGACTTTGCAGCAAAAAAAATGCAGAACATGATAAGACCACTTTTCAAAAACTGTACATAACGTAGATCTATACCAAACCGATAAGGAGAAACATAAAAATTCTAAAACTGCCGAGTCAAGAATGGAACAATCAGGGAGCGACCAGAAAACTTCGATTGAAGTAATGGAACCTCATACCAAATATGCCACTGATTTGTTATCAATCAACTAAAGCTGACATCGCGAAAAACTTAAAGTCCGAACACAATTCAAACCAGAGGCCAACACCACTCGATAGCTCGCAATCATCGCAGTTATCGCCAACAAGGCCCAACCGGACCTCGCAAGAACCCAAATTCGCTAAACCAAACCACAAAATCGCTCTCAAATCAGGATCGACACAGGTCCGAGCCGCAAAAATCCCGTGCAACCAAGTAGCTCAAACCTCCAATCAAGGATACCGATCAAGCGAGTGGGTCGACGTGAGAGCCGAGGAGACCTAAGGACGAGCTCTGAAAGAAGCCAGCAGAGGACCTAGGGTGAGCAAGCGGCGGATCGGCGTGGGAGCCGAGGACGGAGCCCCTGGAAGGGCGAAGCGGCTAGAGGGCGGCGGAGGTGGCCTGTTGTCTTGGCATAATCTGGCGTAAAGCACAGGCCTAGGGCGGGCTGAAGGGATGGGGATTGGGGAGATGGGCTGAGGGTGTGGGGATCAGGAGAAGAAAGGAAGGATGAGTAGTACCTAAGTTGTAGAAGACCATCTCTGAGGAGCCGAAGGCCGCGGTCGGTGGGTGGATCAAGAGTTCATGACAGGGTGCGAGGGGAGAGCCATGGACATATGCAAGTGGTGGAGGGAAGAAGAACAGGGGTAGCTCCTCGAAGTCACGGTGAGGCAGGAAGGATGCGCATCAACAATTAGGCAAACATGCGGAGTGGGGCGAGGGAAGCTTCTCACGCGGGGCATGCGGGGCACGGGGGAAGCCTTCGAGCGGGGCAGGAAGGCGACACACGGGGAAGGAGTGAGCCGAGCTCCTTGTGCGAGTCGGCAAGCACAGCGTGGGCCGCACGCAAGGGGAGCACGAATGGGTGGATCCCCCACCGACATGCGGCGAGTGTGCCAGAAGGGGGAGGCGTGGGATTAGCTTTAGGGTTTCGCCATTGGAGAAGGCAGGAGGGCGCGGTGGGGATTGGGGGCAGGGGGTGGATCCCCATATTGGGGCTAGGGGCAGGGCGGGGGCATCTCAAGCGATCGGGCTGGGTGGGGAGGGGGAGACCGGGAGCCGGGGAATGAGGCGCTGGCAGGTGGGGTCCGCGGAAGAACAGACCAGCCACCAACTGCTGCTTTATAATAGTAGAGATATAGAGAGAGAGAGAAATGCTAGTTTGCTCTCAAGAGCACAGTCTAACCGTGCTCTCGAATTGCCAACCACACGATGTAGGCATCGAACGGTTCACCTGCGCGCGCCCCTCCCACTCTCGATGAAACGGCGCCGTCTCCTCCGTTTTACCCCGTCCCCATCGCGACCTGCGCATGCGACGCTGCCCACGCGAGGAACCCTCCCGCCGCCGCCGTCACGTACATGGCGCGTCCTCCTCCTGAGCTAGAAAATAATT
This sequence comes from Guadua angustifolia, assembly GCA_036346375.1. Taxonomy (NCBI): domain Eukaryota; kingdom Viridiplantae; phylum Streptophyta; class Magnoliopsida; order Poales; family Poaceae; genus Guadua; species Guadua angustifolia. The sequence continues at coordinate 9,381,623 of CM070521.1, read as the reverse complement.
CCTATGGCAACGGAGACGTGGCGCCGGAAGCAGACAGAGGTGGCGGAGAAGGCGCCTCAAAATGTTAAGCTTGGTTCATTTACCCTAATCTGATCTCTCCCACTCTAGTACCAAATCGCAATTATAGTGCCTTGGATTAATTAGGATTCTAAACCACATATCTGAAGCTAAGTCAATCGATAGTTATTGCATGGTGCTAGCTCTTTATCTGATTTGCTTAAAGTAGGCTACAATACACCAAGCATTATCAAGTACACATGTAAATACATATGAATTCTCGATGTTCTAGTGCTATCACAGATTTCTACAACTGGAGCAGTAAAGATCGAATCTTGTGATGGTTCATCATTTATTGGTGACGTTGAACCAATAGAATCTGTATGTTACGAACATGTGGATTGTAGGCTCAAGTATGCGAAAGATGTGGAGATTAACCTGTGTTTGCAATGTAGTCAACGAACCTCCACTATAGAGGGCGAGTTTGGCATGCCATCATTGAAGATCTCTGCTATGAGGGGATGAGCAAGGCACAAAATGTATGTTGATCTTTGGCAACTAGTCATAATAGTGAGACTAGCGGTTGGTTAAGGATGTCAATCTTTATTTTCACCTCAGATAACAAAGATTTTATGAATGTCACTACAACTAACATCACAATGCTTAGTCTATTGAAAACTTGAATCAAAAGTTTTTACATTCATAAACCGCACTGCACGCTTGTTGCCACTTCTAAATTGCATCCGCTTACCTTCTGCATAAACTTTGCAGGCTCTTCTTCCATTGTTCAATTTGGTGGTCTAGCAACAATACTACATTGTGACCGATTTCGTGATCTGCTTCGGCGAAATGCAAAGGTCAAGTGCTTTTCGATCTTTGGTTATTTTGTTGATGGGTAAGTTCGTATTATTGGTAATTAATTGGTGCCTTTAGAGTAACCAGGCGTTTAGAGTAACCAGCGTGCTAGTTATCATGAATATTTTATATTTTCTATTGCATGTTTCATTACTTTTGTGGTTGGCGGAATCTGGGCATTATGTCATATTTTCTTGTACTAAATTGAGATCTTCCACAAAGTGAGAATTGTTGTTGTCATTGCAGAAGGATATTTCCTAGCAAAAATTTTGTCGAACATTCACTTTACCTCTTCATTCTAAAACAGAATGTAAATTAATAGAATTTCAAACTCTTATAGAAAGAAAACTAGAAGCAAATTTGAATAAATTCTTGTCAATTTCTATTCGATATATTCATCATTTTAAATTATACTTTATACATACATGTGAAACATATCTCGAAAAAGGGCGATTTACGAATCATGTCTTATCAACAAGTAGCTTGTCTTTTTTTATAGAAAACTTTGATACTGTAAACCCCAAATTCTGAACTTAAGTTTGAGTGAATTTGCATCGAGAACTCTCCTTCGATCGAAATGTTCGTGCAAACAAATTGCCAAGTCCCAGCTGGCGATTAATGAAGAAGGCATCCGCCATGCATACTCCATCGACATCAAGGGCACCGCCTCCACTGATCGAGACCCCCGCACCCCAAAAAAAATTATCGGGAAAAGCAGAGCAGAGCAAAGAAGCGGCCAGCGTGTTCAGCTCATCTCTGAAAGCAAGAAACAGAGAATGCAAATTGCAGACCGATTCAATTGTTGAAGCTTGACCCATCGATCTACTGTTGTATTTTTGTCATGTGATTGCAACGAAAACCAAAGAAGTTGTAAGGTCATGCTTTTAGCATCCTTTTGTAATTCTTGGTTGGTAAATTGAATTTGAAGGCGCCTCAAAATGTTAAGCTTGGTTCAGTTTACCCTAATCTGATCTCTCCCACTCTAGTACCAAATCGCAATTATGGTCTGCTTGGATTAATTAGGATTCTAAACCACATATCTGAAGCTAAGTCAATCTGATAGTTATTGCATGGTGCTAGCTCTTTATACGGTTGCTTAAAGTAGGCTACAATACAGCCGCATTATCAAGTACACATGTAAATACATATGAATTCCTGATGTTCTAGTGCTATCACGCAGATTTCTACAACTGGAACAGAGTAAAGATCGAATCTTGTGATGGTTCATCATTTCTTCGTGACGTTGAACCAAGAGAATCTGTATGTTCTGAACATGTGGATTGTAGGCTCAAGTATGCGAAAGATGTGGAGATTAACCCTGTGTTTGCAATGTAGTCAACGAACCTCCACTATAGAGGGGCCAGAGTTTGGCATGCCATCATTGAAGATCTGCTTGCGAGGGGGATGAGCAAGGCACAAAATGTATGTTCAGTGCTGGCAGCTAGTCATAGTAGCAGACTAGCAGTTGGTTAAGGATGTCAATCTTTATTTTCACCCTGTATAACAGTACTTATGAATGTCACTACAACTAACATCACAATGCTTAGTCTATTGAAAACTTGAATCAAAAGTTTTTACATTCATAAACTGCACCTGCACAGTTGTTGCCACTTCTAAATTGCATCCAGTTACCTTCCTGCATAAACTTTGCAGGCTCTTCTTTCCGGCTGTTCAGCTGGTGGTCTAGCAGCAATACTACATTGTGACCGATTTCGTGATCTGCTTCCAGCAGCGGCAAAGGTCAAGTGCTTTTCTGATGCTGGTTATTTTGTTGATGGGTAAGTTCTGTATTATTGGTAATTAATTGGTGCCTTTAGAGTAACCAGCGTTTAGAGTAACCAGCGTGCTAGTTATCATGAATATTTTATATTTTCTATTGCATGTTTCATTACTTTTGTCGTTGGCAGATACAGGCATTATGTCATATTTTTACTGTACTAAATTGAGATCTTCCACAAAGTGAGAATTGTTGTTGTCATTGCAGGAAGGATATTTCCGGCAAAAATTTTGTCAGAACATTCACTTTACCTCTTCATTCTAAAACAGAATGTAAATTAATAGAATTTCAAACTCTTATAGAAAGAAAACTAGAAGCAAATTTGAATAAATTCTTGTCAATTTCTATTCGATATATTCATCATTTTAAATTATACTTTATACATACATGTGAAACATATCTCGTAACAAAGGCGATTTACGAATCAGGTCTTATCACTGAAGTAGCTTGTCTTTTTTTTATAGAAAACTTTGATACCTGTAAACCCCAAATTCTGAACTTAAGTTTGAGTGAATTTGCATCAGGGAACTCTCCTTCGATCAGAAATGTTCGTGCCAGCAAATTGCCAAGTCCCAACTGCTGATTAATGAAGAAGGCATCCGGCCATGCATACTCCACTGACATCAAGGGGCACCGTCTCCCTGGACTGGAGACCCCCCGCACCCCAAAAAAAAATTATCGGGGGAAAAGCAGAGCAGAGCAGCAAGAAGCCAGCAGCGTGTTCAGCTCATCTCCTGAGCAAGAAACAGAGAATGCAGCTGCAGACCAGTTCGAATTGTTGAAGCTTCAGCCCATCGATCTACCTGTTGTATTTTTGTCATGTGATTGCAACGAAAACCAGCAGGTTGTAAGGTCATGCTTTTTAGCATCCTTTTGTAATTCTTGGTTGGTAAATTGAATTTGTTATCATGTACACAAGGCCTTGTATTCTTGCTACAAAAACATTCTAAGTGGAAGTATAGTTCAGATCAATATCTTCATATCCACCATCCAAAAACATTTTAAGCAGTATTTTTGTGGTCTCAATATTTTGAGCATGCAAATCTTTTATAACTTCCTTATCCTCATCATCCATGTATCTATGGGAGCGTAGGTTCCTTTTTTTGGAAGGAGAGGTGACCATTGGATGGTTATGATCATCTTCAAAAACACTTATTTTCCAAACTCCATCTTCCAACTTGATACACATGCGTGCCTTGCAGCCGTTTCGCGTAGCTGCACCTCGTTTTTCGGGGGGTTTTATGACCAGCACAGTTCTCAATTGAATTTTGTGGCACGTTGGTATTTCTTGAATAGCCTGCCTTCGAGCAAAACCACCTCTCAGATGTGACATCCCCTGATTTGGATTTGTAGTGACTTGCTTTGCGAACGCTAAAGCCCATTCGAAAAGCATAGTCGTTGTAGAAAATCTTTGCATCATCTTTTGATAAAAATTCCTTACCCACAAAGGGAACAAATTGTAAGTGTTCATGAGGATCAGTTTCATCTCCAAGTTGTTGTGTGCCGATGTTCAATTCTTCTGTGACAATTTCATCAATAGCCTCCATGCTAGTTTCTGCACAAATTTATTACACGCAAATCAATATATGTTGGGGATGTATTGGACAGGTACAGGCTAGCTCATACATTTAAATGAATGCCACTTAAATGTATGTTTCTAGAAGTAAATGATGAACCATCACAGTATCTGATCTTTACTCTGTTCAGTTGTAAAAATCTGCGTGATAGCACTAGAACATCAGGAATTCATATGTATTATGTAAGGAAACTGTTAATTTACATTTTCTGCGTGATAGCACTAGAACATCAGGAATTCATATGTATTTACATGTGTACTTGAAAATGCGGCTGTATTGTAGCCTACTTTAAGCAACCGTATAAAGAGCTAGCACCATGCAATAACTATCAGATTGATTGTGTTGTCAATATGTACAGTTTAATTTAATGCAAACTAAGAGTTTCAACACAAATAGCTCAATTTTTAGGGCTATTGATCATAGAATTGTTTGGCAAATCTGGAAATACTTTCCCATGTCAGTAATTCATTAGAAAATAGTACAAGAAACCGAATATGATTTGGAAAATAAGGCCTATCTATATCTATTTGCTAATCCCCATATTGACAACACAATCAATCTGATACTTGAGCCTACAATCCACATGTTCAGAACATACAGATTCTACTGGTTCAACGTCACGATAAATGATGAACCATCACAAGATGTCGATCTTTACTCTGCTCGATTGTAGAAATCTGCGTGATAGCACTAGAACATCGAGAATTCATATGTATTATGTAAGGAGACTGTTAATTTACATTTTCTGCGTGATAGCACTAGAACATCGAGAATTCATATGTATTTACATGTGTACTTGATAATGCTTGGTCATGTTGTAGCCTACTTTAAGCAAATCAGATAAAGAGCTAGCACCATGCAATAACTATCGATTGACTTAGCTTCAGATATGTGGTTTAGAATCCTAATTAATCCAAGCAGACCATAATTGCGATTTGGTACTAGAGTGGGAGAGATCAGATTAGGGTAAACAGAACCAAGCTTAACATTTTGAGGCGCCTTCTCCTGCCACCTCTTGCTGCTTCCGGGCAGCCACGTCTCCGTTGCCATAGGAATTATTTTCTAGCTCAGAGGAGGACGCGCATGTACGTGATTTGCGGCGGGAGGGTTCCTCGCGTGGGCAGCGTCGCATGCGCAGGTCGCGATGGGGATGGGGTAAAACGGAGGAGACGGCGCCGTTTCATCGAGAGTGGGAGGGAAGCGCGCAGGTGAACCGTTCGATGCCTACATCGTGTGGTTGGAAATTCGAGAGCACGGTTAAACTGTACTTTTGAGAGCAAACTAGCATTTCTCATATATATATATATATATATATATATACAACAGGTAATATTCAAGACCCCTCTTTCATTTTAAAGTAAAAAATCCTACAATAATTTTAAATTTTAGAAATTCTCACATTAATCGAAAGAAAAGTAAAAGGATTTTCACCACTTATATATTTTGGTGGGCCAGATTATAACGGTACAAATTAATCATATATAACAAATATAATTGTATTTTAATTATTGAAAGTAGAGTTGTATATTAAAGAAAGAATCTCCATCATTTATTTTGGTAAGGCTGGATTATAATAGTGCAGATTAATCATATATAAATAGAGTTATATAAGAAATACAATTGTATTTCAATCATTAGAAGTAGAGTTGTATATCAAAGATAATTGTATTATAATATCTAAATACACAGTTGCGTGGGTAAGCTTGCTAGTATATATAGAAATTTAGAATGGAGTGCCATTGAATTGTATTGCTTGGTTTTTCTTCTCCATTTGCACTAGATACGTCACCGGTAGGTCCGGACTCCAGAACTAGCACGTGGAACTTTCTTGAATTTCACATGAACTTTACAGAAAACGGTTCTTTATAGGATAACTCCAACAAATCCTAAGTTGTAAACGAAGCCTACCATTCTTCGTTATGGGGTACGGGGATCAGACATTGAATTTAACTTATAGAAACGAGGTCATGTATCCCTAAATAGTGCTTTTTTTCCGTAGCTTCAAGAAGTAAGCCGATAACTTGTGCTTCATGGATAAAACAAGCTGCGAGAGCATTCTTGCCTTCTTGGCCTGCGTTTATGTTTGTTGGCTAGAACTCTGCCTATTTACTAGCTATTAAGGAAACCTAATTGGTACTCAAGTGTTTTTTTTATTTGTGCTAAATGGTACTTGAGTGTTTTTTTAATTTGTGAGTTCTCAATTTTTTTTGTTTATTATATATTACTTTGTGATCCATGTTATGTTTTATCATTTTGATTTTGTCAATAATTGACTTTGTAATTTATGTTTTTGTTCATTGTATTCCTTATAGTTTGTTTTGTTTCTCTTTTTCTTATTACAAATTTGCACATTATTTTTATATAATTTAATTTGTGTAAAACTAGTATATAATTAATGTAAAAAGGCCAAACCGAAAAGAATAATGTTTTTACAAATTGTCACACCACTTTTACATATGTTAATTTGTGTAAAACTAATATATAATTGATATAAAAAGGCCATAAAGAAAAGAATAATATTCTTCATTCAATATCTAAAAAAGAAAAAAGTCCATATAACACCGTAAACTTTGCTCAAAAGTCTGTCCAACACCCTAAGTTTATAACCAGTTATCTAGCACCTCGAACTTTTCAATCCCATTTGTCTAACACCCTAAACTTGTTTTATAGAGAAATAAATCCATATAACACCCTAAACTTTGCTTAAAAGTCCATTAGATACCACAAACTTTGAAATTGGTTATCGAGCACCACGAACTTTTAAATCCCGTTCATTTAACACGCGAAACCGGTTAAAGCTTAGGACGTTAAACGAACGGGATTGGAAAGTTCGGGTTACTAGATAACTGTTTTGAAAGTTTGGAGTGTCGGATGGACTTTTGAGAAAAGTTCACGTTGTTATATGGACTTTTTCTCTATAAAAACAAGTTTAGGGTATAAAACGAATGGGATTGGAAAGTTTGAGTACTAGATAACCGTTTTCAAAGTTTAGAGTGATAGACGGACTTTTGAATAAAGTTCAGTATGTTATATGGACTTTTTTTCTCTAAAAAATTAAGTACTCCTTTATAAAATAGCACTCAAATAAGAGGAGCCGAGGCAAATTGATTTTATCCATTAGATCTAGATCGAAAGCCTTAAATTTGAGTGCTATTTAGCAGAAAAAACAATCGGGTTCTCGAGACAACCCATTAAGTTAAGAGAGGCGCTTTATGCTTTTCTTTTTTAAAGTTGCACAAATATTAAAGCATGAACGAATAGTAGATAACACCACAGGAAAACGATATTTTTTCGTCGGCCACATGCAGACGAAAACAAGGGGATTCCCGACGAAAGCACTTATTTTCGTCGGTTTGCCAACGAAAAAAATAGACGAAAATAGGAATTATTTTCATCGGTTACCGACGAAAATAATATGTTTTCGTCGGCCACACCGAGATGACGAAAAAATGTGGCCGATGGATGACCCGTCATACCATGTCGGACATATTTTAAATCGGCGAATAGTAAAGCCGAAAAATCTTGGCGTTATTTTAAATCGGCCAAAGTGGTCGATTTAAAATATTGGGTTTGGCCCAATTTGTAGAAATGGTCCCAGTATTTTCATTGGCCACGCTGGCCGACAAAAATACTGGAAGGTACCTGCTGGAATCTGGCCCCCTTTGCTTGAAAATATAGTTTTTGCGCAAATTCACATACAATTTCACATACACCAACATATATTACTCGGAACAATCAGAAATGCATCATACAATTTCAAAATCATATTAACATTAGATTCGCAAATGCATCACATTAATATCGCAAATACACCAACATATATATCAATCCAAATCATATCACAAGTTTTATCCAGCTACAGCATCTCATTCATCATAAGAATGTACAATCCTAACTCTTGGGGGTGTTTGAATTATGGCCGCTACCTCCAGAGGCAAAGAATCCGTTGACTTCTGCATTAGGAGCGTGCGAGCTCGAACCATGAGCTGGCCCTAGTGGTGGAGGCGGAAACGGGTGCCACGGCGAAGGAGGCTGAGAACCCTGTAGAGGAGTCATGAAATTTCATGTTAGTTTAGACTTACAAATAATTTTCAAACCGAATTAACCTAAAGCATAATCACCTGCGGTGCTTGCCCTGGAGGTGGATACCTGAAGAATGGCGGAGGAGGCTGAAGCGTAGGCAAGTCGTGTTGAGTGCCCACAGTTGCGTAGAGTTGCTGCATATAATCAAAGTGTTAGATTTGCAATAGTAAAAATTAATCGATATGTTGAGATTTCGAGCTTTTACCTGAAGAGCTCCCTGGAAGTATGCTTGTGTTTGCCTTAAATGCGCCATCTCCGCTTTGTACTTCGCTATCAGCTCACACTGTTGGTGAGCCTCCTCACGCTGTTAGCGAGCCTGCTCCTCGTACTCCACGAACCTCGCATTATCCCTAGAGGAGCGAGCGCTGCTTTGTGAGGACCCCGACGCTCTTCCTTGGGACAGAGCGACGTCGAAATCCACAACCCCGTTGAACATGGAGAACCTGCAACAGACATATATGAAACCGAAGGCATTAATAAAAAGCGCAACTATTGACGATATCAGGATTTCCGACAATACACAAATATGGGGGATTATTTCACCTTCCATGTCTCTTTCCCCCACCACTCTGCTATAGCGCTGAGACATCGAGGTCCTCGCTCCTCCAATCGTACTTCGGGCCATGACGCTGAGCCATTTCATCCCCATGTTGCTCCTGTATACCAACAATACTGAAACAACAGTTTGAAGACATAAATTTCATCAATCTCGGCTAAGTCTCTTCGTGCCTTCACATTGTCTTTTGTTTTGTCTTTGAAATCAAAGCACATGCTTATGATGCTTTCCGCGACATTACGCTCTTAGTGCATCACATCTATATTGTGCGGCAGAATCAATGCCGCACAATAAAGGAGCTCCCAAATTGCACAGATATGAGTCCAGTTGTGATCTACTTTGAAACCTTCGAACCCTCCATCATCTTTTACTACGAGCTGCCTATGCCAAGTAGCTATCTCTCCACCGGTCAAACGCATCGGCGGGCCCTTTGTAACAGTGGTGTTCTTTCGGAATGCATTGGACATCCGCTTGAAAGGGTGATTTGACAGTAGGAATCGTCGATGGCAATCAAAGAAATAGAACTTTCCACCATGCGGAACCCGGAATGCATCTGAGTCAAACATACAAATGGGACAACAAAGCCGACCATGAACACTCCAACCGGCCCATATGCCATACGCAGGTAGATCGTGGACTGACCACAGGTATGCGACACACAAGGTAAAGTTTACGTTACCATAGCTGTCATATGCCTCTACCCCTCTCCATAACTCTTTCAACTCTTCCATTAACGGCCGCATGAACATATTGAGGTGCTTCCCTAGATGATCAGGACCCAGAATGACAAGTGCTAGAAATATGTACTCCTCCTTCAAGCATAATGCAGGTGGTAGGTTGTACGGCATGATAAAAATCGGCCAATAAGAGTACATGGTGGCACTTGTACTAAAAGGTTGAACCCATCTGTCGCCAACCCAATGCGAACACTCCTAGGGTCACTTGCAAATTCGGGGTCAAAGCGGTCCAATGCCTTCCACGCCTCGCCATCTGCTGGATGCACCATCACATCCTCGATCTCACGGACACCTTCTTTATGCCACCTCATATGCCTGGCTGTTTTTTTAGATAAGTACAAACGTTTAATCCTAGCCGTGATTGGCATGTATCGGAGCTGCTTCATCATGACTTTTGTCGTCACTGTTATCCCCTCATCATTTACCACCTCGACATATCTAGACTTGTTGCAGTACCTACAACGAGTGTCGTTGGCATGTTCCTTCCACAACAACATGCAATTATCCTCGCAAACATCAATCTTCTCATACTTCATCCCAAGGCCGGACAACATCTTCTTGGACCGATACATGTCCTTCGGCATCTTATGGTTCGGCGGAAGGATATCACTGATCAGTTGGATCATATCGTTGTAGCACTTGTTCGAAAAGTTGTACTTCGACTTCATTGACATGAGCCGTGTCACCGTCTGTAGGACGGTCACGTTGGTAAACTCATGCAATTTCTCTTCTGAGGCCGAAAGGAGCCTATAAAATCTTTGCACCTCCGGTCCAGGCTCCTCTTCCGAATTAACCTCAAACTCCCTACCAATATCATTCAACATCTCATCCATCCTGTCTTCATCCTCATGGTCCGACTCAACAATGGGCTCCGTCTCACCATGTTCATACCATATCAGATAGTCGGGCATGAAACCAAACTTGCACAGGTGCCGCTCTACATCCGACTTCACGTGGTAAGAATAGTTGCGTCACTTACTACACGGGCACTTTGCGACACCACCAGCAGTCCCTGCGAATGCATGGTCCACGAACGCTTGTGCGATGACTGCCCATTCTCTTGAGTGCGCCCCGGTCTTACTCCAACCATCATACATCCATCTTCGATCATCACCCATTATCGAATCTAAACATATGCACCGATATCAACCACAGCGGCTTAGTTGTGAACAAGGGCTCTACTGGGAAAGATAGGTCCTAAACCCACCCAAGAATGGACGCCAGAGCACGGATTTATGATGAGCCTTATGGCCCGAACGAATTTCGGCAAGATAACCCCATTGTTCTCCGAATGCACGCCCGTCTTGGTGCATCGGAGAACAATCTGATCATCTTGCCGAGATTCCGTTCGACCGTTGGGCTCGTCATAAATCCTACATATGCTCTAGCGTCCATTCCTAGGTTGTCCAAATTAAACTAGATAATTCCGGAATGGCACACCTCACAAGTAAATGTGAGATGCGCCGTTCCCGAACGGGTGACGCCTAGGCTTGGCTGACCAAATCGATTCTACTTAATAGCTAATCAAGCAATATTATATAACTCATAAATAACTAATTACCTAATTAACTACTCAACCAACGAAAACATCACTAATCAATAAATAAAAAAACTTAATTGCAGGATTAGCTAATATAAAATTTTAGTTACAACTGAAACTTGCATGCATATAACACATGAGACCTACATGTGCAGGAATTCAACCCAAACTCCCAGATACAAATTCTTGTTTGCAAATAGTAGGACCATTTGTTCTTATGTGAAATGGGTATGCATCTGTACAAAATTAGTATACCATATTTTGTTTGCCTAATTAATAGAATTCCTGTCTTCCACTATTTATCTTTAATGTGAAAGATTAGTATAGATTTTGTGCCTGTATACAGGGGTGATCTAGAAAGCAATTTTGCAACAATAATTAACGAACTACTTGCTTGTCCTGCAACCCTATTCCTGCCCCTGTTGAATGTCAGGAACTCAGGATTTTAGATGAGCAGGCCTCTAGTGGTCATCTTCAAAAATCAAAGCGTCTAACACAACTGTGCTTATGCATGGCAAATTTTCAATGAAATTCTCAGGGGAGAAGAACAATCAGTGTTTGTTTTCAACCAAGCATGACTTACCCAATCTATAATTTCAATGCACACATATAACATGTTTAGGTTGTCTTAACGCCACCATTGAGTATTAAGAACATTATTTCAATTCGCAGAAGACTATTTGAACATTTTTAGTGTATGAAATACAACTTTGACTATAATTATATATCATGATAAATTTGTAAAACCTAACACAATGTACACAAAGAACATATTCCTTCGAACCTCTCTTTTATGTCCCATGAATCAGCTAATTCCTATTGTAAAACCTAACACAATGTACTTAGTAAGCGGGAATAAAGATGAACAAAACGGTGGAAAACTCACCTTGCGTGGTGCGGGGGTGAGGGCGGCGCGGCGTGGCACGGCGGTCGGCAAAGGGACGGTGGCCTGCGGCATGGCGCAGGGCGAGGCGTGTGGCGTGGGCGCAAGGGCGCGAGGGCGTGGCTAGGCGCGTGGTCGGCAAAGGGACGGCGGCTCATGGTGGTCGCGGCGGATCGGAGTGAGGCAAGCGGCGCGGGCAACTGTTTTCGGCGGCGCGAGGACTGGGTACGCGAGGCGATGGCCTCGAGATATTACGCACTATTTTTGTCGGCCAGGTTGGCCGACGAAAACACTGCCCGGCATAAGACAATTGGGCCAAGTTGTTTCCGTCGGCTTGAGAAGCCGATGAAAATAATTTGAAATTCAATGCCGCCCCTGGTAGGACTTTTTTTCGTCTGCTTAGAAAAAATACCGACAAAAATAACTTTATTTTCGTCGGTTTGTGGCTCTGGCCAACGAAAATATATATATTGTCGTCGGCTTGATTGGGGCTGACGAAAATGTATTATTATTGTCGTTGGCCTGAAGAAAGCCGACGAAAATATCTTTGGCTGACGAAAGAATATCGTTTTCCTGTAGTGTAGTGATTACTTACCCCTTCGTTTGCTTCAAGATTTGTGCAACTTGTATTAGGAGTGAAAACATGGAAGCACTGCTCTTAAGTTAATGGAACCCAGAATTAGAGGACGGGTTAGTGGATGTTCTAGGCTAATAGGGCAGTTAGCGGGATAGATGCTTAAAGATTAGTACTGCAACATATCATGGCTTAGCAAGGGTCTTGACTGAGGAATACACGAGGTCCGATAGGGATTTTTTCTCACACACTTGAAGTTACATCGATCGCCGGCTCACCGCGCTGGAGGCGACGAGGGGCGGTAAGCGAGGAAATCCGAGGCGGCGAGCCAGCAGACGAGGAGGCGCTTGCGCAGCAGCGAGAGAAGGCCCGTCGATCCATGCCTGACTTCGTCGTCTTCATCTTCATAATGCCGCCGCCGAGGCCATGGATATGGACCATATGGTTCTTGAAGAAGCAGATCTCGGATCAATGGTGACTACATACAGACGTTCTGCTTGCAGTCACCATCGACGCGGCCCGTTCCGAGGCTAATGAAATCAGACGTCCGAAAGTGCTTATGCAGTTTCCTATCGATAGATACTTGCACATAATTTCATTTTCTTTCCACGAATTTCTTTCAGGTTTTTTTCTTTCCACGAATTTCATTTTCTTTCCACGAATTACTTGCACATAATGTTCAACGGCCTAAGTTTTCGGGAAGATTGACTGCGGAGGACAAACTTCGCTCCGATGGAAAACAAAGGGAAACAGCAAAATTGTTAGCTAGCGTCAGTAGACTTAGAAGTATGGAGAACATATTCTTTCAGTATACTTGAAGCTACAAGGGGAAAGAAAAGCTCAGTATGAACTTCTTACGAAAAGATGTCAGCATAAAAATAGGTACAAAAGATGGAGATGATGATAAACGTAAATTTACAACTACCATTGGTTTGGTAGCACCATCGCTTAAGCCGTGCTATACTATTCATGAAAGTTGCAGCAAACATCCATTCAGAAAGCACTTATATAGCAAAGAGGTGATATCTTGGCCACTGGCCATTATTTTCCTTCAAGGCAAGGGCCAAAACATAACATTGGTCTTCCTAAGATAATACTCTCATCTCATCTCATCTCATCTCCTCTCCTCTCCTCTCCTCTCCTCTTCGTAGTACTAGCAAGGATGCAGAAGATATGTAGCCATCTCAGCTGCTTACTCCTCGGTACAATAGTCATTTACGCCTAGCAAAAGAACACAAATACAGCAACAGGTGTCCAATAGTGATTATACCAACTAAACCAATATGGCAATATGATCAAACATAAAAGCAGAACAGTATACGTACAGAGCAGCACTTGTACAGAGAATCAGTCTACTACTACTCTCTCCATTCCTGAATACATGACATTTTAAGATTTTGCACTTCAACGAAAGAATAAGTAGAAATGACTAAATCGACTCGACTCCTTCGTCAGCTCAATTTTTCAAAAGTAAAATGCTATGACGACTACTTCAACATTATAACTTTACCTATTTTAATGTCAACCCTTTCAAATGCAATACTATTATATACGTCTTGCATTTATAGGAGGAGGGTTAAGAATATGCTTTTCCCTCATATATGTATTGTTTTATATGGACTTTCCTTTTGCACCTTCGTGTTACTCTATATATCCTAGCTTATTGCCCTCATATTGTATACAACAAGTGCTATTCATAACAAAAGCATCCAGATAGAAAAAAAAATGTTTTGACGTGATCCAGATAGCAAAAAATGTTTCGACGCTTTCACATCAGAGATAACTACATCGTGGTGGTGCGGTGCGGCAGGTGCAGCTCGTAACAACATGAATATGTCCCATGTACGGCTCTTGCAACCGCGATTGTTATCAGTACTATCCGAATATGTGAATAATAGCATGAAAGAAGACCGTTCACTATCTTCTCTTGAACTTGCAAGCAATGAAATGATAAAAATTACATAACAGGAAATATTTGCGCTGAGCCACCGATGCAACAAATGCTTGACACCGCTTTTAGTCTCACAAACTAGTATAAACCCTTGATACAATTGTGGATGCATCTTATGTTATTGGAGGTCAGTGGTGTAGTTCATTCCACACAAAATCTATCAGACAAGAGGGCGCAAAAAAAACTCAGGGACCTCGCACCTACAGATCATGGAGGATGGCACCAGCACTTTTGGCTCAAATGCTCTTCATGGGTTTCTGCGAGTGATCCCTGCGGCGTGTCTTCACAAGTGAGGTCTCCAACTCCTGCAGGTGATCGTGTGAGCATTTGTCAAACTAACAGGAAAAAATGTAAGGTATCAAATTATTAAAGTACAACCGAAACAAAATTATATTTGCGGCTACTTGCCCCTTTACAAGTAACTGTTTTAGCGCAGCTCAAATTTCAGAGCTCACACCAGGCAGTGTAACTTTAAAACTTCACAAATTATTGCAGTGAAATTTTAACTACAGTTAAGTTTTCACAATACGAAGGCACCAAAGAAGATTCACTACGAAGTAGATTCCCGCAGTTAAGCACCAACTTTAGTATATTTATTCAATAATCATAGATATCAATTATTCCTTTGCTGACCTGAATGTTGTAGGGAAACAACAACAAAGAGACAGTAACGTGTTTGGCTGACCTGAATGGAAATGTTAGGAGACACCTCTTTTGTCCAAATGCTTTCCAAATCATAATACTCTCTTGCTCTTTCTTCAAGCGCATGGATGATGATACTTCCTGACATAATAAAAAGTTAAATAACATAAAGAAAACATTGAACTCATTGGTCATTTGTTCAGAACAACTTCAAACAGTGCAGAACATAAATGTTCAAAACATGATCTACTTCAACCACTTACTAACACAGGGGACACCACCATGTTAAAGCTCTAAACCTCAAGAAACTAGACGCTGGAGTTTGGAACAAAAGATACCCCATTTCTAGCATAGTGTTTAACTAGTACCATTTTTATCTTCTTGATTCTATACAACCATGTCATATTGTAGTAGATTCATAGTACACAATATCTCACATATTATTTCATGGCTGTATTGGTGCTAATCAAGATTATTCGTTCATATGTGCAGTATAATATGGGTTAAATCGTAATAAAAATTGAATTATACTACTAATATATCAGTCTACAAACAAACTTAACATCAGTTTACAAAGTTGTTTAACAGAAAACATTAATAGTTGAATAAAAAATCATTGCAATTCAATGTTGAATTTCAGACTTGACATATGACTAAGGTAGTGGCAGTGCGCGAACCAAAATACAAGGAAGACCAATCTAATGGAACATACTTTCTAAGAATTACTATAGATGGTTAATTTCACATTTAACTAGTATCTATGCAGTAAGTCAGTAACAATCAGTACTTTTCGAAGAACTTTCCCAAGAAAGGGAGGGCCAATGCCCACTTTGGTCTCAACGAGACTTTATGCTTGTAACGTTGAAATTCATATTGTTGAACCAATTAGAATTTTCTTGATGAAGAGAAGAGAAAAGGATATGGTTTTGAGTGTCTTAGAATGATTACTCCAGTTGGTTGCTTTGTTTCATGGTTATTAAGGCGTCACTTAGGTGTCAAGCCGCTTGGGGCTGTCACCACAGCAGTTTGCTTTCACTTACACCCGTATGGAGTCCGCCTTGTGGCCATGGCATCACCATTGTGAAGTTAGGCATCGCATGGAAGTAAGGCGGAAGCCATAGAGGCCATCTTGACTGCGGTGAAAATGCTGGGCAAGAAAGACACAAGCAGAGAGCGCGAGTGAGGGACAAGGCGGTCCAAAAGGAGTTCCCAAAGCAAAAATGACTGAAGAGAGAGCCAGAGAGTGGGAGTCACCAAATATGAGAGGGAGCGAATGGAGCTCCAAGCGTCAGCCCCTAGTCACCGCCATCCCCATCCTCGTCAATTCTGCCGCAATGCAGCCACTCCCCCCAGGCCACCCACTCCCGCCAGGACATCCCCATCCTCGTCAATTCTGCCGCAGTGCAGCCACTCCCCCCAGGCCACCCACTCCCTCCAGGACTACCCTCAACGGCTTTGACTCCAGATCCGTCTCCACTCTCCATCCACAGCAGAAAAGCTCAACCGTCATCCCTGTTGCCGTCCACACTCCACAGCAGCACAGCTTGGCAATGCCATCCCTATCCCAGGTTTGCTTCCTCTCCCCCCTCTCTTCCACCTGTGCTCTCTCCTCCTCTCTCTTCTCCTCCCGTCTTTTCTCTGCTATGTTTTTTTCCTTCTCTGTTTTTCTCCACTTCTCTTTTTGCTGGCTCTTATTCCTCCCTCTCTGTTTTTGTTGTCTTTAACTCCTTGCTGCTTGTGCTGGCTAGCATCGAGCCTTGAGGAGCTGTGGTTGAGGACGCGTCAGACTGGGAGAAGGAAGAAGAATAATTGAAGACAATAAAGAAGAAGGGGAACGAGGCCAGTCGTGCGGCCGGTACAGCGATTCATTCAAGAAAGGGGAAGGTCAGGAGAGTGGCACTACTAGACTACTCCAGTATTTTCTATTTAGTTCTTATTTAATTTGCTGCCATACAAGGTCGGGAATTCGGGATGTGAGTATAGCGTCGCCACACCATACACCTTGAGTGGTTAGGCTGTGGTCAGGAGACTCACCACATCTCGCCTCATCTTATCACCGTGATGATTGATAATCTAGGTTTGTTTACACTCTGTATTCCAGTTCTATCAAAATAATAAGCAAACTTGTCATACTACCAAGAAACAAAGAAGTTGGGAAAAACTAAAGCTTCATGTTATCATGGTTATCACGGCGTCGTCTAGGCGATGCCTAGTCGCTGTCTAAGCGTCCAATCGCTGGGCACTGACCGCCAGGGGGGCTCGCCTCACCTTGCGACAGCCAGTTGCCCACCTGGCTGTGTCAAGCGTTGCCTAGGGCGACTAGGCGTCGACTGTCGTCGCCTGGGCGGCTCCAAGAGCAGCGGCGGATCTAGCAGCATGGGCAGGGGCGGTGGCTCCAGCGACCATCAGCAACACGAGCAAGGGCAGGGGCGGCTCCAGCGAGGCAATGACCAGTGTCGGCAGGGACAGCAGCCACGTGCTCCAACGCAGTAAAACATTTTCAAAGCTCTGCTTCATTCACCTTCGATTATCATATTTGATGATCTAGACAATGTAATTTCGGTCTCTTCAGATCCTCAAGTATATCAATCGTCCAGTTCTTCTGATTCTCTAGTAAGATACTTGGCTGACATTTTGGACAAGTACTAGGTGAGAAGGTGTTAACTATTTTTCTTTATTCACATATTATGATGTATATTACTATATTTGCTGCTACATTTTGTTTGGTCTCCTAACTATCATCTAGGTGTCCAGGCACCCCAGAGGCGACTCGCCTCGCCAGGGCACCGTGATAACAATGCATGTTACCAATTAGCTGTTAATATAAATAAATTAGTTTCAGTCTCACAAAGTTTTAACATTAGTTTACTCATTGCTTGGATTTAAAATTTACAGAGAAAAGGGCAGGGATGCATATGAGAAGTAGATGTTACCACAATCAATGACAATCCACTTCCCAGCTTGCTGACCTTCTACACTCGGCATCAATATTCTGTCAGAACCCTTCTGCTTCTGCTTTATCTAATAAAAAATAAAAGGAAAATTTCAATACCACATTGACATGACCATGTGCATGACCACAAAGGTAGAACTTTAAAGCACAGTGCATGGCCATTGAAGTGGGGCTTCAAGACTACCCATGATACACGCCAATATATCGCAAAAACATTCAAAGAAATTAGCAGGAATAACCATGAAAAAAAAGAAGATACAGAAAGGGGGAAGATAAGTATGTTCATATTTGCTTATTAATGACATCCAACACCAATTGACTAAAGGGGGAAGAAGATAAGTATGTTCATATTTGGTTATTAATGACACCCAACACCAATTGACTAAGTCGCCATTTGAGGGGCTTAGCTTCTTACTGGCTGCTCTCAGAAGCAGCTTCTCAGGAACGCTAAGCCAGCTGTTTGACAACCCCATGCTTCTTGCCCCAGCTTTTGAGGAAGAGGGAGTGGCATTGGTAGGTAACTTTGACCCAATTTTGTCCCTAGAAGCACAAGAAGCCACAAAAATCTGGCTTTGGTTTCCCTATTCAAACAGTGCTTTGGCTTCTCTAAGGAGCCGGATGGAACCAGAAATAGAATCAACAACAACACAGAAGATTATGAATCTTGCAAGAGAAAACGACAGCTAACTTTTAGTTCTTAATCTATTTGGAATTAAAGGATAAACAATTAGCCACAGATTCAAATAATCTATCCTGTAGTGTAAACTGGTACAGTGTTATGAAAACTGTATTGCACTAGCTGCTTTAACCAATTTAAATGGAGACTGATTCTTGTCTTGTCTTATTCACTAACTGGATTGCACTAGAAGTAAACCATTGGAAATTGAATGGTTATAAACTTATAATAACTAACCAATGGCTAGACAAGCATGTTTAACTTATTTCAAATTTTGTTCCTTCTTAATTTGGCAAAAAAAATTAATAAAAGACCTAATATAAAGAACTATCTCTGGCAGAAGTCCAGCACTTCAAACTCCTCATTTTCTTATGTTCACTAGTTTTGATAACCCTCTACTTGGGTATTATTTCCAACATGATATGTACTTATGTAAAAATGATTTGTTTGTTCCCTGTATCAACCTGCAATCAAACCTGCAGGCCTTTTTGGAACACAAAACTGGAAACCAAGGGCTCCCACTGGTTCAGTGGTCACTCATCTTTATCCCTTGATTTGATCATCAATATTATAACTTATCCTATTGAATACAATGTAGCAAATGACGGACCAAATGAAATTTTATCACAGCTTTCTCCATTTTAAAAATGTAAACAGCCAAATACTCCAAACCACAAGCAAGCCATGCTGAAACCATTTTCGCTCCAAAGATGAATTTGTCACTTGCAAATGCCACACAACCAATCGTGGATTAGAATAAACAAAATCTTATTTGCAATTGATGAAAATGCAAATGTGATGCCATCACGAATAAGGGCAGGACGTGAACCCTTTGGAGAAAATCAAATACACCACCATGTTCTATGCCATTTGAATCAAGTGGAATTTTTACTGAGCTTGACCATATAAAATAAACACCAGATCTAATAAAAAAAATATGACAACAATTAGGTATGCCGCAACAAATTAAACCGCTATTTCATGGTAGTCAAATCAAAATGAATCTAACCTATAATATGAAACAGAAGTCTTTAAACTGTGAACCAGAACAAAATAAAACAAAATAATCATTTCTTTCTAAGTGCACTAGAATGTTTTCATGAAAATAAATGTAAGTTGTTTCAACTGAACCAACCCCAAACCATGTAATCTCTGATTAAAACGAGAAATACACTAGGATAATTTTCTCTTTATTCGGAACCCACATTTGAGTACATGTTGGTAAGGAGGAATAGCCATGCAAACAAGTGAGGATTCAGAATCTTCATTTTCTGCATACATGAATTTTGGTGAAGTGGATCACTAGTGGTATGCACCGCTATGAAGTATGAACAACCTATTTTATTTTTGTAATACATAACATTTCAATTTATAAATCAAAACCAAAGTCTTTATACTACCAATGCACCATTTTTCGTCTTCCAAATTTCGAAGTCCAATTTCCATCCTGTCCTGATCTCCTCCACCTTTTCTTCTTCATATCTATCTTCATGTCTCTTTCTCAATAATAGATTCACAATTCACAACTTGACATGACAAAAGAGAAGACAACTATCTACTTTTATCTTCTTTTCTAATTGTATTCACTTCTAAATGAATTATACATCCACGTAAATATTATATTCAACATTTTTCTGCACCCATCTAATGTGTCGTCCATGTTAGTCACATATCCAATTTGCAGTTGTATTAATTCGCCTCCAACCAACAACTGCATTCTAATCCAAAAAATCAAGCACCATCTACACCATACCCACTTGTTCCCATCAGTAATTGAAAGTGAAAATCAAGAATACCCGGGTTTGACACGAAAGGTTCATAATGTATTGCTACTCTGTTCCACTAAATCCCTCCCAATTGGCACTAAAAGGAACCGTAAATTATCCATGTGTACAACCACATTCATTACGATGCATCAGTGACACAACATT
This sequence comes from Guadua angustifolia, assembly GCA_036346375.1. Lineage (NCBI taxonomy): Eukaryota > Viridiplantae > Streptophyta > Magnoliopsida > Poales > Poaceae > Guadua > Guadua angustifolia. The sequence goes on along the minus strand of CM070521.1, from coordinate 9,360,891 downwards.
GGATAGCCTTCGAGTCTAGGAATTGGACCAGTAAGTGGTAAAGAAGAAGATGACTCATAAAAATATACATTTTCTGAAGAATCATCAGCTGATGAGTTCACCAAACCACTATAGCAAAATTTATTCTATCAATAAAAACAAATCCTTGGACCCTACAGAGATTCCTGGAGAGAACTTCAGCTGCTTAGCTAATAACATACTTCTAGATTATTAATGGATGCAAAGCAATCAAATTGAATACTCACTAGTTACAATCACAACATATTAACACGAAAAATGGCTCCTTGCAATCAAGAATCTAGTCCAAATCCTACAATTAAGAGTATAGTAATCACCAATAATCACCTACTCTATGCGGGAGGGGGGGGGGGGCGACGTGCCTTGTAGAGCATAGCCTGGGCGATGTTGCGTACGTGCCAGTCGGAGCGGCCGGTGGCGACCACCATGTAATCAGCGCAGGCGCCGCCGTGAACCCCGCACTCGCCGACGGGGAACACGCGCACGTCCCCCGCCCGGACGTCGCGCAGCACCTTCTCCACCTCCGAGAGATCCAGAAGCTCCGCCTGCCGCGCCGGCGAGGCGCTGGCGGAGGAGAGGAAACGGAGGATATGCGACGGCGAGCGCCATCGGCCAAGGGCTTGGGATAGCACAGCGGAGAGCATCAGCGACAGCGCCGGCAAGGTTTTTTTTTCCTTTTCTTTTCCCTTACCGAGGAGACCGAATTGAATTTGAGGGATGGCACTGAAGTGGACGGCGCGGACGCCGGATCTGGACGTGGACGAGGACGGCCGAGGATGGACCGACGGAGCTGGCTCGGCGCGGACTAGGAAGCACTGGCGCGGACGAGAAGGAGCGCAGCGAGGAGCTCGGCGAGGACGGCGCTGCGAGGGGGAGGCAGGGGAGCTGAGAGATTTCAGAATTTGCCATCTTTAAAATTCGTTTTTTCGGTATTTGACACCCTAACTCACTGTCATAGACTCAGATGAACCCACATATCATACACAGGAGCTAAAAGGCACACGAATTGAGTGTCATTTTCTAAAACTTCCCGCAGAGAGCTAATGCATTTGTGTTTAGTTGATTGAATATAATTATTTAGTATAGGATAAGATGGTGTAGATTTTTAAAATATTTTTAAAAAAAATCTTAAAATATTCTAAAAAGATACTGTACTATCTCGTACGAAAAATTTGGCCGAACCAATCGGTCCAGGACAAAATCATTCACTCGCACTATCTCTCAAACTAAGCTCATCCCTCAATCCAATCTCATTCTTTCAACCAAACATCATCTCGTACCATTCTGTATCATTTTAGCAACCAAATAAAATCTTGTATCATTCTATTCAGCCAACCAAACACTCTCCCTGTACCATCTCATCCAGTATCATCCCATCCATCCTATCCCATTCATCCTCGTACATACAACCAAACGCACCCTAAAAATGTCATGGTCTGTTTTAATATTTTTAATTTATTTATAAATATTTTATAAATATTACATGTAGTTGTTTTTCTATTAACATGTTGGTATTACGGGCAAAAACCTCATTGCACCATTCTCTCAAAATTAGAGCTCTCACTCATTCTAAATGGAAGATCCTCCGTAACTATGTAACGTACAATTTTGTCTCTAGCTACATCGGCATTGCATACTCATGTGCTTACCGAACCATCGGTGTTAAAGTTGAGCTGTGTCTCTACGCACTTGCCCGCCCTCCATCCGACCAATATTTTCCTCAAGCAATTTTTCATGTGTCTCTTCAGATAACATGTTCCCCCGCATGCACGTACAAATAGTTTAGCTTGACAGTATTTGCAAACAGCATACACTACCTTACATCCGTCCACATTTTCGACAGTTTTGTCCATATGTTGCTAGCAACATGCGCGTTGACTGCCGGATATGGACGCTTGTGCTGGCTGCATCGATATATCGGGCTATGTGTTCCGTGTGGATACCGACACCCGTCTAGGATATACCGAGGTAGCTGCATCCAAGCTCGGTGCACCCGAAATATATGAGGCATCCTCGATGCCGTGCGCGCCGTTCAGATGGCGGTCATCCATGCCGTAGTCTCCCATGCTGGGGAGAGTTGACGTGGATCGATCTTCTCATCCTGACGAGGGGGACTTCGAGAGTGCGGACGTGCTCTCCTGCTCTTACTCTTGCAAAATATTTTATTTCACGACCGGAGAGGAAAAAAAAAGAAAGCAATTAGAGATAGATGTGCTGATGTGCAGAATATGCTGAAAAAAAATGAGTAAGAAGAGCAAGCGCGAGAGAGATGTGTAGAACAAATGAAAGCCGTCCCCTATCTTTATGACGCGTCTCTCTAATTGCCTGTTGCAAATTTAAATTAGGTGCGGGCAATGGAATGAAAAATTGAAAGTAATTTTATGTCATGTCACATATCGCATCTTTGTTCCGCTGTCTTTGCAAATTCAAATGAGGTGTTGCCGCACGCTCGCACATGATGAAAATTGAAGAGCGCGGGACGAATATGACAAAGCAACTTTATATCTTTCAATACTTTATATTAATTTTAGTCATCTTTTTCACACCATGCTGTCTCGGAGTGGAGAGACCGAGAGAGACATTGAATACATTAGGTGTGTGATCTTGCGTTCAAGTACATCAGGCTCAGACGCATGATTCCCTCGAGCTAGCTTTTTTCCGTGATTCACTTGAATGGCCGAGCAGCCTAAACAAAAAGTTTTTTCTCTCTCTTTTCCCGATCTTCTCACTCTCTCTGTTTTCCTGCAGGAGACCTGTGCCCCTTTTGTTTCCCCCCTTTTCGCTTTTTCTCCTGAGCCAGTCTCAATTTGTCCCCCTGACTGCCCGACTGCCTCCTCAGGCTCCGCCCCACGCCGTAGCCCCTCCTCACTCCCCCTCAAGACCGGCGCAAGCCGCCCCTCCCTCCTCTCGCTCTCCCTCCCACAGCGCAGCGTGCCTTCCCTCCCCTCCCCGCACTGGCTCTTCCCTCCTCGCGAGCCCCTAGGTTCCCCCGCCGACTGCTCTCCTCCCTACCCACTGGACGCCGGCCTCCTGCAACCCATGGGTTCCCCCGCCGACCGCACTCCTCCCTCTGATGCGAGGCGACGGCACGCGAGGCGGCTCGGTGGCCACGGCACGAGGCGGTGCGGGAGGTGGCCACGCGCGAGGCAGTTAGTGGCTCGGCGTGGCCCAGTGCGAGGCGACTCCCTTGCGGTTCGGTGTCTTCCTCTCCGTCGGCCCGGCCACATGCCGCACGCGCTACAGTGGGACCTACCGCAGGCCATGTTGTGCACGGGCTGGCGTGCTGTGCCTCGGCACAAACGTGCTATTTCAGGCTGTGTCGCACAGAGCGCATCCTAGACTACCGTGCCGGCCAGCCCGCCCACTAGCCCGATTGGCAGGCCTGGCACAGCTCGGGCAACCATGCCATTCCAGCCCAACCTATTTAGAATAGTTACATATGGGGCTGTGGGTCGGGCTAGGCCAGGCGTACCTCGTGCCGGCCCAAAATGATCCGATCTAGTGCCCACCTCTACCCCCAACCTCTTGTTGGTTGCACTGTAACCTTACCAACCGAGCCAACATAGTTTTATAAATGTATTGTGTAAAACACCTTATAAGCATTTCGACCGAAATTTTTTATCTCGCCCGTTGCCGAAATCTGAGATCTCGTCGAGATTTTGAACGCTGGGATGAACTCATGAACTAAAATTACAATAGTGCACAGTCCTTTGGTACCAATTTATTACTCACACATCTACTTCAGCTAGCCTTCTACCACGTTATGCTCATGGTATGGCAAGAGGCAAGGTCATCTATTTATAAAGGTTAAGGACCATTGGATTCTTGATATTGTAAAGATTATGGATCGTGATGTAAAATATCTAGAACATCTACACTCTTCTTATAAAATATCTTGATATTAGAAACTTTTCTAAATTATGTAATTAGTTATTCTAGAGTACTCTCTAGGAAATATCTTGATTCATGCGTTGCTGGGAGTAGGGGTGGCAATTGTACCCGCGGGTTCGGGTACCTGCGGGTTTTGCACTTGATCGGGTCGGGTTCGGGTTTTAAGTTTTACCCGCGGGTTTTTCGGTTCGGGTACCCGAAATTGGTTCGGGTCGGGTTCGGGTTTTAATTTTCACCCGCGGGTACCCATCGGGTACTCGAAATATCGCATATACCCATCTGCAATTCGGTTTAGGGTCCGATTTGGTGCCGTCGGATTTAGGGTCGATTTGGTGCCGTCGGGTTCGGCTCGGGTTTTTGGGTTCGGGTTTCTTATCGGGTCGGATTTTGCAAAACCCACACCCGACCCAACCTATTGCCACCCGTATTACACAAACCCATCTGCACCCGGTTGGTTTCGCACCACGGTTCAGTATAGATTTTACCCGATATGGTATTCGGGTTCGGGTCGAGTTTTTCAATTCGGGTTTCGGGTCGGGTCGGTTTTTGTAAAACCCGCACCCGACCCGACCCGTTGCCATCTCTAGCTAGGAGTCTTCTAGATTTTGCATTGCCACCGTCCAACAGCTGCAATTTTTGGCTGGAGTCTGCAAAATGTCCTATAATGTTGTAACAAACCTTTAATCCAACCCTCGAACCATTGCCCCATAAAAAGTCATCTATTTCATCAATCATACTACACTAGGTAGAGCCGCGTGCAACGCCACGTCGTGTGAATTTTGGTTCGGAGTCCTTTTTGCGGAAAAAACTATAGGAGAACCTAAATGTAATTTTAGTTTTTTGGAGGTTTTTTGAAAAATAGGTTGGCTAGGAGCCATCGGCAAATTTGTAGAACCTAATTTCCTTTAAAAAAACCGGTGGAGGTCCCGGCAGTGAATTTGCGAAACCACGCGGTCTTTTAAAAAAAACGGTGGGACGACCTCTACACAATTTTGGGATTGTTGGGGATGTTTTCACCAAAAAAAAAAAAAGTGATGTGGTGACCTTGCCCTAACGCGACTTCTATCCGGCGTAAGAGATAGTATATTTGTCAATATGGTTGGAACTTGGAACTAAAAGTACTTAAGTGAAAAATATGCACCTTGATTTCGTGAAACCCTTGAAGGCTCCAAATGAATTCCTTTTGTGCCAGATAGAGAATATACATAAATTCTTTCATGATTTTTTGAAATTTTTCCCATTTTGTTCTAGCCGCAGGGAGACCATTTTACAATATTTTGCACTGCCACAATTTTTAAAAATTCCTCATGCTTGATCATCATACATATGAACTTTGAATTCTATATAAATATTTTTTTTTGCTTGTAGTGGTATTATTTATTCAAAATAACTGTTTCTACATGTTGCCATCACAACCAACTTGCTTTAAATTCTCAATCTATTTTTTAAAAATCCATAGCAATGCACATACAGGGTTTAGTAGGAGTATACCATGAATATTACATTCTAATTTTCTTTCTAAATTTTGCAATGCTATACACACTGTTTTAGCATCCTGCTGGGCTTTCGCCACAGTCGCAGCCATTGATGGAATCAACTTCATTTAAACGGGAAATCTTGTTAAATTATCAGAACAACAATTACTGGATTGTAACAACTGGACCAATTATGGTTGTGCTGGTGGTTATGTGAGCAAGGCATTCGAATAGGTTAATGCTCAATGGTGGCATCGTTGCTGCGGCTCTATATCCTTATATTGCCAGACAGCAACGTTACAGGCAGATCATATGATATGTCAGAATCAAAATATAATTTAAATAAGCTAGTGTTGTTGTTGTTGTTGTTGTTTGCAATTGAAATTTAAATAATGTTTGTTCCATTTTGTGTAGTGATGTAGTCTACGGTAATCACTATTGATGGCTATGAGCACGTGCAACCGAACAGTGAAAAGGATCTAAAATGTGCTGTCGGTCGGCAACCGGTTGTTGTTCTTGTCAATGCAGATAAAAATTTTCTTAGATACTAAGGTTAGTGATCTAACCTTTGTTTGCAGTTAGATCACCATTTTCAGAATGTTTTAATTTTTTTTTTTGAGTGAAATACAGTAGGATAGTCTCATACTGTGATAATATATTAATATAGGAAGAACAGGCATACACAAAAATAGTTACGGGCCAAAAGAACTGAAAGCAGCTAAAGAAAAAACTGAATAGATTAAATAGATTCTAGCTAGGAAATGATTGTTGGTTTAAGCTCCTCTTTTACTCTATACAGATGTAGAGTAACTTACTCAATAAAACATCTTTTGCAAGCAGTAATCAAAGGAGTTGTTTGTTCAAAAATCCTCCTATTTCTTTGTTTCCAATTCAGCCATGAAGCAATGACAACGATTTCCATGAAAAAGGGCTGTCGAAACATGTGTCTGGCCTGCTGGATCATGTTGGAAATATCCAAGTTTTGTATCCCAACTATTCCTAGTACCATCCATCATGATTTACTAAACGGGCATTGAAAAAACAAATGAAGTGAAGTCTCTTCAGTCCTATGAGGACATAAAACACAGTAGAAATCATCACCCGTGTGAAAGTGTCTTCTGAGCAGCATATTTTTAGTATTAAGTCTGTCATTGAGAAGAAGCCTGCAGGCAAAGACCTTTAATTTCATAACACATTTGCATTTCCAAATCCATTTGATAGTAATTTCTGAATTCATGAGATGAAACTGATGTCTATAGTAATTCCTGTATGTGTAGATCTCAGATCCTAGGATGCAATTCCAAACATCCTTCTCTGAAAGTACTCCTGAAGTTATTTGTTTTCATCAAAAGCTTCGACAGAAAGGGGCAAGTGAAAGAGATCGTGTGGATCTGTATTCTGAAAGTACTCTTGAATGTCTTGATTTCTAACGTAGGAAAAGAGCCTTGGTCCTTCCGAAAGACCAAAACATGTCCTGTTCGAACTTGTCCATCAGCTACACCCCTAAATTCGGTTGATAACCGCATAATGTCCCTTCACCAGAATGTGGGATTTGATTCCTGTAGTATCTATTCCAATCTAAGTGAACCCAAGGGATAGAATGTTATAGAATTTGCGCATATGCTTGAGCAGAAGAGCCTTATTTTGAATTTCCAGGTGTATCACTCCTAAGCCTCCTCTATCCTTCGGTTTACACAGTTATCTCTCAAGATGCTAGAGATTTAATTTGCAACTTACATGTAGGCCACCAGATCCTCTCCAAAGTCAGCTTTGTCGTGTTCAAGCTTGGATCTGAGGCCCTTGCAACGAGATCTGCCTGTTCCACCAAGTCGCGTTGCCATCTGGCCATCGGAGCACCGTGCGGTTGGTCGTTGTCTTCGTCCCGGTAAGCCGCCGCCGTCGAGTTCGCCACTGTCTTTCGTGTTAGCCTCATCCGTCCGATCTAGTATGAACCGTCAGGATAGTGCCACACGTCACCACCTCGCGTCACCTCGTCATCAACCAATGCCACCGTACCTCAGCCGTTAGATCTAGAGCGAACGGTCACGATAGCGTTGCGTGTCGTCGCTGCATCTTGCCATGTGCCACCACCACATCGCACCGTGTGTGCATGCTGGTGTCAGCGTGTGATGTCATCCCCGACGTCAGCCTTGCCACCGATGAAGCTTCCGTGTGGACTAGATGCACCATAGATAATACACTGTTCCATGGACCAGGTCCATAGACTCGTGGTCCCACTAGTCCGTCCGATAGATTTATTTTTAGATTTACTTCTATTTGGGTAATTAGATTAATGATGCCAGCATGACGCCATAAATCGAATTTCTTTTAGAAATTTAATTCATCTGAAAATCAATATTCAAAGTGCCGTCAACATTGCGCAATAATTAGAATTTACAGTAGAAAAATAATTCATTAATTAGGATTTATTCTTTTTTAGTATTTCTCTTTTATTTCAAAATTCTGCGAGCCTTTTTTTCCCTCATAGAGCTGTGATTGAGATTATTCTAGTTTCTAAAAAATTATAAAATTAAACTCTATTTAATGATGAATATTATTTAATTTTTAGAGAATGTTTTCTATCTATTTTTTATATTTATTTGTTGTTCTTTCTCGATACATGTAGACATCGAAGTGCCGGGATTGTATGAGAGTGAAGTATTGATTCAAGAGCAAAGTCTAGAATAGGAATAGGAGCTTTTCCAAGGTGAGTTATGCTTTGATCATGTTGTACACAGTTTTCAAAAGTTATATTGTAATTCAAAGTATAAATGTTTCGAGTAATTTGGAATTAGTTATTCAACCTAATTGAATTATACCTACTTTACCATTTGTCACCTTAGAATTGATCATTACTAGTTGGTAGCTATTAAATACCAACGTGGGTTGGTTAGCTCGTGGTTAGTGTGCTTAGCCATGCAACAAGTTGTTGATATCATTTTGAAAGTGTAAATTCAATTTGACTAATGGAATATGGAACCTGTTTTTAGAAAAAAGATGTGCCATGTATTGTTACACAGTGATATTGATATTATTGATGGCACGTGTTGCATGATTATCAACTTTGGTGGTAAAATAATTTAGATTGCGGTATGTGGCAAAAGTTGTGAGCTATGGTGGACCAGTGTATCATTACGTTGACATGTTGATGTGTCGATGAGTGAATGAAAGTGATGAGTGGTGATTATATGTGAGTGGATGATGGTTACTATGAGTGTTTGGAAGTTTTACCTCGGTCAATTAAGGATTTAACCTTGCAAGCTTTTGAATTGAGCCAAACATGCAACCATATGCTTGGAATATGATGGACCAATCTAAGTTATTTAGTGTTGACATATTGATATCTCAAGAGGAACCACACAATGTGTGCGGTTGGGGGAGGATGTCCATGCGGTGGTCTCACATTGATTCAACAATAAGTCCCTCTTATTCTTCTTCTCAGTGTGAGGGAAGGATAGTGAGACCAGCCTTATCGGGAGAATCTACATGCTCGGATAAAGTTTTCGAAAGGTTTTGTTATGATCTTTTTAGTCGCACATCGATGGGTACATGTAATAGCTGAAAGTATAAGATTGATCATATCATATGGGTAAAACGTATAACCTCTACAGAATGTCAAACCCATGAGAAACTTCATCAATGGGTACGTGTAATAGCCGTGTCCATGGCATTGAATAATGCTAAAAAATTACAATCAGTGGCTAGATTTTATGAATAAAATGTGGGAAGGGAAGCAGTGTGCCAAAGAAAGTAATGGAAATTGATTTAGGGTCGTGTGCCAGTTACTTTGTGAAATAACCGAAAAATTTACAATTATCGTTATTTGGTTTTCTGTCTTTTCAATCAATTTATAGTATTCAATTGAAAATACTGCTTTGTGCAAAATAACCATATCAGCCATTCTTTTAGAATAAGCTTTGCTTGTAGTTATAATATACTAGTATTCTGTATAAAATTTGTTGAGTGCTTTATATACTCATCCTTACCATAATTAGAGCGGTAAAAAAAGCTCGAAGTTCGCGAGCTACTCGAGCTCGGCTCGCGAGAGGCTCGGTTCGAGCTCCGAACGAGCCGAACTTGAACTCGAGCTAGAGCTTGCAAGCTTAACCGACCCGAGCTCGAATAGCTTGCAAGCCTACTTGAGCCTGGACCGAACTTCCTTGAGCCGAGCTTGTTACTGAGCCTGCTGAGTTTTCCAGAATTACCGAGCTTACTCGAGCTTACCGAGTTTAGTAAAGCCGAGCTCGAGCCTACTCGAGTTTGAACCGAGCCGAGCTTAAGTCTGGGTCGAGACTCGGACCCCAACTCGAGTTCGGCTCGAGCTTGGAGGGCCAGGCTCGCTCGAGCTCGGCTCGTTAATAGGCCTAGCCACAATAAATCCATCAGTTGAAGAGAATCTACACCTGTGTTAGAGGAGTTCTACGAGAAGGCGATTGTTTAGGAGTCGAATCTTGTCAGATACCTATGACATATTGATAGGATTCACCGATATTTTTATTTTCACTGTTGAATATTTACTTTGATTCAGAGCCATTGATGTCTAATAAGTGTAAGGTTGATCCTAAAGTCATTCAACTATCTCTTATTCAATATATGACATCTTTTAATATGCTTATGCTCTATGTGATTATAATATTATATCTATATTGTAACTGTATGCATTAGTGTAATCCTAACTAGTGCACAATATAAGAGTTTGAACTTTTATATTCGAGTCTCGATAAAAGCTGTGGCCACTTCACACTTAGATCATCATGAGGAACTTCATCGCTAGGTACGCCTGATACTGCAGCTCGAGAGGCTCCAGATGGATCGTGTAACCTTTGGAATAGCTTACAAACGGAGGAGGTGCAATAATGCCCTCGTTGGAGTCTTGGAGACCACATGTTATTGGAAATTCAGGAGGCGTCACGAAAATCGTCTAGTCTGTGATGTTGCTATTGGAAAGTTGGACAAGACATGTTGGTATTGGATTTTTGGAAATTTGCAAGGCATAACACAAACTTCACACAAAACTTCACTAGAGTCGGCCAGGGTTAATAAAATTGGTATGGATAAAATCTTACGAAATTCAAAAATATCGAGCCAAAAATCGGTCAAAAACTGTCAAAAATCTTAGAGTTTCAAAATAAAAAATTTTGAATTTTTTTTCTTAAAAAATTGACCGTTTTCATGGAAAATCGACGCGTTAGTTGAACTTTTTTTGCAATTGATTTTTTGAGCGATTTTCGTATTTTCGGCCGGTTTACATCGAGCAAAATTTTCTGAATTTTTGATTTTTTTTTTGAATTGACCGGTTTATCAAGCAATTTTAGAAACCGAACCTGATACAGCAAAAAAATCATGATTTTTTACAGATTTTCGTCGATTTTACGAACCTGATCGGCCCACTCAACCCATGCCACGGCCTACCAGCGGCTGCCTCAAGCCCAGCATTATGCAGCGACCGGCGATCGCACATAGGCGGGCCTATTAGCATGCGGCACCTTCACGTGCTCCGTCGTCAAGCCCTCAGCTGCGGTGCCTTTCACAGAACACATGTACTGCTCATCCATGGAAAACAAGCAGCCGAACAGAAATTTCTGCCTTGTGTCCCCATACCTTTTTTTTTTTTTTGACGGAGAAACAGTAGAGGAGGCCACTCATGCGCTGCGCGAAGCCAGCGTTCTTGCCAGCTGCGCCGAACGCCGGGCCGGCGAGGCGAGTCTCGCCCTCGCTCACCAACCGGGCGTTGCCCGGCTCGCTCCCCGTACCCATTGATCGAGGGCGATAGTAGGCGATGCATCAGTTGTTGTCTAAGGGTCTATTTGTTTTAACTTTAGATTCTCTAAAAGCTGATTCTGGATTGTAGTTGTAGAGAAACTGATTCTCCAAGAGCACATATGAAGTGGATTGTGGATTCTAGTGTATATAGGTGAGCTGGATTGTGAGAATCGGATTCTAGAATCAGGCTGTTTGTTTCTGATTCTGCTTTTAGAGCCAGAATCCAGAATCAAAAGCTAAAACAAACAAGACCTAAATACCTTGCAGAGTCATTAATTAAATATCTAAATACCTTGCAGAGTTATTAATTAAAAAAATAAAACTTATTGACTGCAAAAAAAATAAAACTTATTGCGCAGTCACTCTTGTAGAATAGTAGCCTACCCACCGGCTGTTAAAGCCATGTAGTGTTGTACACTATGGTATTAATTCAATTCAGACCAACTATATATCATAAAATTTTCCTTTTACAGATAGTGCATGAGAAAAAAAAATAAACATTTTCCATCTGCAAAATTTTAACTGTGCTTTATACATACCAATCTTTCTACCTAGTTTCCTCTTAGATTGAGTGTGAGTCCCCTGGCTGGCTGGGTGACTTATGACTTTGATTGGTTCGCTAATAAACAGTGACCCCTGCCGTCCTCCTGCTGGTCCCTTTGTAAGTTAAGTTGGTTAGCTGAAAGAAGGAAAAAAATTGCTCACAAATTTGCTCCCAAACCAACAGCCGAGGCGCATGTATAATAGTTAGACCTCTATAAGCTTTGCCATCTAGTATTTTGAATGATTCGAACAAGGGAGAAGAATAAGATTGAGTGTAGCTGTATCTTCACGAAGAAATGATCCAAGCCCATAAATTTAGGATATATAGATATTATAAAACACTGTTGTATAAGTTATTATTTATAACAAACTCTTTTTCATATCATAATTAAAAGATTATGGAGTTCTATAGAGACAAGGTTAACAAACAAACTATTGTGAAAGGAGAGGTGTTTCCATATTTTTCTTTTTTACAGTTGCATAAATATTAAAGCATGAACGAAAAGCAGACAATGACTACTTACCCCTTCGTTTGCTTCAAGATTTGCGCAACTTATATTGTGAGGGAAAGCGTATTTAGTTTTTTTTTCTCCATGTAACATGAAAACAACTGTCGTATCTACTATTATACATGCTCTAACATGTTCATAAAATTTCCAATTCCAATGTGCAGGTCTAAATTAAGGGGGCTGTTTGGGGGGCTGTGTTTCAGCTTTAAGCCAAAAGCCCCCCTAAACAGTAGGGCTGCAAAGCAGTTAAGAAGCTAAGCCACAGTAAAAGTACCTCCAAAGTTGCAGCCGTTGGAGAGGAGCTTTACAGTTATAGCTTCGTTCGACTGCCTCCCACCTCACCCCGCTCACTTCGCCTCCCTCCTTGCCCCGCTATCTCCCTGCCCGGTCGCCTCCCCGACTCCCTCCGACTTGGCGCTGCCTCGCCGACTCCCTCCCCCAAAAGCCACAGTTATAGCAACCAATTTACCAAACGACATAACAAGAAAAGTTACAGTTGTTAGTTACATCTGCTTTACAGTCCAGTAAACCAAAATGTAGCTTTTCAGCTCAGCCGCAGCCCTCAAAGCAGCCCTAAGGCTTGCCTGTCCATTCCATTCTCCCTGATGCATGTGGAGCTTAGGCCGGCATCACTCCTATGCCTGATGGAGGACTAACATGCCTCTCTAGGGTTATATGTGGGTGCTCGTGTTGCCCTTACAAGAATAAAAGTCAAGCCCTTATTCTCATAAAAATAGAAGTAGAATAAAAGACACGTGATTTAGTTTCGAGCTTTTTTTTCTTAACTCTATCGATTTAATACAAATTGTAGATGATGATGAGTTCATCGTCGTGTCGATCTCCGCAGCATATCTAAACTTCCCTGGATACCAGTCGTACTCAAGTCGGTTTCCTTGTAACAAAAGTGATCAAGTCCTTCCTAGTATGGAGATATCCCCTCCGCGTATATCTTATCCCATAAAATTGAGCCCGTAATATCTGGATTTTCTATATGCTTGGTTGAGCATATATGATATAGTCTTCATGTTTTCGGTACATACTCATACCCTATATTTAGATATTCGATAGCTTCACGAAGGACTAACATGCCTCTCGATAAGTGGGTTGTATGTCGGTGCTCGTGTTGCCCTTACAAGAATAAAAGTCAAGACACGTGATTTAGTTTCAAGCTTTTTTTCTCAACTCTATCGATTTAATAGTAGTAGTTCATAAAAATCAGTTCCTACCCTCTATTTATAAAAAGATAGAGAACTATAATATTAATAAAAAGAGAAAAACTACAAAACGCTATATCATTGGCTACCAAACAAATGAAACAATAAATCATTGTTAGATTTAAGCTCTCACCACCCTATGCACGGTTTCCCTCTCAACTATATAAATCTTATCAACAACTAAACTATCTTTCACTTCTCTCTCTTTCTCTTTCTCTTTCTCTCTCTCCGTGTAGAGAGCGATGATGCATAATGAAGTAGGAGCAGCACTATCCTCCTCCTCCTCCATAGCCTTGTCGGACTTGCTTCGCCTTTGTGTGGTACCGCCACGGAAGGACGAGGGCTTAACCAAGCGATTGTTGCCGTGATCGAGGGTGAGGAGATCCACGAGATCCATTGCCACCATGTATTCCATCAAGCTTGGTGAGAGCAGCACAGGCCCTTTACCACCTACCTCTGTCTCTAGATATAGAGATAGGAGGCGATGTCGAACCCAGGAGTAACACCCTTAGATTATCTGTGTATACTGTATTAGTTCAAGAAAAGCTAGCACACACAGTAAACAAAGTTAACACCACAACAAATCATACAAAATTTATTTATTTAATTATCAGAGTTTTACAATATGTGGCTTACAAGCCAGCTAAAGATGTAGCAACGGAAGATAGAAAGAAATAGTATAGCCCAGTAAATCTGTTATAGGCAATCAACTAGGGTAGTAGCCTAATAGTCAAGATCCTCACCACTAAAGAAGTGCTCCTCCTTTAAAAACAATACATAACACAAGGTGAGTACATAAAGTACTCACAAGTCATAAATGAAATGCAGTATTAATGTAGGATCACAAAGTAATATATAATAGAGTTAATTTGAGATAGAGCAATACTTTTAAATACATAAGTAATTTTGAAGGCATAACTGATGCTGCAAAATAGATTTTTAAACCATTTTCAGCATGAAATCCATCCCAGAGCTCATCTCAATCTAAATCACATTTTCACTTTATTTTGAATAATACCAAGAAATGAGTTTTATATCAAAAGCATCTTTATTTGGCTTAAATTCCCTAAAGATCCTAAATTCAGATTTAAACATGTTTAAACCATTTACTATATAGCACTAGTTAATACTATATTAATGTACCAACTAGTGAATTTTTTTAAGATGACAAAGGCATAAATATTTCAATGTCAAATAAATTCATAACAACCAGGAAATAACTATATATATTTAAAATTGGGATTTAAATTACATTGATAAAATTATGCATACAGTAGCTTAAATAAAAATATATTTTAAACCTGAGATCAATATGATCAAGGGTGTAACTTGCCTTGCTCTAAGTACTAGTGCTCAAGGTCAATGGTCTGGTACTCTTTTGGCGGTCTAGAATCTAAATGTTGAAAATAGCTAAATTTAGATAAAATGCAAAACTGGTATAAATAAGTATATTAGGATTTTGGACGAATTTAGGAAGAAAAATAGAGTTAGGACGAGCTCCTAAAAGATTTAATCAAGGAAGAAGAAAGGAATTTTTTAGGATTTCTAGTTTATTTTTGTCGGGGATTGGATAATTTTCATAAGGACCAAAATACCCTAGCAGCCAGCTTTGACCAACCATACATACCTTTGGATAGTGTCCCTAAGGGGTACCGTCAGATAGTCTGGTTTGTGGGTCCACCCCGACTATGCCCAAGCTCAGGAGAACGCAGTGGTCGGTCAGAGCTAAGGAGAATTCTCGAACATGATCAAAAGATCATGCTCGGTCCATAACGACGATGTGGCGATAATTACGCCATGGTCTAAGACTATCATGCCACGATCTGGGACCATTATGCCCACGACAGGATGTGGCGAAAATCAAGGATGCGGTTACAGCCACGGTTAATGCAATAATGACGCATTATTCGGCCGCAATTACTTCGATCATCTATAAAGACCCCTCCGGTAGATCGGTAAAGGGGCATGACAACAATCAAACAAAGAGCACACTCACAAGCTTTTCTGTAAGAATTCAGCGCATATAATAAGATCACTGGAGTAGGGTTATTATCTCTGCAGCGAGAGGCCCAAACCAGTATAAACCCTATGTCCATACTCTGTTATTTCGAGAGCATTCTTCAGATGTAAACCCTTCACAGGAAACTGCTTTGGTTGACCCCTTATTCAACAAGTAAACTCGGCGAGGGCCTGTTTCCCAAACGTCGACAATTTTTCTAAAGAAAATCTAGATTATTGCACAATCATGATGTAAGTGGCTGATTTTTGAATTTTTTTGGTGAGGTTTTGGCAAAGTGGAAGAGAGCATCATGTAAAACATGGTGTTGCGATGCCGGTGGTGTGGTCGGTTGCGATTGGAGAACTTGCATGACGGCAAAAATGGCGACGAAGCGAGGTTTGGCTAGCAGTGAACAATGAGCTTGATAAAACGAAGCGGTGGGGGAAACTCCAAATAGATTAAGGGTTTTTGTTAGCAGTGCCCTGTAACACATGGTGGCTCGAAAGATATTGTTAGAAACAGACCGAGGCAACGTTGATGGAGTTGGAGCATTTCGGCCAGCGTTCGGGATGACATTTGAGCGCAACTCATTCTAACAAATTGAGCGAGAGAGAGGGAGAGGGGGAGAGAGAGAGACAGAGGTTGGGAGTGGGCAAAATGGATCGAGTGTGGAATGGCAATCACGGTTTCTCCCTTTTATAGCATGAGAGGGTCAATGGAGGAGGATACATAACGGCGAGAAACTCGGTGGCCAGTGGCATTAATGGAGGTGTTACCCGATGAAATGCGCACCAACGCGAGAGGAAATGGCCGAGTTGAGATCCGATAGAGGTAGGGACTTGATTGCGCACTTAATGGAGAAGAAACGGCTAGGTTTTTAGGATCTCATGCATGCGGCCATTGCAGTCGGCTCTGGCTCAGCTCTTGTGCAGGGGAAGGAGAAGAAGGGTGGAGGAAGCCTGGGCTAGGCTAGTGCGGGGGAGAAGGGGAGAGTAGTGGATTAGCTGAGCCATGTGGGAGGGAGAAGGAAAGGCCAGCGGCTCGAGCCGGGGATGCAGCCAGGTAAGCTGGAAAGAATGGGCTTCGGCCCAAGAATACTTAAGAAATTTTAAATTATTTCAAATTTAAATAATTACAAAAATTCAAAGAAGCTTTTAATGAATATCAAACAGGGTTTAAAAATTTAGGAAATTTTTTTAAAAAAAATCCATGAGGCATTTTAGACTTAATAAAATTATTTTTAATTTATATTTGATTTTTATTTTTATAAGAAATTACTTTTCATTTTCTAAAAATAGGAAAGACCTTTTTAAAATCCAGAAAATACTAGAAATCAGAAATAATTATTAGAAAATCCAGAAAATTGAATTATTGCCTGAAAATTCATAAAAGCTAATAAAATAACATTTTAATTTTCATTTTTACCCTATATTTTTGTAAATAAAACTCAGTGATGTTACACGACGACACGGCTTGGAACACATGGATCCAGCGGTAGCGTGGTGTAGAGTTTAGGCCTAAGCTGAGGAAGAGAGAGAGAGATGGAGGTAGGGATGGCAATGGGGACCTGTTCTCGATCCCCAGCTTGGAACACATGGATCCAAATTTAGTTTAGTCCAATTTAGTTATTAGATTGCAAACATATTCTCCGCCCATCATATTCACATTTTCATAAACGGTAATCTTCAATGAATAGATTCTTTTTTCCTTGTCTTAGGCTATAAGCTAAGGATGGGTCTCGACGGGCCCGATACCCGAATCGAGGGATGGACGGGATTTTCTCTGAGGAAGAGAGAGAGATGAAGAGGCACTGGAGGCTTAGTGTGGAGCTCGAGCACATATTTGGCAACGGACGACATCAGTCGACTCCGTAGTAACGACGATAGTAGTGGACGGAGCTAGAAAAGAGGGTGCGTTAGCAGCGCTCGGTAGCGTGGTAGTACCATTGTAGCCAGATGAACTCACTGAAATTAGCTAGAAATTCTTGAAACTTGTTTGAAACATATTGAAATTTGTTGAAACTTTTTGGTTTCACCAACTTGTTTGAAACCTATTGAAACTTGTTACGAAGTCATAGGTTGAAACTGAGTTCTAAAACCTAAAACTCGTTAAAAATGTAGTTTGAAATCTTCTAAAAATACATAAAACATTTCAAATATTCCCTTAAAAATGCTGAAAATGTAATAAATTTGCTGCTATACCGTTGCAATGGTTACGTTTTTACTCGCTGTCCCGGTAAAAAAAAAAGTATGTAACTGACTAAGGTAATGGACCGTACTATCCCCGCGAGGCGAGCCTGATTAGTTAGATATATATAAATTTTACACACCATCCGGCTCTCGGGCGGGCCGATACACAACAATGTACAGCAGATACCGCCCCAGCCTCAGCTAGAGGGAGCAGCAGTGCAGACTGCTCGGCCCCAGGGCAAAGTATATCCGACGGACAGCACAGGTCCACGCGTCCCGCTAGTAGTAGTACCAGTCCCACGGTACCACGCGACCAACCGTCCGGCCGCTCAGCCTCAGCCCCTGGCAGACATGCATGCCGCAAACTTATCTCCCGACCCCACAAGTCAGCGAGTGTATTTGCAAATTTTACCTCGCTCGCAAAAAGAAAAGGCAGTCCAACCACTGGGTGGGGTGGGTCCCATCTGGGCTGACACGTACGTGCGTACGTACAGCCAGGCCAGCTGGACAGCAGCACTGCACGGCTTGGCTTGGATGCTACCGAGCGAGCCGCACCCCTCCCACGGCGCGTCACACAACGTCGTCCAGCGTATGACATGTCGGCTCCACCGTTTGGGGCCCCGCAACTCAGTCTAACAGAGCATCGTACGGCTGGCGCTAGTAAGTGAAAGAGGTCGACACCGATGATAGAAACGTGGAGAGAGGGAGGCTCGTACAGCGAGAAGCGCTGCTTCCACGGCGACCAAACCCACACCCCCCTCTCTCTCTAAAGAGAAGAGAACCCCATCCATGGGGGGCTCTTTCTTTCTAAAACCCTCCCAAAACCATCCAAGGCAAGTCAAGAGGAACTCCTAGCTCTTCCCATCCATCACCCGTGGATCGGATGAGACAGTTGCCCGTTGCGATTTCTCCGCGGTGATGGATGCTCAGAAGCTCCCTCGCCACCACGCAGCCCGTGTCGTCCGCGTCCATTTCTTGGACGCCGACGCTACCGACTCCTCCGACGATGAGCACCACGGCCGCCGCCGTGTTCGTCGCTGCGTCCAACAAATCGACCTCCTGCCGTCTTCTCCTCCTGCGGCTGCGGTGAGCTCCGGGGCGAAACGGCGGAGGGTGGTGTCCACCAAGAAAAAGGGGGTGTACGGCTGCGCCGACGGGAGGAGGCGGTTCCGCGGCGTGCGACTGCGGCCGTGGGGGAAGTGGGCGGCGGAGATCCGCGACCCCAAGCTGGGGAGGCGCCTCTGGCTCGGCACCTTCGACACCGCCGAGGAGGCCGCCTCCGTCTACGACTCCGCCGCGCTACGCCTCCGTGGGCCCGGCGCCGTCACCAACTTCTCTTCCGCTTCATCTTCGTCGTCCTCAGCCTCTCCTCCGTTGGCGTTGACTAATGCCCCAGCGAGCTCCACGGTCTCTCCCTCAGTGCCGTCGCCGGAGAGCTCCACGGCCTCTCCATCGCCGACTTCGTCTGTGTTCGACGCGGACGATGGGGTGATGGCGGCGGCGTTCGGGATGGGGCTCGTGGAGGAAGAGACGTTGGGTTTCATGGAGTTCTGCCTGCCGGCGACGGGGAGCCCGTGGTGGGGCACCCCGGCGGCGGCGGAGTTCGGGGAGCTGGGCGACCTGGACGACCTCTTCGCGCCGGAGCTCGTGGCGGTCTGACCAACTCGATTTGCCACCGGAGTGTGAATTCCAGTATTCCACTGCATTTTAATGTTTTGGAGAGCTTTTGTTTTATTTTTCGTCGGGAGTCTACAAATTTTGGGAGGGGCGCTGAAATAACAGGAGTTTTTTTTTTTGGTGTGCGTGCGCTTTTTTCTATGGAACGAGCAGAGCAGGCTTGGGTTACGGAGATTTTGTTTTTTTTTTCTAGGAAGCAGCGAGTGTTTTCTCGTTAGATAGAATTTAAATTTTGAGCACTTTAATTAAAGGAATCAATTTACCTTCTCTCTTCATATTTAAATGAAAAAAATTGAGTACTAAAAAAACACTGACTGTTACTTAGCAATTCTCTTTTTACAGCTTTGACTTTTATATGTAAGAATTGTAAATCTAGCTTTTCTGGACTTCGAAAGATCGTCAACTGTCGCGACATAGGTGCATGGCAGGTCGATTACGTAAGATTTACAGTTTTTTCCTTAAAAAAATGTACAGTTTTCGTTATGTTTAGAGGTGTTTTTATAAACTAGCTAGGCTCAACGCCCAGTACCGTAGCCATACACTGCACAGGAACAGAGATCAAATACAGTTTAACTGGGAACCGTAAATTATGCAGTATATTCAGTTTCTCTAGATTTACAAATATGGTGAAGCTGAAAATTAGCTAAAGTTATAGTACATTAAAAGTGTTTAGATATAGATTATCTTGTTTACATTTTAGATCAAAAATATAAATTTAATTCACTTTATTTTAGCCTATAAATTTCAGATTTCAAGTTGGAATCTGGAACTCTACCAAATATATCCTCAATAGCGCCATTTGATTCATCGAATCATCGTTGCAGATACAATAATTTGCTACAGTAAAGTTTTGCACACTGGTTTGGTACAGTACCCTGCAGAAGATCTTGTTTGTTGCTTTTTCATCGGACGGTTGAATGAGAATTACTTAACTTGTAATCCTTGTTTAACTGCTTTTAATCTCTGTTCAGCTGCATGTGATCTCTATCCAATGCACGGACTACATTTTCATTAGGTTCAAAGTGAACATATACATATGCCCGTGCTCGTCCTTTATTCACTAAGAGGGTGATCCGGAGGTTTCACAAACCTCTAGAGCATAGGAAAGTTATATTTTACTTATTGTTTACGTGCGTATCTATTTGTAATTATTCTGCTAAGACACTCTTAGTGACTTATCTAAACTCTAGGTGGAATGTGAAAGGGTTATTGGAAGTTCTGCAGAATGTATTTATCCGGTATAATTCAAATGTTTCTAGTATTCGGTAAGGAGCACTAGTACGCACTATGTAAAAGTAAATACTGTCCTACGTGAGCGATAGTACTAGCGTGTGTTACAAACAATAGCTGTGTTTGATATAGCTTCAACTCTATTAAATCTGTAGAGCTGAAGCTGTAGATATATTAAAAGTGTTTAAGTGGGTCATCTTATTTAGGGCCTGTTTGTTCAGCTTTGGATTCTTTAAAACCTGATTCTGGGTTGTGGTCGTAGAGAAACTGATCCTCCAAAAGTTAGAATCCAAAAGCACATATGAAATGGATTGTGGATTCTAATGTATATGGGTGGGCTGGATTGTGAGAATCGGATTCTAAAATCAGACTTTTTATTTTTAGAGTCTACTTTTGAAGACAAAATCTAGAATCAAAAGCTAAAAAAAGACCTTTATATTTTAGATTAAAAATATAAACTTAATTTATTTTATTTTAGGGTATAAATTTTAGATCTAAAATAAAGCCCAAGCAGAACATTACAATTCCTGGCTCTCAGGTGCGGTGGCTATCTCGAATCGTCGCCGGCGTTATTCCCATCCAGCATCCATCCACTTTACTCGGCCGGCCGACGCCCAAGCCTCCAGGATCCGGCTCCACTCCCTCCGCCACCGGACGTCGCCGCCACCATCGCCGGCTCTGGTCTCTTTTGGTCACCGCTTCACCTCCCTCCGGTATGCTTCTCCCGACCGCCGACCCCGTGAGTATCTCCATCTCTCGCTAATCCGAGGCAATCGATCTTGCTTCTTCTCCGCTCGTCGCCGAGCTTGCCCTCACCGCCACCGGAGCTTGTCGGTCACGCCTGTAAGCTCATGGTCACCGATGTCCGATGTTAGTTAGTGATGTCGATGTTGTGATTTGTGAATGTGATGTCCGACGCCTGACACCGATCCTCCTCTCGTCAGCCTCACTAAGCATCGATTTGTCATTTGTGAATTCAATTGTGAATTGTATGATTGTCATTTGTCATTTGTGAATGAATTGTATGATTGTCATTTGTGAATTGTGATTCACCGATTTGTCGATTGTATTTGTATCAATTTGTTGTATGTATCGAATTGTTGTTGACAATTTGTATGATTGAATCAAATTGTTGTATCAAATGCATATGAATATCGAAATTCGTAATATATGATATGGATCAATGGATGGCTTGATACTTGATTGAATGATAGTTGTGTTGTCAAGTCAAGAGGTTGTTTTGTTGGTTGAAAATTGAGATAAATATATGAACTATCATTTGAACTCTATTAGTATGTATGAATTATGATGTGTTAGACTCTATTTGTGGTCGCTTGCTTGTTCCTTGTAATTGCCTATTGGCTTGTAGGGTTCTAATCTTGGAGAAAGTTGCATTTTGATTTTGGATGAGGATGACACTATTATCGCTCAAGTCTAATAGGTACATTCTAAATTTCTAATCACTAGTTTGAGCTTTACTACATGTCTACATTATATTATATATATTTGAACATTGTTTGTAATATACATTCTATTTCTTTTCTTTACATGTGATTTTGGATGAGGATGAGACTATGAGAGAGACCATTTTGACCATGATTGAAAGATTCACTCATTCATGTCGTCGCCTCAAAATAAGGTACATACACTAAGTCACTTCTAGTATTTTAGTTTAATATTCTACTTTAATATTTGATGTCTTGCAATTTGCAAATAACTAGAAAAGAAAACTAAAAATTTTATTCATAATAAAATCAATAATATATATGCATTATATTAATTCTCACGAGGGTCAAAACGCCGAGACTTAATTGCGCCATAAATACGGTTTGACGCTGGCGGTGTTTCAACCGCCACTTAATCCGCCGAGCTTAACTCTTGAACTTGGGTGCGGTGGCTACTATACATGCATGTTCAGTTGTCACCGGATGGAATGGATGTTTTGGTACCGTGTCACTTCACCGTCGATCATTTATGTATCCACATAGTACAAACTAGATATTTTGCGTGGCGTAATACGCCGTGTGTTGTCTTTTTTGCGGAAGCAATATTATTTTTTTCCGTCGGTATTTTTTTTAAATCATCAAGCAAACGTGCGAAACGGTGGAAAGAATACAAACACATCCGCGATTACGCTAAATCGAAAGGTCTTTTTCGTGAAAAATAGCCGGAATGATCCAAACGCCACCACATCTTTTTTTTTGCATTTATTTAGAGTCCTTTCACGAAATATTCGCGATTTTTTTCTAAATCAGAAGGTACTCTTCGTAAAAAAACCGCGTGAAGGATCTACGCGTAATTACGCATTTTTTGAAGGACCTACACGCGAAAAGGGAAAAACGAGTCGACCGGCCGGGTGTGCGTT
Organism: Guadua angustifolia; assembly: GCA_036346375.1. NCBI lineage: Eukaryota > Viridiplantae > Streptophyta > Magnoliopsida > Poales > Poaceae > Guadua > Guadua angustifolia. The sequence continues at coordinate 9,338,018 of CM070521.1, read as the reverse complement.
GTTTTTTTTTGCGGAAACAATTTGATTTTTTTCGTCGGTGTTTTTTTTAAATCGTGAAGAAAACGCGAGAAACGGTTGAAAGGACACAAGTGCATTTGCAATTGCGCTAAATCGAAAAGTTCTTTTCGTGAAAAATAGCCTAAATGATCCAAACGTCACAATTTTTTTCAGTATCTATTTAGGATGCCCTCACGAAAGATCCACGATTTTCCTGAATCAGAAGGTCCTCTTCAAAAAACCGCAGAAATGATCTATATGTAATTATGAAATTTTGCAAGGACCTAAACGTAAATTTTTTTAGCCGAGCCGGTAGGCCGAACCGTGCGGCCGGCTCGGCTCAAATCAACCAGAGGGCGCGAATGCTCCCGGAAATAGAAGAGGTATGATGTGGTTTTCGCACGTAGACACGAGGGTATATGCATCATTATCATCGTCAAATGTCTCTTGAAATTGATATAAACATTTAAAGTTGAGTAAATTTTATAAAACTATAGTGTTTTTTCATAAATTATTATAAAACCACATGTTTTAGTTTCTATGTCATAAAACTACAGGTTTTAGTAGTTTTAGAAGAACTTATATCATAAATAACGTGTTTAAAATTGATTGTTTTTTTTGTAACATATTCACATGGCAGCTATGTGGGCATACACTATCGGATTTGTTATAAGAAATGATTAATTTTAAAATTTATAGTTTTATAACATAAGTTTTTCTAAAACATATAGTTTTGTGAAATATAAACTAAAATATGTAGTTTTACGATAATATGTATAAAAAAACTTATAGTTTTATAAAATTTACTCTTCAAAATTTAAATCATCGTCCTATCTTTCGACAATTGAGTATCCCTCTCACGAATCGTGACACTTTTGAGAGTTAAAATAACGCATGTACCCACGTATACATATGATTTTGCATTTTTGACAGAGTACAGGTGTAAGATATCTACAATTTTGTTTTTTATATAGACGAGGAAAGAGGCCAGAGTATTCTTGTGTTGCCCATTATTTTCTCACATTCGGATCGTCTCAAGCAGAGGATACCATGGTGACGGGGAGTGGGCCCACAAGCCAGAGATATCCAATCCCAAATTCTCAACCCAATCCAATCAAATCTAATCCAATCCGGTAGATCATTTGATCGATGTGTGGTCCTGATGTGTTCGTCGTTACTCTCACTTGGTTAACGGATGCACCGCCCACATCACGCACGTGCCCAATTAGTAAAGCAGTAACAGCAATGCACGACAGTGCTGCATTTGGTACGATGCTTTCGGTTTTTTTACATCCGACGCGCGTTTTTTTTCCCCCAAGATCTGACTCACTTGTAAATAAATGTATATAAATAGTGCTATACCTTCAACTACGAAAGGCACGACATTTAATGGGAGGTATCTGCCTAGCACCCTAGGAATATACCCATCAAATCAGTTAATTAATCACTTAATTAACCACTTTAATTAATTAATCAATTAATTAACTACTTAATTAATTGCTTACTTATTAAATCCTAATTAATCATTTTGCTTAGCCTATCGAGCTAGGAATGCATGGCAAGTGCTGCTATCAATCTCTTAATGTGTGGCAACACTACCATCAAGCTTTTGCTGTGGTAGCTCTAAGTCCATCATACCTACCGTGATGGAATGTGCTATTGTGTTATGGGAGTGATAGGTGACATGTGTTATGGGAGTGATAGGTGACATATGTTATGTGTGTCGCTGCTTCCGTGGTCAGGTTTAGTCTAAATTAGCAAATTAGTTAAAACAGGTTAGATTTAGGAAAGAAGAGGGTGAAGGAGAAAAAAAAGCTAAAGATTCTTCCATATGATCATGTACTCGTAGTACTAAGGAATCGATCAATCCGGTTGCCGAGGATTGATTTGATTTTGAGTAACAACAGTTCATTGAGATTGCGTAGGAGAGATCAAATGACGTGACCGTGGCCCACCACTTCCTCATATGGAGACCAGCATAGGTCCCGCTGGAAAGGGTTCCTGTTTAGTAAGAATTGGACGGTAGTTTAAGCAGTTTTTATCCTCAGCGCCCTTTTATAGGGCTAACAAACAGTTTGAATGGTTTAACACTCTACGTTGCTATACTAAAAAAAATTGGCACAATGATTTTGCACAATATTATTGAAATATCTAGACCGTTATTTTTTAATCTAACAGTCTACGTGTAACTGCTTAACTTGCAGTGCCATAGGACTGCATTGGATGTCAATTCAGTTCCGCCAGAGCCTAGCAACTGCAGTTCACAAGCAGCTAAGCGCTACTAGTCTAGAGCTCAGCTGTAGCAAATTCAATTGAAATGACGATAGAAAATGTCTTGTCAATATGTCGCTATTTTATTTGACGATAAGCTCTTGTTGCTAATTCATTCGATTAGAGTTTCTGTCTCTAATCTATTTGGTGACCGAGTATTATTTTTATAAAAAAATTCTAAGGGTGTTTATTTTGTCGTATTAATAAAGAGATAAGTTATTCTTTTAAGATTAATCGCAATTCAACAGCCATGCGCCGGAGAGAACCACCAACTGTACGCACACGCTTGCCAATAATTCTAAAAACACTATACTACTGCAGTGACCATTCTAAAGGCACATTGACTCCAACTCACCGGCCAAAAAAAAGCTAGTAATATTTTGTTGTTGCCATCTTATTTCCATGCATCTATTCTAGTAGGACTATATTCTACTAGCTAGAACCACGTATTACGCTGCGTCGTGTGAAATTTTGTCGCGTGATGCTGCGCTGCATAAAATTTGGTCTGATAGATATTTCTGAAAAAAATTGTGTAATTTCGGATTTCTTGTTTTTTTAAAAGAATGGGCTGTTAGAAACCGCCGGCAAATCTATGGATTGCTAGGAGCCGTCGGTGGACTTTTTTTTGAGAGAAAAACGTGGAGGGATCTAAACGTATTTCCTTTTTTTTTGCGTAATTCCGATTTCCTTTTTTCTTTTTTTAATAGGTTGTTAGGAATCGTCGCGAATCTGTGAACTGCTATAAACTGCGGTAAATCTGTGGTTTTTGTTTGGGAGATAATAAACATATTTTCATTTTTTGTGTAATTCCAGTTTTATTTTCGTTTTTATGCGTAATTCTGGTTTTCTTATTTTTTTTAAAAAATAGGTCGCTAGGATTCATTAGCGAATCTGAGACTGCTATAAACCGTCGGCAAACTTGTGGTTTTTTTGAGAAAACCGCAGAGAGATATAAACATAATTTCTATATTTTCGAGTCTTTTCTATTAAAAACCTATTGGAGGACCTAAACATAATTTCAATCTTCAAAAGACTTTTCCATAAAACTGTTGACGTGGCCCAACTACCCTTCCGCTAATTCTCCCTCTTTATATACACTAGATAATGACCAGCTTCTGCCATGGCGTATGTAATTTGTTTGTTTGCGTCACACTAAATTTTGATCGCTTGATATTTATGAGAAAAAGCTGTAATCCTTTTTACTTTTTTTAGAAAAAACGTGCAAAAATTGTCTAGAGGAAAAAGGACGAAAAATTATTAGAGATGACAACCTTCTTTTGTCGAGCCTAATACTCTCACGCTACACCGAGTAATAATACATGTTAAGTAAAACTACCCAATGGTGAAAAATAGTCTAGAGGAAAAAGGACGAAAAATTATTAGAGATGACAACCTTCTTTTATCGAACCTAATACTCTACACGTTCACCGAGTAATAATACATGTTCGCAAAACCACCCACCGGTGAAAAATAGTCTAGAGGGAAAAGGATGAAAAATCATTAGAGATGACAACCTTCTTTTGTCGAGCCTAATACTCTACGCGTTCACCGAGTAATAATACATGTATAAAAAAATATCAGAGATCGAGATTGAAAATCGAGTTGGGGAAAAAGTCTAGAGATAGAGCTACACAGATATCTCCGGTGACGAAAACTTTTTTTTCAAGAAAAACGGAGAACACAACCGTGAATAAAAAAACTACGGATTTTTTTTAGAAACGGAAACATAAAGGCGAATGACTCGTACGCTAATATGAGGAAAAAGAGCGAAAAACTATTAGAGATGACAACCTTCTTTTGTCATGCCTAATACTCTACGTTGCAAGAGTAATAATACACGTTCATAAAACCCCCCACGGTGAAAAATAGTCTAGAGAAAAAAGGGCAAAAAATTATTAGAGATGACAACCTTCTTTTGTCGAGCCTAATACTCTACGCGTTCACCGAGTAATAATACATGTCTAAAAAAATATCAGAGATCGAGATGGAAAATCGAGTCGGGGAAAAAGTCTAGAGATAGAGCTGTACACATATCTCTGGTGACGAACATATTTTTTTCGGGAAAAACGGAGAACACAACCGTGAATAAAAAAACTACGGTTTTTTTAGAAATAGAAAAATAAAGGCGAACGACCGACGCTTAATAATATCTGAAATGGTAGGGACCTTTTGCAAAACCACCGATCGAAGGATTGATGTATTTTTTATTTTCGCAAAACCACCCACCGGTTAAAAATAGTCTAGATGAAAAAGGACGAAAAATTATTAGAGACAACAAACTTCTTTTGTCGAGCCTAACACTATACGCGAGTATGCGAATACGAGGGAAAAGAGCGAAAAACTATTAGAGATAACAACCTTCTTTTGTTAAGCCTAATACTCTACGCGTTCAACGAGTAATAAAACACGTTCGCAAAACCACCCACCGGTGAAAAATAGTATAGAGGAAAAAGGACGAAAACTTATTAGAGATGACAACTTTCTTTTGTCGAGCCTAATACTCTACGCGTTCACCGAGTAATAATACATGTTTAAAAAATATCGAGATCGAGATGGTGCACACATATTTACGTGACGAAAACATTTTTTCGGGAAAAACGGAGAACACAACTCGTGAATAAAAACTACGGTTTTTTAAGCGGAAAAATAAAGGCGAATGACCCGACGCTGAATATCTGAAAGCAGTAGGGACTTTTTTGCTAAACCACCGATCGAAGGATTGATGTATTTTTTATTTTCGCAAAACCACCCATTGCTAAAAAATAGTCTAGATGAAAAAGGGTGAAAAATTATTAGAGGCAACAAACTTCTTTTGTCGAGCCTAACACTATCTGTAGTACGCGAATATGAGAAAAAAAGAGCGAAAAACTATTAGAGATGACAACCTTCTTTTGTCATGCCTAACACTCTACGCTGCTCACCGAGTAATAATACACGTTCGCAAAAACCACCGCAAAAAAAATAATCTAGAGGAAAAAGGCGAAAAATTATTAGAGATGACAACCTTCTTTTATCGAGTCTAATACTCTCTGCGTTCACCGAGTAATAATATGTATTTTTTTATTTATTTTCGCAAAATCACCAACCGGTTAAAAATAGTCTAGATGAAAAATGGCGAAAAATTATTAGAGACAACAAACTTCTTTTATCGAGCCTAACACTCTACACGAGTAATAATACATTTTTTAAAAACCGCGATTATGACCCGTGGCAAATCCATAAGTTGCTATAAACCTTCGACGAATCTGTGTTTTTTTTGTGATGAAAACATTTTTTCGGTTTTTGGGTGACGAAAACATTTTTTCCGGGTTTTTTGTGATTTAAAACATTTTTTCCGGAAAAAGCGGAGAAAGGACTGAACGTAAGAAGCGAGGGACTGTTTGTTATTTTTTTGGACCTGTTCGCTATCCTGAAAAATTAGAAAAGGGCTTGTTCGCGATTTGAAATTAACGTGAGGCTTTTCCGTAAAATACCGCGCCAGGGACCCAAACGTGAAGAAAAAAAATTATTTTCGTCTCACAAAAATCAGCGACCTATCCGTAATTTCAAAAGAAACTAAGGGCTTTTTCGCGAATGTGAAGGGCGCCACGTGGCTAGGCCGGTTGAGCCGGAAATCTTTCGCAAGTAATAGAGTTGATACTAGATAGGAACCCGCGCTACGCCACTCCGCACGAAATTTGGTTCGCTGATCCTCTTCGGAAAAATAAAGTGGAGGACACGCACGCTTGAATATCTGAAACTATAGGGTTCTTTTTGTAAAATTAGCTCTGACGCTCCCGCACAAAATTTGGTTCATTGGTTCTTCTCGGAAAAATAAAGTTGGAGGACCCGTCTGCTGAATATCTGAAACTATAGGGTTTTTTTAAAAAAACTACTGGTAGAAGGGTCTGGATGTATTTTTTTGTTTCCGTAAAACTACCCACCGGAGGACCCAACCGTGAATACAACGGCGAACGGCGCGCGCGAGCGGGAAATGATTCCCATTTTTTTGAGAAAAAACATATCGAGATGTATTTTCTATTTTTTTGGAGGGTCTTTCGGTGTTTTCTTGGGAAAAACCGAGGTGGGAAAATAGCCTAGAAGATAAAGGGCGAAAAATTATTAGAGATGACAACATTCTTTTGTCGAATTTAACACTCTACGCGTCCACCGAGTAATAATGCACGCTTTAAAAAATATCAGAGATCGAAATGGAAAAGCGAGCTAGGAAAAAAGTTTATACCGGTAGAAGGGACTGGTTGTATTTTTTTGTTTCCGCAAAACTACCCACCGGAGGGCCCAACCGTGAATACAATGACGGACGCTGCAAGGCGTGAGTGAAATGATTTCCGTTTTTGAGGAAAAACAGATCGAGATGTATTTTCTATTTTTCTGGAGGGTCTTTCGGTGTTTTCTTGGGAAAAACGGAGCTGAAAAATCGAGGTGGGAAAATAGCATAGAAGAAAAAGAGCAAAAAATTATTAGAGATGACAGCTTTTTTTGTTGAGTCTAACACTCTACGCGTCCACCGAGTAATAATACATACTTTAAAAATATCGAGATCGAGATGGAAAAGCGAGTGGGGAAAAAGTCTATCTGGGTAGAAGGAATTTGGATGTATTTTTTGTTTCCACAAAACTACTGCACCGAGGGCCCAACAAGTGAATACAACGACGCATTTTGCCAAGTGTGAGGGTGAAAGCGATTTCCGTTTTTGAGAAAAAACAGACGAGATGTATTTTCTTTTTTAGGGTCTTCAGACGGCGTCTGTATGAAGTGAAAACGATTTCCATTTTTTTAGAAAAAAAAGCAGAATCGAGATGTATTTTTTATTTTTTGGAGGGTCTTTCGGTGTTTTCTTGGGAAAACCGAATTGAAAACCGAGATGGGAAAATAGCCTAGAAGAAAATGGGCGAAAAATTATTAGCGATGACAACCTTCTTTCGCCGAAGTCTAATACTCTACTAAATCCACCGAGTAATAATACATGCTTTAAAAATATCGAGATCGAGATGGAAAAGCGAGCCGGGAAAAAGTTTATACCGATAGAAGGAATTTGGATGTATTTTTTGTTTCATAAAACTACCAACGGAGGGCCTAACGTGAACACAACGGCAAGACGCGCCAGCCTAGCGTGAGCGGGAAACGATTTTCCATTTTTTTGAGAAAAAACAGGTCGAGATGTATTTTCTATTTTTCTGGAGGGTCTCTCTGTGTTTTCTTGGGAAAAACCGAGCTGGAAAACTGAGGTGGGGAAAAAGTCTAGAGATAGAGATGCACATATATTTCTGGTGGCGAAAATATTTTTTCTGGGAAAAACGGAGAAAGAACCTAGACGTAAGGAGCAAAGGCCTATTTGTCGCGCGCGTGAGCGGGAAACGATTTTCCATTTTTTTGAGAAAAAACAGGGCGAGATGTATTTTCTATTTTTCTGGAGGGTCTCTCAGTGTTTTCTTGGGAAAAACTGAGCTGAAAAACCGAGGTGGGAAAAAGTCTAGAGATAGAGATGCACACATATTTCGGTGGCGAAAATATTTTTCGAAAAAAAGCGGAGAAAGAACCTAGGCGTAAGGAGCAAAGGCACATGCATTACATTTCTAGGTCCGTGTTTTTTTGTCGATCGTGTTTTATTTAGAAAATTGCGGTTGAATCCGTGTTTTTTTTGTTTTTTTTGTTCGTTAAAAAAATGGGTCATTAGGATCCGCCGGCGAATCTATGGGTCGCTATAAATTTTCGGACGAATCTACACTTTTTTAAAAAAAAACCCGCGGTTACGACCCATTGGCAAATCCATAAGTTGCTATAAACCTTCGACGAATTTCGACGAATCTGCGTTTTTTTGGTGATGAAAACATTGTTTCCGGGTTTTTTGGGTGACGAAAACATTTTTTTCGGGTTTTTTTGGTGGCGAAAACATTTTTTCCGGAAAAAACGGAGAAAGGAACTGAACGTAAGAAGCAGGGATTTAGTTGTTATTTTTTTGAACCTGTTCCTATCCTGAAAAATTAGAAAAGGGCCTGTTCGCGATTTAAATTTAACGGAAGACTTTTCCGTAAAATATCGCGCTAAGGACCCAAACGCGAAGAAAAAAAACTATCTTCGTCTCACAAAAAATCGCGAAGGATCTATCCGTAATTTCGAAGAAACGGAGGGACTTTTTCGCAAAATGGACGGGCGACACGTGGAGTGGCTGAATGAGCTCGCTTTCTTCCGCCAATAATAGATTAGTTATACATTACACAAATGATGAATGGGTTAACCAGACCACAAGGTAGCAGACCCCAACTATGAATTGAAAATTACTTGCCAAGTATAAACAAACATAAACACGTATGGTGCAGTGGCGGACACAAAGTGCGTGAACTCACCAACCCCGATTGTATCAATTCCAGTTTCTCGCTTCCTCCTTGCCTTTATTATATAAAACAAGAGATTCTTTTCATATTATTTTATTAAAATTATTTATCTTTACCATTATTTTTTAATTATCTACTTTTGCTATTGCTCTTTAATTACCCACCTTTGTCACTGCTAGTACTCTTTACAAATAAACTTTTTATCCTAAATTGAGTTTCTGTTGTAACATACAGGCACATAGCTAGTTTGAAAGAAATCCACGCTTTCTTTCTATGCTTCTTCTAGCTACTATTGATTAGTATTGACAGACATCCATGGCATGATGGCAGGCAGCCTAAGGAGCTCATGCTGCATGCTGAGCCCAAGCTGCTCAAGACTACGTTAACGAATTAGTGTGCTACCTACGTATTATGCTTTCCATTTGCGATATATCTAAGATCACAAAATGACAAATATGGTTCTTTTTTGAGTTAGGGTTTAGAATTTACCTACTTAGGATGGGGTTCATCAAACCCCCTGACGGACCATAGATCACGGTGACAGTGGCGGGCGGCGGCGGTGAGAGCCCTGCTGGCCATGGGTTTGCCTGGGGGCAATAGGCAAGGTTGAGAGTGATGGCGACGAGCCTGGCAATCAATTAGGGCATGTACAATGGTATATATTAGCTGTCTGTAAGATCACGTCACCTATGATTTTAGGTGATGTGGAGGAAAGAGAAAGAGGAAAGAGAAAGTTGCTATCTACTATTTAATGCAGACGGTGCCATCCCTAACTTATAGGCAGCTTTTTATTGTATGTACCCTATTGTATAGATAGTCTAAAAAGTGGAGTAGTACATTAATTGGATGAGAGACTATTACGCATACGACATATATAGATGATCTATCAGATGAGTTATTTTTAGTCTTATCCGCCATAGATGATGTGGAGATATAATATAAACAAATTGCCGCTCTATATCATTGTACATGCTCTTAGGGTGGACGCCAGGGGTTTTGATCAACCGTCTAACCGATCCACAAGAATAGACAAAGCGTGGATTGGGTCGGCTTACAGGCTCCGCTCAAGGGCAGAACCCTCGTCTCTCCAGCAGTGATGGCAGCCTCCTTGATGGCGATGTCTTCCTCAAAGCAATCAACATCCATGGTTGGTGGCTTCCTTGACGCTGTTGTGGGGTTCTCCCTAGCAACGGCAATGGCGAAAGTTCGAGTACTAGAAAGGCTTCAACACTTTTTTGTTGTTGCATTTTCTGAGTACCTAGGTAACCTATTCCAACATACGTGTCAACTGCTTGACCAGATATGTTAGTTTTGGTTGCAATTTATTAATTGAGAGTTTCTTCGAGTACAGATTTGGGAAATTTAGGGCCTGTTTAGTAGAGCTCTAGATCCTAATTTCACCTGAGATCTGAAACTTGTAGGCTAAAATAAAGTGAATTAGATTTATATTTTTAGTCTAAAATATAAACAAGATAATCCATCTAAACACTTTTAATGTACTCACAACTCCAACTCCACAGATCTGTTGGAGCTAGAAATACCCAGCTCCACCAGATCCTGAAGCTCTACCAAACACACCCTTAATCTCAATTTTCTTATCAGAGCTAGTGACTCACCTCTTCTTGGCAACAACACCGAGTCAAGTCAACCTATATAAAACTGTTGGAACAACATGGTCCAGTCCAACCCAGTAGAAAGTACAATCCGCCACACCAAGCCGTCTAAACCCGTAAGGGCAAGGGTGGTGGTGGAGACATGCAGAGCTCACCGGAGAAGGGGCTCGCACGGAAAGAAGGAAGAAGAGGCTGAGCCTAGTGGTGGGCGGTGCTGTCGGCCGGTGTGGTGGTGGGACTTGCCGTGAATGAAGAAGAGAAGCGGTGATTTATGCCTGATCGTTCGAGGTGTAACTATGGACCGAATACCCAGTCCATTAGTGATGCTCAAATGGGCGGCTCACCCCGATTAACAGACGACACCGGCCTGTTTTGGCCCGACTACTAAACGGGTTGTGCCGTCCCGACCCACATATTAGGGAGGTGGTCCAAGTATGGCCGGTTGGCCTCGCGAGCCGTGTCGTGCTGGCACGAGTCCGATGGGCCAGACCAAAAAAACTCAAAAAACCAAAAAAAGTTAGAAAATAGAAAAAGATGAAAAAATACATAAAAATATTAAAAATTCAGAAAAATGGGGAAAATTAATAATAATTAGAAAAACTCGAGGGAGGTAGAAAAACTTTTTAAAAATATATGTAAATTAAGAAAAAGCTAAAATATGAAAAAAATTCTAAAATGAGGCAAATAATTGAAATTAAATAATAAGCTTTATTGATGTTTGGTTGCCTTGTTAAAAACTTTGACAAGTAAAAACTCAATACGAGAAAACCTTGACAAGGAAAAAAGAGTACAACTTATAGCCTAGTAATACAGAAAAAGGTGAAGATTACAATGATTCTTCCTGATTATCTAGATAAAGGTTTACAAACGTCTCCACTAGCTCAATATTTTTTGCAGTATGTTGAGATTGTTGATTAGCTTGTTCCTTAATAGTTTAATTTATACTATTATTATCATTTTTAAGGATTAACTCATCGTGAACTTAAACCGAGAAGTTATACATTCGTGAGAGTAATCCGAGCAACAATATAAAACATTTTACATTCAAAAGTTTTAAAAGAACACCAAATACAATACCGATTAATATACAAGGAGTCATAGGGCTCTTGGCTACTAGCATATTCTAATTTAAGGTTCCACTAACATTCTAATTTAAGATTCCCACTTAGATTTGAGGTATGAGATTCTGTTCCTTTTGTCTCAGACTCATTTTATACGATCCATGCATAACAAATCAGTGGAGAAGATGGTGGAGTCTCTGGTGCAGCTACTCTCCAAGCTTGATGGTCGTGGTGGGGAATTTTTTGCAGCAACCGGCTAAAAACGTTGTAAGTACTCCCAACGATTGCCTGTTCGATGATATCTTGGTCCAGTTGCTGCAAAGGATGAAGAATCTTGAGATCTTGTACGAATATCATATGCATGAACGTAAGCGTTCATGTCAATTCATTCCTACTACTCTATTATTAGAGGAGCTATAAATAAATTATCGCTAACCTAATCTATTCGATCGAAAAGAATAAACAGTTTATATTGAGTTTAGTATACCATAAACCAACTTTTTTTTAGTGGTCGGTGAAACAAGACTCTCTCCAAGTCGCCAAGATCCAGCTGGTCGATCTCTGCGTTTCAAGACGCGTGTCTGATCGATTCTTCCAATCTTTGGCTATTTCTTTCTCTCTCTCTCTTTTTTGGGGAGTTTCTCAAGCTAGCTAGTGCCATCCAGCCAAGCACACAGGAATAGAATCAGAATCTCCTAAAACATAGACGTCTCGCTCATTCATGCGTATGCTCGGATCGATCATCAGCAATGGCGCACCATCTGATGGACGTGGACAGATCGACGGAGCAATCATCAGCACGCCGCACACTATAGGGCTCCTTTTTGGAACGCAATAGATTCACCGATATATGTGGGAATTGAACTGTTTCGTACGCGTTGTAATTTTTACAAAATTCCTAAACGGAGCTTACATACCTTACGATGCCGATAAAAAGGCGAATCGAAGACAAGAAAAAAAAAGAAGGCGAATTGAAGGTACGCGTGCTTACGTGCATAATCAGGATAGATTGACAGGATATGTATGTTACGAACAGGAAAAGGCGAGCGTAAGATTATAAAATAGCAGCCGTCTTAGGCTTAGCCAAGCTTAGTACGATTATCTGTCACAATCTCTAAATATCTTCAATGGTGGAATCCGATGTTGCAGCTGGGTCATGATGAGTGTCATGATTCCTACCCCGATCGGCAGGGAATTAGTCCAAAAGCGCACACATGCACCAAACTCAGCCAGTACCAACCAAACTCCGAAACTGGGAAATATCTACCCTATTAAAGCCGAGAGAATCCCGGCCTCCTCAGCCCAGCCACGTGTCACCTCACCGTTTTGCGAAAAAGTCCCTCCGTTTCTTCGAAATTACGGATAGGTCCCTGTGTAGTTTTCTGTGAGACGAAATTTTTTTTTCCGATTAAAGCCGAGAGAATCCCGGCCTCCTCAGCCCAGCCACGTGTCACCTCACCGTTTTGCGAAAAAGTCCCTCCGTTTCTTCGAAATTACGGATAGGTCCCTGTGTAGTTTTCTGTGAGACGAAATTTTTTTTTCCGCTTCACATTTAGGTCCTTGGCGCGGTATTTTTACGGAAAAGTCCCCCGTTAGTTCCAAATCGCGAACAAACCCTTTTCTTATTTTCCGTGATAGCTAATGTGTCTAAAAAATAACGAATAGGTCCTCGCTTTTACGTTCGGTCCTTGCTCCGTTTTTCCGGAAAATATTTTTCAAGACCAAAAAACCGAAAAAATTTTTTCGCGCCTAAAAAAACGGAAAAAATATTTTCGCCAAAAAAAACATGATTTGTTATCTCGATAATTTTTCGCTTTTTTCCTCTAGACTATTTTTTACCGGTGGGTGGTTTTATGAAAAAAAGATACCTCCGCCTTTCTCCGCTTTTTCCCGGAAAATGTTTTGTCGTAAAAAAACCCGAAAAAAAGTTTTCGCCACCCAAAAGAACGGAAAAATGTTTTCGTCGCAAGAAAAACACCTATTTGTCATCTCTAATAATTTTTACGCCCAGTTGTTAGGCTCGACAAAAGAATGTTGCCATCTCTAATAATTTTCCGTCCTTTTTTCTCTAGACTATTTTTCACCTAAGGGTGAGTGGTTTTGTGAACATGTGTTATTACTCTAATGACGCGCAGAGAAGCGTTAGGCCCAACATAAGAAGGTTGTCATCTCTAATAATTCCTCCTTTTTCCTCTAGACTATTTTTTACCTAGAGGTAGTTTTTAAAACAAAAAAATACATTCAGCCCTTCTAGCGGTGATTTTACAAAAAAACCTATAGTTTCAGATATTCGCGTCCCGGATCCTTCACTTTTATTTTTTTCGAGGGGTCAGATACACATGACCTACAAGAATACAGCCGCAAGATATCTGCCTAGTACTAATGAATCCAGCAGCAGCTGAAATCAATCCTGGCCTGGGTAGATTTTACTACTGCAGTGCAATGCTGTGAGGGGGGAAAATGCTGCAAGCAACACCTAGAATATCCATCTTTCTCGCTTCGTACTTGGACGACTAAAATGTTTTTCGTCATTTCGGAAAACGCAGGGATTGTCATTTCGAAATAATTTTTAGCCCCCGAATTTATGTTAGGCTCGACAAAAATTCTTCTTTTTTTTCCTCTAGATATTTTTTACCTCCAGAGGTAGTTTTATAGTTTCGTACATTCAGCCCTTCGTAGGGATCCTTGAAAAAACCTATTCAGATATTCGCGATCCGGAAATTTGTATTACACACGAGGGGTCAGACATACATGATCTAGCAAAAATTTGAATTTGCTACAGTACTAATGAATCCAATTTCGCAATTTCGGCTGAAATTCGGCCAATCCTGGCCTGGGTAGAATTTCGGGTTTGCAGTGCAATGCTGTGAGGGGGGAAAATGCTGCAAGCAACACCTAGAATATCCATCTTTCTCGCTTCGTACTTGGACGAGAAAAGCCTGGTTGTAATTTTATTTTTTGGTAAGGGACGTACGCACATACAACACCCACTCACACCACGCGCATATACACGTGTGTGTCCCCCTACAGACATAGAGAAATTTTGTACAGACTCCCGGACCTCTAATTAACTAATTTAGTTACACATGCGTGTATGTACCCTGAAGAGATGAGAAATGTTAGGTTTGATCAAAGATCGAACCCAGGTTGAAGGCTTGAGCAACATCAAGCCCTCCTATTGAGCCAAAGCTCAGGTCTCAACCAAAGCCTAGTTGTAATTGAATAATACTATATATATTATATCCCATAGAGTTTCGTGTCCGCGGCGCTATCCACGCTGATTTCGACCAACGTGTTCGTTCCGCTGGCGCTAAGGCGCCGCCTTTTTATACCGCCATTGATTCGGCTTAAGTATTTTAAATAAGCACGTTCGACAAAGAATGTTCGCGCGACATCGTATGAAGAAGCCTCACTCTCACGCCAAAGTAGCGTTGAGATATGCCGACGCCGATTTTTGCACTCGGTGACACGTGGTCTGCGACATTTGGCACGACATGTGCCGCGTGTTTTTGCGAAAAGGCACCGACGCTTCTCAAAATGCGTATTAGTCTGATTTTTTCCGAAGGTCCTAAGTAAAAAATTGCATATTAGTTCTTTTAGTCTGTTTTTGGGAAGGCCACTGAAACTTCAAAAAAATTGCATATTAATCTTTTTTGGGGGAGCCCCATATTAGCCTATTGTTTTGTGGGGGAGACCTCGAAACTTTTGAAATTTGTTTTTTTCCTGTTGAAGTTCCCTGAAAAATGCATATTAGTCTATTTTTTTGCGGTGAGACCCTAAAAAGTTCTAAGATTTACTTCTTTTTGCGCAGAGGCCCCCAAAATTACATGCCGCTTTTCAAAATTATGTATTAACGCTGTTTTTCTGTAAAAGGCCCATCAGAAATTTTAGCAATTACATCTTAATCCCTTTTTCCCATTTAGCAAATACTGTTGAATCCCTTTTTCCCAAAAAGACACCCCAAAAAGGTATTTCACTGGTTTTTTTTGGGAAAAGTCACCCGGATATTTTAACAATTACAACTGAATCCTCTTTCCTGAAAAAGGCTCCAAAAATCTAGATTTCACTGTTTTTTAAAAGACCCTCAAAATTTAGAAAATTACATCAAGATCCTTTTTTTAAGTAAAAGGCCCTGAAAAATTTGGGAATTACATCTAGAGATTTTTAAAATTTGGGCAGAAACCTTGTCAGATGTTTAAGAATTTTCTGTGGAAAATGCTTGATAATGATGCCTGGCGCAAAAAGACTATGGTACCATCCTTAGTAGTCTGGGATCATACACAAACATTTTAAAAATAATTTAACATCATTTGTTATCTTTAAAATCTAGAAATTGTTCCGAATGGACATAATTGGGACAGTAAACTTATTAGATTTTAAAAAAAATCTAGGATCCGGTGTGATCATGATCTGAAATTTTTTCTGACAAATTAATAATTTCATCATAAGTACCATTCTATAAAATTTTCAAAAATTTCAACTTTCTTTGTTTGCTCAATAAAATCTATCAATGAAGTAAGCACTGAACTTATATGATTGCAATCTGCTCTGCACAGTTTTCAGATTTCGGATTTTGATTTATCAGACAATTCAAATATTTTCTAAACTTTTTGAAAATTTGTTTTTCAAGTTTATTTCAGGTAAGTATCCTTATGTAAAATTTTAAGCTCCATATATTGTTCCAGGAATTTACAATAATTCTGACAATGTACTGTGTACATATTTCTGTTTTCTGTTTTGGATTTATCAGGCAACTCAAATATTTTTATAACTTTTTGAAATTTTGTTTTTCAAATTTATTTGAGCTAAGGATTCTTATGTAAAACTTTCAGCTCAAAATAATTCTCCAGGATTTTATAAAAATTCTGACATTCAAAGTACTAGTTTTCAACTCTCTCTGTGTTTGAATTTTTAAAAATTGATCACTTTTGATCATCATCTGAAATTTTTATAGATATATCATAAATATGTTAGGAATCTCCATAAAAAATTTCAAAACTTTCTAACATCGTTTGTACTATTTTTCATCCGGTTCAAACTTGCCGATCAACGTTTCATCTACATAGTATCAGTGTTTGAATTTTTGAAAATTGCACAGATCTGATAATCACCTGAAATTTTTATGAGAACATCTCTAAGATGTCAGGAACCTACAAAAAAAAATTCAAAATTTTTCGACATCGTTTGAACCATTTTTCAGTCAGTTCAATTTGGGCGAAATTCGGTCAAATTTCGGCGAATTTCGGGGTGTTTTCGGCGAATTTCGGTGGAAACAAACCGGATTTGAATTTTAAATTTTGAATTTTGAATCTCCTCCGGCCGAAATTTCCGAATTTCGGCCGAAATTTCGGATTTCGGAGGTTAGCGAGATTTCTCGGTAAACGAAAACTTAATCCTTGCTTGGACGAGAAAAGCCTGGTTGTAATTTTATTTTTTTTGGTAAGGGACGTACGCACACATACAACACCCACTCACACCACGCGCATATACACGTGTGTGTCCCCCCTACAGACATAGAGAAATTTTTGTACAGACTCCCGGACCTCTAATTAACTAATTTAGTTAAGCACATGCGTGTATGTACCCTGAAGAGATGAGAAATGTTAGGTTTGATCAAAGATCGAACCCAGGTTGAAGGCTTGAGCAACATCAAGCCCTCCTATTGAGCCAAAGCTCAGGTCTCAACCAAAGCCTAGTTGTAATTGAATAATACTATATATATTATATCCCATAGAGTTTCGGTGTCCGCGCGCTATCCACGTTGATTTCGACCAACGTGTTCGTTCCGCGCGGCGCTGCGTCGCCCTTTGCGCCTGCCATTGGACGGCTTAAGTATTTTAACAGCGTTACTCGACAGCAATGTTCGCGCGACACGGCGGTAAAGCGCCTCACTCTCACGCCAGCGCGTTCGAGATATGCCGACGCGATTTTTGCCTGGCTGACACGTGGCTGCGACATTTGGCACGACATGTGCCGCGGTGTTTTTGCGAAAAGGCACCCGACGCTTCTCAAAATTGCGTATTAGTCTGATTTTTTCTGGGAAGGTCCCGGAAGTAAAAAAATTGCATATTAGTTCTTTTTAGTCTGTTTTTTGGGAAGGCCACTGAAACTTCAAAAAAATTGCATATTAATCTTTTTTGGGGGAGCCCCATATTAGCCTATTGTTTTGTGGGGAGACCTCGAAACTTTTGAAATTTGTTTTTTTCCTGTTGAAGTTCCCTGAAAAATGCATATTAGTCTATTTTTTTGCGGTGAGACCCTAAAAAGTTCTAAGATTTACTTCTTTTTGCGCAGAGGCCCCCAAAATTACATGCCGCTTTTCAAAATTATGTATTAACGCTGTTTTTCTGTAAAAGGCCCATCAGAAATTTTAGCAATTACATCTTAATCCTTTTTCCCATTTAGCAAATCTGTTGAATCCTTTTTCCCAAAAAGACACCCCAAAAAGGTATTTCACTGGTTTTTTTTGGGAAAAGTCACCCGGATATTTTAACAATTACAACTGAATCCCTCTTTCCTGAAAAGGCTCCCAAAAATCTAGATTTCACTGTTTTTTTAAAAGACCCCTCAAAATTTAGAAAATTACATCAAGATCCTTTTTTTGCGAAAAAGGGCCCTGAAAAATTTGGGAATTACATCTAGATCTGTTTTTTGCGAAAAGGTCTCCAAAAAATCTGAATTTTAACCGATGTCGTTCCCCTTACAAAAAGACCCCTGAAAATTATTCTGTGGACACGTGAATGCATTATGCCTGGCGCACATGCGTATAGTCTGCATTATGCCTGGCGCACATGCGTATAGCAGACTACTTTGCGTGTCTTCATTTCGGTCTCTAACTGCATGATTTTTGCTGGGGATATTTAACAGAGTTGACATTTGCCTTAGCAAATTAGCAAGCCCTGTTGAGAACAGCTTCGCCTTCTTCTCTCTGGAATCTAGAAATTGTTCCAAATGGTTGATTTTTTCATAGCTAGAAGACAAAAACCAGTAATCCATTTGCATTAGGAGAAGCTGAAAGCCAAAAACTGATTTAGGATAACTCCTCATGGTTTTGGTGCATTAATGTTCTGACTTTGCCACTAAAATAGAAGAAATTTTTTTTCTCCTGCAAAGCATAAAACCCAAACCGCACTCCTCTCCTCTCATTCCTAACACCCATCCCTCACACCTAGAAGCTATACTTAAAACTAAACCGTTAAACATCAAACCTATTCAACCCAACTATTCAGTCATACAGATCAGCTAAAAGCTATTTTTTTTTAAAAAAAGCTACCGCCATACCAAGTATAGCCTGATTCACGTGGATAGAAGAAATGTCTCAACCACCGCGAACCGGTGAAGAGAAGCAGCAGCATTCACGCAGACGCGCGGTGAGGCCGGTGTACGCGAGAAGGTACGGATCAAACGAGCGATGAGCAGTCCTGATTACTCAACACCCTCCCAGAAATGTTCCTGGCCATGTGCTTAATTTGACATGTGCGCAAAAATTAATCATGCATGCATGCATGCATCTGCCGCATAAAAGAGCAACATCATTTATAATTTCGTGCAACCGTGGAACCCAGCGTTGAGAACGGGGGCAGCCTAGCCCATCCAATTATTCGAGGCAACAGCAGCAAAAAGAAGATCCAGCAGCACCATGCACTGCCTGTGTCTCTCTTAACACAAGGATCAGTCGGAGGCTAAGAGATTGTGTAGGTCAGTGCCAGATCAAGATTAACGCCCGTCTCAACCAAGGGCATAATTAAGCAGTTACCTGCCTGTCCTGATGCAGATTTAAGCAGACAAAACTGACATCTACCCCCATACATAATGACGTACAGCTACCACGTAATGGTTTCAGCCTGCCAGCGAACGCGTCTGTGCGTATATAGTAGAAGCTGGGCAAGGTTCAGACACCACGTCTTACCTTTCTCCACATACATTAAGTAAACAGGACAAAGGCTTCACATAAACATATTTCCTGCTGGTTATCATGCATTACTCTACTCAGCTATGAGCCAATGACTCGTGACAGATCTCAAGGTGCAATGCACCTTTGAATCCATTATCAGGGATTAAAGCTTTAACCGCACACCTTCGACAAGATGAAGGACAATACTGTTGTTCCGTTTTGCTTAGTCATTGTCCCTCCGCTGATTAAAACGGAGATGTTGCGTGTTGAGGTGTGCATCCAGCGCACCGAATGCAAATTCCCTCCGCTGCAAATCACTGCCAATCATGCATAGCTAACTGTCCTTTCTTGGCCCTGGGGTAAGTTTGGTCCCAACTTGAGGAATAAAGATCATTTCTGTAGGTAATTATATACATAAACATACTATTGCTGCAGTAATAATCATGTGTATTATCACCATGACAGAAAGGCAGCTCATTAGCTGGAAATAGTTGATGCAGTTGCATGCGCAAGAAGTATCAGAAGGTATTACAGTTGCCTGAACTGCATGGCACAACGCTGATCCCAAAATTTCACAGGTGGATGGAGATTTAAAAAGGGCTCTCTACTCTGTACTTGATTTACAAAGAGCCAAAAAAGGGAGTGGCAGTTTGAGCAGACATACATTTTGTATGCTTATTTATTTTTTGTCCAACAATATCAGACAACAGCTCATAAAGATACTGGCAAAAAGGGAGGATTTGCTAATAGACCTGTATTAGTGATGAGAAGTAAGGAAATCAACAGTTGCTTTAAGCGCATGGACGAAGACATCCACCTCCTCTTTTGTATTGTAAAAGTGAAGACTAGCACGAGCACTTGCATTGATACCAAGGGTCCGATGCAAAATCTGCGCGCAGTGATGCCCTGACCGAATTGCTACACCGTGCTGAAACAGATAGTCAAGCATATCAATACTGAATTACTGGCACCAACGAACATCTATTTGATGGAGGTCAGCAAAAAAACAATATAAAAATCATTTAACCCAAATGCCTGCTATTATTAACTGTTATTTTGGTGCAAATCAACTAGGCGGCTCATATATCATGGGGCAAATAATATACGAGAAAACTGATATCGTAACTATGCTTGGACGCTGAAAGTAATAATTTCTTATTGTCATATGATGTAAAAAAAGAAAATATATATGCTCTCTGGTTGCAGTTGAAGCTAGACAACGTGGCTGATTAAGAAAAGTTCCAAGATAGATCAGTAAATCAGTAATACATAAAGGCGCACAAGTGAGACAACTACAAAGTTCCCACTTTCCAGAGATTTTTCTTCATGCGGTCCAAATAAAGAAGCTTACAGCTAATACAAGAACAGTACCCAACTATTGATAAAGACTCAAACTAACATATGCGTCTGAGATCAGTGGTTGGAAGTTTAGCGTACCTGAAGATCAAGAATTTCTGCGATATCCGTTGGGTGAACATTTTCAACATTGAAAGAACATAAAGGAGCACGATGATCAGTTTGCCAAGGAGCCGGACCATAGATCCGAACATTTGGAACAGAAAGAAGGCTCTCATAGAGATACGTCCCCAACTCTTTCTGGATGACAAAAAACAACACAAGTGTGATGCTATCATAGGTATATTGATTTGATTCCCAATTTTTCTGAAGAGCAGAATAAGCAAAATCCTAACATTGAACATAAAGACCGTAAAACAATATTTGAAAAAAAAATTACATTGAACATAAAGACCTAAAACAATATTTCAAAAAAATTAAAGGATGTAAAACAAAAGTCAAGAGAATTTATATCGACCTCGTATTCATGGATCCTCTGCATGCCAAGATGTGACAGATAATCTATTGCCGCTCCCAATCCTATAGCTTCTCCAATTGCAGGAGTTCCAGCTTCAAATCTTTTCAGAATATAGTATAATCAGAATATCTAGAGAATAAATAAAAAAGGACCAATGTAACAACAACAGCAATTTTATACAGCCTTAAGTACAACATCAGTAGGTGTGCCTTTTCAATTGCTCCAGCAAATAATGCAAGAAGACAAAACTCGGAAACCCTCTTGTGTCACGATCCGAGGATCGCAACCAATAATTGTGTGTTTGAGGGGGTTGGGATGGCGGCTTCCTTGCGGGAGCCCTGGTGGAGGTAGCCGAATCAGGAAGCTAGAAGGGAGATGCACAGAAAGAAAGGAAGAGGCTAGGAAGAGAGAGAGAGAGAGAGAGAGAGAGAGAGAGAGAGAGAGGAAGTAACATCTGTTCTTATCTTTATTCCTCCGTTGCTAATCTCCTTATAACCATGAAGATGTAGCTAACAACCGGATAACAACCTTATCTAAATAAACAATCTCCAAAACAACTTAACTAATGCTAACAACTCAAAATAACTTAACTAATTGTTATCTGGAACAGCAGCCTTAGCCGGCGCACAGCCGCCCTGCTTGTTGTGCCGGCTATAGGTGAGGCCCCACATGACATCTTGTGTAAAACAACTAAAACTACAACATATCATTTTCGGATTTTCTGACAGAACCAACATGTTTTGTTTAAGTCATGTATCACTTGTCTACAATTCTGGTACAGATTATCTTGTAATATTCTAGGTGTGTCATATCAAGGTGGAAATAATCAATTTCCATATCAGAACATGAAGGGTAAACATAATCAATATTTGATTAGAAACTTCTAAGAGCATGGCAGTTAGTGTTTGTCACTGTATTTATCTAATTAAGGGCCATGCCATGTAACATCAGCCATGGCCATGATTGTAGAAGACTGTATCATTGTGCTCTATTATGTAGTAACTTTTACCATTTTAGAATTTAGATATTGCATATTCTGTACCGACTTTCTTCAGAAGATCTGATAGCAGATGAAGGCAGATACGAATAAATCTAGAGAGATTCCTCACCTAGAAGGAGGCTCAGCATATGTGGATTTGTCTTGGAACACATCTGCAATCATTTCACCACCGCCTGCAAGGAAATTAATATTTCAAGAATATGTAAAACATGAACAGCTTTCCCTCAAATAGGACACTGAGGCTTAGTCATGTCTCTGTTTCAACAATAAGGGTGCATTTGGTTGGTTGTACGAGGATGAATGAGATGGGATGGTACAGGGTGGATGGAAATGAATGGGATGGTACAGGATGGATGGAACGATACTGGACAAGATGGTATAGGGATGGTGTTTGGTTGTCTGAATGGAATGATATAAGATTTTGTTTGGTTGCTTGGATGGAATAATATAGAATGGTACGAGATGATGTTTGGTTGAAGGGATGAGATTGGATTGAGGAATGAGGTTGGTTTGAGGGATGGTGCGAGTGAACGATCCGGTCCTGGACCGATTGGTTCGACCAAATTGCCTGTACGGGATGGTGCAACATTTTTTAGAATATTCCAAGAATCTGTACCATCTCATCCTGTACAAAATGGTTCTGTTCAGCCAACCAAACGCAGAGACAGAACCAGATCCTGTACGGGACGGTTCAGTTTACCCTCGTACACCCAACCAAACGCACCCTAAATGTTACCTACCCAATCATCGTCTGGTATAGTGATATAGTGTGAACAAATTCCTTTTGCATTACAGTATCTTACCTAAGAAAGGCTCCATAGACGACAAGGTCTCAAATTTTCCATGCAAAAATCCAACGCCTGTAGGGCCACACATCTGAGAAATTTAGCCCATAACTTATAAAGGTCAATTATTGTGCTATCTGAAGGACCAAGAAATTATTTAATAACAGAGAGATGGTAACAAAAACCTTATGTGAGGACGCAACAAGAAAATCTGCACCTAGCTGCTGAACATCAACTGGCATATGGGGAACACTTTGACAAGCATCTACAAGGACTTTAGCACCAACTTTGTTTGACCATGTTACAATCTCCTCAATAGGAAGCATTGAACCTAGAAATAATGAATGGATACAATATAACCCTTCTCAGCAATTCTGCTTGCAAGACAGAAATCACATGAAATGAAAGTTAAAATAATGGGATCCAGTCAGGAAATATTTGCCAGAAACTTAGCTTACATTGCCATTCATCATCAACAAACAATTTTAAGAACCAAGTCACATACTTAGATTACCCACCTACAGGCTACAGGAGATTAGGTACCAAAGAAATGAGCCAAGCCAAGTCTAATGTAGCTATTTGATCTACCATTCCATCATTAACTATGAGATCTTTTGACGAAGACTCTAACTGCTAGTCCTACCCATTTCATTGGCCGGCAGGCAGGCAGGCGCATGCACGCACGCACACACACACACACACGCATGCACTGACGCACATGCCAAGCATTGACTCAAGACAACTGCATAACTTGTGTTTACTCTAAAATCCTTCCATTAAGCAACACATCTCAAATACACTTGCCAACAATTAATATACAGGGGTTTAAGATTTCTCATGACCTTGAAGTAAATTTCCTTTAATAGAAAAGCATCCACTTACCCAGTACATTCGAGACATGATGAACAACAACAATCTTTGTCTTGTTTGACAGAAGCCCTTTTAACTGCTCAATGTCTGGAACCTCTTCTTTGGTCAGCCCAACATACTTTAAGACAGCACCAACCTTCTGGGAAACAAATTGCCAAGGAACGATAGCGCTATGATGCTCTGAAACTGTTAGAACAATCTGGCCAACAAAATAACAGACAAAGTTCTTACCAAGTATACAAAAGGCTGTAGATTTTCATAGAACATAAAACAAAAAAACCACTTCGTGAAATTTTGATGAGATAAATTAATATTTTTCTCTGGAATTGAGATGAAGACTTTGCAAACTAATAGACCAAAAAGGAATAAGAAAAAGCAATATTGGATAGATATTTGAAAAGGCCAGAACAATGATAAAAGTACAATTTTCACAAATACATGCATCCATATAGGAACAAAGACAGCAGCAACAGTTGACAATTTTTCACATTGATACACATGACGTATCGGCTGGGCAAAACAGAGCACTCACCTCATCTCCTTGTTTTAAGTTAGATAGGCCCCATGAATAGGCTACTAAATTGATAGCTTCAGTAGCATTACGAGTGAAAACAATCTCTCTACTATCAGCTGCATTGACAAAATTTGCAACTTTTGTTCTTGCACCCTCATATGCATCAGTAGCCTTCGCGCTGATGTCAATGAATTAAGCAGCATGTTAATGGGAGCACAAATGTATGTATACATATGTTTATATATGCACAAACACTAAAAACATACAAACAGATGATAAATCTACTATGAAGCAAATCATTTACTATATTTCTACCAATAGTGCATGCAGTTGATCATCAGATATCACATAATTCTACATCTATAACATCAGCATCCAGTACAAGAAGGCTGCATGAGTACTATCATACCTAATAAATAAGACATATGATTGAAGGAGAAAAATAATCACTTTAATAACTGAAAAAACGGTAGAAGGGCAAATCATGAAGTGCCATTCTTAGAAATGTTATTATGCAAATCGTTTTGCGCTGTTGGTGTGTTTGGGAGCACCCTCCTAGCAAGGGAGTAAGAGGGTTGCCTCCTGCACGGCACCCTGCCTTCAGGACCGCTTGTCCTCATGGGCCAGTTGCTACACTAGGTCATCGCTTGGCATTACTCACACTTGGTAATGGTAAATATGCATCCCAAATTCATGGTACTAACATGGATCTTACAGTTTTGACACGACGAGTTGACGACACCCTCAATCAAGATGCAACAACAAATGTAAACATTACCTGAGCGCATGAATGCCACGATGAACATTCGAATTGTAAAATCGGTAATATTCATCCAAGGCTTTCATTACACTAAAAGGTTTCTGCGACGTTGCACCATTGTCGAAGTAAACTAATTTGGCACCATCAAATTCCTGAAAGTTCAATGGTAATAAGTGAAATTCTCCTAACTCGAATGTCAAAAGCTAATATCCAACAAACTGTAAGGCTAAGATTTGTAACATAGTGACAATGGCAGAATCCGATATGTCAACCAAAAATCAGCACACATCGACTAAAACAACTTTGTCAAGGAGCTTTTCTAAAAGCAGCAATTGCAAAATGGAGCTTTCACATGCCTGACTGAATCAAAACAATAGAGGTAAGCAAAATGCAAAGCAGCTTACAAAATGCATCAATCCAATAGCGATCTACATACCCACAGTGGCAATCGTACCTTTTAGCAAAATATGACAAGGTTTTAGGCGGTAGCAAAGAACTATATAAATGTCCCAATCAAGTATTAACTAAATGTACCATTACAGTGAAAGCACACAATATAACCGCAATGATTGATGCAATGCTTTGATGTAGCTCAATAATAACAACCAAAAAACTTCTCTTCGTGTCCATGTAGTATTGATTGATTAGAGAAGCAGTAGAAAACCAAATACAGATTACTCCAAAAGTTGCAACTTGTGCAGCGTACAACACATGCAATGGGTCAACTAAGTGAAGAACAACGTTACTTTTCAGTGATTAGTACCAAGTTAAATTATCCATACATACCAGTCAAAACACCCACAACTCAAGTCAAATTTAAATAAGCCCCATATTTGCATTAGTGATTCAGTTCTGTAGTAACCAACATATCCACAAATGAATTCAATCAATTGAACTCAACAAATAATTTTTTTTTCTAAGTATTAGTAAATAATAAAATTCCGTGTGCCCCAACCTATATCCAAACTAAATTAAGCCAAAGCAGCATTCGTTCTCCAACACTCAACAGATATATAGTGAAATTCCACCATATAAGCAGAAACGACACCAAATTTTTGAAGCAACCCACAAGAAAAATTTTAGATGAAATTTCATTCGGAACAAACAGAACTTGAACCTAACTCAGAAATAGTCCTCGATCAGCATAAATGGGCAGCACTCCATGAGCAATTTCTCAGCAGCTGTGCTGTATGAACCAACACCTAACCTAAGATGGTAGTAGCAATCATGTAAACTACTGAATTTATTAGCATCAAACATATTAGCAAGGATACAGTTCCATCCTTAAACAACAACACCAATAACAATCCAATAGATTGTTCTGAACAATCAAAACTGGATGTTCAACTGTAACTCTCGTCTCGAGTACCGAAATCTACATAATCATGAACCGACATCAAAATTGGTCCCAAAACTGGCACAAGTTTCACTTATGCCATGAATCAACACAGAAAACGAGTGTCCTAAAACCCGCAAGCCATAAACCAAACATAAACCAGTATAGCAACAACACAAAAACGAGTGTACTCAGGCCCAACCGAACTGCAGTATGAGGCGGACATAGTTAGGAGAGACCTGTTCGAGGATGGGGAAGTCGACGCGGGTGAGGTCGCCGAGAGAGGAGGCCGGCTCCGCCTCCCGCGACGGCGCCGCCACGCCCGCTGCGCAGCAGCCCCGCCGCGAAGAAAGCCTGAGTACTCCGCTGCTGACAGGTCCAGGATAGTAACGGTTCTTGACTGAGGAGGGAAAGTAGCGGAGCGACGCTGCCGCTGCCGCCGCCGCCCCGGTCGCCATGACGAATTGGAAGATGTGGTTTTGGAGCAGACTGAGGGCGTCGAGCTCTTGGGCTTGGGCTTCTATGGGTGTGTTGCGGGGCCCGCTCGTCAGCCTCGGAGTTGGCTCAGGCGGCCAGGCCTCGTGGGGGCCACTTCCATCCGGCGCCACATGAAAATTTAGCCCCCAGTGCGAATGTTTTTATCTTGTCCCTACATTCACCTATCATGTTCCGACTTCCGAGTGCTCGACAGGTAGTCTATCGCATCAAGTTTCATATTGAGCTTCTATGGAATCAAATCCACTAATTAGTAAGTAATTTAATTATACTACCTAATTAATCACTTATTTAAATCGCTAATTAATTGAATTCACTAGTTAATCTTTGTCCTTCTGAGCTAATGCGACTAGGTACCTAGCTGCTAATTTCTGTAGAGCTCCTCTTGCTCAGTAGCTTCTTACCGAGCTTCCCTAACGTACTAGCAGGTGATTTGTATCGCTTGATGTGTCTTTTGATCTCATAATAATACTAGTTTTGCAAATTCGAGAAAAAAAAACTAAATTTATCAAAAACGAAGTTTTTAGGGGAGAGAAAAACATGGGCTCCTAAGTTAGGAGCAGCAGGTTCTAGAAGCCGTTGACCACCGGTAGCACCGATGGAATGGAACCGCTGCAACGGCACATGACCTGAACTCTCTGTGTGGGGTATTTCGATATTTGACACCCAATTCGCATGTCTTTCGGGCTCTGTGTATGATATGTGGGTCCAGCTGAGTCAATGATAATAGATCAGGGTGTCAAATATTGAAAAATTCGTGTTTAAAGGGTGTCAACTTTCAAATTCTCTCTGTGTATGTGACGATGTGTTTCCTCGTCGAAGTTGAACACCACCGCTTCTTCAAGTTGGAGCGCGACAACGCCTCGCATCCCACTCCTCCACTTCTTCCTCCTCGGCCTAGCCTCCGTCATGGCGCCGGACGCCGACTAGTAGGCAGTGGTGGAGCGCCAAGGCGCCCACCTGATCGCGGCAGAGCAACCTTCATTATCCACGGCTCACTCATGCACTTCGCCGCCGACGCAGGGCTCAGCGTGTGCCGCACCTGGGCCTTCAAAGACGGCGGCTACCGCGCGCTGCAGACGGCGCCCTTCTGCTACGACGAGGAGGTGTTCCAGGTGAGCTACCGTGACCAGTGTTTTCTCTTTGCGTGTGCATGGGCAGCACGGCACCTGCTTGATGAAATGCGTGCTCGGGTTGCGCTTTCCGTGTTAGATCAAATTAACAGTTCCCTGCTTGTAGCAATTTTCTGATGTGCACGCCATGCGTTTAATGAAATGGCTCGCTCGTTCAAATGCTCAGCTATCACGTTGTGCTTGCCAAAAATTCTTGTTGAAACAATATGCCTATGATACATTTCTTGGGGAAAAATTTCTGAATCGCTAAAAAAAGGTTGAATCTCTGCATAGCGTAGTGTTTCTTTGGCTTATTGATAGCTGTGTTTGTCTTCTCATTTTGTCAGGCATTAGATTTCGTGGTCATCGAGGCAAGAAGACTGTCACTGTGTAATAACTGGGAAGATCAAGGCACAATATGTGAGATGGGCCAAGGAGGCTGGCCTAGATCTTACTTCTGGCGATGAATTCTTCTCTGATCTAACAATTAAGAGCTACTACAAAGCTTTTGTTAAGGTAAAAATTCTGGTTTGCTGGCTCAAATGGCACTCGCAAAATTGGTTCCTGATGCTGGTTGTGGTGATCAGGAGAAATGTAACTCATCGTAGCTACATGAATGAGTTGGCAATAACAGTTAATTATTAACACTGCAAATTTTGGCTCCCTGCCTTTGAGTTTTGTTGCCCTTCTATCATGTCTCAGAGTTTCAATATTACATGTGTTGTTTCATATGCTTAGGCTGTTTTGGCAAGAATAAACAGAATCACAAATGAGTCCTACTATTTTTGCCTGGGAGCTTATTAATGAGCCACGCTGCCCTTCAGATCCATCAGGAGATACATTGCAGGTAATTATTCTAGTTTTATTTATGAAATTTATTTTATACGCTTTTATCTTCCTTAAATGTTTGTTCACTGCAAGTTTTGAAGATAAGAAATTCTCTCAGGCATGGATAGAAGAGATGGTACAATGTGAAGTCTATAGACCCTGTGCACCTCTTGAAGATCCAGGTTGAAGGGTTTTATCCCGTCCACTCCGGAACTTTGCTAGTCAAGCCAGATGCTTTCTGTGAGGACCCTCCCCCTTAACCCCCATTATCCATGCACCATAAGACATAAGCATTTCATTAACATTTGTATTAATTATGCATCAGGAATCAATAAGCATAATCATTAGTATTGGCATTATGACTAGCTATAAAGCATGCATGCATATTTTGTCCCAGAAGGAGTAGTAACTGAGTAAAAGAGAAGAAGTTACATGGTAAATGGGTAACTCGGTCAAGAAATGCAAGGTAGAGAGGTAAATCAGTAAATATGGCATGGTAAAAGTAAATCGACAGTGTAGTCAAAAGGAGCTTGTGGTTCAGCAGCAAAGGGGGAAAGATATTCAGTCGGCAGGGAAGAGAGGAGTGAGCATGCATGCATACCTGGACCAGTAGAGTAAAGCAAATGGCAGTGAAGGAATGGTAAACTAGTAAAGAAGTATAAGGTAAAGCAGTAAAATAGTATTGCAGTCAAAAGCCATAGAAAGAGGAGGCTAGATTCAGCCCCTCATCCATTCCCCAAGCCAGCAAGTCAAGTGCAGCCCCCTTGCCCATCCTTGCAGCGAGAACATCAAAGCCAAGGGTTGCAACTCTTAGTCTCATCCCAATAACAAGGAAAAACAGCAGCCATTGCTTCCTTTCGCAAGCAAGCCATAGCACCATTGTCAGCCAAAACCCAGTGCAGCCCCTATTGCCTACTTCTCAACCATGCAACCAGTGCAGCAGAGATTCATCCCCTTTCTCCTCATTTCCAGCAGCACCCAGCCACTCATCCATTGCTATTTTCCCAACCGAAGCCAGCAAATGCCCAGCCTTTGTTTTGGCCAAGAAGCAACACCCCATCTGCAGCCCCATTGCTCATTCCTCACTCAAGCTAATAGCTAGCAACCAAGCCAACCAAGGAAGACCCTCAAGACCGAAGGCCAGGAGAGCAAGGAGGAGTCAGGAGCCACTGGATTCAAGCAGGGAGCATAAGGATACCAGCTACTTCATCATTCCCCATCTCAACAACAACACCATTCATTCCCAGAGCCAAGCTATCTTCCAGGAACTCGGGTAAGTAGTAGTAGCAACCGAGTAAAGAGATAGTAGAAAGACCAGTAAATCCTAGTGGATCTAGGGGTCTCGAGAATGGTGTTCATCATAGACCATACCTGTAGCAAATTTGGTCTCAGAGAAGAGTACTTGGTGGCAGTGGGGAAGCATCCTAGCCACACCTTACCCTCATCGAGCTTGGCTATGGCTAGTGTCGTCATCCCCACTACCAAACCTGAAACACCACTTCTAGAATCATTATTGACCCTTACCTGTATAAACTCACCTCAAGAATCAGTAGTTGTAGATCAAACCAAGAAAGCAGCATCCAAAAATCAAAAGATCAAACCCCTGTTCTCATGAGCTAGGGTTAGCTCAAGAGCCCTTAAAGTGCTTCAGCCATGGGCCAGCCGAATGGGGGAGAAAGAGAAGAGGAGAGGGGAGTAGTAGCAGTCGGCATAGGAGAGGGAGGGGAGCCTCACTCCAGCTAACGCCAGAAGAGGAGAGGAGTACTAGTAGGCGCCAGGATGAGTAAGGGAGATTGAGTGAATCACCAGGTAGTAGTAGCACTCGGGAAGCGATGCGAGCCGAATGGCTCATTATTAGCCCAAATAGCAACGAACTAGCAAGTGACTAGTAGTGCTCAAACTAAGCATTATTAGTAGTAGCAACATCCAAATGGCCAAGCAACTGAACTAGCACCGAGGGAGTAACCATGTAGAAAAGTAATACTCAAAGAACTAAGTAGCACTCGTCACTAATAATAGTAGCCACCAAATGAATAAAAATGCTAGATCCTCTCGGGCATATGGCCAAGTGAGGCAGTCAGCCATTTTCCAACCATGTTAAGAAATCTAGCAGTAGAAAGCAATATGGTCCATTCTGAAGAATAAAAGAGCAGTGGAATTGGATACATACCTGCACACATGCATCATTAACATTAGTATTTGCATTAGACATATAAAGAATGTGCAAATAGAAAATAGTGCATGCATATAAATAAACGAATGTCAAAATTTGCAAAATAATAAAACTGCTAGTTGAGAATGTTGGATATTGCGAATCATACTTAGTAAAAGTTCCATAGATTAATTTAGTATAATTTTCAGGACCCGAACAGAACACTCAAATCGACCTGAGCCTATTTTCGAGAGAGGCCGAGCATTCAAATTCTATTTCAGGCAAGCGCATTTCTATTGATCATATTTCTATAAATGTTTATCGCTTTTTGAATTAAATTCATCACTGCATTAAAATATGTATTTTAGAATGAAAAGTATTAATTGAAGGGTGGGAAGTGTAAGAATGGATATTTGGTAGTACTGGAAGTGAATTGGAGGAATGGATGATGAGGAATAAATTGAGTATGAACGGAATGGTAATATGATGTCATTATAGTGTATGGCTTGTCCGCGTAGGGGAGCCTTGGGGATATATTATTATGGTGGAGTAGAGGATGCCGATGAGAAGGTGTTTGCCGGTGGGGTCCTCTACAATAGGTTAGCATATAAGATTAATAACACCCTAATATTGAGAAATGAGCTGTAAAATAAGTGCCAACCGCAGTGTGTGAAATCGGTCAGAAAAGGTTGTTCTGGGATGGTATTAGTTACTCCACATTGGGTAAGGTGTTATATCGTCCTGGGAAATTGCCGGTATGACCCAGGCGGGCGGAGTGAGAAATGTGATTGGGGCGATATATTTCAAGCCGGTGGTATCTTCTTTGGTTGTATGCCGAGTACAAATTGTCTTCTTGGCGGTATGTCGAGTATGAGCTGCCCGGAGGTGGGTAACCTAGGTAGGTGAGCCCCATACTCGGTCAAAGGTGGAGGACTAATACCGGAATAGAATAAACGTTCTGGGGCATCTCTTGTGGGTGTCATTGTGGGTAAAGTGGCACAAACCTACGCAGGGTAAAAATCTTGAATTCAAGCCAGTCTTCTGGATTGGAGACTACAGAAATCATGCTCACTATTAGTAGAGTCTTTTATAAATATAAAACTTGCAAACCTTTAAACTAAAGTTTATTTCTCTAAAAAGGATAATTTGGGATGAGAATGGAGGCAGAGGGATTGGATAGGAAGATTAGGGTATCTTGTAAAGGCATCTATTGCATTTATTATTATTACTGCTTGCTGAGTACCTAGTACTCACCCTTGCTTAACTCCCCCCTTGCTTAGAAGGTGAGTCCTATGGACAATCCTCTGAGGCCGGGGTGGAGGTTTGTGTCTTGAGCAGATTTTCAGGAGTTAAGGGGTTATAAGATTTATTACGGCTATATTAGAATCCATGTATGCTAAGGTATGATGATAGCCTGCGTGGCTAATGGAGTGAATTAAAGCTTCCATTTATGTCCGTCTCTAATTATTGTTCTGCTGCAATACTCTGTATACAGTGTAGTAACTAATAAAGTATCGGAATGTCCGATGTTTTGCTAGTTACTATGCTGAGGTCCGTATAATTAACTCTAGGTGACAGTATTACCAGGGGTTAATTATGCGGGTCGCCACACTTTCTCAGGGCATGCTGGAACAGGCTTCATCAAGAACCATCAAGCACTGGGAATTGATTTGTCATCTATTCATATTTATTCTGACACTTGGTAAGTCCTCATGTTCAATTCCATGTGAGTTATATAGCTGGAACAGTTGAATCTAGTCACTTCATTGGAATGGAATTTATTGTCATGCCTGGACTAAGATCCGCTTGCTAGGTTGCCTCACTCAATAGAGGAAAATCACCTTCAATTTATGAACACTTGAATGCAAGAACATACTGATGATGCAGCCAACTTGCTGGGTATGCCAATTCTGATTGTGAAGTTTGGGGCATCACTTAAGGATGGGAAGTTTGGTAACGAGTTCCATGAAGCTTTCATGGAGATGGTTTACAGCATTGTCTCAAGCTCTTGGAAGGGAGTGATTGGGGGGAGGGTGCCTCTTTGGCAGCTCTTCCCTGAAGGTGCAGAACACATGGATGATGGTTATGCAGTTGTTTTTGCAAAATGACCATCCACATTAAACTTACATGCAAATCACTCAAGGAGGCTAGAATGTTGAGAGTATGTTGTTTCCCTGCTTGGTATATGGTACAATCCATGTTACAAGGTTTTCAAGTCAGGAACTTTTCTATAGACAGGGGCGAGCCGGCCCAGACCCATGCCTCGGGTTGGACCACACGTTCTTGGTCTAAGCTACAATTTTACTGATTTTTTAACACATTTTTGCATGAATTTGTTATGGTAGGCCTCGGACCCAGGCCCGGGTGGCCTGAGTCCTGCCTCCGCCCCAGTCTATAGAGTAGAATGTTCAATGTTGTAACATCACTTTGTAAGGCCCTAGTGATGATACATGTGACACACAGTAATATATGTTTAAAAACAATGTGATGTCATTTAAACAAAATTATAAATATTAAATTGTAATGAAGTTTCTTCCTTCAATCTGGCACGTACCTAACCCCAAAACCGCTTTGGGATTTGGCACTTAATACTTTCTCTCTTTTTGGAATGACATGTAAGCATATCTAAAATGGAAGTTATAAAGGCACTGACTTGAGCTACATTTTCACAGATTTAAGAACATTGTTTTTTTTTAAAACCATGTTTTATTTGCATCCTTAAACCATTTATGCAGATTTGCCTTGAAGATTCCCTGCGAAGCATGTTTCACAAAGATGTAATCCTAAATCAGATGATAATTATTGTGTGTATGTAATATTACAAGAATTTGGACAAGCCTACCCTGTAGAGTTTAGTTGTCTGCAGATTTGCATCGTAGAGATTTGACTATTAGATTAAAGAGCTGTTCTGTTGCAGAGAAGGGGCCGTGATCTGTATCTATGACTAAAACCTCGCTGGCTGGCCACTTCTTGATCATGGAATCTTGCTGCTGAGGTTTGAGCATGTGGTCACGATGTCTTTATAAAAACCCATTTGATTCGATTCAATCTCTTGTCATCTCCTTCGAAGGTTGCAGTACAAATAGCAGTTACAGGCCATGGGCGCATCAGCATTGAAGCAAGTATTGATTCCTGAACCAGGTAAAAAAACAAGTATGTGTAAGTAAAATTTTGCCTCATTGTTTATTTCTTCATTGGAGTATGATGTTTAGTTGTTGAGGAAATGGTTGCTCAAGAAACATGAATATGAAATACTTACAATATATTTTCAGGAAATAGTTATAATGAATTATGATAATACTGGGTTCAGATTGTGGTGATAGAATCAGTACAGTTTAATAAAGAGTGGATTTGGTGAGCTCATGGGCTCATGCCCACTTATGTTAAACATTCACATTTGCACTGTTTGGTATTTTGTTTCTTGTTTCTCAGTTCTTATGACACATTCTCATATAGTATAATACCTCTTTGGGGCTTTGTTGAGATAGTCGATCTCACTGGAATTCTGGTCTCATGGCAACAGTTATTGGAGGATCATCTTGTTACGAGCAGATTGGGAATGAATCGCCAGTAGCTCAAGGCCGGGCCTAAGGCGGAACGAATCCCACTTGCGACCCGTGATCGACAAGCGAGAGAAGAGTAAGGTAGATTGGTCATTATCAGAGCCACCGCTTTGAGAATTGTGATTTGTGGCACCGAGCAAAGATGCCTTTTCTCATCTTTATTTCTCTCTTAAATAAGCATAGCCCTCCTCTAGACGGGTAGGGAATCAATCTTAACAAACTAAGGGATACATTTTATCGATCAAAACTACCAAAGAAAGGAAATAGTATCTTAACTAACTAGGAAACTTATCTCTTGCTTGATCTTATCCTTCCAAGACTTGCCCTCTGGCCGTGCTCGCTTCTCCCGATCGCGCTGATTCTTCGGCCCCTTTCTTCTATAGAACACCCGATCACAAGGGGTAACATTACTGCCCCCCTGGAAATGAAGCTTGTCCTCAAGCGAGCAGTCAGGGTAAGAATGGCGCAAGATGATGGCGTCCATCCATGTCGCCTCAGCTTCCGGTTCGCCCGTCCAATGGACTAAAACTTGACGCTGTCCCTTAACAAAACGTTGGGCAAGAAACCGATGGGGAACCGGTCGGACGGCCTCTGGAGTGGGCGCGAGGTCTGCTGGAAGGGCCGGTACCTGGGTCGGTGGTACGCCTTTGTATTCTTTAAGGAGAGAGACGTGGAAAACATTGTGGAGGCGAGCACCCACCGGCAATTCCAGTCGGTATGCTACTGGACCGATCCGGGCAAGAACCTGATAAGGACCATAAAATCGAGGGGACAGTTTGTGCCCGCTCTCGGTCCGCAAGGTCAACTGCCGGTGCTTTTGGAGACGCAGCCAAACCCATGAGCCCACAGAAAATTCCACTTCGCGATGGCCCGAATCATATTGCTGCTTCATACGGTTTTGAGCACGGAGAAGATTGGCGCGTGCTTGTCGAAGAAGGTCATCCCGATCAATCAATCGGTATCCGATCGAGTCAATGACCGTGGCCCCCTGATGATATGGCAGTAGAGGGGGAGGTGTACGCCCATAAACCAACTCAAACGGCGTCATGCGGACGGCAGAATGAAAAGAGGAGTTGTAACAAAATTCTGCCCATGGCAACCACTGTACCCAAGACGTCGGGTGATCCGCCGCTAAACACCTTAAATACATTTCAATAGTGCGGTTGACGACCTACGTCTGACCATCAATCTGCGGGTGGTAAGCGGTTGACGGTAACAAGGCTGTGCCACACCGCTTGAAGAGATCCTGCCAAAATGCACTAAGAAAGACTGGGTCGCGATCTGAAATGATGGACTCTGGAATGCCATGCAAACGAACCACCTGATCAAAGAAAATTTTGGCCACCGTTGGTGCTGCTGCTGGCTGTTTGAAAGCCATGAAGTGGGCGTATTTAGACAACCGATCCACTACTACCAACATGGAAGACTTGCCCTGGGACTTTGGAAGCCCGGTGATAAAGTTCATCGAAATGTCCGCCAAATGTTGTGGAATTGCAAGAGGTTGCAATAGTCCGTGGGAGAAAGCGTCTTGGTCTTGTTTCTCGGCATACGACAACGAGCGACATATTGTTCGATGGTGTGGCGCCGCTGCGCCAGTGTACCATCGCCAAGCGATGCCATGTCTTCAGACTCCTCATGCGTGAGGTCATGGATGGAGGCAATGATGGTGTCAATCGAGGGGACGCCTTGAAATAAACAATGCGCCTTCATGATATAAAAGACCATCCTTGGTCAACCGGTTTGTAGTTAGTCGCCGGTAGAACTCACGGACGACGAGAAGTCTCGTTGGAGGATAGCGAGGCCTTGCGGTAACAGATCTCCGGTCACCGAAGAACGACCAACCACTCTGTGCGAGCCATACTCTGCGGAACCGAAACCATGAGACACGCAGATGGAACTCCGGTTTCGCCTGGCATACGGGAAAGAGCATCAGCAGCTCTATTGGCCTTTCCTGGTTTATACTCCACCTGAAAATCAAATCCCATTAACTTGCTCAACCAATCTTTCTTTGGGTGGCGTCACCAATGCTTGTTCTAATAGAAATTTGAGACTCCCATGATCCGTTCGAACACATAAACCGATGGCCCCATAAATATGGGCGCCAATGTCGGACAAACCTTGGAGAGACCAATCAACTCCCTTTCATATGCCGCCAATTTGGTGTGTCGAGCCGCCAATTTGCGATCGTAATAAGCGATTAGGTGTCCTACTGCTGGAGGACAGCGCCAATACCTACCCTCGATGCATCACATTCAACCGAAGGAGTATCAAATCCGTATTGCAAGACCGGTCTTTGAAATAAGAGCTTGCTTCAACTTCTGGAAGGCGCTTGCAGCTGAAGGAGTCCACGCAAAACTTTGGTGGCGCAGAAGAGCTGTTAAGGGTTCGGCTATGGTAGCATAATCCCGGATAAATCGGCGGTAGTAGCCGGTTAATCCAAGGAAGCTGCGCAGGGCGGTGACCGAACATGGAGGTGGCCAATCTGCAATAGCCTTCAGTTTATTGGGATCAGCTTCCACCCCGGCATGGGATATGATATGCCCCAAATAGCCGACCCGGCCCTGCGCAAATGCACACTTAGACCGTTTGAGATATAACTGTTGTTGGCGAAGCTTCTCAAACACCAGGCGAAGATGGGAACAGTGGTCCTCTAGAGTTTTACTGTATATCAATATGTCGTCAAAGAAGACCAAAACAAACCGACGAAGATAATCCTGTAGGACATCATTCATGAGAGCCTGGAATGTGGAAGGGGCATTAGATAATCCAAACGGCATCACAAGGAACTCAAAATGCCCATGATGCGTTCGGAATGCCGTCTTCTCTATGTCTTCTGGAACCATCCGAACTTGGTGGTAGCCGGAGCGTAAATCCAGTTTGGTGAAGAAATAAGCTCCCCGGAGTTCGTCCAGAAGCTCCTCAACCACGGGAATTGGAAACTTATCTTTAATGGTATGGTGATTTAGTTTCCGATAATCCACACAGAAACGCCATGACCCATCAGCTTTCTTGACCAATAGTACGGGTGAAGAGAATGGAGAACGACTGCGACGAATAATACCTTGGGCCAACATCGTGCCACATTGTCGTTCAATTTCATCCTTCTGCTTGTAAGGGTACCGATATGGCGCCACCACAACCGGATTTGTTCCTTCCTCCAGACAGATGCGATGATCGCAAGGACGGGTTGGAGGAAGTCCCCTGGGTTCTGCAAACAAATCCTCATATTCATTCAACAACTGGTGGACTGCCGAATCTTCTTCCAACTGCTGCTGCAATAGATGAAACTTCCCCGGACTATGCAGCCCTCTGAGCTCGACCACCGATCCCTGATACTGGAAGCTCATGCTTAATTTCTGAAAGTCCCACTCGATTGGACCAAGTGTTCGCAGCCACTGAACTCCCAAAACAACATCAAAAATGTTTAAGGGAATGATGATGAATGGTGCTGAGAACTGCTGTTGTCCCAAAAGAAATTGGACATCTTGCCTTGCACCTAGGCAGGGTAATTGACTTCCTCCTGCCACCCGGACTTGCTGCATACAGGCTTCAGACGAAGGCCACCCCATCTGTGCTGCCGCATGTCCACTTACAAAGTTATGTGTGCTACCTGTATCAATTAGTCCATGGAGCTGCCTGCCTGCCATCTCCAACAAAACCTGCATGGTGTTGCCGTATTTTGGTCCTGATATAGCCATCATTGACAGGGAAGGCTCGCACTCTTCTTCCACTTCTTCATTTTCTACCGCCGCCTCCTCTGTTTCTTCCAGAACCTCCAAATGAAATAATCTCTTACACCGATGCCCACGACTATAAACTTCGTCGCAGTTGTAGCATAATCCCTTGGCACGCCGCTCAATGGCCGATCTGCCGATAATCGCGGCTTTGTGTGGCGTCGAGGTAGATCTTGCTTTCTGTCTTATTTGGCTGGTGGTGCGGTTCGAGGAAGGGCTGCTGGCCCGCCGCTCCCTTGAGAAGCATATCCACCGGTTCTGGGGCCCTGCGCACCCAAGGAACGCCCGATTCTTGCGCGTGCGCCGGCTGGTACCGACGCCACACCGCTTGGGTCGGTTGGCGGCCTGAATTAATGTAGGGTGGCTCGGAATGATCCCGCCCGTGCGCATTTGACATCCCATCTATTGCCGCGCAATCCAAGCGGCCTGCCTTGCCTCTGCTTCCCGCGCAATGCCGATTGCCTCTGCTAGATCCCGAGGTCGCTCCCGACGTACCTCAGCCCCCAACGCCACCGAGAGTCCCGCCATGAAAGTCTCCACCTGTTCGGACGTCCTCATCCTGGTGGTACGAGCAAGGAGTCTTTGAAACTCCCGCATATTCATCCACCGTTGCCGCCTTGCTTGAGATTCACGGGTCTCCCGTGATGGCCAATACTCGAATGCCGAGTAAACCGGCGTGTGAATGCTTCCGCAAAGGCTCCCCACGCAATCGAGGGCTCCTCCCTTTGCCAATTATCCAGAACTTCTAGCGCCTCTCCCGACAAGTGCAGCCCTGCGATCTCCACATACTCCTCTTGAGAATTGATGCACCTCAAGAATCGCTCACAACGGCTTAGCCATCCTAACGGATCATCTTGCCCATTGTAATCGAGAAGATCGAACCGAGGCGGCCGAGGAATCCACCGGCGATCATCTTCCTCACCCCGTCCTGTATTTCTTCTTCTTCCCGTCATCTGCTCCTCACGCCCCATCCAATTCCGCCCACCTCTCCATGGCGGCCGATCGCCCAGCAGCCCTCCTGCCGGATGATCTTCACGTTCCCGGTAATTCCGCCCTCCTCTCCAGGGTGGCAGGTCGCCCTGTTGCGCACCCGTCCCTGCGTTTTCCCCCAGATGCGCCTTGGAATTTCCACCCTCTTCCACAGATTCTTCAACTTGATTCTTCCCCTTCAGAAGCTTCATCATCTCCTCCATCATGCCTCTCATCTCCTTCACTTCGGTTTCTAGGGAGGTTATGCGCTCATCCTCTGGAGTAGCCATGGCACCGAACCTTTCGCTCGATACCAAATTATTCTGAGCAGATTGGGAATGAATCGCTCAGAAGCTCAAGTCCGAGCCTAAGGCGGAACGAATCCCACTTGCGACCCGTGATCAGCAAACGAGAGAAGAGTAAGGTAGATTGGCATTATCGAGCCACCGCTTTGAGAATTGTGATTTGTGGCACCAGAACAGCATGCCTTTTCTCATCTTTATTTCTCTCTTAAATAAGCATAGCCCCTCCTCTAGACGGGTAGGGAATCAATCTTAACAAACTAAGGGATACATTTTATCTGATCAAAACTACCAAAGAAAGGAAATAGTATCTTAACTAACTAGGAAACTTATCTCTTGCTTGATCTTATCCTTCCGCACTTGCCCTCCTGGCCGTGCCTGCTTCTCCTGATCGCGCCTGATTGCTGGCCCCCTTTCTTCTATAGAACACCCGATCACAAGGGGTAACACATCTGCTCCTGCAGCGAATGTCAATTCAACCACATTCTAGTTGGTAAGACCCTGTTACACAATAATGCAGAGGCTGTCATTAGTCCTACCTACTATTATAAGTCTATAACCATGAAATGAAATAACAGAAGATTGGACAAAGAAACAAAGAAATTGATATCATAAATTAAGATAGGTCTAATAAATTCAATTGTTCTAGAATTGTTCCTAGATTCCCTCAACCTTTTTTTTGTGTCCATTATGCAAATGACTAAACTGAGAGCAAGCCTTTTTTAAAAAATAGGTGTCTGATTGCCAATATCTCATATTTATACTGCCTTTTATCATATATGTTTGAGCTACTACGCCTTGGAAATCTATGCTTGCACCAATTATTACATTTAATGTATATGTAATATACATTTTTTGCTGTATCAACTATCTCAATTCTTTCAGTTCCAAAAAGAATATTCTCAGCACTTGCTAGGTAGCCAATGCTTCATGAGGAAAAAGAACGATACTTGAAATCATTACATATTTCTTATCTTCATCGGTTTGAAGTCCAAATGGTAGCATTGTAGCTGCCACAAAAATTGCTTGCATGATTCTGTCAATGAATTCATGCATTGCATGTATCACACTCAACCCTCCAGTACTATGTCCGACCAGAATCACCTGAAATTAGATTGAAATGAGTTAGTAAACCAAATCTCCCTTTGATGTGTCTTTATTCTTCAAAAGTTTGAACTTTTGTCCATAAGTAGCTTCATAACTAATTAACTACCTTCAGCATTTTGTGGGAGCTAACTACAATTCTGAGCATTTAGTCATACTATACAGGCTTAAGCATTGGATGGATAGTGAATTTCTAATCAGCACATGGTTATGAACTTGGTGTTAGCTAGTTATGTTTTGGTTCTTATGTACTAAATACTGACATGTTTCAAATTTCATTGGAAATGTCTGCCGTATATAAACTGTATTGTGAACTTTGATTATTGAAGTCTTCCTTACAGCAAATTTTTTACGTTTGTTTGCACTCTTTTAACGTTTTTCTTGTAGAATAAAAATGATGGCACTGGACATAATCACACGATAATGCAAGAGTAGAGAAGTGGGAGATGCTAACAGAGCTTTGATGGTAGTATTAGGGTCATAACAGAAAAACTGCTAATGATAAGAGTTACCACAGCAGGTGAATACATAAATCAATGTATTCTGTTTTCCGTTAGTTGTTTACTTCAGTGTTATTCTAAATACAATGAGCATAATTATAAATATCCTGGCATTTAATAAAAACGAGTTCCATCTAAAACTATATAGTTTTAGCTCTCACTAATCCAATTTCTCATTTTTATTCAAAATAGCATAGAGCATTTGCCTTGCATAGAGCATTTATCTCCTGTTCATTTCGCTGGAAATATGGTAATTTGCTAATGGGAAAATTGATATAATGCCACTCTTAAGAGTGGTGCGAGTCAAAATGCCACTTTCGACGTTGCTGTAACATCCCAAATTTTGGGCCTTTTATTTTAGCTAATAGTATTTTATTGCTAATTGTATTTTTATGAATTTTCTGGATTTATTTGGATTTTCTGAGATTTATTGGAATTATTTTAAATTAAAGTATATTGCTTTTGCCAAAGATTAATTATAAATAGAAAAGTTTAAAATAAAGTTTTGCCCAAAAATATTTTATTTAAGCTCAGAATATCCCAAAGTATTTTTGAGATTTTTCTCAGATTTTTATTGATATTTTTATTGCTCTAAATAAATCAAAATATTTTCTCTAATTATTTTAATTGGAAAAATCCCAAAAACCGTTAGGAACAGTAGTAGGTCGAGGCCCAATACTGTGCCGCTCTTCGCGTTACTGTGCGGCCCAGCCGGTCGGTGATTTCGGGAGGATTAACCCGCGCCGTTGGATCTTCATCGGAGAGACTTCATCAAGCCACATCGTCCCTAGCGCTTGCAGCCGATGGATCTCTATCATGTGGACTTCATCGAGCGTCTGGTTTGAAACCCTAAAAGCTTTTCGGTAGTGGATCTTCATCCGACGTCGAGGCCACCCAATCTCGTTTGGAAACAAATCAATCGGTAGCCGATTTAGGTAAGGGGATGGGATCGTCTTGCGTCGGAGACTCGCGTAGCCATCCGATGGAAATCATCTGCGGATGATGGTCGCGTCCTCTCGAAGTCGACCACGCATGCCGCCAGATCCGCTTCGGACGCCGCCGCCAAAGTTTCCAAACTTCCGCGCCCTTGCCAGGTATTTAAGGACCTTGGAGCCCTCCTGAGACTCACCGCAGACCACCGCACTTTTTCGCTGTTGCATCATCGCCGGAAGAGCACCAGGGTGTCTGCGGGATCTCGCCAGAGTACCGAAGGGTTTTGCGCCGTCACCACCGGGAACTTCTTCCGCTGCGCTAAATCTGGATTCGAGTTCAGCACGTCGAGACGAGTCTGCTCCGCCGCTTCTTCGTCGACGGAGATCGCCGCAACACCGAAACCTTGGTCGTCGTCCCCAGCTCCGGTACATTAGCGCCGCCGTGCAGCCATCGTCGTGCCCGAGCAACGCCAGTCGTCGGATCTCTCACCAGCACGCCGGATTCGCCCACGTCGTCTCGGTGAATAGCACTCAGCTCGGGTAAGTTATGATCGGTAGCGATTATTATGCGTGTCGGCCGTCTGGGATCGGTATAATCTTGACGTCGGTGGCCTTAATAATTCGGATTTTCCTTTTAAAAGTAATTCGGATATTTCGGATTTTCCAATTTTAGGAATTTTTGGATTTTTGAATCTTCCGAGGGCTCGTTCTTCCTCATACGAATTCCGATTTGGGTGATTCAAATTTCCAAAAATTCGTAAAATTGAGATCTATCTAATGGTGATTTTTGTTGGATTTTTAGAGTTTGTTTGTTCTCTAGTTTTGGTGTTTATTTGCTATTTCTTCTCGATTCGCGTAGACGTTGAATTGTGCGAGGCTTCGGAGGAGGAATTGGCAACTCAAGAACAATTTTCAGACCAAGACCAGGAGCTTAACCATGGCAAGTTGTGCTTTGATCATGTTGCACCCATGTTTGCAAAATTGCTATTTTGTTTTTACCTTATTGCATATTATTTCATGTGTATAAATGATTTCAACTTAGTTTGGGACTTAGATACCATACCCTTCTAAATTACACCCTACCTTGTCGATTGTATGCCATGATTCACTTGTCACCCTAGGTTGGATTACTATAGTTGGTTAAATATGAAATCAACATGGGATGGTTAGAACGGAATAGAATTGCTTAGTCATGCCACATCATCACATGTACTTGAATCTTTGATAAATAATCTTGACTAATGGAATATGGAACAATGTTATGAATTTGTGTGTGTCATGTGTGGTCACATGATGAGATTGAGTCGTTGTGGCGATGGATGTCACGCAACGATATTGACTTGTTGATGGCACGTGGTGCTT
This sequence comes from Guadua angustifolia, assembly GCA_036346375.1. NCBI lineage: Eukaryota > Viridiplantae > Streptophyta > Magnoliopsida > Poales > Poaceae > Guadua > Guadua angustifolia. Next base: position 9,294,716 of record CM070521.1, on the reverse strand, counting down.
GGTAATCAACTGGGGTGGTTATGATTTTAGATTGGAGCAAGTGGCAAGGGCAAGTGTGCCTGGGTGGGCCCGATGGGCAGAGGGTATGTGCAAGTCTTACTTTGATCAACCCTAAGGACACCTTGCGAGCCTTTGACCTGAGTCAACCATGCAACCACAAGTCTTTTATGGGGCAGCCTAGCTGACTAATTTGCAATGTCTTAGCCTTGGTACTACCAGTGGTGGAGTGGTTCACCCTTTTTAATGAACCCAGATGGCGCAAGAGGGGGGCCCTGTTGTGGTGGTGTAACCCTTCAGTGTTGAAACCTTAGCGGGTGGTACCGAGTTAAGACAGAGCATTGTAAAGGCTTTGTCATGATTCTTTGCCGGCACACCAAAGGAAGTGTGCTGATAGTTTGGCAACAAGAGATGATCATGTCGTGTGGGTAAAGTGCATAACCTCTGCAGAGTGTACAAACTATTCGGATAGCCGTGCTCACGGTATTGAGCAATGCTCGGGGATTACAGTCAAGGGTTTAGACTTTTGAAAACTGAAAATTTGGGATGGCTGGCAGGTTGCCATGGAAAGTTGAGTCTTGATTTAGGATGAGAAACTTGGTTTATTTGACAAATGCTGAATCTATCTATTATTGTTATTTGTTTTATTACTGTCTTTGCAATCTATATACTATACTTGTTCATAAATGTTGATTTACTGCAAATAAACCACTTAGCCTTTCTTTGGAATAAGCCTTGCATATAGCTATGTTAGAAGTGCATTCTGTGCACAACTTGTTGAGTGCTTTATGTACTCACCGTTGCCTACAACATCATCAGTGCTGAAGAAGATGTACCATGAAGAGACGAAAGTTTAGGGTGCGAGCCTTGTCAGTTGCCTGTGGTATACTGAGGGGTTTATCTACGTCTTCATTCCGCTTCAGTTCGATTTGTTGTTCAGCCTTGTGAGGCATTGTTAAGTAAGTTGACCATAAGGTCATTCAGCTAGTAATATTTAGCATATAATATCTTTTATCTTATTTCCGCTATGTGTGATTGTGATATTCACTAATGTTAAGCTTGTGTGCACTAGCGTGATCCTGGACTAGTGCAGTATACACAGAGGGTCCGGATTTGCATATTCGGGTCTCGACAAAGGTGGTATCAGAGCCATACTGACTGTAGGTCTTGATCCTAGATAGTTGGTCGTCTCTATAGGCCATTCAAAATTATTTTCTAAAGTAAAAGACCTAACCAAGAAGAATAATGTGTTCTTGACTTATCTCATTCTTCTATTTCTGTCCTTACCAAAAATTCTTTCTTGTCCCTTGCTGAACTTTCTTTCTCTTACCTCTGCTGAATTGAGTTAAAATTCTTACCTAAGTTATCTTAAGTAGAAAACGATATACCACACTTTAGGAGATGGCATCAAGTGCCTGCTGCTACCATAATGATCATGACGGAAGGAATCATCAAGCTCATGGAAGAGCGGATCAATGAAGCGTTTCAAGAGCTAGAAGACTGTGCTTCAAGTAGCTAGTTGAGACTCATGTGTGGGAGTCGCGTTTCCTAAGATAGGAGTGTCGCCCATATAGACGGTAGTTTTGTGTGTTTAGGTTGAATTGGTTCTTCTTGATTGCTAGGTGTGCAGTATGTGTTGCAAAGCTTTTAGGCTTACATAAGCAACCATACCAAGTTGTTAATATAGTTGCCTAAGTTGATTGGGTTAAACCTATTTTCCCTGTGTTAGGATTCTTGCTCCTTAGCTATGCTATTTCCCTCTTCCTTAAACCCTTGAGGTAATCAAGCAGACGGTTCAGATTAGTGATAGTAATGAAGCCAGTGGAAGTGAAAACCAACTCAATAGAAACTCCAAGGATGGATTAGTTTTTCAACCGTCACTACCGATAGAAACGCAGAGTTTCAAAGAGTTTTTGGCCGATCAGACGCAGTTGATGCAAGCAATGATGAAGCAAATACAGAATAGGACTAATCAAGCTAATGTCAGCAAAGCATCTCGAACTGTTATTAGTAATCCCTGTGTTGACTCAAGGTTATTAGAATTCATAAAGACTTGTTCACCAACGTTTTAAGGAAATGTTTCACCTTTAGAAGCAGAGGATTGGCTCGAGACTATTGAGAGGAAGCTACTCCTAGCTTAGTGCAGAAGTGATGGAAAGGTCTGGTATGCTTTGTATGAGATACAAGGAATTGCTGCCAAATGGTGGAAGGACTATTGCACTAACCATGATCCCCGCAGAATATCACTTGGAATGAATTCATTGTTGCTTTTCGTGGTCTCTTTATTTCATTTCAGAATAGTATGGTCACAATGGAATCAGAGAGAAACGCTATCCCTGCACTTTGTTCTAGATCTAGACATTGTTCTTTGAAGTGCTGTCAACCAAACAATTTAGAAGATCGTGCATGCATTCGCTGTGGAGAAATAGGACATACCGCTGACGAACATGCGATCAATTGCTCCAGTTGTGAAGGAAGCCATTCTCCTGGGGAGTGCCCTCTGAAGCAACCCGACTCGGATTATAAGAGTGATGATGATGAGTATCTGATTGCACCCATCAAGGCAAAACGATGCAAACGGTTGTGCTACTACTGTCAAGAAGAAGGCCATTTTGTCAAGCAATGCCCACAGAAAGAATAAGTAATTCCTATAGCCATGGATATATCGGAAGTTACCTCAGTCCGGTACATAACGCCAAGAGCGAGTGGTGAAATTACGAGAGAAATTTGCCTAGAGAACCAACCGAAGAAAAGGCGTTTAAGCAAGGACACTATTTCGGTCAATGAATGCTCAAGAAAGAAAATCCACCTTAGACTCTGCTATAATTGCCATAAACCTTAGCATTTTGCCAATAAATACCCTCAAAGGAAAGTAATCGCGTTGGCTCAAGTCAATTTTAACTTCGTCCCTGTCGAAGCCCCAGCGCCAATGCTAAATCAAGGAAGTCAGGAGCCATGAGTTTACTTAGTGCAATGTTGTAACCCTATTGGCAAAAGTAGAGAGATTAGTGATAAATCCCATGTAAAGGTTTCCTTGTTGAAAGAAATAAAGCAGAAATGGTTGATACATTGGTACACGGAGTATTGGAAGGAAGGGCAATAATGTAAGATGATGAGTTGGATGTTTCTCTAAGAGTTTTCTGGTGTTTATGGTTCACCTGGAAATGATACATGTGCAATGGTGGATAGCTCAGTGGTACCCAGCGTGAGCTTGCTAGCCAAAGGATTTGTCATTGTCAGTAAGTGCTCAGTTGTGCTAGATTTAACCAGGATTGAGAGTTCAGTGCTTATTGAGTGAGTGGAGTTCCAAGCAAATCATATTGTGACTGGATACTTAGGCCTTTGACATTATTTCCTGAAATTAGTTGATGCGCAAACATAAGGCTATTTTAGGTGAAGAATATATCAATTTAAAACCCTAAATGTGGGAAAAAGGGGGTTACAAGTGACGACAGTTTGTGTTAGCCAGCTGATGGATAATAGTGTGGAATTTGCCAATTAGAAGATGCGCCAGATGTCAGGAAATACTTTGAAATTGCCTGGTGTGCCGTCATATCGGAGGATCAAGTTCGTGAGCGAATTAGTGCCTGATACAACACCAATAGCGAAAATGCCATGTCAAATGTCTGAATTTTTTTAAATAATATATTTTTAAAAACAATTACGTAAATAATATCTTAGAAAAAAAATTACGTAAATACTCGTCTGTCGCTATTTGGAATTGATATCGTCTTAGTCGCAATTTGAATTTGCGACAGAGACTTAATCATAATTTGAATTTGTGACAAAGACTTAATCGCAATTTCAAATTGCGACAGAACTGTCAAGCAAGTCCTCTCGTCATAAATTGGAATTGCGATGAAGACTAGATGATTTGTTTACTAATTCATTGATTTAGAATTTGCAAAAAAAATATATCTAATCGTCGACAAATATTATAAGATATTTAACATTAGATGGAATTTTTTTAAAAATAATATATTTTTGTAAAAAGTTTACAGAAATAATATGGCGGAAAAAATTACAGAAATACCCTATAGTCGTAATTCCAAATTGACGGCAAATTTGGAATACAATACAAATTACGGTCCGTAATTACAAATCGATACAACATGTTTGCGTATTTAGAAAAAAACCCAGCTAAAATTCAAATCTGATTCCCGATAATGTCAAATTTATGATCATTGAAGCCTTTTCGGCTATCCTTTAAACTTCTTGACTAAATGCTATTATTACGCAAACTAGTTCAGAAACACTCTCCATCACATGTACTACCATAATATGGAAAAAAATTCTATTTGTAACTAGCTCTGTATATAAATAACGTTGCTGCAAACAGTCTTCATGAATTAGTCGCGTAGAAAACTACACTCACTTAAGACTTTTGGACGGCTTGTAGAATAACTCGTCTAAATGACATTATTAGGGAAATTAGTTCATGAACACTCTCCATCATATGTACTGCCATAATCTGGAAAAATATTCTATTTACAACTTCCTTAGTGTATAAGTATCGTTCTTTGCAAACAACCTTCATGAATTAGTCGCAGAGAAAACTACACTCACTTAAGACTTTTGAATGACTTGTAGAATAACTTCGTCTAAATGACATTATTAGAGAAATTAGTTCATGAACACTCTCCATCATATGTCTTGCCATAATCTGAAAAAATATTCTATTTACAACTTCCTTAGTGTATAAGTATCATTTCTTTATAAGCGACCTTCATGAATTAGTCACGTGAAAACTACACTCACTTAAGACTTTTGAATGACTTGTAGAATAACTTCGTCTAAATGACATTATTAGGAAATTAGTTCATGAACACTCTCCATCATATGTCTTGCCATAATCTGAAAAATATTCTATTTACAACTTCCTTAGTGTATAAGTATCATTGCTTTGCAAAAATGACTTCATAAATTAGTCGACAACAACTCATGTTATGAACACTTAAATTATTTGTTGAACATATATAAGGGCACATACACGAAAGTTCGGATGATAAAATAAGCAATAGATTAGATTATATTACAAGGGCATTACAACAAGGATTTAAATTGCTTGATTTAACTAACTAACAAAAGCAATGTTAGTCATGGTAGAACAAATGATCGTTCAAATATCTGGTGCAAAATGAATGATGTCCAACATTTTCTGCATATTACCTATCCCGTGTTAATTTTACGATTTGTACTCGGACACCACTCAGTCCCTACTATGAAAGAACTCCATGGGGATCCGCAGTTCTCCCAGCTGTTGCCGAATGGGTGGCCTATGCCGTACGTCTCGGGTGTGTAAGATTTAATTTTTTGGTCTTTTTATGTGGATTTACGCCTCCCATATGGGCATGTCATCCCGATTCTGGCGTCCCCTATGTTAATACCACTCGGGTTCTCGGTTGTCTCTGCATAGCGCGTCAAGGATTTGTTGCGTCTTTGCGGACCTCGGCCATTTGCTTCCCTTGTCCCTTCTTCTTCGAGAGGAGGAACCCTCTTGCACCTTTGGTGTGTTGGTACATTGGCGGAGGCATGCGAGACGCTTTGCTCTGTTCGGCTCGCACTCCACTATATGGTGCGGGAGGTGTGTGTTGGGCTTATCCTTGGACAACCGGAGCGTGCCCGCATCAATGCAAGATGCCCGCTTTGGTCGTTGAATAACACCGTAGGCGTACTCGAGTCCGGCTTTTCACGGTAGTGGCACCACGGAGAGGGTTGCTCCCCAATTATCCCATGCAGAAGCATGAGATGTGGGTGGTGCGTCTCGGGTCCACCCAGTTGAAGTACCGGCACCATTCATCCTCGGCCAAGGGCACCCAGGTAGAATCTCCGGTCCGCTAGATCATCGTGGCGGTATCAACCATTTGCTGCGAGCCATGTTCGCAAAAGGTCGGGGCTTGCGGGCCCCAGGGAGGTTTCTCCTTTGACATGAGCAAATTCACAAGTTTCCTTTTGAACTCCTGTGTGCGATGAACTGGTTTAGAACTACTACTTTGTGAGTTTAACATGAGTATGTCGCATGAAACTCACCGATTGGTTGGCCCCTTGCCCACCGGCCCTAAGCTTTGGTCGATCTAGAAAATGGACATATCCTGGCGTCCTCTCCCACCGTGAAGTTCTCGGCGAAGCGGGGTAGGCGTCGTGGCGATTGTAGAAAATTCAGTAGTCATGTCGTTTCGGCCCGTCGATCCATTGGAAAAAGCAACACCGGTCCTTGTGCTGAGAAAAGAAAGAACGATGCATGAGATGGTAGTGCTACCCTGTATTGTGTGGACACCAGTAGGTTTACCTTGTAGGTGCGGCCACAACATGAGTGGCGTGGTAATGCCGTCGCTCCATGAGTAGATTGCATCATCTTCGCCGGTAGGTTGCAGTCGCATTTGGGTCGGGGCAACTACGGCAGAACTTCGGCATCGACACTACTGGCATCCGGATATTCGGGGCGGGATGACTTCTGCTTGCTAAAGAGGCGACGGAAACGACATTGTGCCCTAATTTGTGTAGATTCTCCGCGTTTATTCTTTGGTTTGCTGTGTTGGATGTCTACCCTCGCCCTGTTTTATAGTGGTGGAGAGGGAGAGGGTTACTCCACACAATTCTGAGACTTGTCCATTTTGATGGCGTGCCATCCTCTCGTGAAAAGCCGCACGACGTGTCACCCATCATCAAAGCCGCACGACTGTCACCCTCTCTGTCAAAGGTCAGACGATGTGTCACCTCGGCGAGAGTGCTCGCGCTCTGCTCACGGTGCTACATAGGCCCTCGTTGATGAAGTTGTCTTGTTAGTACATTACATAACATTAAGATCATAAAAGATGAAAAGAGACAAATAGCGGTATACCTGCAATCATAGGTTCAGTATGGTGCGGATCGCGCCAACCAGATCCCCTGGGGCGTGAGGAGGGGGCGCTGCGTGTGTGGTGTGGCTGCGGCGGCGTGTCGACCCGTCTGGAGGAGCACGCGCTGTGAACTCAGATGGCGTCGTCGTCCCTAGGCCTCTGCACGATGTAAGCCGGACCATGCGGAGTAGATTATGGCGTACCGCAGCAACGCCCTCTGAACTCCGCCCGTCGCGGCGTCGACCACATCCCCTAGGCCTAGTCGTGCTAACGGTCGTCCCACGTCGTGTAGGCTCTCCCTAGCAAGGTCGCTCGCACACAAATTGAAATGCCACTTAGTTCGTACAATTACTGATAACGATACATTGCAATGATTGTGGAAGAAGTATCTTGACCAGATTCGGTGAAACGTTGAGTCCAAGCCGGGTGGGGTAGGTGTCGCGAACGGAGGGCTCGTGCCTCGGGTGAGCCAGCAGCGCGCAACCCGAACGCGTGTGCGTGGTGCGTACCACCGGATGTACTGCCGAGGTGTGCGGGTCGTGCGGGCATCCTCCGGTGAGCGTCCACCGAATAGCGCTTCGCATCGCCGAACGTGAGGATCATTCGTGCCGCCCAACTAGCGGCACCAATGTACCCTTTACGTGTGACCTACATGAGAACATGAGCAATGGCGTTAGTTCCGCAAATATGAAAAAAATGCAACTGAAATAGACATGGAAGAGCACTTACATGTGCACGTGAGGTGGGACCACCTCACCGGTGGGGACAGGGAAGACCTGGCGGAGGCCGAACTGCCTCATCATGCGGTGCACGGCGTACGTCTCGACGTACACGTCGTAAACAAGGTGGCGCCGTGTGAACCAAAAGGCGGCGTCACGGGTGCACTGCAAGGAGAGGCCTGTGGTATACTGAGGGGTTTATCTACGTCTTCATTCCGCTTCAGTTCGATTTGTTGTTCAGCCTTGTGAGGCATTGTTAAGTAAGTTGACCATAAGGTCATTCAGCTAGTAATATTTAGCATATAATGTCTTTTATCTTATTTCCGCTATGTATGATTGTGATATTCACTAATATTGAGCCTGTGTGCACTAGCGTGATCCTGGACTAGTGCAGTATACACAGAGGGTCCGGATTCACATATTCGGGTCGCGACAGTTACCTTCGTTAAAATGCCACTCTTCTCGTGCCCTCCTCGCCAAAATACCATTTTCGAATTTCTAAAATGAATTTCACTTTTCTGTGCAGTTCTAGCCACGGGAAATGACCATCCTGCCCCCGAGCTCTTTCTCTTGTATTATTAATACATTATGTATTATTAATTCTATTAAACTTCTTGAGGATTTGTTATATTTTATTGTTTGAGGTTATTCAAGCTTTGGACTGACGAAAATTTCGAGATGAAGATTTTTTATTTTCACACGTTGTAATTGTTAATTAAATTTTTAATACAATGCGTTTAGTTTGATTTTGTTCGAGATGTAATTATTTGATGAATGCAATTAATAAAGATTAATTACTTTTGTTTAACAAAGTTTTAACTCGTAATGACATTATCTCGCTTAATAAGATTTGAGGTTGTTTCAATCGGCTCCATCTAGTATTACGATCATGTAAGTTTTGTTTAACAAAGTTTTAACATATGAGCTCGGGGCACGATGGTAATTTCGATGGCTACAATCGCACAAAGCAAATAAATTCATTTTAAAAATGCGAAAATGGCATTTTGGCGAGGAGGGCACGACAAGAGTGGCATTTTAACAAAGGCAACGACGAGAGTGGCATTTTGGCTCGCACCACTCTTGAGAGTGGCATAATATCAGGAGTTGTGTTAGAGATTGGATTCAAGTTAGAGCTTGGTTGCAATGTGGTTGTAATCAACACTATAAATAAAAGGTGTGTGGATCCGATAAGATGCACACGAACACACAGTTATTCCCTAGATTATTCTACATGGTATCAGAGCTAAACCCTAATTTGTACATCTAAGCCAACCATCATCGTCGTCCTCAATCAATTCGTCGGCCGCTGCTGCCCCCTCACTCGTGGCTTGCCGTAGCCGCATCGCACGAGATTGGGCCACGGCCAGCCGAGTTGCGTGTACACTGCTCCCACGCATCATGGGAGATGCTACTATCAAAGGCTCGGAAGGGTTGCCGCTGCCGCTTGGGGTTGCTTGTTGGGCTATCGTCATTGCTCGAGGCAGCCGGGCACCATCTCGCTCAGGTCACTGGGTTGCCGCCCATGCCGTAGGGGATCCAGCTCTAGATCGGTCCCCTCGGGTATGGCCCAGGTGGAGGAGGAGGCTTGTAGGGTGGAGACGAGCTATAGCATCGCCAAAATAAAAAGGAAGATAGGAGGCCAGTAGGCTTGATCGTGGCTAAGAGGAAGAAAAGGAGAAAATTGATTATATGCCACTCCAAAGATGAGCCCTTGTCCAAATGCCACTCTAGTCCTGGATCACTTTAAAATGCCCCTCGAAAGGAGGCCTTCTCACCCACGATGCCATTCCAGCCATTTTGCTGCAGACGAAATTGGTTATGACGATTTTGCCCCTCAGTCAAAAGGTGCTTGAGCTTGGCTACTTAGTCGAAACCGAGTAGACCCAGCCGAGGAGGACTCACCGAGGAGCTCTCCAGTCGTTCTCCTCTCTCCCTGCTGTTAGGATTGATGGAATGGCAGCTTGCATTCGAATGGGCCAATGGGCCAAAAGAATATACATGAACAGTAGAGGATAAAATAGCAAAGAACACCGTATACAAGTCTACTTTAACACCCCCCTCAAACTCAAGGTGGATCCACAACATTGAGTTTGGAGAGATGAAGATTATGTTGCGCCGTAGTTTGTGCCTTGGTGAAGAAATCCATAATCCAACCTCGGAGAAGGCACATCTTGAAGGGCAACCACTGCCATCGCACTGCGACCGGACATAGGAAGCATCAACGCCAATGTGCTTGGTGAGCTCGTGCTTCACCGAATCTCGAGCAATACTGATCGCGCCGGTACTGTCGGAGCACACTGTCGTAGGGGTGGAGATAGTGACACCAAAATCTGCCAGGAGCCACCGTAACCAAGTCACCTCGGTAGTCCACAGAGGCTAGCTAACTCGGCCTCGATAGAGCGAGAAATCGATCTGCTTCTTGGTCTTCCAGGCAATCAGAGAAGAACCAAAGAAAACACAATAAGCAGAGAGGGACTTACGATCAGAGGAGTCACTAGCCCAGGAAGCATCGGAATAGGCTTGGAGTTGCAAAGGGCTGGAGCAAGAGAAAAACAGACGGTGATCAATGGTACCACGAAGATACCGCAGAACTCGAAGGAGGTGACTGTAGTGTATCTGAGTAGGAGTCTGCATAAACTGGCTCAAGATATGAACAACATGGGAGATGTCAGGGCGAGTAAGGCCAAGGTAAACAAGACTCCCAACGAGGTGGCGGTAGCGAGTAGGATCCTTAAGAGGAGTACCGTCAGTAGGACGAAGCTGAAGGTGAAGCTCCATAGGAGTGGCAACAATACGATGATCCGTGAGACATGCTCGATCAAGGAGATCCTGAATGTACTTCCGTTGGGAGATGTAGTAGCCCTCAGGCGTGGAAGTGACCTCAATCCCAAGGAAATACCTAAGAGGACCCAAATCAGACATCTGAAATTGCTCACTGAGACGCGCCTTCACAAAGACAACGTATTGAGGATCATCACCAGTGATGAGCATGTCATCCACGTAGAGAAGAAAAAGAGTACGACCACGAGGAGAAGTGTGAACGAAGAGAGCAAGGTCGTGCTCACTAGCAACAAAGCCAGCAGTGGTAACAACAGAGATGAAGCGCTCAAACCAAGCACGAGGGGCTTGTTTGAGCCCATAGAGAGAACGACGAAGGCGACACACATGGCCATCTGGTACAGAATAGCCAGGAGGAGGGTGCATGTAGACCTCCTCACGTAGCTCACCGTGAAGAAAGGCATTCTTCATGTCAAGCTGAGATGGTCCACCGGCGAACAGAAGCAACGGCCACAAGTGTGTGCACAGTGGTCCTGTGAGCAACAGGAGCGAAGGTCTCCTCATAGTCACGCCCATACTCCTGCTGGAAACCATGTGCAACGAGACGCGCCTTATAGCGCTCAATAGAGCCATCAGAGCGAGTCTTGATCTTATAGACCCACTTGCGTGATAGGAGTGGCCAGGCGGGAAGGGGACAAGGTCCCAAGTGCCGATCTTGCTCTAGGCGACAAGCTCCTCGGCCATAGCGAATCGCCACTCAAGATGAATGCTGACATCACGATAGGAAGTAGGCTCAAAGGAAACAGTAGCTGGAGCAACAAAACCGTAGCGAGCAGGACGAGGAATCGTACTCCGATCACGAAGAGCGTACCGCAGTGAAGAAGCAAGAGAGGTGGACTCTGAAGTGGAAGCAGAGGGAGTGGACTCTGAAGTGGGAGAAGACTCTGTAGTGGGAGTAGGAGCCGAATCTAGAAGGAAGGAGGAACTGGGAGGAGGTGGATGATGAGTGTAGTGGAAACGGACAGGAGGAGGCGTAAAGACAAGGGGAGGCTGCTGAGGTGGCGAGGGAGAGGGTGGAGCAGCAGACGAAGGGACTGGAATGGGAGGTGAGGGTGATGGTGGCAAGGATGGAGGTAAAGGTAGGGACGGAGGAGAGGGTGGTGGTGGATAGGAGGAAGTATCAGGTAGAGTGAGGAAGGAGAGCGAATCAGAAGTGGAGTGCAGGCTAGAGGAAGGATCACGAGTAAAGAAGGATCGAGACTCATCGAAGGTGACATCTCGGGAGACCCGGATCCGTGAGCTCTGAGGTCCTAATAATGATAACCTTCTTTCGACATCGTAGCCAGAAAAACACTCAACAGTGGCAACAAACTTCGTCGCTCACGGGTGAAGAAGCACAAAGACAACACACGAATGCACGATGGTGGTCATCTTGAGAGTCCTACCAAAGAGACAGCATAGCAGGTGACACCACGAAGAGTAGTAGAAGGTCGAAGGTTCATAAGATAGGCAATGATGAGAGACGACCTCAACCCGTAGTAGGGCGGAACAGAGGAAGACAGCATCATCGCTTGAGCAGTCTCGAGAAGGTGACAATGCTTGCGCACAGAGACACCATTCTGCGCGTGGCACCAGTACAAGAGTACTGAGGAAGAGTACCCTGCTCAAGGAGATACTGACGAAGAGAGGTGGAGAGGTACTCGCCAGTAGAGTCAACACAGAAGACACTAATACGTGAGTCAAACTGTGTGTGGACCATGGCAGCAAAGGTCTGATAGGCAGATAACACCTGATGCCTAGAGGTTAGAAGATAGATCCAAGTGTAACGAGAGAAATCATCAATAAAGATCACATAGTAGCGATGACCCCCTTTCAAAACGAAGGGAGCCGGGCCCCATACATCAGAATGAATCAAATCAAACGGCTGAAGAGACACCGAGTCACTAGTGGGATAGGGTAGCTGTAGCTACTTCCCAAGTTTACAGCCCATACAGGACAGGGAGGTATCACCAGAAACCTTCCCAAGAACACCACGACTCACTAACAAAGAAAGACGAGACCCACACATGTGACCTAAACAATGATGCCACTGAGCAAAACTGGCGGAAGCAGGGGTGGCGAGAACAGTGACATCAGAGACGGCAGGCGACTGGCTGCTGGAGGTGGACGTAATGGAAGCGGAGGGAAGGCGAAGCCAGTCAAGCTCCCAAAGACGCTGAGAGTCACGGACCCGACGGCCAGTACCAACCAGGGTCCCGGTGAGACGCTCCTGAATAAAACAAGAGTCAGCCTCAAGAGTGATACGACAATCAAGATCAGCGAGTTGGCCAGCAGAGATAAGCTGTAAATCGAGGCTAGGAACATGTGAAACTGAAGGAACATGAAAACAAGAAGTATGTAGAGTGCCCCGACCAGTAACTAAAAGAGAAGTACCATCAGCCGTCTTGACAGACATAGGGATGGCTGAAGAACTCAGTGGGCCAAGGTGAGTGGGATCAGATGTCATATGAAAAGAAGCCCCAGAGTTAAGAATCCAAGGCAACTATATACCTAAAGGAAGACTGGCAACAGACGGTCCTGGAGAAGGAGTCGCCCCCAAACGGCGCTCCATGCGCTCAAGGCGTTGAGTCACATCCTGCATGGCTGTCAGTAGGGCGTCAGGTGGGCGAGAGGCACCAGCTCCACCACCTCCACCCTTGCGGTTCTGAGGCCGCCTCCTACACTGCTCAATGGTGTGCCCTGTCTTCTTGCAGTGCCTTACAATAACCATTGCACCGGTGGTCTCGCCACAAAGAACCGAGCTTCCCGCCATCTTTGGTAGAGGAAGCGATCGCAGGAGGAGGTGTGGAAGCGATCAGGACCGACGAGGAAGATGAGAGAACTCCACGAAGATGAGTCTCCTCTGCACGGACCAGGGTAAGCGCCTCAACCAGTGACAGTCGCGGTGAGCAGGCCAGCAACTGAGCACGGAGCTGCTCGAACTCTGGTCGAAGTCTGCGGAGGAACTCAAAGAGGCGAACAACACTCTTGTGGTCCCGATGAAGGCCACAACACTCACAGGTCGGACTGAAGGGAGGCTCCAAGGAGTCAAGCTGACGCCATACGTCGGTAATCTGCTGGTAGAAGGTATCGACGGTGGAGTCCAGCTGACGAAGAGAGCTCGCGAGCTCCAGTGTAGAGGTGTAGAGAGCATCGCTGCTCGGTTGGAACTAAGCTTGCGCACGCTCCCACATCAGCTGAGAAGAAGGAAGAGCGGCCAGATCCATGGCAAGCTCAACCTTCAAGCTGCCTAAGATAACACAAGCTGCGACGAGCCTCATCTCGCTGCCCGACCTTGAGTCTGCAAATCGCAACATATCTTGATCGATGTCCCGCTCATATGCTGCTAGGACGTCTGCAGAGACCGGAGCACCATCCGACCCAAGCACAGGTTGAGCTGGGCGAACTGGAATTAGTGGGCGAGGGCAAGCTCCAGTAAGGTGACCCCATAGACGCTGACTGTCAAGTGAGACCCGGAGCATTGTGGACCACTCCCGAAAGTTGGTCCCATCAAACATGACGGGTGGGAGAGGCATCGGTCCTGAAGAACGAGATGCGATGGCCATCTCAAATGTGTGAGATTGCCAAAGACTATCTTGCACCACCAGCAAGAATGTGGTTCTCACTGTCTCTGCCTACTTCAATGATTCTCAAGGGCGGGCCACCATGAAAGCTGGGGAGAAAACTGGTCTCAACTGCAACAGCTCATCACTAGCACTGGAGGGCCTCTTGAAGTCCTGCGCGTTCCCCTCAAGAGGCTTAGCACGGGAGCTTTTGGAGGGAAGAACGCAGGAGCGGTCGGAAGTCCGTCCCACGACCCGGCTCAGTCCCGGCCGTGGTCGAAGTCTCTGCGATCTCCTCACAAGGTCTTTGGAGCAGAGCTTCGGAGGAGAGAGTCCGACCGCAAGAACACGGAGCGGTCGAGCAGCTCTATCCACGGCTAGCGGTCGGACAACACACGCCTCGCCGACTCAGAGATCCGGCTCAGGAAGAGCCAAAACGCCGGCGATCGAAGCGTCGAAGCCACTCCCGCCTACGGCCATGGCCGGTGACAAGCCCACGATCGCGGAATGGGTCGGAGGAGCGGAAGAAGCAGAGGAAGCACCAGGCAGCGAGGAGAATGTGTCGGAGAGAAACAGAGGAGTCGCCGCGAGGGAGTTGCGACGACGACAGTGGCGTCGCCGGCGAGGACGGCCGACGGTGGCGGCTGCTGCTACAGTAAGAGCTGAGAAACCCTAGCTAGGGTTGTAGTGTAGCTCTGATACCATGTTAGGATTGATGGAATGGTAGCTTGCATTCGAATGGGCCAATGGGCCAAAAGAATATACATGAACAGTAGAGGATAACATAGCAAAGAACACCCTATACAAGTCTACTTTAACACCTGCGACGGCGAGTTGCGCAGAGGCAAACTCTAGGCGGATGTCGCAGAGGAGCATGTCGGTCCATTCTGGTGTGAGGGGCGCTTCTTCGATCTTTGCAATCTGGCCCTAGTGAAATTTGCCGCCAGGATTGCCCTAGGTCTGGCGGCCGTATTTTGGAGCTCGTGTCTGATCGAAGAAGAACCTAGGAAGGACTTTTTCAAATGCGGAGGAATGAGCAAGAGGTCAGTCCAATTCATGAACTTTGTCGTGATTTTTGATTGGTTTTTAGGGTTTGTGGGGGAGATCGGTTTGTGGCTTAATGTGGTTGTTTTGCTGATGACAGATTCCTAGGAGGTGTTTATTTTACATGTGGGGTGAGCAATATGCTGAATTCATCACAAACGCAGCTGTCACCGAAGGCCTGAATGATCCAATCGATGGAGAGAAAATTGATTATATGCCACTCCAAAGATGAGCCCTTGTTCAAATGCCACTTTGGTCCTAGATCACTTTAAAATGCCCCTCGAAAGGAGGCCTTCTCGCCCACGATGCCATTCCGGCCATTTTGCTGCAGACAAAATCACTTATTCCCATTCTTCCCCTCAGTCAAACGACCGAACTGAGCTTTATTGGTTCTCTTCTTTTGTTCGATCTCAGATCTGAAGGAGATCTCGATCTGAAGCCTCTCTTCTCCCCGCACATGGAGCCGATTTAGAGATCTCGCCGTTTTAGTCGTTTCGATCGATCTCAGATCTCAAGCCTCTCCAATCTCCTCTGAGACCCCCTCTCCTCCCCGCACATGGAGCTTGTCGGAGTGGCGGCGGCGCCGATTCTTGAAGGTGAGACCATGTTTCCTGTGAGAAGGCTCATCACCCCGCTAGGGTTTCTCTTGTTTTGATCTGTTGGTTCTCTTCTTTTATGCATGCATGAAACCTAGCGTAGTGATTCTCACGGGATCGGTGAGCTCGGCGAGATGAGCCTTAAGAGGCGGGAGGAATGCTAGATTAGATGCATGGATAGATAGTACAATAGCTTGGTCACCTCCATGTAGTCCACTGCAAGATGATGTGTTGGGTAGTGGTGAAGAAGAGGCAGGTGTTGCAGATGCAATGGCTACTAATGTAGATGCAATGGGTAGTCGTGATGCATTGGCCTCAGTGTTGGGTAGTGGTACTGGTGTATCAAGTGGACCATTAGACCATCCTTTAGTTGGAGTTGGAGAGGCAATTGACTGGGATAATCTAAGGATTCAAGAATCGCAAAATGAGGAAGGTAGAATAGAATAGATGGTGAGGATCGGGTTGTATGTTCTCTTTGGGATTAGAGAGGAGGATACAAGGAGAAGCAATGATGATAGGGTTAGGGTGATGAGGGAGAAGCAATGATGATAGGGTGGGGTGATGAGGGAGAAGCAATGATGATAGGGTAAGGATTGATGAGGGGCAAAGTGCGGGGAGGATCTAGAAACTCAAGCGATGCTCGGCAGTGTCTCCAAGATCTTTGTCATTGTTGTTGATGACTCCATGCGGAAAAAGTGTGTATTTCCTATGACAAGGACCACCCGAAATGGAACTAGGCACCTATATCCATCCATGAAAAGAGTTCGAGCTAGTATTGTCGAGGCGGTTTGCAATAAATGAGGAGTTTGAGTTGGGAATTGAAAAAAGCTGATCGAGGCAAGATTGAGAGGATCTTGCAAAAGTGAAGGTTGTCCTTGGAGGATTGTTGGGCCTTGGGAGAAATGATATGAAAACCATAATGGTATCAACCTTTTATTATTTCTATGCAAACATGTTATTTATGTAATGAAATGTGTAAATTATGGTTTCAAGTGTATGCATCTAATGAGCTTGTATGTCTTTATTGCGGTGTCGATATTGAAAGGGGCCTTTTATGCGCTTCTAGCATCGAGTTAAGCGGAACTACAACAACTCAAGCATGGAGTCGCTGAAAGGGTTGTTCCTATTCTTAGAGGTAACCCTACTCTTGGTGCTCGGGACTTGCAAAAAAAACTAGAAGGTCAATACCACAGATCCATAGCTTATGACACTATTTGGAAGGGGCAACAAAGAGCTCTTAGGGAAATGTATGGTAGTTGGGAGGAATCATTTGATTGTTTTATAGATGGAAGCGAGAGGTCATAAAGAGGTCACACAGGAAGTGTTGTAGAGATAGGCACTAGATGTGTAGATGGAAGTGTGTATTTCCATAGGTTTTTGTGCCTTGAGACCATGCATTGAGGGTTTGTCAATGGGTGTAGACCATACCTTAGCATTGATATGCGCCCTTAATGGAAGGTGGAATGGTCGGGTTAGGCTGCTTTACTCTGACTTTGGATAGCCATAGCTGGATGTACCACAGTAACTTTTGGGTTCTTTGATTAAAGGCCCGAAGATAATTGGACTTGGTGGATGACTCGACTTGACAAGACATTAGGAGAACTTCCCTGTTGGCCATATGTCACAGATGCATGTAAAGGCTTAGAAACACTATTTGCAAGGTATTCCCTCATGCGAGAGAGAGGGGTGTTTTAGGCATCTAATGCAAAACTTTGTAAAAGCAATTCCATGGTGGCACTTTTAGTGAAATGTACCTACTGACAAGGGCATCTGGGGTTGATGTGCATGATAAACATATGGAATCAATTCATCATCAATGTCCTAGGTATCTGAGTACTTGAATAAATGGCATAGCTTGAAGTGGATGAGGTGTATGTTCAACACGGAGGTGAAATGTGACTACATCAATAATAACTTGGCGAATGTTTTAATAATTGGATCGAGGGACATCAAGGACCTCCTGTTGTTGACCTTGCCCAGACAAGCTAAGAAATGATAATGGTTCTTTGGGAAAAAAGAAAGAGGATTAGCGATAGGTTGGATGGCGAGGATACTTCTGCGGTGATAGTTCATCTAAAGGTAAGAACTAGAGGCCTAGGACACATAAGAGTAGTCAAGCGGATAGGAGTGGTGAAGAGGTTTGGGACAATAGTTGTGGTGAGAGGCATGTGGTCAAAGAGTATGAACATCAATGTACTTGCAAGTGAGTGGCGACATCTTGGCAAGCCTTGTGACCATGCACTTGCAAGTATCACTCTCCATAGGGTGTATAACATGGAAGACTATGTGCATGACTACTATATTGTTGCCAAATTTAAGGATGCATATCTTTGGCGCATAGAACCCATGCGACAAGGCACAATAGCCTAAGTAGAATTATTATATGAGTAGGAGCACCAGCTGGGCAAAGGGGAGTTGGAAGGCAAAAGCTTAGGATGAAAGGTTTTCTTGAAGGTGGCGGCGACTCACGGTGCCAGCGAGGAAACAATGGAAAACAGAAAACAATGATCAAAGACCCAATGAAGTGTAAGAGATGTGGGGAGGTTGGTCATAGACAAGCAAGCTACAAGTGTCCACTAAATGGTACTAAGAAAAGGTAAGATTTACTAACTGTGCTTATCAAATGCATGAGTATACTGTTTTCTAATTATTTGAGCTGTTGTAATGCATGAAGTGTTGTAGGAAGAAAAAAGCGAGGAGCAAAGTGTATGCGGCACCTCTAATAAACAAACCACTTGTGCATGCAATACAGGAGTGCTCACAAGAAGGTCTAGCTTTGTGAATATATTACAAGCCATTTGCAAATCCATGATCTGAACTTATTTCAAGCTGTCTTTTGCGGCATCTTGTGATCAAATTTGAACAACACATCCTTGAGCCTACCCTACAGGGCATCTCGGACTACTAAAAAAAGGCCAACCGGAAGAAGATGACCCAGAAGAAAAAAGAAGGCCAGTGCTTGTGGAATATGCATGGAGTTTAGATGTCTTTGTTCCATACTAGTTCTTGAGTGAAGCTGTATCTTGATAATAAGCAATCTTTGTTCTAGCAATCTTTGAGTTCCATATCTATGGCTTTACATAATTAATTCTCCTCTCCGGAGATATGTACATAAATACTACATTTACTACCATATCGGTAATGTTATCGGCAATCTTTGTTCAATACTTCAATCTTGCCGCTTCATTTGTTAGGCAGCATAATATCTGGTAATGTTCGGATATACAAACTAGTTCACGAATATACGGAACCCGGTTCGGATATACAAACCGATTTCAATCTTTGCTACATTAATCGGTTTCAATTGAAGTATTGAAGTGCTAATGTAGTTGTTTCTAGTACATTAATCGATTGAGTGATTAATGTAGCGATATGTGAAAGCTGGTTTGTATATACGGAACATTACGAATATTGCGTTGCTAACAAATGAAGCGGCGATATTTGAGTATTGAACTCTTTGACCACCTTCCATTAAGGGCAGTGCTATCAATGCTAAGGTATGGTCTACACCCATTGACAAACCCCTCAATGCATGGTCTCAGTGCACAAAAAAACCTATGGAAATACACACTTCCATCTACACATCTAGTGCCTATCTCTACAACACTTCCAGGTGACCTCTTTATGATCTCTGCCTTCCATCTATAAAGCAATTGAAATAATTCCTCCCAACTACCATACATTTCCCTAAGAGCTCTTTGTTGCCACTTCCAAACAGTGTCATAAGATATGGATCTGTGGTATTGACCTTCTAGTTTTTTTTGCAAGTCCCGAGCACCAAGAGTAGGGTTACCTCTAAGAATAGGAACAACCCTTTCGGCGACCCATGCTTGAGTTGTTGTAGTTCCACTAACTCTACTGCTAGAAGCGCATGTGTGCGTCCCTTTCAATACTGACTCCTGCAATAAAGACATACAAGCTCATTAGATGCATACACTTGAAACCACAATTTACACATTTCATTACATAAATAACATGTTTGCATAGAAATAATAAAAGGTTGATACATTATCGTTTTCATATCATTTCTCCTGCGTCCAACAATCCTCCAAGGACAACCTTCAGCTTTGCAGTACCCTCTGAATCTTGCCTGATCAGTTTTTTCAATCCCCAACTCGAACTCCTCATTTATTGCAAATTGCCTGACAGCTAGCCTGAACTCTTTCATGGATGGATATAGGGTGCCTAGTTCCATTTCGGGGTGGTCCTTGTCATAGGAAATACACACGTCTTCTAGCATGGAGTCATCAACAACAATGGCAGCATCTTGGAGACACTGTCGAGCATCAGTTGAGTTTCTAGATCCTCCCCCTGCACTTTGCCCCTCATCAGTCCTTACCCTATCATCATTGCTTCTCCCCTCATCAGTCCTAACCCTATCATCATTGCTTCTATCATCATTGCTTCTCCTTGTATCCTCCTCTTAATCCCAAAGAGAACATACAACCGATCCTCACCATCTCTGTTCTATTCTACCTTCCTCATCTTGCGATTCTTGAATCCTTAGATTATCCTACCAATTGCCTCTCCAACTCCAACTAAAGGATGGTCTAATGGTCCACTTGATACACCAAGACCACTACCCAACACCGAGGCCAATGCATCACGATCGCCCATTGCATCTACATTAGTAGTCATTGCATCTGCAACACACCTCTTCTTCACCACTGCCCAACACATCATCTTGCAATGGACTGCATGGAGGTGACCAAGCTACTGTACTATCTATCCATGCATCTAATCTAGCATTCCTCCCGCCCTTGCGGTTCATCTCGCCGAGCTCACCGGGATCCCGCGAGAATCACTACGCTGGGGTTTCACGCTAGGGTTTCATGCACAGAACAAAAGAAGAGGACCAACAGATCAAAACAAGAGAAACCCTAGCGGGCAAGATGAGCCTTCTCACAGGGAAACATGGTCTCACCTTCGCAAATCGGCGCCGCCGCCACTCCGACAAGCTCCATGTGCGGGGAGGAGAGGGGGTCTCAGAGGAGATCGGAGAGGCTTGAGATCTGAGATCGATCAAAACGACTAAATCGGCGAGATCTCTAAATCGGCTCCATGTGCGGGGAGAAGAGAGGCTTCAGATCGAGATCTCCTTCAGATATGAGATCGAACAAAAGAAGAGAACCAATAAAGCTCGGTTCAGTCATTTGACTGAGGGGCAAAATGGGAATAAGTGATTTCGTCTGCAGCAAAATGGCCGGAATGGCATCGTGGGCGAGAAGGCCTCCTTTCGAGGGGCATTTTAAAGTGATCCAGGACTAGAGTGGCATTTGGACAAGGGCTTATCTTTGGAGTGGCATATAATCAATTTTCTCGAAGAAAAGGGTGAAGATAGTCAAGAGAGGAAGAAAAGGGAGAAGAGAGAGAGAAGAGAGTACGACCGGCTGAGGGAGGGAAAAAAAAGAAAGGAAAAATAGAGAAGAAAAAGAGAAAGAGGGGAAAAAAGGGAGAAGGCAGAGAGAGAGAGAGAGGGAGGGGAGAGGGGGGGATTTGTTGCTTGGCTATGTGCACACGTATATGTGCCAGAGATGCTACATCTGTGATTTATGTTGACATCGATGCTCGAAAGGTTGTCGTGATCTTGAAAAGACGTGCGGCATTGTTGGTGATCAAGGTGTGTTGATCGAGATTAAAGATGAGTTGTTGCTGTGTGGCTGCTGGATCTAGTGATTTGGATGTGTTGAACGAGATTGAAGAGGAGTTTGTTGTTGCGGTGGAGACTAGGTCTTGAGGCACGTGAGCAGAGATGGAGACCAAGACTGCGGGTGTGATGAAGACGAATGACTTGATCTTAATTAAGGCTGCGTTGGAGGTAGTCAAGGTGATGAATCATGGTAGTAACTGTAGTCGGTGGTGTAGGTGATGGCAATCGAA
Organism: Guadua angustifolia; assembly: GCA_036346375.1. Taxonomy (NCBI): domain Eukaryota; kingdom Viridiplantae; phylum Streptophyta; class Magnoliopsida; order Poales; family Poaceae; genus Guadua; species Guadua angustifolia. The sequence goes on along the minus strand of CM070521.1, from coordinate 9,273,261 downwards.
TGTTACGTTTATGTGACAATGTTAGACATAGCATGGGTGCTTTGAACGGCAAGAATGAGGCAAGGGCGACGGTTTTAAAGGTGATGTTGATCGTGATATTGGATTTGGATGCCAGAGGCAAATTTGATAAAGTTGAACGCTTTGATTATAGTGTTTGCCATTGTGTTGGCTATAGATTTGGTAAAAGTAAATGTTCTAGTAAGAGTATTGTATTATGTAACAAGATGGTCATAGTTATTTTTTATGCCTATCTTGAGGGGAAGTGTTGAAGAGTTAGTATTAGAGATTAATAAGAGTCCGAGTCACAGTCCGAGTCTGTGTGCGACTCAAAGTTGTGTTAGGAGATTCACGTTAGAGTCAAATTAGAGATAGAGTTCAGTTGCAATTTGGTTGTAGTTAACACTATAATAAAAGGTGTGGGGATTCAATAGGACACACACGAACCCGCAATTATTTCCTAGATTATTCTACAGCAAGCAATCATTTATACATACCTTCTTGCCCTCCGGCAAGGCTGAGTCGTACTGCTCAAAGGGCCCGACAGTGTTGGGGTCTATAGGGTCGACACCACCTCCGGCAAGGTCAATGCACGTCACTCCAAGCCTAAGCTCTCAAGGAGCCACCGGAGCTTGAACCAGCACCAGCGTCCATGACCTTCGCCATGAACAAGCACAAAGTGCTCCCTTGCCATGCCTATTCGGTCTCTGCCTATTGAGTATATCTCTATATCAATTACTAAAGGATGTACTGGAATTATTTGATCGATATGCACCAGGCAGGGGAACTGCATTTGCGTGGCCACTTCCAAATCTCAAACCAAGCAGGACGTCCGGTGAGTTCTATTATAAATGAATCTCAGGAGATGTCCGCATATCTGCATGTAAAATGGCCTAACATGTTATATACAGGATATAGCGTGTGGACCAGCTAGTTTTTCTCCTCCCTGCGTTGTGTTTGGTGCTTGGCCTTAATTTTCCCCTGATGAACGTACTAAGGGTCTATTTGGTAGTGCTCTAGATTCTAACTTCACCTGAGATCTGAAACTTGTAGACTAAAATAAAGTAAATTAAGTTTATATTTTTGTCTAAAATATAAACAAAATGATCCATCTAAATGCTCTTAATGTACTCACAGCTTCAGCTTCCACGCATTTGGTAGAGCTAGTAATACCCAGTTCCACCAGATCCACAGATCTGATGGAACTAGAGCTCTACCAAACACACCTTAACTTATCCGAGGATGTGTTTTCTCCTCATGATCTCTTGCCGTCGTGCTCCGCATCCTTTATAATAATTCACACAAATCTAATGGAGAAGGCAGTGTTCCATCCTATGATGACGCTAAATTTTCTGGGTGTCACCGAGTTATAATACCTTCATGTGTTTCGTACATTAAATTTTTCCTTTTCTATGATGGGTAAATAACGAGACCCTGTCGGCATGGTAACTTGAATTGACATGTAACACATCACACAGTTCAGAATTGCAGAGTGCCCCAGGCGAGTCGTCAGCTATGGGCTGGGAGTCTGGGACTATGCATGCTGCGGTGCACCAGCAGGTCACAGCGACTTGAGGATGAGGTTGAAGAGACGCTCCGGCGCGGAGAAGAATGGGCTGTGGTCGGTGTCCATGGCCATCACCTCGCTGGGCGGCCACCGGCGGATCATGGCCTCCTGCTGCTCCGGCTTCACCATGTGGTCGTTCGCCGTCTTTATGTACACTCGCCGCACCCTGTTGATGGCGCTAGCATCACGGTCATCACCACCGCTGAACCTGGCCGTGCTCAGCGCGGCCGGCCATGGCCGGAGCAGAATGGAGGCGAGTGTGGAGTCCTGAACAAGCATTTGTAACCGTCATGCAGTCCATTTTGCAATCAGAGTGGTACATAGAACTTGAAGAACATGCACAAAAGGTTGGCTTCTGCAATTCATCGACCTCTTGGGGGCTCTGCTGATATAGGATTGTGCGCTGGAACTCCGTTCGCACTCAAATGTCAGGTCATACACGTCGCCGAACTCGGATAGGTCAGGAACACCCTGTTGATTCGCAACCGAGAATTTCGGAAGGAACAAATGCTACTATTGTTAGCAGACGTAAGAGGGATTCATAATAAAACTTGTGATAAGAGAGCAGCAATTTAGGCACAGGGAGAATGAATCACATCTTTGATGTCTTGTTCAGTTTGGTAGCCAAACGGAAGCATGGTTGCTGCTATGAAGATTGCTTGCTTAATTCTGTCTCCGAACAAATGCATTACATGTGTCACGCTTAGCCCTCCTGCGCTGTGACCTACCAAAATCACCTGACGAAAAACAAAATTGAAAAGCTAGCCCTGAATTTCTACAAGGGAAAATGTGCGTGGTGCAAGGATTCAAATTTCATTTTTTTTATGAAATCTCGCTCATGGTAGAAATCCGAAATCTCGCTGAGATTTCGGAATTTCAGACAAAATTCAAATCTGCTTTTATTTCAACCGGGAAAAACAAAATTTTGGCAAAAATTCCCCAAAACTTGGCGAGATTTGCCGTGATTTTGGTGAATTTGCACCAAGCGAAAAATGACTCAAACAACGTCAAAATTTTTTGAATTTTTTTTGTAGAGGTTTATGACATATAAGTGATGTTCTCATAAAAAATTCAGAAGATTGTCAAATCTGATGAATTTTTAAAAATTCAAACATTGCTACTGTCCTAATAAAACGCAGACCGGAGTGTTTGAACCAAATGAAAAATGGAACAAACCACGTTATAAGATTTTGAATTTTTTTGTTCAGGGTTATGATGCATCACTAATGTTCCTATAAAATTTTCAGATGATGATCAAGCTTCATAAATTTTAAAAAATTCGGATAGTGCTACTATCTTGATAAAAACCTTAGCAATAAACTTCAACCAAATGAAAAACGGCCCAAACCACATTAGAAAATTTTGAAATTATTTTGGACAGTCCTAATTTATCATTAATGTTTATGTAAAATTTTCATAAGATATTTATGGAAGATCAGTTTCTCAAGGGTTATCGGACCAAATCTAGTCAAATTAGCCCATAAAAATTCAAAAATGGTAAAAAAAAAAACCTGAGATTTTCAGCGATATTTGGTGAAATCTCGCTGAATTTTCTGAGATTATTGTAGCAATTTATTTTTTTAAAATTTTTTTTTTACCCCGTCGGGATTTTAAACGTCGTACCAGCCGAAATCCGAAATCTCGACCGAGATCGGCGGTTTTTTGAACTATGTTGTGGTGCATGCAGTTTGCACAATGGACGGTGGGCCAGAAGGATAGACAAGACGATCACCTTTTCGCCGTCCGGCAGTGCGGCCATGTGGTCGAGGAGCGGTGCGTCGTACTCGTCGAACGACCGGACACTGTTGGGGTCGACACGGCCGCCGGCAGCGCCGGCGAGGTCGACGCAGGAGACGCGGTGGCCGGAGCCCCGGAGGTGGCAGAGGAGCTTGAACCAACACCAGGCACCGTGGCCGGCACCGTGCACAAGAACAAAGTGCTCGTTGCTCTTCTCGGAAAAATCGCCGCCTGCGTCCATAGCTAGCTTGTTAACTCGCCGCGCTTACTTAATCTGCCTACTCTTTTTGTGCAGTTTATATAGGCGAGCCGCGAGGAGAGAGCGAGCAGGCTATGATGGTCACAATATATTAGTACTGACTGAGCAGCAAAGTCATGTACTCATGTTGCTTACGTTTCATACAATCAATCGCACCCAAACTTGAATGAAAACGATCAATCGATCAGCCAGCGAAAGTCAACTAGAGGGGGTCCGAGAAGCATACGACGACCACAGGAGCCTTCCACTATTTCACCAGCTTATAGGGGTGAAAATAGGTTTAGATGGTTTCCGATCGATTTGGATAATTTTTTAATATAGATTCTATTGGTTTGAATATTTATTGAATAGTATCAAATTGGAAATAAATAAAGAGTTTTTTCTGTTGGATACGAATACGAATCGGTAGCTCACTGTTTGGCGAATACAAATATGGATCCGGATAATCATGCATGCGGGTTAGGCCAAGGTTACTATTTTGGCCAAAAAGATTTCTAAATTTCAAAATTGTTTTCTAATTTAATTAATCAAGACATCAAATTTCAATTTCTAAAATTGACAAACCAACTCCATAAATTACGAAAAGTTTTAGAAGGCATTCCTTACATAGTCTAGCATTTAATTTCAAGTTTTTTCCATCTTTTAAATTTTCTCAAAATTTTAAATACTACTGTCTTTAATAGAAAAATATTTTAATAAGTAGCTAGAAAATGCTGAGAGAATGAAAATCTTGGCATATCACATGTTCTACATGAATGTTTGAATCAAATAAACCATTTTTTTTGTATATTTTGCGTGTACAATTTAAAGGGTTTTCATATTCTGACAAATATTCATGATCGCAATCGTTTTGTTTCGTATTCACTCCCTGAATTTGACATTATCCTTATTCACATTCGTATGCAGGTCATCCCTATTCGGGGAAAAAATATGAAGACAATATAGAAGAGCCATTATCCGTCCGTATTCGATCCGTTTTCATCCCTATCTGCTTACTGATAAAATAGGTGCGCAAAAATCCCAACAAATAAATATTCTGTATTCGGGTTATCCCTATTCGGGGAAAAATACAAAAACAAATATAGAAGGGTCATTATCTATCCGTATTCAATCCGTTTTCATCCCTACGTCTACGTGCTTGCTGATAAAATAGGTGCGCAAAAATCCCATCAAATAAATATTCTGTGTTCGGGTTGGTTTGACTCCCCTCATGGATTACTTCGACCTGAGATTTCACCAACATTTGGATTCCTTTGTACGAAAGCTTTACCTTTTCTGCCAACTCGGGGAACTCTTTATCTAGACCCAAAATATCATATTAGCTTGCAGGGTCAAAACAGAACAAGCCGTGAATTGAGAGCATAGCAAACAACAAACACATTACGCCGACACCAAGGTTGTCAAGAGGGATGTGTCGAATTTTGCCAAAGAAGAGACGGAGTCCAAGTCCAAGGTACGTTTTTTTGCACAGATTAATTTGTGTTTGCAGAGAGAAGCAGGCCAGCAGCAGCTGGGCGGGCGGCAAGATCCTTAGTTTCCTCCGATGGAACAGCCGGCTTCCGATTGTCAAACTATACGCCGTTGCTTGCTACGCATGGCAACGGCGATGGCCAACTGCAACATGCAGCTTAGCCTAGCGGTGTGACACTTTGTTTGTTTCTCTAGCTGACGATTCAAAGCTAGATTTAATCGGCACGTGCTCATTTATAAAACTTTTTTTTTGTCTCGAGAGAAATTTACCTTATCAAGTAGTGCTTTTATGCTTTCCCTCCTAATACAAGTTATGTAAATATTAAACTAAGTAAAAGGATAAGTAATCACAGTCTATCATTTATTTATGTTTTGAGTAGTGCTTCATGCATTCCTTTCCAATACAAATTGCACAAATTTTAAAGTAAACGAAGGGGTAAGTAATCACCCTTTACTATTCATCCATGCTTTAATATTTATACAACTGTCAAAAAAAAATATAGAAACACCTCTCCTACCTTACTCAATTTTTTAGAACGCGGGTTTACAGAACTCATTTAGAGACTCTGTGTATTACAACAGGACGCGGCCCATCTGGTCATTCTGGGTGGGCCTGACACTTGTATTCCAAATAATATATTCGATGGGATTTTTTTTCCTCAGATAGTTAAGCCCATGCTTAGAGTAGATCCTCTACATCTGGGCCTAGGATAAATTTGAGCTTCACTAATTTATCTGACTCTGAGCCCATTAACGTTTTCTCAAGAAGAAAACAAAAAAGGCCTAATGACATGGCCTGATGTTGATGGTGTAAATGGAATGATTAGTGCCTCCAATGTAGTTATTATATATAGCTGGCTGGAGTGACAGCAACATCGCCGTCCGTCTCGCCGACGGCCGTAGTTGTGACGCCGACGGCCGTAGTTGTGTGGAGCTTATTGCAATAAACCAAGTTTGAGGGCAAGGGATACCATTTATTCCTATGCATAAAGTCCAATAATGTTGCAATCCTGAGAGCGGCGAAACTAATCGCTGATTGTTGCAGAACTCACGTTGCATGCAGACGCAGTAGACTATGGGACTATCCAGGGGAGTTTTAGTTTTTTCTGGAAAGTTACGTTTTGGTTTTTTGAGCTGAAAACCGATTATAGCCTTTTGTAAGAAATCGTTTCACAAATAGCTAATTTCCTCAACAATAAGCTGTAAAAGTAGGTGCAGCCCAACTTTCAGCTTTTGGCTTTTGCTAATTATATATAGCTTCCAGCTTATGTCAAAACCACTTAAAGTCCTGATTGTTTTAGCTTTTGATTCTGGATTCTGGCCCTAAAAGTAGAATAACAAACAAACAGCATGATTTTAAAATTCGATTATCACAATCCAACCCACCCATATACATTAGAATCTACAATTCACTTTATATGTGCTTTTGGATTTCAATTTTTAGAGAATCAACTTCTTTTCAACCACAATCCAGAATCAGGTTTTTGAGATCCAAAGCTGAAATAAACCGGCCCTAAAAGCTGAGCTATTTAGGTACTTACCGGTTTTTCAGAAATTAAAGCTGGTTTAAAACCCTCCAAACACAGGCTTATGTATGGACTTGAAAACCAGCTAGCTACTTTCTCTGTTCCTCTATATTTGCCCTTAGCCGTAGTATGTATTGATCAGGTAAACACTAAATTTTAAAAAATATTTAATAAAAAATTACCCTATATATTTTTATTAAATGGTGTACCACAACAACTTAACCTTTTCTAAAAAAATATTTAAGTAGAACACACAGTGAAAAAATTGTAAAAACTGCACTCTAAATTTTCTCGACGAGTATATGCATGACAACAGATACTTTTGATACCATAGACAGATAGTAAACGAAAAGAGTACTAATTTAGGGTCTGTTTAGTAGAGATTCAACTTCACTAGATTCGTGAATCTGATAAAACTGAAAATTCTAGCTTCACCAGATTCGTGAAACTGAAGCTGTAAGTACATTAAGAGTGTTTAGATGGACCATCTTATTTATATTTTAGACTAAAAATATAAACTTAATTCACTTTATTTTAACCTATAAATTTTAGATTTCAAATAAAATTAGAATCTAGAGTACTACCAAACACATGCTTAACACAGCTAGGTTCCTTTCGAAGCAAATGGCCAGGGGTGGATGGTTAAGTGTCTCACACCCATGAATAATAATTAATTGGAGAGGCTAGTGACAACTGACAACTATGGGACGTGACGTGAACGAGACGGACAAAATTAGTGAAGCAAAGGGACCAGGAAAGGAAAGGAGAACAAACAGGAAAAAAACCCAGAATAAAAAACTCAATCAGCTTATAAAGAAGAGAGCCAAATACTAATAACTTCCTCCAAAACTTCCTTCACCTTCGAAGCAACAGCAGCAGTAAAAAAATTAATAGAGTTGAAGATTTTGCCGTAATGATGAAGCCAAACAACCAGTATAAAAAGGCCTAATTAAATGATTTGCCAAAGCAAATTCCGACGCAACTGTCGCCAATCTTGTGAGATAGCTGGAAGAAAGAAATGAAGTCTATCCCAAACTTCATAGGCTATCGTACATTGAAGGAAAAGATGGACAAGACTCTCTTCAATATCCAAAGCACAAAGAGAATAAGCTGTACTATCATTCCATATGCCTTTACGCCGTAACAAGCTACGTGAATTCAGCCGATCCAAAAAAATAAACTATAAAACTAGTTTGTGCTTTAGTTGACTCTTACTTCTCTAGATCAACTCATGCCCAACAAACATAGAATCAATTGATTATTCATGCAGTAGGTATAGTAGCTATGGGATGTAAATTTAGGAGTTTGCCAACAATACTTCTAAGAATCATAATTGCCAGAAGATAAAACCACGTCATACCGCAAGTCATTGAGAATCGTCAGTTGCTGCAGCCCTAATTCACTCCATGCCGTGGGCAAAAAAAAAGTATCCATTTCAGTCTGCTGCATACCAAGAACGGATACTCGGAGACGACGACAAGCAGGAAGAATTCTCGTCAAAATCATCACTACAGTAGCCACGTACCCTGGATATGAAGGCATATGAGTACTTGTATTACCGGTCAACTTACACTAAAATACTTGGATCTTGCTGGTAAACTTGAGAGATATTTTTGTATTTTTGACTCGAAGGCACACAGATTCCACTAAACTTCGTTGAAGTGTTAGGGTCTGTTTGGTAGAGCTCTAGATTTCAAGTTTTTCTGAAATCTGAAACTTGTAGGCTAAAATAAAGTGAATTAAGTTTATATTTTTGATTTAAAATATAAACAAGATGATTTATCTAAACACTCTTAATATACTCACAGTTTCAGTTTCACGAATCTGGTGAAGCTAAAATTTTCAGCTTTATCATATTCATAAATCTGAATAACCTGAATCCTACCCCACACACAGCTTTGTCCATGCAATTTCCTCTAGCAAGCTGACTGCTCTTTGATTTGGTCAAGTTGTCAGGTCACCAGCCGCCCCCATCAGGTTTGTCTCATCCTCCTCTCTTCCTCTCCTGTCTTGCCGTCTTGGTCCCATCCTCCTCTCTTCTTTCTCACCAGTTTCTCTCTCTCTCTTCCCCCATTCATGAACCTCAATCCCCATATAATCCTGCCAGACAGACAGTGAGACCAACCCTGAGCTGGCCATTAATACCGTAATAATCTTCTTTACCTTTTGCTTCCCTTATCTTTGCGTTCTGTACCGGCTGGCCACCGACAGATTTAGCGCCTCATCGCAGCCATTCCAAGTTCCTTCTCAGTTCTGAGGGGCGCCGGGAGGAGGCAAACGAACAAGAAACGAAGCGAAATACTATGGGATGATCTTGAGGACCACGGTCTGCCAAGAAGAAAAGGTTCTTTTTTTTCCCTTTTCCTTTCTTGAATATAGCTATAGAATTTCCTCCACAGAGTTCCTAGATCTGCAAGTGCTCCAAGATTTGATTAATCTATGTGCTTTCTTGTGATGTTTGGTGGGACGGGTGGCAGCTACTTGATTATTGAACAAAAATCTAGTAGTTGTGGAATAATCTAGTGGACCAAAACAATTGCTTCCCGTCTATTTCTTGGGCCAGGATATTGTGGTTGTATTCCTCTTCTGTTGCAGTTTCTTATTGATAATTGTTATAAAAAAATTCTTATTCATAATTTATACTATTCTTGCTTTCATAAATCATTTCGCTTAATAATGTAAAACATGCCACAAAATAATGTTGGAGTAGTGGTTTCCCAATAAAGTTGCCACAGTTGCCAGAGAGTGGACGATAACTGAGGTGGTATTGTTTATAAACAGGGTATAATCTTCATGAATGGTGTCATTCGACCGAAGTGATCTAGCTTCTGTAATTGAGATATTGCGGGGTGAAGATCGTATCCATGGAAGCTCATAAGCTTCGGTTCGTTAGATGCCCGAAATGCCTCCAGCTTCTTGTCGAATACCCGTCCATTCCTGTTTACCAATGCGGTTGCTGCGGTACTGTTCTTAGAGGTACAAATCATATGATCTATCTCCCGTTGCCTTATTCAGAAGAGCAATATTTCTATTCTTAAGAACAATTTTAATCCTTATTTAATCTATATGCAGCAAAAAATCAAGTTGTGCTTGTAACACATACTGATTCAGAATTCGGTGAACACAACAGTTTTCCAAGTAGCTTGAAAGGATCCCCTGAGAATAACAAATCGAATTGCTCGGATGAACAGAACATTGTCTTCTCCAATGTGCAGCCTAGTGAAAATGTTGTGGAGGAAAATATCTCCTCCACTGGCGACAATGCCAACTCCTGTGAGAATGTAAATCAAGAGATAACTATTTCCATTGGAGAGAGTGTAACCCCTGGTGAGCATGAGAATGAGAAAATTTGTTCCTTAATTGATGGGAATGTTCCAAACCCTGTGTGTGTGATCAAAGAGACAGATGACGAGGGCACTGGAGCTAATCCTAATCCCAAGTTGATGGAAAAAGTAGATAATGTTCACACGAGTGAAAATGCAAATGGGGAAAAAGAATACACTATGGATGGTGTGTACAATGGAAGTGTTGGCAATGAAGTTACTGCCGTCCATACAATGGCAGGTGAGGAATCACGAGCTGATTCTAATAATATTATGAGGGGAGAAATAGAGAGTATGACTGAGCAAAAGTGTTCTGTTGGCAATAAAAATGTGAACTGCAAAGAGATAGCTGAAAGGAGCAAATTGTATGAGGAAACTGAGGCTAAATCCAATAACATGTTGATTCGAAGAGAGGAGAGTACACAACCGTATGAGGGTTTGCGTGTGGAATCTCATGAAGATCTGATTGAAGAATTGGAGAGGTCTCTTTCATTTAGTGATGATGAAGAAGACTTTTTGGATGTAACAGACAACAATGGGCTTAATGATGCTCTACATTATCAAATTGGTAGTCAGAGATTTTTGTCAGGGGCCAAAATGAATAATGCCTCCCGAAGTGATCCTCATGGTCGATTGATTGAGGAACTGGAGAGGTCTTTCAGTGATACAGAGGAACGATTGGAGCAGCATGTTGTGGTTGCAGACAAGGACAGTGCAGAGAGAGTTCATGGGAATGAGCATGGTAAGGATACACAGTCCCTGGATGCTGGAAGTGCAAATCAATGTGAAGGTATCATCTCTTCTTTTGATGATGGACATCTCAAATCCGGACAAAGTTTTGATCAAAATGAGCAAACAACTGCCGACACTAAAGAAAAGGAAGAGGACCATATGAAATATGGCAATGAGATCAACTGTGTTCATGAGAATGTGCATGTTGTGGTTACAGATAAAGACATTGCAGAGAGAATTCATGGGAATGGACATGATAAGGATCCGCAGTCCCTAGATGGTGAAATTGCAAACCTATGTGAAGGAAGCATCTCTTTGTTCGATGATGGGCATCTCAAATCTAGCGACAGTTTTCAACAAAACGAGCTAACTGATGATGGCACTAATGAAAAGGAAGAGGGCCATACAGAACATGACAATACAACCAACTGTGTTGAAGCAGACGATGCAGCTGTTGCTGTTTTTTCAAGCTTGCCAAACGAGAGAATTCATCACAAATTGCCTAGCTTTAATAAGAAGAAAGAAGAGAGATCGTACAGATACAGAGCTAGTCAACTTTGTCAGGGACTTTCTCTTGATTCTGAAGACTTCAAATCGATCCAAAACTTTATCGAGACACAAATGGATGGCACCTCGAGTTCCCTTTCTAGTCAGTCTCCCAGTCACTGGGATTTGTTGCAGAAAACATCAAACAAGTTCAAGAATATTAATCGACTTGAGCGCCTCAAGAAGATGGATGAACTAAGAGACCAGCTAAATAGGCTTTCTAGCCAGAAGGGCTTAGAGAAAAGGTACCAGAAGAAAGGCCTTCAGTACCAGCCACAACTGAATAGCTATGATGTTGAGCAACATCTTCAAAGTGTTGATGCTGATTCCATCCCAAATTCCTGTACTCTAGAATCCTATTATGGCCATGGAAAGCCACCGATGTACCCCCCGCCAAATACTTTCTCACCAACCCATCCATGCACTCACTGCCATTTTGGACATGTGCAAACTCACATGCCATACAATTACGATGCTTGGGAGTTCAATTCATATTACCAGTCCTCATATGCTGGAAGCACAATCCTTGACCATGAGTCACTTAAGTCAAGCTACAGGGAGCAGAAGCGAGTGGTGAGAAAGCATATTTTGCGGCCTCTGTCGGGTGCTTCACCATTTACTATCTGCAACAGATGTTTCAATTTGGTTCAAATGCCATCAGATATCTTCTTATCAAAAACAAAGACAGGCAAAATACAATGTGGTCAGTGCTCCAAGGTTCTTGTACTATCATTTCCTGCTGTATGTCACATGGATGCAAATATCAGTAATGAAGTAGCGCAAAAATCAAACAAGCCTGATGACAGCGTAGTCACTAAGACTGAGGATGCTGCTTCTCATTCTGCTGAGTGCTTATCAGGGGATTCTGTTAGTATACACGAAGAATATGGAGCATCCTTCACAAGAAGCTTCTCAACTCAAGCAGGATCAGGCATTGCTGCCTCACAGAGTGGCAAGAAGGTTTCAGATTCAGCACTTCATCGACTCATGGGTTATGATTCTGCAAGCCAGTTGTTACGTCACAGCAGGGTGTTTGATGATGGATATGACAGCTTCGAGTCAATGGTGCCAGTTTCCAACAGAATATCCAGAAGAACGAACATGTGAGGTTTTGCACTGAGATGTGAAGCCTTTGGCTCCTTGCAATTAGGATAGGAAGGGCAAACAATTTTGCAGTATGGTACAACTGTCCAAATCATCGTTATGAAGACAAGTGGACACCTTCTGCAAATAGTTCCATAAATTTTTCAGATGAGTCTATTTTAAGTCATTTGGTTTGTCAAATTCTTTAGTTGTAGTATATATATTTTTTATTGTTGGTGTAAATTTTTTCCATATTTGAGGATGTAATAACAGTAATTGATGTACTATTAATTTGTCCATACTGGCATTTAGTTCAGTTATCATTGCTCAAGTAGAAAGATATCAAAACTCTTGCATCATGAAAGAAGGCCGAGAATTCTTGACACCAGAAGTGCTTCAAGGGTGACATTGTCCTAGTTATTTTCACTGATGCTTACCATTTTCATTAGGGAAGAACTAGCGCTCGGACGTCCGATACTGTTCATTTCATCGGACGCCTCTTGCAATATTTTTTTTTCAATGTTTGAAACATTTTTTTCTGACGCGTGCAACATTTTTTTTAACACTTGCAACATCTGTTTACTGTTTGTCGAAGAAAAATGTTGCACGCATATTGACAAAAAATGTTACACACGTAGAAAAAAATGTTGCAATACGTTCAGACGTCCGAACTGTAGCAATTCTGTTTTCATTATCGTTTTCCTTCTGCAATGCATCTATGCCTATTTCCATTATTGCATTCCAAAATTGATAGTGGCATGCTAACCGATCAAATCAGGTGGTGCAATCAGTCCTTATTTCTGTTGGCACGCATGTGTGTGCGTGTGTGGAGGTGAATGTGACTATTCAACCACTCTGAATCTAGCATGCCATGCATTCTTTCCATGCATTTTAAGATATGCAGGGATAATAATCCGGCCATGTGCCTTGTCTTAAGGCATGCATGATGCATCTTGCCTCTCATGATAGCAATAGACAAAGTTGTTACAAGTTGCAATTGGACCTCACATTATGTCAGGTGTCAAAGGCTCTGGACAGGCTAATACAGCCATTCCTGGTGCTATCGAGCTACTGTCCTAACAACTTCAATGTCCTAAAAAGTTAGTTCATGTGTTGATGATTCATGTACTGTGCTCGTTCGGTTTATATTTTTGGTTGGATTCTTGCTGCTGCTTGTAGACAACATTGGTCACATGAATTATTCTAGATATAAATTGTTCATGCACACAATGTGTATTGTCAGAGGGGTACAAACTGAATTCTTTCCTGTTGGTTCTTTGGTAAGTGAAGTCGTCAAGAAACCGGATGTTAATCTTAATTTTACATATAAATAAGTTGCTGCTTGTGTGACGATTCAGTGATAATTGCTATCTGGAGCGTTTAGCGTGACTTATGTTCTTGAGTTGTGACGAATACTCATACTAGGGGTATCCCACAGCAAAATATACATCTATTTCAAGATCGTATTTCTCTCAGTCGTCCGGACACGACGGCAAAGAAGGCGGCAATAAATGATGCACGATCTTTGGAGAGTATTACCAAAATCTCCGTCCTTCACAAGATGGGATTATCCCTAAATATTGGCTGAGCTACCAGATGAACCATGTTGGGCCCGGCTCAAGGCCCAAGGGGACACGAAGAATCTTCAGCCTCGATCAGGCCCGCCAGGCGCCCGACCAGTCGCCACGGGCATCCTCAGAGGCTCACCAGCCTCCAGCGAGCCCCGCAAAACTCCCTCAGCGAACCCCGCCACGGCGCGGTCATCTGGTCACTCGCCTACGGATATGAGCGGGCATATTGGAGCAGTGGCCCGTCCTGACGAAAAGTTAAGATAAAATTTTGCTGAAAATATTTTACTTGAGTCACAAATGTCTTAAAATATTTTTGGGAATTTTTCAAATTTTTCTAGTATTTTTAAAGTCCCAAATGAATTATTTTATTTTCGGGAATTATTTTTAATCGAAAAAGAATTTAAAACTCCAATGAATAGTATTGGGCGAATCTTTATGCGCCCATCTCGCGAAATCCTAATCCCGCCAACCGTGTGATCTCAATCCAGCCGGTGCATCATCGCGTTAACGGCGATGTCGCAGCCGTTGGATCACGACACGTGGGCCTGATTGGGACCCGCCGCTTTCTCTTTACGTGCACCCTTTTGCCCTAGTTTTCGTGCTCGAGCCGCCGCGATCGTCGCGAGTCCTCGCGAGTTCGTGGAGTCACCGCGCGGTTTTCTTCGTTTTACGCCGGTGAAGCCATCCGCCGTCTTGAAGGCCTTCCTCGAGTTCCTCAAGAGAGACGCGCTGAGGTAACCCATTCGGCCACGTCTTGGCGTCACGATGACGTCATCTTGCCGTCGTCACGCGAGGCCGGTCGGTGACGTCAGCAAGGCCACGTGTCACTCTCTGGGTGTCGACATCGTGTCTCGGATGACGCAATAATTAATTTCGAAAAGAAAAATATTTAATTAATTCGGTTTATTGATTTAAAATGTATTTTGAAACTTCAAATGCTTATAACTTTATGCGTTTTAACTCCGATTTGAGTGATTCCAATTTCTATAAATTTGTAAAATTGTGATCTTTCTGTTTATGAATTTTATTTGAATTTTTGAGCACTGTTTGTCTACTGTTTATTTATTTTATTGTTTTGTGCATACGTTCGCGTAGAGCGTTGAAGTCCCCGAGCGGTTTCGAGGAGAAGTTCGTTGTGTTTGATCATGTTGAACCTATTAGAAAATTACTTTGATTTAAACTATTGCATGCTAATTTGATAGAAATGACTCTGAATAAATTTTGGGATTAGTTAAATGCCTAGTTGCTATATGCCACCTTATTGTATATATAATTGTAGGCCATGAATCCTTTGTCACCCTAGGTTATGGATTAATAGTTGGACATTAATAATTTGCCAACATGGGTTGAGTAGACCAGAAGTAGTATGCTTAGCCCCACGTGGACATATCATGATTTTGGAATACCAAAGTAAATATTGACTTAATGAGATATGGAACATGATTTGTGAATGAGACATGTGTTATTGAGTTGATGATGGCACGTGGTGCAATGGTAAAGAACCGGTGGGAAAATGATTTAGACGGGGCAAATGGCAAGATTGTTTCAGTGGGCCAAGAGTGGCAATCGGGCGGTCGTATTTGGTTTTTATTGGTTTTGGATAATTGAGATCACACTTGGTTAGTCTTGCCTCGGTCAACTAAGGACTTAACCTTGCGAGCATTTGAACTGAGTCTCTCATCTGACCACAAGCTCAAGTAATGGGACGGACTTAGCCGAGTAAATATTGAAATCTATTCTTTGAGTCTCACATGGCGCAAGAGGGGCCCTGGGTGTGGTAACCATCCCTCCGTGTTGAAACCTTAGCGGGCGATCTTGGGTTTAGATGGAACTTTGGAAAGGCTTCTTCACGGTTATTTGCCTTGGTGGTATTTGACTGTATCTTGTGGGTAAAGTGTATAACCTCTGCGAGTGTACAACCTATTCGACATCGCTCATGATTCTGATCAAGGGTTAGATTTTTATGAAAATGAATTGTTTATGGAAAAATGCTTGGGTTGATGATGATGAACTGACTTAGGATGGAGAAATGATTTACGATTGAAATGTTTGTGAAAGCTATTATTCCTACTATTTGTTTCTTGCTTTGCAATCTATTCTTTGTTTATCTTGAATGTCAGTCTTGCTCATGAACCATAGCCTATCCTTTGTACTAAGCCATGCATGTAGAATATTAGAATTGCATTCAGCATGACTTCTTTGAGTGCTCAAAGTACTCACCCCACAACAACACAACCGGTTGAAGAAGAAGCAACCCACTCGGGAGGAGGAGTATCGGAGGAGGCCGAGCGAACTAGGGGCGAGCCCAATCGATTACTGTGGCAAATTGGTTAGCGCCACGAGTTTATTTTATTTCATTTGCTTTTGAATATTTTAATAAGTTTTCGCCTGAGGTAATGTATTGTAACTTCGACCATAAGGTCGATCAACCATTCTTTTATACATTTAAGAAAAGTACTCTACTATTTCGTTGGATATGTACGTGATATGTACCGATGTTGAGGCTGTGTGCACTAAGCGTGATCTGGACTAGTCTTTGAAACACGAGAGGTCGGATTTGCAATTCGGGTCCCGACAGAGGTGGTATCGTGAGCCATCTTGACCAAGGATCGGCCCTTAGTTAGAATGGTCGAAGTGAGGATAAAACTATTTTCTAAAAGCTAAAATGTGCCAAGATGATAATGCAATCTCGACTTATCCCTTCTTTCTTTTCATACCTTGCTGAACTTAACACATATTTGCTGTGTTTATAATATCCGAGTCTTTACGTGAGTGTCCTTTGGCGAGATGAGGATGATCCACTCTTTTGGTGGCGCCTTTGGAGAATGCCATGCGGAGCTTTGGCGTATGATCAAATTGCTTGGAGGATATAAGCAGCCGATCTACCGAGGGACTCGTGTGGATCGGGCAGATGGATATTGCACAGGATGTCACTATCACGGTTTCACGCTCGGGATGGGGCGAGGGCGTCGTCAATCGTATCCGTATCACCGCTAGGAGGTTGTCATTTGACTTGGGATTCGGGAGACATCGCGTCTGGCGATGAGGCGGTGCTCGTACCTACCCGAGAGAGTTGGATGGCACGATGTTTCGTCACCACCCACGAGAGAGACACTACGCTGGCAAAGAGCCCATCGAGGAGGAGGATGCCACGATCACCCACCGGCGGATATGTTATCGCTCAAGAGGATGCTATTGATGAGGCGGTTCAGGGCTGCAGAGGTCTCGTGGCGAGTTCCACGGTGAGGGCTCATCACATTGCGAACTTGTGAGTACTTGGCCCTCTATCCGGAGGATTGGGGAAGCGGAGACTGGCTATGCGGACGTGAGCCGGAGCAGTCTTTGGAGCTACGACCAGATCCGGAGGAGCCACAGGCGAGAGCAGCTGCGGCCAGCGAGCGAGCTAGTGGAAGTGAAGTTGGAACCAGTGGAAGTGAAGCCAGAGCCAGTGGAAGTGAAGCCGGAGCCAGTGGAGGTTGAGCCTGTACAGGAGGCGCATCCAGCGGAGGATCGTTGGGATAGGTTTGTACCAGCACCAGCACACCCGCCGGTGTATCCACCCGGAAGTTCCGGTGGGGGATGGCTCGAGGAGTGAGCGTTAGGATTAGCAGTTGAGACTCCTGCGTTGAGTCGCGTCCTGGAATAAGAGTCACCCTTAGAGGCGTTTGACTCCGGAATGTTAGTTCGATTTGCTTCTTTCATGCTTGTGAGTGATTGGTATGTGTTGCAAGGCCCTTAGGCATTGTGAGCAACCATACCCAAATATTAATAAAGTAATAAAGTTAGATTTTGTGTTACACTTTGACCCCGCATAAGTATTCCATTACTTGTCTATTCTTATTTCCCTCTCGTCTCTAAATCATGGGGCAATCGGCGAGATGGTGAACACTGAGAAACCAAGGAGGAAATGGGAGCGGTTCTCGCTCATTGAAACATCAATGATGACGGCAAGGACCCCAACACCACCAGTTGACATCACGAACCTTGGAGCCTTCATTCTTTGCCTGAGACTCGAGTTGATGCATACCATGATGCGGCCAGATCTGACAAGTCCTTGCCCAAGCCTTGCGCCGCCCGCTAACTGAGTCAACCCGGTCAGAGACCACACTCGAGGTCAGAATTCATGAGGACACGACCGCCTACATTTTCTCAGGAATGCCAATCCATTGGAGGCGAGATGATTGGCTAAGGCGATAGAGAAAGTTGCACATTACCGGAAGTGAAGGAAATGAGAGGGTACTCTATGCTTCTCATCGGCTTGAAGGAACTGCGGTGAATGGTGGGAGAACCATCTTGCTCATGAGCACCCACAGGACATCGGTTGGGAGGAGTTCATGATCGCTTTTGGCGATATCATGTGCGAAGGCATCATGGAGCTGAAAAAGGAGGAGTTTAAGGCACTAAAGCGGGGCAATCAATCGATCCCTGTCTCATAACCCACACTTTTCACGATTTTGAGCTAGTGAACAAAGCTGATATTGGAGGATAAGCGCAAGAGGCGGAGGACAACGGAAGCCGGATGGCACCTGAGAACGCCGGCGCGGCGTTTGACCAAACCGAGTTCTTGATTTCAGCCAAGGAATGTGATGACAACGCCGCCACCGATACCAAGACACTGCCGGACAAAATTTCAACACCAACACCGCTTGGGAGACACTTGATCGAGGAGCGGCCGATCGACGGTTAGCGTTGTTTTATGCCCGCGAGCGAGGGCATTTTGCCAATTATTGTCCTAAGAAGGAGGAGGTGACACCAATTCGCTGACGAGATGTGGTAAGAGGCGAGTCAATCATGTCACCGCAGAATCACGGTCTGAGAATACATCGGACGTCGTCTTGGGTAAGTTACTTGTCAACTCAATACACCTGCTTTTATTTGATTACGAGCTTAGCATTCGTTTATATCTCGAATTTTGCTGTGATCATTATCACCTGTGGATTCATCGCCGCTTTAGAAGTGAAGCCTACCCTTCCGCATTTGCGTCTGCGACCAGAAGGAAGTTGAAGCGGTGATTTTAGAGGAAGCTCATGACTCTAAGTACTCTATTCATCCGAGAAGCGCTAAGATGTATCAAGCGCAGCATGTTGCGACGCCACGGTCTATGAGGGACCCGACGCGGTATGACTCCATATGGGTTATAGTGGACGGTTGACCAAGGTCGCCCACTTCATCTGGTGAAAACTACCTACTCGGGGACCGCTTAGCGATTATATATGTCAGAATTGTATGTCTACATGGAGTTTCGAGGAAGATTGTGTCGGACAAGTACCCAGTTTACCTCAAGATTTTGGGATAAGTTGCATGAGGCCCTAGGGACCCGTCTCCTAACTTCGATCTTGCATATCACCCACAGACAGATGGGCAAAGCGGAAAGAGTTAACAGATACTAGAGGACATGTTGAGGGCATGTGCATTGGCTTATACAACCGTGGGATAAGTGTTTGCCATATCCGAGAGTTCATTATAACAACAGATTACGAGCAAGTTCTGGATGTCGCCATTCGGCGCTATATGGAAGACCTCGCTTAACGCCGCTGAATTGGAATGAGGCCAGGAGAACGTCATATGTTTGGGACATTCTTCAGAAAATTGAAGAGCGGTAGCCATGATCGAGAAGCGATTGAAAATTGCGTAATCAAGACAGAAGAGTTATCCGATAATCGCCGCGAGGATTTGAGCTTTGAGCTGAAGATTTTGTGTATCTCGAGTTACCCCACTCAAAGGAGTTAGCACCAAGATATGTTGGCCGTTCAAGATCTAAGTCGTAGAAGCGAAGTAGCGTGTCGGAGAATTACTGCATCTTTAGCGAGTGTGCATGATGTGTTCCATGTGTCACAATTAAAGAAATGTCTCCGAGTGCGAAGAAATGGAGATGAATTTAAAGTAGCGAGGATTTGACCTATAAAAGTGCGGTGAAGATCTTGGACACGATGGATCGAAAGCGAGAAATAAATCGACCGCGCCTGCGAGTTCGATGGAGTAACCATTCCGAGAAGCGAAGCAACTTTGGGAGCGTGAAGAAGACTCGAAGAAGGAATTCCCAACCTATTCCTTAGCGACCACTGAATCTCGAATTCGAGATTCCGTTAAGGGGAGGTTTGTAACACCCCAATTTTTGCTTTTCTTGCATTTAAATGGTATTTTGAATTTTTGGGAATTTCGGAATTTATTTGGATTTATTTGGATTTATTTGAATTAAACCATTTAACAAATTAATTAAATAATAGAAAAGTTAAGATAAAATTTTGCTGAAAATATTTTACTTGAGTCACAAATGTCTTAAAATATTTTTGGGAATTTTTCGAAATTTTTCTAGTATTTTTAAAGTCCCAAATGAATTATTTTATTTTCGAAATTATTTTTAATCGAAAAAGAATTTAAAACTCAATGAATAGTATTGGGCGAATCTTTATGCGGCCCATCTACATGAAACCCTAATCCCGCCAACCGTGTGATCTCACCGGCGGTTGCCGTCGTCCGCGTTAGCAGCGTGTGCGAGCCGCTTGGATCACGACACGTGGGCCTTCGTCTTCGTCGAGTCCGGATCGGATGCCAGCGGCTGCGCCGCCACTTAGGGTTCCGCGCTTCGGACGTCGAGGCCGTATTAAGGAGCCGACCCGCCGCCGTTTCTCTCTTCGTGCACACCTTTGCCCTAGTTTTCGTACTCGGCCGCCATGATCGCCGCGAGTCCCTCGCCAAGTTCGTGGAGTCACCGCAGCGGTTTTTCTTCGCTGTTCGCGCGGTGAAGCGCTCGCCGTCTTGAAGGCCTTCTCGAGTTCCTCAAGAGGAGCGCTTTTAGGGTAACCCATTCGGCCAGGAGCAGCGGGCCGGGCATCGTCGTCTTCCTCGGCTCAAATCAAGCTTGCCTTGGCCACTGACCTCCGTCGACCGTCCGATCTCCAAGCAAGCGACCGGATTCATACGCCATATTGGCAGCAAAGACGGGCCCCTACGTCGGCGCACGCGTCTTGGCGTGGCGTCACAGCGGCGTCCGCGGTGGGACCCACTGTCGATGGTAGCCGAGTCGTCTTGGCGTCCGCGATGGCGTCATCTTGCCGTCAACCGAGAGGCCGGTCGAAGTGGCGTCGGCAAGGCCACGTGTCACTCTCGGGTGTCGACACGTGTCTCGGATGACGCAATAATTAATTTCCCGAAAAGAAAAAATATTTAATTAATTCGGTTTATTGATTTAAAATGTATTTTGAAACTTCAAATGCTTATAACTTTTGCGTTTTAACTCCGATTTGAGTGATTCCAATTTCTATAAATTTGTAAAATTGTGATCTTTCTGTTTATAAATTTTATTTGAATTTTTGAGCACTGTTTGTCTACTGTTTATTTATTTTATTGTTTTGTGCATACGTTCTGCGTGAAGCGTTGAAGTCCCGACAGATTTGAGGAGAAGTTCTCACCGAGAGCAAGCTCGGGAACCGAACCAGCACTTTTTGAAGGCAAGTTGTGTTTGATCATGTTGAACCTATTAGAAAAAATTACTTTGATTTAAACTATTGCATGCTAATTTGATAGAAATGACTCTGAATAAATTTTGGGATTAGTTAAATGCCTAGTTGCTATATGCCACCTTGTCGTATATAATTGTAGGCCATGAATCCTTTGTCACATTAATAATTTGCCAACATGGGTTGAGCCAAGTAGTATGCTTAGCCCTGGCCCATTCGCCCCACGTGGTGCAATGACAGGGTGGGAAAATGATTTAGGCTGGGGCGCGCTGTTTCCCAAGGCAACAGCATATTGGTTTTGGATACACACTTGACTTGCCTCGGTCAAGCAACGCCAAGACTGACAGACGAAAGCAGAGGGCAAAAGCACCTTCCCAAACCTTAGAAGATGGAACACTTCACCGTGGTATCTACCAACCCAATTGATGGGACTGAGTAACAGAACTCCTATTATTCCTACTCTCGTTTTCATCGAGACCAAGATCCTTTGACTCATGCATAGCATACCCTACATCTTTCCTCCGATCGGTTCCAAATTGGTTGGCGTAACCTTTTGAATATTTTAATAAGTTTTATACTGCTGTAGTCGTATCATTGCCTCCGACTATATTCTTCTCATCTTACCTCGCTTGCTTACTCGACCCAGTTCAGGTCTTCCGACCCGAGCGAGCGTTCTTAGCTCCCGGGCTCCCTCACTCGGGTGAGCACTAAGGGCCTGTCCTTAGCCCCCGCTTGTAATACATCACACTCTGAGTAATGAGATCCACCACCTCGAACTAGACGTAGGGACATTCGGCCCGAACCAGTATACATCCGGGACTCCCTTAGTCTAACCATCCAAGGAGAGGGGACGCGCGACCCCTATACCTACAAATTTACTTGCTAGTTATACGAAACACCGACAGTTGGCGCGCCAGGTAGGGGCCTTTGCGCATCATCTTCGCGATCTCCGGATTCCCGTCTCCCTCCTTGATGGCTTTCTTCACCAACGGCGATGCGTGTGCGTCGAGGAGCTGGATTCGCTTTGGCTTCCTCGACTTCGCCCCCCCCCGGCGGGAGAGTCTGTGCTCATCCCCGCCACTCCTCAGGCTTGCCGCGCTGAGCTTCGGCAGAATACAATAAATTGAAGCCCAAAAGGCTGCTTGATTTAACTCGAGCCGATCCGGAGCAAGATCAGCCCGGCCTTCATGCGCCAGCCAGCCAGGCCACAAGACGTCAGTTCACTAACAATCGCCTAGGGGTCACACGGTCTTCCGTGCTTCCCCACACCGTACGGAGCGCCGCAAGAACGACGGTCTTGCTCATGTGTCGCCAAGCCAGGGGACCCGGGGGCCGAGGCCACCTATCAGAACCTTCGGGGGCCGGTAGAGAGTGCTGCCGTGCATCGCATGCGGCCTTCCGGTCCCCATCACACGGGGGGCCTCCTCAGGCTATCCAAGCCATGCCGCCATGTGGGACCAGTAAGGGCCAACGTGGGCGGCGCCATACCTCGAGCAATCCCGAGCCTCGCGCGCTCCGGATCGCTGCCGACTTCGGCGCGTACCGACCCTACGTGCGCGGCGACTCCCAGCCTATTGTCTACCGAGCCGTGAAGGCCTCGGAGCCTCACGATGCTCGTATGGCGGTATGCTGCCAGGACCACCGTCCCCGGCCTCTACGTGCCTTCGGTCCGACTGGACCCGTTAATTGGGCCGCCGGCCAACCCCGGATACGATCGCCCGATCACGGACGGCCGGACGCTTCTCGTCGGCCGCAACATGGGTCGCCCTTCAATGACTAACGACCGGTCCCGCACGGGTCCAATCCAAATGGCGGCGTAAGTCATTTCCTTCCCCCGGGAAGGACCCTTCACCGCCATAGGGGCCCTCCGACTCGGCAACGCCGAGGATCGTGCACTGTGTAAAACACCTGGAACATTGAGAAGATAAGGAGATTTTGTCCCTAACCTTCATCTTTATTCGCGCGTTTTCGTTAAATCCCTCGAATCCAAAGGTACTACGCGCCGACCGCATTCCAGTCCTTGCGCGCGCGACTCGGGGGCTGCCCGCTTGCATGCTACTTAAGATGGCACCCCGACCGACCGTTAGACCCCTTGCTAGCGGTGACCCTCTCAACCCAGTGCATGCCTACGCCCAATGGCCACTTTGCCATAGTAGTACTTTGTGGAAAAAGGGGGGAGCCCACACGAGGTGATCCATGGTCGGTCTCGAGCGCGTCTTTTGGGCTGCTGGGCCCTTTGCCATTTTTTCGCATTTGCCTCGAAGTATTGGCACTCCGACCTACGCTCTAGCGACCCCTGCGGTTCCTAGGGGCCACGGTCATTCGACAAGTGTTCATTACAGATAGGCAAAAGCTAAAATCCGGCAAAGTCCCCAAAAATCCACGGCATCAAATGTACACACATTGCGCCACCCAGAAGCAAAAGTTAAACACGGCCGCCTGGAGGTTCATCCGGCGAAGTCGTTGCCCTAGAGTTGTCGCCGCCACGCCGACCGCAACAAGCCCCGCCACGATCTCCGCCATGCGCCGCACCCTAGCCCGCGACTCGATCCGCGTCGCCGACCCGACGACGGTCGCGATCGGGTCAGCAGGAGATTATACCGCACAAAGAGAAGACATACTCCGCCACGGCGACGGCGATCCTCGCCCTCGCGAAAGCGTAACGCCACAGAAGGCGCGGCGGTCGGCGTATGCGTTATCGACGGTGACGCCAAGGCGTAATGAAGCTCATTGCGCTCCAGCGGCTCCTGCAGCTCCACCCCCAGTGGCACAAGCTCTGGCCATGCTCAAGGCCGGACCGAGCACGCTCATAAGATCTCGCGCAGGTCCAAGCTTCTCGCGACCTTGGCTGCCTCCTCGCTGGCCGCCCAAACCGCAACGACCGCACCTCCTCGCGCGTCTCAGCGAGCTCCTCCTCCGTGGCACGGATTCGGGCCCGTCCGCGCCACCTTCCCCCTGGCGGCGGCGGCGGGTCGGATAAGATGAGGCCTCCAACCGCGTCACCACAGACGCGGCTCGGGCCCCTGGGGTACCGCCCGAGGAGGTCGGAGGAGCATCGAGAGCGGCCCCGGCAGTGCTTGCCTCCCCCGCTGAGGCGGTCATCGCGAACGCGGCTGACGACCGGCCTGATCCCGAGCCAGAAGCTCTGGAGTGAAGAAGGAAAAAGCTCGACGTCAGCAAGACGGAATCAAAACCACCCCGACACTAAGCAAAGAAGCTCACCCCGAAAGAGGATCCCTGATGCGGAAGGTCGACAAGGGCAGTATGAGCCCCCTCTCCTCGCGCGCAAGGACGGCCAGGTGATGGTGTGGGACCTCTTGGGGTCCAACCCAAGGGGATCCGCCGCCGCCTCCCGCTTGCCAGTCCTCTGATCGTCGTCTCCGCTCGCCACCAACACCTGTGCTTCCCAGCCCTTCCCTTTTTTTCCTGCGGAAGGGCAAAGGGAGAGCGGGAAGACGAAGAGAGTGGCTATGCGTGGCCACTCCCCCGCGCCGTATTTATAGGCGCAGGGCGGAGCGGTCAAAGCGGGCGCTATCGGGCGGCGACGCACAGACGCTGCAGACACTTTCACGTCCCGCGCGACAGGACGTGTCCTGTCCACGCCCCCCACCTCGCATTAAAATGCGACGCAATTGATGGGGCGAAAGAGCACTGCTTCAGCCAGGGAGGCGCAGCGCGACTCTTCGATTTTTCGCCGTCAAAATTGGTTATACTTGGCCGGTGCGGCAACACTGGCTAGGCCGCAGTGGCCCCAAGTTGGCGAAGTCTGTTAGCTCAAACCACCCGACCAAGGGCCAACGAAGGGCCCAACCGCCACGGCATCTCTACCTCGCGGAGTAAAAGATAAGGCGAATTCTTTCCCTGAACTTTTCCTCGTTCTGCGCGGTTTCCCTACTCTTCCGAGTTCAAGCACCGCGTGGAAACCGCAAGCTTGGTTCCCACGCGCCGCTCAGGGGCCGCAGGTTCGCACACTCACAGGGGTCGGTGACCCGACCGACCACTCGGCTCTCCCTAGCGGTAACCCTTTCGACCGAAAGTGTTACGCCCATACCTGCCAGCCACTGATTCTGTATAGTGTTTTGCGGTGGAAGGAAGTGCCCGTGTGGTTCAAGCCACTGCTAGTCGGGAACACTCCTTTCCCGTGAGGAATGCGAACGAGCATTTTGCTCTTTAGGTCCCTATCCTTTTTTTAGCCTTCCCCAAAAGTGTTAACATGTCGACCTACGCTTATGCAACCTCCGCGGTTCCTAAAGCTATGGCCATCGAATGTTCATCATCTTTGGGAAACGCAAAAAATAGAATCGGGCCTACGGAACGGCCCGACCAAAACAAAACTTCAATTTATTACAAAAATGAAGTTATTACAAAAATCGAAACGTCTAACTTTCCTCCTGTTTCCGGTGGAGGATGCTCTCTGGCGGTATCCGGCTGGTGATCGCCGCGGCGTACGGGTCGACCTGGTTCCTGAACCCTTCGACCTCTTCGTCGGTCCGGTTCGCTGCGACCCCACTGCTAACAACGACAAGGTCGATGCCGTTATAGTGGGAGAGGGCGAAAACCAGCGCCGAACAAGCTCCGAGCTCGATCCCCTCGCTCACCGCGGCCGACGTGTTCAAGACGCGGGTCAACACGGCAAGTGAGCTCGAACCCCGCCCGGCGGTCCCAAGCACTCGATCGCGACTTCCCTACGACCTCATGAAGGGCCGTTAGTTGGCAATACGGACAGTCTTGTTCGCCACCTTTCACGAGAAGGCCACTTCGGCGACGTGACCGCCGCGTCACGCTCCTCCACCGCCAACTGCGCCTCCACGGGTCAGCGAGATTCTTCCGCAAAGACTATAGATCGAAGCAATGTCAAAAGAAGACCATGGCGGTCATGAGCGCGGAGGGCTGAGCTAGGGTTGGTCTGCTTACAAGCCATAGAGGCCTCCAGACGCTGGAGGTCCTCCTCGACCTTGGTCCGCCTCCTGCCACGCTGCATCATCTCCCGAGTCTCGACCGCCGAGCTTCGGTCGCCGCTCGCCTAGAGGCGCACCACCTCCGATCTGGCGGCCTTTTGCGGCGACGACAACATCCTTGGCGCTGTATACCGCCAGAGAGACTCAAGTTCGACACCTTCGCTTCAAGGATCGGTTTGTCTGGCGCCTCGAGCAAGACTCGCGATCTGCCCGGCCTCGGCGGGCCTTTTCCGCCTCGCCCAGCCAAGCACACGGGGCTTCCGAGCCTCAAGCGACTCGAGAAGGCCGACGACCGTCCTCCTCCACAGCGCCATCATCCGCCATGCAAGATATGGAGGACGCCGATTTTTCTCCGACCGGGCCTTCAAGAATCGCAAAAGCCCGGCACCCCATTTAGCTCGCCGCCACTAAAAGCAAGTCGAAGGTCGGCTAAGCAATCGGCGGGCCACTCGGCCGGGTCGGGCGGGTGACCTCAGAGATGACTTTAGCACCGTCACCGAGCCAAGGGCGAAAGCCGACCGCCGAATTTGGCTCGAGATGAGCTTCCACTCGCTATGCATCTCTGAGGGTCCCCATGACTTGGCCTCGCCGATGTCAAGCACGACGGCGGCTTGTCGGTCAGTCGCCGCCGCAAGGTTAGCACGCCAGGGGCCCTAGGTCGCGGAGGACGGCGCCGCCTCCACCGCGATTTCGGCATCACCGCCCGACGCCCGGATCGCCCTCTCTGTCGGGCCTTTGGGCTCCGACGTCAGGACCGCAACAGGCGCCAAGATCACGGCGGCTGGCACCGGCCCTGGCGGCGGCAGTGGAAGCTCTCTTTCGTCTCCCGCGGCCTCCGACCGGGACCCCGACCCGTCAAGAGGTGCCAGAATCTCTCGCGCCTCGACCCCTCCGGAGCCCGACGGTGGTCCCACTCGGCTGGCGACGGCTTACGCTAACGCCTAACCGCCGCCGGGGCGATCCCGCCGCGGATTCGCTGAACCACCGCCGCTCCAGAGCAGACCACCGCCGAAGCGAGGAATCAGAAGCGCAACAAGCGTCCTCTTCGCCGCCTCCTGGCGGAGGCGAATCGCCCTTCTTCTTCTTCCAGAGACGCTCGGGACCTTCGCTCGACCTAACGATAAGGCGCTTCACGGCGCCCTCGTTGGGCTTCGCCACGATCATGCGCCAAGGAGGACCTCATACGGATCGCCAAACTGCCGCCACCACCATCGCCGAGGATGACTCAAGATCGGCCATACCGACAAAGAATGACACGGAGGCCTCGCTCGCCACTGACCTTAATCGTGCGCTCTTTCCTCTTCTTCCTCCTTTTCTCCTCCTCCCGCTTTTGCGGTTGGATCCCTTTAGGGCGGCCGCCCCTGGCCCGGCCCTCACCGCTTCTCCCCGGCAAGCGGCCGACACCATTCCGCCACTGGGAGCACAAAGGCGCCGATCAAACCACATGCTAAAAACCGAGGGGGTGAAAGGAAAAGAAGAAAGGAATCATTCGGCTTACCAAATCCGGGGGGTTCCCCGCCGAGAAAGGCTCGGGGCCGCCACCCGCCACCACGGTGGCGCTCCCGACCAGCACGACGGCCACCCTGGCCTCAAGTTCCGACGCGGTGAGCTCTGCTGCGACCATCCTCATGGGGTCAGATGCCCCGCTGTACAAGTACATCGGGCGCACCCTTTCCATAAGGGGTTGCATGCGTATTCTCATGAACGCACGTACAACAGCTTCGCCGGTTAGGCCCCGCTCCTGCTGGAGCTTGATCTGCTCTCGAATCAGCGCCACTTTCTTCTTCTCCCTTTGATCGGGGCCCCAGCCCCATTCGTCCTTCGACTCAGGGAGACGACCAGTGAAGACCGGGGCGCTGCCTCCTAGGTTCCGAGTGTAGAACCACTCAGAATGCCACCCCCGGTTCAACGACGGCAGCTTCAAGGGGATGTACTCTGACCCACGGCCAGGGCGCAGCTGCAGGGCCACGCCTCCCATGGACGCCGTAGCATCCGCCGCCTTATCCTTCCACAATCAGGCATGGAAGAAGTACTTCCACAGCGCCCAATAGGGCTCGATCCCCAGGAATGCCTCGCACAGCGTCATGAAGATCGCTATGTGGAGCACGCCGTTGGGGTTGAGGTGATGCACCTCCACCCCATAGTGGTGTAGCATCCCACGGACGAAGGGATGGAGCGGAGTCCAACTCGCTCAGAGAACCAAAGTGGGCACCACGATCTCCCCTTCCTCCGGCTGTTCCGCTGCCCCTGTCGGGACCCTCCACTTCAAACATCTTATGGGGAGGAACCTTTCCTCTCTGTGCCAAGCCTTGGTCAAGGTTGAAGCGGTGCACTCAACCACGACATCTCCAAAGGCTTGCGAGCAATCAAAAGTCGGAGGAGAGGAGTGTAAGTAACTTTCTCCGACTTTTTTGTTTTTTTCCTCGCCTCAAAGAAGGCAAGGCAAGGAAGGCAAAGGCGAGGGGCAAAAAAAGCAAAGGCGAAGCGTGCCCTAGCACCTCCCAAAGACCGACTTTATAGCGCCGAACAGCATCGCCAAAACAAAGCGATACCAAACGCACACCCAACCGCGGTGACGCTACCAAGACCTCGTCTCGAATGAAGCGCCGCCTCCTATTCAAACCGCCATGCCACCCCACCGTGAGACGACGCTCCTAATCATTTCGCCAGATTTAATTTCGCGACGCATTAAATGCTAGCGGGAGGCGCCAGGGCATCGCTCCAGGTGGGACGCCCTGCGACCTCCCAATCCCCGCCTCCAGGCCGGCTCCAACTAAGCCGAAGCAGGTATGAAAAGCCCACCGGGCGGCCGCGGCCTCGAGGTGGCGAGAGGGCTTGAGTGCCTCACGATCAAGGCCTGGCTGCTGGTTCCGGAGGCAAAATCCACCAAGTGGATCCCTAGCCACCCCCAGCAAGGCAAAGCGAGTGAGGGGCGGGTCCAAAGCGAACCCTCAGCGGGTCTCTAGTTGGGTTGGCGGACGACCCAATCGCCTTGACTCGTGTCCGAGACCATACTTCACACTCTCCCGCGGAGGCCCCCGAAGGGTAGCAGCCAGCTGCGCCCCGAGTTACGAACGGCTCAGGGTCCGAGACGGATCGAGTAAAGAAAGGTTTTTTATGGGTCGCCCCGAGGGTGGCCTGACGCCCGACGCAGGATACCCGCTAGGGATCCTCGACCGGGGATCCCGAGGCCCACTCGGATAACCCGTTTGTAGCTCCACGAGCACGGTGTTCGGCCGACGTATGGTAAACACGCGTTAGCTCACCCCCTCCAGGTCCCACACCTGCGGACGGGGCGTACACGTGGGACCGACAGCGGCCTCTCCTCCCACAGATAGCCTCGCCCGACGAGGACTCGGGACGGATGCCCTTCGCCTAGCTGTGGCGTTAAACCAGCCCGACTAACTCGCCTAGCTGTGGCGTTAAACCAGCCCTACTAACGCGTCCCGCCACGACGAAAATGAGCATCCGAAACCGTAATCCTCTCGCGAAGGCATCCGGACATCCTCGCCGACCACGCCAAGGCCGTCATACTACGACGAAAAACGAGCATCCGGAACCAAAACCTCTCGTGAAGGCATCTCGACATCCTCGCCGACCACGGCCGCTGGCCGCCTACGACGTAAAACGAGCATCCGGGAACCAGAACCTCTCGCGAAGGCATCTGGACATCCCTGCCAACCACGGCCGCGTCCATCTACGACGAAAAACGAGCATCCGGGAACCAGAACCTCTCACGAAGGCATTTGGACATCCCTGCCGACCACGGCCGCGTTCAGCTACGACGAAAAATGAGCGTTCAGGAACCGAAACCTTGCACGAGGCACACGGGCATCTGCACCGACCAAAGTCAGTCGGGCTCACCTGGCAAAGGTAACTCCCCGACCAGATTTCCAACCTGCTCGGGGGCTACACCCACCGGAAGGCCACAAGACCACCAAAACAGGCCGACCAAGTCGGTCGGACTCCGCAGGCGGTCCGCTCGAGGGCTCGGGTCCAACCAGGTCCACGGAGTTCGCCCAAACGGATGTTCACCGACCAAAGTAACCCCCCGACCAGCTCTTCGACCCACTCGGGGGCTCGGGGCTACACCCACCGGCAAGGCCACAAGACCCGGCCAAGATCGGACGACTGGGTCGGACGGACTCGGCCGACCAGAACGGTCACCCCAAAGTTCCACAAGGAGGGCCTCCCTTCATCTCCAAGGCTGAACTCCAAAGATGAGCCAAGGCGTCGTCACGCCAGTTTAGGGAGACCGCGCCACGAAGGACGAAGGGTCCATCCGGGAACGCACGCATTTCAGGATGGCCCCGGGGGCTACTGACGAATACTCATACCAGGGGTACCCCACAGCAAAGTATACATCTATTTCAAGATCGTATTTCTCTTAGTCGTCCGGACACGACGGCAGCAAGGCCGGCAGCGATGCACAGTACTGGAGAGAGTATTACCAAAATCTCCGTCCTTCACAAGATGGGATTATCCCTAAATATTGGCTGGGCTACCAGATGAACCATCTTGGGTCCGGCTCAAGGCCCAAGGGGACACGAAGAATCTTTAGCCTCGATCAGGCCCGCCAGGCGCCCGACCAGTCGCCGATCGAGCATCCTCAGAGGCTCCGACCAGCCTCCAACGAGCCTGGCAAAACTCCGCCTCAACGACCCCCGCCACGACGCCAGTCGGCTTCGATCTGGTCACTCGCCCTACGGATATGACGGGCATATTGGAACAGGTGGCCCTGTCCCGAGGTGATACAGGGGGTCGCTGGGTCAAGCGCCCGTCCTTTCGCCCCACCAGACACGGTGGAGGGCGCCCTGGCCCCAAGGCAACAAGCAGAATACTGGCGCAAAGCAACGCCAAGACTGACAGACGAAAGCAGAGGGCAAAGCGCACCTTCCCAATGGAACATCACACCGTGGTTCACCAACCTAGCATGGGACTTAACAGAACTCCGTCTGCCACGGGACCAAGACCGGACTCCGGCATAGCATACCCCTACATCTTTCCTCTGAATTCCCATGTAACCTGCCCCTTCCGACTATATAAAGGGAGGCAGGGCCCTCACGGAAAGGGGGACTCAGTCATTTTTCTTCTCATCTTACCTCGCTTGCTTACTCGACCCAGTTCAGGTCTTCCGACCCGAGCGAGCGTTCTTAGCTCCTGGGCTCCCTCACTCGGGCGAGCACTAAGGGCCTGTCCTTAGCCCCCGCTTGTAATACATCACACTCTGAGTAATGAGATCCACCACCTCGAACTGGACGTAGGGACATTCGTCTCGAACCAGTATACATCCGGGACTCCCTTAGTCTAACCATCCAAGGAGAGGGGACGCGCGACCCCTATACCTACAAATTTACTTGCCGGTTATACGAAACATCGACAAGTTGCTAGATTGGTTTCCATGATATTTTGTTGTTGAAGCAAAGTCTGACGTACGGCTCTTGTTGAAGCATGTTCTGACGGCTGAGCTTCTGGAACTGGAACTCGAGTTTTGTGTGAGAGAAATGGTCATGTAGAGGCAGCTGGAGTCGATCTGGAGATGTGACGTGCTGGTGGTGGTGGTCACCTTATTCTTGAGCTTATACTACTTGTATCGATATATCCCAAGCTTATATTTTTTAGAATAAGTCCAATTTATAACTCTAAACTCTAGCTTTGATTCAATTTTTAACCTTAAACTTAAAAACGGTTCAAATCGGGACCTTAAATTAATAAAACCATTCACTTTACCCCCTTGACCCACATCGGAGTGGTTTTGATTTGACGTCGAATTAGATTTGGTTGACGTGAAATACACGTGGACATATTTCGCTAACATGGTATCCCGTGTGCATCTAAGTCATCATTAGGGTTGGCAATTGCATCCTATTACCCGTGTACCCGTAGGTAAATATTCTAATAGAGGCGGGTGTGTGACTCTTTATGTGCCCATGGGTATAAAAATGGGAGAAAATTCTTGCCCATCGGGTAAATAGGTATGGGTACAGGTGAACTCCACCTGTACCTGTAATACCCGTTTACTCGTCAATCAGTTGACATGCGGGCCAATCTCTCATTTTTGTTGGTAAAAACCCTAGGCACCGGACCTAATCCCTCTATGTGCCCCCAATCTCCTGTTCCCCCAGCTACCATTCAACTTCCACTTCTCCCCTTCGTTTGTGGCGACCGGCGACGCATCCATCCCACTCCTCATTGGCCAATCACCATGGCACAACGGTTCGCCTGCCACCATCTTCCTTGCCTCGAGCCCTTGACTACTTGTTGGCTGCCAAGAGGTCTTAAGTTCATGAAAAGTGCATCTAGGCCCAATAAGGATTTTGGTGAATAATGACAAGAGGATTAAGGGACTAATGAGATTTGTAAGCTTTATGAACAGAATATTGTCTCCGATGATAAATCTAAGAGCAAAGGAGCACCCTCAAAACAAAGGAGAAAAAGATGGCTTTTAGACTTGATACCATGTGTTTATTTTATCTTTCTATTGAGTCTAATGACAACCGTACTATAAAGAGGGTTCTGACGAGAAATAGTTGTGGGATGATTCTATAAGCTCACTGATGGAAATTAGTCAGCAAAAGTGTCAAAATTTTAAGTCTTAGAAGTATTTTACCTAATTATGTTCGGAGTATCCGAGGTTCAACTTGGAATGTCCGAGCAGACCTCCTCTGTCTAGCCTAGCAGAATTATTCCTAGAGCCAAGTCCTATTCGGACTATCCAAAGTTTTATTCGGAGTATTCGAATGCTTCAGATTGTCTGAAGAAAACTTCGGACTATCCGAGCTAGATCTCTCTGTCTCAGCTATTTATCCCAGAGCTCCACCTCAACTTGACCTATTTTAGAGTGTCCGAACATTTATTCGGACTATCCGAACTTACAAAGATCTGAACTAAAACAGCTAGTTTTGGGAACCATATAAATAGCCCATCTCACTCCCACCTACCACGGAGAAACACTCACTCTAATCATTCTACCGCTCTTTGTTCTTCCTCCTTGAGCCCTAGCTTCTTCCCTTTTGAGCTTTGTGATTGGATTCATTAGAGGGAGAGAGAGGCGAGATTTGAAGAGCTTGAAGCTTACTAAGATCCATCTTGAGTACCGAATTTCATCCTCTTGTGGAATTCTCACCGATCTATTACTCTTGGAGGTTGAGAACTCCTAAATGGCAAGGAGTTGCCGGTGAGCTCTCAAGCTCTGTGTGGTGAGCCTCCGAAAGTTTGTGAAGATTGAATCTACCTCCGGAAGGAAAGGATTCAAGATAGTGAAATCGGTGAGTGCTTTGTGCAACGCTGTGAGGATTAGGGTTGAAAGAGACCCCGGCTTAGTGCTGCCTCAACGGAGACGTAGGATCCCCTCAAGGATCCGAACTTCGGGATAAAATCTTTGAGCTGTCTTCGATTCTTGGATTTCCTCTTCACCCTTGTTGTGGTTGATTCAAATCTTGGTGATTCAAATGGTGATTTGACTTGTGTGAAGGATAGTGTTAGTTATTCATCTCTTGCAGGTATTCTAGGCTAACTAACCCTATTTGATGCAGGTGATTTCCTTTAAATAGCCTAGATTTACTTTTTGCATCTTTCGCTCTGTAACTCTCGGATTATCCGAACAAAACATCAGACTGTTCAAACCCCTCGGATAGTCCGAAGTCTTACTCAGACAGTCCGAAGGTATTGTTTCCACTGTGGTTTAGTTAGTGTTTAAATTTTTATATCGCCTATTCACCCCCTTCTAGACGACATCTCGATCCCTTCAGTTCAAGACCTGGTTGGCGTAATTAAAAATAATAATTACAACCCACTTTTATTCCACGTCCTAGGCCTGAGGGAGCCTGTACGTGAGGGGGAGTGTTGAAGTATAAATAAATTGCCCACTTTCCTCATCAGTTTAAGCTTTTGGGTGAACTGGCTGGTGCATGCAACTCTATACATCCCACTCCCCACCAGCCAACCCCCTCGAAGCAACGACTCACCTACCACTGTCTTCCCCGCTCCAACTACTTGCTGCTTCCTCCTAGCCCCCCTCCTCTGCTCCGCCGGCCGATTCGGATGCCGGATTTGGGGATCTGCTGCGTCTTGATTCTGCATGTTACGTTTGTCGCACTTTCTCCCGTTGCTCTGGGCCCACGTGCTCCGTTGCTCTTCATGGTATGGGTGAGTACTACCCATGCTCACCGCACCCGATTGCCATCCCTAGTCATCATTGTATTTTCCCCTTCTTTCTCCTCCCTTAGTGCCATAGTTGCATATCAGCCGCTCCCCTCACTCCCCTCCCACCATTAATCCTCTCTATCCCCTCTCCTTCCTCAATGGACATATCTCGGTTGCTACAGTAATTTCAGAAAATTTCACTAACATTTTGGCATTTTGAATCGGATTTCGCACCAATTTTTTGTGGCAAATTGTAATATCTTTTATGAGGAATATATGTGAAAGTTTACAAAAAATACATATACAAATTATGTAACCCTAACCATAACATGGATTTCGGCCTAAATCCTAACTTAGATTTCGATCTTAAATTGTATTTTGGTCTAAACCCTAACTTGGATTTCGACCTTAAATGTTGTATTTCAGCTTAAATCCTAACTTGAGAATTTTATGTGCAAGTACTTAGTATTTTGCATTCAAATAGATAGAAAATATAGATAAATGCTTGCATAATTTTTTTTCATATTTTTCCTAACCTTAGGAGACCATTTCACAGTGGGTTAAAAATAATTGAAATTTTGTAGAAATTTCGGTGATTTTGACCGAAATTTCGGTCTAAGGTTCCTAAAAAATTCTGAATTTCAAATTTGATTTTTGAATTTTGATTAAATTTTAATCAAAATTTTGAATTTCAGCCACCCCAAGATGTGCCCCGAAAACGAAATTTGAAACCTTGTATACGGGCGGCTTCACGACGTGCAGCTACAAGGAGCTATTGTGAATTTGTGACGGGAGACTTCCGCTTGCAGAAGCTGCAGCAAGGAAAGGTAAGGTGAGGTTGCAGGAGACCTCCGTACGGGCCCGCAGCTAGCCAAGTTCTCCAGCAGCAGTACAGCAAGAAACAGACAGGAAGAAAAGAGGAGGAAAGAAAAGAAAGAGAAAAGGTGAAGAAAAGGGCGTAGCTATTAGTTGGCACAGTTATATCACGTACGGTATAATCAATGCTTCAGTCTATTGTGTATTCTTTAGCCCACGTACATACAGTCAGCACACAAAGATAGAACGTCGCAGACTCGCAGTCACTACTGGTTCGTTCAATACTTCAATCGTTTTTCGTTGTTGAGCAGCGCCTCTGCGCATGTGCTTGTGCGTCAGACAATTGGATTTGGATCATGCCTTGTGTTTGTACGGCAGAAAATTGAATTTGGATTTTAGTTCACGACAGGCCGTAAGGCATTTTGTGCTTATACGGTTGTATTTTCTTTGTTAGTTGACCAACCTTATATAGAATTCTGGATACGCCACTGATTGAGATTGTTTTAGAGTTGTGCTTTTATATAAGGCAACGTATCCTATGCATACAGGGCTTCCCGTACACACACCGTGCACACCAACTAACAAAAATCATGAAAAATTCTGAAAAAAATTATAGACGTACTTCATAAATTACTCTACCTATGTATGAAGTTTCAAGATCAAATTCATTATATATTGAGAGTTAGAAAAAAGATAAAATTCTGACAAGTTTAAACTATTTAAACTTGTCAGAATTTTCTCTTTTTTTGTAACTCTTGATATATAATGAATTTGAACCTATAATTTTATACATAGGTAGAGTAATCTATGAAGTATATCTACAATTTTTTTCAGAATTTTTCATGATTTTTGTTAGTTAATGCATATAAAGGTATACATGTGAAGTCTCAGGTAATACGTATCGTTGCCTTTATATAAAGGGATCTTTGTGAGTGTTCTGTATTCCAAATTTGAGGAATAAATAAGTGAGTATGGATTTGGATCTACTAGTTCTTGTTCCTCAAGTTTTCGTATAATTGCTTTTTGGTTTGCTTGTTTAATCTAGTTTTCTTCTATGATCTTAGTTCCACTATCCTACATTGATTCTTTTAGTTAGATCATTATTTTAATAATTTTTAGAATTAATAAAAATAAAAAAATATATTTAAATGTTAGTTTGCATTAATTCAACCTTTTCTTGATGTGCCTCGTTGCTTCGTTTCATAAGCAATCTCAACATCTGAAGGCTTCTTAAGTTTGCTACGATATTTTTCAGTCCAAACACAGCAGGTTACTGTACCAGTTCTTTGCTCGAAAATTCTTAAGTTATCCGTTAATTTACGCAATCCTTTCGTTTTCTTCGGTTGTTTCAACAGATCGTTAATTTCAGATTGCTGCAGCTGCCTCTCATAACTCTCCCACTTGCCCTGTTCTTCAAAGCACGACATGTATTTTCCCCATGAAATTATCAATTTTTCTCAGAGAAGACTGCAAGTTTTCTGGGACAGGGATCCTGTGCAGTTGCAATAGCACCACAGGATTTCAAATGAAAGGCTAAGATCATACTACTACAGTGATTTTACTATAGTAACAAGCAAGGTCCAATGCAGATCTATACTGAATCAAAAATAGACGGCTGCGATCGAGATCGGACACAGTTGCTTATTGAACCTAGGGTTTCAAAAACCGGCAAAAAACGCTAGAAAACCGCAGTTTTCGACTTTACCATTCTGGTTCGAGATCCAAAACCACTCGGTAAACTGGTCTAATTAAAAAAATTAAAAATTTTGAAAAAATTTATGTGTCCGAAAACCATTGAAAAACTGTGGTTTCAAAAACTGTTTTTAAAGAACATTCAATTGGTCGGTTTGGTTTTCGGTGAAAACTGAGCGGTTTTTTAGTGAAAAACCGCGGTTTTCGATTTTTTTTTCAATTTTTTTTTATTTCTTAACTCTTTGGGTTTTGATAGTTTTCGAGTGGTTTTGGTACCATGAATTTCAAACCGGTTTTTTAAATTCGGTTTTTGAAATCCTGATTGCACCCGATCCCTGTTGGAAAAGTTGATACTTGTTGTAAAACGTAGTCGTTCGCCATCATCAATCACACGATTTGTAGAGACAATCACAGGAGCAAGAATAATGGATACACAATATGGGGTGGAATTCTCTCTTTCTTTTATTAGATTGATTCAATACAAAGGAGAACACCCAATATATATAGGATAGGGACAGAGGAGTTCGGATTCACCCACACAAATAAGAGATAGAGTCCAAATTGAATACGGTTGGATTTCCTTATTTCATGACACTCCCCCTTGGGCGAATACCACGTAATGCACATGTCTCGTTAAAAACTCCACTCAAAAACCTAGTGAGAAAAAGGAGATGGAGAAAAGAGTACATTGCACTCGCACTCTATATTGCACTAGTTGTCTCATTAAAAACCTTCATGTGAGAAAACTTCAGTAAAACCCACTAAGGAGAAAAGAGTACAACTTACAATCTTCAGGATTTATATTAGAATCTTCGGGATCACAATAAGGGTTATAGTTCAAGAGTGTTCTCTCCCCTGAACTTTGCATCTCTCTAAATCTTCTCATTTCAATGCCTTTAACACATTTTTGAAATGTGGATTTGGGTAAGGAATTAGTGAATAAATCTGCAATATTTTCACATGACTTAGTTTGCAAGATTTTTATCTCGCCGCTCTTCTGGAGTTCGTGAGGTAGAATAACTTAGGAGCAATATACTTCGTGACGTTGCCCTTTACATAACACAATCATATTTGTGCAACATAGGCAATATTATATTCATAGATAATTGGGGGGTATCGACAACGTTAAGGTCATATGACTTCTGGATGTGGCTAATTACACGTCACAGCCAAACACATTCACGTGAGGCTTCATGCAAAACTATAATCCCTGAGTGGTTGGTAAAAGTTACTACCAGGGTCTGCTTACAAGACCGTTAAGAAACAGTTGTACCACAGCAGAGAAACACAAAACCAGTCTGTAATTTGGCACTGTGGGGATCAGACAGATAGCCAGCATCCATATATCCCACCATGGTCAAGTCTTGGTTCTTCTAGAAAAACAATCCAAAATCTTGAGTACCTTGGAGGTATCTGAGTAAAATCTTGACACCAGCCCAATGTCTTCTGGTTGGGGCTGAACTGTGTCTTACTAGCAAATTCACTGCGAATGAAATATCAGGCCTTATACAATTCGCAAGATACACGAGTGTTCCAACGGCACTTAAATATGGGACTTCAGGTCATAAGACTTCCTCATTTTTCATTCTCAATCTGAAAGGGTCTTTTTCCACTTCAAGGGATCTAACGACCATGGGGCTTTTCAAAGGATGTGATTTATCTATATTAAACCTCTCCAATACCTTCCGGGTATAGGAAGACTGGTGAATAAGAATTCCTTCTGGAAAATGCTCTAGCTACAGGCCTAAGCAAAATTTGGTATTACCAAAATCTTTCATTTCAAACTCCATCATGAGGTAAGCGCTTACTTTCTCTATCTCTTCTGTGGTTCTAATGATATTCAGATCATCGACATATACTGAGATGATACAGAATCCATTTTGAGATTTCTTTATAAACATATAGGGATAATCATCATTATTGGAGTATCCCTTCTTTCAAGAGGAACTCACTAAACCGGTTATACCATATTCTTCCCGACTATTTTAACTCGTACAGTGATCTCTGCAGTTTGACGCTATATATGTTGCGATTATTAGGATCCAGGACTTTGGCTCCTTCAGGGACTCTCATATGAACATCCGAATCCAATGACCCATATAAATATGCGATCACCACATCCATCAACTGCATTTTTAGATTTAAGCCAGCTGTCATTGATATTAAATATCAGAACGTTATTCCACTCAACACAGGAGAATAGGTTTCATCGTAATCGATGCCGGGTCTCTACGTGAACCCTTGTGCTACAAGCCTCGCTTTTATATCTCACCACCTGGGTATTTTCATTTCTCTTCTGGATGAAAAACCCGTTTGATCCTGCAGGGAATCACTTTAGGAAATATTCAGTCAACAGGACCAGAAACTTTCCTCTTATTAAGCGAGCGCTGCCTCAATTGCTTCTTTTGTTTGACCCTATCTGAGCGCTTCTGGCACTCTGCCATGGACTTTAGATCTGGATCCAGCTTTTAACAATTTTAGAGGCAAATATATGTCAACAATTGTAGTCTTTCTTTTATTCATTTCTCCTGCATCACTTTGGGGATATATCTATATTAATTTCTTCCAGCTCCTCGTGATTTCCCACAATGATGGAGTCTGGTGTTCGACTTCGGCAAAGATGGAATTGTGCGCGCAAATATACATCGGGGTTATCATCTTGAGATGGATCACTTGAGGATGTTTCCATCTCCGGATGGCTCACTTGAGGATTTTCTCAACATCGTTGAGCTTCTTCTCTTATCACGGGTAGTGTTCTCATTTGTTCGGTTCTCTACTTCTGAGACGTCTCCATGAATTGAGTCCCGTGGCTTGGTGGAGGCCTCCCCCTCTTCTTATCATGAGGGTCAAGAGTGGGTTCAATATCCTTATAGGATATTTCCACTCTTTCAGGTACATATACTGTAGGTATATAAGATCTTTCACTCCCTTATGACCAGTGAAGGCATTTGGTAGATTATTGGCTTATTTGTTGCAGATTATTATCCTTCGAACTCCAAGTTCGATCTCTCTAATGCGCGGATCTAAGGACTCGGCATTCTCTAATGTGATACTTATCTCCCCCTAATGCTGAAAAATGTCCTTAGTATAATCAGCGTACCGAGCCATGTGCAGATCCCCTGTCATAGGCTCTAGGTATTTTAATATACGACAGATATTCATAACTTATATAGATCCGCAACTTCTGGTGAGGTCCTATGGTTGTACGCTGTGGTGGAGAGATTGGCATGTATACATCATAGCCAGAATTTCGCAGATGGGAAATACTTAATTCTTTTCCACGACTTTATGCAACGGGAAATTTCTTGTCGCGCTTAGTGCGAGTTGAATTATTACATGATATGCGACCTCAAGCGTGGCCCCAACAACTGGTGGGAAGCCAATTATTCTGCAAGAGTGGCCAAACAATATGATTTTATTCTTTTAATATAATGACTCTGCAAGGCCAATTTAAGTGTAGATATTAGGTACGAGATGCTCTACATTAATACTCGGAGCCATATAATAATCATTCAATGCTCTGAGATAAACTTACCAGTATTGCCCATTCAAATAAACTTGATCCTTCCTTCTAGAAAGTAGGCTCTTTAACTTAATAATATGGGCAATTAATTTTGGTAGAAGCATGGTTCCTAGTAGATAAGAGACCTACATAGGACCATCTAATAGAAGCATCTATCAGTACCATAAAAATTTCTTAGAAAGAGCTCGACAGGGGCTGAATAGGTCCACAGATATCACTTTAAATTTTCTCCTAGAAATTAAGTGATTCTTCCCTAACCTTTTAGGTAAGAAGATCTAAGAATGGGTTTTCCTTTGGCGTAACTAGGGCATAAGAAAACTTCAGGTCTAGGAAAATCTTTATGCTATGGCTAGCAGAATTATTTTTCTCATAATATTAACTCAAAATATCCCAGTTGATCTGCTAGATCTTAAATATTTCTAGGTTTTCATCGCAACACAAACTTCAGATTTTATATGTGCATAGTATAATCCAGAGGAGAATGAATGAATCTTTTTCTAACCACACGTTAATTACACCCATTAAACTCAGCCATGAGTAGGTATTCCGTACTATCCTCATTCTTTGTCTCCATATGGAAACAGTTCAGACCATTGTCTTTAAAACTTAAGAGAGTACAACTGGACTCAGGGTATAATATGGCATTCTTCTAATGCCAACTATGAGAGTATCGCTTCTGGCGATAGTTATAATAATTTCAATTCACTTAGTGCGGCACAACTGTCTTCTAGACAGATTTTCTCCTCCGCTATCGGATTATATTTTGTTCTATATTAGGAGTATAATTTGTCAATCAAAAAATTGTTGCATCAAGAACAAATTGTAGAATATAGAACAAACATAGCACAATTAAACAAATTTCTGGAAAATATCAATTTATTCAATTTTAAATGATAATCGCTTAACAGGAGCATAGACCAAATGTTCATTTAGGAACTAGGCTAAACTGATAAGGAGACTTAAAAGGAATATGTGACATTAATTGGCAAAGAGGAGGAATACTTAGGAGACTAATCAAGGTCTCCATATGAGTCATATATGTCCTTCTGGGACTCTTCAAACTTTATAGTTCCAATAACCATATTATCACACTTTCCAGCACCTGTATCAACAATAGGTTGAATGGTGAAGTATGATTCAACATTGTTTACCCCGGGTCTTATTGATTTTCCCAGTGGATTTTGAGTAAAGGCCTTCCACATACTTCGGGATGCAATAGTTGCATGACCAATAGTCAATGCATTCATACCTAAAACAGGGTTTGCAGCCTTACTTATGGAAGTCCCCGAACCTTTACCTTTACTTTTTCACAATGAATTGCCACTTCCCTTTATCCCCTATATTCCATTAGACCTTTTTGCGGCCACGGCTATTGCTAGCCTGCTGAGCATTAGCATGTGCTTCCGGTACTACAAGACTTCCATTAGGAAGTATGTGATGATTCTTCACCAGGAGTTCATCATGTTTTTCTGCTTCTAGCAAATGCATAAGCTCGAAGTACTTCTGGTATTGAGCATGGTGATACTATTACAACAGTATCCTCATATTGGGGTGGAAGGTACATATCCTGAAAACACGGGAGTATCCATTCATGCTGTGCTTTTGGCAACAGGAGGGATCTTTGTTGGTTATATATTTTTCTTTTAGGGAATCTAAAAATACCAGCTGGTCATCTTTCATCAATATTCAGCCTTCAGGTCCGTATGGAGAAGGTGCCTCAGGAGGTACAGAGCTATATATTTGACGGTTTCGGGAAGAGCAGAAATAACAGCTTCAGGCTGAGAAAACAGTAGCTCCAAAAGATTGAGCTATCAGATTAATCTTGGCATTCATTTGCCTGGGTATGAAAATTGTTGCCATTCAGGGCAATCTTGATAAGTTCCCTCTTTGTGATGTCCATCATATCCTATTTCTATTTATGTAAAATGACTCTTACTACTGGTAAAAACATCATATTGCTTGCTCACTCTTCAATAAATAAAGCTTGGTCTATATCTATTCAGTAGATAGTTATCTAAAATTTACCAGAATTTTCCTAGCAATTTCCATAGTTTCTGCTAATTATTCAATAATTTTTAGGATTACCATGTAACACAAAAATAAGTTTCAACACATATCAATATGGAATTATACTAGGACAATAAATCCAGAGATATGGGGCTTACAATATACTCTATGAAAATTTTCTAGCAATTTTCATACTTTTCTGCTAATCATTAAGTAATTTTCAGAATTATCGATTAATAAGAAAATAACCTTCAACATGAAATAATCATGGAATAATTCTGAGAAAATTAATCCAAAGACATTAAAAACACACTATGCAATATGAAATTTTCCAGAGTTTCTCTAGCATTTTTCATGTTTTCTGTTAATTACTAAGTAATTTTTAGAATTACTGAATAACAGGAAATAATATGTCCAGCACATATAAACAT
This sequence comes from Guadua angustifolia, assembly GCA_036346375.1. Taxonomy (NCBI): domain Eukaryota; kingdom Viridiplantae; phylum Streptophyta; class Magnoliopsida; order Poales; family Poaceae; genus Guadua; species Guadua angustifolia. Next base: position 9,230,418 of record CM070521.1, on the reverse strand, counting down.
GAAAAATATGCTAAAAAAATTAATCTAGCAATATGGCACAGAGCAAAGGGTCATACATTTTTCATAATTTTCTAGCGTTTCTGTTATTTACTAAGCAATTTTCAAAATTACTTTAAATAGCAGAAAATAAGTATTTCACACATATTAAATATGGAATAAAGCTAGAAAATAAACTCACAGCGTAGAACTATCAATGTGGGCTAAGTCATAAATTTTTTCAAAATTTTCAAAAAAACCATAACATTGAAAATTTAATCTCTGGGATTTAATATCAGAGTTTATAACCTTTTTTTCCTTTAGCCGTACGGTCATTGGGCTGTACGGCCCGCTAATTGTTTTTTTAATCGGCCCAAAACCGTTCCTGGCCCAAATGATTTGGCGGCTAGGGTTTCCCAAACCTAGCCGCCCGCTTCTTCTCGCGGGAAACTCGCAATCGCCGCCACTTGCTCACCTCTGTGCCGCACAACATTCCACCGGGCGTCTTCAGGCGCGAAGACGACGTGACGAGCACAACCAGCAGCGGGTGTGGCTTCGAGCCAAAGCACAGCCGGCGGTGGGCGGTGGCCAAAACGGCGAGTCACTGGTGCGGCTACGGGCGCAGATGGCAAACGGCCGGCTGCGGGAGCGAAGGCAGTCGGGCGAGCGCGACGGCGCTTCGGGAGCGGTATCCGGCTGCGGAGCCGAGGCGACCGGCGACGGAAGCCAGGCGACTTCGGGCGTGGAGGGTTTTGGCCGGGGAAAAATCGGCCTTGGATGCGAAAGCCGCGGCATGCGCTACGCGCTTCAAGCACAGTGGGCTCGGCGGTGGTGCTGCTGGACGCGGTGATGGCCAGCGGGCTTGGCGGCCCGCGCAGAAGCTGAGGCGTCGACCTCCACAGGGAGCGACTGCAGGCGCGAGAACCGACTGGTACGGAGCCATGACGCTCGAATTCGGCAGCAGCGCTGTGGGTGAAGGCGGCCGGTCAGGGCCGATGGCTGCGCGGCTTCGGGTCGCGGGAGCAGCCGGCGGGCGCTAGGGGCGGGCTTCGGGCCGCGGGAGCAACCGGCGGGCGCACTGCGGCGATGAGCGGGGCGCGCGATGCGGGGTGCGATGAACGGCCGGTGCCTCAAACGACAAGTGACGCTGGCACGAAGCCGAGGCGGCCGGCGGGGCGCGCGACGGGGGGTCATCGCCGCCGTCTACTGGACGCGCGAGATCAGGGCCGCCAACCGATGATTGTATTATTTTGTGTGTGTGCGTGATGAACAGTAACTCACAAGCATAGATTTGGTATAAACAGTAAAAGAACGATCTGCAAGATTGAATGCTGGTGAAAGTTGCGATTAGCTTACGTAGGATAGCGTAGATCACGTGTCGTAGGATGGAAATCGATGTAGTGTCGATTGACGCAGGTAGACAATCATAATCGATGGTCTCGGTAGGGCGTTGTGCGTTCATCCATATATGCAATTCCATAGATTGATCTCTCGTATGAGCAGCATGCAGAAAAAATATAGATCAATCTGTGATTAGTATCATAAAAACAAGATTGATCTACTGCAAAGAATATGAAACGACAAACGCTGGTTTTAACCTTGTAGAGCTTCGTGCTGATAACGTGTTGTAAAACGTAGTCGTCCGCCGTCATCAATCACACGATTTGTAGAGATAATCATAGGAGTAAGAACAATAGATACACAATGTAGAGGTGGAATTCTCTCTTTCTTTTATTAGATTGATTCAATACAAAGGGGAACACACCTAATATATATAGGATAAGGACAGAGGAATTCGGATTCACCCACACAAATAAGAGATAGAGTCCAAACTAAATACGGTTGGACCTCCTTATTTAATAGCAATACTAAATTAATAATACGGAGAAAAAAAAGACGCTGCTCTGCCGCCTTTGTTTGGCCAGTACTTGACAAGAGAGAGGGTACAAACTGCAAGAACTGAATTCTATGAACTCAGCGGTAGAAAGTAGCAAGAAACTTTTTTACAAGTCTGGGTACCTTGTACTATGCTAGGAAAACGAAACTGAAAAATAGCTTTTCCTTTTAAATTATTAGTAGGAACTAGGGATGAAATAGGATATCCGAATTTCTGAACAAATTTGACATTTTTAAATAGATATATAACGATTTTGGTTTTCATTTTTTAACACTTTAGCAAGCTCATTATAAAAAATAAGATTATAAAATTAGATAAAAAAAATTACGCATTATTTGCTTCCCATAAATAAAAAGGTGAAAAAATATCCGAATCAAGTATCCAGATTGATATCAAATTTTGTTTCTATCATTAAAATAAATATATAATGAATTTGAGGTTCATTTTTATGAATTTGAATAAGCTCAACACCACAAACAAGAATATGAATTCGGATAGAAAATTCTATATCCTATTTGTTTCCCATTGAAGAACAAAGACAAAAAAATTGATTTCCGAATTACTATCCGTTTTCATTCCTAGTAGGAACTGAGCACCAGCGGTAGCTCAATTGGCGAGAGGCGGAAGTTCAAGTCGTCTTTGATGGGCATCCATTTGTCTATTTTTTTTCTTAATGGAAAAAATACCTAGTACCTCTTAGATGTTCTCTCTCTTTTTTTAACGTTTTAGTAAGGGTTAATTAGATATATGCCACTGCAGGAATCGGTTATTCGAGATTTGCCATCGTTCTTTTCGTATTTCTAGATTTGCTATACGAAACCGTGCTTATTCGAAATATGCCATCGCTCACGACACGTGTCCTTTCTGGTCAAACTGAGCGCATGACTTAGCCCATTTGGACGATTTTGCCCCTCCGTCTATTTTTATTTTATATTTAATTTAAGGCTAAAATGGTATTAATATTTTATGAAAATTTTTATCAAGATCTGAAATAGTATTATTAATCTTATATAAAGTTTTAAAAATTTTATCTTTTATATTTAAATTTTAAAAATTCTGACATTGCTATTTTCAACTTTATTTTTCTATTTTTGAATTTCCAAAAGTTTCAAATGTAAGTTTTAATTTTTTATATTTTTACCAGAGGTAGATGAGGATCTCGGGTCACCAAGGTAAAAATCTTAGCTTTAGATCTTTTTTGGAGATTTCTACAAAATTCTGACAAGACTTTGATACGGAGGGGCAAAATCGTCCGAATTGCGCTCAGTTTGACCAGAAGGGACACGTGTCGCGAGCGGTGGCATATTTCGAATAAACACGGTTTCGTAATAGCAAATCTAGAAATACGAAAGAAACGATGACAAATCTCGAATAACCAATTTCTGCAGTGGCATATATCTAATTAACCCTTTTTAGTAAACATCTTAAGTTTGAGCACTTTAATAACCCCTGTACCTGCAGCGGTGTCGATGGAACATGCATATAACTTTTTGCATAAACCTCGAAGTGGCGTACCATCTAATGCATTGTAAAGTATACTCGATAATCTTTCCAACGGTAGTAACGTGTAACATTGAAAAGGATCGTGTTAACGAGAAGCGAGCTGTAGATGGGATGTGGGGAGAAGAAATCGCCGCGGTTCCGGACGTGATACCGAGAGACGACTAGGGATGGCAACGGGTCTGGGTACCTCCGGTTCCAACCTCCGTGGACCCGGACCCGAGACCCGAAGTTTGGACCTGGACCCGGACCCAAAGTTAGTCACGGGTCCAAACTCGGACCCGGACCCAGACCCAACGGGTACCCGGACCCGAATGGGTACCCAGACCCGTTTCGAATCATTGCATGCTATCGCGTGGCCCATCCGCAGTTCCGCACGCGAATGGACCTGCCTCCGTGTATGCTTATGGGGTGAATCCGTGAATGAGTGTGGGGCTTCTCGATCTTAGCAGCACTTCGGTTCCCGGGCTTCTCAGTATGTGGTGAATGACTGGCAGTGTGGGTTGGCGGAAGGACAACTGGTCCTTTGACTAGAACGAGCTGGAAATAAACAACTGGTCCTTTGACTAGACAGGTCCTTTGACTAGAAAGTGAGCCTCCAGCGCTACGGCAGAAAAAAAGGGGCGCCAAAACGAAGCCAATTTTCGAACTGACACGAAACGAAACGGGAGACTTGCCCCCCCCAACTGTAGTAACGGGTCCGGGTCTGGGTACCCACGGGTTCAAAATGAGACTCGGACCCGAACCCGAACCCAGACCCGGACCCGAAATAATATACCCATGGGTCCAAATTTGGACCCGGACCCGGACCCATCGGGTCGGGTACCCGCGGGTACCCGGACCCATGGGTATTTTTGCCATCCCTAGAGACGACCTGCACATAGACGAAAGGTTCTCCAGTGAATCATAGTGGCTTTTGGTATAAATTAGGAGCCATATATAACTAACAAAAATTAAATGTTAAAAGCTGGGTTGGACTTAGTTTTATAGCTTATTTCTGAGAGAAATTAGTTATCTGTCAAACGATCTTTTATAAAAAGCTTTAGCCACTTTTTAGCTCGGAAAATTAAAAAACAGCTTTTTAAAAAATTCAAACAAACTCTTAGTTTAGTCTGCCTCACCTAGGAGATGCGGTGTTCTTATTTTCATTTCCCTCAATAGTCAATATATAGCAACTCATCGATCCACACTATATCTGAGGCGGCCCTGGTAAAAGTCATGGGATCTAGGTATGCAACTACACCATGGACTTTTGGCCTAGTCGTGAGCAAACGTGTGCTGAGTTGATCTGATGAGGGTCCAGACAGGAAACGAACTGTTCGACTGATCAGAACGCAGTGTTGTAACATTCCGAATTTTGAACAGTAAAATGCAAACACCAAATTTTAAATGTGAATATTTTTCTGAGTTTTCTTGGTATTATTGATTTTTATTTGGATTTCTCTGGAATTATTCTTTGTATAAAAAATCTAGCAAAAGGAATTAAGAAATAAGAAAAAGGTAAAAGTAAAAATTTGGAAAAATTACAATTTAAACCCTTGGCCTGCAGTAAAAGTATTTTGAACCACAAATAAATTTTTATGAACAATAATGAGACTTAAATAATGAAAAGACCACTTCTTTTGACTAAAAACAGTGAAGGTCAGATTTAATGAAAAATCTTTAGACATTATCTCTACCTCATAAAATTACCATAGTAACATAAACGTGTCACCTACTCCCAGTAAAAATATCAGAAATTTATAATGCCAAATATGTCCTTTAAAAATTCAAAAACAGAAACAATGAAAATAAGGAAATCGCCAAGTCAGACTTTTAATAAAATAATGGAGCAAAGTTTTAAGTTGAAAATTTTACAGTAGCATAATTATCTCTAATAAATTTTAAAAACAATGTTTCATAAATAATAGAGTTCATTTGATATCAAATAAAAATCAAAATCCGAAAATGAAATTTTGAGCAGATAGTAATGTCAGAATTTTAATTAATGACCTGTAGAACTTTTTGACCCAAAACTTTTACTGGAGATAGTACATTATCAGGAGAGTTTAGTAAAAAATCTTTAAAAAATATGGGAGGTGAATGACAGCTAAATTAATGCCAGGAACAGATTAGCATCGCCCAGCTTTTATCTGGACCCGACCCTTGTCTCGGCCAGGTGGGCCCGTAGCTCTGTTCTGGCCCATCTGCTGATGCGAGAAGGCCTGAGCCTTGCTCTCTCTACCGGTGGTCCCGGTCCCACCCGCCAGCCTCAGTTCTCTCCTCCCCATCCTCTTTCTTCTTCCCTGCCGCTCAAGCCGGAGCCGAGTTCATCCCCTCCGTTCTCTCTGCTTTTCCAACGCCTCCCTCACCTACTCCATGTACCAGCAATGCCGCCCAAGCCACTGATTGCTGACACGAAGACCTCCAGCCATTCTACGCCGTACCGGAGCCACATCATCGCAATTAAGCATCGCCATTACTCCATGTCGCGCCCGGTAAAACTCCCGCCCAAGGCAAGCTCAACCAAGGCCGGTTTATCCACTGCGTTCCTTGGCTATAAATTGCACCTCAGTATCGCAGTGAACCTCTTGCTCATCTCCTCACTTCTTCCCTTTCTCTCCCAGCCTGCATGCATGAAGCTCCCTCCCATTTCCGCCATAGCCGAACACTCCAAAGCTTAGCCTAAAACGTGAAATTCAACTTAGCCTAAAACTCAACTCCTCACCACTCTAACTTGGTGAAAGATCAAGAGCTAGTACGCACATTCAAATTCAGCACTTGTAGTGTGCCCATCCAAAAAATAATTTCATCGAGCTATTCTCGATTCTTCACCTAAAAACCACATATAAGGGTGAGTACTTGCATATTCAAAGAAGACTTTTTCAAATCCTATAATACATGCAGCTATTTCAAAGGAAAGGCTTTAATGGTTAATTTGCGTAAAGCTAGTTTGCAAAAGAATTTATCAATTGTAGAATATAAATGGAATTTAAATAAAAGCAGTTTAATATATAAGTATAAAACAATAAATTTCACGAACCTCGCTTCTTTTCGATCATCTCCATGAATCAATCATTGACATCACATGTCAATCCTAAATAATTCTTTTCAACAAGGATATTCAATCTAAATCATGATGCTTGACAAAGATATATCGAATCCACATCGATCATCCCATAGCATAAGCGACACCTACGAGCAACCAATATCAAGAAGCTCAAACTCAAATTAAATGAATATACTTGGTCAAAGGAGGGTGCTTGCCTTGCTTATGATGTCTTCAACAAATTTGAGGTCGCAATGATCGGCAATATTGGTAGCATTCCGCAGACGGGTGGCCTCTTGGTCGCTCGGAGACACTGAAATAGTGCGCCAACGGAGAGCTATCAAGGTTGTCAACAAAGAATCTAGTGATCAAGCACCCTCAAAAAGTTTCGACACAGTGAACTTCTTCATGCAAAATCGCTTGCTCCTCGCTTGGTCTTGCCGAATTTGGAGAAGAAAGTGAAGGTTGCTTGCACGGAAAGGCTCCTCGAAGATGATTGCTTCTCATACACCGGGTTGAGGTGGTTCACGAGCCAGGCGACAGAAATTGTTGCTGATTAGTTCTTGCTGGCAAATAATTTTCTCCGTGGCAAAAGTTAGCGAGAGAGGTTGAATGGCTTTGTCGAGAGAATGAAACTCTCGACAAGGGACAACTGGGTTTGCTGGTCCCACATGTAAGCCAAATACCAAAATGGACTCTCGAATTTTTGAGGGTTTTTACTGATGTCGGCCAACTTAGACAAATTTTCAATTAAATATTCTTTGTAGATATTTTATTAAAATTCTGACAATATAATATTTTAATTTCTAGTTATTCTGTTTTAGATTTATTAAAATGCTCAAATTTATTTGAGTTAATAATGCTTCTGTAAAATTTTCAGATTTTTATCTTTTATTATAAAAATTCAGCAATTGCTATTTTCAGACTTTATTAGTTTTCTGCTTTTGAATTTCTAATAGCTTCAAATATATGTTTTTATTTTTGATATTTTACCAGAGATATATATAATGTTGTCGATTTCAGGTAAAAATTTCATAATTAGGCTTTTAATATTGCTATTCATTATTTTCTTAAATTAGAATGCATGAAAATCAAGCAATTCCATTTTTAAATTCAAAACTTTTATTTTTCCTATTTTTGAATTTTTTGGGATGTTACACACGTGGATGCTCAAACTGTTACCCGTGCAAGCTCACACCGTGGTTCTTCTTCTCCTCCGAGCCACCATTAGTGACGCCGCTCAAGCTCGTCGCCAGCCCTCTCCGGTTTCTCTCCGGTTGAATTGGTTCCACAATTAGAGTCGCCTCACCGAGATCTTCCTCATGACGCCATCGCCGTCGCCGGAGAACCACCGTAGCGCAGTCGCCGACGAGCCCTACATGCATCTCTATTCGGGAGTCACTGCCACGCGGGCCCCTATTGTCAGCAGCGCAGAGCAACAACAATTCAAGCGCTAGAGTGTGTATTCTCCTCCGTGAAAGCGTATTTCCGAATTTTCTAGTTATTTTTCCTACCGAATAAGTTTCAATTTTGAATATCTTCTGAAATATTAATCCAATTTCAATAAAACAAATTTATATATTCATATAAAATCAGAAAGATTCTAAATATACAAAAATATTAATTTTTTTGAACTACAGAGTAATTATTTGAATTAATCATTGATTATAACCCTATTATGGCCTTTAATACTAAGTTATGCTCAGTAAAGAATAAAATGATAAAATAAATATTCATATGATGAATAGACCAATATGAATTAAAATCTACAAAAATATTTAATTTGTGAGTAATAGAACAATTATTAAAATTAAAATTAAGATAAACACCATTATGGACAATATAGCACATATAGAAAATATAATTCTTAAAATCATTAAATAAATTTTTATGTGCCTCTGGGATCATAATAAACTTAAATATACAAAAATATTTAAATTTCAACTCAGTTTAAATTATCTACTCTATAATCACTAGTAAACCTTCATATGGCCATTATTAAAAGTAAAAGCATAAAAGCTCATAAAATGAGGAAATAATTTGTATTAATTTCCTGAAGACAGTAAGGATCCATTTATGTAAAAATATTTAAGATAAGATTTAATTTGCATTCTTTTAATGAAAGGAAATGTTAATTATAACAATAAGTAAATAGGTAATCTATTGCAATTAAAGTCAAAATAATGCCAAACCAACTTTAAAACATTTCTAGGATTGCTTACTATTAACACCTGAAAAATGAATCAAGAATCATGAATAGTATAGTTGCAAACTTAAATTGAAACTTGATCCGACTTAGCGTTACCTTTGTGGTCATTTAGACTATTTCAACAGCAAATAAAATAACTCATCTAAATGGTAAGATTGGTAAAAATAGTTTAGAAGCACTCTACAAAGTTCATTCCACCATATTCTATAAAAACACCTTATTTACAACTTGCTTTCCATCTAGATCGAGCTAAATCAAAACCCTTAAGTGTTAACCCCGCGTTTCACTTTCTTGCCGATTCCGTATAGCGTAAACTTTATAATGCCACATAAATTATTTCAGCAATGAATAGAATATCTCGTCCAAATCCTAAAACTTATGAAATTAGCCCAGTAGTGCTCTCCAATGTATAGACTACATTAATATGAAGAAATAATCTTATTTCGTCAAGATTTAAATATAAATCCTGTTAACAGAATAACCTAAAGTATTATGATTTCTGAACCTTATAATATGAATATTCGCTCTTGGTAATAATAAAGAAATATGTGGTTAAGTTATTTGTATTACCAGAATCTTCTTAGAAACCACGAATATGTATCCAGTAGCCTAAATCAATAGATCTAGCCAACGTAAAGCTAATTCTAAGCGAAATCAATCAAAGATAAAGAATTATTCACTCACAGTCTATTGTGATCGTTTAATCCTTTTCAATAGCTCGCATAGCAGCTCGTCTAAATCCGAATTCAATGAAGAATAACCTAGGAATGATCCTTGGGATATAATCTGCAGTAATCTAGGAAAATACTCTTATTTCATTTTGCTTTGAATCTGAATCCTAATAGAGCAAAACCCATAAATAATAAGGTTGCTAGAAACTCATATTGTGAATAGTAAAACCAATGAACCTTGCAACTAATGGATAATTCTATTAATCTAAATAATTTTTGCATCTTGAATTCGTAAAATAAAATTAATAAATTCATAAAGAGCTAATAGCAATATGAATGCTTAATCAACCTAAAACGCGAGAACTTGAAATCATATAACCCAAACCCTATAATGTTCCTGTTTTCTCCAGTGAGTCTTTAATTGGTTCTATATTTGTCTTCTTTTGCCCTTATTGAAGTTTCTTATTTGCTCTTCGTTACTTTTAGTCAATATCGACGCATAGAACCCGACGTCTCCGACTCCGTCGTCGCCTTCATCAACCGCTCCTCGTTTTCGTCGTAAACAAGGATTAAGCAAGGCAAGCACCCCTTTGATCATATTGATCCCAGAATTTAATTTTCTTTTGTTTTACCAAACCATTTTATGCATGCGTTTACTTTAGGTAAATTTGCTATTTTGTGGTACTGGTAGTTATACCTGTTGTCTCATTAACCTTCTTTGATATTTATGGACATGTAAACCTTGATAATTATAGATTAAAAGATAGACATTACTTAATGTCATCATGGGTATATGCGATTACTTAATCATGCTTAGCCATGCTTTAGAATCAATGAGGTAAATGATCATATCAAAATTGTTTCCTGAAAACCTTGGGAATGACACTATTGGTTGCTGGTAACTTGATTAAAAACCCAAAATAAAACTATGGTTTTGACGCGGGTGATTATTGGCAATAGCCGGAAGTGCAATAAGGGTCTTGCACGTAGTGTAGAGTGAAGTATCGCCCGTGTCAGTTTAAGGACCGAGCAATGGGACGCTATTGATCCGAGAAATCCGTGCAAACCACAAGTGTTGGGATGGGGTAGCCTTAAACCAATTAAGTTACCTGGTTTAACTTTGCATTTATGGAAGGCGGGAGCTAGCACAGGCATTCCTTTTTAGGTCTGCTTGTAGGGGTTTCTACTTTCCAATGCAACGGTGTACGCTGTACTATGGGAGAGTTCCATCATTTCTATGCTCAGGATTCTCTTGCCTTAGTATGGGTTCACGTCCCGGGCTGGTGCGAAGTTAACCCAGGTAATGTAAAGGTTTTCGTCATGAACATTCTAGCCACCACGCTTACGATGGGATGTGAAGCGTGTGGCAAAAAGAAAAGGTCGTGTCTTGTGGGTACAGTTGTACACCTCTGCAGAGTATAAATCTAATCGATTAGCCACACCCGCGGTCATGGGCACTTGGTGAAGTCATCCCAATGTTAGATGTTTTATTATTTTCAAAAGGGTTGGTTTCTTTCGTTTTGCAACTGTGCTTTATGTCAAAGGGCCGACATTGATGGATTTCAGAATTTGGATGATTCGTCGCTCACGTCATGGAGGACTGTAAGTGTTACTATGTTTTACTTAATTGTTATCAATTAAACTTGCTCTTATAAATTCCGTTTGCAAATAACTTGATTTACAAATTCAATTTCGCTTTATACAAATTAACTGTAGTAGCCTCCTTTGACTTGGCCTGCATTTATGCATTTGCAAATACCACCTTAAGTCTTGCGGAGTACGAAAGTACTCACCCTTGCTTAATTTGTGGTTTTTAGGTGTAAAGCTAGCGAAGTTTCGAAAGCTTGTTTTCGTCGCAGGATGCGGGATTTTCATTGAAGCGATCTTTTCTAGGGATTCATGCCTAGTCAGTTGCCTGCGGGTTTGGATGGGCACACTACAAGGCTTTGCTTCTTTTGCTGCTATATTCTCTAAATTGTAAGATTTCTTTGTATTTTAGCTTTCGCTTAATTAATATAATGTATGGTTGTGATTTCAATTGTTGCAAATGTGCGTACTAGCTACTGATCCAGGGACTAGTACTGTAAGCACATGAGATTTCCATTTTTGCACTATATGTAAAAATGGGGGTCGTTACAAGTGCGCGGCACGCCCCGAGCTCCCGACGCCCTCACGCCCAGTTGCCACGACGCCGCCCCTCCAAGTTCCGAATTAAAGATTATGAAATTCACTTTGCCAGATGGCGCATTGTCTGCTATGGAGATTTTCGAGCATGTCAGAGATGTGGATTGTTATCCTAATGTCTCCATTGCTTATCGAATCTTATTTCTTGTGCTCTGGATCTGTTGCATCGGTGAAAAAGCTTTTCAAAATTGAAATTGTTGAAGAACTATTTGAGATCAATAATGACTCAAGAAAGGTTAAATGATTTGGCGACTTTATGCATCGACAAGAAGTTATTGGACGAGATTGATATCAATAGTATAATCGATGACTTTGAATCACAAAATGTTAGAAGAAATTTTTTAAGATGATGCCAAGTACCAAGTAAGTGTTTATGATTACAATTTACATTTGTTATTTCATAAACTTTAAATTGTTCTATAGAAGTATTTTTTTGTGCATCGAATATTAATTTCTTCAATGATATGTGCTTATAAGACTCTCTCTCTCTCTCTCTCTCTCTCTCTATATATATATAAGGAGGTGGAAGAGACCTCCATATAAGTTTTCGCCCCGGGCCCCCAAAATGCCAGGATCGGCCCTGACTATGTATAGCCTATACATGCAGATACATAGTGAGCGACAATCATTAAGGATAGTCAGAAAGGTGGAGAGTACATGATTTTTCTTCGAGCTCTTCAACGGTACACTAAATTCAATTTATACTGTTTATTTTTTATCTAATAGATTAGATTAGCTAGAATTTATTTATATTTTTTATAGTAGTAAAGTAGTAAAAATACCTTAAAAAATAAACGGTTAGATCTGATTTTTACTACCACTATATACTATCAATATAATACACCGTAAAATTTCTCTTTTCTTTTTCGTCAAACAACAACTTTCCATTCGCAGTGATGCCTTCATAATTAGCATTGCTTAGCGAGAGATTTGTCCAGTTTGTAGTACATGTACAATAGTAAAACTACCCCAGGTTCGAAGTCAAGATTGTCACCGAAGCGATGCTAAGGATGGCAATCGATGAGTACCTTGCACGATCTTTGCCACCAACTCGAAATCCAAAACCATGCCGCCCACTCAAACTCATTAGACTTTTTGGACATAGATCTGTGCCTATACCCAAACTCGATGGGTACTCGATACCTAATGGGTACCTATGGGTAGCAAGCTATGCTGAAAACAGATAGTTAACATGGGCTAACTACTTGACGCTAGATCTGAGATAACTCCAACGATTGTATGCTTTGCATTTATCAACAGCTAGCTAGGTTTATCATTTTAGCACTTTCTTGATCTAGATAACATGTAACAACAACTAGAGAAGTGAGCACAAATTAAGACATTACCATCCATCTCATCCTCGAGGCCAAAGCATGAGAGTGAGGCTTGGCATTTGCCTGCGCCAAGAGAAGCTCAACAACAATCCTCTTGTACAGCTCCCTAACCTCCTTCTCTGCCACTGCGAAGGTTGCGACATGCTGTAGGAACGCGTGCACATTCGGCAGCTTGGCGCCCTCCACCCCACCCTTTCGCTCGGCCGCCTCCTTCCACTTTGCCGCCATCCAATGCGCCCTTTCGTGTGCCGCCCATGGCACCATCGGGAGCACCATCCTGATATCCAGGTCCGAATTGGCAAGCGTCGGCACCACCGCCTCCAGTATCAGAACGCACGCCCACACCAGGTCAGTGGGTGACCTCACCACTCGCTTGTCCACGAGGAACACCTCGGAGACGGCGTCCATCACAAACCTGGCCAGATCGACGCAACGCTTGAATGCATCGGGCAACCTAGCGCGGAGGCGGATGGGACCAGAGGGGGAGGCGGAGACGGTGGCGAGAGGCGGAGGGCGACGGGAGGCAGAGCCGAGAGGGAGGGACGCGTGAGGGATTGCGGTGGGGCTCAGGGGATTCCAGAGGAGGCAAGGAGAGTGGCTGCGGAGGCCCCGAGTAGACTAAGTGAGTTAGGGTTTCAATTTTCTTATATATATCTTATGAAAAGTGGGGCTCGTATGTCATAGGATACCCATGGTTACAAATTAATACACACGTCCATCTGTGTCCTTATAGAGTATCCAAACCGAAAACCCATGAGTCTAAATTGCTACCCGTGCCCACTCTTATCGGGTCAGGTACCCGCAGATACCCAAACTTATGGGTAAAATTGCCATCCCTAGCCAGTGGTGAAATTAGTTACAAGATCCAGCTAGTCTATAATACGAGAATCTATATATAAGCCTCAGATTGGATCGAACATGGTTCAGGGTTGTCGATCAATTCCTCCAATGGGCGTATTCAGCTACTGGCCTGGAACACAGCTCGAAAGTAAACTGTCCTCTCAGACGATTTGATCTTGCTATTCTATTTCAGACAAAAATGCTTTCACAATTGGTACGCTAGCTGTGCGTAGAACTAAAGGACACCTACAGATATTTGAAAGAAAAATTTTTACAGTGAGGCTCTGTTTGAAACACAGAAATTTCATACGAATTTTACAGGATTTTCAGAAGAATGAGTTCAATTTCCACACAAATCGGAAATAATTCAGCGCCTTAATTTGGGAACGACCTTTGGAGAGTGTTATGCACTGCTGCGGAGACTAAAGGCCTTTTTTGAGCAATTGGCAAGGCCTGATATATAGTTATGGGCCTTTGGCCCATTCTACCTTTAGAAACCTTGATATCCAGCTCTTTACTTTGTTTTTTTAATAAAAAAATCAAGCTCTCTTCTAAACGAAATTATAAATCTAGTCTTTTCTATCATGCTCCTGCGCTATTCTACCATGAAAGTCGGCCTGTTGCACCTTGGCAACCCGGGAGCGAGTGAGCATGGCACACGGCAGATGAGCACAGGAGGCCCAGTTTGAGAGTGCGGGAGCACATTGAAGAGGACTAGATTTGTTATTCCGGTTGAAACGGAGCTAGATTAGAGAAAAAAAGAGGTAAAAAGTTAGAAAAGTCATCACTTCATTGCTGGAAGGGGCAGGGCAGCCATGTCTATCATGTCCTTCTAGGTGGAGTGTGCACTATGTAGACTATGTATCTTTCTTTCTTCCCCTCGCAAAATAAACTTGCTCAAAAGCAAAAATATTTTAGCATGTGCAACAACATAAGTATTAAAACTTGCACTTATTACATAATTTTTTCCAAAATAAAATGGTTGTACAGAATCTCATCAAAACATAGGACTTGAAGCCTACGTTGGAGTAAGGTTAAAAATTTCGGCGAATTTTCACCGAAATCTCAGATTTCAGGACCAGATTTCAGGACCCAACGAATTTTCAATTACCAGGCGAATTTAAAATTCTGAAAAATTTGAAATTACTACAGTAATTTCGGTGAAATTTCAGTAAATTTTGCCAAAATTTCATGAATTTTGATTGGAATTTGAACTTTTAGGGCCAAATTTGACCGGATTTGGTCCACTAACCTATAAGAAAGTGATCTTATATGAAAATTTGTTGAAAAAATGAATTTTTGAAACATTTTAAAATTTTGGCAGAAATACTTTTAGATTTTTATAAAATTTTAAAAGCTTGATAATGAGCTAAAAATTTTATGAAACTATCTTGAGAAGTGTAGGATCATACAAAAAAAATTTTAGAATAATTTAAGTTCATTTTTTATCTTTAAAAAAATTAAAAACAGAATGAACATAATTGAGACAGTTACCTTGTCAGAATTTTATAAATTTTCTCGAATGTGATCATGATCTAAAATTTTTATGAGAGATTAATAATTGCCTCAGTACTATTATATAAAATTTTCAAAAAAAATTTAAATTTTTTGTTTGCTCAATCAAATCTATGTAAGCACTGAATTTCATTTGCTATGCTATATTTCAAAAATCAATAAGATAAAGAACATAAATGGTACTATGCCTTGTAAGAATTTTATAAATTCAATAGAGCGTGATCATGATTCAAAATTTTTATGAGATATTAAGCATTTCCTTATAAACCTTTTGTAAAATTTTCAAAAAATTTAAACCTTTTTTGTTTGCTAAAGCAAATCTATGGATTGATCATCGGGATTTTATCAAGACGAAACACTGTCAGAATTTTCAAAAATTATTTAAGCATGATAATCATCTAAAAACTTTATATAACCATTAATGCTACATCAGGACCATCCAAAAAAATTTCAAAAATTTTATAACATGGTTTCGATAATTTTTCATTTCGTTCAAATTTGTCGATAAGTCTTTTAATAGGATAGTAGTACTGTTCAAATTTTTAAAAATTTATGACATTTAATTATCATCTAAAATTTTTATGAGAATATTATAGATGTGTCAGCACCATCCACAAAAAATTTCAAAATTTTATAACCTCGTTTGTTCTAATTTTCATTCGGTTCAAACTTGCCGATCAGCGTTTATCAGAACAATAGCAATATTTGAATTTTTTAAAAAATATCACATTTGATAATCATCTAAAAATTTAATGAGAACATCTCTACTGTGTTAGGAACCTTAAAAAATTCAAAAATTTTCGACATCGTTTGAACCATTTTTCGATTAGTTGAAATCTGTCGAAATTTCGATAATTTTGGGCAAAATTTCGGTAATTAAAAAACCAGATTTGAATTTTTCTTTTTAAATTTTGAATAGATTTCGCTCGAAATAACAAAATTTCACTGAAATTTTAGATTTCAGTGAAATTTTAGATTTCAACTACCGGCAAAATTTTAATCAAAACGAAATTCGAATCCTTGCGTCGGAGATAAAGCCATCTCTCCCACCACGCGTTTTGTGAGGCCTGCTGATTTGGTAGAAACTTGCGTGAGAAACACATAGTATTGCTCTCTTTCCTCTGTGTCATACCCACCCAAACATGACGTACGTGAGGGTGATTTAGACAGGGCTCATGGGTCATGTCATGACATGAGTACCCACCGGAGCAGTGTACCACATAATTTCACATCACTATTTAATTTTAGGTTAATTAGTAAATAACATTTTAGAAGCGAAATTTTGCTAATCGAAACGTGAGGCACGAGGGAACAAGGACACGTCGTCCTAGCCATCAAGGCTGTCCGTGTCCTTGAAAGTTGAATATGGAGCTCAGCTCGATCTGCTACTCGTCCTAAGAGGCTAAGACTTCGGGGGCGTGGACTGGTCAACACTAGCTCTGCTGAGTGCCGACTGAGTCATGGCCTGCCTTCTTTTTAGTCTCTCGACCAAGCTATCACAGTAGCATGCATGCATAGAGAGAGCGGTAGGTAGCAGTCAAAGAAAGGAAGAGAGAAAAAAAAAAAAGAAAAACAGTACAGTAGGTCGGTACACTGTATCTTTCGTTACTCGGACACATGGACCGAGCTAGCTGACCTGACCTGACGGCTTGCTGTGTACACTAGACTGAATGAATTAATGCAGCCCTACATACATGCATACATCTGGACTCAGGGGCTAGTGGACTCCGCGGCAACTCCGATAGTTTTTGTGCCTGACTAAGCTATAGCTGCATCCATTTCAATCTCGCGTCCTCACGTCACGTGAATCAAGCTCCTCTATTCTTTCAGGTGTGAATCTGATGAAGCTAGATATTACTAATTTCATTAAATCTGTGTAACTGAAGTTGTTAGTATATTAAGAGTGTTTAGATGGGTTATTTTGTTTACATTTTAGACTAAAAAATATAAACTTAATTCACTTTATTTTAGCCTATAAATTTTATATCTCAGGTGGAGCTGAGATCTAAAACTCTACTAAACAGGGTCTTAACCTCCTAATCGTGCAGACTGCAGCTGGTCAAGACTGCAGTTCTTTTTGTCCAACATACATATCAAAACATGAAGGGAGATACTTTCATATTTTTTAACGGTTACATAGATACTAAATCATGAATAAATGGTAGATGATGATTACTTATCACTTTATTTGTTTTAAGATTTATACAATTTGTATTGGAAGGGAAAATATTGAAGCACTGCTCAAGTATGAATCTAAGACGCTGTATATCATTATATATCGATGTCAGTTCAAAACGGAATTTCTAAAACATTTTTTAATAACTGTACAGAAGCTAGCTAGGTTTTCCTTCTAGTTTTAATCGACATACAAAAGTAAATGTGTATAAAATATATATGTTGCGCGATGACCACACAAAATAACGATGTCGAGATATTGGACACCACACGATATTCATGAATTAATGGGATTGTTCACTTATTTAGTCCCCTTTATTTTTTTAAAAAATAGTTCTCTCACAAAAAAAATATAAAAATGATCCCTGTACACCGCAGAAGACACCGTTCGCACTATAGTAGCGCGGAAGCACCTCTCGCACGCCCCGCGGCAATCCTCCTTTCACGCCTTCGGAGCGCAGCAAGCTACTGCTTCGGCGTCAATGCTGTCTCCCGTGTCGCCCGCTTCCCACGGTCCCCTGGCACGACATCTCGACCTCCTTGCGCTCTTCTGGTGCGGAAGGAGCTATGTGTCGCTTCTGGCCCTTCTCTGGTGGAGAAGTGTGTCATTTATGCTATTTTTGTCAAGAGAGCTATTTTTGAAAGAAAACCAAATAAGTAAACAATTCAAATTATTGTATATGCGGAATAATACCTTAAATAAAGTTCGAAGGATTTCGGCATTCTGGGCGATTTGAGCCAAGCCGCGTCGCGAGCCGGCTCGGCCGACTCAGCTCATTTAATTGTTCACGTTTAGGTCCCTAAAAAAATACGTAATTACGTGTAGGTCCTTCCCACGTTTTTTACGAAAAGGATCTTCTGATTCAGAAAAATCACGGATCTTTCGTGAAGGGACCCTAAATAGATACCAAAAAAGAGAAAAATCATAGATTTTTAACGAAAAGGACCTTCTGGTTCAGAAAAATCGCGAATTTTTCGTGATACCGAAAAAAGAGAAAAATCGCGGATCTTTCGTGATCCTTCTCACGGTTTTTTTTTACGAAAAGGGCCTTCTAGTTTAGAAAAAATCACAGATCTTTCGTGAAAGGACCCTAAATAAATACTGAAAAAAGAGTGTATTTACATTTGGATCATTCCAACTATTTTTCACGAAAAGAACCTTTCGATTTAGCGCAATCGTGGATCCTTCGTGACAGCATCCCAGATGGAAGCGAAAAAAAAACGTAGTTACGTTTGTGTCCTTTTAGCCGTTTCGTGCGTTTTCTCGATGAATTTTAAAAAACACCACCGAAAAAACTAAATTGTTTCTGCGAAAAAAAAACAACGCATTGCGTTTGTGTCCTTTCAACCATTTCGCGCGTTTTCTCTACGAATTTAAAAAAACACCATCGAAAAAATAAAATTATTTTTGTGAAAAAAATAATACACACGGTTTATCATGTCGCGAAAACTATCCTTCCTATCGCTGTAGGATGGAAATTTAAAACATAATGTCCTTATCGTAGACAACGCGTTTGAAGTATACATTCACACACATATTTTCCTTGTGAACATCCATCCTCGTGCTGTGACGTTGACATATGCACATGTACAGTGAATGACACTATAGCTGGATTAATTCAGTTCTCGGTTCAGTACTGTTGGTTTTCTACCATCTAGATATCATGTTTTTCTTTATATATATATATATATAAAAAGCTTTTTCCGTACTCTCGGGAGTACATACTCCCACCTTTAATATACCACTTAAACAAAAGTATTATACTTCTTTATCACTTTCAGTATACTCTAATGATAATTCTAAGATACTCCAATACGATATAGTTGAAAAAAAAATCATTAAAACCCTTTATTTTTTACTATATACCCTTTTACATATGTAAAAGGAATATATAAAAAAATTATGCTATAAAGGGTAGACTTTGATGAAAATTTTCATGAAACTCACTTTAGTGTGTGTGTGTGTGTATATATGAAGTCTTTTCCGTACTCTCGGGAGTACATACTCCCACCTTCAATATACCACTTAAATGAAAGTATTATACTTCTTTATCATTTTCGATATACTCCAATAATGATTCTAAGATACTTCAATGTGACATGGTTGAAAAAAATCATCGGAGCCCTGTACTTTTTTGCTATATACACTTTTACATATGTGAAAAGAATATATAAACAAATTATGCTATATAGGGTGGACTTTGATGAAATTTTTTGTAGAACTCACTTTGGAATATCTTATAATCAGTGTTAGAGTATACTCAAAAGGATAAAGAGGTATAATAATATCATTTAAGCGGTATATTGATGGTGGAATATAGAACTTTTCATATATATATATAAATATAGAACCATTTTCATATATATATATATATATTCATGTTTTTGTATTACATACCCAAGTCGATCCTATTCGAATAGATCAATCCAATTATATGGTTAAATTAGTCTCTCTAATGAGTAGACTCACGTATTAACGGTCTATTTAATATAACGGTTATATTTATGATCACTATTAGAAGGAAGTCTTATCTCCTTTAGTAATAAACTGGCCAAAAGCTAATAACAACCACTTAAAACTAAGGAACGATCAGTCCTAGATAAAATGGTTGAGGGCATTCCCAATGGGTAGTTTCTTAGGTGGTGTTTACAGATGAGTAAATGTATTAAGTATGTGGTGTCTCTAGTGAGATATCATAATGGGTGGTGTTTACTAGTAATCCAAGGACATTAATTATCTAGATGTTTTGATCCAATGCAAACCTCAATTGTGTTGTGCATTTTATTTTGTACGCATATGGAAAGAGATATATAGGATATTGGCTACTAACATAATATATCGTATGATCCAATGTATTAAATTGGTTGATGCAAATTACTAGTCCATGCAAGAAAGCTTCAAACACAAACCGAGCATTGAAGCGGACACAAAGTAAATATCACGAAAATTGATAGCAGATACACAAGCCTACCATTCTTTGTGGATCTGAGTTATACCGAGATGAATCGACGCAATAGAGCCTCCCATGTATGTCTGCCCATCTGCGGTGGAATTGGACTCACTTGAGGTGTCATTGCAGCGGCGGCGGAGAAATTGGTCCATCCTCTCGATCCCTTCTCCCCTTGTCGCGGCCAAGCCATCGCTTCCTCCCTCGTCGACAGCGCTTGGTTGAGGACAGGATCTGCGGCGGCGGCAGGCACTAGGCGGCGGAGAGGATCTGCGGCGGTGGCCTCGACGGCACTCAAGGTGTGGGACAGATCGGGGAGACATTGCTCGTAGCGCAGGCAGGATGATTTAAATGCCACAGCAAATCAACGTGGGCCCACAAAAACATGTACCGGAGACATCCAAACCATCCCAATGCTGTTTTCAGTGGTTTCTAGCTACATTGGTTCTCTATAAGAATGGTTTCTTATGCAAGACATCACTTCAATCTCTTTCATCAATAAATAACTTGCCAACTCAGCATAATGCCTACGTGGCATAGTAATTAATGTCTAAGACATCACCTAAGAAACTCCATTGGGAATGCCCTGAAAGGTATGACAGTTGTCATGTGATTAACATAAGGACAATCATTGTCACATCTGACAATTATGATGTTTGACCAAGTAACACGATGGGTGGCTAAAGAGCGTAACGGTTCTAGACTTAACGAAGATATTTGTATAATGATGAGAAAACTTGACGGTTTAAAATTCAACGAAGACATATGTGTATAGACGAGAGACACCTATAGCAATTAACTGCCATCCCTGGGATATAAATAGAATGGTCTGCGTTACCAATGAAAGCGATGTGAACAATCTAATCTCAACGGGATTGTATTAACATCCGATTTTGAAGACTGCGGCGGCCGCTCCAGACGGATCGTTGCCATACCCATGCCACGTCAATTCAATGCAAGTGATGGCAGTACATAACTCGAGTAGGACTGTCCGTCTGTCCCTACTACTGGACCAGCCACGTTGCCTTGCTTATGTCATGGGCATGACATCAGCGATGTGCACGGATGTAATAGTAATTATAAGACCAAATACAATAAGACTACTTTAAAATGTTCTTAACATATCCTATATGAAAGAGTGAGGAAAAAACGAGAGAAGAGAGTTTAACTCTTATTTACACTACACCATGCCCTAAATATATCGACAAATTTGTCTCGTCGCTAAAAGCCACCTATAGCGACAAGATGTTTGTTTGCAAATCTTTTACCGACGTAAAAAAGTGCCGTGTAAGTCCTGTCGGTAAAGACTTTTAGCGATGCACAACTCTTTACCGGCTGCATCGCTTGGTTTTGATTTACTACTTTTACCGACGGACAAATCTTTACCGACGACATCTTTTACCGATGCACAAAGCTTTTATCGACAGATATGGTGACGCTTAAAATTAATTTTCCATTTTTTTAATTGGCTACCTCTATTCGTTATCGGGCATCCTCTTTCGGTTTCTTTAAAAACTAAATGTCGTGGTTACTGGTGATTCTTGCTAATACTTTCAACAGATGAAAACATATACTCCATAAAGTAACATCAAGAATTATATAGATTAGAAATTGTCATGATTACAAAAGATTCTATTAAGTAGCGTATGGTGCACTAATCAATCTAGCTAGCTCTAGTTAATTGGCTACCAACAGATCCAACATATTGGTCCTGATGTCCAAAAGAATAGTACACAAAGAGCATAACCGCAACAAACTAGAAGAATTGGCGACCAATGTAACATATTGCATATTTGCATTTGCTTCTAGACTTCACAAAAGATTCTTCGTCGATCAAACAAAGACTTAAGGCTTTGAGAGTCGCGAATCATTCTCGTGTGCCTCGCAAAAGAGTCATATGGTCATTACAACTTCATTTTTCAAGTACAAGAAGACCAACATTATTGTCACTACTTTTCTCAAGATGAATTCAAGATAGAAAATATATGCATATGCACATGAAACTTCAAAGATGCATGGAACATTTTAAGTGTTCCTATTTTCCAATGAACAAAGATATATATACTAGTCTTCGCTTGATCGCTTTATCAAGCTTTACAAACTTCTCGTAAAGAGATCATAATTCACAAATATATACTAGACATCATTTTGCCGCTTCTCAGCTTGAACTGTCTGCAATATACACCGAGCACATAGAAAGCAAATACAGGAGTGATAGCCACCTAATGGTATGATTAGTCCGAGCATGAGTTACAATTTTACCTCATACCGATACATGCGTGTGTGCACAACGACGTAAGAACAAAAAAAGTCAATTTTACGCACCGACAAGAGTACCTCAAGATGGAAAGAGTCAAGGGAACTCGAACTCGTGATCCCACATAGGTATCCAGCTTGTCCATGATCACCCCGGTCCGATCCATCCTTGTGTCTGCGCTACTCTCGCGATACTCCAATTGCAGCATACGCTTTTTCAGACGTTAGCCATTTCTTCTAGCTAAGATTTCAAAGACAATTCGAACTCACTATGCTAGAGTAAATTACATTCCATTCCATTTTATTAGGTGATATCTCGAGTATGTGCGACTAACCCTTGCATAGAAGTCTGGGGTGAACACTTGTCGGCAAGCGCTATGAAGTCGAATTGCCATCCGCTCTCCATGTATACCATCACCTTCAATTCAGATGTTAGCATTGACATGGAAAAGTTACAGACTTTTTTTAAAACAAACCGAAAGGTGAGTTCGCTAATCAATTATAGAAGAGAAAGAAGTTCACGGCCAAATAAAAGTACATCTAATGATACTATGGTTATCAGAAGTAAATATGAAACAATGCGTAAAAATCTAAATGTACAGTGAGATTCTCAGAATTTGTTGTGCACACAGGTCATATAAGTTTAAGAATGGTACATCAAATAGTTCACAAAATAGCATAGTATTTTTTTCATACAAAGTGCTATTGAATTAATATGTCGAGCAAGCTATGCAAGAATTGTTTCTTGCTAGAGTTGTTTCTCTAAGCAGAACCTAATCTCGAGAGATACACATTTAATCGACACAATATTCCTTAGTCCTCGATAAGTGGGAAAATAACTTCACTACGAATTTACACCTACCTCTCATTAGAGCTTAGCACGTAATTCATATAGTGTCGATCCAAAATTGTTGCAAAATATTAATATTACTTCTATGGAAGAAATTTGTAACTTGGTAATACAAGAGAGTTTTTCTTGTCGATATTCATTTTGCTTAGTATCGATTGTGGATTGCTTGCACAAGCAGATTGGCATTCCCTAAACACTCCATCTTAGCTTTTCGCTTTTTTTCATTGCTAGGTTGTTGAAGTAACATCGAAAACTACAAACCTCGAAGATGCAAATGGATAATCGAGATACCGAAGATCCGCATAACCAATCGGAGCAAGAAGTCCAAAAACAAAGCATCATCCTATTTCTCGGTCAAGATCTCTAATCAAAGCGATCAGAGGCAATCGATGAATTCGGGGAATCACAAGAGTTTTCGCCAGTATGCACTCATCACTCATGTTCGTGAGCGAGAACTCGATTGGTATTTCATAGTATTTTCGTGGAAAACTACACCGAATCTAGAACGTAAACTCGAGATGTATAGCTTACCAAATAAAATAATGTAATCGCTTCATCATGAGCGTAACCAAACCGCAAGCTTTGCAATGAAGATCTGAAAATAGACACTTTATTAGTGAAGGTAAAGATCTCGAAATCACGTCCATATCCGAATGAAATATATGTTTTTGTCAGTGCATTGCTGTTTATATTGTCGAACTATTTTGGGATGCTAACTGTGTAGGAGTAAAGAGATACGTACTCAGGCAGTGTTTTTCGATACACAAAACCCATCATCTTGTTGTCGTTTATGCTTATATGCGCTGCTTTTTTGATCCTATCCTGTTAGCACTCTCTTGGCAATCTTGATAACTGTGCGATCACTGGCACCTGTGCATCAACAATGAAGGTAATCACTGTAGCGTAAGTGTAAGGAACAGGAAAAGAAAGCGAAGATATAATTTTTTTGGTAGAATAGTTTGCCTTTCTTAGTTCTTGCTTCCGATCGCATGCTCGAGTATCTAATTAGTTTTGAAACACCGAATTGTATTCAATGTACTATAGAGAATCGCATGAAGATAAAACAAAGGAAGAATATTGCAAATACAGCAGAAGAAAGATGATCATGGTGATACCCGTAAAAGACCATATCGATCATTTCCAAAATCGTTCTTCCGGTGATGTTTTGAGCTTCTATAGGTAACCTTAGCGTAAATAGTCAGAGACCATCATTCTTTAACAAGCAGATCCACCTTCAAGTCGCAGGATGTTGGAAGGAATCACATCCTCTTCCATGCCATCAGCCTAAAGGATGTCAAAGTTTTGATGAACAAACTAAAATGTACACAAGGTTCGGGCCATAACTAAACTGCCAAACCCCGAACACCACACCTGTGCAAAGGAGTGTCTCACAAACTTCACAATCAATGCTAAAATCGTTATCACAATGTGCAAGTGTGTCTCCGCCTCATTGCCAAATTGACAAGGCTTCCTCGACATCTCAAGAATGGACAAAGGCTCATTTATCTCAAGTCATGTATTCTCAGAGAATTGAGCAGAAGAAAACAAACCTTGTCTATGAACAAATGAGTAAACCATCGAGGCCTCAAGAATTGAATTTCAGAATTATATAATGAAAATCCGAAAGAAACAAAGAATCGTGGAACCAAATCCCATTTACAAAGTAAATCGCCATCGCCAAAATGAAAACCAGATATGTCATTTTAATTGTGAATGATCATACAAAGAATCATACTAACGCTAAAAAGAGGAGCAATGGAGGACATGAAAGATGTAATACTCACATACTCAAAGACGCGTAATGCTTCTTCAAATGCTAAGATGTACTTTTACATGAAAGAAGATTTGAAAGCTACCAAAGCATATATAACATGTTCTACAGAGCATAGATAATATTTGCTCAAATGAAGGTAAAAATATGCAAGCTCTAAAAGTAAACCTTGGAAACACACCTTGTCCGTCAAACTCTTGAATACTTAACACATACACAAGTGTACGCCACGCTTAAAGCGCAACTAGAGTACTTGTTGAATAAGGACCAAATAGTTCTTAAGTTCAAAAAAGACATTGAGTGATGGGATCTAATCAAATTTTACATGCATATACTTGAATTGACCATAGCACGTAAGACCAAGACACCAATCTTAGCCTACTATTAATCATCAAGCTCACAGATGGATAGCTCATTACATCAATCAAAATTTACAAGCACATAAATCAGTGGTCTCAATGCAATCGACTAACATACATCACCACATCACAATCTCCCAAAACCAAAAACAAGGGTATAAAGAACCCGATGCTTAGATTCCCAAAGACTAATCGGTTTTGGGGAAATCAATCACAAGATATATAAAATTTCTAATGAGCACCAATCGCAGATTTATGCTTGCATTACTACCTGTCTCAAAACTTCAAAGCATGAACTTGTGAACACCAAACATCATTTCAACCACATGAAACCTAGCTAGGCATTATCTCAAACACCACACATGCAATCCAAGTGAATCCCCACTTCCTAGGGTTTTACCTCAAAGAAGGTCCATGGAGGAAAGAGGGAGGTGGGGGAGAGGCTTGGAGGAGGTGCCACGAGAGGCGCCGAGGAGGTGTGGCGGAGGAGGCGCCAGGTCGGCCAGCGCTGGGCGGCGCGGGTGGCCAGTGCGAAGCAGCCAGCGCGCAAAGGGCGAGGGCGGGAGGCGACGGGCCGGGCAAGGCTGGCACGGAGGCGGCGCGGGCGGGGCCGGCGCGAAGACAAGGGTCGACCGAGGCAGGACTCGACGGCCGGGTGGTGACGGGCCGAGACGCTACGCGACGCCGGGCGCGAGGAACGCCGGGAGAGGCCGTGAGGAGGCCAGAAGGGCGAGCGCGGCGACGCCGGAGGACGCGGGGCGAGGCCAGGAGGTTTCAAGACGCAAGGGCATGCTGAATGGAGGGAGCCCTCCCGGCCTCTCTCTTTTTCTAGGTTTTCATCCCTTTAACTTGTCTTTATACTCCAATAAGTGAATGCAGCAGATAAAGGTTAAGTCCCAAAATTTCTCCCATCTCCGCGCGATATGCCAAATTATTTTGGGTTTTTATGTCTAGAATCGCCGATGATGCATTTATCCGACTATAGATATAAAATTACCGACACACATCGTGTCGCTATATGTCTATAGTATTACCGATGCATAAAAATGTCATCGCTTATGGGCATTAGCGATGCACTTCCGCCATGCATTTTACCGGCTGCATCATTTGACTATGAAAGTCAAGTTTTATCGACAAATTGCCTGCCTCTAAATCTAGGACGGGTGTAGTGTTAGTAAGCATTGCACGAGAGTATAGGTAGATTATTTATGTACAAAGGAGAAGAGATTGTTAATGCACGGCATCTAGAGCCAACATTTAGAGATAGCTATTGTATAAGCTGACTTTAGTGCGTATTTTAGATGATATGGGTGGAAGATAGAGTAAGAGCCTGTTTAGTAGAGCTCCAGATCCTAACTTCACATGAGATCTGAAACTTGTAGACTAAAATAAAGTGAATCAAGTTTATATTTTTGTCTAAAATATAATGTAAACAAGATGATCTATCCACTACTACAGAACAGGTCATCACTCGCCGTCGTTCACGCCATTATCGCTGCATGGGCGCCAGTCATTGGTCGGCAGAAGGATATTTTGGAGTTATCACCGCCGAGGAACCGCAAGGATAATAGATATCACCGCCGTTCATTATACAACCAAGCAGCGATATTAGACTATCTCGCCGGTTTACACTAGCATCCTAAGAGTGATATCATCTATCTCTCGGCTCAACCCAGAATCCGCAGAAGATATATGTATATCTCGCCGCTTATATGACGAACCGACAAAGGATTCAGAGATCACGCTGCCTTGACTAACACGCACCCCAAGGATAGATGGATTATAGATTACTTTGTTTATGTATATAATTAATACATATGAGGACTTACAAAAAGAGTTTTTGTAAGTCCTCATATGTATTGAATTTGAACTCGCAATTTTATACATAGGTAGAGTAATCTATGAAGTACATCTACAAATTTTTTCGTAGTTTTCGTGACTTTTATTAGTTGGTGTGCACGATGTGTACACGGAAGGCCTGTGCACATGATATGTTGCCTTCAAATATATAGTATATGAAGCGCCATAGATCATAATTAAAATATATTAAAGCATCACAATATTTAGTTTTTACAATTAATAGTCTGTTCACAAATGTAGTGTGAGTACATCTCGCTCACTTTAGATCAAGCTTCCGTCGTGGAACTCGCCTTTGGATCGATGACATGTTCACAATGAATCCAAATGATATGCTCTTGAATTGCTAAAATTTCTTTCGACAAGAATCGATTGGTTCTCACTTGGAGCGCAGTATTGAAGAAAAGAGAAATTTAATTAATGATGATAGATGTTAAATGAAAGAAAAGTAGGCATGAATGTGTAATTATATACCATGTCTTCAAGATAGCCGATACTTCGTGACAATTGCATGTAAATTTGTACATACGTAGTATGCGATAAACTATTTCCCGGTCCTCCTCCTCATGCATGGAAAGTCTCATATTACTTTGAAAGTTGTCCTCAGAGGGAAGATGCGACCACCTTTCTTGCAATACCGCAGAATGCGCTGTGAATGATTTTAAATAGTAATTAACCTTAAATACAATAGAATAAAATATTACTAGAGCAATAACGCGAACGATCGAAGTTTAATTGCTCATCATCTTCCAAAATTATGTTCATACTCACGAAGTTCTTTTCTCAACGAGTCCAAGACATAAACCCCGCTAGCTTCTAACTCGATGACGAGGAGGACCCAAAGGATAACTAGACATATATGTTAACACGCCTATTAGTCCCACACCGTGTCACGCAAAAATAGTAAAACAATATTAGAAGTAGGGTAATACGTGATCGAAGTTATAGGGTACAAGTACGGAGGTTTTCTTTCACTTGAAGAAAGTCCTAAATAAATAGTCTTCAACAAACTTTGGGTCATCATGGACGAAGTTTCTCGTTAAACAAGCCCCGGACGAGAAATCCTAAAGCTTCATCCTTATTTTTTGCACATAATCAGATTCCATTCTACATATGTAAAAAAGAAGTTAGACATACAGCTTGAACGGTACAAGAATATACAATAATATAATTAGAGACTTACAAAGTCCATATCCGACCAAAGGATGCGCCCAGAGCATCCGCCCAGACAACATATACAATTCAGAATCTCTAACTGTAACATGCCATCCCCATTGTGAAAATCCGAATCTTTGTATTTCACCGATCGCCTACATACCCTCTTGGCACCGCTGCATGTAATAATCGGCGGACGCTACCGCAATTTTGTTGTTAGGTTCTCTAAATCTTTGGGGAGCCATCTGCTGCCCTTAATGTACTTCCAAATTAGACCTAGGTCGAATTACGACGTTGTTCAAGAAGATCTTTTTGAGCTTGTGACATCGACGCCAAAGACTAGCCATCTTCAAGTTTTGCTTTCGATATGCGCCAGTCCCACATTTCAAGGTCTGTAAGCCCGCCTGCCTCTTTGGCTTTTGCCATACTCAAGAAAAACTCCTCACGATTAGCATCGACTTTAGTCTTCTCGTGATGGCACCTTTTGAAGTGAGATGTTACCTCGCCTTCGCTTGTTTCTTTGCGCTCTTCTTCACCATATCGGCTTGTAATTTCTTCGAGGTCAGGTTGCCTTCACAGATGACCGAGATTTGGTACAAGACGATGCGGACTTCCGAGATGGTGCCGATGTTCGACTCTTCTTATGTGCCTACCGAGGAGTTGGACCTTTATCGGCCGGTGCCGGAGGAGGAGTTGGACTTTTTCCGATGGTGCCGCGTGAGGAGTTGATCCTTTTGGATGGTGCCGCGGAGGAGTTGGACTTGTCCTAACCGGTGCTTGCATGAGGAGTTGCACTTTTCAGAGGCGATGTGTCCGCGTGTGGAGAGTGCGGCTCATCATCATCGCTGCCGTTGTCGGCCTCATCGTCCGAGCCGAACATAATCAAGCTCTTGCGCCACGCGAGGAAGCCATGCACGCTTTCTCCAAGTTTGTTTTTTCCGCCCTCGCCAGAATCTCTATCTCCATTTTGCGATATTGTCGGACTACATCGTTTACTTCGACCGAGAATCCCAACAGTATTGGGCGGCAGCAGTAACTCGCGAGGAGGCACATGGCCAAGCCCCGCCATCACCACCTTGATGGTAATGCCATGTGCGACAAATGCAATTGCACTTGCGTTTGCCTGTGATGTCATCCATCGAAAATGGAGTCGATGTTTCTCTGAATCGCTAGGACGCTGCAATGCTTCTTAAGAACACCGTGATCGAGGTTCGAGGGCTATCATCGAGTGGCGGTCGTGAGTCGAGAGCTTTTTATCGCTTGCTCCACAACTTGATCCAGCCTTCGCTTTCTTCCTCTAACGCCTTGACACAAAGATCTTGTATTTGACTTTGCGCTCATATTCTCCTATTCTTTTCTCGCCGCTTGTACATAAGTACGCCATCCGGGAAGCCTTCTTTCCACGGCACCAAACCAACTCCTCTGGTGCGCCAGATGCTCTCTCATTACCAGGCAACAAATACCATCATTCTCCTCCGTGGATGAAAAGCCCTTCTAAGACTCCACGGAGCATCCGATATTTTCTCGACACCTCCTGCTCTATCGCCTCCCGGCTCAAGCCGCCATCTTCGAGATAGAAGTCCTCCCAAGCAACCAAAGCTTTGATCGTAGTGAACTCTGCCGTCAGCAGAGTAACGCCTTGAGGGTTAGCTCTTGTTCGCGCTATCCCACGCAGTATTTTCTTCACGAGCCACCAAAGGCTAGTGTGTGAGGGTGGATATTCTTATCCGCGCTTGCCTTGTTCTTCCGACTCACCGTTCGGGCTTCTTCGTAATTCCTATACTCCACAAAGTCCTTCCAAAATTCTCTTATCTTTGGAAACATGTTAAAATTTGGCGTGACATTCTTCTTCACATAGGTCTTATTCAAATGAGTCTTCCAATTCTTCCAAAGATGTGCACATGATACCTAGTGCACGCTTTTGCAACCAACTCAACCCTTGGGGAAATGGAATACTTGTTTTAGCTTGCCCCATAGCGATTCCTTCAGTCATCTGAACAACCCATCGATCACCTTCGCGCCGGTCCATGATCTATAGATGATGGGCACGTTATCCCTAGCAAGTACTCCACAGTCGTCTCAGACGGCGCCAACGCCGACTCTCGTATATAGCAGTTCCCGACTCCGAGAGCCGAGTATGTTGTGAACGCCTTCGCATCTTGTTCAACGACGACAATGCTACGGCTTTGTTCACCCGACGCTTGAGCCTACAATTGATCTTGTTATTAGTCGATGACCCTACAATATTTTGGGATTCACAACGATTAATACTTTACTCGCCCATGTTAGTCGCGCCGACTTGGTCCATGGCAAGGGCGCCGCTTGGCCCATAGCAGGGCGCCGCTTGGTCCATGGTCAGGCGCCAAAGTTGCTCCATATCAATATCCTCAGAGGTCCAAGTAGCCACTTGGGCTACCCACTCCTACTTGCTACATTCGAGGCCGAACTCCCTCCGCACTTGTCCCCGATTCGAGGCCATTCCTAACAATCCAAAATATGCACATGTAACTTTAAATGATACTTATACATGAGAAAAAAATCACATGATACATATACATCTCAAATGAAAAATAATATGAAAAATTCATATATTCTTAAGAATATATTCCACACTAAATGATTTTTAAAAATAAGCTATTGAAGCATGGATTACATTGTTTTTCTTGAATGTTCATCTTTTTAATGAAAAATTTCATATTCTATGAAGATATAGAACATGAAATTTTTCATTGGAAAAGTTGGACACGCAGACTCCATGATCAATGAAGAAGAGAAGCGGAGGAAACCTATAGACAAGGGTACGCTAAAAAGACAAAGAACCAAGTCCCAAGTCCATTTCAAGCAAGCATGTCTCCTCATGGCTTCCTTCTTGCAACCTGGACGCCTCGTGACACCCATGATTCTTGAACTTGCAGGGCTTATTTTTTTAAACACATACATTTTTGGTCAACAAAATATACATACACATAAAATTAGAATCAAATTATTATATATCGAGAGTTATAAAACAAGAGAAAATTCTAGCAAGTTTAAACTCTATAAACTTGTCGACTTTTTCTTTTTGTAACTATCGTGATATAATGAATCTTGAAATTTCATACAACCGCTACTATTACAATTAGTGGCACAACTATTAACTAAATGAACTACAACTACTTACTATTACAATTAGTGGCACAAAACAAATATTTACAACACATGTATACATCTTTATTTAAACAAATATTTACAACACATGTATACATCTTTACTTAAACAAATATTTACAACACATGTATACATCTTTCAAGAAGATATACAAAGCACCAAATTGAAGTTTACTTTTGGTGCAATATAAATAACCACAGAGCAAAATGATCAAAACAAAGACATGTGCGTATGTGAATTCACAAGGCAACTAGCATAAAGCTCAACTTGTTTATTTTGAGTGTTCTCAGATGTCGGGTTGCCCAAAGGCCCTCCTCGCCACAAGGGACGAGTAATAGACTAATTTTAGACAACCTTACCTTAGTTTCAACCCTTACCACCTTAACATACACATTACAAAAATTGATAATCAAGCTCTCATTAACAGATTATATTCAGCTTGAGCATACATTCAGATCAAGACATTAAATATTTGCTAAGTTTAATCTTGAAATGAAGTAAAGTGACAATGTATAAAGTGACAGAGAAGTGCTACTAATAGACTAAGGAACTAAACAAAATATAGACAACAGTATAGACATAGAAGTGCTACTAACATCATCGTATTGAACACTAATTAGACTAAGGAACTAAGGAACTAAACAAAATATAGACAGAGAAGTGCTACTAAGGACCTAAACAAAATATAGACAGAGAAGTGGTCATGCAATACATGCAATACAAGATTGTTGAAATAAGGCAAGATGAGCATAATGAGACATATACTTAACCCAGATATGACTAAGCACAACTTATCCACAATGTCCGTAACATATGAAATGATCATGAATTCAACAGTATAAGCTTATAATCACATAGATTCATGATATGAACACATATATACAGGACATTCAAAGATGGATAATAAATGAATTAACCGTAATAAAGATACTACTCATGTTTGGTTTTTCCAAGATGTGCTCTCGATTGAATAACTTGATGGGTTGCTTCAAAGAAGCCTCCAACACCAAATTTCAGCAATATATCACAGGTATATCAATCAAATTAGTGACTCTATTCAGCTCAAAGACCGCTTAAGAAAAATTGACCGACTAATACTCAATTATGGATGACACGCCATCAACAACAAAATTGCAATAATTTTGTTTCACGATAATGATGCCAAGCCGGTGAGAATTGAGTTCCATATTAGTCCGTGATATCAAAGTTATGAAAGGAACTATTCTCGTGATAGCATATCACATATACAAAGAAGAACAAAGAACAAGTTAAAGTATTGATACAATGATCTAACAAAGTTTGAATTACGTAATGATTCACTAACTAGCGATAAATATTGCCTCATTTATTTGTATCATCATCGAGCAAAGAGTAGAGAATAAAATCGCTCCTCATTTATTTGTATCATCATCACGTATAAATCTCTATCTCATTGATAACCCTAGAATCATCACAGATTAGTTGTCACAAATTGTCTATTGCAGCCCCAAATCCTCATCAACACTATACTCACATGCTAGGTCCCCAAGCCAAATGAATTGATCGCCCTTAGCATCTCGCACATGCACATCTCAAACATTCACAATCACATTCACAATCACATGCACATTCACATTCACATTCACATCTCGCACATTCACATCTCAAGACAACCACATTCGCGACATCGCAAGAGCGCATTTCAAGGCGACGGGAGACGGTGGGAGGTCGAGGCGACGGCGGGAGACGGGGAGGTGAAGGCGACGGCGGGCTTCGAGTCGAGGCGGCGGCGGCTGTGAGCTCGGGAGGCGACGGCACCAGTCGAGGCGGCGGCTGTGGAGCCTCGAGGCGACGGCCACAAATCGAGAGGAGGGCGCGGCTAGGCTAAGGTAAATGAGAGGAAGGCGCGGCGCTTATTTATAGTGGTGGAATATCACCGCCGGCTGGTCATACCAACCGCGCAAAGCGATAGATATTATTACGGCATCCATTGTACAACCGCAAAGTGATAGTGGAATACTACCGCCGGTCCATTGTACAACCGGCAAGTGATAGGAATATCATCGCCGTCCATTGTACAACCGCAAGGATAGTGAATACTACCGCCGGTCCATTGTACAACCGGCAAAGGATCGCTTCTTGCCCATATTCTCGTTAAAATTTGTCTTTTTATTGCTCTTAATATAGGACGAATTTGATCATGAAATTTTATATGTACATGGGGTAAGATGAGATGTACATCCATGATTTTGTTTCAGAATTTTTGGAAACTTTTCTTAGTTGGATTGCACGGTGATTGCACCAAATGTCACAAATTCGAACAAATTCAAGTGCGATCAAAATCACAAAATCCAAATGCAAAGAAAACTTTCAATTTGATCAAAAGAAAGCATAACCTCAATTTCCATTATTGCATATATTACATTAATTGTTACATATGAGAAAATAAACATGTCGCTCATACAAAAGAAAGCATACATTTCATTACAACTAAGCTACGACTCGACCTTCGTTATGATCGCGGCGTATGTATGTAGCTTCACCTTCGCCTTCCATGGTACTTAGGTCAACGCCCTTCCAAAAGGGGAAGCTCATCGAATTGGTTGTACTCTTCCTCGTCGACAACATTCTCAACTCCGACAATCCTTCTTTTTCCTTGAATAACCACGTGGCGCCCTTGTTAGCCGGCCGCCATAAAGAAGATTTGTGTCACGTAATTAGCAAGTACGAATGGTTCTTCTCTCAGATCCGACGAGTTTGAGGTCCACGGTAGTGATGCCGTGTATTTGTCGATATTCACGCCACGAAGTCTCACCCATTGGCACCAAAAAGAGGGACCTTCAAAGGACCATAGTCAAGCTCCCAAATCTCTTCTATGAATCAGAGTAGGTTTGCCTATTTCCATTGTCATCATAGGCATCTATACGGATACCGCTATTTTGATTGGTGCTCTTTTTATCTTGGCGCTCTTGTATAAAATGTAAAACCATTTATGTCGATCCTTGAATGTCCGAATTGTAGTTGACGGTCCCTCGAGCCAACAATTTCAACTGAGTAAGTCTGCTCCAGACGCATCATGTGTCTACACAACCAATCGCCAAATTATCTCTCAGCTTTCTCGCGAGCCAACCCTCGACCTCCTCGGGTTTGTTTTGGATAGCACGTTCTTGTGCATGTCGACATATGGGGCCACCACAACCGATTGTCCCAAAAGCCGCGAAATGTGCTTGTGTAAATGCAACTAGATTGCTAGTACGCATCGATTTCTCGCTTAGTGTCCTTTCCCTCGTAGCCTTCCTCATGCCGAGATACAGCACACCAATCGGTTTGAGATCCATATAATCGACGCAGAACTCAATGACCTCCTCGGTTCCTCACCATCGGCAATGCAGCCTTCCTACGATTTTGCCATTTAACATATTTCTTTATAACCCCATGAATCTCTCGAAGGGTACATCCGATGTAGAAATACGGGACCAAGAATTCAGATCTCTTTCACAATGTGAACAATGAGATGGACCATAATATCAAAAAGATGGAGGAACACATCTCAAGCTCGCATGAGTGTGAACCACGCCTTCCTCGCAGCCTTGTCTAGTATTAATGGATCGATGGCCTTCGTGAAATCGCGTGAAGAATGAACACAACTTGATAATTGGGTCTCGGACTTTCTCGCGAACCCCTAATTGCAATTGGAAGCATCTGTCATCATCACGCGGCAATCGTGAGACTTCATACCAATTAACTTTAAGTCTTTCATTGAGACTAGTCTCTTTATGTTAGCAGAGTAACCAGACGAACTTTGATTCCGTGCAAGCATTCGCAAACGCTAATTTTCTCTTTCTTGCTCAAAGTGTAGCAGTCATGGAAGGTACTTTTTGCTCAGATCCATTTCTTCATGATGCGCCCTTCCTCGCTTCCCTCGGTTCATAGCTTCAGGTTCTCCTTGCGGCCGTACAATGGCGTTGTAGAGTCTTCTACCATACGTTGGAACTTTTGAAACTCCCTTTCACTCGTGAAGTCCCCTCCCCATCACGCAAAGATTTGATCTAGATCATCTTCGTGGGTATCAACGAACGATCTTCCACCGCCGGCCATATCGTTGTCTCCGCCATCTCCATCAATGTGTTGCCCTTCATGAACAATATCATCTTCATCAATGTTTTGCCCTTCATGTATAATATCATCTTCACCGTGCTCACCCAACAGTATAGCCAACCTTTGAAACCCCTTCAAGCAAGTGTGCGCGATTCGACTCTATGTTACAAAACATCTTCTCATTTTTGCAATCAACGCATGGACAACACATATAGTCCGCTGTGTTTCTTGACTTGTGTGCGCAATTTGATTCGAAAAACAAGTCACACCATTAAAGAACTCGCACCACGACGGTCCGTGTCATACATCCACC
Source organism: Guadua angustifolia (assembly GCA_036346375.1). Lineage (NCBI taxonomy): Eukaryota > Viridiplantae > Streptophyta > Magnoliopsida > Poales > Poaceae > Guadua > Guadua angustifolia. The sequence goes on along the minus strand of CM070521.1, from coordinate 9,194,356 downwards.
TTCGGTCCATCTACGCTAATTATATCAAACTACATTACTTAAACATCCACTACATCACTAAAATGGATATAACAAATTTTCATTAATTAAATTAATTACAATTATACATAATTGTCCATCTAGCAATTTTTATTACTTAAACATCCACTACATCACTAAAATGGATATGAATTTATCAAATAACAATATATAATTGTAAATGATTAGTTTTACAAATACATCTAGCAATTTTGCCTATATAATACATCAAACCTTTTCACTATTTAAATATCCATCTAGCATTTTTTACTTATTTAGAAGATTTCTTCATTTCATTTTGTTATGTAGCTTAGCTATTAAATTAAATTAATCTACAACAAATTAACAAGCATATAATTGAATATAAGGATATATTTCTAAATAATTATTTATGTTCCAACTTTCATTATTGCAAAATCCATCTACCATTTCCCATTATTTAAATATTCAACTAGCAATTCTCACTATTTATAATTGATCATCTAGCAATCCTTTACTATTAAAAATCCATATAACAAATTTTCATTAATTAAATTAATTACAATTATGCATAATTGTCCATCTAGCAATTTTATTACTTAAACATCCATTACATCACTAAAATGGATATGAATTTATCAAAATAACAATATATAATTGTAAATGATTAGTTTTACAAATACATCTAGCAATTTTGCCTATATAATACATCAAACCTTTTTCACTATTTAAATATCCATCTAGCATTTTTTACTTATTTAGAAGATTTCTTCATTTCATTTTGTTATGTAGCGCTAGCTATTAAATTAAATTAATCTACAACAAATTAACAAGCATATAATTGAATATAAGGATATATTTCTAAATAATTATTTATGTTCCAACTTGCATTATTGCAAAATCCATCTACCATTTCCCATTATTTAAATATTCAACTAGCAATTCTCACTATTTATAATTGATCATCTAGCAATCCTTTACTATTAAAAATCGGCAAAGTGAATTATAATCTATTCAATAATTTAGCTAGATCTTAATTTGAGCAAGACTGACATAAACTGCTCACACCGCATAATCAAGAATTATCAACATCTATAGCACTCAAGTAAAGTAAAATTTTACGACATATATAACATACATCAAGTCAAGAATCCTCAAAAATTTTAATTAATACAATTTTTCAGCAAAGAACTCCCCAAGATAATACAGCTCCTCTTTGATTTGTTCACGGAGAAGATGTCGATTCGATGAAAATATGAACAAAATATCGACACCAAATTTCGCAAAGACCTCTCCGTGAAAAATACACTGAGCAAAGAGCGCCTCTCTTACGCTTCTAGGGAAATGCGCTTGGTGAAGATCGCTATATAAATAGCTTATCATCACGCTCGCCAACAACCGCGTGATAAGGTCATATTATTACGCGGAAAATACCTTATCAACGCCGCTTACGCGCGTAACCGGCAGCGATAAGGTCATACTACGCGGAAAATTGCGCTATGCGAAAATACATATCACCGCCGCTGAATATACGAACCGGCAAGAAAATTTAATATCACCGCCGCTATAAATTAAACCTAAGAATATTTCACCGCCGCCATAGGTATTAACCGGCATGATAGTCGATATCACCGCCTGGGTGGTAATACAAACCGCAAAGGATACTCGAAAGTTCCAACTCCGCGCCGCCAACCGTCAGCGCTTGCGGCTCTTCCGCCGCGCCAACCGCAAGTGCTTCACATTCTTCGCCAATCTTGTTCTTCCTATTCTCGCCTCTATATAATGCCAGATTGTTGCATCCAATCCACTCTTGTCACAATCCACACAATCCACTTGTTGTAAATTCCACACAATCCACTTTTGTTGCAACAATGGCACCCCTAAGAAGCGTGCACGTGTTGGTCGAGCCCCACCGATCCGCCGCTGAAGGAGGAGGAGAAGGAGGAGGAGGTGGAGGCGAGGAGGAGGAAGAGGAGGCAAAGGAGGAGGAGGACGACGACAAATGATGACGACGACAATGACGGCGGCGAGGAATCGCGACGTTGGGGCAAGACTAACTCCGCCACCGAATCGGATTCGGATGAGAAGGAGGACGAGCACCGCCAAGACATCAAGCGGCAGCCCGGCGAGGAGGAGGAGGAGGAGGAGGAAGATGACGCGACGGCGAGTTTTGGATATAGGGCTTGGCGCCATTAGACTATTATAATTAGAACTAAATATGTAATGTTGAACAAAATATGCTTTGTAAATGTTATTTTAATTAATACATATCCCGCAAATTACAAATTTGCTTTCATATGTTCTGCTTTTTAACTAATTATGCTTTCATATGCTCTGCTTTTTTAACTAATTATGCTTTCATATGTTCTGCATGCGAGATAAATTACAATATTTATTATGTTCTAATCAACTAATACTAGGGAACAAGAATATCGTTGGTTCTATAGTAAAACCGCAAGAAAATGGTCTTATCAACGCCGGTTTTACTATAGAACCGCAATAATAAATCACTACCGGTTCTACATGTAAACCTAAGAATATCTTCTTATCACGCCGGTTCTCTATTAAACCGCAATGATATTACCTCCATTCATTGCGAGAAATTGAAATTAATCTTATCACTTTATGATTGAAGTTTGAACCGGCGGTGATATATTATCACCGCCGCTGAATTTGGAACCCATTGATGATATTATCACCGCCTTTCGGACCTACCCTGCAGCGATGGGGGTCGCGATGAGGCAATCTGTAGTAGTGATCTAAATACTTTTAATATACTAACGACTTGGGCCCACTTAACGGTGAAACTAATAATACCCAACTTTACCAGATCACAGATCTAGTAAATTAAGCTGAAACTCTATTAAATACACCCCAGCTACTTTGTTATTGTATTCGCTCTAAACTCTAAATTTCTTACCCGTCCGTCGATCCGATCAGCCTGCGTGACTGCCACCACAACTAACGCCATAGAGAGACATACATTTAATTGAGAGTATAAGGATGCATGTAAACTACGCATGTATACGCACACAGATCATATATATATATATGTGTGTGTGTGTGTTTGTGAAAATGATTCCATGCTCCTGGGTGTATGTATTCTCACCTTTAATATACCGTTTAAATCTTTTGAGTATACTTTAATACTAATTATAAGATACTTCAGAGTGAGTTCTATGAAAAATTTTATTAAAATCCACCATTTATAGCATAATTTGTTTACATATTCCTTATACATATGGAAAAGTGTATGTAGCAAAAAATAAATAAAGGGCCTAATGAAATTTTTTAATCATGTTGTATTGGAGTATCTTAGAATTTTATTGGAATATACCGAAAATGATAAAGGAGTATAAAACGTTTATTTAAATGATATATTAGAGGTGAGAGTATGTACTCTTGAGAGTACGAAAAAGGCTTTCTACACACGTGTGCATTCGTTACATAAGCTAAGAAAATGATTGAAACCTTCAAAACCTTTATAGCGTGTGTGGAAATACGTTGTCCTGCTAAACGCGCGAGCGTATCAATCCCAGGATTGAACTCGTGACTGGCAAGAGGTTTATCGACTCCTGAGTCCTGAGCAAATTGAGCAATGGTCCGTCCTCTAAAGAGACATGCATTTAATTGCACATTACACACTGTATATTACCTTAGGTTGGAGCTAGACGAAGACGAATGAGCTAGGAAGCCTAGGATATACTTACTGTGAGTAATACTATACGACATGCAGAGACGGAGACAGGTCTGAGACCTGTGATAAAAATGTTTTAAGGCGTATTTGCTTTAGCCAACGGCTGACTCTGTCTTGGAACCTGAGACTGGGGCCCCGCGCTGACGACACGCATGTCTAAGAACTAGGATAGTTGACCGGCCGGAGAGAGAAAGAGCGACGCTTTGCATGTGAATCCCTGGCTCGCGTGTGGCCCATGCTGCCGTCTGGTATCAAGTTTGGATCTCTCGATAGGCAGGGTAGGTACATCCGTACATACGGCCACAGTTTGCCTTTTGAGGTCGATCTTTTCTCGCTACTGTTGAGAAATATATCTCCGGCGATATGATTCTATCTCGTATTAGCAAATTTACGTGTACTTGCTGTAAAGTAAGGCTGACATTCCAAAACTCTTTGTTCAATTCCAAACCCAAGTTGAAAGACTTCTCGGTAGAAAAAAATTATCACTACGCAAATTGATCGGGAAGGAGATTGCCAAAAACTTAATGTTTTCATAAAGCAAATTAGGATATCTCACCATGCTTCTCATTCTTATGCTCCTCAACAAAACGGTGCAGCCAAACAGAAGCACTGTCGTATTGTTGAGATTGGTTTAGCTCTTCTTGCTTATGTTTCCATGGCCACAAGCGTCGTAGCTGTAGTATGAGAATTTTTTATGAGAGTAGTCCCCTAGATAATTTTTTTTCTACAAATGATTGTTCCTACGATGAAATTATAGAAATACCCCCCTAGCCCAAATGTAGCGCTCAGAAACCGCTGAATAATTTTTTTATTTAGTTCCAACGATCTAGAACCATTGAAAATTTTATATTATTTTCAGCACTAGGGGAATTTTTTTAATTTTCACCGGCTGGAGCCAGCTGGATAATTTATTCCCGCTAATTTGCAGTGGTTCGGTACAACTGGATTTTTTTCCACGCCAAAATATTTCAGTGGACACGTTCCGCTGGAATTGGGGGCTTTTTTTTTTCAACGCCTAAATAATTCAGCCGACAAGGTCCGCTGGAATTGGTGTCCACCCGCAAGTTTCTGCAGAGTGATGCAGTTTTGTTATCAGTACAAGGCAAGAACAAGAAATAAGAAACAAAAAAATACTGCTTTCACAGCATAAGATACTAAAAATGTTTAGTAGGCATCATAGTTGTGGCCCACAACGCAGTCTCAGGTGCACTCTAGATGCAGACAGGCAAAGCCGAAGGAAAGGAAAGCTCCTGCCTCGGATTCGCTACTGATGCTCCGAATCTAGAGCCCTAAATTCCAGCGGACTCGTTCGCCGAAATATTTCGGCGTGGAGAAAACAAAAATCCAGCGGTATCGAACCACTGTAATTTAGCGGAGAAAAATTATCCAGCAGGCTTCGATCGCTGGAAATTAAAAAAATATTTACTCGAGCGTGCAAATAATATAAAATTTTTCAACGGTTCTATATCATTGGAAATAAATAAAAAATTTATTTAGCGGTTTTCAAGCGCTACATTTGGGCTAGTGGGTTATTTCTACAATTTCATTACAAGATCAACTATTTATGGGGGAAAAATTATCCAAGGAGCTACTACGGTAAAAAAAATCGCAGCATGACACGGGGGAAGGAGGTAGGGCAGGATTGATATATAAGAACACTGAAGGGGGCCGGATGTGAACCACCTCGGTGCTACTTGCGGTTGCGGAGCTCGAGATGTAGCTATAGCACACGTTGCCATGCACAGCTTGTTCGCTGCCGAGGAGGCGAAGCTCATGGACTCGACGTGGATGCGCACGCACGGTGAGCTCCCGTGGCTCGCTCGTTGCCTGCTCTGCACTGCTGACGACGGTCCGAAGGAATTAGCGCTCGGGCCGGGTAAAAGGGAGGGAAGCGCAAGGGATTGGGCTCAGCCGGAGAGGAGTCGATCGAGCTCCAAGAGCGATGTTAGAGAGGGAGACGAGGGCAACATGGCCTCATGTAACGGCAGCATGACCAAAATCACATGGAGTGATAAAAAAACAAACGGTGAAGTCTTTTAGGGGTATTAAAGTGTACACATCTATTTCAATCGTATATACTACCTAAAGTAGGGATCTTTTAGTGGTATCAGGCGCGGACGCAAGGGGAGAGCTAAGGTGGGCTCGAGCCCTCCTACAGCTAGAGATGACAACGGGTCGGGTCGGGTGCGAGTTTTACAAAACTCAACCCGACCCGAAACCTGAATTGAAAAACCCGATCCGAACCCGAATACCATATCGGGTAAAAATCTATACCCGAACCCGAACCGTGGTGCGAGAAACCCGACGGTGCAAGCGACGGTTTGTGTAATACGGGTGAAAATAGGTTGGGTCGGGTGTGGGTTTTGCAAAATCTGACCCGACAAGAAACCCGAACCCAAAACCCGAAGTCAAACCCGACGGCAATTGCGAACCCGACCCCAAACCGGTGAATACGGACCCGACGGCACAGATGGGTACCATGGTGAAAATTAAAACTGAACCCGACCAACCCATTTCGGATACAGGCCCAAAACTCATGGGTAAAAATTAAAACCCGAACCCGACCCGATCGGGTGCAAAACCCGCGGGTACCCGAACCCACGGGTACAATTGCCACCCCTACCTACAGTCGGTCACTTGTACTAATTTGTATGACCATTTTCTTGTTTAATTGTGAATTGATGTGATTTTTATCTTTCTATTTGATATTATTTAGTTATAATTTAATATGAAAGTATGCTAGCTTGCTTTCTTTGTAAGATATTGTTTAGTTGTTTGATGAAATGTTTATGATATAATTAACACCTATAACACATTTGTAAGTCTAACTATTTGGGTGTAGAAAAAAATCATGACGCTAGCTTAAGGAAGGAGGCATATATGTGGGATCTAAAGGTGCAAAAGATTGCAAAGACCTAGCTTGTCAACAATTGTTTATCGATTTTTATATTTAGTACCTCGTAATTCATAAGATTTTAGACAGATCAATTTACCTAAAATTAGTATTAAATCTTTATAGATAATTGCTTAACCCATGAGCACCCTCTATATTTCTGATCTAGATCTGCCAATTTCAAAAAAAATCCCTTCTCGCTCTTTTACAACTACGACAGCACGTACATGTTCCAGAAAGAATGGAGGTACTAGTAAGTTGAGGAGAGAGGAGACCTAATTAATTCCTGCCTCGCGTGTGGCCCCTTGCTTGCCGGCTGGTGTTAGGGCAGTTCTAACTCTCTATCTCAGGTAGTGTTCATAGAATTAATTACGCTGCCAACTAAATAAAAATCTGATGTGGCATAAGAATTAAGGAAGAGAGAGAAAGAAAAACAAAGAAACCGTGTCTCACACAAAAAAACTGGGTCAGCGCGGGTACCAAGACGCAAGAAACGAGCAAAATCGGGGTTAGACGTTTCTACGCGCTTACCAAACTGTGTTTGTGGTCGTCGTTGGTTTATTCTTTCTCTCTCCTCTCAGACATCGCTTCATGGAAACCATGAGTTAGAAAACTATGCATTGGTTTATTACTTTCTCTCTTATCTAAACACTGCTCATGAAAATCATGGGTTGAGACTAACTAAGATCTCAAAATCTCGATAGGTACGCACGTGAGGCCACGGTTTGCCTTTCGAGATCGATCTTTTCTCACTTCGACCCGTAGCTAACCACATGATTGACAGTAGTGTTCTTAATTTCTTTTGTTTCACCTCAACTTAATTTCTTTAATTTCCCTACAGCAAGCCGCTGCAGGCCAAGAAATTCCCTAGATAGCTAGCTAATCATGTCCGTCCAACTTCTAAATCATCTAGCCAGATTCATTATTCTACAAATAGTTAAACATTTCGACAAGTAGGTCTATCTGCCGTTTATCAGTAAGCACTATATTATTACTTAGCACTATTAGATACACATGTAAAGAATATAAAGTAAATATATATTTATTAGAAATACATGAGAAACATCACACTAATCTTATATTAAAAAATACCGTTTGAAAACTAAGCCTTGCAAACTTTGCCGGAAGGAATATATCGTATTTTCTGAGACGAAAATGCCTATGATTAGCTAGCTCCACGTGCATCACGCATGCATACGTACAAACAAGCGTCCACTGTATGCCACGATTCGAGCTTGGCGGGCCCCACACGCAGAACTAATTTGGAGCCATCCGTAGTACCGTGAAAAGACCGCCACGTGGGAGCAGCGTGGACCATCGATGCACGATGTGGTGCCGTGCCCACGACACGTACAGTCAGATTTGCATGCCTACTGGCTCCTCTATAATTAAAGAAGCTACGACTTTAATTTGCACAACGGTAGCATCGTCGTCGCCGTAGCACCGAGCAAACAAACAGTCGACACCTCGCAGTGCAGCCAGCTGCTCGCACCTTGTCTTCAGAACCTGGCCGGAGTAGTCGGTAATGCAACGCATCTGCAGCAGAGCTGCTGGTGAGCAGGCTACGGCGGTGGAGGCGATGTTGGGGCGGGAGCGGGAGCTGGTGGCGCAGCTGCGCGAGCTGCTGCTGCCGTCCCCGACTCCGGCTCCGGCTCCGGCTCCGAGCGACGGTGCGTCGTGGTCGACGTCGGGGCTTTCGGCCGAGCTGCTCGACAGCATTGACGTGTGCTCCGTGAAGGCGCTGCCCGGGCCGCGCAGCGCCTGCAGCCACGCGTCGGCGATGGCCGAGGCGCCGGTGTGCGGTGGGACACGGCGGCGCCGGGGGAGTAAGAGGGCGCGTGACGAAGGGCACGACGGGATGGGCGGCGGCGGTGCGAATGCAAAGCCTCGTGGCGGTAACAAAACAAGGTGTCGATCACATCCCTCACACAGTACTCGAGAGATCCCTCTCTATCTAGGTCATCATCAAACTAGCTAGCTACTTATTATCTTTGTGTGTCAATTTATGGATCGATCTCAGGAGGAGGAACAAGCAGGAAGAAACGACTACGCTTGTAACAACGGTGCCAGATTTCGACGGGTACCAATGGAGGAAATACGGCCAGAAGCAAATTGAAGGTGCAAAGTACCCCAGGTAAATAAATATGTATTACTCTATCAGTCAACTTTTTATTTGTGCCTACCAGTACGTATGCACAATTAATTGATTGGGAGTAGTATTATACATTACATGCATATATGCTTTAACCTAGAGATTTGATAACAACAAGATTATAGAAAAAAAGAAGGAGCTGCGCTAAAAGATGGCATTTCGTTATCGCAGTACCATAATAGTCGCCCTCTGGGCCCGGCCCGTTGCTGTAGGCATTCAAATGTGTCGTGATACACGACGCTCATATATTGCATCACAGCATCACCATGCGATCTAGGACGAATAAGATGCTTACGTTGTACACATGCACGAATTAATTGCAAACTATGCAAGTTAATATATACTATTGCCATGGGCGGAACTATGTAAGGTGCCGGTACGGACAGGAACTTCTAAAAATCTGGAAAACACCAAAAGATCACTCTTTTAACGGGTTAAATTTGTTAATTGAATTATGAGGTTTTAGGTATTTGAGATTTGTAAGGCCTTACAAATATTTGTATTGTACTTTTTAGCAAAATTCTAACTGCATTATAGTTCCATTACAGACTATTTGCTTAACTGCATTTGAATTACAGGAGTTACTACAGGTGCACCAACTGCACGGACCAAGGGTGTCCCGCGAAAAGAACTGTGCAACGCAACGACGACGTCGGCATGGACGGCGGCGGTGGCCCCCCAAAGTACACGGTGGTGTACATCGCGGAGCACACCTGCAAGACGATCGAATCGGTGGCGCCGGTGATCCTCGAGACCACCGTCCGTACGAAGAAACCTACAGCTGATAATAATGCAGCAGCGCATGTACTTCTACTGGCTCCTGATGACGTCGTCGTTCCTGCCAATAGTGGCAGTACTGGCTCATCTACTACTACTACTACTACTACTGGGACAGAATCTCCGGCAATCTCATCGGATATCATATGGACTAGTGATACCAATTCGAGCGAGCAGGATTATTGTTATTCGCACGTCGACGGGTTGTTCGCCGTCGATGACTGGGACCCAACGACACCGGCAGCTGCTGCTCTGCTTCAGGAGATGGACTTCACCGGGCCGATCCGGTCGCCGGTGCACATCGCGGCGGACGGTTGGATCGATGAATTGCTCGTTAATGAGCCTATTAATACTCCCAGCAACTGCCACTTGTTTGGTTTCTAGATCTTCGTACATGCAATATATTCGGTGCTCAGTACCGTACTGTACTCATACTGTTGTTTTGGGGAAGGGGAAACACTGTTGGCATTATCAGCCTTAGTGAAAAACCTATCTTCCCTGCTAATTACTTAAGCATAATCTTTCTATACGGCTGGACGGATCGAGCTTGAGCCAAAACTTAATTAGAGAATGGCAATATATATCAAGTTTGGGCAGTGCTTGTATGTTTTCTTTATAATACAAGTAATAGAAATTTTGATGCAAGTAAGTGGATATCATTATCTACCTTTCATTCATAATTTAATCGTCATGCAATTTAAAAAAAAAGAGACGTAGAAGCACCTTTTATCAAGTTTGAAAATCTTAAATAGTGGCCAACTAGTTACTGACACTCTTGTTTAAAATACAAGAGGTGTTTTTATGTCTTTTCTTTTTACAGTTATATAAATATTTAAGTAGGAATAAATAATAGATTTCTCACTCTTTTGTTTGCTTCAAAATTTGTAAAACTTATATTAGAACGAAAAACATTAGAGCATTGTTGTTAAAATATAAGTTGAGCTACAAACAACTTAATTATGTATGGTACATGTAACAACTTAACGGGCCCTTAATGAATACGATGGGCCGACACATGCATGCTAATTAAATAATTAGGCTGGGCTGAGACTGCTGATCAAAGTTCTGAAAGTGTCTCTTAATTAAGTTGATCAGAGCCCACCTAATGATAGATCAACGAAATTAACAGCAGCTAGCTCGATAGATCTGACAATGCATGCACGTACGCACGAGTTGAACGATTTTGTCGATGACATCACCACGGTGACATCACTCTGTTGTCGTGGGCATGCAGTCAATTTTTCATTGCTGAGCTACGAGCCGACGACGACCACTTGTTTTGGTGATAGTGATCGATGGACCAAACTTTAGTACCCGGAATTAAAGGCACTTATCTTGGCATATGTATCTGCGTCAATTTCATCAATCCACTGGCTACTTTTTTTTTGTACTGTGTATGTATGTATGTATGTATGTATGTATGTATGTCATTGTTACCCAGAATGTGGTGGTGATCAGGATATAGAACTGTCTGACCGCGGAAAAACACATTCGAAGTTCTCTGTGTATTTCGTACTAGTCTAGAAAAAGCTAGTACACACAGCAAAGATGATAACATATCATATCCAACGCACTTTATTAATAATCAGATTTTACAATAAATATGGCACGCATGACAAATAAAAGATTACAACGGAAGCAAAATAAAACCAGTAGTAGAACCCAATAGATTCGCCACAGGCAATCAATTGGGGTAGCGGCCTAGTTATCTTGGTCTTCACCATCGTAGAGATACTCCTCTAAAAAAATAGAGTAAGCAAGGGTGAGTACAAAAATACTCCGCAAATTACACAGGAGAATGCAGTATTAATGATGGATCATAAAGGAAGGTATAATTAATATGGTTATTTTGAGCATAAAGCAATATTTCAAAAACAATAAATAATTTTTAAAGCATTATTGATATAGTAAAAACTGAGTTTTAATTTGATTTTCAGCACGGGCTTCAACCCGGAGTTTCATCCCAAATTTCCTCATGTGGACTACTCTCTCCACTGATAAACTACTTTTCTGAAACCATTTTGAAACACCAAAATCTAATCTGTGAAAGACTTGCTCGGCATGCCCATGACCGCGGGCGCGGCTAATTGATTAGTTTTAACTCTGCAGAGGTTGTACAACTTTACCTACAAGACATGATTATCTCCTTTTACCCAAATGCACACTTCCTTTGGTGTGTTGGCAGAGAAAAATAATGACAAGGCCCCTATTAAGTTTTATTTCATGTAGCTACACCCGCTAAGGTTTCACTACTGGTAGGGTTAAACCCGCCCAGTCCAGAAGTCTCCTCTTGCGCCATGTAGCAGACTAACCATCCCCACATTCGTACTGAATGGTATAACTAACATGGAATGTCGCAAAATGGACAGCCAAGTCTGTCTCATATTAGATTTATAGAAGTACGGTTGCGCTTTACATTCAATAGCTCACAGACTGATCCGCAATTGACTAGGCCAGCTTTTCAACAAACTCAAAAACCGCCAATCAACCATTCTCGCCCAGTCTAAATCCATTTATATATACACACATTTTTATTTTATTTCAACAGATCTTTATTTGGCATTAAATTCCCAAAAATTCAGTTTTTGTTCTAAGCAAATCTAAGCATCTCTAAATATTTTAATTATCATCATATATTGAGATTATATTCTTAGGGTTACAATGGTATAATGGAATTGAATTTCAAATGCGAGTCATAGTCAGAACTGGATATATCTAATCAATTTTAAATTAGGATTAAACTATTTTTAATACAAATTAAGCATGCAATTACATTTAAATAAACAAAATATGCTTTAAAAACTGGGATCAAATATGGTCAAGGTGTGCAACTCCTGGTTCGAAGGGTAGGTGATCAAGATCGTCGATAGCGAACCTTCCGTCTCTCCGAAAACTATACGTGAAGAACATCCAATTTTCAAATAAAATCCAAATAAATTCAAATAAAATACAAAACTAGTGCAAACAGATAGAGTATAATTTTATACGAAATTAGGAAGAAAAAATGAGGTCAATCGGACTTACGATGAAGGAGATCGGACATTTTGAATCCAAAGATTGACCACTCGCCAGGCTTGGAGAAGAAATGGTTGCCGACAGTACCACGGTGAGAATTTTCAAAATCTGATTTTATCCAAGGTAGACGACGCCAAAATAAAGCTCCAGTAAAAAATTAAGGCCAAATGGATGTCTGGAGTGGTCGGGAGAGCTTGCCGAAAGTTCATCGGAGTTCGGAAAGAACGGCTTGCGTAGGGAGATCCGGTGGGTGGATTGGGCCAAATCAAAGCTGAAGATGTAAAGGATGAGAGGAGAAATCTGGGGTTAAATTTATAGGGCAATCAGACTAGCGGATCGTCAGAAAACGTTCATTGGAGTTATGGCCGGAATAGTAACCGAGTTCGCCGGAGTAAATGAGGGAAACGGTGGAAATTAAATGCGGGTTTGGTCCGTTCGGTTACTGTAGCTGACAGGTGGGCCGAAGTTAGTGGATCGGGTCAGATGAACAGTCTTTTATTTATTTTAATTCCGAAAACAATTATTTTACTACTAAAAATCACTATTAAATCCGAAAATTAGCAAATAAATTATATTAATTATGGGAATTTGTAGAGATACCGGTTACATCAATGAAAGCACGCATAAATTTTTTTAAATAATAAAATATTATTCTTTATGACACATTAACTTTTTTTATTGCTAAAAATTAAATAGGCACAGAAAAATAGTAACAAGGTTCTAGCTAAAAATTCTGGAAAAATTCTCAAAAATACTTTGGAATATTTTTAACTCAATAAAATTATTTTATGAATTTTTATGCTTTTAAGTTTTCTGCAGAAATTTATTTTGTAAAACTGAAATGACAAAAAGGCTTTCTAAAATCCATAAAAATCAGAAAAATTACAAGAAAATTCTAATTAATAATTAAACTAAGAAAATGAAAAATTTTAGGGTGTGACAAGAACCAGGTTAAGTTGTAAACTAGCTAGTGGCGAATTCTTTCTTTATTCGTTCCCTTTTGAGTTTTGACAAAACTGGCTTGTCTAAATTAATTAATCTCCGGCACACGGCAGGAAAAGTTTGAAAGTCTCATCTACTCGTGCCCTCAAGCTCATGACTAATGCCGTGCTGTGTGGCCGTGCGCTCACACTATGAAATGGACGTCTCTGTTTCTTTAAGCTTCCTATACATCGATCCAACGACGATCGATCAGTCGTTAGACTCCAGTATGAGTACTGTATCACGCGAGGCGCAGGTTCTACTCTAGTAGTATATGTAACCAGCAAGTGCGAGCGAGCACCATGATCCCTAGCCCTAGAAAAAATTAAGCCAAACCTACACTGATCAGTAACTCACACCCCCAATATTCATCACATCGACCCAAGCCAAACTACCTGCTGAGACAATCGATCGATTTGCTGTATATCTAAGAGAAAATTCAGCAATCAGAAAGCACCCTTGCTAGCTAATCATATACTCCAGTACTATATGGATAGTCGTAACAACAGCATCACGCTGGGCTGCGACGTCCATGGCTCCGAGATGGAGGCGATGATGACGCGGCAGCAGGAGCTTGTGACCCAGCTCCGAGCGCTCATCCTTCCGCTGCTTCACGACGTCGACGATAGGTCGGCGGACCTTGCCGTCCAGCTCTTCGACGACGTGATTGGCTGCAGCACCACCGTGCTATCAAGGCTCCAGGGGAGCGACAGTACCACCGCAGGTAGACTGGTCGAGCTCGTCGACGATAAGTCGTTGGTGAGGAAAATCAGTACTTCTACCGGTGAGAGATCGGAGGAGGAACAAGCAAAGCCTAATAGCATTGCTCAAAAGAGAAGGTGTGTGTCTATATTTATATATGATGCATGCATCATTCATATTCTCCCCCTTTTAATCTACGTCATAAGTAGATAGCATATGCATGCAATTTTACCATATAATGCATGGTTGAATTTGCCAATATTAAGATATTGATATTCTAGCTAGATATCATGGATCTGTATGTCAGCCCCAGCCATATATAGGGGGAATTAATTTGTAAACTAGGTTAATTTTAATCTCATGCATGTTCATCAAGTCAATGATCTGGGAAATTACAATTGGTGAATTAATTGATTGTCTGTTCATTAATTTGTACAACTCGAGACCAACATCCTTGAATTAATTTATTTTGGTTTATTCCACACATATGTAGGAGGAACGGCGACAAACGACCAAGGTCCCTTGCAACACATGTTCCACATTACGATGGTCATCAGTGGAGAAAATATGGACAGAAGAACATCAACGGAAGGCAATATCCATTATCCAAGGTAACAAGCAACAATCTAGTTAAGCTGATCTATAAATCTTCTGTAAATTAATTGTTATGTTTATATAACAGATTAGTGAACATATATGCTTGTACATTAAGCAGGAGCTACTACAGATGCACCTATAGAGAACGGAACTGCTTAGCAACCAAGACAATTCAGCAGCAGGATCAAAACGACAATAGTACTACTAATCCCACAGCTGGTGAGGAAAATGCAAAGTACACTGTCGTGTACTACGGTCATCACACATGCAAGGGCGACATCATTAGCAATAGCGGGAACAACAATATGGATCTGCCTCATCAGCTTGTCAATATGGATCATCATAGTGGCCAGATGGCGCGAACAACAACAGAAGTTGAAGAATTTGATGCAGAATTGGACGTGCCAGCTCTGCTAGAGGTGTTTGACAAATCTCTGTTGAGCTGGGATGATCAGTGGAACATCATGTGCTAGTTAATTAGCAGCAATAACATTAGTATACTTTATGCATATATGTGATAGAGAGTGCATCGGAAAAACAAACAAGGGAATCTATATATGAGGGAGAAGCGGCCTTAATTTTCTTGATTCTATACTCCTATATTACAGTACATGCTATGTATTCCCTTTTTTTCACTTAATATATACTAAGCTGATATTATTACCACACATAAAATTAAATCTAAAGCACGCGCGCCCACACACATAAAATGAAGCTATAAACGCCTTTCACGTACGTGCACATCTCTATATTCCGGTTAATTACAGATCCATGCATGCTAAGCTTGATTAATATGTGTAGCTATGGAGGAATTGATTGGACCCATCATATGTATGACCTTATTGTTGACTCCAATATCTACATGCGTGCATGTTTCCTACTAATTCTCCTGAGTACCTAGCTCATTAATTTGATTACTCTGTTTGAATGGTTTATCTGCGCGCGCTACAACTAGCAAAGAATTAATAACTGTACTTCCGCCGTACTACCTTCTCTCCCCCCACGACTAGCCGCCTCAACAACCAACTTGCCACTTGACCTAGCTAGTACTCACCTCCTGTTGAAGTATATTGGTATATATTATCCACATTTACCTATTAGTTTTAAGCCTTTGGATGAACTAGTTGTTGTGCATGAAGCTTAATATGATATTAGAGCCAAAATATCATAAATTGAAGACCTAACTGATGCAATATATTAAGAAAAAATAATTGCGGCTTACACATTGAGTCTATGTCTTAGCCCTTCGAGACCTTAGAGCTAGGTAAGGAGTGTTGAAGTATATTGGTCACGTTTTCTCATCAACTTAATCTTTTAGATAGATGCACGTACTGTTTGATATGTGCTACTCAATACTTACGAACCCATGCATCCACGGTCAAACTTGTGGCCCAACTCTGTAGCCAGGGCACTGGTGATTGGTGAACATAAACCTAACTACTAGTGTCGTCTGCCTGGGCTATTGACCAAGAAATTAAAATGGACGTCGGCTGTCCAATGAAGCTTCAAACATGGGTCAACCGTGTCGGGTTCAGATTGTCTATCATATGTTTGGGGGACTTATGCAGCTAGCCCCATACATAGAAGCTATTTGTTTTCTTCTCAGCTGGTAAAATATTTCTTGATTTTCTCGACAAGTGGTTCGCATTCTAGTAACTAATCACTAAATGTGTCTTTTCTTAATTACAATTTGTTGTGAGTCTGACTGGCTAGTAACTTTGAACGCTGTCCTCCTTCCGCGTTACCTTGTGCTCACACCATGAAATCGACACTAGATTTCCCAGCTCTAATCTTAGATTTTAGTATAGTAGCAGTACATACGGGACTCAAATCCTCAGTCCACACTCCACAGAGTTGACAAATATAGATGCCAGCATCAAAGCGATCAAGAGTTGCTCGTGACGAAGCTCCGAGAGCTCGTCCTGACGCTGCTTTGAGACGATGATCCGTCCACTGAGCTAGTCGTCCATTTGTTTGAAGATGCGACCGTTTGCAACATGAGCGTGATATCAAATCTCCAGCTGGATATGGAGTTGGCATAGAACACTAAAACCAAAATAAAAATGTTGACAAACACAACTAATACGCTTATTAGCTCTTTACTTTCTTGTTTACAAGACTCAGAACTACCTAAAATTTATACCAATAACTTACAGACAGCTATAAGAATCTGAATATGATTCAACAAACTGAATCAGAAAATGACTCTTTTCCTTATCCTAATCGGACAGGGCGCTATATTAGTCCAAACAATCGCTCTCTTAATCTAGACTTGATTGCGCGAGATCTGTGACGCCCAACATATCATACATTTTTTTAAAAATTTGACTCAAGCAAGTGCCTTTCTGAGAATCGATCCTCTGTGCACATGTGCTTGATAATAATCAATCCCTTCTCCACACATTCTCTGATAAAGTGACACCGGGTTCCAATGTGTTTTCTTCTAATGAAACACCGGATTTTTCATTAAAGTGATGGATGATTTGTTGACAACTTACAAGATGACTGGATTTAGGACCTTTTCCATTATCTCACTTAGCACACTTCGCAATCATATGCCTTGACATGCTACTGCTGTAGCAGCCAAGATTCACCTTCACATGATGACAGAGCGACACGTTTATGTTTCTTAGATGCCCAAGTGACTATATTCCTATTGAAGTAGAACGCCATGCCGCTTGTGCTTTTTCTGTCATCTGCATCATCTGCCAAGTTGTTATCGCTATAGCCTTCAATATTACAGATCCATGCATGCTAAGCTTGATTAATATGTGTACTTATGGATGAAAATATTGGACCCATCATATGTATGACCTTATGTTGACTACAATATCTCATGCATGCACTACTACAAAAAGACATATATAAGATGTCACGTTACAGATGGTTTTCAAAAACCGTTTATGTCAAGCTAATCAGAGACGGTTTTTCTAGCTCGACCGTCAAAGTTAGAGTATATGCTTGTCGGCGTATTCCACCAGACAGGCCCGAGTCTCTGAGACGTGTTTGGTTCGATGGGAGGCGTCTTCATGGTAGCAAACCCTAGCGAGTGAAAACTCTAATGACTCCTGCACGAAAGACTCCGGAGCCTATAAACTAAGATGACACACAGATTTTTACCCAAGTTCAGGCCTCCTCAACCCCGGGTAATAGCCTTACGTCCTGCTAGATTTTTTATAGAGTGTTTGAAGCTAGCACAGAGTTCTCAAGTTACAAGTTCTTCCTTAGACTCTACTGCTGAACTCTTGATCCTTCGACCCCCCTTCC
Source organism: Guadua angustifolia (assembly GCA_036346375.1). Taxonomy (NCBI): domain Eukaryota; kingdom Viridiplantae; phylum Streptophyta; class Magnoliopsida; order Poales; family Poaceae; genus Guadua; species Guadua angustifolia. Next base: position 9,176,278 of record CM070521.1, on the reverse strand, counting down.
CCATGCACCAAAGGGCCCTTATATAGCCCAGGCTAACGGGGGTAGGTAAAAGGGGGGTCATCATGCTGATCTTTATACATTTATTACTTTTTCCGTCTTTGTCCGTTCCTCGGCCTCATTAAATGCCGACGCATGGCTTCCGTCCGTCCGCCGGGGATGTGACCTCTTTGCGACGGGTAGGTGAGAAGCGTCGGAGGAATGGGCTTATGCGAAATCCTCGCGATCAAGGGACTCGACACAAGAAAGCTGCCGTCGGCATAATACGATAGGGAAGGAGACTTGGTGGCGGCCACCTCGCCCGCGTTTTTGCCTTGCGGCGGGTGGCGGCGTCTCGCCCGCTGCCGCCAAACGCCACGTAGGCCGACACTGCCGGCGGGCGTGCTTCGCCTACCCTTTGCCAAAGCCGCCACGTGGGCGGGCGCCGGCGGCGGCGTCTCGCCCGCCTACTCGCCCGAACGCCACGTGGGCGACACTGGCCGGTGGGCGTGCTCGCCAACCCGCTGCCAGCCGCCACGTGGAAGGGCGGCGAAGCGGCGAGGCGTCTCGCCACTGCCGCCCGACGCCACGTGGGCCGCTTTTGTGCGATGAAGAGGGTACCCTGACGCAAAATACGCCGACAATGCTAAGAACCATATATGATATGCTAATATCATATATATGGTACAAACCGTATGTCAAGTATCACAAACGATTTGAACCACCAACCATCTGTGATATTAGCTTATCGCAGATGGCACTACTGCAGGAATGTACATCACAATCGGTTCTTTTTTATTATCACAATCAGTTTTGGTGACGATACAAATTCATTTGATAGTGATGAGGAAGAGCTATCACAGTTGATTTTAATAAATGGTCATCACAATCGGTTCTATGTTTGAACCAATTGTAATGATGAGGTACATCACAATCGGTTCTACCGTTGAAATTGATGTAGTACAAAACTGTCCAACCATTTAGACATTCATAGTAGTAATGTAAAAAAACTGTTAAGCACCCAAGAGTCATGCGTTTCGACTGCAGTACTGACGGTAATAAGGAAGAGTTATCCATTATTAAAATCTCTAATTTGGAGGACATGTACTATATATAATGTGAGGTACTCAAGTCGATCAAGGCGCGTATTTGTGTTGACCAAAAGATCAATCGATTCAGAGGAAACCTATTCCTGCCTGGGCCATTGACCAAAAAATTAAAATGGACGTCAGCTGTCCAATGAAGCTTCAAACATGGGTCAACCGTGTCGGGTTCAGATTGTCTATCATATGTTTGGGGGACTTATGCAGCTAGCCCCATACGTAGAAGGTATTTGTTTTCTTCTCAGCTGGTAAAATAATTATTGATTTTCTCGACAAGTGGAATTCGCATTCTAGTAACTAATCACTAAATGTGTCTTTTCTTAATTACAGTTTGTTGTGAGTCTGACTGGCTAGTAACTTTGAACGCTGACCCCCTCCTGTCCTCCTTCCGTGTTACCTTGTGCTCACACCATGATATCGACGCTAGATTTCCCAGCTCTATTCTTAGATTTTAGTATAGTAGCGGTACGTACGGGACTCAAACCTTCAGTCCACAGAGTTGACAATATGGATGCCTGCATCAAAGCGATCAAGAGTTGCTCGGGACAAAGCTCCGAGCGCTCGTCCTAACTAGGGATGGTAATTCTGCCCATTTACCTATGTGTCCGTAGGTAAATACCTAAACAGAAGCGGGTATGGTTTTTTTTTTTTACCCACAGGTATAGAAATTGGACTAATTCTTTGCCTACCGGATAAACATGTACGGGTATGGGTAAGCTATATCCGTACCTGTTTACCCGTGAAATACATTGACACGTGGGACCTGCGTTAGAAAACCCTAGATCTGCCGAGAGCTGATTCCATATCTCCCGATCGGCCGAGAGACCCAAACCATGCATTCTCCCAGCGAGGTAGCGACCCAGCCGAGCAGTAGTCTCCTCGTCCCCCAAATCTCCCAGCGACCCAGGCCAGCCGCACTCTCCTCGTCCCCCAAATCTCCAGATCGAGCTTCCTCTTCGCCGGCTGGCCACCCTACATCCAGGTCCTCCCCCATCACCTCGCTACCGCCGGCCGCCCTGCATCCCTACCCCGCCTCTGGAGTCCAGTAGCCCTCCCTAGTCCCTACCCCGAGCTGCCTCCTACCGTAAGAAGATGTAGAAGATGCAGGCACGCAACTGGAGCACATCCTCCTGTGGCAGGACCTCAACCACGACGACCTCGCCTACACGCTCCCGAGCGAGCTCAGCCTCCTCTCAGACCTTGCCCTCCTCCACCTCAACTCCAACTGCTTCGCTGGCATGCTCCCAAACTCGCTCCCCTCGCTGTATCTCCTCCACGAGCTCGATGTCAGCAACGACCGCCTTTCCGGCAACTTCCTGCAGCACATCCTCTGCTCGACGTCATCCACTTTTCGTTTTTTAGCTGCTTGATCTGAAGGTGAGGAATTTTTAGTCCATTTTAATTTTTGAACTTGAGTATGTTTGTGCCAATGTTTATTGCTGTTGTGCTTATCCTTATAAAACTAGTGTTGAACTGGATCAACGTCTTGAGTTAAAAATATATGCTGACTTGTGTTGAACTGTGTTCTTGATTAGTTCACTATTCTGACAAGAAAAATGTGTAAAGTTCACTGAAATTCACATCTTTCTTTTTTCACTAAGGATCTGTTAAGAAATAAGAATAGTAGAATACATAGTATGCACTTTGATGAAGATAAGAATAGAATACCTCATTTGTTCAGTGCGCCGATGAATTGGATTGACCTTCTGTTCCTATCTGGTTTCACAATTCTGTGCTTCCGGTACTAAACTGTCTACTGAAACGTTTAGAACGTTTTTAAAATGTCTACTGAAGCAAAAGGTTTAGCACGTTTTTAAAATGGCCATTAACGACTTACACTCTTACAGTGTACGCTTTTACATCAATCTGCATAAGTTCTAACATCGGCTAAGCTTTCTGTTAAAACAAAGGAACATTTGAGCAGTTGTTTGAATGAATGCTATCATATCGAGCGGAACTTGCTGGCTATCATTCAATTCGTACAACATCATCACACTTTGTAATTGTCAGAGTGCTAAGACTGAATGCTAGTGTGCTACAACATCATCACACTTTGTAATTATTAGAACTTTCTGTTGCATATGTTGATTACCAACTGCAATGTACATGTTTTTTCTTTCTATTTTACGAGTTCATATAATTTGACGGGTAAACAGGTATACCTACGAACGACGGGTACACGCGATCAGCAGGTGTTGAGTGTTCCCGCTGGTATGCCCTGGTTCTGGGCGCCGACCAGCAGACGACGAGGAGGCGGCGCGGCGGCGGCGCCCGGATAATCAAGCAGACGACGCCACGGCGGGTTCTCGGCAATGCTTGGGAATTAGGTTTGTTGGCAACTAAACGTGCCTTTTCTGCATGGCTTTCTCTTTATTTATAGTCTGCTGGAATAACAAAAGGAGATGGACTCCTACCTAAATACGATAATGTAATTAAGGATTATCTTGACTTGGCCTTATTTAGCCCAAGGATCCGCCACAGCGACCTTTTCTCCCTTTTCTATAATAAACCCTATCAAGGCCCACAACAAGATCCCTCGACTACCGGCTTGTCCTCAAGTGAAATCTGAATAAGAATCTTGGGAGAACAATGGCGTCTGTCCATGTCGCATCATCTTGATTCACCCGATCCCAAAGGAGCGAGGAATTGACGATTTCCTTCATAAATCTTTGGTCGAGAAGGCGATTGAGGTGGGTGCAGCTTGATCAACTGTAGGAGAGACATCCATTGGTAATGGTGGGATAGAAGGTGGTGGAGTACCCTTGAATGCCTTGAGGAGGGAGACATGGAAGACGTCGTGGATGCGGGACGTTGCTGGAAGTGTCAAGCGATAAGCCACCTTGCCAACCCGAGCTGCCACCTGAAATGGTCCGAAGAACCTGGGAGACAATTTTGTCTGGACTGAGGGCCGCATTGAAATCTGGCGATGATGCTGGAGTCGAAGCCACACCCAATCGCCAATAGTAAATTCCACCTCACGATGACGATGATCATAGTATTGCTTCATCCTATTCTGGGCATGGAGGAGGTGCCGACGAGCCTGCTCCAGGAGAGCATCCCGCTCAATGAGCTGGCAATCAACCTTGTCAATAACTGATGCTCCTTGTGTATCTGAGTAAGCTAGAAATTTGGCCGCCATAAACCAACTCAAAAGGTGTCATCCGTAGAGCAGAATGGAAAGAAGTGTTATAACAGAACTCTGCCCAAGGAAGCCAGCGAACCCAAGTAGACGGGTTATCTGCTGCGAGACAACGAAGGTACATCTCCACGGTGCGATTGACCACTTTTGTTTGTCCGTCAGTTTGCGGATGGTAGGCCGATGAAGTGAGGTGTGTACCATACCGTTTAAAAAGGTCTTGCCAAAAGGCGTTGATGAAAATAGGATCACGGTCCGAAACAATGGACTCTGGAATGCCATGCAATCGGACCACCTGGTCGAAAAAAAAGTTGGCGACCATGGGAGCCGCGGATGGACGCTGTAAGGCAAGAAAATGTGCGTACTTGGAAAGGCGATCGACCACCACTAAGACCGCAGACATCTTTTGTGATTTTGGGAGGCCCACAATAAAGTCCATCGAAACATCCGCCCAAATTTGTTGTGGAATTGGCAAAGGTTGAAGCAGACCGGCCGGCGAGAGGGAACTGGCTTTGTTCTGCTAACAAATAGAGCAATTGGCGACATATGCTTCCACTGTCTGACGTTGACCCTCCCAAAAGAAGAAACTTCGGAGGCGATGTAAGGTCTTATGGACGCCCTCGTGGGTGAGGTCATGGAATCCGCCACAATCGATCCGGAGGGTGATGTTCTTAGGAATGAACAACTTTGCAGACCGAAGAAAGTCCATCGCGAACCTGCCATCGGGGTGAGGGGATGGCTGCTTCTACTGCTGATCGACTGGAGCCACTGGGAGGCTCGGTTGGAGAAATCTTGGTGTCGATTGGGGCCGCAGATGCTGCGGGACCTAGAAACAACGTTCTTTGGATCTCCGGATCGTAGCGTAAATTGCATGCCAACGGTGAGACAATGAGTCGGCCGACCAGGAAATAGCCGCGCAGACCGGAGTAGGATCAAAAGCACGTGACAACGCATCAGCTGCACCATTTGTTTTGCCTGGTTTGTATTCAACCGAAAAGTCACACCCCATGAGCTTACTAAGCCAGTGTTGCTGTGGCGGAGTAACCAAGGCTTGTTCCAGGAGGAATTTGAGACCCGGTGTTCTTTGTGGCGAGTAACCAAGGCTTGTTCGGGAGGAATTTGAGACTGGCATGATCGGCCACGCACGACAAAAAGGCGACCCCATAAATATGGTCTCGGTGACGGATTGCCTTGGATGGACCTATAAGTTCCCTTTCATATGCGGCGGCTTGCGGTGGCCTTCGGCCAATCTTTGGTCATGTCACGCAATGGGATGTCCCTCCTGCTAAAGCACGGCGCCCACCCCATAACCAGAAGCATCACATTCAACTACAAACGGAATATCAAAGTCTGGTAGGCAAAGAACAGGAGCTGATTGGAGGGCGTCCTTTAAACGTTGGAAAGCCCTCTCTGCTTCCGGAGTCCAATGGAACCCTTGTCGACGAAGCAAAACGGTCGAGGTCCAAAGAATGGTGGCATATTGGTGGATAAGCCGAGCGGTAATGTAACCTAAGACCCAAGAAGCTGCTGCAGAGGCGAGACCGATTCTTGCGCCCAATCGGGCTATTGCTTGAAGTTTGTGGGGGTCGGCAGCTACCCCCTTTGCTGAGATAATATGCCCAAGATAGAGGACCTCTCTTCTGGCAAAAGAACACTTGGACTGCTTGAGTGAGAGCCTGTGGACACGCAATCTCTCTAATACCCGCTACAAATGGTCAAGGTGATCTTCCAACGATGCACTGTAAATCAAAATGTCATCGAAAAACACAAGAACAAATTTGCGGAGGAATTCACCCAAGATGGTATTCATCAGAGCTTGAAAAGTAGATGGCGCATTGCACAGACCAAAAGCCATGACCAAAAACTCATAATGGCCTTGATGAGTACGGAATGCGGTCTTCGGAATGTCCTCCTCATACATCCGAATCTGATGATATCCAGAGCGTAAGTCCAATTTGGAGAAAAAGTTTGCACCATGTAACTCATCAAAGAGCTCTTCAGCAATCGGAATCGAAAATTTGTCCTTGATTGTTTAAGCGTTGAGCTCCCGGTAATCAACACAAAAGCGCCAAGAGCCATCTGCCTTTTTCACCAATAAGACGGTGAAGAGAAAGGAGATCGACTTGGCCTGATAATGCCCTGGGCCAACATCTCCGCGCACTACTTCTCTATTTCATCCTTCTGCCGAAATGGGTATCTGTAGGGCCGAACAACCACTGGATTGGTACCCTCCTGAAGACAAATCCGATGGTCGCAAGATCGGAGAGGAGGAAGACCTTGGGGCTCCTGAAAAACATCTTGGAAGGAAGTCAGGAGATCATTCAACTGTGCCTCCTGGTCCGCCTGAAGAAAGAAACTGCTAGCACCCTTCTCTCTTAAGATGCCCTTAATTGTGACCGTTTTGTTGCCATCTTCAAAAGACAAACACCGGGAGTCGAAGTTCCATTGGATATCACCCAAGGTTCGGAGCCATTGAACACCCAGAATGACATCGAAGCCTTGTAATGGGATTACGGGAAGCACCTTGGCGCATTGTTGGCCAATGCAAAACCGACCAAATGCAATCTTGCCCAAGCAGGCAATTGCTCCCCGTTAGCTACCAAGACTGCTGTTCTCCCTGTTCGATGGTGCATGGATGACATTGGCGGCATAACGCTAAGAAAATTGTGAGTCTTGCCACTATCCACCGGCCGAGAGGCGACAACCTACATCTCCAATTCAACTTTGCATGGTCTTTGCACACCGAGGTCCTTTCAAATCCATGGCGGAAGAGAAGGGTCCTCTGTTTCGAAAACCTCCTCGGTGCTTCTTCATCCTCCTCGACCGCCTCCAAATAAAGCAGCGCTTGCGTGGTGACCACGAGTATAAACCTCATCGCGATTATAGCATAGCCCTTTGCACGGCGTTACGCCATTGATCGAGACTCAAGCGGGCCGATAGAAATGGCCGGTCACCGACGACTTGCTTCTCCAAACAGGGAGACGGCGAGAGCAACGCTGCCATCTCTGGACCCGGCCCGGCGATTGTGGTCTTATTGGTGTGGTTGGGGCGAGACAGACGTCTTTACGCGTCGTACCACCCCGAGCGGGCCAAAAGTCGCCATCGCCACGGCCAAGAAAAGCGGCGGTGCCTACCAGTGAGATGACCCTCTGCGCCTTGGCGATCCGCATCCTCCTCCGTTAAACTTCTGGCGAGCCCATGGCTTCCGCCAAATCACGGGGCCGGTCACGACGGACGTCAGCCGCCAAGGTGACGGACAGACCCGCTGTATAGGTCTCAATCTGGTCGGCCCTCCCCATGCGCGGGACACGAGCCAACAGGCGCTGGAAGTCCCTGCTGTAATCATCCACGCGACGCTCCCCTTGCTTCAAGTTCACCAAGTCGCCCAAAGGACCTGTGCTGGCTTGGCGAGTGAATCTGAGCAAGAAGGTGTGGTAAAATTCCTCCCAGGAGATGGGGCCTCCTTCTTGTTCCCAATTATCCAAAACTTCCTGGGCTTCGCTACGCAGATGCAAACCGGCCATCTCGACGTATTCATGGGACGGCACGTTGTGTATACGGGCGAACCGTTCACATTGGCGTAGCCACAACAGCGGATCGTCTGTCCCATCATACACCCAACTCGTCTGAAGGGCCACGCGAACCCAGCGCTCCTTTGGTTCGCGGCGAATACCGATTCGCTTGCATGGGGCCAATCGCGACCCAGATGGCGAGGCGGGCAAAGCCCTGGACGCCCTGCGACCATCCTTGGCGCGTCACTTGCCCCCGTCTCCTCCTGGTACTCCACCGCCATCATTTGCCCGTCGGTCTGAGGACCTCACTTGACGTGCTTGCGCCCATCATGGACTGCTGGATCTTCTCGACAGCGATTTCCACCGTTGTCAACCTCTCCTCGGGGGAAGCCATTACCGGAGAATCGCCTGAATCTGATACCAATTGTTGAGTGTTCCCGCTGGTATGCCCTGGTTCCTGGACGCTGACCAGCACGGGACGAGGGAGGCGGCGCCGGGCGACGGCCGCGCCCGGATAACTGGCGGTACAACGCCACCGGCCGATTCTCGACGGCAGCGCCTGGGAATTAGGTTTGTTGGCAACTAAATGTGCCTTTTCTGCATGGCTTTCTCTTTATTTATAGTCTGTTGGAATAACAAAAGGAGACGGACTCCTACCTAAATACGATAATGTAATTAAGGATTATACTAACTTGGCCTTATTTAGCCCAATGATCCGGCCACAGGCGGCCTTTTCTCCCCTTTTCTATAATAAACCCTATCAAGGCCCACAACAGCAGGTATAGGGGATGTTCGTCGCCCGCAAAGCTTCGCGGGTATACCTACGGGGGAATATGGGGTCGCGGGTACAGGTATGGGTGAGGATTACCTATGCCCGTTGTGCTCGATTGCCATCCCTAGTCCTGACACTGCTTTGAGATGATGATCCGTTCACTGAGCTAGTCGTCCATCTGTTTGAAGATGTGATCGTTTGCAACATGAGCGTGATATCAAATCTCCAGCTGGATGGAGTTGGCATAGAACGCTAAGACCAAAATAAAAACGTTGAAGAAGCACAAACACAACTAATACGCTTATTAGCTCTTTACTTTCTTGTTTACAAAACTCGGGACTACCTAGATCCTTGACGCCCAACATATCATACATTTTTTTAAACTTGACTCGAGCAAGTGCCTTTCTGACAATATCCGCATGCTATTCGATCCTCTGTGCACATGTGATTGACAATAATCAATCCCTTCTCCACGCATTCTTTGATAAAGTGAAACCGGGTTCCAATGTGTTTTCTTCTCCTATGAAACACCGGATTTTTCATTAAAGCGATGAATGATTTGTTGACAACTTACAAGATGATTGGATTTAGGGCCTTTTCCATTATCTCACTTAGCACACTTCAAAATCATATGCCTTGACATGCTGCTGCCGTAGCAGCCATGATTCAGCTTCACATGATGATAGAGCGACACTTTTAGGCTCTGTGTCTGGTGATGCCTCTTTACACTGTATGGGTTGTAAGCTTGGCAAACAGCTACAACTTCCCTACCATTCCTGATGTCATCCGATCAGTTTGCAGAGCATATTAAGGTTAGTTATTTCATATTCATTCTCCTGTACTGATCTTTTTAGTATCATCCATAACTTCACTACTTCGTATGCCTGTCATTTGTGTTAGACATTCGTGGAGGATGAAGAGTTGATGAACAACGAAATCCCAGAATTCATACTGATGTTTATGCTCTTCAGTAGTGGTGTGATGCCTGGTTCGCGCAGAAGCCATAGAAGAGAATCTGACTGGAGGGGTAGAGGTCTACCGATCACTGCTGCAGTAGGAAGTTCAAGAGGACGTTCAACCACCACAGAAGCAGAAAATTCAAGAGGACGTTCAAGCATTATCAGAAATAGCCATTCAAGTAGTACTACAACTGGCCGTTCCAGGAACTATGGCGATGACGATGGCGATTTCGTGTCACCTCCAACTTGACGTTCAAGCACTATCAGACCTGGCCGTTCAAGCAGTACTACAATAGGCCATCCCAGAAATAACGGCGATGACGATGATGATGACGATTTCGTGTCACCTCCACCTCGACGTTCAAGCACTACCACAACTGGCCATTCAAGCACTATCAGAACTGACTGTTCAAGCACTACTACAATAGGCCGTTCCAGGAACTATGGCGATGACGATGATGACGACGATTTCGTGTCACCTCCACCTCGATGTTCAAGCATTACCAGAACTGAAGGACGGGTATCTCCTAACCTTATAAATGACAATGATTTTATGCCACCTAGGCCATAGAATGTATGGTTCTATGACATCCAATTGATCGTTCGAATTCCCTATACCGAGATCCATGGCCATAGAATGTATGATTCTGTGACATGTATCTGTATTATATTCTAGTTTTATGAATTCTTTCTGTATTTTTGGTGTTGTTCATATGCTATACTATTGTAGTTGTTATACTTATTGCACTTTGTAATATAAATGTTTCATTCAATGTTTTACTATGATTTGTTGTGAAGTTTGTCGTACACCGAAAGTGAATGAGGAACAATGAAATTTGAATTTTTTGTCAACCAATAGATACTGAATAATAATTTTGTAAAATACTACATGAATTATCGCTGGCAAATATGAATTTATCTTGTTTTATTGAACCCTAGTTTGAATTCTAAAATTCTAGCTACTGTTGAAATAACACTGACTTCCAATAATTAATGCTCACAAGTTACATCGAATTTTTGAATGAAATCAGTGGAAAACTGTTCCTCATAAATTAAGTTTCCTCAAAAAAAAATAATGATTTTTGGGAATTAAATGGTCTGGCTCTCTGTCGCCCAATATGTCGCCCCATGAATTGGCGATATATTTCTGTTGCCTGATGGTTCGGCAACAGAGAGCTAGACTTGCCCAGAGAGGGGCCACATCAGCGGCTGACTCAGTTTTTTCTGGGTTTTATAATATGTCGCCCAACCATATGGCGGCATAGGTATATTTTTGAATTTTTTTTAGGTATATTTTTGTAATTTGAATAAAAAAATGTATTATTAAAAAAAATCGAACTGGAGCTCTCACGTTTCGTTTCTATGACGTAAGAGATGCTGTGGAACAGACCAGCTGAGCTTAATAGGACTAGAATACTTTCAAGAGGGTAGGCGTGGTAGTGTTGTTCCAACTAAAAAAATTTGTAGCTATACTACTTAGTCACTGGCTGTGTGCAATGGTAATTTTTGCTAATATTTCATTGTCAGTGCTTTTTGGGGGGTTGGAATAACATAGTGAATTCACTAAATGAATATTGCGTTCTCCTCTGTTTTTCTTGAACAAAATCAAAATAGTTGTCCTCATTTTTTTTCCACAACGGGGTATACCTGGATTCCATTAGAGAGTAATATGTCTGACAGCGTATTGTTCATCGTTCTTGCGCACAAAGCAATATTCATTTTTGTAAGCAGGACTTGGGCGCATCAAGCGACCCCGCTGCTCACCCAAGGACAAGCAAGTAGTAGCATAATAGGGAGCGACTTACTAAACGTATATTTAGAAGGCCAAAACCTGCCTCCAGGCCTACAAAGCAAGATTGATCAAGTGTTGACGATATCAGCCTACGGATTTGAGTCTCCAGCTTCCTCTTGAGCGGCCATATTCTCTTCTGGGTTTCTCAGTAGCCGTAGTCCCCCCACATTGCCATCTACTCTTCTGACAGCCTCAACATGTTGCCGTAAGACTTCAACTTGAAGCACGTTCGCATCTGCGATGATTTCTTCTTTTTCTGCTTCTTTGTATAGACCTGCCCGATGTTCTAGGACAGAAATAGCACACGATCTCAGCAGGAGATCATATTATTTTATTGTCAAAGCAAGGCTTATTCTGAGAGAAATTTTATAGTGGATAATACAGGTAGTAAGTAGTGGTAGTATAAATCAAATCTAATCATCCATTCCTCAAGGGTATTTTAGACTTTTCCTATCTATTCATTAGGGGTATTTTAGACTTTTCCAAATTCGTTCACAGCTTTGGGTTCACCGAATACTTGGTGATCTTCATAAGTTTCTTATCCATTCATCCATCATTCATCAGGATCACAGAACGTATTTTATTGTAAAGGACAAATAGTATGACGGAATTTTTTACCCTCTCTAAATTTACTACCAATACTACCAGTACTACAGTCTACAGGTGGTAGTATAACTAGATCTAAATTGATTTCAACCATTAGGTTCAAAGTAATGGATGATTTATATTGATTTTAATCCACTGTAAAAGAGCTCTATTCTGAAGCTTCCAAATAGGCCAACAAACTGCAGATCTACCCATTACAAACATATTTCTTTTAGAAGGGAGAAAATGTCTGATCCACCAAAAATATTGTTCAAAATTTGCAGGACGGCAATTATCACCAATCAACTTTCCAACGTGGCTCCAAATATATCTTGCAACCATACAATAAAAAGAGAGATGGTTGATTGTTTCAGGGTCAGAACAGAAACTACATCAAATATTTCCTTGCCATTTTCTTTTCAATAAGTTATCCTTTATTAGAATAGCATTCTTTCAGATAATCCACATAAAGATTTTAACCTTCAAAGGAATTTTAACCTTCCAAAATTTTTTGAGGTTTTCATGAAGCATGTTCTTGTTAAGATATCTGGAAACCAATTTAACAGAAAAAGATCCCTGATTTCTCCCACATCCATTCTGACCTATCAGGACATTCAGATAGAGCAACTTTAGCAATTATGTTCTGGAGTTGTCCTAATTTTGTTGGTTTTCCTCATCAAGCCATCTTCTAAAAGTAAAAACTCCATTTTTTTTCAAATACTTGGTATAACAAAATGCTCTGTTCATTGCAAATTTCATACAAATTAAGGAAAGAATGGCATAAGGGAGCAAAACCATCCAACAATCATGCCAAAAGTCAATCATTTTATCATTCCCAACCAGAAGAGATCTACCCTTTAAGTAAACATTTTTCACTTTCAATAGATCAGCCCAACATGAGGAGTCATCTTGTCTGTGAGAAACTTGATATATACTACTGTCTTTTATATATTTGTTCTTAACTATTTGCCAAAGACCTTCATCATCTTCTAGTTTCCACCACCACTTGCACAAGAGACTCACATTCGGTTTTTGTAAATTCTGAATACCCAGACCAACTTTGTTTAATGGTATACAAATCAAGTCTTGTACGGTCTACAAATCAAGTCACATTTAACTAAATGATATTTCCTCTTAGTCTTCCCTCCGTGCCAAAGGAAACATCTTCTTGCTTTATCCCTGTTATATATTACAGTTTCAGGTAACTTGTACATGGACATATGATAGATGGGGTTGCTGCTTAAACTAGAATTAATCAGAGTTTTCCTCCCTTCCAGGGACATAGACCCACCTTGCCAGCCATCAAGGCGTTTCCACAAGTTTTCTTCTAAAGGAGCCCAATCACTCACATGGAGTATGGAGCCACTTACTGTTGAGTTAATCATGTTTTCGCAGATTAAGTCTGTTTCAGGTTCCGGTTACTTGCTGTTTCCCTGTGTCGTAGATGTTCAGGTTTGTATTCAGATAAGTATCGGAGTAGTGCCCGATTAGGAATAGTAAGCCGGAAGGTTAGTAATTAAGTTGTAGTCAGTTTCGGTTATATGCAGAGTCTCTTTCCGAATGTAAGTAGAGTCTGATTTTGATTCCTGTAAGTTCTTGGGTATAAGTAATAGAGAGAAAAACAGGAAAGGTGTGAAATTATGCACCGCAAAACACTTTGTGCAATTGCCTCTTTCACCAAAATCGTTTTGTCCTGTGCGAAGTGCAGTATTACCGCAAAGGAAGTTCAGAGGAACAGGATTAGCGATTGTTCTGCGAAGCTCTGCTTCTTTGCTTCTGTTGTGTATTGCCGGAACAGAGAACAGGAACTGGGCTTCCGATACAACAAGTGTGAGAGCGGAAATAGATTTCACGCAATGAATCTCTGTATTAGCCGAATAGGCAAATATATGGGAGAAGTTACAACCGAAGGAAATAATCTAGAGATTACAAAAGATTGCATCTAATCCGGTCATGCCTAATATATCCAATCTGCTAGAATACAGGAGGTTGCCGTTCAGGTACTGTTGCCCGTCTGGCAACGCGCATAGGGCGCGGGTCCAGTGCTGGACCGTAGGCTTCGGCATGCATGTGTGCATGGCTAACACCCCCCCGCAGTTGAAACGGTAGAAGGCGAACGTTGAGACTGAACGAAACTCCGTGAAGACAGCAGTCGGAAGACCTTTGGTGAAGATGTCGGCATATTGGGACGATGTGGGCACATGTAGGACACGAACCTGGCCGAGGGCGACACGCTCACGGACGAAGTGTAGATCAATCTCCACATGTTTGGTCGTGATCTTTGAACCGGATTGGTGGAGAGATATCTGCATGATGTTGTCGCAATACACCAAGGTAGCTGATCAAGAGGAGAGTGAAGCTCGAGGAGAAGGCGACGTAACCATGTAACCGGCTACTCCATTAGCCACCGCGACGATATTGACCTTAGCCTTGGATCGAGACACGGTTTGTTGGCGCTGGCGACCAAGAGATAAGGTTGTCACCAAGAAAAACACCATATCTGAGGTGGATTTCAGTGTCGAGGCGGCGGCCCGGTCGACATCGGTGTAAACAACCGAGTGGTGGGGACGTCCGGTCTGAGAGAAGTCCGTGATCAAGCGTGCCTTGAAGGTAGCGTAGAATCGCGGCAGCGAGGCGGTGTGAGGCAGGGATCATGCATGAACAGCGGACTGGCTTTGAGCGGCATAAGCAATATCGGGGCAAGTGAATGTCAGTCTTGCAAAGCGCCCGCAAGGCTCCAGATAGTCGATGGCATCGACAGCGGGATCGCCGTGGCGAGAGCTTCGAGTGTGTGTCGGCAGAGTCTTGCCGACTTCTGATCGGACATGCCCGCACGCTCGAGAATTTCCAGAATGTAGTGACGCTGAGATAGATGCATGGTGTCATTCTGTCTGGTCACGGACAAACCCAGAAAATGATGCAATGGGCCAAGGTCCTTCATGGAGAATTCCCGTTGTAGGGCCGTAATGGTACGGCGAAGAAGGGCATCGGAGGAAGCAGTCAGGACAATGTCATCAACATAGAGCAGCAGGTAGACTGTCTCGGTGCCACGGCGAAAAATAAACAATGACGGATCTGACTTAGCTTCAACAAACCCCAGGGAGAGTATATGTGTGGCGAATCGGCTGAACCAAGCACGGGGTGCCTGTTTGAGGCCATAAAGAGATTTGTTGAGGCGACAGACATAATCAAGATGTCCGGGATCAACAAATCCAGAGGGTTGAATGCAGTAGACCGTCTCAGAAAGAGTGCCATGGAGAAATGCATTGTTGACATTGTGAGATCATGTGATGAAAAATTGGTTGAATGGTGAAATTGGCATTGTAAAGTGACTTTGGTTATAGCATGTGTGGTGCTTGTGCATGTGCTATGTTGATATGATTATTATGCTGGTGATAGCATGATGGATTTTGTTTGATGCAATGCACTCATGTGAGTGGTTGCATGGATTGATTTTGAGTCAAGTCGTGGACTTGTGCTCGGATCGTTGTTTGTTTATTAGGTGTGCGGTGTTGCTCGAGGCGAGCGTGGTCGATGACGGGACCGGAACTAGGTTCATGGAGGCGAGGTTCGGGACTAGGTTCGAGGAGAATCGAGGTCTGGTGGTCGAGGATGTCATGTGGGACGTTCGGGCTGAAGAACGGTGCACACGAAGGTCAGTTAGTCACGTGAGTCGGCGGCGGTAGGCGTCTGGCGATGCATGTGTGAATTTTGGGTTGTATGCATATATTGGGCCATGTGTTATTGGGCCAAGTGGATATGCATACATGTGTTAGGGTTTTGAGTTGTATAAAACCACGGAAACCTAATCAATGTATTGATTGCTTTTGGTATTTGTGGCGGCCGTTTTTCTGCATCTCTTGGTTCTTGGTTTTGCCAATGTTACGCTTACACGCTTGAAGATTAGTCTCTTGTGACTTGGACTTCCTGGCATCTGCTATTCTCGGCGGCGTGAAGAGAAGATCAAGGGCGTGCAGTCAGAGTTCTGTTTTGCTTCTTCGAGATCAGTTCTTCAAATCCTTGCGGGTGATTTTTTGTGTGTGCTCGCGTCCGGAAAACTTCTCGCTGGAAGTCCACGTGCCTTGATGCTCGGCGGATGTGCGTGAATAGAAGGTTCGGCGCTGAAGGCTTGTTTGATCTGGCGACTGCATGCAAAATTCCACGGAACCAGAAGCTTGGCGATGCTACAGTAACACGCGAAGCTACAGTATCTGGCACTACAGTAATCTCATTTGCTACAGTATTCTTCGGATTGATACAGTAGTCAAATCTACAGTATTTTCGTTTATTATTCCGTTCTTTGCTTTGTATGCCTGTTTTGATTTTAGATTGAATCATTGTCCTTTTTATTCAACAAGTTTAATTTTGATTTGATCCATCTAAAACCTTCTTAGGGCATTAATTTAGTGTTTCTCAAAGTTTTGTTGGTTAATCTTTTGTAGATTGTGATTAATCACGAAATTAGGGTTTGCTTGATTTTCGTCATATTCTATCACAGCAAGCTTGCAGGATTTATAATTTTTGATCTGTAGATCCGATCGACCTAATTCTTGTTGCGTTAGTTTGGATTTGAATCTAGTTTATCTGATTAAAATTTTACATCAATCAAGCGGTTGGATCTTCGGAATTATGGTTTTAGTGAACATCTGTTAATCTGTTTTTCTTTGAAACCGAGAGCAATATTTCGTAATTAGTTTAGGGGTTTTGTGAATCAAGAAAATTTTTATTTTAGCTTCGCGCAATCATTCACCCCTCGATTGCTACATTAGTATATTCGATCCTACAAGTGGTATCGAGCAAGGTTTTTCTAATTAATCTTAGGGTGATTAGAAAGCGTAGCGATGGATAGGTATTCGACAAAACCTTGTGTTTTCGATGGTGTTGATTTTCGATTACGGAAGCGAAGATGGATCGTACATTCAAGCTCGGGGCTTTGCAATCTGGGAGAAGGTATACAAGCCATATCAAGTGCGAGAATGATGAAGTCAATGTAACCAATCAAGCACATGTTGAGGCAAACGACAAAGCGAAATCGATCATCCAAGGATTGGGAAGAAGTGACTTCGATAGCGTGATCCATCTCAAATCTGCATATGAGGTATGGAAATCTCTTTGTGATTATCATGAGGGTTCTAACAACATCAAAGAGGTTCGTCAAGATATTTATAAGAAAGAATACATGCGATTTGAGATGAAGCTGGTGAGTCTCTAGATGATTTCTTCATGCGGTTCAATAAAATTCTTAGCAATTTGCGTCTTTGTTGGAGTTTTCTTTGATGAGGCTACAAATGCTAGACAATTGCTTGGTGCATTAGACATGTCTATTTGGGAGATGAAAGTTACATCTATTAGAGAATCCTTGTCATGAGTTCACTCACTTTAGATGTCTTGTTCTCAAAATTAAAAACTCATGAGTTGGATGTTCTTGCTAGGAAAAGCAGATCATAAATCAATTGCACTAACTTCACAATCTAGCATGAACAATGCTTCTTCAAGCTTTGCTTTGTCCTCTTTGTCTTCACTAAGCGATGAGCAGATCGAAAAATTTCTGAAGAAGACTTGGCACTACTCTCTTCTCGGTTTAACAAAGCTTTGCGAGAATGTGAGAATGAGAAAGAGAGTAGGTGGTGGCCCTCAAGATGCTATGAGTGTGGTGACCTCAATCACATTAGATCAAATTGTCCTAAGCTTGCGGGTAAAGCATCAAGGAGGAGAAGGACAATGACAGGAGAAAAGAAAAGAAGAAGTCTTCACCAAGTGATAGAAAGAAAAAGAGCTTCATCAACAAAAAAGATTATTCATCGGGTTCTTTCTGCTCTTGAACAAGTGAATTTAAGTGATGTGGATTGAGAGAAGCGTTGAGGATGACACAATGGTTCCAAGCAAGCATGATTTGACAGATTATGTCTCATGGCTAGAAGTGATGGAAGCTTCAGAGGATGATCATGATAGCGACTTCAATGAGGTAGATCCTTCTACGATGATTTAGCTATTCTTGTTGCTGTCTTGGAAAATTGCTTAACAAACGCGACAAGAAAATTAAGAAACATGATGTTCTTGTGGAATCTTTGCATCTTTGAAATTGCTAGACTTAAATCTTTGATTCTGATGATGATACTTGCAAATCATGTGACTTAATCTCTGATGAGCTTCTTGTGCTTAGGAAAGAACATGTTTCTTTGTTAGAACAAGTCAATCTTGAAAAGAAAGAAAATCTGAAACATGTTAAAAACGCTAGTTGTTCAACTGTTGATTTGCATGATACAACTCATTGTTCTAAATGTGCTATATTGGAATTGAAGTTGCATGATGCAAATGCTAGGGTTTCTCAAATGACGATGTTATGCTCGCTCATGAAGTTCTCTCATACTCAACTTATGCATAAGCAGAAAGGAAAAGTGGGCGTTCCATGTAATACTGTTTAACTCTTGCTCAAAAGGTTGATTACTTGGAAAAATCTTTAGAACGATTCACTCTTGGAAAGAAAAACCTAAACATGATTTTGGATCAATCAAAAGTCGATTACTCATCACAAAGGTTTAGGTTTTGATTCTTATGCTCATCATAAATCACATGCTCCTATTGTTGTTAAGACACTTGAAAGTGGAAAATTTGAGATTATCAATGAGCCTAAGAAAAGCTGTTTTCAAGTCTCATTGGTATGTTATCTTCTACTATGATGAATGCAAATGCTACTTCTATTTCTAAAGCTAAACATCATGTTAAGTACACTTGCACTCATTGTGGTAGAGATGGACACTTAGTAGATTTTTGCTTTAGGCTAGCCAAACAGCAAAAGAAAGAAAAGGCTAAGGCTAGGTCTAATTTCAGGAAGGCATATTTCACTCCTCATTTTGTGCTTAGGGTGATGCAAACACCTTTTGTTGCAAGAAACACGAGAAAGGGCAAATCTGTTTTTGTGAACAAATGTACTCGTGTTGTGCCTACCCGTCGTGTGTCTCGATCTTGGATTCCTAAATGTTTTATTTCTAACTTGATCTTGAGGCCTCGACACTTTCTGCTTTATGTAGGCTTGGCGGAAGGAGAACATTTGGCTAGTTGATTAGGATGCTCACGACACATGTCCGGTGATAAAATTGGTTCTCCTCCTCGCTCGTGCATCTCGTCTTTGAAAGTGTTACTTTTGGAGATGCATCTTCTACTCTGTTGTGGCAAAAGTGTAGTAAAGGTAAATGACAAGTTTATGTTCAAGGATGTGGCTCTAGTTGAAAACACGAAATACAACTTGTTGTCTGTTTCTAAATGATTGATGAAGATCTTGAAATATGCTTTAAGAAAAGTGGATGCAAAGTTTTAGATGCTTGAGAGACCTTGTGTTCAAGATTTCACGCTTTGGAAGAGTTTTTAAAGTGATTTTGATGTGTCACTTTCTTCTAAGCATAGGTGTCTAGTTGCCAATGTTTCTAAAGATTTATTCTTTTGGCATCGTAGACTTGGTCACATTGGTTTTGATCATCTAACTTCGTGTTAGTGGTTTAGATCTTATTAAGTGGCTTGCCTAAGCTTAATGGTGATAGCGATTTAGTATGCTCTTCTTGTAGACATGGTAAAATGATTGCGGGTTCACATCTACCTCTTACCATGGTGATGACAAAGCGCTCGGGACAGCTACTACATCTTGATCTTGTTGGACCTTCTCGAGTTCAATCCTTTGGAGGCAAATGGTATGTCTTGGTCATTGTTGATGATTATTCTAGATACTCTTGGGTTTATTTTATGGTATCTAAAGATGAGGCTTTTAGTCACTTTAGAAGTCTTGTTACTAGATTATCTGTTGATCACCGGGAGCACTTAGAGCTATTAGAAGTGATAATGGGCCGAATTCAAGAATTCTTCTTTTGATCACTTTTGTATTGAAAAAGGAATTGATCATCAATATTCTTCATCTAGAGTGCCTCAATAGAATGGTGTAGTTGAAAGGAAAAATAGAACCTTGGTTGAGATGGCTAGGACTATGCTAGATGAACATCACACTCCTAGGAAGTTTTGAAATGAAGCAATCTCAACGCATGCTATGTTTCTAATAGAGTGTTTTTGAGATCAAAGCTAAGCAAAACTCCTTATGAGCTTCGTTTTGGTCATAGGCCTAGTGTATCTCATTTGAGTTTTTGGATGCAAATGCTTTGTCTTGAAATCTGGAAATCTTGATAAATTTGAAGCTAGATCAATGATGGCATCTTTCTTGGATATCCTGCTCATACACGTGGTTATCGTACACTTGTTTTGGAGACTAACAAAATTGTAGAAACACAGTGAAATCACTTTCGATGAGGCTAGTCCGGGCACTAGTCCAATTGATGCGAGAGCAGTGCATATGTTCGGGGGAGAGTATTTTTGTTGATAATGATAATGATGATGAGGATGAAGTGTTGATTCCTATTGCACAACCAATTTGTACCTCTTTGGCACCTACCACTACATCACCTCTGGTGAGCATCCTCAAGCAACAACATCTTCTCGTACATCTTTGAAAGCGAAGAAGAAGAAGGAGAAGTTTAAAAGCTCTGACTCCTTTGCACATTCAAAGACATCCACGAACAAATGATTGGAGGTTTGAATGAGAGAGTCACTCGATCGAGTTTATTGCTACGATTCTCATGCTCACTCTGCTTTTGTTGCTTCTTTTGAACCCAAAGATATATCTCACGCATTAACTGACGAATCTTGGATCAATGCCATGCATGAGGAATTAGAGAATTTTGAGCGTAACAAAGTTTGGAAGCTTGTTCCACCTCCTCCTGATTTTAATATAATTGGAACTAGATGGGTTTTCAAAAATAAACAAAGTGAGGATGGTGTTGTGGTTAGGAATAAAGCTAGATTGGTTGCTCAAGGATTTTCTCAAGTTGAAGGTTTAGATTTTGATGAAACCTTTGCTCCTGTTGCTAGAATTGAAGCTATTAGAATTCTTTTAGCATTTCTTTGTATCTAAAGGTTTTAGGCGTATCAAATGGATGTGAAAAGTGCTTTTCTTAATGGCTATATTAATGAAGAAGTATATGTTAAGCAACCTCTGGTTTGAAAATCCCAAATTTCGATCATGTGTTCAAATTGTCCAAAGCCTTGTATGGATTAAAAACAAGCCCCTAGAGCATGGTATGATAGGCTAAAAACCTTTTACTTGAAAATGGGTTTACAATGGGAAAGGTTGACAAAACTCTCTTTTTACTCAAGCAAGGCAATGATCAACTATTAGTCGGTTTATGTTGATGATATTATCTTTGGTGGTTCCTCTCATGTTTTAGTGTCTAAGTTTTGAAACCATGAGAAAGAATTTGAGATGAGCATGATGGGTGAGTTGACTTACTTTTTGAGGCGCAAGTCAAACAAGCGAAGGAAGGTACTTTTGTTCATCAAAGTAAGTACACAAAAGATTTGCTTCATCGCTTTGGGATGGAAAAGCGTAAGCCGATCATGACACCCATGGGAGGCACTTGCACACTTGACGGGATGAAGATGGTGAGATTGTTGATCAAAAGGAGTATAGAAGCATGATAGGCTCTCTGTTATATCTCAACGCATCAAGGCCGGATATTCAATTTTTGTGTGCTTGTGTGCTCGTTTTCAAGCTTCTCCGTGTTTCACATCAATAAGGCATCAGCGGATCTTGAATATCTCCATGGTACTCAAGATTTTGGTATATGGCTTTACCTTCCTCATGCATTAGTTTAAGAGCATTCTCGATGCTGATTTTGGAGGTTGTAGAATTGATAGAAAAAAGCACATCCGCTCGTATCTTTTCTTGGGTAATTCACTTATTGCATGGTCATCTAGAAAACAATCTTACATTGCACAATCAAGCTGCTTGAATCTGAATATGTGGTCTGCTGCTAGTTGTTGTTCTCAAATTCTTTGGATAGTAGCTACACTTAAAGATTATGGGGTTAACTTGGATAGTGTTCTCTGTTGTGTGATAACGCTAGTGCAATATGCATTGCTAAGAACCACATGCAACACTCTAGAACAAAACACATTGAAATCGATTTCACTTTCTTAGAGATCATGTAGAAAAGGAAATATTGTGCTTCATCATGTGGATCTTGAACATCAATTGGCGGACATTTTCACAAAACCTTTATCCTCTTCTCGTTTTGCTTTTATTAGGGAGAACTTGGGTTGGTTCACACAATGGGCTATTTTTGAGGGAGTTTTGAAGTTTTGTAATATTTTGTAACATACTTTTTATTTTGTGTGTTTCTTAATTGAAAAACCAAAAAAAAATGAAAAACAATAAAAAGTACTGAGCATTGTATTTCATACACATATGTCATTTGAAGCCATGTTTATGTTACAAGGTTTTTGCAACTTCCTGTTTATACATATATGGTGTAGTTTATGTCATGACTTTTTAAATGGAATGACAACTTGAATTAAATCTTGTCATGGTTGAACTTTCTTGGCTATCTTGATCCCGCTCAAAAGTGCTAAATATGAAAGTTAAGTGCTAAAACTAAAAGAGTGATTGTTGATAAATACAAGAACAAGGTTATGTCTTGTCGCACTTCTTCTTTCTGAGGCCTTATCATTGCACTTTGATATGAACTTGGAAGAGGTTGTGTATGGCCGAAACCATGAAACCTTAAGCTTGTGTTTGCTTGGCATGGTTGAAAAGTAAAGGTGATGGTGCATGTAATTCCTTGCAAATTGTTATTGTTGCAATCAAAGTAATGAATCGATTTTTCAAAGCACAAATAAAGTGCACAAAAATTCAATGTTTTCGGGTTTTAAGATTGTTGAGAAAGGAGATCATGCCATGCAAAAATCGTTAATAGTACTTGATTTCTAGTTATGCTTACTCTACATTGTTTATGTGTAGATTTGAGGTGCAAATCTTGTTGATAGCATGACTTGGTGATCAAGTTGTTCCATTTGTGCATGATTCATAATGCTCAGTATATAAAAAAAACAACCTAATTAGGGAGAAGTTTCTATTTTGTTCTCTTTTTGCATTCTTGATGAATCCATTGTCAAAGGGGGAGAAATTTTGGAATCAAAGGGAGAATTTTTTGTTACGCATTGCACATTCACACACATATTTCTTCTTTCTGTTAGGGGAGTCTTTCTTTTTGATAGGGGGAGATTTCTTTTTAGATAGGGGGAGATTTTTGTTCTTTTTCTTTTGGTCGCTTTACTTCTTTTAAAAAATGGTGTTGCTATTGTAAGGTGAATGCCAATGTTCGTTTCTAAATGGTGTTGTCAATGTTTTCATCAAAGGGGAGATTGTGAGATCATGTGATGAAAAATTGGTTGAATGGTGAAATTGGCATTGTAAAGTGACTTTGGTTATAGCATGTGTGGTGCTTGTGCATGTGCTATGTTGATATGATTATTATGCTGGTGATAGCATGATGGATTTTGTTTGATGCAATGCACTCATGTGAGTGGTTGCATGGATTGATTTTGAGTCAAGTCGTGGACTTGTGCTCGGATCGTTGTTTGTTTATTAGGTGTGCGGTGTTGCTCGAGGCTGAACGTGGTCGATGTGGGACCGAACTAGGTTCATGGAGGCGGAGGTTGGGACTAGGTTCGAGAAGGAATCGAGGTCTGGTGGTCGAGGATGTCATGTGGGACATTCGGGCTGAAGAGCGGTGCACACGAAATTTGGTTAATCCGTGAGTCTGCGGCGGGCCGTCTGGCGTGCATGTGTGAATTTTGGGTTGTATGCATATATTGGGCCATGTGTTATTGGACCAAGTGGATATGCATACATGTGTTAGGGTTTTAAGTTGTATAAAAACCCTGGGAAATCTAATCAATGTATTGATTGCTTTTGGTATTTGTGGCGGCCGTTTTTCTGCATCTCTTGGTTCTTGGTTTTGCCAATGTTACACTTACAGCGCTTGAAGATTAGTCTCTTGTGACTTGGACTTCACGGCATCTGCTATTCTCGGCGTGAAGAGAAGATCAAGGCGTCTTGATCGAGTTCATTTTGCTTCTTGAGATCAGTTCTTCAAATCCTTGCGGGTGATTTTTTGTGTGTGCTCGCGTCCGGAAAACTTCTGTTGAAGTCCGCGTGCCTTGATGCTCGGCGGATGTGCGTGAATAGAAGGTTATTGGCGAAGGCTTGTTTGATCTGGCGATCGCATGCAAAATTCCACGGAACGAAGCTTAGCGATGCTACTGCGATACTCTGATGTCGACACTCTGATAATCTCATTTGCTCTGATATTCTTCGGATTGATCTGATGAGTCGGATCTGATATTTTCGTTTATTATTAGTTCTTTGCTTTGCATACTGTTTTGATTTTAGATTGAATCATTGTCCTTTTTATTCAACAAGTTTAATTTTGATTTGATCCATCTAAAACCTTCTTAGGGCATTAATTTAGTGTTTCTCAAAGTTTTGTTGGTTAATCTTTTGTAGATTGTGATTAATCACGAAATTAGGGTTTGCTTGATTTTCGTCATATTCTATCACAGCAAGCTTGCGGGATTTATAATTTTTGATCGTAGATCCGATCGACCTAATTCTTGTTGCGTTAGTTTGGATTTGAATCTAGTTTATCTGATTAAAATTTTACATCAATCAAGCGGTTGGATCTTCGAATTACGGTTTTAGTGAACATCTGTTAATCTGTTTTCTTTGAAACCGAGAGCAATATTCATAATTAGTTTAGGGGTTTTGTGAATCAAGAAAATTTTTATTTTAGCTTCAGCGCAATCATTCACCCCCTCCGATTGCTACATTAGTATATTTCGATCCTCTGAGACATCCAAATGATGAACAGGCGGTCGCGAGAGAGCCAAAGTCGAAACGGTCCGGATGGTCGCCTTGCTTGACAAAATTTGAACGTCTCGTCGAAGTCGATGCCGGGGCGTTGTGTGAAGCCGCGTAGCACCCATCGGGCTTTGTAGCGATCAAGAGACCCATCGGGATGAAACTTGTGGCGAAAAATCCATTTACCAGTGACCAGGTTGACACCAGGTGGCCGAGGAACAAGATCCCAAGTACCATTGGCCTGTAAAGCTGTGAACTCCGCAGTCATGGCGGATCGCCAGTTGGGGTCAGCAAGAGCCCCACGATGTCTTTGGAATCGGCGAGAGAGTTGTAGCATGGAGAGTCAGCCGATCGGCCAGGAGACGGAACCCGGTTTTTCCTTTGGTGGTCATGCGGTGTGCATTGGTCACAGGAGCGATAGGGATCACGACAGGTGGTCCCCCAGTGCGACTGGTCGCAGCAGGAGCTAGAGACGCCGAATCGGGAAGAGCGGGCGGCTCCATCTGCGATAACCCGCGGCGAGAGGTCGGCGAAGCGATGAGGGCTGAGCCGAGGCGGCGACGAAGAACCTTGCCCGACTCCGCTGGCAACGGCCCGTGGCAAGAGGCCAGCGGGGGCAGCAGGGCCGGGCGAGACAGGTGAGGGTGGGCATTGGGTGGCTGCGCTAGCATCAGCCCGTGGCATGAAGCCAATAGAGGCGTGAGCCATGCCAAAGCCGCAGTCTTGCTCGAGGCGTCGGCAGGCGATTAGTCTTGTGGCCGATGAGAAACCCGGCGAGGGCAATCTATAGAAGGAGAAACCGGACACCGAAGAGCGGCCCAATGGGCGTATGATGAGACGACTCCATGTCCAGCAAGAAATCAAAGTTAGGATCAAACTGGTCACCAGGCGATGTGGATGGCATACTGGCAAAGGGGAAGGAATCTTCATCGAATGTAACATGACGAGAAATAAGGACCCGATTGGAGCTCATGTCGAGACACCGGTAACCCTTGTGCTCAGAGGAGTAACCCAAAAAGGTGCACAACGTGGAATGGGGTGAAAGTTTGTTGGCAACGGTGGCAGAGAGGTTCGGGTAGCAACGACAGCCAAAAACCCGGAGATGGTCGTAGGAGGGTGGGAATCCATAGAAGGCCTGGTGAGGAGTGAAGAACTGGAGGGTTTTGGTGGGGTGCCGATTGATGAGGTAAGTAGCAGTGTGAAGGGCCTCAACCCAATACTGGGGAGGCATGTGAGCTTCAATTAGAAGAGTTCGAACAACATTGTTAATGGTTCAAATAGAGCGCTCAGCTTTGCCATTTTGCTGAGACGTGTAGGGGCACGACATCCGGAGAGAGACGCCGTGAGTGAGAAAGAAAGAGCGAGCCGAGAGATTGTCAAACTCGCGGCCGTTGTCGCACTGGACCATTTTAATGGTGGTGCGGAACTGGGTGTGGACGTATGCGAAAAAGTGGGAGAGGGTGGTGAAGGTGTCCGACTTTAAACGAAAGGGGAACATCCAAAAAAAGTGGGAACAATCATCAACAATGACCAAGTAATATTTATAACCCGAGACTAGTGACAGGTGAGGTCCATAGGTCACAATGTATCAAATCAGCTAGAATACAGGAGGTTGTTGTTCATGCCTAATATATCCAATCAGCTAGAATACAGGAGGAAATAATCAGCTGTATTAGCCGAATAGGCAAATATATGGGAGAAGTTACAACCGAAGGAAATAATCTAGAGATTACAAAAGATTGCATCTAATCCGGTCATGCCTAATATATCAATCAGCTAGAATCTGAGGAGGTTGTCGTTCGAGTCTTGTTGCCGTCGCAGCGCGCATAGAAGCCTTGGGTCGATCTTTGGACCGTAAACCCGGCATGCATGTGTGCATGGCTAACAAAGTGGTATCAGAGCCGGTTGTTTTCGGCTTTGTTCAGCAATGTCCGAAAGTAGACAATCATCAGGCGTTTAACGTCCAGAAGCAACAGACCTGGCTGATCCAGCGGCAGCAGGCATCAAGATGGCGCCAAGAGGAGTACCAATTCAGTATCCTATACTTGATGACACAAACTACGGTCTTTAGACCGTGAAGATGAAGATCATCCTCCATTCGCTTGGTGTATGGCGAGCAAATGAGGGCGATGCATTGATCGATGAAGAAAGAGATCAGGGCGCTCTAGTAGTGATATCTCAGTCCATCCCGGATAACGTCATGATGGCCATTGCCGGCACGTAAACGGCAAAGGAGGCATGGGAGGCAATAAGAGATATGCATGTAAGGGAAGATCGCGTTAAAAAAAGCACGGGTACAAGTACTAAAATGTCAATTTGATCGGTTGATCATGGGAGACAATGAGAGTATTGTGGAATTCTCTCAAAAATGATCGCTCTGGTCGGCGAGATACGATCACTCGGTGCTGAATTGAAAGATGACACGGTTGTGGGTAAGTTGTTTACTGCCGTGCTCGATCGCTTCTTGCAGATTGTAGGCACGATTGAACAATTTAGTGACGTCGAAAAAATGACGCTACAAGAACAATTTAGGGTGTTTGAAGAAAGTACAAAAGGAAGACACAGTGGTCACGGTGAGAAGGATGGAGAGCAACTTATGCTTACTCGCACGCAATGGGAGTCTCACGGCGAAGGACAAGAAACATGGCGAAGCTTCAAATTCTGGTATGAGAGCTATTTTTGGCCGAGGAATAGGCCATGGACGTGGCGAGGCCGTGAACATGAAATACATCAAAGCGAAGAAGGTGAAGAAAGGAAATTCCGGAGATTTGATAAATCGAAAATCAAGTGCTATAATTGTGATATGATGGGGCATTTCCTGAGCAAATGCCAAAAATCAAGGAGGGAACAAGCTCATTATGTTCAGAAAAAGGAGGGCATGGAGCCTGCATTGTTACTGGCTGAGGTATGTACAGTAGCTCAAGACATCCAGGAGGAAGATGAATGTGGCGTCCAAAGTGAATTTGCTCACGTCTTCCAACATGAAGTAGCTCCGGCTAGAAAGCACCAAGCCGTCCAGAACATGAGCGATCATGAAGTTCGGAGGAATCTGTACATGACGTCGCCCACAAAGAAGATCGACTAGTCATGCTTAATGAAGAAAACTTCGTTCCAGTTGACAGCGGCAAAACAGGAACAGGAGATAAATGGCATTTTGATTCCGGTGCGAGTAACCACATGGCCGGGACAAAGAGATTATTTGCAGAACTGGACGAATCAATAAGAGGAGCTGTCAAGTTTGGAGACGGATCAGTGGTGGAAATCTGTGGGATTGGATCGGTAATTTTAAACTGTCGAAATCAAGAACACAAGATGTTGACAGAAGTGTATTACATACCAAAACTCAAGTGCAGCACAATTAGTGTTGGTCAGCTAGAAGAGAATGGCAATAAAATAAGTAGAAGATGGCGCCATGCAAGTTTATGACCGTGAAGGAAATCTGCTGGTTCGGGTGAACAGAGCACAAAATAGAATGTACGCAGCAGAGCTAAATACCACTGAACCTGTATGCTTGCTAGCAGACACAACCGACAAAGCCTGGTTATGGCACAACCGGTTTGGGCATTTAAATTTCAGAGCACTAATAAATCTTGGAGTTAAGCACATGGTGGAAGGTATGCCGATTATAGAGCATCTGGAGCAGTTTTGTGCTGGGTGTGCTTTAGGAAAACAGCACCGCCGGCCCTTTCCGCAAGAATCACAATACCGGTCAGAGGAAACGCTAGAACAAGTGCATTGGGATCTCTGCTGCCCAATTACTCCATCTACGCCAGTAGGCAATAGCTATTTTTTGCTAATAGTTGATGATCACAGTAGGTACATGTGCATTGAGCTACTCAAAAATAAAAGTGAAGCATTCGACTATTTCAAGAAGTTCCGAGCTGCCACAGAAAATGAAAGAGGCAAGAAGCTAAGAGCCATTCCAACGGATAGAGGAGGCGAATTTATGTCAATTGAATTTGAATTGTACTGTGAAGAAAAGGGCATTAAAAAGTTCACAACGGCTCCTTACTCTCCGCAACAAAACGGAATTGTGGAGCGAAGGAATCAAACGGTGGTAGAAATGGCGAGATGCATGCTGAAAAGCAAGGTTGTTCCCAGAAGGTTTTGGGGTGTAGCTGTCAAGACGGCAGTATATATCTAACTCGAAGTCTTAGGGCAAGACTCCATATGAAGCATGGCATAAACGCAAACCGAAGGTCTTTTGGATGTATAGCACATATAAAAATTGTTAAACCAGGCCTTAAGAAGCTAGATGATCGAAGTATTCCAATGGTGCTATTTGGTTATGCCAAAGGAGCAAAGGCATACCTGTTTATGATCCAAAGAATAACAGAGTTCATGTGACACGAGAAGTTATTTTTGAAGAAGAGAAAAGTTGGAATTGGGAATCAACAGAAGAAAGCAAACTGCAGCACGTTCACTTGGCACTTTCCTCTTGACCGAGAAGAATATCAACATGCAAGTACTAGTGCTCCAGTCGGTGATTCTGGACAATCAGACGTGGTTCCTGATTTGGGTGCAGAGGCATCCGATCAAAGCTGTTCAGCCCCTTTGACCACTACCGCAGGTTCAGGTGCAGCCTCTCCAGCAATTACAGAATCAGCATCTTCAGAAATACATCACAAAACTCGGTCTTTGCAAGACCTATATGATGCGACAGAATCGGTAGAGTTAGCTGAAGAACTCAGGCTATGTTTAATAAGTGCCGAAGGGTTGGGCAGCTTTGACGAAGTGGCTAAGCATGAATGTTGGAGAAGAGCTATGCAGGAAGAAATAGATGCTATCCGAGATAATGGCACATGGTGTTTGACAGAGTTACCAAGTGGGCAGAAAGCAATAGGTTTAAAGTGTATTTATAAGGTTAAAAAGGATCCGCAAGGTTCTATTGTCAAACATAAAGCTCGCTTGGTCACAAAAGGGTACGTGCAAAAACAAAAAATTGATTATGAAGAAGTTTTTGCACCGGTGGCGAGAATTGAGACGGTGAGGTTGCTAATTGCGCTAGCCGCTCAAGAAACATGGCAAGTACATCATATAGATGTAAAGTCAGCATTCCTAAATGGTGAATTAACGGAAGATGTGTTTGTGTCGTAGCTGCTTGGTTTTGAAGTAAAAGGGAAGGAAACTGAAGTGCTAAAACTCAAGAAAGCACTATATGGTTTGAAACAAACCCCACAAGCTTGGAATGCAAAATTGGACAGAACTTTGATCTCCCTTCACTTTGAAAGGTGTCCTTTGGAGCATGTAGTTTATAAAAAGGAGTAAAGGAAGCAAGACATTGATAGTTGGGGTATGTAGATGACTTGATCATAACCAGGCCGGATATTCAAGAGATTGAAAGCTTCAAAGATCAAATGAAGAAAGCTTTCAAAATGAGTGATTTGGAATTGTTATCATACTATCTCGGCATTGAAGTGAATCAAAGCACGGAAGGAATTTCTTTGTGTTAGTGGGCATATGCTTTGAAGTTTTGGAGAAATGTGGGATGTCAGGTTGTAATGCTACTTCTACTCCAATTGAGGAAAGGACGAAACTGAGCAAGGTGAGTACCAATCCTCCTGTTGATGCAACAAGGTTTAGAAGCATAGTGGGTAACCTTAGATACTTGGTGAACACTAGGCCCGACATTGCGCATTCTGTTGGCATTGTTAGTCGCTACATGGAAGCACCTACAACACAATATATGGCAGCGGTTAAACAGATAATGTGATATGTGAAAGTGACATTAAGATATGGTTGTATGTATACCCGAGAGAAAGAAGATGAACCTGCTTTGGTTGTCTACACTGACAATGACCTTGCAGGAGATTTGGATGACTAGCCTTTCATCGCAAGTTGCGGGAAACTCTGTAATGAGATCTTTCTAGGGATTTATGCATTGTCAGTTGCCTGCAGGATGGATGGGCATACTGCAGACTTTGCTTCTTTTGCCGCTATATTTAAATACTCTGAATTGTAAAATACCATGTATAAATAGCTTCTGTTTTAATATTATAATGTATGGTTGTGATTCCAATTGTTGTAAATGTATGTACTAGCCACTGATCATAAAACAAGTACTATATACATATGAGATTTCTATTTTTGCATTTATGCGAAAATGGGGGTTGTTACAATATATCAGGAATCTTTATTTTTCTAGATTTTAGGAAAATCAAGAGAGGTTGACATGTAGGCCCACGGTCTATAGACCAAGTTCATGGGCTTGGGTCTATGGTGCACAGTGAGCTAAGTCTATGAAACAGTGCACTATAAGGTGGGGTCCACACATCAGTAGCTTGGTCTACAGTGGACCGGATCCACAGCGAACCATCTAGGGTATGGGCTTGGGGCCACACGTGTGGCTAACAAGGACGACGATACTGACATGAGGCACACGTAGACGACATACGGTGGACACGTGGCAGCTAAGGCTGTAAGATCGACAACGGCAATGAATCTATGGCAACAACAGCGAACGACAGCAAACCAAGGGCACCATCATGCCTTAGGGTGTATTTGGTTGCTTGTATGGTGGCTGAATCGCATGAGTGGATGCAAATGTATCTGTTAGACACATGTTTGGTTTCCTGTTCATCCAGGCCAAGTGGATATAGTTGCACCCACTCATGCAGGATGGAGGAAACACAGAGATTGGGCTTTTCTCCAATGCAAGCCCGTGAGATGCATGTCGGTGTACTTTGCACCGGGGTACCCTCTCCGCCGCAGATCAGTTGGCCTAAATGGCGGCCTAGCGAGTAGGTGGGCGATCATGCCCTGCTCGCCGGGCGAGCGGCCCGCGTGGCACCCCGGCGAGTAGGTGGGCGATCATGCCCTGCTCGTCGGGCGAGCGGCCCGTGTGGCGCCCCAGCGAGCAAGTGGGCGATCATGCCCTGCTCGCTGGGCGAGCGGCCCGCGTGGCGGCCTGGCGTGTAGGCGGGCGTTCGGACCTCACCCTCCAGGCCACGAAGGCAACCAAAGGAATGAGGCAGAGGCTTCACCTCGAAGTCTCTTCCCCTGACACGCTATGTCAGGACTATTAATTGCAAGGAATTCTACTATCGGCACGACGACGGCCCATCCCTCTGACACCTCAACACCTAACTCGTCGCAAGAAAGTCACATCCCGGGCGAACCGGGCGAAGCCACGCAGCGACATTAAATGGGGTTTGAAGGACGAGGTTACAGTGATGGGTGTAATAAATGAGCCGTAGTTTAGTATGATAAGACTAGAGTGATGGGTGTAATAAATGGCTCATAGATCAGTATGATGTCACCTTCCTACCTGCCCGAGCCAGCCCGCTCTATATAAGGGAGCTCTGGTGCATGGGGAAGGGGGGTCTCCCTTGAATCCGATCCTAGAAAGACTTAGCGAGAAAAAAGCAGAGCGAACCAGAAAAGAAGCTGTTATGTCGCCTCCACACTTCATCAACGAAGATCTAGCAGGACGTAGGGCTATAACCCAACTTAGGGGCCTGAACCTGGATACGTTGTTGTGTTCCTTGACCTGTTGATCTCTGGAATCCCTCGCGCGAGAGTCATTAGGTTTCCAACTGTGAAGATGCCCTCTACCGAACCCTATCCTCCATCCTCGGAGTAGTCAACCACGTCAGTTGGCGGGTCTGTCCGTGAAATCTGCCCGAGCGGCGCGCCGTAAGGGGCTAGTGGTTGGTTCACCCGGCCATCTCTCCGGCGGATTCCATTTTTTTGTTTGCAGGGACCGCGCATCTGGTGATGGCGGGTTCGCACTCACAACAACAAGAGGCGGCGGAGGCTAGTAGCGCCCGCAACACATCCCGGCGCTCTCGCCGAACAGGGGATCACCTCACGCCGCCCCTGCAGGAGGGCGGTGGTGCCCCCCTGGCAGCGACCGAACCTCTGGTTCGGCGTCGGTTGGCCATGGAGGCAGCCACTCCGGCCCAGAACCTGCATGCGGTCCGTCTCCTCCTGGACCACCCTCCGGTGGAACTGGCAGGAGACACCCCGGCCACGCTGTGGCTGCGGGACATTGTTGGCCTCATAGATGCGGCCTAGCTCCGCGTAGGGATGCCCAACCGGTCGGGGACCATCGGTACCCCTCGATCGAGGGTGTATGTCGTCGCACCCAAGCTTCAACCGCCAAGCGGAAGCGCTGGCGAGAGGGCGAGTAAGGAAAGGGCGTGCAAGAAGAGGTCCGGCTCGCGAGGCTATGGGACTGAGGTTCATCTGGAGAAGCGTCGCCCGGTATGCGGTGGTGATTCGCGTGATCACTGCGGCGTCGTCACGCTTCGTGGCAGACGGATGGCCTGAGGTGAGAGTTCCTTTCACGACTCTCGCCTTGAGCGAGAGAGGCCCTCCTCCGACTCTTTGAAGTCGCGATCCGCACTCCACAGCGCGATCTCGGGCGAGGTTGAATGGGCGGGATTCCCCTCTGGCGTCGGATGCGGGCATTCTCCAAACGGCTGCGTCGTGTGGCGTGGCCTGAAAGGTTTCACCCGGTCTCCATCGAGAAGTACGATGGTACCACCAACCCAGAGGAGTTCTTGCAAATTTACACCACGGTGGTGTGTGCCGCTGGCGGGTCTAAGAAGGCCATGGCCAACTACTTCCCAACGGCCTTGATGGGAGTGCAGGTCTTGGTGTTGAATCTCCACGAGGATCGGTCGCTCGTGGGAGAGTTGTCTTGACCTCTTAAATGCGCCAACTTCAAGGCTCCTTCGCCTGCAGTAGGGCGTGGAGGATGATCTCCATGCCCTCGAGCAGGAAAAAGGGGAGTCGTTGTGCGACTTCATTCGGCAATTCTACCACTGTCGCAACATGATCCCCCGAATTTCGAAGCAGTCGATCGTCATCGCCTTTCGAAGAGGCGTTCGAGACCGCAAGATGCGGGAAAAGATGGCGACCCGCAACATCGCCACCACCTCCGAGCTCTTCTCCCTGGCGCACAAGTGCGTGCGGGCAGCGGAGTCTCAGGGGCCGGTGTCTGGCGCCGCGCGAGGACGTGGTGGGGACGAAGGCGAGACCTCGAGAGGTCCTGGCCCTGCAAGCAAGAAGGCGCAGAGGCGGTTGAGACCAGGCGGGTCCTAACCACCGAGCGCGAGCATGAAGACTCCCAGCCGCGAAGGCGCGACCGCTGTGACCAGCGGGATGACCGCCGCGACAGGCGGGATGACCGCCACGGCTGGCACGATGACTGCCACGGTCGGAGGAACGACCACCGCGAGGAGGAGGGCAAGCCTTTCTGCCCAATCCACAGGACCAACACTCACGACCTGGCCAGTTGCCAGGTTGTGAGCAAGATGGTCGAGCAGCGGCTCAAGGAGCGCAACCCTCGCGACGACAATCAAGACGAAGACCCCGCCCCACTGGCCTTCCAGCAAGCGGACCACGCCGTGGCGTACATTTATGGTGGCTCGTCCACCTACCCCTCCAACGCGTCCTACAAGCGGCTGAGGAGGCAAGTCTGTGCTACGGCGTCGAGTTCAGGGGCGTGTCGGATGCTAAAGTGGTCGGAGGAGCTGATCACCTTCAGTCGGGCCGACCACCCTGAGAGCATTGCCGGCATAGGTCACCTTCCGGTCGTGGTTTCACCCACGATCCAGAACATGAAGCTCGGACGAGTGCTCGTGGACGAAGGGAGCTCCATCAACCTCCTGTCCTCCAAGGCATTCCAAGCGCTCCAAATATTGAGCCAGGAGCTACGCCCGGCCTTGCCCTTCTACGGCATAGCCAGGGGGGCTCGATCCCCTGGGCAGTCGCCTCCCGTCACCTTCTGGGAGGAAAGCAACTACCGTACGGAGCTGGTCGACTTCGAGGTCATCGACTTCGACCTCCCGTACAATGCCATACTTGGTCGACCGGCGTTGGCCAAGTTCATGGCGGCGACCCACTATGTATACATGGTGGTGAAGATACCAGGGCCTGGCGGCCCCATAGTCATCCGGGTGAACAGGCCAGAAGCCTTACGTTGCCACAAGCACGCACTGGACCTGACCGGTGCCACCTGCGCGAAGTCGGCTGATGCCGCCATTCCGGGAGCCCCTCAAGCGCAGACCCACGCCTTGCCCGGCTCGGCCGGCGAGGTGAAGTTGGTCTCCCTGAATGAGGGCGAGCTCGAGAAGATCGTCTTCATTGGCACCAGCCTCAGCGTCAAATAGGAAGATGCGCTCGTCACCTTCCTCCGGTCTAACTCTGACGTGTTCGCCTGGCAACCATCCGATATGATTGGGGTCCCCAGGGAGGTGATCGAGCACCGATTGGCCACACTCCACGAGGTACGCCCGGTCCGCCAAAAGGTCTGGCGTTAGGCATCAGAGCGGCAAGACGCCATTCGGGAGGAGGTAGAAAAGCTGCTGCGCGTAGGGATCGTTCGGGAAATCTCTCACCCCGAGTGGCTTGCTAACCCTGTGCTCATCAAGAAATCCAACAGGAAGTGGCGGATGTGTGTCGACTTCACCAACCTCAACAAGACCTGCCCGATGGATCCTTACCCCCTGCCGCGCGTCGATCTCATCGTCGACTCAACGACCGGGTGCGAGCTGTTGTGCTTTCTGGATGCGTACTCTGGGTACCACCAAATTAGCATGGCGGTGGAAGATGAAGAAAAAACTGATTTTGTAACCCCCATGGGTGTTTATTGTTATATCAGAATGGCTTTTGGGTTAAAAAAATGCTGGTTCTACTTATCAACGCACCATGCATATTTCTTTCCATCCACAGATAAGGTGCAATCTTGAGGTGTACGTCGACGACTTGGTTGTGAAAGTTAAAAAGAGTGAAGAACTGATTGAAGACCTGGAGGAAACCTTCGCCAACCTCCGGAAGAATTACTTAAAGCTCAACCCTGAGAAGTGTGTGTTCGGCGTGCCCTCCGGAAAGCTGCTAGGGTTCCTCGTGTCCAGTCGGGGCATTGAGGCCAATTCTGACAAGATAGCAGTCATTGAACACATGAAGCCGATTCGGCTCAAGCGGTGCGATGCTCGGTGGTCGCTGGCCTCCCTCGAGCGATTTTTGCGGTTGGGAGAAAGAAGCCTGCCCTTATTCAAGCTGCTGAAGAAGACGAACCACTTCGAATGGACTGAGGAGGCTCAATGAGCGTTTGAAGACTTGAAGTAGTACCTCTCCTCCCCGCCAGTACTGGTAGCCCCCAATCCCGGCGAACCATTGCTCCTGTACATCGCTGCTACCCCTGCAGTGGTGAGCGTCGTACTTGTGGCAGAGAGGGAAGGTGTCTAGAAGCCGATCTACTACGTCAGCAAGGTGCTACACGAGGCAGAGACCAGGTACCCGCAAGCACAGAAAATGATGTATGCTGTCCTGGTGGCATCCAGGAAGCTGCGGCACTACTTCTAGGGGCGAGAAGTCACGGTGGTCACTGCCTACCCCTGCGAGAGATCCTCCTGGCAACCGGAAGCGAAGGCGCGCATCGCTAAATGGTCGATGGGCTGAAATTCGTCTCAAGTTTGTACCCTTACCGCCATCAAGAGCCGATAAGCGGAGTTTGTTGCGAATGGACTCCGCCACTCTGGCTGAAAAGCTCGCGCTTTTCCCTGGACTTTATTGTTCGGCGGCTCCTTGAGCTCGAAGGTCGCGGGGCTAGAGTTGTCTGGTCTCCCGACCGGTGACACTCTTCAATCGTGGTCGCCTGGACTTCAAGGCCACCAACAACATCGCCGAGTCTGAGGCCTCTCTTGGCGAGGTCTGCGTCGCCTCGGCGTTAGGCGTTCGGCGCCTCCAAGTCAAAGGCGACTCCCTGCTGGTCATCAATCAGGCGCGGAAGGAATTTCAGTGTTCTGACCCTACCATGGCAGCCTACTTGGCGGAGGTCAGAAAGATGGAGCACCACTTCGAAGGACTAGGATATATCCATATCCCTCGACGCGACAACCATATGGTGGATGAGCTTTCACAGCTCGCGTCCTCAAGAACCTCTGTCCCGGTCGGGGTCTTTGAAGAAAGACTATCGCGACCGTCCGTCGCTGCCCCCAGTTTAGGCGGGGACCACGGTGCAGCCGTCGCGGCCTCCGACTTAGGCGGGGAGGGCGGTGTAGCTGTCGTGGCCTCCAGCTCAGGGAGGGTAGGCAACACACCCGCCAAATTTCAGTCCGGGAGGAAGGCGCGGTCCCGGCTGGTGCGGCACCGGGAAAAGCTTGGCCAGCGAGTGCAGGGTGATCACCACGTGATCGCCACACTTGGCCAGGAAGGTCAGTGGATGGATCCTATCCTAGCCTTCCTGCGAGACCGAGTGATCCCCGACGATGATGCCTCAGCTGAGAAAATTGCACGCAAGGCCAAGTGCTATACTCTGGTAGGTGGGGACCTATACCGCTGGAGCAGAAACAGAATTCTACTGAAGTGCATTAGTCGGGAAGAGGGGAGCAACCTGATCTCTGATATCCATGGAGGCATGTGTGGGAGCCATATGTCCGACCGGACGCTTGTCGGTAAAGCGTTCCGCCAAGAATTTTATTGGCCTACTGCCCTCCAGGATGCTTACGAGCTGGTGAGGAAATGCGAAGCATGCCAATTCTTCGTCAGGCAAATCCACCGACCAGCCCAAGCTCAGAACTATCCCGCTCTCTGGCGTTCACGATGCAGACATTGAACATTCTGAGCCCGTTTGGGCCTGAGGGCTTCACCCACACATTAAATCGCCATCGACAAATTCACCAAGTGGGTCGAAGACTGCCATCATGGCTTCCGCTGCTATCAAGTTCATCCACGAAATCTTCACCCGTTTCGGAGTCGCCAACCGCATCATCACCGACAACGACACTTAGTTCACCAGCGCGACTTTCCTAGAGCTTTGTGATGAGATGGGCACCAAAGTATGCTTCGCTTCGGTCGCCCATCCAAGGAGCAATGGCCAAGCTGAGCATACCAACGCGCTGGTGTTGAGGGGCTTAAAGACTAGAGCGTTTGACCGACTCCATAAGTGGGGGGCGTAGTGGATGGAAGAACTCCCAGCTGTGTTGTGGTCACTCCGAACCACACCCAGTCGGGCGACTGGAGAAACCCCTTCTTTACGGTCTCTGACACGAAGGTCGTCCTTCCGTCCGAAGCTCGCCGCGGCCGCTAGCGTCTCAGCGTTCAGCGAGGAAGGACAAGAAAACCATCGTGATGAAGAAGTCAACCTTCTGGAGGAGGTGCGTGATCAGGCGGCCTTGCGTGCCGCTCGGTACCAGCAAAGTCTCAGGCGGTACCACGCCACCCGGTCTCTGAGAACATCTGGCGATGGGCGACATGGTCTTCTTGAGAATCGGATGCATCTTAAGGCTCCTAAGCTGTCTCCCGGTGGGAGGGCCCTTTAAGGTGGTCTCGATATCTCGACCGGTGATCCGGTTGGCCGAGACGACCAAGAGCTGGCCAACTCCTACAACGTGAGTTGTTGCGAAATTTTATCCATAAGAATGTAAGTACTCGAGGTTCGCTCCGTCGATTGTATAGGCGGGCTTCCTGGCTGATCGGCGACTACTGACGGTCGGTAAAGTTGTTTACCTTGAAGGCTTTCGCTTTATTCTCCCTACTTATGCCCTGGTGGGTAATGTTTCGCGTGGGTGTCATGGATATCGTCGGTTTGGCTGCTCCTTGTCGATATCTTGTGCGCCGGCGTTCATGTCGAACAGGGCGGAAACCAGAGCGAAGTTTGGCACGGTGCTTAGACACGTCTCGCACACCTCGGGTTAGCTCATGGCACCACATTTTGTCACCACCGCGAGCACCGCTGGCCTAATACCACTCCTGGGAACCTGTTGCCTTGCCGCGCAACTCCGCGGGCTAGTTCCAAGTCACAAGGGCTTAAGCTCCAAAAAAGGGACCATGACAGCCCCGCGCGGGGGTTTATATTCCCTAATATATTTCCTGCATGCCTCGCGTAACATTGTGTTTTCAGTGACTACGTGCATCGCAGGTGAAGTGTCAAAGCACTGGCCCAATATAAACCTTCAAGACGGCCCCGTGACAAGCCTAGGGGCTGGTCGCCCGGCGGCCTATGACCAAGATAAGTTACTTGGCTTAGCACTATCGACTTATCTTTTGCGTCTGCACCCTGTTAAGTCGAGTTATGCGTGGTTGTCACTGGCCCTGATAACCTGATGGCTACTCGTTGATAAAAGGAAATGCCCAGCGTTTGCGTCGCAAGGACGGGCAACCAGGAGTGCGAGTGCGGCACGGTGCTCAAACGCGGCTCACACACCTCAGGTTGGCTCTGCGAAGCACCGCTGGCTGTCACCATGAGAACCGTTGGTCCAATACCGCTCCTGGGAGCCTGCTGCTTTGTCACACGACGCTGCGGTCAGATTCCAAGAGATCATAAGGATATAAGTTCCAAAAGGGCAGGAGTCAGTGACAACCTTGCGCAAGGACTTAGGACTTTATTTATCTACGTCCTGCATATTTCGCGTAACCATTGTTTGCGTTGTAGCAGCCGTTTGCAGCCACTCAAGAGATGCCAAAGTATCGACCTAACCTTAGTGTTCAGGTTCACATCATGGCAAGGCTGGGGGCTGGTCGCCCGATGGTTGAGTTGAGCAAACACAATCAAAACGCGAACAAATAAACACGCAGGTAAAATCAGGAGATACCAATTTTATTACAGTTACTAAGATTGTTGTGGCATACAGAAAAACAGGAATAAAAAGAAAACAAAGCAAGCAGCCCGGCCATCAGTTGTCGTTGACGACTTGGATGTGCCCATCATCCTCCTCGACCTCGGCTGCCGCTACTGCGGCGTCGAAGTCCGGGTCCTCTATCGCCATCATCTTTGGCGGCGTGTATGACCTCGTGCCTGCTGCTGTTGGGCCTCATCTCCCTCAATGCCGCCCGCAACGGTCATTGAGTTGAAGGAGGCGTTGTGGCTGGCATAGCACGCCAGCACGAATGTCGTGGTGGCCACGATGACTTGCCGCCCTTTCTGGATGGAACGGGCGGCCATGGCGGCTGGTAGACCGGAGAGCGCCGCGGCAACTCAGCGAATGCGGTGTGCATCTTGCATCATCGTGGCTCGGCGGCTCGCGAAGATCCACTCCGGCTCAAGGCCCTCGCCATGCCGTGGTGGCCGGAGCATGACTGTGAGGTTGTGCAGCGTGCGACGCTGCTCCTCCACCACCTGCCTCTACGCTACCTCGGCCTCCTGCGCCCGGGTGAGCATGGCTGCCCCGGTTGCCCTCGCGCAGTGCCACCATCTACTGCGACGCCTGGGCTTCGCGCTGGGTGGCTGCTGTGAGGAGGGTGTTCGCGGCTGTGAGTGCCTCGCCAAGTTCGGCAAGCAGTACACTCAGGCCGGTGGCGCGGGCGACGAGGGCAACCGAAGCGGGATGGGCAGAGATACTGGCACCGGCGACGCCATTCTGGCCGCTTCGGAGCCACCAGGTTGCCCTTGAGCGGAAGTCCCTTGCGTCTGTTGGCGCCATGCGGATGTTCTGCGGTCGGCGCCTGACGGGCGCCCTTGGGGGCAACAAGCGAAGGAGGCCAATGGAGTGTGAGCCCACCAGTAGCGGCGGAGGCAAGCGGCGCAATGGGCGCCACGGAGTTGGCGCCACTGGAGGTGGCGCCGAGGAAGCCGGCGTCGTTGAAGTCAATGCCGCAGGAGTCAGCATCGGTGCGGTCAGTGACAAAGCAGGGGCGACGGACGTCATCGCCTCGGATGAAGACGCCACCACTCCGGGCGCGCTTGGTGAAGCGGCGGAGTCGGTGGCAGCAGAAGTTTGGCCCCCGGTACGGGCCCTCTTGGGGTCCACGCCCGGGACGTCCGGAGCGATCGGTCGTTTACTGCGCTCAATCGTTAGGCGGGCTCGTCCCCGATCACCGAGGGACCGCAGGTAAAGCGGATCAGGGCCGGTGGAGTCCATCGCCGGGAACAACTTGATAATCCGAAGGCGCTCCGCGAACTCGGATCGCAGAGCGCCGACCCGCAGAAAATCTAGGCCGCTTTCGGTAGTGGTGGAATCGATCCGAATACCATCTCGAGATGGAGGGCCGTCGGGTTTCGCCGCTGGCGGAAAAAGAAGACAAGGACGTTGGTTGATGGCGACCACGAAAAGGAATATATATTCGTGAGAAGGGTAAAAGGACTTACTGCCTGGGCACGTGCGGGTCATGTCGTCATCCACTGTATACTGCCATGCAGGGTGGGCACGACGACGGAGAGGGCTGATCCTCCGAGCCACAAAGTCCCGGACCACCAACGCCCCGATCAGACCGGCATCCCGCAGCCGGTTGATGTGGGCCGCCATTGCCAGGAGCTCTGCCGCCTCCTCAACGGGCGAGCTCCAGCTCTCGCGCACCTCCGCCTGTGCGCAGGGCATCCCGAGGAGGTTGACCCTGCTGTCGTCGCCGACGTAGAGCCAGTCGCTCCGCCACGACTTCCAGTTGGATTTTGGCTGGAAGGGAATGTAGCAAGAGGCCGACCCGTCGCGGAGACGGAAGTGGTAGCTTCCCGCGATCCCGTTGTCGGGGGTGCTGCGGTAGATGAAGAAATAACGAAAGAGAGGAAGATTGGGCATCACCCCTACGAACATCTCGCAGAGGTGGGCAAAGATGGAAAGAGTGACAATAGAATTGGGGGTAAGGTGGAGGTGATGGATTTCATAGAAGTGAAGGATGGTGAAGAAGAATTCAGAAAATGGCGGCACTAGGCCCGCCAGGAGCCCCCAGGCGAAGGTAACAATCTCCCCGAATTTGCACCACGGCGCGGGGGTTCCACGGCGCAGGTGGATCCAACCCTCGGGCGCCATCTTGGAGAGCAATGTCATCCTGTCCTCGCCGATAGTGGAAGGAAGAAGGGGTTGCGCCATTGGAGCGGAAGCAATATCTTTGAGACGAGGAAAATAAAAGGGCAAAGAGCAAAGTTCGTGAAAAGCGGAAGAAGCGTGAACCGCTGGTCGGGGTACGCATATATATAGGCCCCTCACACAGACGGTTCATGAACGGGCAAAAGTATGCGTCGTTTCGGGTCCTGAGAAAAATCGGCGGAAGTGGGGAGGACCGAGGCAGTTGTGTGCTCAGAAGTGGTGGGTCCATCCAGGAACGCACCGACATTAAATGAGGCCTGAAAAGAAACTGGCGTGCATTCCAGGACGGACCCAGGGGCTACTGTCGGTTTACTTTACACCGGGGTACCCTCTCCGTCGCATATCAGTTGGCCCAAATGGCGGCCGCGCAGCAGTGGCGATCATGCCTGCTTTCGGGCGAAGCGGCCAGCGTAAGCTTGGCGGCGGCGATCATGCCTGCGCCGCATCGGTCCTCATGGCGGCTTTGGCGGCGGTGGGTGATCATGTCGTCTGCGGCGGCGTACGTGGCGGCTCGCGACCGTTCGGACCCGCCCGAGCCACGAAGGCAACCAAAGGAATGAGGCAAAGGCTTCGCCTCGAAGTTTCCTTCCCCTGACACGTTGTGTCAGGACCATTGATTGCAAGGAATTCTATTATCGACACGACGACGGTCCATCCCTCTGATGCCTCAACACCTAACTCGTCGCAGGAAAGTCACATCCCAGGCGAACCGGGCGAAGCCACACAGCGACATTAAATGGGGTTTGAAGGACGAGGCTACGGTGATGGGTGTAATAAATTAGTCGTAGTTCAGTATGATAAGACTATAGTG
Source organism: Guadua angustifolia (assembly GCA_036346375.1). NCBI lineage: Eukaryota > Viridiplantae > Streptophyta > Magnoliopsida > Poales > Poaceae > Guadua > Guadua angustifolia. The sequence goes on along the minus strand of CM070521.1, from coordinate 9,134,142 downwards.
ATAGGTGTAATAAATGGCTCATAGATCAGTATGATGTCACCTTCCTACCTGCCCGAGCCAGTCCGCTCTATATAAGGGAGCTCTGGTGCATAGGGAAGGGGGGCCTCCCCTGAATCTGATCCTAGAAAGACTTAGCGAGAAAAAGCGAGTGAATCGAAGAAGCTGCTTTTAATCGCCTCCACACTTCATCAACGAAGATCTAGCGGGGCGTGGGACTATTACCCAACAGGGGGCTCGAACACGATACGTTCTTTGTGTTCCTTGACTTGTTGATCCCTGGAATCTCTCGCGCGAGAGTTATTAGGGTTTCCAACTGCGAAGGCGCCCTCTACCGAACCCTATCCTCCATCCTCGGAGTAGTCAACCCTGTCCGTTGACAGGGTCCTGTCCGGCGAAATACGCTGACAATGCATAAACAAGCAATCAAATAATTCAACTTGTATCCACTCAATAAGACTAAAACTAACCTGGATGGCTCGTACGAGATAGGCTAGAGTGGTGCAAGCAACCAAACACACCCTTAGTGAATCGATATGCAGGCTTGTATTGGACGAACGCTACCTTGGGTGAATAGCTTGATGGCAAAGATGGACTCTTCTAGGGATTTGGATATGCGCATTAGGTCCCTAGGCTCCTGGCGATGCGAATGGTCCAGGCACGGCCGCACGGGAACGGCCAGTGGTTACCAACGGTGGCAATGCAGTAGCAGCGACGACGAAGTAGTACGGCAGAGCGGCCCGATGCGGCCAAGGGGCTTCTTTGGCAAAGGCAACGCGTGCATGAGGTAGAACACGGTGAGGCGAAGCTAACGGTGAGGTCAATGGCGCCAGAGGCTCACCGACGGTGGTGGAAATTGATGTAGACGGCATCGGTAACGCTATGGCTTAAACTCCAAATCTGGTGAAACGGCAATGACTCCGAGTTCGATCTGCGTCTTGGGGCTTTTGTCGGAAATGTTTGCAGCTAGTGTATCCAGGATTCAAATTTTCGTTTTGCTCAAAAATTCGGACAGGCCCGAAATCTGAAATTTCGGTGAAATTTCATTTTTTGGCCAAAATCCATTCAAAATTCAAAAAGGAAAATTCAAATCCGGTTTGTTTGTCACTGAAATTTCTTAAATTTCGCCGAAATTACCGAAATTTTGGCAAAAATGCACTGAACGAAAAATGGTTCAAATGATATATAAAAAATTTTAAATTGTTTTTGAAGGTTCCTGACATATTAGAGATGTTCTCATAAAAGTTTAAGATGATTATCAGGTCTGTATAATTTTTAAAAATTCAAATATTGGTTCCATACAGATGAAACGTTGATTGGCAAGTTTGAACCAGATGAAAAATAGTACAAACGATGTTATAAAATTTTTAAATTTTTTGTGCATGATTCTGATGAATTACTAATATTTCAATAAAATTTTAGGATGGTGATCAATATTCAAGAAGTTTTAAAAATTCGGACAGTGCTACTATGCTGATAAAAGCCTTACCGGCAAATTTGAACGGAATAAAAAATAGTTGAAACCATGTTTGAAATTTTTGGAAATTTTTGTGGAAGGTCCTAATGTATCACTAATGTTCTTACAAAAGTTTCATATGATTATCATACTTGAAGATGTTCCAAAAATTCTGACAGTGCTACGTCCTGATAAAAGCCTGATAATCAATCCAAAAATTCTGACAGTGCTACGTCCTGATAAAAGCCTGATAATCAATACATAGATTTACTTTAGCGACAAAATAAGGTTTAAAATTTACAAAAATTTTACATAAGGGTGATAAGAAAGTTGTAAACATCTCATAAAAATTTGGAATCATGATCACACTCTAGTGAATTTATAAAATTCATACAAAGCACTATGACATCTAGTTATTCTTGCTCTCTTTGATTTTTGAAATATAAGAAATGAAGTTCAGTGCTTAGTGCTTACATGGAGTAATAGATTTAATTGAGCAAACAAAAAACTGGAATCAATCAATATGTATTCATCCAAGTAATTTTGGCAGTGAAGTTAGAAATTTCGGTAGCATTTTGACTGAAATTCGGAGTTTGAGAGTCACAATTGGAATCAATCAATATTTCTTCATCCAAGTAAGAACATACCAAAATTTCTTCATCTAAGTTATTACAATATGATTGTAGTGTCCACTGAAAGTGTGGAATGAATGTTCCAATATTTCTTCATCCAAGTTATTACAATATAATTTTAGTGTCTATTGAAAGTGCAGAATGAACATACCAATACATCTTCATCCAAGTAAGAAATCGTGAATCAACTCTGGAACATCCCATCTACAATAAACAAAGAGCCCACTTGGCCCATGCCCTCCCAAGCCTATGCCTTTTACCCTTCTTCAGTGCGGTGTCAATACGGGGTTGCTGCGGGGCGCTACTCCGTGCAAAGTCAACATCGATAGGAGCTTAACTTTCATATGTTGATTTGCTCCTCCCGAATATTTTACTGATAGTGGATTGGACTGATGTCTTCTTTGGAGCACTCCCAAACCCCGAACCTGGGGTCAAATCTTGGCTCCTGAGGTAGGCCTCTTCTTTGAAGGCTCTTAAGACCATCTTAAGCTGCTCCTACTCTGTACGGTAATCACTGGCAAAGGCATCCCAGTCCTCGGAGGCCGCCTCCTTATGGAGCCGCTCTTCCTCCTTCTCCTTCTTGTCCCGGTATCCACGGAGGTCCGCAAATATGGCCTGCCTAACCACTTTATGCACGCTAGGACAGAACCTCACATCGCCAGCGCGGCCAGCCAGGTGTTGTTTTAGACGTGTCGCCCCTCCACCCTTCATGATTTGACTGCAGTAGTTATACTTCGACCCAGGGCCGACACGCTCTCCGTGGTCCCATACGGTGCCCTCATGATGCACCATCACTAGAACCTACAACGGAACACAAAATATACCAAGAAACAGGTGCTTGTGCTCATGTCATTTGGCCATGAAACACCCATTATTTTCGGAATTAAATAGAAAGATATATGAAGCAGTAACACTTGGCAGCTGGGCAACTGATATGTTCAGCATTGCACTGAGTTACTGACAAAGATAACAATGGTAAGTACTAACTAATTTACTGAATTAGAATCTCCGGTAAGTACTTCCTTGATTTGCAATTTTGCATGGCTAATTAAAATCTCCAGTAAGTTACCTTGTTGTACACACATGAAACATGACAATACAGTGATAAAATTAGTCTTGTACTGCTTATATGTTCAACATTGCACTGAGTTACTGAGAAAGACAATATTAGTCTTGTACTAATACACTACAAACAGAGAGCAAATAAGAACCCACTTTGGTGATAGATGAAATGTAGACTGTAATAGAACCCACTTCCTAATCTAACTACTTTATACCTGCAAGGTTTGCTGGTAATGACGGGCTTCAGTTTTTAAGTGAGATCTTACTGCAAGACACTTCCTAGCTGTTACTTCCAGCAAAAGGATCAAATGTCCAAGTATTCCCTTTTTTTATGATGGATCTCTCCATGTGATAAACCCCTATTATTGCTTGCATTTTCTTTTACATAAACATACAAAGATACATGCGCTGCCACATTATGTTTTTCGTACACAAGCAGTTTGCTGAAATGGATAAGTGCATAATTAATTTGGCAATGTTCAATGTGTTCTAGAACCCAAGAACAGAAGGAAAAGGATGTTGATTTTTTAATAGGAAAACAACCTTCTGTTGTTGAGGTTATTACTACTTCAGCTACTATATTTCCATGAATCAACCAGCATCCATCTATCACCAAACAAAGAATAACAAAGAACAACAAAAATTTCTTCACTCACCTGACAAATTTGATTCGGCCGAATTTTTTTGTCGCCTGCTCGAAAATTCGGTCCCCACACCCGAAATTTCGGTTCCCACACTCGAAATTTTGGTGATGAAGCCCGAAATCTCTTCCTGCTCGCCAGCGACGGCCGAATTTGACCGGAGCTTGGCCGAATTGGAGAGGGGAGGTCAGCTCGATGCTGGAGAAGCTGAAGAACTCAAGAGAGGTGCTGCTGTCTAGTTGCAAGCAAAATGTGAAAGAGAGGAAAGTGAGACAGAGCAATGATTGTACTAGCATGCAGGGAACCCGAAAAAGGTCAGACCACAGTGCTAAACCACATGTAAGGAAATATCAATCATATGAGACATTAGCATCTCTAGTTCAGTGGTAAATCTCAAAACTAGCAAATATAAGGTCCAGGGTTCAAGTTCTAGCCATGCTTGTTTTTTGTAACTATTTTCTTTCATAGTTCCAGGCATGAAGAAATTATGAAATTTTTTTTGGATAGTTGGAAAGTATTGATGATATTTTCATAAAATTTTTAGGTCCTTATCAACCATAACAAATTCTCAAAAACTGTAGAAGTCTTACTTCATAGTAGCTTTTTTTTTGCATACGAAGCATGCAAAAATTATGAATTTTTTTTACATCTTTAGAAAGCATTAGTGATGTTATCATAAATTTTTTAGATCATGATCAACCATAAAAAGTTCCCAAAAAATGTGAACGTGCTACTTGAGCAATCAAAGTAGGTTGAAATTATTTGAAACTTGCACACAATGTTCATGAGGGAATTACTTATCTGTAATAAAAAATTATAGGTCATGATCAAACTTCAAAAAAATTATAAAATTCCAACATTGTTACTACCTTGTTTATGCTAATTCTGTTTTTTATTTTTAAAACATAACAAATGAAGTTAAAATATTTTGAAAAATTTTCTGTATGATCTTAGATTTCTAAATATGGTACCATAAATTTTTCATAGCATGACTTAGTTTATTAAATTTTATAAAATTATGTCAGTGTTTGTACCGATATTTTAAAATGTCTCAAAAAATTAATTTTTCACAAATTATCATCAAAGATCGTATTATTATGTGTTAATGATACAATTCCGGCCCAATCCGGGTATTTAAACTTAAAATCCGGATTAAAAACCCAAAATTTCACCGAAATTACCGAAATTACTGTAGCAATTTTAATTTTTTTTAGAATTTCAAATTCGACTGATTCTCCAGAATTCGCCCAGGCCCGAAATCCAAAAATTCACCAAAATTTCGCCGAAATTCGTCTAAATTTTAAACCCTGAGTGTATCGATGTGGATATGTTGATGCCTTAAATAGCCCTAGGGCATGCGGCGCAAGAAACGGAGATGGCAGCGACGCAGGAGTTCGGCTCGGACATCGGCTCGGACATGATTACATGAAGAAATTAAGGACCGTGCGCCTAGACTGTGGGCTCCACATGTCAGTAGCACGAGCTCAGACGCGGGACACATGTGACACGCAGGCGCAGCGCTGCGGCAAGGGAGGCTAGGCCGGCGAGCTGGGCCGAAGCGAAAACGGGTCATGCGGAGGCTAGAGTTCGATCCTCAAATTCCATGGATGGATGCATCCCCGATCGATGCAAACCTCCAAGGAACAAGGCCCAATGTTCATGCCTGTTGTTTGTTCGGCTCAATCTCCGGTTCATGCGAGCCCACTTTTCTTTTCATTTTCATCTTTGCCTTGTAATCATAGATAGAGTAAATTTCATAAAACTATTTATTTTGTTACAAATTATTAAAAAACTACATATTTTAGCTTTTATTTCACAAAACTATAGATTTTTGGTGAATTTGTATCACAAAACTACAGATTTTAAAATTAGTCGTTTCTTGTAATGGGTCTGACAGCCTGGGCCCACCTAGTAGCCTCACACGTAAGTGAAACGGAAAATGAGGATGTGTGAGACATCACTTCTAAAACCTATAGTTTTGTGTAACATGTTCTTCTAAAATCTATAGTTTTGTAAAAAAGAAGTTAAAATATGTAGTTTTCTGATAATTTGTACAAGAAATCTATAGTTTTGTAAAATTTACTCTCATAAATAAGACCAATCAGTCTATTAAAATAGATATGCTTCTGTTGTATCTGTTATGTAACGAACTAACAATGTATTCTAGTTGTTAGGGTTATGCTTAGAACCTGTTCCTCCGTTTCCATGTTTTTCGGATCTGCTACAGTGTATCTCAGCAGTATATAAGAAATACATCAGAAGCGCTTTAGATTGTATCAGCGCATGTGATTGCTTCTAAATTCTTTTAGTCTTCCTCAATATTCTTTCATGGTATCACAGCCACACACCACATAGAAAGCAATCATGTCCACCTCTAGTGGCATTGCAAATTTCACGTTGCCTGCCACCATCTCCTCCATGGCTGGACTTCTGCTGACTCCACCAGCTCCTTCCTTCAGCTCTCTTGTTACTATCAAGCTGACAAACACCAACTATTTGCTTTGGAAGGCTCAGTTCATGCCTTACCTGAGAAGCCAACAATTGCTTGGCTTTGTTGATGGCAATATGCCGCAACCACCTGCCACCATCATCCAAGAAACAGACGATGGTGCAACTCAAGTTCTGAATCCGGCGTATCAACAGTGGTCGATTCAAGACCAACTAGTATTGAATGCTTTGCTTTCTTCGCTACAAGACGACATTCTTGGCCAAGTTCTTCTTCTCAACACATCAGTCGAAGTCTGGCATGCGCTAGAAAAGATGTTTTCATCAGGATCCAAGGAGAGAACTATACAGATCCGAATGCAATTGTCAACCATGAAGAAAGGTGACTTATCCATGTCTGATTATTTTAATAAAGTTAAGAATCTTACATATACTCTTGCTGCTGTAGGACAACCACTTTGTAATGAACAAGTTGTATCCTATATGCTTACTAGTCTTGGTGAAGATTATGACGCTCTTGTTACATCGATCACCACCAGAATTGAGCCAATCTTCCTCACCGATTTGTATGCACATATGTTGAGCTTTGAAATGCACAAGGAGTATCATAATAGCGCACTTCAGATCTCAGCTAACATGTTATGCGTAATACTCAGGGAGGTCGAGATAGCTCACATGGAAGATCATGCAGAGGCAATAGTGGTGGCCGAGGCAATAGCAGTGACCGAGGTGGTGGTCGAGGCTAGTTCGGCACCAACAATAACTCTGGTTTGTCATGAACTAGCAATCGACCGCAATGTCAGATCTGTGGAAAATTGGGTCATGTGGCATTGAGACGCTACAATCAATTCAATCATTCTTATCAAGCTAAGGATTCACATGTTGCGGCTCTAGCTGTTGTTCCATCTTATGGAGTGTATACAAATTGGTATACTGACTCTGGTGCAACTGATTATATTGCCTCTGAACTTGACAAACTCTCTGTTTGTGACAAGTATCACGGCAAAGACCAGGTTCAGACGACTAATGGTGCGGGTATAACAATTTCACACATTGGTCACTCTCACATTCCTACTTCAAATCATTCCTTGAAACTGAATAGCGTTCTCCATGTCCCAAAGGCCCATAAAAACTTAGTTTCAGTGCATCATCTTACAACTGACAATAATGTTTATCTTGAATTTCATCCACACTATTTTTTGTTAAGGATCAGGACACAAAGAAGCTCCTTCAAGGCAAATGTGAGGGAGGGTTATATCCGTTGGTGACAGCTTCCTCCACTGCCTTGAACAAGCAAGCCTTCTTCATTGATGTCAAAGCCACTCCAAGACTTTGGCATTGTCGTCTCGGTTATCCCTCCTCTACTATCGTCCAGCATGTCCTACACTCAAATAATCTTTCGGTTGTCTCTGATCAAGTTAAGAAACATGTATGCAATGCTTGTCAAGAGGCCAAGAGTCATCAGCTTCCTTTTCATACTTCAAATAATGTATCTAGTGCTTCATTAGATCTTATTTTTACTGATGTCTAGGGTACTGCCCGCACTTCAGTAGGAGGATTCTCCTATTATGTCAGTTTTATAGATGATTTCAGCAAATTTGTCTAGTTTTATCCAATCAAATTCAAGTTTTATGTTGCTCATGTTTTTTTCAATTTCAACTTCATATTGAAAGACTGCTAAATAAGAAAATTCTTGCTGTTCAGTCAGATGGGGGAGAGGAATATCAAGCCTTACACAAACTATTCCAACAAAATGGTATTAGGCATCTGTTTTCAGTCAGAAAGTTCTAGGATGAGGCCTTCTCATCTGCTTGATTCCTGATTAACAGACTACCTAGTCAAGTCATTCAACAACAGACTCCTCTTGAAAAGCTGTTCAGTGTTAAACCAGATTACACCTTCCTTAGAACCTATGGCTATGCATGCTGGCCCAATCTGCAGCCATACAATAAATACAAACTTTCTTTTGGATCTAAAAGATGTGTATTTGTTGGCTATAGTAATTCTGATAAGGGATACAAATGTTTAGACAAGAAATTTGGGTGGGTGTACATCTCAAGGGATGTGATCTTTGATGAATTCATTTTCCCTTTTAATGAGTTTAATGAGGACGATGTTGCTTACTCCACCACCTTCCAATCTAATGATGTCTTACTACCTCTTCATCTTGACACCAGCCCACATCCTATTCCCTCTGCTGTGAGAGACCATGTGCTTGATATTGTTCCCTCTCTGCCAAATCCGTCTGCTACTACTTTTGCGTGCTGAGACTATGCATGAATCAAATCTCTAATTCATCACCATCTATGCCAGCATCTTCATCGCAACCTCCACAGCGCTACCATGATGGCACCATCAAGTACTCGACCAAAGGGAGGCATATCACATTCAGTGCTACCACTGTGATCGAGCCACCTGTTGAGCCATCCAGTCTTCAGGATGTAATGCAAGATTGCAATAGGCGACAAGCTATGGATGCTAAGTTTGATGCACTGCAACGAAATAAGACCTGACATCTTGTTCCAAGGCAGCATGGCCAAAATATAATTGACAGCCAATGGGTCATCAAATTAAAGCGTAAGGCAGATGGCAGTATTGAGCGATATAAGGCCTGGCTGGTTGTGAAAGGTTTGAAACAGAGGCACGGACTGGATTATGAAGATACCTTTAGCTCAGTGGTAAAGCCAACAATAGTGCGACTCATTATTGCTCTTGTTGTTTCTCGCGGCTGGAGTCTTCGACAAATAATTGTGCAAAATGCATTTCTGCATGGAATTCTCGAAGAACATGTTTATATGAAGCAACCACCGGGCTATGAGGATCCAGATCATCCACATCACATCTGTAAGCTGGATAAGGCTTTATATGGTCTCAAACAAGCACCAAGAGCGTGGTATTCAAGGTTGAGCTCAAGGTTCGAAGAACTTGGTTTTATTCCGTTCCAAGTTGACATGTCGTTGTTCATTTATAATCACAATGGTAATATCATATACATGTTTATATATGTTGATGATATCATTATTGCAAGTTTCTCTCCTCAAGTTAGACAAGACTTGCTTAGTCGGCTACACAAGGATTTTGCAATCAAGGACATGGGTGACTTGCATTACTTTCTTGGCATAGAGGTTGTTCCAGAAAATTAGGGGATTGCTCTTACACATAGAAGATATGTGGGTGATATCCTGGCCAGAGCCAACTGTTGGATTATTTGGGCCAAGCCCACTTAATTGAGACAAATAAATCCTAGAAAATCTCAAAGGCCCACTCATGAGGAGGCATGTGTGCAAGCATTAGTCCCATATTGCTTGTGGAGGTGGAGGATGACCAACTTATAAGGGAGAGTTCTCTCCACCTTCCTAAAAGCATGGCAAGGGAGAAGAAGAGAAGCCACGCGCTGCCTCGCCGGCCAGGCAGAGCTCGCACGGGGTGGTGAGGCGGAGGCGCAGCGTCGGCACTGCGTGAATGGTCCGCCGAAATCCGGTCCAGGGCCTTGCGCAGACGCAGCCTCCTTTTGCAGTTTATTCTTTTTCTACTCGGAATCGTCGCAGTTGCAGTATGAGATAAGGACTCTGTAATAGACTCCGATCGTGGCACGTCTTCGAGTCATGATCTGTCACGGTTACCAGAACTCCCTATATATACTGCGCCCTGCCACCCGTGTAGTAGAGCACACAGAACATTAGGGTTTTGCCACCTCTCGCTGCTGCGCCACCATCGTAGCCGTTTCCATCCCGAGCGCCGACGTGCATCAGCGATCGGGAGAGCAGGTCTCCAGAACCCTTCGTCTTTGAGATCCTGCACCGGGAGAGGGCGAATAAGGTTTTTGGGAAGCGCTTCACGCGACTGCTCAAGATCTTCACCACGGCTCGTCTTCCTGCTCCTGCTGCTGGACGTCGTCGTAGCCAGCAGCTCCTGCGACGCGCCAACATCGACCACGTCAACACCGCAACTGCACCATCTACGTCATCTGCATCTTCTTCTTCTGTTCAGTACGCTCGATCTGCCCTAGTCTCGTGGTTAATCATGTTTATCAAGATGATCATGATGTTCATGTTATCTAGTATGTTAGAGAGATACATGCTAGTTTCTGTGATGTTGTTCATGATTTATATTCGGAATTTAATCTGGAAACTATCTAATTTTTCAACAATCCAAAAACCTTATTGTAGATATTTTTCTGGATTAACAATGGCTAGCTTTGCCGACGCACTGAGGCCGGAGAAATTCTCTGGTGTGCACTTTAAGAGGTGGCAAGTCAAGGTCACGCTCTGGCTTACGGCTATGAATGTATTCTGGGTTAGTAAAGGCAAGCCTGAAGGTGATCTCTCTGAAAGCAAGCAGAAGAGTTTCACGGATGCCAATACTCTCTTCGTGGGATGCATTCTTAGCGTTCTTGCCGACCGTCTGCGTGTGATGTGTACATGCACATAACAGATGTGAAGGTCTTGTGGGATACATCAATGCCAAGTTCGGCATCGGATGCGAGCGATGAAGCGTATGTCATGGAAAACTTTCATGACTATAAGATGGTGATAATCGCTCTGTTGTAGAGCAAGCCCATGAGATCTGATGCATTGTCAAGGAACTCGAACTCCTGGAATGTATCTTACCCGATCCTTTTGTGGCCGGTTGCATTATTGCAAAACTGCCTCCCTCGTGGAGGAGTTTCGGCACTACTCTAAAACATAAAAGGACAAAGATATCAGTCGAGAATCTGATAGCGTCCCTTGATGTTGAAGAGAAGGCTCGGGCTAAGGACTTCAATGGTAAAGGAGCCGAGGGCCAGTCCAGCGCCAACATGGTTCAGAAGAACTACGGCAAGAACAAAGGGAAAAACAAGCCTAACAAGACTACCAACTTCAAGAAGAAGAAGATGAACAAGGCTGAGTTGCCCTGCTTCACATGTGGTGAGGTCGGGCACTTTTCCAAGGAATGCCCTGATCGTGCAGACCGTCGAGGGAAAAAGGCCAACAATGGACAGGCATCCAAGGCTGTCAACACGGTGACCGCTAGCAATGCTGGAGATGCAGGGTATGGTAATTTACCTTCAGATTCTCGATTTCGATCTTCCAGTTGGTGGATTGATACGGGTGCTAATGTTCATGTGTGTTCTGACATTAATATGTTCTCTTCTTATCAGGCCATTCGGGATTCCTCCGTCCTGATGGGGAATGGGTCACATGCTTCGCTCATGGCATCGCACAATGGATCTGAAGTTCACCGGGGAAAGATCGTGCAACCGAGGAACGTCAAAGATGTCCTTCTATCAACAAGAATCTCGTTAGTAGCTCCCTTCTATGCGAGATGGGTTTAAGGTAGTGTTAGAGTCCAATAAATTAGTTGTGTCTAAGCATGGACTATTTATTGGTAAAGGCTATGAGTCACGAGACTTGTTCCGCTTTTCCTTTCGATTTCAACAATAAGTCTGTGAACCATATCGTGGTAGTGTTAATGATGATGCGAGTACTTGGCACTCTCGTTTATGCCACATTAATTTTGGTCTTATGAATCGACTTTCCAAAGATGAGTTTAATTCGAATTTCACTATTGTCAAAGGTTCTAAGTGCCATAGTTGTGTGCAATCGAAGCAACCTCGAAAGCCTCACAAGGCGGCTGAGGAGAGGAACTTGGCACCTCTAGAACTCATACATTCTGATCTGTGTGAGATGAATGGTGTGTTGACAAAGGGTGGAAAGAGATATTTCATGACATTGATTGATGATGCAACTAGATTTTGCTATGTTTACTTGTTGAAAACTAAGGACGAGACGTTAGACTACTTTAAAATCTATAAAGCTGAAGTTGAAAATCAACTAGAGAGAAAGATCAAACGTCTTAGGTCGGATCGTGGTGGCGAATTTTTTCCCAAAATCTTTGATGATTTACGTGCGGAACATGGTATTATTCATGAGAGGACACCTCCCTACTCGCCCAAATCAAATGGGATTGCCGAGAGGAAAAACCGCCTGTTGACCGACTTGGTGAACGCCATGTTAGACACCTTCTTTGGTTTATCTAAGGCATGGTGGGGGAGGTCAGTTAACTTCATGTCATGTCTGAATAGAGTTCCTAATGAAACATGGAGAAGACTCCTTACGAGAAGTGGGTTGGGAGAAAACCATCACTTTCTTACTTGCGCACATGGGGATGCTTGGCGAAAGTCAATGTACCGATTAACAAAAAGCGTAAGCTCGGGCCTAAGACAATGGATTGTGTCTTTCGGGATATGCTCGTGAGCATCGCTTATAGATTTTAGTAGTTAAATCGATGTGCCCGATATGTATGTTGATACTATTATGGAGTCTCGTGATGCTACATTTTTGAGAATATATTTCGATGAAAGATATGCATAGCACTTCTAGATTTTCTTACGAGATAATTCCCGAGACTATTACACCTATTGAGTCTTCGAGCAACCACCGAGAAAATCCTAGAGGAGGATGACAATAAAGCTCCTAAAAAGAGCAAGAGACGGAGGATTGAAAAATCCTTTGGCAATGATTTCATTGTGTACCTCGTGGATGATACTCCCACGTCCATTGCAGAGGCATATGCATCTCCAGATGCAGATAATTGGAAAGAAGCTGTCCAGAATGAGATGGACTCGATTCTCGCCAATGGGACTTGGGAGGTAATTGAAAGGCCATATGGTTGTAAACTTGTGGGTTGTAAATGGGTGTTCAAGAAGAAGCTTAGGCTTGATGGTACTATTGAGAAGTACAAGGTTCGGCTTATGGCTAAGGGTTACACCCAAAAAGAAGGCGAAGATTTCTTTGATACTTATTCACCTGTTGCTAGAATGACCACTATTCGAGTACTACTTTCCCTGGCTGCCTCGTATGGTCTTCTCGTTCATCAGATGGACGTGAAGACAGCTTTCCTTAATGGAGAGCTAGATGAGGAAATCTACATGGAGCAGCCTGATGGGTATGTAGTAAAGGGTCAAGAGAGCAAGGTGTGTACATTATTGAAATCTTTGTATGGCCTAAAACAAGCACCTAAGCAATGGCATGAGAAGTTCGACAGCACTTTGACCTCTGCGAACTTTGTCATTAATGAGGCTGATAGATGTGTATACTATCGCTATGGTGGGGGTGAAGGAGTTATATTGTGCCTTTGTGTGGACGATATACTGATCTTTGGCACAAATATTGATGTGATCAATGAGGTCAAGTCTTTGTTGTCAGAGAAATTTGATATGAAAGATCTAGGAGAAGCTGATGTAATTCTGAACATCAAGCTTATTAAGGATGAGAGTGGGATTACTCTTTCACAATCCCACTATGTGGAGAAGGTCTTGAGCCAGTTTGGCTTTATGGACAGCAAGCCCTCCCCCACTCCTTATGATCCCAGTGTGACACTGAGAAAGAATAAGAAAATTGGCTTAAACCAATTGAGATATTCTCAGATTATCGGTTCGCTCATGTATCTTGCTGGTGCAACGAGACCTGATATATCATTTGCTATGAGCAAATTGAGTAGGTTCATATCAAACCCAGGTTCTAATCATTGGCATGCACTTGAAAGGGTAATGCGCTATTTGAAAGGTACTATGAGTTATGCGATTCACTATTTAGGGCACCCTGCAGTGCTTGAGGGATATAGTGACTCGAACTGGATTTCTGATGTAGATGAGCTCTATGCCACCAGTGGATATGTGTTTACCATTGGTGGTGGTGCGAAGTCATGGAGGTATCGCAAATGCAGACCATTTTAACAAGGTCAACCATGGAGGCGGAGCTCATCGCTTTAGATCTGACCATTTGTAGAGGCAGATTAGCTCGTGAGCTCTTGATGGACTTGCCGGTGGTTGAAAAACCAATACCGGCTATCCTTATGAATTGTGATAATCAATCTGTGATTGCTAAAGTAAACAGTGCTAAGGATAATGCGAAGTCATCAAGACACGTTAAAAGACGACTGAAGTCTGTCAGGAAATTGAGAAACTCCGGAGTAATAAGTGTGACTTATATTCAAACAGATAAAAACCTGGCAGATCCCTTTACGAAGGGACTATCACGGAATGTGATAGAAGGTGCATCGAGGGAGATAGGTATGAGACCCATATAAGTTGCCATAGTGGTAACCCAGCCTTTGTGATCGGAGATCCCGTGAATTAGGTTCTGGGTAAAACAAGCTATTGGCGAACTGAGGAGAGTAATCTATTACCCTCTCTAAGTGAAGATGCAATACTCTCAAAAGGCTGTAAGGCAGGATGGCAATATGCCTTAATGTGTTTCTATTGGCTTTAACTAGCGAAGATGCTATCCTACAGAGCATTCTTGAAAGAACACACCTATATGAGCCCGACTGTCTAAAGTCGCAGTCTATGAGACTCGGGTGATCTCTAATAAACTCATGAAGAGACCATGGAGTACGACTCATATGCTCCACCCGCGGAGAAGGCTACTAGCAGCTAGGTATCAGTTATGACTTTGAGTGAAACCTGTTCACACAAAACCTGCAATTCAAGGCGTAGTCCATTATTCAAGTTGTGGATGGGTGTAGCTTGGAGCTCTAGGCAGAAGTTCAACTTAACAGTCTCTGCTGAAACGCTGGTATATTAAACAGTAGTGAGTATTGGCAAATCTTTAAATGGACTTTGAGATCTGGTGGGGGATTGTTGGATTATTTGAGCTAAGCCCACTTAATTGAGACAAATAAATCCTAGAAAATCTCAAAGGCCCACTCATGAGGAGGCACATGTGCAAGCATTAGTCCCATATTGCTTGTGGAAGTGGAGGATGACCAACTTATAAGGGAGAGTTCTCTCCACCTTCCTAGAAGCATGGCAAGGGAGAAGAAGAGAAGTACACGCTGAAGCTCTCACGGGCCGAGGCTTCGGGCTCGGGCACGGGCGAGGTGGAGGCGCGGGCGTCTGGCACTGCGTGAATGGTCCGCCGAAATCCAGATCCAGGGCCTTGCGCAGACGCACCTCCTTTTGCGCTTTATTCTTTTGCTACTCGGGATCGTCGCGATTGCAAGATGAGATAAGGACTCAGAATGCACTCCGATCGTGGCACGTCTTGAGTCACGATCATCACTGCTACAGAACTCCCTATATATATCGCCACCGCCACCCGTGTAGTAGAGCACACGAACATTAGGGTTTTGCCACCTCGTTCTTTGCGCGCCATCGTAGCCGTTTCCATCCCGAGCGCCGACGCATCGGCGATCGGGAGAGCAGTCTCCGAACCCTTCGTCTTGAGATCCCGCACCGGGAGAGGGCGAATAAGGTTTTTGGGAAGCGCTTCGCGCGACTGCTCAAGATCTTCACCACGGCTGGTCTTCCTGCTCCTGCTGCTGGACGTCGTCGTAGCCAGCGGCTCCTGCGACGCGCCAACGTCGACCACGTCAACACCACAACTGCACCATCTACGTCGTCTGCATCTTCTTCTTCTATTCAGTACGTTCGATCTACCCTAATCTCGTGGTTAATCATGTTTATCAAGATGATCATGATGTTCGTGTTATCTAGTATGTTAGAGAGATACATGCTAGTTTCTGTGATGTTGTTCATGATTTATATTCGGAATTTAATCTGGAAACTGTCTAATTTTTCAACACCAACATGATGAACTGCAAGCCTATTTCAACTCCAATGTTATCAAGTGGAAAGTTATCTCGGGAACAAGGTATACCGTTGTCTAATACTGAAGCAACCAAATATCACTGTATTGTTGGAGCTTTTCAGTATCTCAATAACGTGGCCAGATATTTCTTATTCGGTCAATAAGGTATGTCAGTACTTGCATTCTCCCACACAGGATCACTGGTCTGTGGTGAAACGTATTCTTAGATACCTACAGTGTACTCGTAATATGGCATTGCATTTTAAAAAATCTTGCTCAAGTCTTGTGAGTGCGTTCTCAGATTCAGACTGGGCTGGCTGTTTGGATGACCAAAGTTCCACCAGTGATTTTGCGGTTTATTTGGGTGCTAATCTTGTTTCATGGAGCTCACGCAAATAGCAGACTGTCTCCAGATCCAACATAGAGTGGGAGTATAAAAGGCTTGCAAATGCCACAGCTGAGATTGTTTGGATTCAGTCGCTGTTGAAGGAGTTGGGTGTTTTTCAGAAGAAACCACCATCTCTGTGGTGTGATAATCTAGGAGCGACTTATCTTTCGGCAAATCCTGTTTTCCATGCTCGAATTAAGCACATCGAGGTGGATTTTCATTTTGTGAGAGAATGGGTTGCGAAGAAGCTGCTGGACATCGATTCTTTGTGTCAAAAGATCAGACAGCTGACGTTTTCACTAAACCGCTTCCTCTGCAGAGCTTCGAAAATTTCAGATTCAATCTCAACCTATACTAGAAGTTTAAGATTGTGGGAGGGTGTTAATATAGATATGCTTCTGTTGTATCTGTTATGTAACGAACTAACAATGTATTCTAGTTCCTCTGTTTCCATGTTTTTCGGATCTGCTACAAGTGTATCACGGCAGTAATCAGAAGCGTTGCAGATTGTATCAGCGCATGTGATTGCTTCTAAATTCTGTTAGTCTTCCACAATATTCTTTCACAGTCCTCGTCTTCTACATCCAATCATCAGCATATTTTATTCAAATTACTCCAGTAATCTCCGGCTGATTAAACTTCTTTTGATGCTAAAATTCCTTCTCATCGACGAGACCTTGGATGGATGGAGTCATAAGTTATTTCAGTACCCCATTGCAGCCACAAGTCTGCAAATATAATGTAGTTATTAGTTGGACTGCAGCCTGCAGCATTCGAATACTCTCTTAGAATAAAATTGCCAAGACTGTCATATGTCTCGCTAAGCTGCTTCCTCTTGCTTCTAGATGGGTGCTGGTTGAATAATTGAACTATTTAATCAACTTGAAAGCCTAAACCAATTCAACTTCTGAATTAACAAAAAACTTTCCTCACAACCACTTGATCCCGTCCTACACATGGGTACTGCTATTATGAAATCCATCCGTACCGGTCCGTGTATTTTTGAAGTGTCATGTTTGCCTTCTTGGGAGCCATTCTTTCTTTAAATAGAGTTAGCTTCAAGAGCTAGACCTTGTGTGATTTGCGGTGTTAAAATGTTAACGAGATAGAAACGGCAATCTTACACCTCATTTGATTGTGATGTTTCCCACATTTGAAGGATTAATTTAAGTTGCCTCCAATCGGAGGAATGCTCATCCATCTTCCTTCTGTGTTTTTTATGTTACAGTATGTTTTACATCAGAGAAAGTTTCTCAGTAAAATAATTCAGGGGTAGTTAAAAGCTCTGTACTTTAATTTCTAGTATCTTATATTAGTCTATCTGAAGTGATTTTCCGGGAAGAATCCCACCGCCACCATCATAGGATAGGAGTACGTACCACAAACAATTGATTAGATGGATGATCGTTCTCGTGGATCGATTAAGATGGATCAATTTCCACGGGAACAGCGCAACACCACATGCAAGCACTTTGTACCAGCACCACTCTGCAGATAGCGAATCAACTCGGTCGTCTTTGTTTTTCCCTATTATTAGTCTCTAATTAGTATTCAATTAAGGGCAGCTCACAAGTTCCAGAGCATCTGTGCCCATTGTTTATGACTCCTCCCCGAGGCAGCAGTAGTAGCAGTTAACTTTGCCTGTTGATGGAATATCATTTCCTGAACAATGTGAGCTAGCTGCCTTGGAGGTTCCAAATGGAAGTTCTCAAGGAAAGGAGAGGACAGTCTCACAGAGTAGTTTTACATTGTTATTACTTATTACTAGCTGCTAAGTTCCTTGTAAATTTTGATAAAGACTCATGAAGCTTCGGAAAATAAAACAAGAAGCATTTAACAATGGTTGGATGAGCTGTTCCTTATCCAGATGTGTTGGAAACAAATAAGGATCTTGTGCAGAAGCATCACCTATACAAATTGATCTGGTCCCATCAATCCAAACAAACTGTTTGAAACTTTGAATGTGTCACCAGGATGTCTGATGACTCTACCGGCTGCAACAAAATAATGCATTGAGGTGATGCGGCTAAAACTATAGCCACAACCTCAAATGCTAAAATATTGCCAGGATATGTTTTTAAAATCCAGATTGTTTCTACTGCTTTGTGATCCTTAACAGGGAAAATTTTTAGCCCATGCTTGTTGATTGGAGAGGACTAGTGGACCTCCCTCTCCCTGTTCCTTTCTCTTTCTTACCTCCTATGTCTCCCTCCTCCGTTGCCTCTGCCGTCACGACGGTTGCAGCTCCGTAAGCCTTCTCTGCTGCCCTCGCCGCCCCTGCAGCCGGCGGCGAGCTCGCCGCACCGCCGGCTCCCCCGCACCTATCTAAATATTCTCTTGGCTCTTGCCTCACCACTGAGCGAGAGAGAAGAATAAGCTGGGAATGGTATACCGTTCAAACATATACCATTAGTTTTTCTCTAGTTGATTAGCAGCTAGATGACGATGTTAAAATGAAATTTGTGGTCATTATCTCTGCAATTGGAGCCGAAATATATTCAGCTTAAATGTCCATGCAGCTGAATAATTCATTTACCTAAAGAATTGAAGTAAACCCAAGGATGAGCCTTTTCTTTTTGGGAGAAAAACCACAGCTACTAAGAAGGCACTATTAATTTTCAGGTCAACATATCAATTCAGTTGACTTTATCATGTTCAAATGGAGCATAGCTTATTAGCCAATGAACAAGTAACAGTAGTAAACTACTTACAGATCGAATGCATCTCAGTCCAGTGTATTTATTTTATAGGTGCAGAACAGTAGAAGTTTCAGAATATTTGAACTAGGAAAAGTGGTCCCAATATATTGTTTTCTAACTTATTAGGTAAAGCTATAATCGAAAAATATTGTGCAGAATTATCTGACCACTAATAATACATTTTTCCATAATCCAAATGTTAGCTTTTTGCATATCACAAGTAGTAATCCTTGCCAAATTAACATTTTCCAAAAGTTGAAAAGAAATATGAGGAAGTCATTGAAAATACTAATGGTATTTA
The DNA here is from genome assembly GCA_036346375.1 of Guadua angustifolia. Classification (NCBI taxonomy): domain Eukaryota; kingdom Viridiplantae; phylum Streptophyta; class Magnoliopsida; order Poales; family Poaceae; genus Guadua; species Guadua angustifolia. Next base: position 9,114,949 of record CM070521.1, on the reverse strand, counting down.
TCATGGTAACGAGATAGTACTCAATTTAAATCAGCACTTTCAGGAGTCATTACACATGACTTGTTTCTTTTATAGTATTTTCTCTGTCTTGGAGCTGCTTTAAAAAGACTACTTGGTGGAAGCTTGTCCAAAGTGTTGGAGTATTATAAGCTCCTGAATCCTGATTGATTCCAATGCTAACCTGTGCCGGTAGGATTGTTTGATCCACCAAACACAAGATTTTGTACTAACAAAGCTATACCACCTTCAAGTGCCGTACCTAGCATTTTGTTGGCCTAAGCTGACTTTAAAATTAGACAAATAAATAATCATATTTCACTCTTCAAACTAGCATATGACTTTGTAATCATTATACATTTAGTCATTGTAGGTTATCGTGAGTCTTTCCAATCCATTAGATCTTGCTCGAGTCTTTGTAGAATACAAGCATGATTTCAAAAAACTCAACTTATAAAAATTCCTTTTTGCAAATACAAAAACCATGTGAATACTTAACAGAATTCTATACGCAACAATTGAATTACGAAAATAATATAGTTGTTTCACAATATTTGAATATCAATTTGGCCTATATTTTTCCTAGGAATATTTTTTAAGTAAAAGTTTTAGCGCAACAAAATGGAGAGAGAGAAGTGGGGAAAGTGATATGAATTGGAGGAAGTTTTTATAGGGTGGTGAATAAAATGGACTACTCACTTGCTAGGACAGGGATTGCATGCAGTCCTTTGGGGATTACAATTTAACTAGTCCCCAAAGGACCATCCGATCCAAAATGGACGATTCGAATTGGCCGAAAACAATGTGGGTGCTTTTTACTGTGTGAACACTATTCATAGTACTATAGCAAACAAACTATTTGTCATGTTTTTGGCCGATCGGACGATCCAGGACTACGGGGATGCTTAAGTTGCAATTCCCATAGTATACGCACCCAATCCTTGTCCCACTTACTAGTTTACTACTTAGTATTCTCTCTTGTCACAAATAGTTGTCGTTTTAGACATAGGTACGGTCAAACTTTCAAAATTTGGTTATCAATATCTTTTTAAATATTTAAATTGAATACATAAATATCATTTGTGTAGATTTGTCTTGAAAAGTACTTTCATAATATTATAATTTTATTAGGTTTTATAAATATCCTATAATAGAAATTAGTTGTCAAAGCTATATTTCAAACACCGTGTCAATGTCTAAAACGATAACTATTTGTGATCGAAGGGAGTGCTAAAATTAAGCTTCATTGATTGGAGTAGGTTTAGTACTCCCTCTGTTCACTTTTATAAAACTTATTTTTTAATGGTCATGTTCACAAAATAAGGCTTGCATATATATTTAACGAGCCTTTCCTTCTATACCTCTGTTTATTCTCTCTCAACCATATAAATTTATCCATTACCACTCATACAAACTATATCTTTCATCTTCTAAGACAATTAAGTAGAGGCATCTAAATCATTTTCTCTTATATATTTCTCGATTTCAATGTAACCGTAATCCTTATATAAAGTCAAAATATGTCTTATAAAAATGAACGAAAGAAGTGAAAAATAGGCCACTTAATTTTTTTTTCTTTGCAGCTGCTCCCGTCGCACATACCCATGCCACCTTCTTTTATTTTACAGAGTAATATAAGACCAAACTGAGAGACTGCGTGAAAGGAAAATATCGAAATGCAGAGCATGAGCTGTCTTGCACATGGAGTTGTATTGACATTGGCAATAGAGTGATACAAGCCGATGTGCTGGGTTTTCTGACTGATGCCAGCATCACTCCGTCAGCTCCCCTCCGTTACCCCTTCCCGTTCCTGATAGGATTTCTGCAAGTCTTTGGCTAAAAATTTTGAGAGTAAATATGGCATTTTGGTTCTACTAGCAAGAGAGAGAGAAAAAATTAAGAAACAACAGACAAATTTGACAATATCTTTCAGAATTATAGAATCATAGATTTCCCACATGTACATACGAATTTTGTTTTGTAGTTTTCTTTATGAAAAGCATTGAGATAACATAAAACCAACTTTGCTTATGAGTTATGACTAGGTTGTGGTGCAAACGACGACAGCCATATTTGAGACAGCAACTCAGCAAGTCAGGACATCTATCCATGACGCCAAGAGGAAGACTTCAACTTAGTCAAGAAAGGTTACATATCGGACGATGAGCAAAAGATATTGCTAGGTAAGCATGAGCGACCTAAAACAGGAAGAAGATTGTGCGAAGGAGGGGGGGGGGGAACGCATGAGCTCTCCAGAGTGAGGAGATCGAAGAAGACGAAGGAAATGCACGAAGACGAAAGCGCCGTTAGGTGAGTAGTAGCAGAGGTGAGTGACGACGCGTCGTGATAACGTTGAAGAATGCTCCTCCGGCTCCGCCGTCGTTGTTTAATGCTATAATAAAGTCAGTCTCTCAGACCGGAGGCCCCAGAAGAAACGTCTCCTCTCTTCGGACTTAACACTACGGCGGTGCCCCCACAAAATCCCAAGGCTTCCTCTCCTCTCTCTTTCAGTTCAACCTCTCTCCGGTTCTCTCCTCCATGGCTCTCGACTCCGTCCCGTCTTATCCCAGCGACTTTGAATCCAGCAGGCCTGCTCGGCCCCAGCAAAGAACCAGGTATGCATGGCATAGTTTCCTCTATTCCTTGCAGCAGAGATCCTCGAGTTTTGTTTCTTGATCTTCTTTTCTTTTCTTTTCTTGTGTGTGATAACACCTGCAGGAAGGACGAGCGTACATGGACGACGGAGACCTGTGCGCCGTACGACGACGGGCACCAGTGGAGGAAGTACGGCGAGAAGAAGCTCTCCAACTCCAACTTCCCAAGGTTGCTTCTTGCCTTCATCCCTTCGTCATTCAACTCATTCCAGAAATTACATGTTTTCAGTCCATGCATGCATGTTTTTCTTGTGCAAAAACTTTTTTTAACGGCTGTGATGGTAAAATTTCAAGAAGAACGGTCGATTTTAGGTATCAGTAGATCTACTAGTGAATTTGCAGGACCTGTAGTTGGTGGGTGAGCTGACGGTGGTGATCTGAAACATTTCGAACTTAGTTCTTCCCGTTTTTAGCAGGTAGAAATATAATTCATGGGAGTAAATCTGTTTGCAGTTGTCACCGTTTTTTCCAGCACAAGTTTTCCTGGGCACAAATCTTGACCACTGCAGTGCGGGCCGTCTACTTCTTGATTGCACAAATCTCGTGCACTCATCGTGTGTCCTTGATTTTTTTTTCACCCTGTTCAGTGCTTGGTAGTTAAAGTTCACCGATATCTTGCTGCCTTTGGACTTTGAACACCATAGGCCCGCCGGTCTAAGTGGAGAACATATCTTTCAGATATTGTACATGTTTATGTACCTAGTAATCTTTAATGTCTGTAATATCTACCTGGGCACAATTCTCTCTTTTTTGGGGGGGTCAATATATAGTCTTTGTGCAGCTAGCTGGTGGGCCAAATAACTTTCATACTGAAAATCACATCCCAGCTTAATGCACCCAAAGTTTGTATATCAGTGGACGGCTTGGTCAATGTATCTGGTTTTTTGCAAGAAAACATTGTTGTGGACATATCAAATTGAGGGGTTGTCTACTAGTCGCTTGTTGCCTTGTTGGTAGAATTGGCGGTGGACAGGTGTCGGCATAGCCCTTAATCAAGTGAAAGAAAGGACATGTTTATCAACTAAAAAATGTTTATGTAATGACCGTGGGAAAAGAACCTTCACGGTGGCAATCTCTTTCGTAATTGACAACCCAACCAAAAAAAATACAAATTCAGAAAGTGCTGCTCAAGAAAGGACATGTTTGTCAACTAAAAAATGTTTATGTAATGACCTAGGAAAAGAACCTTCACAGCAGCAATTTCTTTTGTAATTGGCAACCCAACAAGAAAATAAAAATTCAGAAAGTGTTGCTCACCGTTTGCATAGGAAAATCGCAAGTGGCCTTCCTTTATTGCCTGTCATTTGCATCTCGTTTGAAATCTAATACTTCGCTAGCAAACTAAAAGTTCCCTCATTTGTTTAGCACGCCTGTTCTGATTCAGGCTTCCAACCATTAGCATCATGCCGACAGTCTCTGCTAACTCTTTTTTACTTCCTTGGTGACTGATTAGCTCACGATGCAGACCCCACATACCTTGTTAGTACATCAAGAGTTTGTTAACAGATGTAGATGTTTCTTTTCTTTTCTTTTCTGAAAAGGTAGTAGATGAAGAGGTGTCAAAAGTGTGTATTGGCAACATTCCACCTAATTTAAGTAGAGTGAATGTTGATGGGCGAAGTGGAAAAAAGATATGATTATTTTTATGAACTGAAATAGAGATACTATTTAACCATCCCCCCCCCAAAAAAAAAAACTTCTTCCTAAGGGATGTTGTAGGGAATGATCATACTGCACATATGAATACTTACTGTAAAGTACTACAATTCAACAACTGCTAGAAGAACAAGAAAACAAGGCAAGTTGGTACACCAAAGGCATGAAAAAAGTCGACGAAGTGTTGTTCAACCATCCAACTTGAAATTTAGTAAGTAGTTGGGGCTGCTCACTCAAGGTAGATTAGTTAAGCTCAAATAGAAAATTAGTGGCAATCTAAGAAAATTTAGCAACAAAGCAATACAAGATTCTCTACTGTCAACAAAACAAAAAAAACACCCCTGTGTAATTCTGGAACAGTTAGGAGTAAATTTTAGTGGAGTTATTGTTTTTTGTAATCAAAGATAAACTAAAACTGGTGCGGAGTATGACTTTATCCTCTTTCCTTATCATCTGAGTCTAAAATTTACTCACACCGTCATTATATTTGAGGTACCACAGAAGCACATGCAAAATGTATGTTCTCTTGAGGGCAACCATTGTATACTCGCACTCCCTCACTGCCTGGAAACTTTTCTTAAATGTTCAGTAATATGTGTATACTTGCACTCCCTAACTGCCTGGAAACTTTTCTTAAATGTTCAGTAATATGTAACTAGAACTTTCGTGAAGATTTCTTCTCTTTCATTTCTGAGGGGATTTTTGGGGTCATATCATTGTATTTGCAGGTTCTATTACAGATGCACCTACAAGAACGACATGAAGTGCCCCGCCACAAAACAAGTCCAGCAGAAGGACACGAATGATCCGCCATTGTTCGCAGTCACTTACTTCAACCACCATACCTGCAACAGCAGCTCAAGGCCCATTGGCAGCAGCCCAAATATTTCTGCACATTCAAGGAAGGCCGTATCAATCTGCTTCAACTCGCATGCCACCGGCGAACATCCCACATTCCTGTCGTCCCCAACTTCGCTGCAGTCGCCGAGCATACAGTCTTACAGAGCCAACCAGCAACTTGACAGGAGTGCGTATGCTCGCCAGTTTCAGTGGACAGACACATCATCATCTACAAGCAATGTTCCGGTTAAGATGGAAGTTGACGATTTTGCTGAAACAAGCGCATCGTCCAACATCACCACCGGTGCTCTGTCGAGGACATTGCTACCTATCGGTCAGTCAAGGTGCATCGAGTACTTCCATTTCTTGTGATAGTTTCTGATGGAAGGAGATGCATATATATGCTGGGGAGCCGCTTGGTTTATATTGGGAGCTGGAGGCGACATTGTACTGAGATTGAGTGATAGGACCCAAGCTGCTGATCTGAATGATCCCCATAGAAATACCGCTACCTTATTATTTACTTCTTTACATTCGGTTTCAAGCCAAATTTTTGTGCTTGAATGAAGTAAAGAATTGGATTGAAAGTTAAGCTAGCAACGTTTTGTTTACAGAATACCATGTCTCCCAAGTCTGACATCAGATTTGCATGGTCATTCTGCTACTAATGAAGTACTGAAGGTTGCAAATTCTCTCTCTCTCTCTCTCCTTTTTTTTCTCCTGAGATGTCTACAGTTTTAGAAATACAGTTCTTTTCTAAAAGGGAAGTTTTAGAAATCGGTAATGCATCTATCCGGACGTCAGACGCGGAACGTTACCCCTAGATGTTTCACTCTACAACTCCCACTCACAAGCATTAGAGGCCTCCCTACCTAAGTAATAGGATGGCAGTTTTGCCTATGAGTTTGAGTACTCGTGGGTAGGGGTGAAAACAGATCGGATACGGATGGATAATAGCTCTACTATATTTGTTTTCATTTTTTTTTCTCGGATTCGGATATGGATACGGATAGTCCGGATATGAATACGGATACGGATCGAATATGAATCGAATCGGATACGGTTTCGAATATTTATCGGAACATGATAACCCCTTAAATTGTACATAAAAATCAACAACACATAACTAATTGATTTGATCAAAATATTATTGAAAAGTGAACAAATGTAAGCATTTTTATCCACTTAGACAATAGTTAGATACTATGTTGCAAACAAAATTATATAAGGTTTAGTTTATCACACACATACGATTAGTTCATCATACATATAGATTAAAACACAAAATAAAGGTAATTCTTGAGTAAGATACAAGTAGAAGCAAATACATAACACACTAAAAGTTTGATTATACTTAGATATCAATCTCTAGGAAAAGTATATAACACTTACATGTAATGACTTAAGATTTATTTTCTTAGTTGAATTATGTTTAAAATAATAAATTATGTATTTATGAGTTTTTATGCATTTTTCAGCTACTTATTTAATATATTTTCCTATTAAGAATAGGAGTTTTTGAATTTTTGAGAAAAATTAAAATGTGATAAAATCTTGAAAATAATTTTTTAAATGTTATATTGTTACTGAAACTTTATCAAAAAAGTTTTATAATATTTGGAGTTGGTTTGCTAATTTTAATAATTAAAACTTGCTTTAGAGATTAATTAAATTAAAAAACAATTTTGAAATTTAGAAACCTTTTTGGGCCAAAAGAGTAGTATTGGCTCAGCCCATATGTCTATCCGGATATCCAACCCACCATTATCCGGATTATCCGAATCCGTACCTGTATCCGATGGATAATGAGCTACCGAATCCGTATCCGAAAAAAAAATCTGTATCCGTATCCAATACGATACTATTCGACAAATATCCGATCCAACAAAATCCGTATCCGAAAATATCCAGATCGGTCGGAAAATATCCGAACCGTTTTCATCCCTACTCGCGGGTACCTGATCTGATAAAAGTGGATACGAGTAGCACTTCAGATTCATGGATTTTCGGGTTTGGGTACCCGATAAGGACACATGATAGGTATAGGCATCAATTTGTACCTATAAGTATCTGATAGGTATCCTATGATATATGGATCCCACTTTTTATAAGATATATATTAGGAAATTGAAACCGTAACTACCTAAATAAAAGGGTAAGATACACATAAGGTTTTAAAAGGCAATACTATATTCAGAAACTTGTTGAGCATATATTATGCTCTAAATTTGTTGTGTATATATCATTCTCTTTCTTTTAGACGATGCTCTATTATGTGCTGGCATCTCTGTTATCACCGTAATCATAAATGTTAAGTGCATACTATGTGACTGAGTTAAATGCAGGTCAAATGAGTTTTCTATCTTATCTTAGTCATTGAATGAGCTTACATATCACTATCCCACATTTTACTCTAATACTTATCATCTTGTTTATTGAAACCAAATACAATATCTATAAAAACACTATAGAATGGTGTAGTATTTAACATTAAATATCTTATATGTACTCATTTAAACTTATAGTATCATTGGTCACTTATAGGCCATCATGATGTGTTGATTAATGAAATAAATTAGAATATCATTGGTTACCTATAAGCCATGTTAATTGTATGTTTTTAGCACAGCCTGTTACCCATGGGTACCAATCGGGTATTAGGTACCCATCGGGTTTTGGTATAGGCACAGATTTGTGTCTGATAAGTCTAATGGGTTTAGGTGGACGGCATGGTTTCGGGCTTCGGGTTTAGGTGAACGACAATCGTACCTAGAGATACTAACTCGATTGCTATCCCTACTAGGTGATGCCTTTTACTTTTTTGACTTCTCCTAGTAATCTTCTTCACCTGGCATGAGTGTTTCTTTTATTTGTTGCATCCTCAATTGTTGCGATTTTGTTGCAGTCGGGCTGGGATTTTGCTACGCACGTATCAACTTGTTGTGCTATGATGTGATTTTTGTTTTGAAATGTTGCACTGTGAATTTGTTGTGGACCTTGAATTCTTCTGTCCTCTCAAATTGTTGTAAAATATTGCAACAATTATCTTTGAATGTTACCACTATTTTTTCAATTTTGAAATATTGTACTAGTATGAATTTATTTGATTCGGATATCTGAACTAGTTTTAAATCATACCTCAATTCTATACTTACGGTTTTTATCAATTTTCAATAAGAATTTTTATAGTTTCCCAAATTTTTTAGGATGTTGCACCTTTTTTTTTTTTTTTGCTCATGTTCCTTACAATTATTGTATGTATTGTTTAACATGTTACGCTGGCGTATACATCGAAAGCTTCCCATCGCATGTGCTGGCGCCAGTAAATCCCTTCAGAAATAGCGGCTGTTTTATATTTGGTGCTGAGGGAGAAACGGTGGTAGGAGAAGCTGAGCTTGCTGTTTTAAGAGTTGGAAGATGGGCCGGAAGAAGTTTGTCGTGTGGGCTTTGTGTGTCCTATGCGGCTGCGTGTTATTTGCAGGCCGAAAGGCAGGCAGGCTTTGGTTTTGGGCCCATTTGAGCTTGGAAGGCCCATGGAGTGGCTATATGGGCTTGGCCCTTAGGGGCTCTCGTGTTGTGGGCTGGTAGTGATGGTTGGGCCTTGTTTCGTCGTCGTGGAGATGGGCTTACAAGTCTACTGTCTTGGTCGGTGTAGGCGGAGACACGAGAGAGAAAAAGAAGCTTACCTGAATCACATGCTAAGAATATGATTAGAGCTCGTAATGATATTTTATATTTTATTATCCGTATATTTTGATTTTACTATCCATCACCGAATTCTCGCCATATTGAGCGAGCCTCAAGCAGAGCGCCTAGAGAAGTCGCCATTTAGGCCTCGCCAACACCGCAGACGCATGCGCCTACCATTCTTTGTATGTCTGTGGTAGTAGTACTGCATGAAATAACCCAAAAATTTCAATATTAGTTTTGTCTAAATTTCTTGAATTTATTCGAATTTTTGCCGAATTTATTTCGGATTTATCCGGTTAAATTTGAAAACTTTCCTTTTCGGGAAAGTCAACCCGCTTCCGCTTTCCCTTTTCGTCAAAAGCGTTTCCTCCTTCGGTTTACGCTTTCGCTTCCGCCTCCGCTTCACCAAACGCTCTTGACGTTCTGCTTTCTGCATCCGATGGCCTAAGTTTACCTGCCATTGCCCTGCCCTGCCCTGCGTCTGGCCGCCATCTCCTCCGCTAAACCGCTCGTTTTCATTGCCGCCGCCTAATACCGTTTCGCCATATGTCGACCAATCGATGGAGCAGCTGCTTTCTCGCTTGCTTGCCGCTTGCGTGACGCCAACTGCTCCATCACGCTGTCCTGTCCCATCGCCGCCGCGTCGCTTGAAGGCCAAGGCCTCTCCGCCAAGACGCTTACTTCATGTACAGGTCTTGCGAAAGCCGATGCCCGTCGCATTCACTCCGCCAAGCCCGATTGTCTCTTCGCCACTCGAGTACTATCTTCACCTCACATCTCTCTCCGCCAAGACGCCGGGTTTCTGCATGCCTAAGACTCCAACCAATGGAGCTCGAGTCTCAGAAGCAAGCTGCAGCGAAGTCGACACCACGCCGCGCTCAAATCTCCCCTCCGTTTCGTCTTTTCGCGCTCGAGCACCCTCCCCACCACGCCTCTCTCCTCCGTCGAACTCTATAAACCCAAGCCTCCCGCCATTTTTCCTTCGCACTAAGCTGCTCCGGTGAGCTCCTCGTACTCCCAGTGCCCTCCTCTTCCTTCCCCGCTAACTCTTCCACCGAGCCACGCTGCGAATTGCCGCTTCCGCCGCCTTCCTCGCTCCGCCAATTTCTCGCCCAGCGTCGTCACCCCGCTCAAACGCCCTTGCGGCAACGACAAATCGGCCCCACTTGGCCATTTTCAGAAACATCGACCACTCGGGTCCTGCTACACATCCTTGTCTTGCTGCGCCATGGGCCACTTTGTCAGCCTTCCCGCCCTTCATCATTGGCTCCGCCTGTCGACCTCTTTCCTTCATTGCCGGTAGCCTCATTGCCACGTCTCACCCCAGCTTGGGCAGTGGCCCATTTTCGCTACATGGCAGCATTGTCTTTGGTCAGACCTAAAAACGCGAATCTCAGTGCGCCCAAGTACACAAGATACACTCTTTCATTTCAATTTCGGATTTTAAATTGAAAAATCCGAAAATCAATTATTAATACCAAAAACTCACAAAATCTCCAAAAATCCGAAATGCCAAAAATACATTTTCTTGACCCTTTCGAGCCATCGAGTCCAAAAATGATCTCCGCTTTAAGCCATACCAAGTCCCAAAATTCTGCAGAATACTCGAGTCGACAACCCATTTCTCTCTCGATTTTCCTTTCCATTGCTTTTTCTTTATTTAGTTTTATTCGTTTATTTATTGTTTGTGTTTTCGCGCTAGAACCAACATCACATCAACGCAAACTGCTAAGTACGAATCTCAAGCAGAGCAAGACGAAGAGTCATGTCAGCAGGACAAGAGCCGTCAGGCCGCATACTTACATCGACTGCTCTCGTTAAGCGTAACCTTTAACCTCGCAAGGCAAGCCACACTCCTTGAACATGTTGAACCCAGTTCCATTATAGTATATATATATTTCTTGTATTGCATTATTTTTGTTATTTTACTAAACTAGAAAGTGTGGTAGTTTCGAATGACATGAATAGATACAACCCAATATTAAACTCATTGATTATGTCTTAATTCCTTTTAACCCTAAGAAACAAAATATATTGAACCTCCGTAGATGTAGCAATTTATACCACTATTACTTTTAGACAAATGCTTAATCTCCGAGAGATGGCTCGGTTGGTTTTGTGATTTTATAAATTGCTACGGTGAGGGGGACAGCATTGGGCGGACCACGGAAGGTGGATGCAGTCCAATCCCCAACCGATGACGAGGCCAAGGGTTGAGGCATGGTGGTGGTACAGTTGGTACCAATGATTTGTGGTATGTCATTTGGCTAAGTCTTTGGCATTTAAGGACCGAGGTCTCGGGCAACGTAAATAACTTCAGATCCCGCTCAACCACAAGTTGGGCCGGCCAATCCTATTGACTTGGTCCAACGTAGCCTAGTACATTGTACGTTCCCTTTTAATACCTATATATAGTAGCTGCCATTCTGGAAGAGAATGGACCTCGCGGCAATCAAAGCGAGCAGAATGGAGCGACCATTCAGGTTCACGCAACGCTCTGGGTGCCTACAATATTCGGGATCGCACGACGGATGTGGGTCTTAATGATTGTGGATCTTGGGTAACCTACTGGGTAGGAGCTAAAAAGGGGAAGTTCAACGAAATGCTATGATTATCTCGGTCAGGCCGCATGCATAAAAGTTGCGTGTTAATCTAGTGGCACTAATGACCGTGGATGTCTTGTGGGTAAAGTGAGCACCTCTGCAGAGTGGTGTATTCGGTGCCTCCGCCGACCTTTTGTAAAACCTTGGCCGTTAGGCCCCTATTTCATCTATAAAATGTTCGTGATTTGCTTTGTTAGTTGAAAATCTCGGTAGTTGCGTGTTGCACTAGGTAAACTTGAAAGAACCGAGCTGTGCCGATTCTTTTTCTAGTTCGAGTAGCCGAGTAGGTGCCTTTCCTGATGTTACCATCTAAGTTGTTTGTCTGGACCATGCAACACAATTGGCCATTGGGCTTATGCCAGGAACGGCCACTCTTTACGCAATGCTCTGTACACTTCGGTGGAGTTTGGTTGGGTGAAAGAGGATGGATGAGATATGGCTACCTAGATTTGGAGTTATCGAGTTGTTTAGATGAATGCATGGATGGGATATAATCATCTAGTTTTTTTAATATTCCCTTAAGATGTTAGATAGAGTTATCACTAAAAAAAAGGTCGGACAGACTCATCCAGTTTGTTGTATGAAGAGGTGTACTCGGTCAAATTCAAATTTTGGTCAAATGGTGGACAAATTTTGCCCGAAAATTCAAATTTTGATCAAATTTTGTCTGAAAATTCAAATTTCGGTCAAAGTTTGTCTGAAAATTCAAATTTTGTCCAAAAATTTCAAACTAAAATTCGAAACCTTGATTACAACTAACCCATCCATCTAACCAAACAAAAAATTAGTCCATTCTATCTATTGGGAGCCGATGACGGCAACCAAGGATTGGTGGCTCAAACAGGTGCACTACCTATCGACTTTCACTAAGGCCACAAACACACTGATCATTCTTGTAATTTGGCAATAGTGGAAGGAGAGGAATACACGTGTCTTTTAGAACAAAATATCAATGCACCGTAAGATCCTAGCACTCATCAAGGTGGAGGCCAAGTTTTTGGGAAATGGTTGGAACAAAATGACCAAAAGAGTTAATAGCAAGGGCAAACAATACTTTGTAGCAAATGGTGCCTAGCTTTTTTGTCTGCCCCTGCTTCTTCTGTAAAGATTAGCCTACATTTCTACTCCATCACAAGTATGGCTTGTGTTATTTGTAAAATAACTTGTATTTATTTTTTCCATTTCTAATATATGCCTCAGAAGCATTTGATTTAAAGGATCTTGGACTTCTTCGATACTTCCTTAGAATTGATATTTTTCAGTCTTCAGAAGGGAGTTCTCTCCCAAAGAAAGTATATCCTTGATCTGCTGGTAGAAACAAGTATGCTCGATCAGGTGTCATTCTATTGCTTCACCTATTGATAGAAATCACAAACTCTGTACTGAGTCAGGTGATCTAGTTGATAAGGGGGTTTATCAAAGGCTAGTTGAGTGTCCCATCTATTTGTATCACACAAGACCTTATATTTCTTATGCAGTGAGTGTTGTAAGTCGATTTATACATGATCCCAGAACTGGACACATGGAGGTTGTCGATCAGATTCTACAATATTTGAAGAGTAGCATTGGGAAAGGGCTTTGGTTCAAAAAAATCAACACTTGAATGTGGAAGGATACTGTGATGCTGATTGGGTGAGCAGTGTGGATGATACGAGGTTTACCTCTAGGTGCTACATCTATGTGGGAAGTAACCTTGTGTCATAGAGAAGTAAGAAGCAAGAGGTTGTGGCTCGATCTATTGCAGAGTTAGAGTATAAAGCAATGGCATTGAACTTAAATGAGTTGATCTGGATGAATGGTCTATTGTTTGAGGTTTGGGTGTTTAAAAGTGGCTCCTTGACGCTACATTGTGATAATAAATCTTCAATGTACATTGCTAACAGTCCAGTATAAAATTGTCGACGATTCGGGAACCAGTCCCTCGCCGAGCTTACTTGTTGAATGAGGGATCAACCTAGGGCCCCTTCTCCGCGAGGGGTATAGCGTCCGAGGTCCTACCGAGCTACGGGACAAGGTAGTTAGAGTGATCGCAGCTACGAGAGGAGGCTTTTTGATCCGTTCGCCTCTCGCAGGGAGATAATGACCCTACGTCCAGTGATTGCACTGATATGTAAAGGTGGCTACAAATGCTGTGTACAAGTAAGAGTGAAAGTCTAGTGAAGCTAACTCAGCCGGAAGGAACCCGCAATTCTTCGCACGAGAGGGTATTTATAGGGATTACAAAGCGATAAAGCATTTATTACAGGGCGCCCATCGTTCTTGGACGTCGTAGGGTCATTGTTGCGCGCCACCCCCGGGCACCGCGCGACGGGTACATGCGAAGCGTATTATGGGCGTCAGACCACGGGCGCCCCGCGCACGCCGGATCCGCCTCGTAGACCGTGTCTGGCTTTTGGGTGAACTTCGAGATGTCTTCGACGGACTGAGCCGCAAGGTCGCTAACACCCGAGCAAGCATGCTCGGGGAGGGGACCTTAACCTCAAGGTCGGAAGGTCGGGGGACCCTACGCAGGGACGGCATCCGGGTTTGGGCATGGTCGATGCTGGCCGGGCTCCGATGGTCGTTTACGGGCGATAACCAATCCCCGACAGCTAGCCCTCGAGGCTAAAGGGGGAAGTTCGCCTTCTCAAGGCGTCCGCCTTAAGCCTCCAAATTCTTGGAGTGGGATTGGAGCCCTGTGGCGAAGGACTACCGCAGCATCCGAGCAACGCCTGCTCGGGGATGAGGACCTTTGCGGCGAAGGACTGCCGCAGCATCCGAGCAACGTCTACTCGGGGACGAGGGTCTTTGCGGCGGCGATCGCTGCAGCCAATGTCTCTTTCGAGGGCAATGTTCGCCGGACGAGGGTCTTTGCGCGGCGATCGCCGCTAGCTGCAACGCCGCCGGGTCGAACGATCGCCCGAGGATCGACCTTGGCAATACCCTGAAAACAAAAAAGGGGGAAATCGCGACGGTTCCTTCTCAGCGAAGCTTTGCTGGTATGACTCTGACAGCTTTTGGGGAATCTACGCCATCAAGGGCGGTTTCGAACCGAAGTCGCCACGCGTTATTATCGGGACAAGGGACGGTTTTCCCGCCCGTCCGACTTCTCCGCCTATAAATATCAGACGGGAACAGTTCCTGAAAACCTTTTCTTCCCCCCACGACTCGCAATTAAACTTGAGAAAGCGTTTCATCCTTTGAACTTCCTTCCGCCGCTCCGCCGACCTTTCCCCCAATTCCTTCCATGGCGAGGTTCGACGTAAGCAAGGCCACAGCAGAGAGGCTCCGGGTGCTTCAAGATTTCGGTACCTCGCCTCGAGACTGGCGGCTTCGGCGGCGGCGGCGCGGTGCCACGCACCGACAAGATAGTTGCGGCGAGCAGACATCACTGCTTGACGGCCGGATGCCCGAGAGCGAATTCCTGGAGACCGTGCTCCTAAACTGTGAGTGCGAACTCACCCATCTGAACCCCAACTCCATCCTTGTCTTGGCAATCTTCGCCCATCTCTGCGAGGGTTTCGTGGGCGTCCTTCCTACGCCAAGCCTTTTCTTTCATTTCTATTCCTTGTTCCGTACCGGGGGCACCTCCCTCGTTGGCTCCCGGTACTTCCGCCTCCGGAGCAACCGCCCGTACGAGTACCCCCCTTTCTCCCTCAAGGATTCCGTGGCCGGTTGGGCTGAAAACTGGTTCTACCTGCGGAAGGCGGAGGGGAGCACCTTGCGCTACACCGAGACGGCGGCACGCTACTTCGAGATGCCGCGCCCGCCCGTCGCACCTGAGGAGGAGCGGACGCTAATGCTGATCAACGAGCTCACGCAGATGGGGCTCACCGGCCGGGACATCGCCCGTGACTTCCTTCGGAATAGGGTATCCCCTCTGAGGAGGAGGGAGCGCCCGTTCTACGAGATCACCGGATGGGACGACATAACCCGGGAGGGCACCTCCTGTAAGTCCCACGACCTTGAAGAGATCTTATTTCGCTTCGCTGTTCGGGTCCGTCTCGACTTCATTTGTCGGCTTGAAATGCCGGACTTCGACTGGACGGAGAGGAGGGTGGCCGAGCTGTTCGGTACCCTCAAGGGTAAGGAGCTCGAGCGCAAGCGGCAGGTCCCGAGCAATGTGCTTGAGCGGGGCGAAGTGGTAAGTTGCTTCATAGTTCGTGCCCGGGGGAGAGCATCCCGAGCTCTTCTGATGTTTTCTTCGTGCATTGCCGCAGGAGAAGCTCGCCTTGGACCTGGCAGTGGCCGAGCTTGCGCCCTCGGCGGGTAGCAAGGGAGTACTTATCCCACCTCCCGGGCCAAGGGCTCAAGGAGCAAGAGGGGCGCCCCGCCGCCGGCGACCACCCGGTCGACGAAAAGGCAGGCGTCCAAGGTCCTACCGGTGCCCCACAAGGAGTACGCGCGACCGAAGGAGGAGGTAAGGCATTTGAAGCTCTGGCTGGGGAACTATAGTTTGAGGGCCCAAGTGGAGCAGATCGAGGCGGAGGGAAGACTGATCGAAGGGATGGTGCAGGCCGAGCGGGAGGCACTGAAGAGGGAGATCGCCAAAATGAAGGCCGAGGTCGAGCAAGCCAAGAAAGACCGGGCCCTCGCGATCGCCGACCTGGAAGCGCATCATCCCTCGGCCAAGCGCGGAAGCTCGGAGGGGGCGCTGGTCGAGATTGACATGGAGAAGGCCGACCCTTGCCTGGCTAGGATTACCCAGGCCGCGGAAAAGAGGGCCGAGATGGTGGTTGCGGCCGCCGCGGACCCAGCCGTTGGTGGCGACAAAGGCCTGGCCAAAGGTGAGTCTTGAGATTTGCCCTTCTTCGTTTCCCTTGCTCTTCGCTTTGCGCGCCCGAGATAACCCCACTCTCCTGATGTGGGCGAAAATAGCTCGTAGGGCCTTCCCGGACTGTCGCAGAATAGCTTACGAGCTTATTGATTGTGCCTTAGCGGGGGTGCTCGCCGACGCCGCCAACATCGTGATGGCCGAGGGCGTGGGGCGCGGAGGAGAAATTGCCCGATGACCGGTCGAGATGGACCCCCGCCCTGAGGGAACGCCTCCCGGGCGGGCTTCCTCGACCACCCCCGCGCGGAGAGCACGGAAGGAGGGGAGAAGGCCGACCTCACGGCCCTGAGCGAAAAGGCTGCTCAAGAAGGCTCGGTGCCTCCGGGCGAAATACCTGCCCGAGATGAGGGCGTGAAGTCCCCGGGCGAACCGCATGCCCGGGATGAGACGCTGCCCGCCCCGAGCGAATCGCACGCTCGGGTGGATGTTTTACCCCCGAGCGAACAACATGCTCGGGTGGATAGTGAGAACACTCTGAGCGAGAGCGCCACTCACGAGTGGGTCTTGGTGCCCCGGGGCGAACCTCATGCCCTGGGGGATGGCTCGTCATCATCGACCAACCTGCCTTTGTTTAAGAGTTCTGGGGAAATCTCCAGCCCCCTGCCGGTCTTGGAGGATCCTCGGGAGCACGAAGTTTCTAAATGCTTCCGGGACAATCTTCGCGCCGACTTTACTCAGGTGAGTGTGCTTCTTCCTGCGACCGCCGTGATTTTTTGCTTTTTTCGGGCCTTAGAGCCGGTGGACTGAAGTCCTTCTGCCTGCAGCTCCTTGAGAAGACCCTGGGCGAATTTGACGCCACGATGGTCGTCTCCGTGGAAACGGCCGAGTTGCTTACCGCGCATGAGGCCAAGATAACCAGACTCGAGGAGCGCCTGGGCGACCTCAAGGATCGAGACACCCTGCTGGTGCATCGATGCCGCCAGGCGGAGAAAGACGCCACCGAGCTTAAGGAGAAAAACCTCGGGCTCGAGCAAGAGCTTGAGCAGAAAGATACGCCTCGCCAAAGCCGAGGAAGGTGCCGCCACGACAAAGAAAAGGTTCTACGCCAAAGGTGGAGCTTGAGCGGGAGAAGCAGCATTCCCTCGATGCAGTGAAGGCCGCCATTGCCGGGAAAAAGTTTTAAGCTCGAGCAAGAGCTCGAGGTAAAGAGGCAACACTCCAACGCCCTTGAGTCGAAGGTGGCGGAGTTGGAACGGGCAGCGCGCGTGGCTGCCGACCTTGCCGAGCAAGGCAACGAAGAGGTCGAGCAACTCCGCGAGGAAGCCCGTGAAGGTCGCGAAGCCCGCCGAAAGTTAATTGATAAAGAGGCCAAGATTGATGAACTGAGGCGGAAGTTGTCCGTGGCCCTCAAGGGAGCGACGCCCGGTGAGTAGGGGATTTCATCCTTTTTCTTTTTCTTTGACGATTTTTGTATGATTTTTGATGTCGCCGGTGGGGCATGTAACTATCTTTTGCTTAAGGGTTGCTTCCGGTGCAGTGCTTCTTTTGCCCTTGCTTGGCTTTTTCCTATAAAAAACCACGAGATAAACAGCAAGAAGTAGGTCGGTCGTGGGTTAGAACGACACGTGGGCGACACTAGCCCGAAATGCACAACACGATGATACCGCATCTTTAAGAAAGAAGCAACGTTACGCTAATAAGATAGGACGAGGCGCTTGATACAGAGTCTTTTGAAATGATGCCAGGGCGGCAACTCGCTTCCCCCTTAGCCCCCGCTGCGAAGGAGGGTCATGCACCTATGTTGCGAGCACGGGCTCGTTCGCAGGAGAGTTGGGAAAGAACGCGCCCCCACCCCCCGACCAAGGCGTCAGCTTCTCCGAGGAGCGAAAGTGGTTTTGGTCGGGAAGAAGGAGCAGGGCCGAGGCTTCCTTGACGCTTGGGACGCATACCCCTTGCTTGTGTTGCGAGTACGGTCGTAAGCGAGGAAAGACGCACGTTTGCCCGACAGGGTGCGCGACGACCAAACCTGCGCGCAGAAGTAAACCTCGACCGACTAAGGATCTGTCAGACGCGACTTGCATCAAGCAATAAGAGCTATCATGACCAAGGTCGGCTTATTAAGACCGAAGCCCCCAGGTGGCGAGTTTTATTGGCGGGGTGTTGGTCGTGGCACCTTGTGCGGGCGCTCGCGCGCGTGTCGGCCCGAGCTTTAGGTTTTAAAAAGAATTTTTAGTGACAAACTACGCCCGACGCATTTGTTTCGCTACCAAGATCGTGAAAGAAATGAAAAGTATGCCCTTGCGCGAGACTGAGCCGACTTACCAAAAGGCAATGACCTTATATATGTATTCGCGGCATCTTGGGGGAAACAAACATTTGCGTGAGTGTAGCGGAAGTGCCACTTTCTTTAAAAAGAAAGAAAGAAAACAGATGTATATACAAAACGCAAAATAGAGCATAAGTTTAGACAAAGAACTTGCGCAGCTGGTCGATGTTCCACGAACTCGCGAGCACGCGACCATCTTCCCGTGCAAGGCGGACAGCCCCCGGGCGTGCTATCGAGACGACCGTGAACGGGCCTTCCCACTTGGGGGAGAGCTTGTTGGCCTTCGACAAATCCTGGATTCGACGAAGGACGAGGTCGCCGACCTGCAGGGCACGTGGCCGGATTGACTTGGCCGCGTGCCTACGGAGAGCTTGCTGGTAGACGGCGGATCGGAGCAACGCCCTTACACGCGTCTCCTCAGCGAGGTCGAGGTCGAAGCGACGCTCGCGACTTTGGTGGATACTGTCGGCCAGGTGAACCCTTGGGGATCCGAGCATAATTTCGGCAGGTAGGACGGCCTCGGCACCGTAGACGAGCTGGAAGGGTGTCTCGCCCGTAGCGCTGCTCGTCGTGGTGCGCACAGACCAGAGGACGGAAGGAAGCTCGTCCACCCATGACCCGCCGTGCCGGGACAGGTCTTTGAAGACCCTTTTCTTAATTCCTTGAAGGATTTGGCCATTTGCACGCTCGGCTGCTCCGTTACTCTGTGGATGAGCTACAGAGGCGAAACAGACATTTGTTCCGATGTCCTCGCAGTAGGCTTGGAACAGTTTGATGGTGAACTGAGTGCCATTGTCTGTGATGAGGCGATTGGGGATCCCGAAATGCGTCACCACATTGCTGCAGAAGAATCTCTTGGCTGCTTGAGCCGAGATGGTTGATACAGGCTCGGCCTCAATCCACTTAGAGAAAGTGTCGATGGCGACAAGCAAGTACTTACAACCCTTTCGACCACGGGGGAAAGGCCCGAGAATGTCAGCCCCCCAGGTCGAGAATGGCCACGAGAGTGGGATGGTCTGCAGCTACAGACGCTGGTGATGGGCCTTATGGCGTGAAACCGCACGCCGATAGGTCGCCACGAGCACCCGAGCGCCGCCTAAAGTCATGGCCAAGAGTATCCCAGGCAGAATGCTTTGCTTACGAGCGTCCGAAAGGACGAGTGAGCGCCGCACATGCCCTCGTGGATATCTTTGAGAAGGAAATTGCCCTCTTCTCGGGATATACATTTGGAGAGGACTCAAGTGCCCTTTATGTATAAGGCGCCCTCGACTCGCTTTGTAGGCAGAGGACCGCCTTGTAAGTCCGAACGCTTACCGCTTTCCTCGGCAAGGTCTCTGTGGGCAAGATATTGACTAATGGCGCTATCCAATCTGCACCTTGCTCGAGGAAGGAGATGTGACCGCACATCTCTGGTGCCTCCTCTACAGAGGGAACGGAGGGCTTTCTCAGATGCTCGGCTGGCGCCCCGGGAAGGGCGGGCATCTGGGGGGTTGCCTCCTCTACAGAGGGAATGGAGGGCTTGTGCAGATGCTCAACAAGCACCCCCGGAAGGGCGGGCATCTGCGAGGAACCGACTTTGGAAAGATAGTCGGCTAGGGAATTGTCCTTCCTGGGGATGTAGAGTACTTCGAAATTTCTAAAGTACCGCTCCATCTTCCTCACTTCAACCAAGTAAAGCGCCATTGAGTGATCGGAACACTGATACTCCTTGTTGACTTGGTTGACGACCACCGCGAATCGCCCTTCACAAGCCGTTGACTCGAGCGCCTTGGATGCTCGAGCCCACCAAGAGGTTTTCATACTCCGCCGCGTTGTTTGTTGCGCGGCGTAATTGGATAACGATGGAGCCGATCCTTGAGGGGACACCAAGATAACGTCACCCCGAGCGCTCAAAGCTCGAGAGCCGCCGGCACATGGTCCAAATGCCGCCCCGAGATTCTTGTGACTCAGTGGCGGGCTGAGCGAGGTTCGTCCATTCCGCTACGAAGTCTGCCAAGATCTGGGACTTAATTGCCATGCGGACAGAGAAGTGTATGTCGAACTCATGAGTTCCATGGCCCACTTCACGTCCGGCTACCGGGCGTCTCGATTTCTTAGGATCTCCTAAGCGAAAGTCGGTCGATGATGACCTTGTGGGCTTGGAAGTAGTGGCGAACTTCGAAGCCATGAGCGAAAGTAGTCTAAGTTTCGACCTCGTGGTAACGCCTTTGGTCCGTGCAACACTTCGCCGACGAGTATAACGGACGCTATGCCCCTTCGCTTATCACAAAGACCGCGCTTACGGCATGGGGTGTCGCCGCGAGGTAAAGTAGGAGTGGTTCCCCACCTTGGCGTGGCTAAGATTGGGGGCCGGACAGTATCGCTTAGCTCCTCAAAGGAGCAATTAGCCTCTTCGCCCGCACGAAGCCCTCGTCATGAGCGCTTTAAAGAAGGGCAGCCGTGCTCACCGACCGGAAATGAAGCGACTCAGTACGCCATGCGTCCGGTTAGGGTCCGACTTCCTTCACGGAGCCTAGAGGGCGATCCTTTCGATGGCTCGATTTTCTCCGGGTTAGCACCGATGCCTCGCGTCCGATGAGATACCCGAGTACTTTTACCGCCTTTTACCCCAAAAACGATTTCTCGATTGCTTTATTCTATGTCTTCGGAGATTACAAAAGGTCTCCTCGAGGTCGGATACATGACCTAAGGGAGCTTAGTATTAACTACGATATCATCTACATATACCTCCGTGTTTCGCCTATCCGATCCTCGAAAGTCTTCGCATCAAGCTACCGGAAGGTCGCCTGCCCGCCAGACCGGGACATGGTCGTAGCGTAACGTGCAAACGGGTGATGAAGGAAGTCTTCCTCGCCCCGGGAACAAGCTAATCTGTGGTAGCCCGAGTAGGCGCCCAAAAGCTCATCACTTGGGACTCCGCCAAGGCCGACCGCTTGGTCAATGCGTGGTAGCGGAAGTTGTCCTTTAGGCAAAGCGTTTAAGCGGTGTGGTCGACACACATGCGCCACTTGCCGCCCTTCTTCTTGACAATGACCGGTTTGCTACCACTCCGAGTGCTCGACCTCCCGACGGCCGGCCTTAAGGAGCTTGTCAAGTTCCTCCGGATGATCGCTGTTTCTCGGGGAAAATCGCCGAGCTTTTGACGATGTGTCTTTTGTCGTCAATAGTTAGCTCAGGCTCAATCACTTCCCTTGGGACTCCGGCATGTCGAACGGTTCCTGTGCTAACATGTCCGCGCCTCCTCGAGGAAAGTGATGAGCTCGAGTTCCTATTTGGGATCTAAGGAAGATCCCATATAGAGGACCTTGGTCGGTCACCTCATTAAGAGGGACCGCTTGGTTTCTCCTCCGGCCGAGGGTAACTTTGGCCGGAGTGTTGTCGGCGCTTGGTCGGGCCACGCCGAGGCAAATGCCCGACCATGTTGAGGGACTTCGTCGCGCTTTAGGGCCGCCGATGGTCGCTTTTGATGGTGATGACGCCTTTGGTCCGGGAGTTTCAGTGCATCGGTAGGCGGATGCGTGGCGCTATGAACTTGGAGAGGGCCGCCCGCCAAGGATGGCGCTAGGGCCGACTTGAAGTCCACGACTTCAAATTGACTAGCTCGGTCCGAAGTTCGCGATGTCCCCGAACGTCACAGTAGGACGATCCGCCCAGAGGCTTGATCGAGGTGTCGGGATAATCCCAAGAACGGACAGCTATGCTTTTGATCCTCGAACGAGGGACTCAGATCTCGCCCAAGACCGTGAGCGGATATGAGGTCCAAGGAGCTCCCACCGCCGATGAGGACCCGACCGACCTTGGCATTGTTGACGGCCTGCTCACGACCAACGGAGCTTCGGGTTTGGACATTCCAAGGGACAATCATCCTTGGAGAAAGTGATGGGTAGCTCGGACCACCCGAGTTGTCAGACGGTGGCTTACCTTGAGCAATGTGGCTAACCTCCCGTGCGGCCTCCTTCAAATCCTCAGGGACTTAGGGCCGAGGAGCCCCAAATATGACGGCTATGTGGTTTTGGGGCTCCTGGTAGTCCATGTCGTCGTCGTCATCGGCGGGACCCTTGCCCTTGCTACTCTCTCCCTTGCCCGGGAGAGTCGGCATGGGGCCCTCGCCCTTGTAGAATTTCTCCAGCAGAGGCTCAGTCCTACACCACGGAGGTCGTGGCTGGCCACTTGGTGGAGCGGGCGGCGGTCGCCTGCAGGGCGCCTTTCGCCATGATCTCGCCGCCATGACCTCGTCCTCGACCTCGATCGCGCGATCTTGGTCGTTGTCGTCTTGGTCATGGTGCCACGGGCGTGGCAGCCCGACGCCTCACACGACGAGCCGGCGGGCACGAGACAAGCGGTGCTCCACGGCGCCACCATGTCCGGGCGCGACTTCTTCTTCTTCTTGGCCTTGTTTTCTACGGAGCCTGAGGGTCTTTTGCTCGAGGGGCCCTCCGGGCCCGGCTGGGGCGACAGCTTGCCCTCGTCGAGCGCTTTTTTCCATTGTACGGCTTCGTCGGCATTTGCATAGCAATCGGCCATGCGGAATAGCTCGTTGGCCGTCAGGTCGGGGTGGATCTCCAGGTCTTGTGTGAAGCAAACGTCGCGGACCCCGAATTTGAAGGCCCGGATGACCACCTCATCCGAGATGCTCGGGATGGAGTTCCTCACCTTAATAAATCTTTGGACGAAGTCGCGCAGTGGCTCTTTGTCCATCCGATCAACCGCCGAGGTCGCGCTGTTGCGGGTGAGTATAATACCGAAGTTTGCGAGAGGGCCTCGAGAGTCGCTTCCACGAGCGGATAGATCCTTCTTTCGGTTGAAGAGCCATGTTCGCGGAACCGCTGGCGACCGTGGGGAGGTAGTTAGCTATGACCTCATCATCTCGCCGGCCGCCAGACGGCGGTGGAGTAAATCGAGATGAACTCATCGGGGTTTTGGGTCCCGTTGAAACGCTCGATGTGGCCGGGCTTGAACTTGCTCGACCACTTAACGTCCGCGAGGACGCCAAAAGCTTCGGCATCCGAACGCCGGCCTGTCATGGCGACCCCTCCGGACATGGCGATCATGGCGGCCGAGGCCCAGGCGGTCCTTCGCGCACAAGGTGAGGCGAGAGAACACGCCATCGTGCCGGCGCGACGATTGCGGATTCGAGGTGGAGCACAGGGAGCTCTCACGGGTGGGCGAGGCATGCCTGCGAGCCCGCGAGGCCGTCCGGGAACTGCTCCGAACGTCCTCGTGGTGTCGGTGCTGCTTCCCCCGGTCCTCCCGAGCAGGACTCCGGGAGGCGCTGACCGGGGAGTGGCGCTGATGGCCCCGGGAAACACTCCGGGGCCCTTGAATGCCAGGTGGTCCTGAGAGCCCTATGTCAGCCACGAGCTTTTTCAGGTTTTCGGCCATGAGGGCCCCCATGGCCGCGAGGTCCGCCTGGTTGGAGAAGTTCTGGAGGCCGCGCACGACCGTCGCCATGGTGCGAAGGCGCTCGGCGCTTTGAGGAGCGACGGGCGACTTTGAAGGCGGTTAAGACATGTTCGGGAGTGGTACTCACGAGATTCACGGGCTCGGTCGGTCGGCGCCGCCCCTCGCTACTGGTGGTGGACGATCGCCGGGTTCCCGCTCAGGGACAACTCCGGGTCAACCTCACCAGCGTTGTCTTTGTGAAGGAGAGATCGCTGAGATCGCCGCTTCCTTGGTCGCTTCCCTTCCCGCCATGTAGACACCGCGGAGCACCAGACCGCGTGGACGACGCCGGTGGTATCAGACGCTACGGTCCCTTGGCTGAACTCGAGACGGCCGGAGTGTCCCGATCGCTGCGAGGTCGCCAGTTCTTCCTCGCGAACGAGGGTATCCGATCCGCAGCGAGGAACGCTCTCGCGCCGCAGTACCGGAAAGACTCCGGTCTCGGTGGCCCTCGGGTCGGCCGCACCACCCACGCCATCGCCGGGCGAGTATTCGCCGCCGCCCTCCACGCCATCGAAGACGCAGAGGTCTTGATTGTCTTGTGAGTTCGGCATCCTCAGGGATTCCTCGTGAAAGGACTTCAGTCGATCCCCACGGACGGCGCCAGCTGTCGACGATTCGGGAACCGGTCCCTCGCCGAGCTTACTTGTTGAATGAGGGATCAACCTAGGGCCCCTTTTCCGCGAGGGGTATAGCGTCCGAGGTCCTACCGAGCTACGAGACAAGGTAGTTAGAGTGATCGCAAAGCACAGAGGGAGGCTTTTTTGATCTGGTTCGGGCCTCTCGCAGGGGAGATAACAGCCCTACGTCCAGTGATTGCACTGATATGTAAAGGTGGCTACAAATGCTATGTACAAGTAAGAGTGAAAGTCTAGTGGAACTAACTCAGCAGGAAGGAACCCGCAATTCTTCGCACGAGAGGGTATTTATAGGGGATTACAGGCGACAAAGCATTTATTACAGGGCGCCCATCGTTTTGGACGTAGGTGAGTCAAGCATTGCCGCGCCACCCGCCGGGCACCGCGCGACGACGGTACAAAGAAGCGTGTATTATGGGCGCTACAGACCACCAGGCGGCCCAGCGAGCTAATGCCGGATCCGCCAGAGACCGTGGTCCGCTTTTGGGTGAACTTCGAGATATCTTCGACGGATCGAGCCAAGTCAGTAACACCGAGCAAGCATGCTCGGGGAGGGGACCTTAACCTCAAGGTCGGAAGGTCGGGGGGCCCTACGCAGGGACGGCGCCCAGGCTTGGGCATGGTCGATGATGGCCGGGCTCCGATGGTCGTTTACGGGCAATAACCAATCCCCGACAAAAATGATCATACAAAGCATGTTAAAATCGATAGGTTCTTCGTAAAAGAGAAACTGGATGATGGGATGCTAAAGCTAAAGTATGTACGTTTGGTGAACAGTTAGCCGATTGTTTCACTAAAGAGTTAGGTCCAAGTAAAAGTGCTACAATATGTAATAAGATGGATATAATTAATTATTTTCGGCCTATTTTGAGGGGAAGCGTTGGTGTATGAGAAATAATTATGTAAGAGCCTAATTTCACTTTTATGTCTCTATAAATAAAAAGGTGTGGTCCTAAAGTACACACAGGGTTAATCCCAAATCTTAGTAGGCAAAATATCAGGTGCAATTAAATATTTGGTGAAACCACGGTGCAACCCTACTAAAAAAAGTTTTATATGTAGATGGGGTAAGCTGAGATGTACATCCATGTTTTTTTCAGAATTTTTTGAAATTTTTTTTAATAGAGTTGCACCGTGATTTCACCAAACATTTAATTGCACAGGATATTTACCCATCTTAGTAACATAAACTACCAGGCCAGCGTATATGCAATGACGTTCTACATAGATATATTATTTGGCACGTGTTACAAGTGCGGTTGGTAGGTGGATCAGTATATATACAAATTATGATGATAAACATTCTATGATCTTGCCTTACTAGGCTACCGTAACACCGCCGGAATCAATTCTCCAAATGGTCCTGCTGATCATGGCAGCAGCGACATGATCAAGCAGGAACCACAAGCTAGCAGCTGCTCTAATAGCTCCTCTAGTTGCCGAGGTCTGTTTCTGACGTTACGCCGTGCCAAGAGTCATTTCCTGTCATATAGCGACTGCGGTGTAAGATAGTATGATATATATATTGGCACTA
The DNA here is from genome assembly GCA_036346375.1 of Guadua angustifolia. Lineage (NCBI taxonomy): Eukaryota > Viridiplantae > Streptophyta > Magnoliopsida > Poales > Poaceae > Guadua > Guadua angustifolia. Next base: position 9,088,816 of record CM070521.1, on the reverse strand, counting down.
CTACAAATAGGACTATCACAAGCGGTTTTATAACCGCTCGTAGAAGTCACTTTAAAAGACATAATATTGTGAGGACTAGGATTCGAACCCACGACCTCTTCACCCCTCCTCGTGACTCACATCTCACCCATCTAGCCAACCCACCCACGCATGCTCTCTAATAGAGTAGGGCATACATTCCTTTTATTATTTCAAAAACTGGGCTTCTACAAGCGGTGGCTCTAGAAGGGGTTCGTGTCCCTAACCCCTTGTAGATCTCTAGAAGGGGTTCGTGTCTAGAACCAATTTTAGAGACCCCCTTCAGTCCGTTGCCCACGAACCGCTTGTGGCGCAGAGAGTACAAGCGGTGCACAACTAACTGCTTGTAATAGATCGTTTGTGAAGGTTGATTCTGTAGTAGTGTGGTATCCCATCCACAGCTAGTACGTACCAGTAGTTGTTCCAATATCTCAGCCGTGTCCTGCGATGAGTACGTCAAGAGTACCATCACATAGGGAAGACGAAGACGATAACGATGACGACGGCGACGACGGATCATGAACCAGCACTGGGAGACGAGGGAGATGAGATATTGACCCTTTCTTCTATGATCCCCAACTTCTCCTATATGACAGCTTCAAGTACTCCTAGCTAGCTACAGGATCATGCGAGGGCCAACGCAATTTTCATCGAGGTAAAGAACCAAGTGAAAAATATATGTCGCTTTTTCCATCCATGAGACGTATTAATTCGGCATGTAACTGATGAGACTATGTACGAATAGATTTGTTTGTACTACCTCGATCTCTAAAAGGAAAGAAGAGAAAGGGCCAGCCCAACTTGTTGTATGTCAAAACTAGGCCTGAAAGTGAGCCCTATCTATGTACCACTGGATTGGCCCATTTTTGGCACAAGAAAACCTGGCATATTCGCTTCTGCTAAGCCCATAACTCCGATCCGATGTCGCACGATCCTCAAGCAGGATGTGCTGCTTCTAGATGCGAATACTTGTTACTTTTAACCGAGGTACGTTTCCTTAAGCAGCCTTTTTCTTTATTCAACATGAGCAAAATGTCTAACTAACCATTATTGTCAGCATCGGATTTTTAAAATCCGAACCCTCTATATACAATCGTGCTAGTCTAGAAAAAACTAGCACACACAACGAAAATAGTGATGATAATACAATTATATCACAGATCAAATAATATTAATTAAGTAAAAAGGTGTCAGCCTTATGGCTGATTATTACAAATAAACAACCTCATGGCTCGAGTCCAATAAAGAAGTAGCGGAAACGAAATATCAGCAGCGGAATAAGTCCATCCATTTGCCCACAGCCAATCGACTGGGGTTCGCATTCAAGTAATCCGGATCGCCTTCATCATAACCAAAAGCATAGAACTCGTAGTAATCTTCATTTTTTTGCACATTCCTCTGTGGAAAGTGGGGATGTTGCAAGGGTGAGCACAAAATATACTCCACAAGTCTTGGAAACATAATGCATGACAACTATATGCATGGTTGAATAATTGAAAGCATAATATGGCTCTTTTAGTACAAAGCAATGTTTAACTTTAAATACCAATAGTAATTTCACAAAACATCATTTGATCAAAATGTAATTGAATAATAATTGAATTTGATATAACAACTAAATAGGTTTCAACCACCTGATTGGCTCCAACAGCCAAACCATAATCCAAGAATTCCATCCACTCACGGATTTCCTAAACCACCATTTTCATTTAAAATAAAACCATAAGATCTACAATGTGTAAGTGTACCTCGCCTACTCTTGACCGTGGGTACTGCTATTTAAGTAGTTTTAACTCTGTAAAGTGTGTACAGCTTTACCCACAAGACATGATCGACTCTTGTTGTCATGCAATTAACACACTTCTTTTGGTGTGTCGGTAGAGTGATCATGACAAGACCTTTACAATGTACAATCTATTTATTAACCTCGTTCATTAAGGTTTCACCGCTAAAGGGTTACATCCACCCAGTCAGAAGCCCCCTTTTGCGCTATGTGGGGAAAGACTGTCTTCATCCAACCCCCACATTCCACCGAATAGCGAAGCCAATAACGAGATACACAAATTAATTAGTCAAGTCGTATCTATATAGACTTGTGGTTGTACGTTAGTGCTCGGTCCATGATAACACATGCTTCGGTCCTTAATTGATTAGGGCAGAACATTTACTTTTAAGGTCTCGTGCATCCAGCACCCACCAAACATCCATCCACCCCGGTCTAAACTGTTTTCACTTTATTTCATTTAAATAACAGCAATAATACTAATTTCTGTAACTTCACCTATAAGTTTAAACAATGTTTGAAGTGGTTCCCATAATGGCATAATACCGAAACGTTTAAGCTGGACTAAGCAATTCTACCGTCTCATGCTACACTATTGGTTATCACTAGATAAAATAGCTAGCATCATCTAGGATGACAAAGGTTCAACATGATCAATACCAATGAGGGTTTAACAAATCTAGAATTTAACTAAACCTTAAAACTACATTTAAAGTGCATTGCATAAAAGTAAGCATGTATAATTAATAAAACATAAGCTTTTCATAAAATTTAGGATCAGCATGTTCAAGGATGACTTGCTTTCGTTGCCTCCTGTTGGTTCTACTTTCGACTGTTGATTTGACTGAGCTTCAACTGCGTCGTTTATACGCAAAAAGAGAATAAATAAATAAAACAAATTCAAACAAAATTCAAAAATTGAAAAGAATGGTTCTAGAAGATAGATCATGAATTTAGAAACTTAAATCTCTGGAATCAAAACTCGAACGAAAGAGAACAGGCTCTTGGAAGATTCCGAGATCAAAAATCGTAGAAAAAGAAAAGGGCTAACATGTGGCATTCTACGATTGGCTGGAATTTTGAATTTTCTAGAAAAAGAGAAAAAGAAAAAGAAAGCTCGACTAACACATGGCGCCCATGCGTCAGTGGCTCAGCTCACGGTGGACTGCGTCCATCGAGGGAAATTGGGATGACATGGTAGACCCAGGTGACAGGGCGGCCACGAGGCGGCGACGCAGCTACCGCGTGGGCTCTAGGGCACACATGGTGCCGACGTGGCCACCACACGGCGCTAACGCGGCAGGCATAACCAGAGTGGCCGCCGCGTTGGCTCGAGGGTCTGCGGTGGCACAGACATGGCTAGCATGTGGCGCCACACGGCATGATGTGACGTAGACGCACATGCCAGCGCGGCACAGTAGGCGCGGAGGGGTGGCGACGCAAGCACGCCAGAGTCGAGGAAGATGCAGCGGCTGCGAGGCAAAAACGTGATGAGACAACATGAATCTGGGGCAAAAGAGAGAGTGCGACACAAGGAACTCGGCAGCACCAACGGATGCGGCAGAGGCTCACCATCGCGCGGAGATCTACGGCGTCAAAGCTCAAGGACACGGTGACGCTTGAGATGAGCTCGGGACGGCAGCTTCGTGTGAGAAACAGCGGAAGGGGAGAGGGTAAAAAGGGTGGCGACTTAAATAGGTGCAGGTCCCCTCGCGACCGGCGCGGATACGGTGGCAATGACTGCGGAAAAGGCAGTGGCGGGTGCGGAGGCTGGCGCAACGGTGGCGGCGACGCGTAGACGAAGGCCAAGCGGATGACAGGTGGGGCCCGTGCGTCAGCGGGCGCGGCGGGGGGACGAGTAGCGTGAGCTGGGCCGGGAGAGGGAAGTCAGGCCAGGCGGCGGGGAGAGAGAAGTGTGCCGCGAGGGAGAGAAGGATCGGGCCGAGGCAAGGGAAAAGGGAGGTGGGCCGCAGGGAAATCGGCTCGCACGAGAGAAAAGGAAAAAAGAATTAGAAAAAAAAGTAAAGCCAAAATAAATATCAAATAAGTTAGAAAAAAATTCTAGAAAAATCTCAAAAATATTTTTAAACATTTGAAACCCAAATAAATTATTTTAAACTCATTTAAACTTATACTTTTGATTCAAATGATTTGCTTGCACTAAAAGAAATTTAAATTCACTAATTTTTTTTTAAAAGACTAAAAATGGAATGTTACACATATCTTATCGTTACTAGTGTTAGCGCACGAGTAACTAGATTAATGAATCGGGCCCACTGTCTAGTGGAGGCAAAATGAAATACTATAATGTAAGAATGTAGAACGACGAGTATTTACAAACAAACTTTTACTCAGTACTATGGAGTTGTTAATCTGCACTAGTAGGAAAAGTACGCGTGGAATTAAAAGGCAAGGACTAGATGAAGTAATACTACCTTTACTAAACTCTATACAGTTACCGGCCAGAGAGGCCCTTCGTGTCCCTCCTCTATAAAAGCTCCTCACAAAATGCGTAATTACGTTTAGGTTTGTTCATTGGTTGAGGTAATTTTTTTTATTTAATTGAGCTACCAAATAATGTTATAAATTTTTGAAACTTTTTCATAATAGTCCTCAGAGCATGCCTAAGCTACCATAAAAAATTTGGATCATGATTAAACTTGTACAATTTTAAAAAATTCTAACAATGCTACTAATGCATTCAGAGCAAATTCACTGATTTAATTGAGGTAATAAATCATGTTGGAAATTTTTGAATATTTTTATAAAGGTTCTGAGAGCATGCATAAGCTACCATAAAAAAATTGGATCATAACTAAACTTGTACAATTTTAAAAAATTTGAATGCATTTAAATTTTGCTATTTTTGGTTTTTCAGAGCCATCAAACGAATTTGATTTTTAAAACTTTTTGAGAAAGGTTCTAAGAGTATGCCTAAGTTATCATAAAAATTTCAGATTATGATCAAGCTTGTGATTTTTTAAAAAAAATCTAACAATGATGCTAATGTATTTAAAGCAATTTCACTGATTTAATTGAGTTGTTAAAACTTGTTAAAAAAATTTTAAAACTTTTTGAGGAGGGCACTGAGAGCATACCTATGCTACCATAAAAATATCAAAGCATGATCAAATTTGTGCGATTTTTAAGAATTCTGATAATACTATTGATGTATTTAAATTTCACTTATTACTGAAAATTCACTCTCATGCGCTGTCGCGGTGCAAGTGTGCAACGTGGCTATTGAGTTGCATGCACCAACCAGTTCACCCAAAAACTTAAGCTTAAGCCGATGAGGAAAGGTAGGCAATTCACTTATACTTCAACACTCCCCCTCACGTGCAGGCTCCCTCAGGCCTAGGACGTGGAATAGAAGTAGACTGTAATAATTTTTTTTAATTGCGTCAACCGGGTCTTGAACTCGAGACCTCTTGGCTCTGATACCATATTGAGTTGCATGCACCAACCAGTTTACCCAAAAACTTAAGCTTAAACTGATGAGGAAAGGTAGGCAATTCACTTATACTTCAACAGTGGCGTCTAATAAGCAACATTAGTTGTGGCCAAGCTTTATTGAGAGAGATATCTTTGGCTAGTGTCATCGCCCCTTCTCTACTGGAGATCCGAAGACAAAGACAGAGATCTCTGTGTAGTCCCTTGTCCCCTCGAGATCCGAAGACTAGAAGCTCATAATGGATTTGGTCGAGATACGATGCTGGATCTGCAAATCCATTGTGATAGCCTGTAGCGTGAAGGCTCACATGCTATTATATAGAGAAGACTATTTTAGACGGTTTAAAAACATTACATGAATGATTTTTTAACTGTCTGTAAGTATGTAGTACTAATAATATGACATATATCACAAACGATTTTTCTATCGAATGTGAAAACACATATCACAGACGATTATATGTTGATCACAGACGATTTTTAAATAGAACTGTCTATGATATATTTTTTTCATCTAACTCTCTTGTCAGAACTTTCATGATCAGTATCTGTTGTTCGAAATTTTATTCTCAGATATTTCTACAACGACATTTACAAAGCACAACTAGTTATAGATTTTGCAATTGAATACCAAAACATCCTAGACGCATCGAGGCAACAGCTTATCTAGCGAGGATGGTCTTAAAATATGAACATTTATAGCACTTTCATTTCCTTTCTTATTCTAATGTTAATGGATTCTAAGACAAAATCCAATTCCAGTCACAGTTCGTCCTAAAAGTTGTTATGCTCTGATTTATTTTTCACTTCATCACCAACTTTGAATGAGAATACCATGCGCAAACTATTTTCACTCTGGTCTTGTATAGGAATATGATCAAGCTGGGTATCCTGCGCAAGGAACAGATAGGTATATTTATAGGGATAAATGTTATCTCAAACGGTTCTATTATAGAATCATCTGTGATATTAACATATTATAGACAGTTTTATAATAGAACAATTTGTGATAGTAACAGGTGTCATCACTGACGGCTTTACACTAAACCGTCTATGATATCTTTATGTATCACTGACGGTTTATAGATGGAACCGTACGTCGACTGTGATGATATTATTGATGGCTTTAATGTATAATCGTCAATGATGATCATCATTACAAACGGTTTTGAAGAATCATATATGATGAGATGTATAATATAGATATTTCTGTAACAGTGACAAGTGGAATAAACCAACCTAACATGTGTGCGCATACACACTCCAGTACTGCAGTACATTCATGCATGGAGTGATCGATGCCGCTCAGTCCGTGAATACTCATCTCTTTTGATTCACTCATTTGTAAGCAGGACTTTTTACCATAATTAGGAGGCATCAAATTTTGCATTAAGATAGTATCAAGAGATATCAAAAAAATTGATGGGATAGAGATACCAACCAGTACATTCATGCATGGAGTGATCAATGCCACTCAGTCCGTGAATACTTGTCTCTTTGGACTCACTCACTTGTAAGCGGGATTCTTTACCATAAGGTACTAAAATTTATATTGAGATAGCGACAGGAGATATCAAAAAATTTAAGGGACTGTGATCTCTTGATCCTAAATGTGAATTTTGGTTACTCCTAATAATGGTAAAAAGTCCCGCTTACAAAAGAGTGAATCAAAAGAGACAAGTATTCACGGACTGAGCAGCATCGATCACTCGATGCATGAATGTACCGCAGTAGTCGAGTGTGTTATATGCACGCACATGTTAGGCTGGTTATTCCACTTGTGAGCCATCCATGCACGCTACAAGCTGTCACAATGGGCTTGCAGATCCAGCATCGTATCTCGACCAAATCCATTCTGAGTTTCTAGTCTTGGATCTCCAGAAGATGAGGGACCAGTCAAAGATCTCTCTCTTGTCTTCGGATCTCCAGGAGATAAGGGGCGTTGACACAGTGACACTCGACAATTCAAAGATATCTCTCTCTCTCTCAAATCAGTAAAGCTTGGCCACAACTAATGTTGTTGATTACTTCATCTAGTCCTTGCCTATTAATTTTGGTGTTACCATTAGCTGTAATTAAGATCGACTCCACATGTACTTTTCCTACTAGTGCAGATTAAAAACTCGATCCATTGTAAACAGGTAAGATATATTCAGTGGAATCATGCACACAGATTGATGATTCTAATCGTACTATGCTTTTGATTCTTAATCTAGTTGGTATACTTACCAGGGATTCAAATTTTATTTTGGATGAAATTTTGCCGGTCACCGAAATCCAAAATTTCGACAAAATCTCGTTATTTTAGACGAAATCTAGTCAAAATTCAAATCCAAAATTTCCAAGATTTCGGCCAAAAATCCGAAATTTCATCAAAAATTGCTGAAATTTTGGCAAATTTTAATTGAACGAAAAATAGTTTAAATGATGTCAAAATTTTTTGAAATTTTTTGTGAAGGTTCCTGACACATCGATGATATTCTCATTAAAATTTCAGCTGATTATCAAGTCTAAGAAATTTCCAAAAATTTCAAGATTTCTACTATCCGGATAAAACGCTGACTGGCAAGTTTGAACCAAATAAAAAATGGTACAAATCACGTTAGAAAATTTTGAATTTTTTTCATGGTTCTGATGCATTAATAATATTCTCATAAAATTTTTAGATGATGATCAAGCTTTATGAATTTTTAAAAATTCGGACAGTGATATTATCCAGTGTTTTAGGTGTGGTAAGTGGAACGAGTGAGTTATTGGAGCTCAGAGAAGGTTGGATTCTCAATTTACAGGCCAATAAGGTGGTAGATATAGGGTTGGAACATAGACAAGAAACGACGGCTTGGCCGAGTTGATGCGTGAGAATTCTTGGCCGCGATAGCGTGAATCCAGAAGAAATGATCACCGTAGTAGTGTACTGGCAGGTGATGTGGTGGTCTTGGGTTGCGAGTTGTGGCGCAGACTTGAGCTAGGCGACAAAGAAAAGAGGCGGTTCGGGCGGCTAATCTGTGAGAGAGAGAGCAGTGAAGGGGAGGGAGAAGAAGGAGCTGACAGTGGGCTATGGGGCCAATTGGCAGTCAGCATAGGTGAGGGAAGTCGGCAAAGGGTCTAGCTGTGGTGCCGGGCCCACATGTAAGCGAAACAAGAGTACAACTCAAGTGAACTCTATGGACAAAACCCGATTGATCCACTGGATTTAGCAAGCAAACAAACTCCAAATTTTATAAAAAATTTTATAGATGTCAGCAAGATAAGATATGATATCCAATAAAATTTTCAGATAAAAACTCTTGGTAGAAAAATTTAAACAATTCTAACTATGTATACTTCCAAATGTTCCATTTTAAGATGAATTTTAGGTCAATATTTTATGTAGATTTTTTTGAAGGTTTAAAATAACAATATTTACCTTATTTAAAATTTTCATATTTTTATTTTTGATATTTAAATTATAAAAATTCTGACACTTCTATTTTCAGTTGTATTTACTTTCTATTTTTGAATTTTAAAGGCTATAAATATAAGTTTTAATATTTTATATTTTTACCAGAGATAGATAATGTTCTTAGGTCAGTAGGGTAAAAATCTTGGGTCAGATATTCACTGGATATTTCTATGAAATTCTGCCAAGACTCAGGATTAGAAACCTTATCTAGAGATTATCTTGCATTTTCTTTTATTTTAAATACTAGAATTATCTCAAACATCATGATTAGGGTTCTAGAGTTCTTTGATATTTTATTACGAGCTTTGCAGATTTTTTGTAATTTTATATTTTTACCTTTTTACTTTTACCATTTCACTTTATTGATTTTCTTTTTAAAGCAAAAACTCAAGAAAAACAATAATGTAAGAAAATTAATAAAATACAAATTCAAATTAAGATCACCTTTCAAACTCATTTTTATAGTTTATTTGTTTTGGAAATAGTGGTTTTAAATTTTGAAATCTTTCTTTTCATTAAGATTAAAATGCATGAAAATAAGGAAAAGATATTGTTTTAAATCAAAATATTGATTCCAATTAAAATTTTAATTCATTTACATTTTTAAATTTTCAAATTTTTTATTTCCCTATTTTTCAAAGTTGTGATTCCAATTGTCGTAAATATACGTACTAACTACTGATTATGGAACTAGTACTGAATGCACATTAAATTTTTATTTTTGCATTTTATGTAAAAATAGGAGTTTGTCTCAATTTTCAGGGAAATGTGCATTTGCACCTACGATATTCCCATGCATGTATTCCCACGATGCCCTTATTTTCCCACTAGCTAGCAAAGCAGCAGTGCCGTACCCCACACTAAAAAAGGAGGAAGGAGGGGGGGATGAATTTGGGGCATTTGCTGGATTATTGCTGTCACGCAACGTAAGTGGATCGGCACCTGGGTTCTTGCTGTCACGCAACGTAGTACGTCAGATACTCAGATATGCTTGTGTCAGCACCTTGCCGTCACTACGTACCGCCGTACTAGCTGGACAGTACACGCTGCTTTTATATGGTACACATTTTGGTCGCAATTAATTTCCACGATGCTTCGTCCCTGGGAATCTGGGATATATATATATATGCCCAACCAATTATGTGATCCAGAACAGTAGAAACACCGATCAATCGACCGTCGATGGGGAGCATGAGGAAGACGCAACAAGATCGAGATGACACTGTTTCTTCAGATAGGCCAGTAGCAGCGCTGGCCCTAATGGAGAGCCTGAAGGAAGCGCAGGGCTCGGCGAACGAGCTCAAGTCCTATCTGCAGCTCCAGCAGCTAGACCAGTCGTCGTCGTCCATGGATCCTCTGCCTCAAGACCTGGCTGGAGATGGAGCTCCGCTGGCCCTGGTCGAGGGGATCTCCGAGTCCCTGTCTCGAGCCATCACGCTACTGCTGCAATCCCAATCCACCGGCCGGTGGGCACCGTTAATGGTGGACCATGCCGGCGCAGAGCAGATGATGCTCTCGGCATCTGCACCGGCACGCCGTGGGGTTGGGGGCTACAAAAGAAGCAGGTACCTACTCCGTCGGCCGTGCTCTCAATTGTTGCAAATTGATTGAAGCAAACTCATCTATTAGCAAATATGAATAATTAATTAATTCTGTACGTGTTGATATATGCATGCATGTACTTGCGCTCGATCCGCCCACCATGCAACGCCTGGCAGGAGGAATCAGCTGTCCCAAGGATGCAGGAAGGAATTGAGGAGCAGCATGGATGATGGCTACTCATGGAGGAAGTATGGCCAGAAAGAGGTCTTTGGTGCCAAATACCCTAGGTACGTATATACTTGTATTTTAGTATGGAGCTAGTACTCGATACTTTGATTCATGACACTCTTCTTCTAAGTTCTAATATTTTTTGGGGGCAAGTTGGTTAGTTCTCAACCTAGCCATGCATGCACGCGCATGCCCATCCACTTTGAGGGAGTAGAGGTGAGCACTAAGGCTGGGCTTTTTTAGGTTGATTTGAGGCACGACGTTACGGCTCAGTCTAAAGCCCGATCCGGCACGACACTGTAGCACGAGCCGTGCCGGACTCGAGAATCGGGCACGACGGGCGGCACGGCCAAACACGATACTGTAGAATGAGTCGTAATGGACCCGATGACCTAAGGCATGAGGAAGAAATTCAACATGAAGGTCACCGACTAACAGAGCATGAGCGCTATAGATGCACCTAGCAGCATGGACGCCACACCTACAGCCGACACCTAAGCGAGACGGGCAAAAGGAGAGAGCCCATCTCTCAATCTCTCTTAGCTGTCTCTCTCACCCGTCTCTCTCAATCTCTTTCGCCTGTCTCACCCACTTTATTTCTCGTCCATTGTCCCATCTCTTGCTCATATTCAGTACATCCCCTTACTCTATTTAACTATTCAAAAATAAATAAATTTTAATTCTTTCTCTCATAATATTTATGTCAACTACCTCAATTCCATGTCATGCGTTTCCAGCTCCTTTCCTTTTATTGCAATATAGTATAAATGGGTCAGATCTGGACCAGCACGGCATGAAGCAGGTACGAAGCATAAATAGGTCGTGCCTGAGCTCGCCGAAAACTAGCCGGGCCAGCACGGCACGGCGGGCACAACAGACCGTCTATCAGTTGTGATACATCAATCGTTGGATCTGTACTCACGTTTACTAACAATAGTATACAAGCTGTTAGCTTTGCCCGGCGTGGACACATATAGTACAATGCAAATTAAACGCATGTACGATTGTACGTACCTATTCATACAGGAGCTACTTCAGGTGCAAGCACAAGTTCGAGCAGCAATGCCCGGCGACGAGGCAGGTGCAGCAGTCGGAAGAAGACCCGTCCATGCTCGAGGTCACCTACATCGGCGACCACACCTGCACCCAACAACGACCGCATCCGTCAACCATGGCCGGCGCTGCATCAAATTCTAGTATCATCAAGCACGACGACATGCCATCCCCATCCACCGAAAAAATCCGTCGTGGTCATCAGACGCCGGCTGATCACGACGACGGCGCACTGGTGCATCTCGATGATCTCGACGGATCATTTCCATATACGACGGCGAGCGACCTGCAGATGATGGCGTCGGAGCTTGGTGGGTACGCTTTCGACTACGAGATATTCGATGGTGGTTGCTACACCACCGACACCTACTACAATGCTGCTGGAGATGAGTACGTCGATGATGAGTTGGCCGCAGTAGCATCGACGTCATTCGGCGCTTTTACCGCTGTCGGAGCTCTCGGCGAGCAATACTACATGTACTGATCGATCGATCACTTGTTCTTCTGTTTTGATCATGTATAAAATAAACCGGCAGTGACAGTAGTATATAGCTTTCATTCTTGTGCTTAACTTTTATCAAGTACGGCGGTATATGAATCGATCAATCGGAATAGTTATTTGAAAAAAAAATCCATATGACACCCTAAAATCTGGACGAAAGTCCATCTAGCACTCCGAACTATAAAATCAAATATTTGACCTTTCAAATTTTACAATCTGGTTCAAATATCACCTAGACACAATTTCGTATAGTGTTATTACCCGTGTAGCGCAATGAGTAGTTTTGTCATACAGGATGACCCGCTAGTCAAGTTACATTACTACAGAAAAGACTATCATAGGTGGTTTAAAAATGTCATCACAAACGGTTTTCTAAACTGTCATTAAGCATGTGTTAGCGATAATACGACGTATCACAGACGATTTCTGAACCGTTTGTGAAACACGTATCACAGACGATTTGTATCAAGAATCATCTGCGATATGTATATATCACAAATGGTTTTTATCTAGAACCATCTGTGATATACCTTTACCACAGACCATTTTTATCAACAACAGTCTGTGATATATATCCATCACAAATGGTTTTTATCTAGAACCATCGATGATAACATTTTTTCTACCTTTCTTGGCAAAACTTTCATGAGTAGCATCTATTGTTTGAAATTTCCTTCCCTCAGACATTTATGTATCGGCATTTATAAGGTACAACTAGTTATAGATTTTGTAATTGAATATCTAAACATCCGAGATGCTTTCAGACACAACTTTTCTAGCCGAGATTATCTTAAAGTATGAATATTTATAGCACTTTCATCTACTTATTCTAATGTTGATGGATTCCAAGGCAAAATCCAATTCCATCCGCAGTTCATCCTGAAAGTTGTCATGCCCTACTTTATCTTCTATTTCATTCTTATCCTGAATAAGGATACCATATGCAGCCTATTTTCACTCTGATCTTGTGCAGGGATATAATTATTTTGATGGTTCTCTATTTGATGAGCTTTTGTATTTGATGAACTCCTTCCCTTGGGCTCTGAATTTCTCTCTCTAGAGATTGTCTTCGATAGAGCCCTAACCGAAGGAATTCAGCAAATATGTTGTTCATGAAATAGAGAACCATAAAAATGATTATGTTCCTGCACAATACCAGGGCGAAAATAGGTTGGCTATGGTATTCTTATTCAGGGATGAGGATGAAGTGAAAGCGATAAATCAGAGCGTGACAACTTTTAGAATGAACTATGGATAGAATTGGAATTTGTCTTAGAATCCATCAACATTAGAATAAAAAAATAGATGAAAGTGCTATAAATATTCATACTTTAAGATGATCTCGACCAGACAACCTGTGTCTCGATGCATCTAGGATGTTTAGACGTTCTATTATAAAATGTATAACTGGTTGTGTCTTGTAAATATCATTGCAAAAATATCTAAAAAGAAGAAAAATTCGAACAACGGATACTACTCGTGAAGATGAATTTTTTTGTTTCAACAAGCAAGATACTATTTAATCATTGGATTCAATATGAGCAAATATTAAGGATAATTTTAGGTGACAACACATTGACAAGGTATGATACCACAAATATCAACAAGCATACATTGAGAAACAATATTAATTATTTAATTGATCAAGACAAAGGAGACCTTAGAGTTTTTCCATGTCTGTTGTCATATGAGCCATAGCTTTTGTAATAGAGGTTTTTCGATTCTTCCTGAAGTTCCACAACTCTGGCATTGTGCCTATTTGTTTGACACCAATAACTGATTGACTTCTAGTTATATTTCTTAATCCCCACAAAAACGATTATATTGTTGTGAAAAGGGTGTCTTGGTATATTATCAGTAACCACATCGAATTAAATATTATAAACCTTTATATTACCTCTATAAGCTCAATTTTGGCTTCTTTTAGTTCTATATTCACCCTGTGCTCCTTAATGATGAGTGCCTTGTTAAGAGAATCAATATCTTACGATTTGCCACATATATCTTTTAGTTTTTGTTTTATCTTATAAATCTTTTCTATTAACTCGGACTTTCTCTTCAGATGTTCTATCTCCATGTCAAGATTTTATGTAGCATCTAACGGCTTTTGTATGTCGTCTATCTTGTTTGTAAGATCCATTTTATATATGTGTGCAATTTGCAGTCACTAGAATATTTAATGTATATAAGATGAATTATGACAGAAGTCAAACATATAGATATTTTTGCAATATAATGTGCACAATTCAAAGCTTGCAAAAATGACATAGTCGAAATGATAAAGCAATTCATAATTATTATGTCGACTTGACATTGAATCATGTCTACTTAATAGATTAATGAGTAATTGTATGATCAAGTGCTCTCAGGTATCGGGTTAATAAAGATTAGACCTTTAGCCTTCTCATCACAAAGTGTAGGACTGCTAGAGACTAGCTAATCTCTTACCTCTACTATACTAGGGTCATATAATTAAATTGAACTAGATAATTAACTAAGCAAATAAGGTTTTGAACTCTTACCTTCATAAATTATTCACCATAAAGTATTTAAAGTTAATTTTACTATTCAAATAATCAAAATTAGATTATGAATTGTATCTAAGTGTTCTTCTAGTGTATGGATGTAACAACTAATACAAAAAGAAAAACACTATGGGCAATTTCAATTACCTACACAAAATTTTTTGTTGTCATCATCCAGAGAAGCATACAAAAACCATCTATAACAGGAAACACATTTAAAGGAAAAGATTGTCATTAGTTTGTAACTCTATGGTACAAATATTTATTAGTTCAAGGTAATGGTCAAATAGATCATATAAAACAAAATATGACATGATCATATAAAGATTAGAAGTTCTAAGAATAAAGAACCTACTTATTTAAACAAGTCATATTATTAGAATTACAAGTCATGTTCTTAGAATTACTGAATACTGAATATGATGATCAAGCTCAAAAACAATAAAATAAAAGCAATATTTTCTACCATTAATAGGAAGCAACTCTATAGTTCAAGACCACATTCACTACTTTAATTGTTTTAGTTCATCAATAGACCCATAGCATCATTGAGCATACAACCAGCAGCAATATGTAGATCCAGGGGAAAAACATCCATGTGGCACAAGGGCTCGAGGGGGAGGGCAACGATGCTACGTTGGATTTAATAGCAAGAGATTCTAATATAGCTATAAGAAGCTAACAGTCAATGTGAGCCATTTTAGAGCTAGGTATGGCACTTTTCAGTTGTATTATAAAGATAATTATGCATGTTGGCTGTGTTGACAAAAATGACAACATGCTCCTGGTCACCTAGTTCTAGCAGTAGTATTCATGCTCTATCGTCAAACCTAACTAAACAACAATCCTAGAACAGTAGAACCCTAAGAAAGTAAATCAACAAGCCACATGCACCTAGCCCTAAGCAATGGATTCAATATTTAAATGAGACAACCAAATTAGTAAGCAATTAAAACTCTACATATAAAACTAGAAGTAGATAAGAGCTCTCGATTTGCAATCTTCAAATTCGTTAAGGCTCGGGGGAGGAGGCGGTGACGGGCTCATGGGAGATGGTGGTGGCATGTTAGAGGATGAAAATGCATCTAGACACTTATGTTATTTTGGTGATTAATGACAAACGCATATAATGAAAATCTATGTAATTGAGTAAATGTTTAACTTAGTGCTTAACAAATGACAAACCTCTAATATGATTATATTGCTATGAGACTAACATGTTATTGCCTAGTTGAGTATCAGTCTCATCTATTTAGAGGAAAATCTAGTGGAATGGTTAAGCAAAGATAAGGTATGCAATTTTGGTATCTCTTCTATATTTGTTATTGCATTCCTTTTGTGTAAATGCATAGTGAACTCCAAGTAGCGTGTTGATTATATATATGCACATTGGTTCATGTCATATTTATTTGTGCATATATATTCATTTGAGTTCATTATGTGCTTTGTTTTTAGTATGCATGTATTAACTAGAGTTAAACTTCATATTGCTATAGATTGACTTGGTGCATGCATGTTTTAGTTGTATATCTTCTCATACAATTCTCTTAGTGAAGTTTAATCTAGTGTTGGATCACATATTTACTCTTATTCCAAATATTAGTTGCACATGTACAATTCGTGTATATTCTATCATGTGCTTCATTTAAGTAAAGACTGTAATCCTTGCCATGATTTAATTGATTCATCATATCGGCAATTATCTCTCTAGTGCATATAGATCAATTACATATTCATCATGATGCACTTAGTAGAGAACATTTCTTATGTCAAGTGTTTCCATTTATGTTGTGCTTCTTTATATGAAACACTTGTGGTAATCAACTGCTCACAAATATCAATTTCTTCATATCTATTGAGCTTTTGGGACTAATGCTTTTCATGAGTGGTTTGGAAAGAATTAGGTCCCGTGTGTGTATGACGACCAAGGTATCTTGGAGGATGACCGTTAAGACGAGGTCAACAAGACGGCGGTGTCACCAAGAGTTGAGGACTAGGTCAAGATCAACTTGGCGTGGAGATCATCGGAGAGGATGATAAAGTCAAGGTTGATAGGACGAGAGTCTCATGAGGTGAATCGAGTCAAGTTGGACAAGGCGAAGATGTCATCAACTATATGGTGAAGGCCTAGCTTCATGCACCGGCATTAAGAAAGAAGACGGCAAGTAATTATTTCTAGACTTGTATTATCTTTGATTTAATTTGAGTCTAAGGATTGCCGTACTATTAAGAGGGATGCGACGTTGAATAACTTTTAGATGTGTCAAGTGCTCAAGTGATCCATCCTTGTGAAACTTAGAGAGAGAGTGGTGTTGGTGGTGCCGGAAAGTGAGAATTGTAGGTCTCTCTTGGATTCTTTGTGAAATCTAGATTTATCCTTTGAGATTTGGGTAGTGAGACCTTGTTAGTTGTGTAGCCCTCGTTCTTAGCTTTTCGTAGAGTCCAAAATCACTGAAATCGAAGTCCAGAGTCAAAAGTTATGCTCGTTTTTGTCGGGCTGCTCAGTGCTGTTCAGACTATCCGAAGTTAGTTCGGACTATCCGAAGATTTCGGACTATCTGAACATATTTTCGGACTATCCGAGCTGAGTCTCTCTGTTAGCCATATTTAACCCGTTCGAACTAGCCGAACTTGAGTTCGGACTGTCCAAATTGACTCGGGAATGAGCAAAATGGCTAGTTTTTTGGGACCTCTATTTAAACCCCCCTTCCTCCTCACTTCAAAGTGGCCGTTACTCCACTGATTTGAGGTGCTATCCTCTTGTTCTTGAGCCCCCAAAACACCTCTTTACCCTTAGATCTAAGTGATCCCCTTGGTGAGAAGGGTTGGGAAGAGTTTGAAGAGTGAGGTGCTAGGTTGAGTGAGATTTGAGTTGATTGAGCACTTGATTTCATCTCCAAGTTTGTTCTTCGTGAGCATTTATTACTCTTGGAGGTTGAGGACTCTTAGATGGTTAGGAGGTGGCCTACGAGCCACCGGAGCCTTGTGTGGTTGGCCGTGGGAAGTTTGTGAAGGCCGATTCCGCCTCCGCAAGGGAAGGAATCAAAGAAGTGAAAACCGGCGAGTGCATTTGTGCAACACCGGGAGGAAGAGAGTTGAAAGAGACCCCGGCTCAAATGTGACCGAGCTGCACCGGCGAGTGCATTTGAGCGACACCGGGAGGAAAAGGGTTGAAAGAGACCCCGGCTCAAGTGTGACCGAGCCGCCTCAATGGAGACATAGGATCCCCTCAAGGATCCGAACTTCGGGTGAAAAAATCATCGTCTCCAAGTTTGCTTCTTACTCTTACTTTAGTATTTGATTTTGAATCTTGAAATTGCCCGATCTAATTTTCTAGTGACTTTTCGGCTAGATCTCTATTTGCTTCAAGTATTCTAGGCTAACTAGTTTAATTTGGTGTATTTAATATCCCCCAAATAGTCTAGATCTCTTTTGCGAGCTCTGTGTTCTGAAGCATTCGAAATATCCGAATAGAACCCCGGATACTCCAGATAACTCGGGCTATCCGGATATAACCCCAGACTATCCGAACCACTTGGATAGTCTGAAGTATTATTCAGACATTCCGAAGTTTCTGTATTCCGCTGCGATTTAGTTTTAAATTTTAATTCGCTTATTCACCCCCTCTAGGCGACATCCCCTGTCCTTTCAGAGGAGGAGGTGCGTGACAGGCTCGAAGATGAGGCGGTAGTTGATGGGCTAGGGGAGGAGGTTAATCGTCATCTATAAGATTTCGTTTAGGTGAAGAATGCAGCGCTCACAAACCCTAGTACAATTATATAACACAGAAGTGTTATCACAGATGATTTGGTTAACAAACCATCTGTGATAAGCTAATATCACAGACGGTTGGTGGTTCAAACCATCTATGATACTTGACAAACAGTTTATACTACGAACCGTCTGTGATATTAGTTTATCACAGACGGTTCTTAGCATACATTGTAACTTTAACAGTCGTGCTAGCAAAACTGTTTGTGATTAGTTTTAATATAGACGGTTTTTGAAAGTCATCTGTAATAAGGTGTTTTATATAGACCTTTCTATAGTAGTGTTAGTCAATAACATGTGATGCCCACATGAGTTTCTCCCTTGCTGAGCTCCCAATCACGCTTTGATGTCTATCGTCACATGTAGCTCCCTTCCGCTCTATTTAGATTTAGAAGAGAAGCCACTGTGAGCCCCACCCATCATTCATCTAAACTTCTCAGTGTGTCATCCTATATGGAAAACCTGCCCACACATCACGCCCCGTGGACAATAGCATTATATAAAACCGGGTTAAAGTGTAATTTGAATCGAATTGCAAAGTTTAGAAGTTAAATATCTAGTTTCGTAGTTCAAAATATCGGACGGATTTTCAAGTAAAGTTTGGCGTGTTATATGAACCTTCTCCTAGTTATTATGCATTTGGGCTAGGCTAGGCCTAGATTTTGGACATGTTGGGCAGTATAGCATGGCCCGATCCTTTGCACCGTTTGGGCTGAGGTGACCCGAAAAGGCCAACGCAGAATGGAAAAGGCCAACGCAGCTCGGGCTAGGCTAGGCCTAGATTTTTCAGGGAAAGGTGCGTTTTCTCCTACGATATTCCCGTGCATGTATTCCCACTATGCCCTCATTTTCCCACTAGCTAGCTAAGCAGTAGTGCCGTGCCCCCACACCGAAAAAAGGGGAAGGGGGGGTGAATTTGGGCATTTGCTGGATCGATTGGGATTTGATTTGATTCCATCCACGTGCGTGTTCCGGTTGACGGATGGGTGACTTGACTGGACCTTACAGATGGCGGCATGGCGCGAAATATAATCCCTTTAGATCCCCATGCCTAGTGCTAGTACTTCTATCCTATGCAACCAATATTACCCACCGAATGCGATGGCTCCATTTACAATCGCGATGCTTCCAGTCTTTTCTAGCCTTGGATGCAACAGTTAGTTGGGAGTTTTTATTTTTAACCTCAGCAGTAATTAAAATCTTACTAGATTTATTAAATATTCCCATAGCTAGGTAGATTCAGCACCCCAACCACAAATTGGTCCGAATTCGATAGCGCGATTGATTGGTCAAATTAATTAAAGACCAAAGGGGAAATTGGTCGATCCATCAGAGGATCAAGATGAATGGTACGCTCATGTATACACACATGTACAGTTCATTCGTAGGACCTAACTCTTTTAGGTACACTAAGTTTAACATAAAGTATTTATGCTTTTTGATCTAATGGATTAGATTAGTTAAAATTAATTTATATTTCCTCTAATAGTATAGTAATAAAAATACTCTTAACAAATTAACGGTTAGAACCTATTTTTACTAATTATTATATATTATTGGTATAATATACAGTAAAAATTCTCCCATCGTAAGAGCAAGGTTTACTGCTTCATTCGGAAGTTCATTACCGCAGTGATCATAGGGTGACTAAGTAAGTCGATCGGCATCTGGGTTCTTGCTGTCACGCAACATAGTACGTCATCAGATGATACTCAGATATGCTTGTGTCAGCACCCGGTCGTCACTACCGCCGTACTAGCTGGACAGTACACACTGCTTTTATATGGTATACATTTTGGTCGCAATTAATTTCCACGATGCTTCGTCCCTGGGATATATACCCAACCAATTAAGTGATCCAGAGCAGTAGAAACACCGATCAATCGACCGTCGATGGTGAGCATGAAGAAGACGCAACAAGATCGAGATGACACTGTTTCTTCAGATAGGCCAGTAGCAACGCTGGCCCTAATGGAGAGCCTGATGGAAGCGCAGGGCTCGGCGGACGAGCTCAAGTCCTATCTGCAGCTCCAGCAGCTAGACCAGTCATCGTCGTCCATGGATCCTCTGCCTCAAGATCTGGCTGGAGATGGAGCTCTGCCGGCCCTGGTTGAGGGGATCTCCGAATCCCTGTCTCGAGCCATCACGCTAGTGCTGCAATCCCAATCCACCGGCCGGTGGGCACCGTTAATGGTGGACCATGCCGGCGCAAAGCAGATGATGCTCTCGACATCTGCACCAGCACGCCGTGTGGTTGGGGGCTACAAAAGAAGCAGGTACCTACTCCGTCGGCCGTGCTCTCAATTGTTGCAAATTGATTGAAGCAAACTCATCTATTAGCAAATATGAATAATTAATTAATTCTGTAATTGTTGATATATGCATGCATGTACTTGCGCTTGATCCGCCCACCATGCAACACGCCTGGCAGGAGGAATCAGCTGTCCCAAGGATGCAGGAAGGAATTGAGGAGCAGCATGGATGATGGCTACTCATGGAGGAAGTATGGCCAGAAAGAGATCTTTGGTGCCAAATACCCTAGGTACGTATATACAGCTTGTATTTTAGTATGGAGCTAGATACTCGATACTTTGATTCTCAACACTCTTCTTCTAATATTTTTTGGGGCAAGTTGGTTAGTTCTCAACCTAGCCATGCATGCGCATGCCCATCCACGTTGAGGGAGCTAGATGCATGTTCTTGTCCTTGACATATATCTTACATTCCTTAATTCCTAATTAAGCTACACATAGTACTCCACTACTCGCTGATCATTTTTGTCTTGAAACGTACAAAGAAATATCACATTGATCGAAATAGTTAGGTAGTTGGGATTGGGATACTCCATCCACTATCGTCACTTCACTTCCTTTTCCTGCCAGCTAGGTAGGGCCTAGGGATTAGACGAGGCTGATTTAACTATATACATGCATGTATCAGTTGTGATACATCAATCGTTGGATCTGTACTCACGTTTTCTAACAATAGCATGCTAGCTGTTAGCTTTGCCCGGCGTGGACACATATAGTACAATGCAAATTAAACGCATGTACGTACGTATTCATACAGGAGCTACTTCAGGTGCAAGCACAAGTTCGAGCAGAAATGCCCGGCGACGAGGCAGGTGCAGCAGTCGGAGGAAGACCCGTCCATGCTCGAGGTCACCTACATCGGCGACCACACCTGCACCCAACAACGACCGCATCCGTCAACCATGGCCGTCGCTGCATCAAATTCTAGTATCATCAAGCACGAGGACATGCCATCCCCATCCACCGAAAAAATCCGTCGTGATCATCAGACGCCGGCTGATCACGATGACGGCGCACCGGTGCATCTCGGTGATCTCGACGGATCATTTCCATATACGACGGCGAGCGACCTGCAGATGATGGCGTCGGAGCTTGGTGGGTACGCTTTCGACTACGAGATATTCGATGGTGGTTGCTACACCACCGACACCTACTACAATGCTGCTGGAGATGAGTACGTCGATGATGAGTTGGCCGCAGTAGCATCGACGTCATTCGGCGCTTTTCCCGCTATCGGAGCTCTCGGCGAGCAATACTACATGTACTGATC
This sequence comes from Guadua angustifolia, assembly GCA_036346375.1. Classification (NCBI taxonomy): domain Eukaryota; kingdom Viridiplantae; phylum Streptophyta; class Magnoliopsida; order Poales; family Poaceae; genus Guadua; species Guadua angustifolia. The sequence continues at coordinate 9,066,917 of CM070521.1, read as the reverse complement.
GATCGATCACCTGTTCTTCTGTTTTGATTATGTCACTACCACAAAATAGTACATAGATGACGTCCTATTTATAGCGGTTCTTTTGGAACCGTCACAAATACACTTATGATCAGTGGCGGTTTTAAAGTTCAAAATAGCGGAAAGACTATTTGTGGTGGTTTTTAATTTGGAACTGTCACAAATAATTCGTTATCAGTGGCGGTTTTTCTTTAGAACCGCTACAAATACATCTGTGGCGGTTTTAGCCAAAAACCGTCATCGATATGAGTATCGATGGCGGTTTTGGCTAAAACCGCCATCGATATATATCTCGTGGCGGTTTTAATTTGAAACCGCCACAAATAATAGAAAATAGAAAATTTTAAATATTGCTAATTACCTCTCCTGTCTTCTAATTTGAAAGAATTGAAATTAAATAATATTACATTTGAAATAATTGGAACTAATATTCCATTTGCAATAATTGAAAAGAACGACCGAAACAGATTTAAAACTTTGGAGGCCATTTTGAGGCCCTAAACGACGTTTTTTTGAATTCCGTCGTCGCGCATGCACTCACACAAACCATCAGGATCCAACCATCTGATTTTCACGCACTTATAAAATTTAGGTGCTACTTTTCGTTATCTTTCAAACGAGCTAAAGAACGCTCCGATCGGAGTTACGAGTCAAAATTTATGGCCATTTTAATAAAAGTGCTCGGATTTCGTATTTGCAAACTAAAATCGGAGAGCTCATCGTGTGATGATTCCGGAAAGCACAAGAACACTAAAATCGAAGGTACGAGTCAAAAGTTATGGTGCTTTTACAAATTTCGTTAATAGTAATGGCACATATATTGCAAGCATCATGAATAGTCAAAAGTATGGAAAATAAATTTGGAAGTTTTAAATTTTGTTAATTACCTCTATAGTTTGCTAATTTGAAATAATTAGAAATCAATGTTCGAGTGCTTCACGGGGTTCAAGGGAGGAGGGACGCATTATATATCAGATGTTATCATATCATCACTAAAGTACTAGATCTTATAAGACCTCTAAAGTTAAGCCTGCTTAGATGAGAGTAGTAATAAGATGGGTGATCTTCTGGGAAGACCACACGTGTGGTGTTAAAAACATCCGGATCCGATCATAATTATGAAGTTGAGCGTTCTTGAGCGAGAACAGTATTAGGATTGGTGACATCCTGGAAAGTTCCCTCTAATTTAGTGTTTTTAAACTAGCAATTAGTCAAAAAAATATCAGTGACGGTTTTTTGGCTAGAACCGCCACTGATAATATTATCAGTGATGGTTCGAAAACCGACACTAATAATCCTTGATTATCACTGATATGCGTTTTTCTGATAGTATGTATAAAATAACCGGCAGTGCCATAGTATATAGCTTTCATTCTTATGCTTAACTTTTATCAAGTACGGTGGCATATGATTCGATCAATCGGAATAGTTATTAGAAAAAAATCCATATATATAACGCCCTAAAATCTGGACGAAAATCCATTTAGCACTCCGAACTATAAGATCAAATATTTGACCTTTCAAACTTTACAATCTGGTTTAAATAACACCGGATACAATTCCGTATAGTGTTATTACCCGTGTGGCGCAATGAGTGAGTAATTTTGTCATATAAGACGGCCCACTAGTCAAGTTACACTACTACAGAAAAGACTATCATAAGTGATTAAAAAACGTCATCACAAACGGTTTTCTGAACTGTCATTAAGCATATGTCAGCGATAATACGGTACATCACAGACGGTTACTGAACCGTCTGTGAAACACACATCACAGACGATTTATATCAAAAACCATATGCGATATATATGTATATATCACAAATGGTTTTTATCTAGAACCGTCTGTGATATACCTTTATCACAAACCATTTTTATCAAGAACAGTCTGTGATATATGTCCATCACAGATGGTTTTTATTTGGAACCATCGATCATAACATTTTTTCTACCTTTCTTGGTAGAACTTCTATGAGTAGTATCTATTGTTCGAAATTTCCTTTTCTTAGAAATTTTTGTAGAGGCATTTATAAGGTACAACTAGTTATAGATTTTGTAACTGAATATCTAAACATACGAGATGTTTCGAGACACAACTTTTCTGGCTGTGATCATCTTAAAGTATGAATATTTGTAGCACTTTCATCTACTTATTCTAATGTTGATGGATTCCAAGATAAAATCTAATTTCATCCACAATTCATCCTGAAAGTTATCATGCTCTGCTTTATCGATCTTCTATTTCATCCTTATCCTGAATAAGGATACCATAGGTAGCCTATTTTCACTATTTAATGAGCTTTTTATATTTGATGAACTTCTTCCCTTAGACTCTGAATTTCTCTCTCAAGAGATTGTCTTTGATAGAGCCCTAAGAGAAGGAATTCAGCAAATACATTGTTCATGAAATAGAGAACCATCAAAATGATTATGTTCTTGCACAAGACAAGAGTGAAAATAGTGGCTATATAGTATTCTTATTTGGGGATAAAGATGAAGTGAAATCAATAAATCAAAGCATGACAATTTTCAGAACCAACGTGCCATCATGTTGTGCTGGATCTCGGCAGTGACCGTCCGTGCTAACACGACACTGCCTGCCGCGTTGCCGTGAGCTTCTCCTCGCCATGGATCTAGCTTCATCCTCTACAGTAGTCTCCTCTACAGTAGTCTCCTTGAACGCCAACGCCTTGGAGTTGCTCCCTGGTAGCTGCCATTGACTATGTACTGCGCCAGCTAGCCCGACGCACAAAATCAAGCGCTACTCCCTGCGGCCGTGGGTCTCCTTTTCCCTTGGGCATAAGACGTGCTGGACATGGCTACGGATGGCAACGAGGATCAGGTCACCGCGAGCTCTTTAGTTGACTTCCTGGTGGTCTATATTTATTCACAGTACCGTAGAGTCCTACATTAACACATTATATTTATTTTCCTAAGTATGAAATGTTCAATCCAAGTCATTATAATTTGAATATATTTATTCTCCAAAGTATGACATCTTTAATGTAAGTCGTTATAATTTGAGTCTACCAAATGAATAGCTAGATATTTCTAATTAGCATAGAAGTTTTGTTAGAGTGCTTAATTAACATAGGTATAGATAGATAGATATGACACATTTAATCTAAGGCATTATAATTTGAATCCGTCAAATGAATGGCTAGAGATGACATGTTCAATATGAGTAGTTATTTTTTTTAAATAAAGGTAGGAGCTCTACCAATGCATTAATAAGAAAAGAACAGTTACAGATAGAGCTGAACCTCGGAGGAATAGAAGAAAGGCTTGTGGAGCTATGCACAAGAGGTAGTTCCTGATCAGAAGTAAAGACTCGTACACCAAGAAAAGGGAGAAAAGGTTGGGGAGCGTAGGGGCAAAGGTTTAGGCCCTCGACTCGCGGAACGTCATGCACTCAGGAAAGCACTCTTTTGATTCTGCACAGCCTGAACAATAGTATTAACCACCAGATGCACTGTACAATATGAGTCTGTGAAAATTCTGCCATTTCTTTCTTTCCAAAGATTCCACATGATGATCAGGACAATGTCGTTCACCTCCTTCTTGGGCTCTTTTGGCACGGAGATGCGGACCCTGCTCCACCAAATAGTAAGACCTAGGTGCACGGATGTAGCGTCAGGAGGCATATGGGTTATGTTCATGTCATGGAATACCTACACCCACACTTGCCTCGCAAAAGGGCATAGCAAAAACAAATGGCCTGCAAATTTATTGTTCGATCCACATAAAATACAGACCGCGCTGTGTGGCCACCCTCTAGCTACAAGCCTGTCGGCCGTAAGGATCCTTTTCTGATCAAAGAGCCATGCGAAGAAATTACACCTGCCGTCTACGCTAGCCTTCCAGACTGTCAGCGTATTCTGCGCTGGGGTACCCTCTCCGCCGCACAAAAGCGGTCAACCAAGCGGTCAACATACTTAGTCCACGTGGCGCCGGCGAAGCGGGTGGCGAAGTACGCCCGCTTCGCCGGCCCAGCTACGTGGCGGCTCGGCAACCGGCCGGCGATCACGGCTCGCCGGACAAAGGTTGGCCACGGGCGCCGGCGAAAGCAGCGGCGAAGACGCTTCGCCGCCGGCGCCAGCTTACGTGGCGGCTCGCAACCGGGCGGCGATCACGCCACGGCTGGCGTCGGCCCACGGGCGCCGGCGAGCAAAGCGGGCGAAAGACGCTTCGCCGCCGGCGCCAGCTTCGGGCGGCTCGCAACCGGCGGCGATCACGGCGCCGGCCGACGTCGGTCCACGTGGCGCCCGGTGAGTAGGCGGCGAAGACGCTTTACTTCGCCGCCCGCCTACGCGCGCGGCTCGCAACCGGCGGCGATCACGGTCCGGCTTTGGCGTTGCCACATGGCGCCCGGCGAGCAAAGGGCGAAAGCACGCCTCGCCGCCCGGCGCCACCCACGTGGCAAGCGGGCGGCACGCCGCCGCCGCCGCGCAAGGCAAAAAGGTGGAGCAAGGTGGCTTCACCTCGGCTCCTTCCCTGCACTGCTTCACCACGGACAGCGGTGTCGAGCCCGTCCGCGCAAGGGTTTTCGCGACAAGCCCATTCCTCGACATCTCGCCACCATCACAAGGTGTCCCATCCGGTGGACCGGGTAAAAACGCGTGGGCATTTAATGAGGATGGAGGAACGCGACAGCACAGGAAGGCGCATTAAGTGTGTGAGGGTCAGCATGATGACCTCCCTTTTACCTACTCCCGTTAGCCTAGCCTATATAAGGGCCCTTGGGTGCATGGGAAGAGAGAGGACGGGCATTCGAGAGGAAAGAACTTGTAACTCAAGAGCTTTGTATTAGCTTCACACCTTCTCAAAAAACAATCTAGCAGGAAGTAAGGCTATTACCCGAGCCAAAGGGGGCCTGAACCTGGGTAAAAATCTTCGTGTCATCCGCAGTTCATGGACGCCGGAATCCCCCGCGTAGGAGTCCCTAGGGTTTTCGCCCTCTAGGTTTAGCCAGCTGCGAAGACGCCCTCCTTCCGAACAAAACCCGGTCTGTCGACTCCGGGCCTGTCAGGTGGAATACGCCGACAGGGGCGCGCCAGGTAGGGGGCTAGTGGTTGGCTTTTCCAGCTAACTCCCCGGCGGACTTTGGTGTTCGCGGTCGAAGCGTGCCGTGCATTAGAAGATGGCGGATCTCAAGACCAGATATCGCGGGCGAAGCGACGACCAAGGCGCTTCTTGGCGCGTCGCGCGGTTGAGGGACTGTCTCACCTCGCCGCAGGCGGGCGCACTGCTCTCGCAGAGGCGGGAGCGATCCGCGGCGCCGCAGTCGGCCTCGAGGCGCCACCTCGCCAGAACTTGCACGCCGCTCGCCTCCTCGACCACCTCCGTGAGTTCGCAGAGATTCCCCGCCACTGCGTGGTCGCGAGCATCGCCGCCTCGTGGATGCGGCCCAACTCCGAGTGGGGCTCCCGGCCACCAGTACCACCAGATCTTGACGCTTAAGGCGCCGGCAGCTCGCTCAGCCTCCACCGCCCGACGACAAAGGCCCGGCCAGGGGGCTGTGGTACGAGAAGGGCGACGCAATCTGGTCCCGGCTCATCGAGGAACTGTGGGGACCTCCGCTCACCTTGATGAGAGCCGCCAGCCGCGGTGATGACCTCCGTGGTCGCTTCCGCGCCACCCGACCAAGAGCGCCGCCATGGCAAGGTGTGCGGCCGCAATGAGAGTCCCCTCATGGCTCTCACCCTCGGGACCCGGAGGAGGTCCACTCCTCCTGCTCGTCGTGCTTCCCATGCACGGCCTCCGGACCGGCCTCGATGAGCTGCTCGGCTCCCTCTGCGGCGTCGGGTGCAGGCCTTCTCCGGCGGTTGCGCCAAGGTGGGTCGGCCGACAAGTTTCGCTCGGCGCCATAGAAAAATATGACGGCACCACCAACCCGGAGGAGTTCCTCCAAATCTACACGACGATGGTGCGGGCGGGCATGGATCTGAAGGGTCATGGCCAACTACCTCCCAACGGCCTTGACGGGTTCTCGCCTCGCCTCGGCTACTAAATCTCCCGAGGGTCTGTGCACTCGTGGGGAATGTTGTGCGACATCTTTGTCGCCAATTTTCGTGGTTTTTCAAGCAGCCCGGTGTGGAGGATGACCTCCACGCCCGGAGCAAGAGAAGGGGAGTCGCCATGACTTCATCCGGCGTTTCACATCGCCGCAACACCATCCCCACATCTCCGAGCAATCGGTCGCCATCGCCAGAGGGGCGACGCGATCGCGAAGATGAAGGAGAAGATGGCCACCGCACCATCACCAAACCTCCGATTTTTCTCCTCGCACATAAGTGTGCGCGGCTGCGGAGGCGAAGGGCCGCCGCCCTAAGGGTGGCTAAGGCAGGACGGCCGGACCTCGAAGGTTCCGGCCAGCGGGCAAAAGGCGCGAAGCGCTTGAGCGGGAGGCCAGCAGTCTCCTGCCGCCGAGCGCAACGACGAAGAAGACCCCGCGCCTCAGAAGCGCAACCGCCGCGACCGGCGTGATGACCGCCGCGACCGGCGCGACGACCGTCGTGACCGGCGTAGCGATCGCCGTGATCGGCGCGATGACCGCCGCGGCCGTGGAAACGACCGCCGCGATCAAAAGGAGGGCGAGCCCTATTGCCCAATACATAAAACCAATACCCATGACCTGGACAACTGTCGGGTCGTGGGCAGGATGGTGGAGAAGCGGCTCAAGGAGCGCCGCCCTGATGATGATCAAGAGGAAGATCCACTACCGGCTTTTTCAAAGAAGCGGATCACACGTGGCGTACATCCATGGTGGTTCATCCACCATTCTCCAACGCCGCCATAAACGGCCGAAAAGGGAGGTATCGCCATGGCGCCGAGCTCGTGGACGGCCGGACATCGAAATGGTCGAGCAAGCGATCACCTTCACCGGCCGACCACCCCGAGGGCACCCTCACTTAGGGCATCTCCGATCGTGGTGGCACCCATGGTCCTAATGTACGGTGGGCGGGTGCTAATGGACGAGGCGCCCATCAACCTCCCGTCTGCGATCGGCATTCATGGCGCTGCAGATCCCGCGACAGATCTGCGCCCCTCGCCGTCTTCGAGGTAGCCCCAAATGCGGCTTGATCCCTTGGTCAAGTTTGCCTCCCCGTCACTTTCGGGGAAAAGGATAACTACCGCACCGAGATGGTGGACTTCGAGGTCGCCGATTTCGACCTCCCATATAACGCCTTGCTTGGCCGACCGGCGTTGGTCAAATTCATGGCGGTCGCCCACTATGCTTACATGATGGTGAAGATGCCGGGGCCCGGCGGCCCCATTGTCATCAATGTGGATAGGTCGGAGGCCCTGCGCTGCCACAAGCAGGCTTGGGATCTGGCCGGTGCCACTTGCGTCGGCCGCACCGACGCTACTTCCTGGAGCCCTCGGTTCGGTCCTCAGAGCTTCACCTGCTCACGGTGAGGTAAAGGTGGTCGCCCTGAGTGGGGGCGAACCCCGAAAGACCGTCAACATTGGCGCCAACCTCAGCGCCAAATAGGAAGACGCGCTCGTCACCTTCCTCCAGTCAAACGTAGACGTGTTTGCCTGGCAACCGTCCGACATGACTGGGGTCCCCAGGGAGGTGATCGAGCACCGATCGCAACGCCTCGACGTCGCCTAATCCGCAGAAGGTCCGGAGACAGCGCCGAGCGGCAGGACGCCATTCGAGAGGAGGTAGAGAAGCCGCCGAGCGGAATAGTCGGAAGTCTCTCATCCCGAGTGGCTCGCCAACCCGTGCGTTCGCCAAGAAATCCAACGGAGGTGGCGATGTGTGTCGACTTCACCGACCTCAACAAGGCTTGCCCGGGATCCTTATCCTCGCCGCTGGTCGACCTCATCATAGACTCCACTACCGTGTGAATTGTCAGCTTTTTGGATGCGTATCTGGTACCACCAGATCAAGATGGCGCTTGAAGATGAAGAGAAGACCATGGTAACCCCTACGTGTATATTGTTATGTAAAATGGCTTTTGGTTTAAAGAATGCCGGTTCAACTTACCAACGTGCCATGCATATCACCTTCCGCCCCCATCTAGGGCGAAATCTTGAGGTTTATGTCGATGACTTGGTTGTGAAGATTAAGAAGAGCGATGAATTGATCCAAGACCTGGAGGAAACCTTTGCTAACCTCCTAAGAATTGCTTGAAGCTCAACCCAAAAAATGCGTGTTCGGTGTTCCTCCTAAGTCAAGGTTTTCGGTGTCAAGCCGAGGCATCAAGCCAACCCCGACAAGATATCGCCATCGAGCACATGAAGCCAATAGCGCTTAAGCAAGTCCAATGCTTGACCGGTCGCTCGCCTCCTGGGCGGTTCATTGCGGTTGGGAGAAAAAAGCTTGCCTGTTTAAGCTGGCCAAGAAGACGAACCACTTCGAGTGGATCAAGAAGCCTGTATATGCTTGAAGAATTGAAGCGGTACCTCTCCTCTCCCCCGGTGCTGGTTTCCCCAGCACCGGGTGAGCCATTGCTCTTGTACATTGCTGCCACCCCGGAGGTGGTGAGCGCGGTGCTGGTTGCGGAGAGGGAAGGCGTCCAAAGGCCGGTGTACTACATCAGCAAGGTGCTGCACGGCGAGACCCGCACCGCAGCTCGAAGATGTCAGATGTCCGCCTGGTGGCGCCCGTAAAATCGCGCCATTACTTCCAAGGGCGGGAAATTACCGTGGTCACGGCTTACCCGCTGCGAGAGATCCTCCACAATCGTGAAGCCGAAGGCCGCATTGCTAAATGGTCGGTGGAGCTGGGGGAATTCAACATCAAGTTCGTGCCCCGCACCGCTATCAAGAGTCAAAAGTTGGCGGAGTTCGTCGCCGAGTGGACTCCCGCCACTCCTGAAGCTAAAGAAGCGCCCGTGCCTTCCCCCTGGACATTATTCTTTGATGGATCCTTCAGGCTGGAAGGCGCGGGGGCTGGGGTTGTCCTGGTCTCCCCGACCGGTGACACCCTCCAGTACGTGGTCACCCTCGAATTCAAAGCCACCAACAACGTCGCCGAGTATGAAGGTTTGCTGGCAGTACGCACATCGCTTGGCGTTGGGCATCGCGCGCTCTAAGTCAAGGGAGACTCCTCGCGATCATTAATCAAGCGGGAAGGAGTTCCAATGTTCCGACCCCACCATGGCGGCGCACTGGCGCGGTCCGAAAATGGAGCGCCATTTTGAAGGTTTGGGATATATCCATGTCCCCGGCGACAATCACCTTTGCCGACGGGCTTTCAGCTCGCGTCATCAAGGGCTCTGTCCGGCCGGGGTCTCGAAGAAAGACTACCGCGACCGCCCATCGCAGCCCACGAGTCGTGAGGATGATGGTGTCATTGCCGCAGCCCACGATTCAGTGGGGACGACGGTAAGGTCGCCACGCCCTCGGCCAGGGGAAGGCGGTACATCGCCACGCCTCCAATTCGGGGAGGAAAGCGCCGTTCGCCCAATTTCGGTGTCCGGAGGAGGCGGCCGCCGAGGCAAAGCACCAGAAAAGCACGGCCAATGAGTACCCAGGCGAGCACCGAGTGGTCGTCGCGCTTGGCCAGGAAGATCGGTGGATGGATCCTATCCTAGCTTTCTTGCGTGACCAAGTGATCCTCGACGATGATGCCTCAGCTGAGAAGATTGCACGTAAGGCCAAGTGCTATACCCTGGTAGGTGGGGACCTATATCGCCAGGGCAGAAACGGAGTTCTACTGAAGTGCATCACTCGGGAAGAGGGGAGCAGCCTGCTCTCTGATATCCATGGAGGCGTGTGCGGGAGCCATATGTCCGGCCGAACTCTAGTCGGCAAGGCGTTTCGCCAAGGGTTTTATTGGCCTACCGCCCTCCAGGATGCTTGCGAGCTGGTGAGGACGTGCGAGGCTTGTCAGTTCTTCGCCAGGCAAACCCACCGACCAGCCCAAGCTCTGCAAACCATCCCACTCTCCTGGCCGTTCGCGGTCTGGGGGCTGGATATCCTGGGTCCGTTCCCGCGGGCCACAGGGGGCTTCACCCACCTCTTTGTCGCCATCGATAAATTTACAAAGTGGGTCGAGGCCGAGGCGGTGCGCGCCATCACGGCCGCTGCCGCCGTCAAGTTTATACGCGGGATCTTCACCCGCTTCGGAGTCGCCAATCGCATCATCACCGACAACGGCACCCAGTTCACCAGCGCGGCTTTTCTGGAATTCTGTGAAGGAATGGGCACCAAGGTATGTTTCGCTTCGGTGGCCCATCCCATGAGCAACGGGCAAGCAGAACGCGCCAACGCGCTGGTGCTGAAGGGCCTCAAGACAAGGGCGTTCGATCGGCTTCATAAAAGGGGCGCGCGGTGGATGGAGGAGCTCCCGGCGGTGCTATGGTCGCTCCGTACCACACCCAGCCGGGCAACGGGCGAGACGCCTTTCTTCCTGGTATACGGGCGTAGGTCGCCCTCCCTCCGAAGCTATCGCTCGGTTCCCCGCGCGTCTCGGTGCTCAACGAAGAATACCAAGAGGATCTTCGGCGAGAAGATGTCAACCTTTTGGAGGAGGTGCGGGATCGTGCTGCTCTCCGCGCCGCCTTCAAAGAAAGTCTCAGCGATACCACGCCACCCGGGTCTCTGAGAGGACATCGGCGAGAGGCGACTGGTCTTCGCAGAGTCGTGCTCATGCCGGGTTGAACAAACTGTCTCCCGATGGGAGGGCCCTTCAAGGTGGTCTCAGATATCTCGCCCGGCGGTCCGGTTATTATCGAGGACGGCGAGGCCCGATTTAATTCCTATAACATAGAGTTGTTATGAAATTCTATCCTCAAGGAATTGTAAGTACTCATTGCCCGCCCGCCACCGTGAGGTAAGGGCCTCCTTGGGTTGGTGGCTCGGGCGGTTAGTAAAGTTTTTACCTAAAAGGTTTTCGCCACCATTGTTTGTCCCATTATGCCCCTAGTGGCAAGTTTATCTTTGCATGGATGTTGCTAGTTCCAGATGTTTGCTAATTCCTTGGTGATCTATGAGAGATCCTCGGTGCTCGTGTCCGACAAGGACCAGGCGACTCAGGCGGGCTAGATACGGTGCTCAAAACGCGGCCCGTACGCCTCGGGTTGGCTCCCTGAAGCACCGCTGGTCGTCACCGCGAGCATCGTTAGTCTAGTACCCCTCCTGGGATCCCGCCGCTTTGACGCACGACACCATGGATCGGTCTCCAAAAAATCGCAAGGACTTAGAAATCAAAAAGGGACCAGGAATCACTCCATGCGGGGACCTATATCATTCGGTTTTTTCTTGCGTATGCCTACTCATTATGTTAGTAGCTGTGCCCCCAAGCTTCTCCGTGGCCGCCCAAGAGCTCGGGGCTGGTCGCCCCAAGCTCCTTCGTGGTCACCCTAGGCATCTTCGTGGTCGCCCCAAGCTTCTTCGTAGTCGCCCAAAGTGCTTGGGGCCGCCGCCTGAAGCCCGTGGTCGCCAGACACTTGGGGCCGACGCCAAATGATATGAAAAGCGAGATAAGTGCTCCTTGTCGCATTTTGACCATTTCACGCGTACATGCGCTAAAATGGGTCAAGTTATGCGCGTGATTGTCACAAGTGCCAAAATTAACTACCTCACGATTGAAGGGGTGCGCTAAAGCGCGATCGTTCGGCTGCGCCAAGCAACCGGGTGCAAGTTAGACGTGGTGCTCAAACACGGCTCAGACGCCTCGTCGGCTCTCTGGCAATCACCGTTGTCACCGCCGAGTGCCGCTGGTCTAAATACACTTCCGGAAGCTTGTTGCCTTGCCACGCTACGCTGCGGCGCCCTTTCGAGCGGTCATCAGGGTCCAAGCTCCAGAAGAGTTTGAACCAAGTGACAATCCCGCGCAAAAACCCAACGCTGAGACCAAGCTACGTCTAGCATCTCCTACCGGACTCGGGGCCGTTTTCTGCCTGAGTCCCGTATGACTTGTGTGATCCTTACTTGCGTTTGCAGCAAACACATTTAATCACTGGCGAAACTCAGGAACGCCACCCTAACCTAAGCATTCCTCGAGCATTTCCGCTAAGCTAGAAGACTGGCCGCCTGGCGATTTAGCCCAGAGAAACTGATCATGCGAAATAAGCGAAGCATGCAGGTAATTTTGACTAAGAAATATTCAAAGTTCGCTGGTGCGCGCAGAACAGGTGAACGCCAAATGAAGATAAAACAAAAAGAGCAACAAGGCAGCCCGGCTCATCAGTCGTCATCGCCAAGGTCGAGCTCGTCGTCGCCCTCGCCTTCCGCCGCCAGTGGGGTGGAGACGTCCATGATCGGCTGGTCTACTTGCAGTAGTCCGGCCATGTGTTCGGCGGCTGCAGACTGCGCCCGCCGAGCAAAGATCCTCAACGCCGGTTGTCACCACCGCCATGGGATCGAAGCGCGATCGCGGCCGGTGCAATGGGCGAATGTGGGTCGCGGTCATGATCGCGACCACGCCCTTCTCTGGCGGAGCGAAGCGGCGAGGCTTGGCAGCCCGAGTGCCTCTCGCGGCTGGTTGGTCGCGTGGCGAATCGCAGCGCGAGTCCTCCAATGGGCGATTCAAGGTTACACCCAAGGGTTCGTGCACCTCTTGGTGCGCTGAACGCCGAGCATGATGGATGTTTGCGCCGCAGCAGAAGGACTCACTCCGAGGTCTTCGCCGCCTCGGCCCTCTCCGCCTCTTCGCTTCTTCGCTTTGCATGGCGGCGCGCGGTCCTCTCTCGCGCCAGCCGCCTCGCCGTGTCCGCTCTCACCGCCACGCAGCAGCTCGCCTCTCACCGACGCGGTGCAGGTAGTCTCGGCCTCCGGCTCGGCGGCTTCGACGAGGGTGTTGCCAAATGCGCCTCAAGATCGCCGAGCCGTGAAGATTTCGACGGGCGTGTGGCGGGGAGAAGCGGCGGGAGGCTTGGAGCCCGAGGCGCTGCCTCGGTCGGCCTCCGCAGCTCGGCGGCGGCCGAGGCGCTAGGCGGGCTTCTCGCTTTGGCGGCGCTGGGCGCCCTTGGCATGTCTCGAGGGGCCGCTTTTGTCGGCACTCTCAAGCGGAGCCCGCCATCGAAGCGCCGCACCACCATGGAGAGTGGTGGCCGGGGTCCGTGGCCGGAGCTGTTGGCGCCGCGATCGACGAGGCGGGCGCCGGAGGAGTTGGCGCCGGCAGCGCCATGAGGCGGTGGCATCGGAGACGGTTAGGCCGGGCGGTTTGCGTTACCCTTGCGAAGACGCCACCGCAGCGGTAGGTCAAGCGGGAGAGGTTTGTCCGTGGCGGACCCTCTTAGAGTCCGAGCGCGTGACATCCGGCAATCGCCGCTGTTCGCGGGTCGATCGCCGGTAGGGGCCGTGTCTCGATCACCAAGGCCATGGGTGGCACCACGGCTGCCCTGGAGTCCATTAGCGGAACCGCCGACGTGTTCCAGCGTTCCGTGTATCGCAGACGGCGAAGCGCCGAGCCGCCACGGAAAGATGAACTGCCCACGGATAGCGGCATCAGCACGGAGAGCCATCTGCCGATGACTATATCTTCCAAGTTTCCGCTACCGCAAAAGACAAAAAAATGGCTGTCGGTTGGTAGAGGGCCACAGGAAAAGAGCATGTGCGCAGAAAAAGACTGGGAAAGGATGAAGACTTACGCCCGGGCCACGTGCGTGTACCGTCGTCGTCGCCCGAGTACTGCCATGCTGGGCGGTGGCGGCGGCGCAAGGGGCTGATTCTCCGGGATGCGAAGTCCCAGGCCACCATCGCTCCGGTCAGTCCGGCGCCCCGCAGCCTGTTGATGCGGGCCGCCATGGCGAGGAGTTCCGCCGTCTCCTCGACCGGCGAATTCCAGTTCTCGGAGGCCTCCGCCGCTCCGGTGGGCACTCCCAAGGCGTCGACCCCGCTGTCATCGTTGACATACAGCCAGTCGCTGCGCCATGCCTTCCAGTTGGATTTGGGCTGGAAGGCGATGTAGTGGGAGGCCATCCCGTCTCGGAGACGAAAGTAGCAACTCCCCACTACCTCATTATCGGTGGAGGCGTGACAGAGGAAGAAGTAGCGGAAGAGAGGAAGATTCGGCATCACCCCCACGAACATCTCGCAAAGGTATGCGAAGATAGAGAGAAAGACGATGGAGTTGGGGGTAAGGTGAAGATGGTGGATCCCGTAGAAATGGAGTACGGTGAGAAAAAAATCAGAAAAGGGCGGGACCAGACCCGCCATCAGTGCCCAAGTGTGTATAACGATCTCGTTCGAAAGGCACCGTGGCGTGGCGGTCCCCGCCCGGAAGCGGAAGGTGCCCTCCGGTGCTATGACGGCCATCCTCTTTACCGCGAGAGTATCCGCGGTCGAAGCAGGGATGGGGTGCGCCATGGAGGCCAAGAAGACGAAGGCTTTTCGAGCAAAGAGTTGAAGGAGGTAAAGGTTGGAATGCGCAAGGAAGAAGAAGGCGTAAAACCACCTAATACAGAGGAACCAGACTATATATGCGCCCCTGCACCGACGGTTCGCGAAGGGACAAGATCGTGCGTCGCCTCGAGTCCCGAGAAAAATCCGCAGATACGCGGGAGGGAACCGAGGCGGTCGTATCCTCATGAGTGGTGGCCCCGCCCAGGAACGCACTCAGCATTTAATGAAGGTTCTGAAAGAGGCTTTGGCGCGTGTTCTGTGGCGGCCCGGCTACTGTCGCCAGATTTCGTCTTTGGGTACCCTCTCCGCCGCACAAAAGCGGTCAACCAAGCGGTCAACATACTTAGTCCACGTGGCGCCCGGCGAACGGGTGGGCGAAGTACGCCCGCCGCGGCGTCTAGCTACGTGGCGGCTCGGCAACCGGCGGCGATCACGCCGCCGCCAGCGTTTACCCACGTGGCGCCGGCGAGCAAAGGGCGAAAGACGCTTCGCCGCCGGTGCCCGGCTACGTGGCGGCTCGCAACCGGGCGGCGATCACGCCACGGCCAAGCGTCGGCCCACGTGGCGCCGGCGAAAGCAAGCGGCGAAACGACGCTGCTGCCGGCGCCAGCTTACGGGCGGCTCGCAACCGGGCGGCGATCACGCTCACCGCCGAGTCGATCCACGTGGCGCCCGGCGAGCAAAGGGCGAAGACGCTTCGCCGCCGCGGCGCCACGCGGTGGTTCGGCAACCGGCGGCGACACGCCGCCGACCAAGGTTGGCCCACGTGGCGCCGGCGAGCAGCGGCGAAGACGCTTCCGCCGGCGCCAACTACGTGGCGGCTCGGCAACCGGCGGGCGATCACGCTCACGGCCGGCTTTGCGTCGGCCCACATGGCGCCCGGCGAGCAGTGGGCGAAGCACGCCGCCGCCGGGCGCCCCCACGTGGCGGTAAGGCACGCCGCCGCCGCCGCCGCAAGGCAAAAGGTGGAGCAAGGTGGCTTCACCTCAAGGCTCCTTCCCCGTCGTGCACTGCTTCGGGCCACGGACAGCGGTGTCGTGCCCGTCCGGCCGCAAGGGTTTTCGCGACAAGCCCATTCCTCGACATCTCTCGCCACTGTCACAAAGGTGTCCCATCCCATGACCGCAAAGAACGCGCGTGGGCATTTAATGAGGATGGAGGAACGTGACAAAGACAGAAGGCGATTAAGTGTGTGAGGGTCAAGATGATGACCTCCCTTTACCTACTCCTGCTAGCCCTGCCTATATAAGGGCCCCGTGCATGGGAAGAGAGAGGACTCGCATTCGAGAGGAAAGAACTTGTAACTCAAGAGCTTTGTATTAGCTTCACACCTTCTCAAAAACAATCTAGCGAGAAGTAAGGCTATTACCGAGCCAAAGGGCTCAACTCAGGTAAAAATCTTCGTGTCATCCGCAGTTCATGGACGCCGAAATCCCCCGCGTAGGAGTCCCTAGGGTTTTCGCCCTCTAGGTTTAGCCAGCTGCGAAGACGCCCTCCTTCCGAACAAAACCCGGTCTGTCGACTCGGGCTGTCAGGTGGAATACGCCGACACAGACCATACTACAGTTGGGATCTAGAATGGAACCTATGAATTGGATTCTGTATGCCATCTTTGCTAAGTACTCGCCACCGGGGGTCTATTTCCAAGAAATGTCATCCTGCATGTCCTCCTGTAGCTGCACCTGGCGGATAGCATTCCATAAGAGAACGAAGTTATCTAGCTGTGCCTGAGTTGCGACTCACCCTCGTGTCTTGCGGGCCATCTGGTAATAGATTGGAGTTAGGTCACGTGGGTAGACTCCTTATAGCCTACTGGATTCCCAAAACCTCGTTGTTTCACCATTTCCCAGCGTTATTGTGGTGCTTGCGTCGAATAACCTGTGAACCGATTCGTCACACGGAAACCGCATACCTATCGAAGGCTTGGTACGGTCCTACCCAAGAGAATCATAGCCAGTGAATGCGAAGCGCGCAACCAAATCTGTCAAGGTCCTTTACCTCGAGGCCTTCAAGATTCTTCGTCCTGCATTCTTTCTTCCAATTAACCAGGCAGTATCCTTCATTGCAATCCTGCTTGCCTGTCTAGATAAAATTTCTGTGTAACCTGCCCATCTTTTTTGTTATCCACGTGTCCAAAGTATAGATAGTTAAATGGTACACTGCGAGGGATGTGAGAACCGAGTTTGTTAAGATCACACTAGTAGCCCTAGAGAGCATTTTTTCTTGTGAGTAGTTATAATTTGAGTCTGTCTTGTTAGCGTGAAAGTTTTCTCAGAACATCTAACTTGTAAAAGTATAGAGATCGGTAGATATATTTAGAAAGATGAATCATTTGTCTTTTAACATTAATTGTGTAAGCCTTAATTTCTGAGGTGAACAAGGCTAGCTGCCAATTATCGATCGGTCAAAAGCAGGCCGTGAATACTCTGTATTTTCCGCCTTCTTTTTGAGCGGAATAATTAAAGAGGCGAAGAATATTCGTTCGTCTATATATTTCCATGGAAGCGTTGATCGATCGGTTCGGTAGGTGCATTTCGAGAAAAACGACAGATGCGCTAGTCGATCCATTAATTCCAACAAGCAGATAGATATCTATAGATCAGGACGGACGGACGGTGGAAATTAATTCCCTCTCGTTTTCACGTACAACTTTGCAGCGTATACGTGGTACTGATCTATCGTCTTACTTGTAGCGCTACAAGATCGGCTTCCATACTACGGTCCTGTTTGTGACTGTTTCAGTTTTGATCTTTTTCTTCTGAAAATTAAAAACTCTTTCAAACGGCAGGCTTCTTTGCAGCCAAATTATCCTTCCTACCAAATATAAAATCCCAAATTTCATCCCTCTTGCTTCCATTCCAGACTCGCACCTCTCATATCTAAAAACCATACTAAATGTGCTAGACTGCTAAATACTAAACCTCTTTAGCTCAGCTAATCATGCAACCCAACTAAAATCTACTTTTAAAAAAAGCCACAATCATACTAACCAGGACCTACTTGTTCTCATTCCTAGCTCGTGCTTTCTCTTTAGGGATAAGCTAGAATTAAATCTAGCTACCCTGCTGCTTCTTCAGGTTGCCGGCCGGCCGGCACCTAACCTGACAGACTGGTAGTATATATATATCCGTCGCAAATGCTAATTCGAGTTCATCTGAAAATGCATCTCCTGTTCCAGCTTATATTGCCTACCTTTCGGCCAAACGAATGGTGCGATATTCGGTACGTATATGGTTTGCATGCCTTCTCCGTATCATATCATCAGAGGCGATTCCACCATGATTAAATCTTAGAGCTCACAGCAGCTGCCAGCTCAAGTGTGCACTGTGTACCACACACTCAAACACTACGTGCTATCCAGGAGGAAATTCGTGCAAGCTCTCTCCACTCTCTTTTAATAGCCGTTTTGCAGATCACGTACGGTTACTACGGTACGTGATCTCTAATGCAGATATTCGATCACTAACTTCTCCAAGTACATATTAGAACAGAATATTGAAATAATATGTTAGTACTTTTGATGACAAATCATTCCATTCCATGTGATAAATCCAATATTCTTATACATTGCTTTTTCTTCCCCCAACAGTCGGCATGTGAAAGAAGAGGGAAAGTTTTGTTCCTGGCACTCAAAATATTTGTAATATCGTTTTGCCACTGTTCTGTTGGTGCATGTTTGATGTTTCGTTTTCGCCATACCGTCTAATTTTCCGTCAAGGCAACAAGGTTTGACCATTAAAAATATAAAAATATATCATAAAAAGAATAGGAAAAATAAAAAACAGAAAATATAGAAAAAATAAGGGAGCAATTCTAAACAAAAATAAATAAAAAAGTTTTGCATTAACAAAATTTTAGTAATGTTTCATAAACGTTGAAGAAGATTAAAATGTTTTCCTTAGTGTAAATTTTTTGAGAAATTTTCCTACCGTAAATTATTAAAAAAATTGTAAAAATTTATCTTTAACTTTTTTTATGTTTTTTTTCCTACTTTTCTATTATTTTCTGGTATTTTTTGGTCCATATTTCTCAACGGTCAAATCCACTGATTGGACGGAAAATTAGATGGAGTGTCAAACATGAGATGTGGACTCTCGGAAGGATGGTAAAAAAAAATGAGCAAATTTTCAATGATAAAAATAATGAACAAAATTTTTCCATAAGAAAATATAGTCTTTTCAAACTGGAGGCTTATCTTAAACCGGCCATGCATTATTAAGGAATCTTGACGGGCTGTGGAACTTTAGCCTTTCTGCTATTGCTACGAAAATCAAGAAGGGGAAAATTGAAAAGAGCAGCAGTAATCAAGAGGGTTTACTTGGACCAAGACCTTCAGTAGAGTCGTTCTGTTCACATACAGGATACAACGTCATCAATCACGCACATATGAGTGTGCTGGAAGCTGGATGACCAGTCATCGTCAGTGTAAGGGTGGGAGAGGGACCGCCGGACCGGCGTGGGTGATGCATTGACGCAAGGCCTGACGCAACAAGATGTACTTTTTTCCTTGGCTGCCAAGCAAAATCATCTAATTTATAGTAAAAATATAAACAGAGTTAATAAGCACTCAAATTTTACAATGAGGATTAATTATAGATGAACAACATGCTACCGTTAAGCCATTCTCAGTGAAGAGTTTCGTTACACGGTTTCCGTTAGTGTCATGTCATATTTAGATGTTTGGGTTGATGAATGAAACAATCTCTCTCAATGCATAGTTTCATTTTGCAGTTTCATAGGTATGACATAACATTTAATTGTTGCATGGTATTGTGATCAAATGTGCCATATAAATTGTGTAGTCACTTGTAATTATATTTAGCACACTACAATATGGCCACATGGGATCCAGAAAAGGTGTGAAGATGAAACAAATCGTTCTCAGTGGGGTTCTATCCTAGTTTCAAAGTACTTGTTAACCGTGTACACCAGTTTTCATCCTCATGAAACTCAACTCTCCTCTCTTCTCATAAATTTGTTGCCATGTCACCACTTTTGCCTATATGACATCTCATTTAATGAGAATGAAACTCTCATGAAACTTGCACTGAGAATAGCCTTAAGTCCTTAAGTCGCTAAAACATATTGTACTTCTTGATGTTCCTCACCATAGACTCCATATCTTATAACGATGTTATGCTTGCTGTCGATCACGACACGGAGAAGTAGATTGTCGGTGATTTCCATTGATGTGTAGTGGGTCTTGGTGGTCGTATTGTTCGTAGTAAGAAGAACAGAGATTTACACCCAACTCAACATCGTGTTGATCCCCAGTGTAGACATCACCGTAATCGTTTAGGTAAGTCCTATAAAAACTCATAAAGGGTAAAATAAATCCAAAGAGTAAAACTAGAAATTTGGTCTGTAAAGGAAATTAAAAGGAACTAAATAAAGCTAAATTACTTTTAAAAATTAGCGAGTTCTACGTCCACTCAATACCAGGGAGAAGCGGATCGAGAGAAGAGACAGGAGTCGAGTTGCGGCCGACGAGTAGGGGCACTAGCGGCGACGGTGGCTCGGCGATCTTCTACTCGTCCGGCGGCTCTGTGTCCGAGCAAAGACAGCAGAGCAGCAATCGTTATGGCCTTTGGGCCAATGACAGAACAATTCGGAGTTTGCTGGGTAAAGAGAGCCAGCCTAATAGCTTGCCAAAAAGCCCATTATTTTGGGCTCAAATGACCAGGCCTAATTGGCTTATTCTGGTCCGAGCCATCGCTTGACGGGCTCTAATACTTCGTATGCTTATTTTTTCAGTACTCCCTCCAGATTACAAAAACTCTTAGGCCTCATTTGGAAACACTGTTCCCGGCCGGGATCCCGGCCCATTCCCTGGGGTGGAAACCCACTGGGCTAATTTCCCTCGGCCTGGGTGAATGTGCGTTTGGGTGCCCATGACACGAGGAAATTTCGGCCCATTCCACGCCATTTCCGCGGGCGAAAAACCCTCGTCTCCTCACACCGGGCTTCGTTTCCCGTCCTCTCGCCTCGTCCTCTCGCGACGGCGCGACCTCGCCTCCTTCGCTCGCGTTTCCTCTCTCGCGACGGCCCCAGCGATCTGAGCTCGAGGCCTCGAGCCGCCGCCCCTGACCCCGGCCTCGCTCCGTCGCCTGCTGCTCGTCTGCTCCGCGCCAGGAGTGCTGGCTCCGCACCTTCCCAATTCCCTCCACAACCGCGCGGTTTTCCGTCCCTCCGCACAACCCGCCCCCAACGCCATGGCCTCTTCCTCAGCCGCCGCCGCACCCGCCGATGCCTACGACATCCTGTGGGTGGAGAAGTACCGCCCCACCCGCGTCTCGGATGTCATCGGCAACTCCGATGCCGTCGCCCGCCTCGAGGTCATTGCCCGCGATGGCAACATGCCCAACCTCATCCTCTCTGTAAGCAACATTTCCTCGAACTCCTTGCGCGCGCACCTCTGCAAACAGCTCAACCCACGCCATCTCCTCTTATCTTTTTTTCTCCAGGGGCCTCCAGGAACTGGGAAGACGACGAGCATCCTGGCGCTGGCTCACGAGCTGCGCGGGCCCAGCTACCGCGAGGCCATGCTCGAGCTCAACGCCTCGGACGACAGGTTGCTGAGACCATGACGTGATTTTGTGCTGGCGAATCTGGGCCATTTGGGTTGGTTGTGTGATGGCCGATTCGTGCTTTTTGCAGGGAGCTGGATGTGGTGCAAAACAAGATCGAGATGTTTGCGCAGAAGAAGGTTACGCTGCAGCCTGGGCGGCACAAGATTGTCATCTTGGACGAGGCCGACAGGTAATGCTATCGCAGAACTAGATTGATGTAGAGGGGTCTAGTTTGTGAAACTAACTCTTAGAAACTTTGTTCTTAGTTCACCATTGGTTGTTATTGCACCCAAGCAAAGGCTATTACTAGAATACTAGTATGCTACCAGGTCATAAGTTCAGAAATGCCCATTTTATTCTGGTTACACAGAAATTTGAGGGGGAAAAAGAGAAGAGAACCATGACGTGATTTTGTGCTGGCGAATCTGGGCCATTTGGGTTGGTTGTGTGATGGCCGATTCGTGCTTTTTGCAGGGAGCTGGATGTGGTGCAAAACAAGATCGAGATGTTTGCGCAGAAGAAGGTTACGCTGCAGCCTGGGCGGCACAAGATTGTCATCTTGGACGAGGCCGACAGGTAATGCTATCGCAGAACTAGATTGATGTAGAGGGGTCTAGTTTGTGAAACTAACTCTTAGAAACTTTGTTCTTAGTTCACCATTGGTTGTTATTGCACCCAAGCAAAGGCTATTACTAGAATACTAGTATGCTACCAGGTCATAAGTTCAGAAATGCCCATTTTATTCTGGTTACACAGAAATTTGAGGGGGAAAAAGAGAAGAGAACCCACTTTACTACAAACTGGTTTGAGGTTGAGATATAGGATGGTAGTGTCAGACAACATAAAAAATAAAGAAACCCTGTGGCAACTCCATCTGTGGGAGTAGTGCTAAATTATTTTGTAGACTTTGTAATTGAAGTTCGGAAGTTTTGTTTATCACAATTTTTTAGTATAGGTATCTTTTTTGTTTGTTTGTTTGGGCCTCATATTTTGCTATGTGCAGCATGACATCAAGGGCACAACAAGCGCTGAGAAGAACAATGGAAATATATTCCAACACCACGAGATTTGCCCTTGCGTGCAATACCAATTGTCCCGTGATTAACTAAGTTAATGGGAAATCATGCACATGGAAACTTTATCATCAGGTGAAGTTCTAGGAATGCAGATGATAGGTCGTTAAATTCTGCAATGGATTTGGTTCATACAAATTCATTAATACTCTACAATCTACATTGTCCTAGTGATTGTCCTAAGTAAGCTCAGTACATATTTTATTGTTGATGACTTGTAGCTGTATTACATGATTTAAGTTATTTCAGCTAATATTCCTATGACTTCAAAGCCCATGTCCATTAACACCTCTAAATTTCCTCTGTGCTGTAGAATAACTACCAAACAAAATATTCTTTCTTCATTGTAAACTGATAGCCTTTCTATGCTACTCTCGTGCAGAGTAAATCTATAGGAAATGGTCGATGGTGAGGACATTCAGCCACTTGTCTGTGACAATGGCACTGGAATGGTCAAGGTCAGGATCTGCACCTTTTAACCAGGGTTACATCTATCATCTCCCATTGTAATCATACCAATTTAATTTTGCAGGCTGGGTTTGCTGGTGATGATGCGCCAAGGGCTGTTTTCCCTAGCATTGTTGGTCGCCCTCGCCACACTGGTGTCATGGTAGGGATGGGGCAGAAGGATGCATATGTCAGTGATGAGGCACAGTCGAAGAGAGGTATTCTCACACTGAAATACCCAATTGAGCATGGTATTGTAAGCAATTGGGATGATATAGAACAGATCTGGCATCACACTTTCTATAATGAGCTTCGTGTTGCACCTGCGGAGCACCCTGTGTTGTTCACTGAAGCTCCTTTGTGTAATTGTGGTGTTGTTTCTGAATTTTTTGTTTTTTTCTCTGAATTTCTTAATGGCTGGGATTTTTTTCCCCTTTCCCTCCCAAATGGCAGCAGGGAATAATTCCCATGGTGGAAATATTTTCCCTAGGATGGAGGGGGATTCCATTTGCCTTGGAAAATCCCTCTAGGGGTTTTCTTCCCTGGGTATTTGTCCCTCTACATCCAAACAAGCCCTTAGAATACATATAGTCAAACTTTTAAAACTTTAGTTATCAATATCTTTTAAATATTTAGATTGGATGCATGAAAATAATGTGTAGATTCGTCTCAAAACATACTTTCATGATATTATAATTTTATTGGATTTTTTAAATATATTACAATAGAAATTCATAGTCAAAGTTGAGTTTTGGGGACGTATCAACTATTTGTGATCAGAGAGTACTTTTAATGACCACTACAAAGTAGGAGTACTACAGCTAAGTATGCGAATGAGAGTTATAAGTATGAAAGCAACAAACTGTTGAAATGCATTTGATAGTTTTTGGCAGATACCTGTCCAACACATAACTAGAAACTAGTGCTTGGATAGAAATCGTGCCATAACCACAACCAATTCCAGATGGATTGGAAGGGCACTTCAGGTTGTTTGAAAAGCACTGCTTGAGATAAGTTTTATCTAGGCCATTTCATCCACTGGTTGCTCCACGTCAGGCACGTCTATGCGTATGCCCACTCTGACGAATCTCTCTCGGCATCCCATAGTATAATTATTCTGTAGCATACATTTCGATCACAAGGTTATCCCAGCAAACAAATTTTTTTGGAAAAATCCTTTGAATTATATTAATAACTCAATGAATGAAGTATGCAGTACCCAAGTTTTACATTAAAGATTACAGACGCACAACATGTCACCATTAAATCCTTGGGTCGATGAGCATGCTGAATTTCTGTGGGTTATCTTCTTCGGCCTAGTGGCAGCAAGCATTGCACACATGAAGAATACACAAAAACACTTATTCCTATTTTTTAGTAACTAGTTGGATGAAAATAGAACGGAAGGAACTGAGGTTTATTCCTTGCTCCCAAGATAACAGTACACACATTACTCCCGGAGTAATTACTCCCTATACCGTATTTCATAACGTATAGGATATCTCGTGCGACGGAGAATATGTACGCATAGTATACGAATATATAAGATTATCTAGGTGGTATGTACATTTTTTCAGATGTAGTATCAGCGCCGGTCCTGATATTTTGGGGGCCCAGGGCGAAAGCTTATATGGAGGCCCCATCCACCTCCTCATATATATATATATATCAAAACCAAAACCAAAAAAATATTTAACTTCAAAAGCCCTCTCAGCCAGGGTTTTTTGTTTTGGTTTGGTACAAATATCGCTCCCAATCGAACAAATTAAATTTCGATCAAATTTGGCCAAATTCAAACGAAAAACAAAAAATTCAAACAAAAACAACAAAATCCGAATTTCGCCCTTTCGCTCGACCGAATTTTTGAAATTTCGCCGAAATAAACATCCCTGCTCTCAGCTTCTAGGGTTTTTTCTTGGCAATTACTTTCATCAAATTATTTCTTCCTCATGGCACGACGCTTTTTTCGAAACGATGCCTCTACACCCATGTCATTTGCAATACCTTTGGCAATGTTCGACAAGAAGAAAACCCATCATTTCAGACTTCTCAAAGTATTCCATTATACCTTGTATTTGCTTCAAAATAGAGTCAATGCACATGGCTGACGATTGCAGCTTTTTACTCACTTTGTTTACAACAAATAAAACATCATGCCAGATAACCATACCAAGCAGAAACTCAAAGCTGCCAAGTGCATCAAATAAATTTTTTGCATCACTTTTGTCCATGGTGTACTTACATACCTAGAGGGCCCCATGAATTTAGGGGCCCGGGGCGGACGCCCACCTTGCCCCCCCTCCAGGGCCGGCCCTGGGTGGTATGCACATTTTTTCAAAGGTGGTATACACATTTTTTGGATATACTCCTTTTTATGTGTATATATGAAGGTATTTGCAAAATACGCTAAAAATTATAGATCCCCTTGCAATTTTTCATATGGCTCACATTGGAGTATCTTATAATTAGTGTATAAGTGTACCTAAAGTGATAAAGGAGTATTTCAAATTCGTTTAGGTGGTATTTCAGATGTGGGAGTAACTACTCTAGGAGTAATATATATATGAGGAAATATATGGTGAAAGTGTACATATGGTGAAATCATGAAAGTAATCAAACAGAGGTATTGGATCAAACTTGAATGGTTCAGATCTAAGTGGAATCCCACCTCTTCCACTTAAAGTGTGGAATTTTGTAATTTTTCTAGGGGGTTATGTGTAAAACGTATTTAAGTGAGGAAGTGGGATCCCACCTAGATCTGAACCATTCAAGTTTGATCCAATGCCCCTATTTGATTACTTTCATGATTTCACCATATGCGTACTTTCACTATATACTTCCCCTATATATATATACATATATATATGTATGTATACATATATGTATATACATATATATGTATGTACATACATATGTATGTATATATACATATATGTATATACATATATATACATACATATATGTATATATATATATATATCTATACTAATATATAAATTAGCGATTGGTGGCGTGTCCGTCGTTCTTCCTAGCCCCCCTCCCGGTTATATCCCCAATAATGGCAGGTCATTATAGCTAATTATTCTTTCCGATTTATGACCACCATATCTCTCTAAATGTGGTTGATTATTATAGCAAAATCCCTGATTATTGTTGGCAATTAATAGCCGGCCAATCATTTCTTTTGTATTCATTCAAGATCTCCCATGTCGTGCCGCCGCGGCGAATGAACTCGATGAACTGATTAATAAGTGACGGACCGACGTATATGGCCGTGAGGTGTAGGAGGCCGAGCGCCGTGGTTAGTAGTAATTGCGGCCAGAAGGACAGCCAGAGCACGACACCCACGGGTGCCGTGACCCCAGCGCGGGCCAGTTGGACGTGAACAAAGCGTACGACGCTTCGGTGCGGTTGCTCGGCGACACCGGTGGGACGTCGTCGGCGGTGAGAGAGTCATTGGCATACCCTTTGGAGATAAACGGGTTGATCTAGCTGAACGTCACGAGAGAGAGGAACGACGCGGCGGCGTATGGCGTGGAGGGCGCCTCGGCGCTGATGTTTTCTGGTTCACCTTCATGGGCTCCGGCATTATGGCTGGTGAAGCCAATGATGGCTAAGTACACCAGAGACAGGGAGACGAGTAGGCCGACAAAGGCGAGAGGGTCATCTGGGAAGAGTAGCGAACCGTCGGCGCTGCGGACCATCGCCGAAGCGGAGAAGAGCACGACACCGAGGGCGGTGGCGATCCAGAAGACGCGAAGGTGCAAAGGCTGGGTGGCGGCGGTGGTCTCTTTCTCCGAGACGACTGACCATACGGCCATGGCATGCGCGACGAAGTGGGCGGCGAGGAAGGCGGACTCCACAACGTGCACTGCGGGCATGGCGAGAGGAAGAGGAATGCGATCTGGTAATATAAATTGCAAAAAGTGATAAAAATGATTGATTGATTTTTGAGATTGGTAATATATATTACTATGTATAATATATTTGGTTTTAATTCGTACCGAAGAAAAAAACCATAAAAACTTTTGTAATTGGGAGAAATAGATATTTGATCTTGTAGCACAATTTTCTTTTATTGCTTGATCTTTATGTTTCGTTACCAATTTTATTTTTCGTAGCAACGCACGGGCATTGATCTAGTATATACATACATACATATATATATATATATATATACATACATATATATATACATACATACATATATATATATATATATATATATCCTGCATTGGAAGCTCGTCTGCAAAACTTAAATCGCCACTAGTTCTAGGCTTCTAGCGCTATTTTGTACATGACTGTTAAGTTTGATTATGTACTTATGAAGTCCACAAATTGCCAACTTGTGTGAAAATTAGAGGTGCAAGTGCCTTGTTTTTTGTTCAGCGATCATGCTTTCTAGGAAGATGGAAAATTTAATTCTAGTTTCCTGAAATTTCATCATTATTTTTCTGAAAAGGCGAATGAAATTGCACTATTGTGCCAACGCCTGACTCTTCACTTCTATGAAAAACTTTTCACATGTCAATTTGACAATTTGGAGTCTTCCTTAACAAAACTATAGTATGCAATTGCGTCATTAAAGAAAGAAGCTTCGTGTCCACACAACTCAATCCATCGTAACGGCATAATTTACATACCCAGGTAGAAGAAAATCCTGTAGTTACCACTGCTCCCTTCCAAAGAAAGCCCCTTTCTTACAGTCATTGAGGAAAACATATGAAGTATATAGGAAGCTAGCAAATACCTTTATGACATTTGAATGAAAATGGGAATATGCACCAGATCCATGAACACGAGCTGGGAGCCATCTTTATATGTAAATTGCTTGGTTTCCTTTGAAATGGACGCTTCCGGGATCTGAAAGCATAATTAAGAAGTTCTTTTGATTGTGTATAACTCAAATACACTGAGGAAAGAGATGATAAGCATTACATTCAGGCTCTGTTTGTTTCAGCTTAGGCTTTTTGGCTTTTGGCTTAAAGCCACCTTTTTGGCTTAATGAGCTTTTAAGCCATTTGCTTTTAAGCCAAGGCACGTTGTTTGGCACCTTGGCTTTTTTATGGGTTGGATAGTGTAGCTTATTGTTGAAAAATCTAAAATACCCTTTTAGATTGTGAGGAAGAGGGAGAGGGAGACGCCCTTGAAAACAAAAGAAGTTTCATTTATACTAGATAGGAACCCACGCTACGCCGCTCCGTACAATAGGGTTCTTTTTGTAAAATTACCGGTAGAAGGGTCTGGATGTAATTTTTTGTTTTTGCAAAACTACCCACCGTAGGACCCAACCGCGAATATACAGACTACGGAGCTTTTTTTCGCAAACGAAAAAATAAAGGTGGAGGACCCGTATGCGAATATACGAAACTATAGGGCTCTTTTTGCAAAATTACCGATAGAAGGGTCTGGATGTAATTTTTTGTTTTCGCAAAACTACCCACCGGAGGACCTGTTCGTGAATATATACAAACTACGTTTTTTTTTGCAAAATAACCTGCCAGAGGACCTAAACGTAATTACGAAATTTATGGAGGGCTTTTTCGCAAAAAAAACGGTGACACGTGGCCACCCTGGTTGGCCTCCAATTCTCCCCGCTATCGTAGATAAGTTATATGGATGGCATTGGTGGGTAAATATATTACAACTTCAATGGCAAATATAAATTTCAATTCGCAAAAGCCAAAAAAAGCCACCTCACATTGGCTTTTAGCTTTTAGTTCATGGGAGGCTTTTGGCTTTTTTTAAGCCCGGCTTAAAAACTATCTATTTGTTTTAGCTTTTAGCTTTTAAGTCAGAAAAAAGCCGAAACAAACAGGGCCTGAGTCGGTTGAATGAAAGGCAACCCACAGTAGGCAAAAAAATAGCAAACAATTCCACAAAGTAAGGAAATAAGAAGTCCTCACAAAAGCAGCACCTTTTCCAGGCTTGACATGGAGAAATTCTGCTGTTGCAAGGAGAGGGAAATTTTGATTAATATGTTTCTAATATTTAGACAAGACCTTTTGAAATAAAATAGAACAGACGAACAATCAATGTTGAGTTATTATATATTTTTGCCCAAAAAAAAAACTCTTGACACTTCAACCTGTGCTTTCCATATGGAAAAACTCCACTTTCTCAGCAGCTTTATTATTACAACTTTTTTTCCTTAAGCACATAATGAACTTTAATGGTCAGTTCATAAGGATTTCAGTATGTTGTACCATTTTGCTATAGTGATTTAAAGAAACATAGCAGTAAGAGTGCATTGGAAAGTGAAGCACACTTGAGGGAAAATAACGCCCATAAACAGTGTCAAGTTAGATGCAAGAATGCGAAGATTAAACCAATAAAAGTCCATTTGTTCCCTTGGAAACTAGAATGGTTCATCATAACCAGTTGAGCTAAGTCGCTAACAACCTAGAAAAACCTTATTTTGCTGCACTACATTAGTTGTCATATTGCTTCAAACACACATGCATCGGCAGTTCGGTACAAGGGGATTTCTATGCGTAAAAGGTGACCTCACAAATCAAATTAACACGAACCATTACTTCGTAGACATTTCGGGTCAGACAGCAGGAACAACCTGACAACACAGGGAAGGCTAAAGGTACCAAACTTTCCCTGTTAATAAGGCTTGAAACTAATCAAAGAAATCACCAATTAATCGTTGATCAGAGAGGTACATTTACTGAATTCTTCCATATTATGAAATGGCTCCTTCAGTTGCAAGAACAGATAGTACATTCACTAGTCTTAGTAGTCTATCCACCCAGATAAGAAGCCCAAGAATCAGTTGTATGCAGAGAATAATAGACATGTAAATGAAGATGATTTTGGTTGTAACCAAGAATCCTCCACGGCGCACCGTCCACCTCGACGTTGGTCCCCACCCTGATGTCGTTGCTGGACAACGCATAAACCCCTGAAAGGAACAAGTTCAGAAACCACGTAGAAAGTCAGCCAGGGAGCGAACCAAAGAGCCCATCCAAGAAGTGGCGAGCAAATAGTGGGTCCACGTAGAGCAGAGGTTACTTACTGGTGAAGCGGGAGCGGAGGGACGCGAGGCGGAGGGGTCGTGCTCCGGGGAGGCAGGAGGACGGCCGCCGGAGTTCCACGGAGGAGGAGTTAGAGGAGACGCGGTGGTGGTGGGTAGCGCCGGCGAGGTCGCGGAGAGCAGCCAGCCAGCCATAGCTTCGTACTTCGCCACCGTCCCGGCGGGCCTATGATTTGCGCTCTGTGTGTGATGTGACGATGGTATGGGAAGCAAAGAGCGGAGAGGGATGCAGCCGTCCTTTCGCTGCCACCGGGGACACATGAGGGCCCACTTATCATTGGGTGATAGCTTTTGTTTGAGCCCAAGATTTATTCGTAATGGGTTGGGCTGGCCAGATTCGGCCCAGAAATTTGATGGCCCGTAGTACTAGTCACAGCTATTTTTTATTTGCCGTTTTGTTTTTTTTCCCTCCCCCGAGGAGTGCAGTTGGTTAGGTATCAACAAGTCTGAGGTCAAAGGGATCAAATTCTGAAAAAAAAATGGATAGCTTACCTATTGTGCAGTTAGGAGGACTCCAACTGTGGTCATTAGCCGTAAGCAGCGGGGAGCCAGGATTTTAACGAAGAGCGGTCTCTTAATACAAGTTGTATAAATTTTAAAGCAAACGAAGAAATAAGTAATCATCATCTACCTTTTATTCATACTTTAATATTTATTCAACTACAAAAAAAAAAAACATAGAAACACCTCTCTTTAACTATTGGTCCATAGCAGAACTAAAAACTTTTCAATGGTGCAAACTTCGTCCACATAATTCCAAGATGCATTTATAACATCACAAATCTAACACACAATTTGTCAAAAGTATAATGCAAATAGATCAAATAAGATCTTATATGAATTTAAAGCTCCAGTGCTTTGGGGTTAGGGTGGTATATGGAAGAAGATAAAATCTTCTTTGCTTTATGAAAGAAAAAAAAGAATATCTCCATTACTCCTTGTATTTATAATAATAAACCACAATTTAACAATAGAAAAGGCAACCATAGGGAGATGAATAGGAGCCAAATAAAATCGACCAAATGAAAAACTTTTTCTAAAGAACCAAGATAAAGCCCCAAGAGATCAATAGAAGTGGAAAATTTAATTTTCAGATAATTCAGTTTGAAATCGGCACTGGGTATTACTACCATAGTGAACAGTAAATCAGGGTAATGAACAGTAAAATAAGCATAATTTCAAAACTAAAATCGGTGTGTCTTTTGATGACTGATCCAAACCCCATAAAACTTTGTATGCACTTTCTTATGAGTGTCAAGAACCTATTACAACTTTTAATCACAAAGATTGGCGTCAAAATTCTGACCTTTTTGAATTTAGTGAAGATTGCACCAAAATAGGGCCAAATACAAAAATTTCACTCTAAACTTGCTCGTGGAGATTTGATAATCAAGATGACCTTAGATGGTCTCCCATGTGTCAAAGCAAGCTAAAACACCAAAGAAAAAACCCTCAAACGAGCAAGATCAAAATCTACCTCAAATCCTTTCTTCTTAAGCCAAAAATCAATATCTTGAGAAATCTCTTAATGATCATGTGAGAGCTTGCCTAGTTAATTGAAATATATCCACAGAGAATTCATTCATCAATCATTCATCATTAACAACACAAGATCAAGAGAAGAAGAAATCGTAAAAAAGATCAAAAACTCAAAAAGAGGGAAGATCAAAACAAGATGCAAAACTTGAATACAAATTTTAATTTCATTTCAAAGTAAGATGGATAATTACAAAGGCAAGCGTCGTATTGACTTTAAAAAGTCTAAAGCGTCACTCTTTTGTGAGTAGGGTGGTAGCTACCAAAAGATCCAGGGTACGCATCAGCTGCAGGGTGTGGCGACTGCAAGCCCTGCCTAACGCAAGTGCAGGTCGTTCAGCTGAAAATGAAAAGAGCGGTCGATCTGCATAGAGGTAGAGCCATGCACATCCCATTTTGATGGTAAGAAAAGGACGTTCTAACAAATTTCCAATGCCAGGCATCACAATTCTCAAGGACCTGTCTCTGTATTCACTAACCCTCCCCACCACAATCTGCACCCTAACCCCTTGTTCCTTGTACCAACCAGATAAGTGACGAGTCTCTTTTCATTCCTCAAGATCGATCATTCATCGCTAGCTTAATTAATCCCGATTGCCCGCTCAAATACTCAATTGATATACTCCAACTCTCCAAGTACAAAGAACAGCATTTACAAAGAACAGCGGGTGAGTCAACAATTCCAATTCTGTCTGAAGAGAATAGCCAAGTTTTACTGGAAGGTGTGACCGTGTGAGCGACAGTATATCCGTGCGTGCATGAACAGTTGTTGGAGTTGCAAAACGTCAGACTTTCAGACCGGAGTGGTGGTTGCATCTCACGATCTCACCTCAAGCCTTCATTTTCTTGTTTGTTTGATGCTTACTTCAGACCCTGAGACGGAGCGGTAGGTGTATCTCACGGTCTCAAATCTGACACCTGTCTATTCCTATTCCTACCTAACACCCATTAATTGCATGGCAGCTCGATAAAAAAAAATTCAAGCGCTTCACGCTCTTTTGCTCTCCCTCCCTCTCAGCTGGCCTCTCTCAAATCAAAGAAGCTCTTCCTTCATTAGAAGATCATCACAGGCACAAGCTTCGCCTTCTAGCTAGTAGCCTGGTTCCTCCATCTGTTGACCTGAACACAAGAATAAGTGAGTTGATCTTTCCATTCTGATTCTTTCCTTCATTTTGCCTAGTTTGTTCTTTCAATGGAATTAAGCATGCAAAAGGGTTGCAGTCACTTGAATGACAAACAAAAAGAAGAAGAAATAGTTCTAGTAATCAAAGAAAAAGATTTCAACTTTTGAGTTTGCAATTTTGCATGATGCAAGTGCAGTGGGCTCAGAGACGGTCAGCTGTGTAGAAGTGGAAGGCATCCCGTTCCCACGGGAGATCACCGTCGCCAAGCCTCTCTCGCTGCTTGCTCACGGTATATATATGTTCGTTCAATTAGTCAGGCCACCTCTATCTCGTCTCTGTTGATGTAGATAGTCAAATTCATATCTATCTAAAAAGAGATGTTTTCCAAATCAATGATGCGCAGGCATCACAGACATTGAGATTCACTTCCTTCAGATCAAGTACAACGCCATTGGGATATATCTCGACAAGAGCAACGTCCTAGAGCATCTGGAGAATTGGAAGGGCAGGAAGGCAGAGGAGCTGGTGGAGGATGATGCCTTCTTTCAAGCCCTTGTTTCTGGTAAGATAATGTGTGTCATCACTCATCACTCTGTGCACAAACGAGCTTACACTTGCGAATGGATAAATAAGGCTTTTAGTTTAGGAACGCTTGTTCCATGGTAAAGGTTCAGTCAGTAGGTACTAGTTCAGGGCTTCAGGCACTCAACATCAGCTACTGCAATAGTGTATTTCTGTATACGCTACTAAAACTGGTGATATGTTTATGATGGTGCGCTTAGCTCCTGTGGAGAAACTGTTCAGGATCGTGGTGATCAAGGAGATCAAAGGATCACAGTACGGAGTGCAGCTGGAGAGCTCTGTCAGGGATCGTCTGGTCTCCGTGGACAAGTACGAGGACGAGGGTGAAGAGGCTCTCGAGAAGGTGACAGACTTCTTTCAGTCCAAGTATTTCAAGCCCAAGTCCGTCGTCACCTTCCACTTCCCAACCACTCCTGGAGTTGCAGAGGTGCGTTGAATGAACATAGTGGTGTGAGTGAGATCTTGTGCCTGATAGTGACCAGATTGAAATGTTTCTCGCCCAAATATAATGGACTTGCGCAGATATCATTCGCGACAGAAGGCAAGGACGAAGCGAAGATGACAGTGGAGAACACGGACGTGGCGGAGATGATCCAGAAATGGTACCTCGGCGGGGCATCCGCAGTTTCCCCGACGACTATCAGGAGCCTGGCAGATCATTTCGCGGCACTGCTCTCTCCATGATTGCGAGTGTTTTGCTTCCTGCAAATGAACTCGTGCTTGGAATATGTTTTTAACTCGTGCTTGGAATATGTTTTTACTTGGTTAAACCAGAGGAAGGAGTGATCTGACGGTCTCTGACCTTCCCAGATGCAATGCTTTGTACTACATATAAAAAAAGTGCTCTACTATTCTCTCTTTTTTAAGTACTTTCAGGCAGTACTTTGTGGAAACATGGATGTGATGACTGAACTCAAAAGTGGCACCGAAACAAAGTACTCCACAGACATTCGTACAGAAGTGATGAACAGTGACTAGACTATTTGAAATTCAATTTCTTTGGGTGGGGTATATGGGCATGCAAAACTCAACAAGACGAGTGTGGGAATCTGTTCCAGTATTCATTCATATATTGCTCAAAGGGCAGTGGTAAGTGAAGAGGGAAACTGTGATGATAACATATCCATTTTATGAATCAAATATTACTTAGCCATGTGCCTGTGTATTGCAACGGAAACTCAATTTGCGATAAAAAGTTTATTTGCAAAGATCACTAACAGTGGCAAAGGTAAGTAATTAAAGAGCAGTTGCAAATGTGGGTAATTTTGATGAAGTGACGTGGGAAGAAACTCTTGTTTTATATAGTAGAGATTACCACTTAAATAAAAAGTACCGGCTTTATGGCCAACCATTATAAAATAAACAGCCTTATGAGTTGAGTTCAATAAAGTGGCAGCGGAAATGAAATAATAATAGTAAGATAAACCCATCCATTTGCCTAACAGGCAATCTATTGGGGTATGCGTCCTAGTAATTTGGATCGGCTTCGTCGTAACCGCAAGCAAAGAACTTGTAATCACCTTCTGCTTCTGTGTATTCTATAAAAAATTGGGATGTTGAAAGGGTGAGTACAAAATGTATTCCGCAAGTCTTGAAAAATACAATGCATGATAGTTATATGCAAAGCTAAACAATTGAAGGCTTAGTATGACTCATTTAGCATAAAACAATGTTTAACTTTAAATATAACTAATAATTTTCACAAAGTATCATTTGACTAAATGTAGTTATAATAATTGAACTTGATATAACAACTAAAACAGATTCCAACTACTTGACTGACTCCAACAGCCAAACCCCAACTCGAGGGTTCCATCCACTCACGGATTTCCAAACTATCATTTTTATTTAAAACAAAACCATAAAAATTCTAAAATGTGCAAGCATACCTCTCCCACCTTTGACTGTGGGCACAACTATTTAAGTAGTTTTAACTCTACAGAGTATATACAACTTTACTCACAAGATATAATCATCTTTATTGTCATACAATTAACACACTTCATTTGATGTATTGGCAGAGAGATTATGACAAGCCCTTTACAATGTGCAATCCCCTATTAATCTCGCTCGCTAAGGTTTCATCATTTAATCGGTTCTCTATTAAAAAAAAGGCAATTGTTAGGAGCCAGACATCCGATCCTAGCTTGTTTCCTCGGACACTTCGGCGCAATATTTTTTCCAATATCTGCAATATTTTTTTCTAACATCTGCAATATTTTTTTCATATGCATTTCTCTACTGTTATCAAAGGAAAATGTTGCACGCGTAAGAAAAAAAATGTTTCACGTATGGGAAGAAAATGTTGCAGCGATCCGGATCGACATTTCTACTTTTACCGAAGGAAAATGTTGCACGCGTAGGAAAAAATATTTCACGCATGGGAAAAAATATTGCATCGTCCCGAAAAATCGGATATCCGATCACAAGTCATTCCGAAAAAAAAAAACTCTCCGCAAAGAAAATACGATGAACTACAGAAAATTTGGTATTTTATGGGTTATCCCAGTTTCTGGCCTTCTTTCAAATAAGCTATTACCAGTTGGCATCCTGAAGAAAAGGAAAAAGAAAAGGTCACTGGACAGATATTAGATGCTGGACAACACCATTTGAGAAAAAGACGTCCATTGGAGGAAGTCACGGTGAATGGGCAACCAAAAGGCCAACCAAAATACTAGTCATCTTTAGAAAGAAACATGAAAGAATCCGGAAAAAATCCCATATGCTCCAACACAACGAGAGACTCATCGAACCAGCTAAAGAGATAAACCAAAGTGACAAAGACACTAAAAAATTGCACCCAGCCCCTTGTATTATCACCAAATGTCAATCCCAATTTACAGGTATCACCCATAAGAAGACCAAAATCACACCGACAGTTAAAAACCAAACCGGTAGGTTTGCACTTTCCCCCTACCCTAGGTGAAATTATAAAGCAATGACATTTTCTGGCCGCGCGCTATCTCACTTCCCCTGCCGCCGTTGCCGCGCCGGCGACGCCCTCCTCGAGAAGCGAGTCCCGGCATGTGGGGCAGGAGGAGTGCGTGGCGAGCCACATGTCGATGCAGCGGACGTGGAAGCCGTGGTGGCACCTCGGGAGCACGCGGACCTTCTCGCCGTCGGCGAACTCGCCGAGGCAGATGGCGCACTCGGTGGCCGGGATGCCCGCCTTGGGCCCGTACACCTCCACCGGTATCCTCCTCAGCGCCTTCTTCTTCAGCCCTGCGGTGACAGGTGGCCGTGCGGACCCTGTGGTGGCGCCTGACGGCGGTGCGAGCCTGCGGGCGCAGCGGATGACGGAGTTGAGGCCGAGGGCGAAGATGAGGACGCAGAGCAGCGCGGCGAGGATGATGACCATGTTGGCGTCGAAGCTGGCGTTGCTTGCCTGCTCCCCACCACCTGCACCTGCACCTGCCGCCGCCGCCGATGCTGGCGTGACCAGCAGCGGCGGCGCCTGATCGGCGTTGCTGCCTCTGTCGCTGAGTAGTCGTCGCATGATTAGTCTTTGCTCCTCCGCAGCTGCGCCCCTGTACTAACTGAGGATCGGAGGGGTCAGGTCAGGTAGCTTCTGTTCGGAATCTGCTCATACATACAATTAAGGATTGTGTATGAGACTAATTGAGACAAGTTGAGCTAGGCGTATGTGTGCAGCTAGCTTCGACTCCATGTGCACCTTTTCTTTTTCTTGCCGCAGCTAGCTGAGCTGAGCTCAGCTGTGAAACTGAAAGTGAAAGTGAAACAGCTGCATGTCTTCTTGTCTCGTATACAGCGTGCAGTCTCTCTGCTTTTATTGCAATAGAGATGATGATGACCACGATGTTGAGAATGACGAAGGCTATCAAAAATAGATGAAAATCACGATTTTCAACCTTATCGAGTTGGCTCGATAAACTATACCGATCGATAGATCGGTCCAATTAAAAAAAAAATCAAAAAATCGCTACCGACCACTTATTAATTTTTCGGTTTGCATGGTATTGTAAACGTGAAGACGATGATCAAGTCGGCACATGTATGTGCGAGCGCGCGGGTGTACGCGTGTGCCATGCCCGTCTTCAATTCGATCGAGGATTTCATGCATCGGTTCCGGCCCTACCGATCGATCGATCGATCGACACATACGCTGGCCGTATCACGATGACGCTAACACTTTCTGTGGAATTAAGAGAGTTCCTTTAATTGTTTGGCAAAACATGCATCGAAGAAAGGAAGCAGCTGGAGCTACTTTATTCCATGTTCTGTTCCTCCCTTGATGCTAGAGATCGATGGTACAACTTGCAAGCAAGGTAGGTAGAACCGTAGAAGAAAAGTATACGTCAGTTCAAGATGTAAGGTGGTCTACTTGGTACCACGTACTTTATAACAGTTAATTTCCAGAGAACTTTTATTAGTGAGAGGTATCGAAATATACATCGATTTAGTAGCGAGAGGTACCAAAAAGTTTAAATGAGGAGGTACCAAGAAATACAATATTTTGATTGTAATTTAGTGGTACCTTGCAAGGATGTTAAAAACTCTATAATTTCTATCACGATATGCTGCTGTGAATACAATTAAAAATGTTGTATTGTGAAAGTATATCTAATGATAGGATAAATCTGGCCAAGTCCTCGCAAAAAAATAAAAATAAAAACAAAAAGATAAATCTAACCGTACAAATTTCTCAATCTAGATTTTTTTACACGTTGAAGATCAACAAAATGTTTGAGACAAAATGTATGTATGGAGCATTGAACGGGCATGTATGTACCTAGATAAGCGGTATATTCCAGACTCTGGAGGGGTGCAGATTAATTTTGGGGACGTTGATATCTCTACTACTTCTAATTAGAAATTGGTGACGGTCGTCTGTTCTTTTTCAGTACATCTAATCCATGGATCCATCACGAATGGCTAAGATGGAAGGAGATTTAACCCGATCGTCCCGCCTATTCCTCTCATCTTCGACTCTTCGTATGGGCCGAGATATGCTCCGTTTGATATGTGTATAAAAGAAATTGTACTTTATTGTATAGTTTACGATCCTTTTTACTTATACATATCATTTTTTTACAATTCCGTTGCAACTCACGAGTACCCTAATTACAATTAATGTATCTCGCGTTCGATCGAGTCCAAGTGAAAGCGACGGAATTCTTCCGGCTCTTAATTAATTTCCACATTTAGTTGGCCCAGCTAGTCTTCTCTCACTCACTGCATGATCACGGCCTGTTGCACACAACTTCAGGCCCAAGAAGCATAATTAAACAGCCTCCAAAGCATACCTATTGATACCGTGCCATTACCAGCTGGTATATACCATTTCACTCCTTAAACCGGTAAAAAGTAGCCCTATATACTGCACTAGCCTTAATACTGACTGGTACTAGTCATACTGGCTAGATACCGATCAATATCGATCATACCGGTTTCGATACCAATCAATACTAGAGTCATACCAGCATAATTAATAATATAGTCTATTAAACTATATGCTATATTTGATAGTACAACCATGTATTTGGAGTAGTATCATGAGTGAACTTTGGTGTACATATAATTCAACATGTGTAAATATATGAGATTAAACTAGCTCGAAATGATATGTCGATATAGACTGGTACTAAAATATTTCACGGTATAGAATGGGAGTTTTTTTTACTATAGTAGCCCTTTGGCTAATATTTTTGTCAAAAATAGCTTGTGTCTTGACAAAATTGTAAAATAGCCCCGAACACACGATTTCAGCGCTTTGGTAACGCTGGATTTTTTATATTTATTTGTTGCGGTTTTGAACCGCTGAATATTTTTTAAAATTTTTCGCTGCGGCGGGAATTGTTGTTTAATTACCAGCAGACGGGAGAGCTGGAAATCGCAGATTTCCAGAGGTTCCAAACTGCTGGAAAAAAAATTTTGGCACGAAATTTTCCAGTCAGCTCGGTAAAAAGTCAAAGAACATGTGTTGTTCGATGAGATTATTGTCCTGGTCAGTTGCTACAGGAGCAGAATTACAGAGGTAAGGTGAAACTACTTTTGCTCGGCCAAATGTCACATCAACTAACACTCGCATTGACTAGGCAAGACTTTGAGAGGAACGACAGTCGCTAAACACATATTCTCTATATCTGAAAGCGCCCTTTTTGTGTCCGAGCCGGCCGATTCCAACGGTCCAAGATAGCTAGAGAATTTTCGCTGAAAAATATTCCAGCGGTTTGGAACCACTGGAAATCCGCGATTTTCAGCTCTTGCCGTCTGCTGGTAATTAAACAACTTAAAAAATATTCAGTGATTCCAAACCACAGCAAATAAATATAAAAAAATCTAGCTTTGCCAGAGTGCTGAAATCGTGTGTTCGGGCCTATTTTCGCAATTCCATCGAGACAGGCTATTTTCGACAAAAATATTAGCCAAAGGGCTACTACAGTAAACAAAACTAATAGACTGGTACTAGAATGTTTCATTCTAAGAATCAAACCAATAGAGCACAGTATTGATAATTGTGCTCTCACTAATCACAGCAAAATTCAACGGTTCACAATTTGGTTGATTTTTAGTAAGAAAACATCTGGATGATGTTTATCAAAACCCTTATTAATTGCCTGAACAGGTAGGTCAGACAAGTACGCGCTGAACAAGTGCAGACTACGTACAGTCGCAGTTTACACACATGGACACACGTACAGATAGGATTTGAAGCTAGCATAAATATGCATACAGATCGATGATGAGTGAGCAAGATACATATTTAGAGCTGAAGTATGAAGCAGCTTTTATTTTATTTTTTCTAACTTCATCGATCTTATCTAAGTATACTCAATGCATTAACGACCTCCACACGCGCGCGTATGTAGAACGATTGATCTAAGTGACCCTGCACCAAAATTAAGAATCGAGGGTGAGATCGATTTGCATGAGAGAAGATGCATGCGTGCATGCATGGCCAGTTTAGCTACAGTATATATTAATTTGGGCTTTTACTTGTTGCAGTCGGTGGACATGCTGATGGGGAAGGGGACGCTGACGCCGCACTTGCCGGGGACGCCTGCGGCGGTGCCGAGGTTCAGCGACTTGATGCTGCCGGCGAGGCTCTTGAGGCACCGGCACACCGCCTGCCGGTCGGCGCTCGTTTTAGCCATGTTGTTGAGGCTCCTCACGCCGTTGCAGCAGCCCGTGGACAGCGCGCCCTTCCCCGTCACGTACGGGATGCACGGCGCGATCGAAGACCCCACCTGCCCACACGTGATCGCCGCCGACGCCTCCGCCGCCATCAGCACCACCGCCGCCGCCAGGAAAACGGCCACCATCGACTTGTTAAGAGCCATCGTTCGCCCC
This sequence comes from Guadua angustifolia, assembly GCA_036346375.1. Lineage (NCBI taxonomy): Eukaryota > Viridiplantae > Streptophyta > Magnoliopsida > Poales > Poaceae > Guadua > Guadua angustifolia. The sequence goes on along the minus strand of CM070521.1, from coordinate 9,026,912 downwards.
TACGTACGCACGTTAAGCTAGCTAGCTAGCAATTAGGAGATGATCGACGGCGATCGATCACCAGGCGCGTACTGATCAGGCGATCGACTAGCTGGCTATATATGCAACTTCGAACGGCGAGGGGGTATAAATAGTGAGATCGATCGAGTTGATCTTTCGGCTAGTGCACACGCATGATTGAACGTTCAATTGATTGCCGTCGCTGTCCGGTCGTTGGCTGGTGGACTGGCTAGTTAATTACTACTATTAGCGCTTCTTCTATGATCAGGCGATTTAATCATCGATCGAAAGTGCATCATTACTAGTACTGACTATATATCCTCTTGTAGCTAATTGTAAGTTATCTTCATGCCTACTAATCTGTACTAAGCTGCATTTTCCGAAATCTTCCTTCACTAATCAATACGTACGGCAGCTCATCTTTCTTACTTAATTGGCGAGCTTGATGCATGATCGCTTGGAAAGAGTTACTACTAGTATTATAGTATATATCACGGGTGGATGGCAATTTTTCCGGCTGGGCGGTGTTCCGTGAGGGAGCGGGTACCTCTACAGTCAGCAAGGATGGATGGATCTGGTGATGTGATGATATCTACCTATATGGTGCCAAGAATGCAGCTGCTAACTTGCATCGGACGTCGCATTCGTACAGGACGCAAGTAGTTTTTGATCGATGGTTTCTTGTACCAGTCTACATAAGGTCAAGTAGTTGTCCACTTCATTAATCGTTAATAGTTCCAGCTTTAAATCGTTGGTTGCCACGTCTCTGTACATATACATGTATATGCCCAGCTAGCTCCTAGCTCGCGACCGATCAGCATCGTCATCGATCCCATCAGCTAGCACGTATGTGTCCAATTCTTTTTTCGTGGCCTAACTAATTGTAAACATTCCCTAATTAATCGATCTAGCTAGCTCTGAAATGACGCGCCGATCCATCTTAGCCAAGACTTTGTGTTCACATGCATGCAACTTTAATTATTCCAGCTGTACATGGTGTCGCTGCCGTATTTGTTTGGTCTTTCTTTAATTCGATTTGATTTAAAGCACGCATGTGCATGCTTCCCCTAAAAGTAGGATTAAAAGTAAATCAAGAATGCCTACATTGTCTTGCCCAAGGATTAAGCAACCAATTTGTTTAAAAAACGTTCCTACAAGGAGTATATATAGTATATAATTCTTTTCAGATCGTAACTAGTTAATGATCCTATACACTCGTGCAAAAAGAAAAAAGAAAAGAAAAGAAGTTCATAAACACGACTTCGAACTTGTAGTTGCCCAAGTCAATGGTTGGAACTTACTCGATCCCTGCATCTAAATTATAAGGAGTATTTTTTCTTACTATATAGATTAAGAAGACATTAAGAAGTATGAAGCAGCTTTTATTTTATTTTTTCTAACTTCATCGATCTTATCTAAGTACACTCAATGCATTAACGGCCTCCACACGCGCGCGTATGTAGGACGATTGATCTAATTGACCCTGCACCAAAATTAAGAATCGAGGGTGAGATCGATTTGCATGAGAGAAGATGCATGCGTGCACGCATGGTCAGTTTAATTAGCTATATATTAATTTGGGCTTTTACTTGTTGCAGTCGGTGGACATGCTGATGGGGAAGGGGACGCTGACGCCGCACTTGCCGGGGACGCCTGCGACGGTGCCGAGGTTCAGCGACTTGACGGTGCCGGCGAGGCTCTTGAGGCACCGGCACGCCGCCTGCCGGTCGGCGCTCGTTTTAGCCATGTTGTTGAGGCCCCTCACGCCGTTGCAGCAGCCCGTGGACAGCGCGCCCTTCCCCGTCACGTACGGGATGCACGGCGCGATCGAAGACCCCACCTGCCCACACGTGATCGCCGCCGACGCCTCCGCCGCCATCAGCACCACCGCCGCCGCCAGGAAAACGGCCACCATCGACTTGTTAAGAGCCATCGTTCGTCCCTACGTACGCACGTTAAGCTAGCTAGCTAGCAATTAGGAGATGATCAACGGCGATCGATCACCGGGCGCGTACTGATCAGGCGATCGACTAGCTGGCTATATATGCAACTTCGAACGGTGCAGTGGCAGTGGTGTGGAGGGAAGGTGCTGGCTAGGAGGGGGTATAAATAGTGAGATCGAGTTCTTTCGGCTAGTGCACACGCATGATTGAACGTTCAATTGATTGCCGTCGCTGTCCGGTCGTTGGCTGGTGGACTGGCTAGTTACTACTATTAGCGCTTCTTCTATGATCAGGCGATTTAATCATCGATCGAAAGTGCATCATTACTAGTACTTATTATATAGGGGACATATCCAGTACAATCATAATTTTATCGATCATTCAGTGCAATCCAAAATCATGAAAGTTCATCTTACCCCATCTATGCTAGAATAAGATGAGATGTACATCCATGATTTTTTTCAGAATTTTTTGAAACTTTTCTTAGTTGGATTGCACGGTGATTGCACCAAAATCATGATTGCACCGGATATTGTCGGCGTATTCCGCCTGACAAGCCCGGAGTCTACAGACCGGGTTTGGTTCGGAAGGAGGGCGTCTTCGCGGCTGGCTAACCCTAGAGGGTGAAAACTCTAGAGACCCCCATGCGAAGGATTCCAGCGTCTCTGAACTAGGGATGACACAAAAATTTTACCCAGATTCAGGCCCCCTTTGCCTTGGGTAATAGCCTTACTTCCTGCTAGATTGTTTATAGAGTATTTTTGAACTAGTGCAGTACAGAGTCTTTGGGTTACAAGTTCTTCCCTAGGCTCTACTACGGAACTCTTGCTTGCTCGACTCCCCCCTTTCCCATGCACCAGAAGGCCCTTATATAGGCCGGGCTAACGGGAGTAGGTAAAAGGGAGGTCATCATGCTGATCCTTATGCATTTATTACCCCACCTGCTCGTCGGGCGCCACGTGATCGACGCCGGGCGGCAGGCGTGCTCGCCACCGCCACGGGCGCCACGTGGATTGACCGCCGAGCGAGCAGGCGCGCCGCCACCCGCCGCCGGGCGCCACGTGGACCGGACGCCGCGAAGCGGCGAGGCTGCCACCCGCTTCGCCGGGCGCCACGTGATCGACGCTGGCGAAGCAGGCGCGCTGCCCACTGCCGCCGGGCGCCACGTGGATCGATCACCGGGTGAGCAGGTGCGCCGCCACCGCCGCCGGCGCCACGTGGATCGACGCCGGCGAGCGGCGAGCGTGCTGCCACTCGCCGCCGCGCCACGTGATCGGACGCCGGCGAAGGCGGCGTGCTTTCGCCCCGCCGCCGGTGCCATGTGCACTACTACGTAACGACACATCACTATCATCAGATCAGACGGTTCTTAAGTTTTTCAAAAAACAATTGTGATAAGTAACCCGGAGAGGTGTTAGTAATAATCGATGACGGTTCGAGATTATAAGTGATTGTGATGTAGCACGGAACATCCGAATCGGTTCTCTACTAAAAGTGATAGTGATGTGCACGATCATCACTATCGGTTCTTTTCATAGAAGTGATAGTGATGTGCACGTGATCATCACTATCACTTCTATGAAAAGAACCGATTCGATGACCGCACATCAAGATCACTTTTAGTAGAAACCGATTCGATGTGCACATGGTTATCACTATCATTCTTTTATAGAAGCGATAGTGATAACAATGCACATCACTATCACTTGTTGAAAAGAACCGATTCTCGATGTGCTCGTGCTTATGTCTAAAGTGATGGCCGTGCACATCAAGATCGCTTTTGAAAAGATCCGATTCGATGTGCCTCGCTAGGTTATATATACCACTCAGACTTGAACTCTTCTCTGCTTTTTGCTCCAGAGGAGATTTCTCCGCCACCCGAGAAAATAGCTCATATTGTGTGGTTGGAAGCAATAGTTGGGTGAGAAAATTTGAAGTCCTCATGGGTGGGTATTAAGAGGGCAAAATTGAAACCCTATCTTGAGGAGATTCCCTCTTTTGCTCTCTATTGCGGTTTTCTTCAAAATGTGAGTAGCAATTCTTTCTACCCCTTCAATTTTGCTCGTAATTTCAATATGTCGTCAATAAAGTTTAGGTTGCATCAAATTGTGTACATGCTTTCAGATTTCACACACTTTATTTGACAAGCGCATATCTATTTAATTTTGTAGTGCGATCTCCTGCTTATATATATGGAATTATTATTGCTATCATGTGGTAATCAAGTATTAGAGTTTAGGCGGCGTAACCTCGCCTCCCGCTCGAGGGTGCTTATTTATAAATATGCTGAACGAAAGGGCATATTTATAATTAAGCGATCTCGAATTATCCACGTTTTGGACAATTCGAGGATATATGGTTCGAGCAAGTTCTGAGCATGTTGTATAACTCGAGTAGATTTCGTAGCGTCTCTCCGGTGTTCTCCTGATACACACCCTCTTGACCTGTTGTCGAGACGTGTATCCGGAGAACAATGAGAGATGTCACAAATTTTCTCTGAGTTGTACAACGGCTTAGAACTTGCCCGAACCATATATCCTCGAATGGGATTAGGACCTAACGATGTAGAGATTAGGAGTCATCGTTGGTACCCTTGATTTGTTTCGTTGTAGTAGAAAGATTTGCAAGCTCTTGCACTAGCTATATAATTAGATTATTTGATATCGTTGTTGATGTTAAAATTTATGTCTCTTATGAAGGAATTGGCGGAAGCTTTAAACCAGGAAGAAGCTAGGTATCGATCGTGAGTACATTTATATATCTTGGAACTTGTCCACTATTTTGCAAAGGTAATATTAATTGAAATGATGTCTCAATATTTAAAATAGCTATAGCTAGTTGTCGCTCCAGTTTTTCCTTAATTTATTGTGCGAAATTTAATTGCAGATGGACCGTGAGGAATGGATGTATCGGAAAAGCCGTGTGAGTGCTGAATTTCAGAGGGTGTTAAGGAGTTCAAAAAATTGCGAAGATCGACATGGTGAGGAGGGTGTAAACTTCATATATTGTCCTTGCATTGATTGCACCAATCGAGGAGATTTAACAACTCATCTCAAATTGAGGACCACCGATTCGACGTGGCTTCGTGAGGAATTACACATGTTGGATCCATCACGGGAGGCGGTAGTACCACTCGATATGCAACGAAGATACGGTGGAACCGGATGACGAGTTGCGATCGATATGTTTGAGGAGGATAATTTGGAGCAAATGTTGCGGGATGTGGAGCGTAATTACACGGAAAGAGAGTTTGAAGAGTTTAAAAGCTTGATAGAAGACGATGCCAAACCGCTGTTCACAGGTTGCAAAGCGGAATACACCAAAGTTGGGTTCGGTCCTTGCATTGTTCGAATTGAAGGCAAAACACCGTTGGACGATACAAGTTTCAATGCACTACTAGTTCTTCTATCGGATCTCGCTTCGGAGGGAAACGAGTTGCCAACAAGCATTTATGAAGCGAAGAAGCTACTATGTCCCATGGGAATGGAAATAGAAAGGATACATGCATGTCCGAATGATTGCATCTTGTACCGTAACGCACATCGAGCTGCACGCTTGTCCGGCTTATGGTGTGCCCCAGACAAACAAAAGGAGAAGCGTAACGACAAGAAGCGTAAGAGCCGGGCAACGACGGTGAAGAGGTCATCACTAAAGGTGCACCGCCAAGGTATTGTGGTACTTGCCCATCATTCCCGTCTCGAGCGGTTGTTTGCAAATCCGAGAGAGGCAAAATTGTTGCGCTGGCATTACGAGTCTCGAAGGAAGATGGCAAGTCGAGACACCCTCTTGATTCGGCTCAATGGAGAAACATCGATTGGAAACATGAGGAGTTTGGTGCCGAAATGAGGAACATAAGATTTGGGTTGAGTACCGACGAATGAATCCGCTTGGTAACATGAGCAATAAACAAAGACTGCCGCTTCATTGGTATCTACAACCTCCTCCTTGGTCAGGCATGAAGCGGAAGTATATCATGATGTCATTACTAATCTCGGGACCCAAACAAATGAAATGATATTGATGTGTACCTTGCACCATTGATCGAGGATTTGGTAAAATTGTGGAATGAGGGGTCGTCGTGTGGGATGCGTACAAAAGAGAGCATTTCACCCTACGGGCTATGGTATTTTGCACCATAAATGATTTCCCGGCCCTTGGTAATTTGGCAGGTTACAGTACGAAAGGAGCCAAAGCGTGTCCTATTTGTGAAGAGGAGACTGAGAGTCTATGGCTGCCGAATTCCAAGAAAACTGTGTATATGGGTCACCGTAGGTTTCTACCTCGAAGTCATCGATACCGTAAGATGGATGACAAATTTGATGGGAAGAGGGAAGTCCGTTCGGCACCGCAACCTATGAGTGGAAGCCAAGTGTATTCACGTGTAGAGGATATCGATGTTCAGTACGGAAAGAGCCGTAAATCTGTTCGTCCTAGGACCATTTGGAAGAAGAGGTCAATATTCTGGGACTTACCGTACTGGAAGGAGTTAGATGTCCGGCATTGTATTGATGTCATGCATGTTGAGAAGAATGTCTGCGACAACTTGGTTGGCATCCTGCTGAACATACCTGGGAAGACCAAAGATGGTGTCAATGCTCGTCGCGACATGGCCTACATGGGAATCAGGCCCAGACTTGCAGTGATAGAGGAGGATGGAAAAGGCCCGTACATCCTTGCTGCATGCTACACCTGCCCAAGAAGGAGAAAGAAGATCTCGCAAATGTCTCCAAAGTATTAAAGTTCCATCTGGCTACTCCGCCAACATTAAGAAGCTTGTGTCTATGGATGATTTGAAGTTGTTGGGCATGAAGTCCCATGACCGCCATGTCTTGATGACCCAAATGCTCCTGGGCCAGTAATCCAAATATTCTCCCAGAGGATGTCGTTGGCAATCACAAAGTTGTGTTATTTCTTCAATGCGATCTCCTCAAAGTTATTGACCCGATGTACTAGACAACTTACAGAGTGAGGTGGTGCGACTCTGTGTCACCTTGAGATGCATTTCTCACCGCCGTTCTTTGACGTAATGGTCCACCTTGTTGTTCACCTTGTCGAGAGATTAAGATATGTGGACCCGCTTTCCTACGCTACATGTATCCGCTCGAGAGGTACATGGGTATATTAAAGTCGACGTGAGGAATCGATTGAAGCTCGAGGGTAGTATTGTTGAAGGTTATGGGACCAAGAGGTTATTGAGTTTTGCGTGGACTACCCGGGTAAAAGACAAGCAATCGGTGTTCCCAGATCTCGTCATGAGGGCGACTTGCCGGTAAAGGAACCGTTGGGTCCAAACTAATGAGTCCGAGGTTTGATATGTATTGCAAGGCGATTTCACGCCTTGCGTAATAGCGCAGGTTCGCCCATACATCGAAAGCATAAGTTGATATTACGGAAGAGAATCCACAAATGGATGAGTTTCCATCGCACAAGAACACAATGATCGATTCCTCACATGGTTCAAAGAAAAGCGGAGGTCTCCTTTATCGAGAATGTAAAATGGTTGGTCGACGGACCAAGATTTAATGTACGAGACATGGCAGGGTACGATATTAATGGTTACACCTTTTACATCGAGAGTCAAGATGCCAAGAGTACTTGCCCAAAACAAGGTGTGAGTATAAATGCTTTCTCGATGATCATCACTCGAAAATAGTATCCCCAACCGCAATGAACTCCTACTATGGGATGATCAAGAAATTTGGGAGCTCGATTACGGAATATACCAAGTTCCATTGTTCCGATGTAAGTGGGTACGACTTCCACATGGAGTGAAGGTCGACAAGAGAGGCTTTACTATTGTGGATCTCGGAGACTCACCTACAAAGATGATCCGCTTTGTCCTTGCGGCAAGCAACTCAAGTCTTTTACGTCGCGATCCGCCAATCCAAGGTTGCACGCCGTTCTTCATGGCAAGAGACGGATCGTAGGAGTTGAAGATGTTGTAGATGAAGAAGAGTATAACCAATTCGATGAGATACCTTCATTTGCAAATGGGGCTTGTCTTAGCGGGGATGACGACACACATGGAGCCAATTACATGCGAGTAGATCATCATGAAGGGCAATATTGTAAATAAATGGACTATTATAATGTATGTAAAATAGTATTGTAAATCCAAGGTGATTAATTGCTGTTTGGAGGCTTCGATGGAAATGCATGCCATTTCTCTTTATGCCTGCACTTTGTGCCATAATTTGTGAAAGAAAATTCCATTTGACGAAACTATTGTTGGGAAAGCTTGTAAATAGTCGAAAGTTAATTTCTGGAAATTTTCGTACAATTCCAGATTAATTTGAAAAAGTTTTGACTTTTCTACGCTTTACGCACAAATCATGTCTACTGAAATGAATTTTGGCATATTTCTTGAATGAGGTCGCTTTTCCAAAAATTATTTTATGAAAAGTTTTGCGATCCTGAAATATGTTTCTTCAAAATTTCTAATAATTTCAACAATGTATGACAAAGTTATGGCATTTTCTCTCTTGATGAAATGCTGAAAATTCAGAACTTGCGATGTCCGAAAAGGAATAGTGCAATAAACTACATCGATGTTCGGTTTTATTAAAAAAAGTGATACCGATGACTAACATCGTTGTTCTATTAGAAAAGTGATGATCAAGCATCGATGTCGGTTTTATTAAAAGAGTGATACTAATGATGAAGCATCAAGATCGGTTTTCTTAAAAGAGTGATACTAATGATGAAGAATCAAGATCGGTTTTCTTAAAAGAGTGATACTAATGATAAAGCATCGATGTCGGTTTTATTAAAAAGTGATACTAATGACTAACATCGTGGTTCTATTAGAAAAGTGATGATAAAGCATCGAGATCGGTTTTATTAAAAAGTGATACTAATGGTTAAGCATCGATGTCGGTTTTACAAAAGAGTGATACTAATGATAAAACTTCAAGATCGGTTTTATTAAAAAGTGATACTAATGACTAACATCTGGGTTCTATTAGAAAAGTGGTGATAAAGCATCGATGTCGGTTTTACGAAAAGAGTGATACTAATGATTAAGCATCGATGTCGGTTTTCTTAAAAGAGTGATACTAATGATAAAACATCGATTTCGGTTTTATTAAAAAGTGATACTAATGACTACATCGAGGTTCTATTATAAAAGTGATGATAAAGCATCGATGATTTTTACGAAAAGAGTGATACTAATGATTAAGCATCAATGACGGTTTTCTTAAAAGAGTGATACTAATAACTAACGCAATTTTAAACCCCTACCCATAACCATTCGCTACAAGAGTCTTTTCTCCACGCTACGCCTAGCCTCCGCCTTCCGCTTCTCGCCTCCGCCCGTCGCCGACGTGCTTAACCCTAGCCGCCGAGTGCCGCCGCCGCCATGCCGCACGCCTTCACGCCTCGCCCCGTCGCCGACGCCGAGGACGCCTCGCTTGTCGCCAGGACGCCCCACGCCACCCCCCACACCGCCCGACGCCGACGCCGCCCCACTCCCGGTGCCTTCGACGCCGACGCCGCCCCGCCCCGCTCGCTCGAGGTGGTGCCCATCGACGCCGACGCCGACGCCGACCCCCCCCCGCCCCCAATCCTAGCCATTTGCATTTCGTTTCGCATCGTCCCGTAAGTATTTCATATACATGCCTTATTCTTTTAAGTGAATGCAAAGGGGCCAGTCTATGTGTTTGACTTGGGGACCTTGCATGAGGGCTTAAGTGTTCTGTGAGGATATCTGGGACTGGAATAGATGATTTGTGACAACAAACTTGACAGTCTGGTATATATATATAATTGTGATATACTTGGTTAGTGTAATTGTCATTCACAAAGGAAATGCTTATTGGTAATATTCATCGCTATATTGCTTATCGGTAATATTCATCGCTAAGTGTTGCGCTTTGGAATGGGTCAAGTTAGGCGGCCTCTGCATTTCCTTAACCGATCTAAGATTTTGGTTGGGGAGAGCAGCATAGATATACAAATGTATGTTCATGTGATAGGTCTAAAAAATAAGCCTGTGGGTCTGAGTTTTGGTGCTGCTCTGTGATGATATTGGGCCAGTTGATGATTATGATGATTAATCTTGCGAGTTAGGCCTTGAACTGTTAGTCTTGCATGCTATAAGATTACTGGTGTATATATTCTGTTTACTGTAATCTGACACCATTTGATAATTGCAAATTGTTGTCTGTGTATGGTTATTCTACTGCTTAGTCTAAGATCTGTCGATTAGATTAGTACATTTTCTAGCTGCCACTTAGTATTTACTGCTGGTTCGGTCAATCTGATACTGGTCTGAACATCATATGCATATTCGGTTAGTCTAACACTGATCTGAACAATATATGCTGGTTCGGTTAGTCCACTGAGGAGTTACTAATCTGAATATGCTCTCCTGGTTCGGCTAGTTTTAATTCATCTACTGATCCGAACATTGATGCTTGAATCGATTGTTTGGCGCTAATAGGCTGATCTAAATATCGATCTTAGAGCTATTAATCAAGAAACCTTGTTCTATAAATACATCATTCTCGCATGCTTAGGAAGGTAAGGGTTTGAGGCCTAACTTACTAATTAATTATCTTGCCGTTTTGTGATTGGATTGAAGATCTAATCTTCAATTTCACCCAAAATCGATAGCACAAAAATAATCACCACTTTGGTTTTGTAGACATGATTCTTAGAGCAATTGACATCACTATATGAATTGCTTCATTACTATGATTATGTCAATTATGCTTCCATTGAATTATGTAATCTCCTTCATATTGTTAATTGGAATAATTAGTAAAATCTTGCTCTTAATATCGCATGTAAATCAAGATATTGACTTGGGGACCTTGCATGAGGGCTTAAGTGTTCGCCACTATCCAAAGAAAGTAGTTGAAGTGATTCTGAATGTGCATGTTTGATCGACATTTGATTAACTTAAAACCTATCAAGTATTGAATTGAAATTGTGGAAAGGTTGTCACAAATCTATCTGTTTCTCGTCTATTGTGGCGAGGAGGGTGTCATAGCCCCAAATTTCAAAATTCATTTCTTGCGGCTAACATTAGCGCCAACCAAATTTTGACCGATTTGAGATCGACTTCCGCCTCCGTAAATGTTCTAAATTCGACACTTTAGAATTTCCAACTTAATGAAAGTTAAGAGCTAGAAGTTTCAGCAGCAAGTACGGTTTTTATCAAATGCAAATTTCAATCATGGCAATAAAATTGAATCCTCGTGCTGAAATTCGGGACTTAGCCATTCTCTCTTGCTTCCAAGTGGGGTCGGTGTGCAGATCTAAATGAAATTGGGGCAACAAATAAACCAAATCAGCACAACACATTTCCTGATTTTTTCCCCAAAGACCTCCTTCTCATTTCCCCAACCAAAGCAAAGCAGACCTCATTTCGCTTTCTTCTCCAAGCAGCGCCTCCTCTCCTCAGCCCTCCCCTCATTTTCGTTCTTCCCCAACCACAGCCAGCAAGCAGCACATCCAGCCTCCTCCTTGGTGCCTCCTCCAGCAAGCACTCCTCCCGGTGGCGCCTCCTTCCCTCCCCAAGCAGCAGCTCCTCCTCCTCCAAGTGCAGCTCTCCTCTTCCTCCTCCACTCCATGAGGTAAGGCTCCCTAGGGTTTAGGTTTTGATGGGTTATTTCCTGGTCTTGGGTGCTGCCATGATGTATTGGGGGCTTAGATGAGTGGAGAATCAAGGTTTGAATGGGGAATAACCAATCTAGGGTTTGGAGTAAGTTCTGAATTTTCGAGCAGAATTTTTAGCTACTGTTTCGGGCTGATTTGAGAAAATTCTGAGCATCTCCTGCTAGGTTGGCTGTAGAAAAGTTGTGGGTAATCAAATTATCTTTCATTTCCAACTAGAATCACCTCAATTCGTTAATCCAGCTGAAAGTTATGTCTATTTTAGTGCTTGCTGCTCTGAAAATGCTGAAGATTTTGGGTAGAAACTTGAGCTGTGAATAAGAATTAGTTAGAAGCCGAATTAGAAATTAATTTTGCCTGTGAAGTTTTAGGAAATTTCTTGTAGATTGTAAAAATGTCATCCTTTACTCAATTCTACTAAGTATAGCAATTTATATGTTGAATTTTGTGCATGCTGTCTGAAACTTTGAAAATACTGAACTCTGAAAACTGCCCTCTGTTGCTGGCTGAACTGGGAGTTACCTGGGCAGAATCTGAGTGATTGGCCAAAGCTAATTTGTAGGTCTATGTCTTATGGTCGTGTAGGCTCTGAGTTTGCTCAATTTGGCTAAGTGATCAAAAAGTTATGGTCATTTGTATACATGCTGTCCTGAAACCGTGTTTCTGAAAATTCAGACTTTGGGACTAAAGTTCAGAGTTTAATTGCAAACTTTAAATTTATTTTCTGAATGTTATGATGCATGGTAATGTTAGATCACCCTCTTGTGGTCTTTTTCGAGTCCAAGAAGTCACTTTTGGGTTAGCCAAATAAAAGTTATACTTGTTTAGAGGTATGTGCTTGTTATTTTCAAATTTTGCTATAGAATAGAAGTGGAGTTTAGCAATTGTGTTTTCAGTTTTAAATTGAGTTGAATGTTTGCACTTTTGGAGCTAGCTTGGGTGATGCATTTGGCATTTTCATCTCATATGCATTGCATGCATCTCATTCATATGCACTGCTCGTGTAGAGAACGAAACCATGGAGGGTGACGTGGCCGTGGTCGAGGGGACATCGGTGGGCAAGTTGCCGTTGGGGGTCCGCAGAAGTCTGCAGCAAGCACCTAAGCATGTTTATCCTTATGTATCGTTATTTTTGAGAATAATGTGATTAATTGAAATGTTAAGTATTGCATTAGGAATTGCCATGTGGGATAGGAATAGATCCTATTTGCTGCACGTACACCCCTTGTATTCGTCAAATATCTCCTTTTGAGCTAGACTATGGGTATTAATGAGTCCGTGCTTAGAATGCTTAGATGTCGGGGTTGGGCCAAGTGACGGAGGGTTCTGTCACTTGCGGTTGTTATCATTACACACATACTACTTTATGTCGGACTTGGAATTGGGAAAGGTTTTGGAAAGAAATGAATTGTGGACCGGGTGGGGAGTTGGTTCATTTGGGTACGGAGACTCAAATGTGTAGCCCCGTCTGTGTCAGTTAAGGACCGATCGTAAGTGGAATAAGATTGAGCACACCCCGGTTGGTCGCATGCCCGATTATGGTACGGTAAGCCGCTCTTTCTCTCATATGGAATCGATGGACCGTAACTTCCTGTGGTTGGACGTGGTTGAGGGCGAGGCTTAGGCCGACTCTCGAGCGCCAAGCCGGGCTTGGGGCTGCTCGAGGGGGTGCTAGGTTTTCGGACCGCAGGAGGACGCTTCAACGATTGGGTATGATTGGGAGGGGTTGACACTAGGCCCTTGTGGTAAGTGTCGTGCGATCAATGCTTCCTGCGCAGGTTAATTAAGCGATTCAATTGCCGCGCTCTCGGATATGAGCACGCTTGGTCCGAACTTCTTCTGCAGAGTAAACAACTTGAACTTGTGGTTCGCCGTTGGGATTGAGCTAAATTTTGATATGAGATGACTTGCTTTACATTCTGTTAATTACAATATCATGCTAGAGGTAGGTGTGTTACAACCGCTAATTATATTGAGAAAAACTTGAGTAGATGACTAAAATTGAAACAAAGTTAAGCATTTCCGCACTTTTAACCTAAGCTGCTTACCTTGCTACCGCCAAATGCATCTCCTTTGGAGTCGGTCATATATGGACCACGGGTAAGTCTTGCAGTACCTTCAGACTCATGTTGTGCGTTGTGATTTTTCAGTGAGGACCCGACGGTTGTGAGTTCTGTCCATATTGCTTCTCGGTGGTCCAAGCGGGACACCGAGTAGAGGCTTAGCGGCGACATCGATACGCCCGAAGTGTTCAGGCGAACACTTCCTGAGAAGTTTTATTTTGCTAATGTGTTGCGATTTGATTCATTTTTGTTGTATAGTTAGCTCCCAAATCTATGTCATGACTATGTTTAATTACTTGTCTATTTCCGTCGTTGAACCTTGTTGTATTCTCGTGCTTAATTCATGTTTAGTGTTGCTTCTAGCTATGTTGATCTTTATGCTTGTGGTTGTGGTTGTGATATAATTGTTTAGACAATTGTTTCTTCTGTCTGTTTGAGTGGATGTCCATACTTCTAGGGCGTCATGCCGAAATTTCGAACTTTTATCTTCTTTGTCTAGTCATGTTTTATATGCTTCTAGTATGCTAGATGAGTTGTTTAGTTGGGTGGTTGTCTAGTTTGTCTTTATGTTTGAGTTGGTGTTGTTTTTGTGCTTCCGCGTTGCGTGTCGATTGTGAAGTTTTGGGTTCGTTGCCCACTTTATGCGAATTGAACTGATATGGCATTGAAACCGGTATGCAAAGCGATCTGGCGAAGTTTCGGGTTGCATACTTAGGGAATACCGACGGTTGTCGAGTTCATCGAATGGGCCGACGTTGTCTCTATTGGGCTTGGGTGTTAGCACTGCGAGCGCCACCGGCGATCCGCTGCTAACCTCCAATTCGATGTGGACGACGGACATTCGATAACCCGAGGACGGTCAGGCGGCTCCTCTCGAGGGCCTCTTAAGGCAACCCGACATCCGAGAACACTCTAATAATCAACTTGAGCTCTATGTTAGTTGATTTATACTATGAATTGCATACTATGTTCTTTAGCTCTTTGTTACGCCTTTCATCCACCGCCAACTTGAGCACTCTAATAATCACTTTTCTCTTTGTTCTCGCTTACATCCTTTGTCATTTTCTTTAGTTCTTGCTTCTTGGTAATATTCACTTTTAGCATATTACTTTTGTTTAGACATGTGTTTACTTTCAACATATTACTTTTGTTTTTATCTCAAAGATATGTTAGAGTTTAGGTTGCGTAACCTCGTCTCTGCTCGAGAGTGCTTATTTATAAATATGTTGGAATAGCATATTTATAAGCGGCGATCTCGAATTGTCCACGTTTTTGATTCGAGATATGTGGTTCGGGCAAGTTCTGAGCTATGTTGTACAACTCAGAGTTGATTTGATAGCGTTTCCTGGTGTTCTCCGGATACACACCCTCTTGACTGTTGTCGAGACGTGTATCCGGAGAACAATGAGATGTCTTCAAATTTTCTCTGAAGTTGTACAACGGCTTAGGAACTTGCCCGAACCACATATTCTCGAATGGGATTAGGACCAAACCTATTTAGAGATTAGGGGTTATCGTTGGTACGTATTTAGTTGGTCAACAGATATTGCATGTTATGTCGCTTACTAACTTGACCTTCTTGTGTTGCTATTCTTGCATTAGTACTTTAATGCTCATATTCTCTGTTGATGTTGTGAAATCTGAAACTTGTTGGTGTAAGTAAACATCTGCTAGTGCTAAATTCACTTGTCATATGGAATGGGCTTTTGTTTTTTATCTGAGTTGGTCAATAGATAGACTTTTGTTCTAACAATTGCATACTATGAATTATCTGCTGATCCTTTACAAGATTTATTGTCAAGTGCATATAGTAGCTTCAAATTGCTTTCTCTCATGTCACACATATGACCTTATCGATAAGAAAACTCAAAATGTCGCAACTAGAGAGCATCGGCTCGTCGCAGAGCAGTAGAAGGTGTCTTGAGGGGCCGAGCATGGTTCCAACTACTCAAGGGCCGAGTAAGGTGAGGAAGAGCCGAGGACCAAACAAAGGGGCTACAGGGAGAACGCCGCAGGTTCTCCGCTTCAATGCCAGGGGGGTCTGCACGGGCCCTCCTAAGTACAAGGGCGATCTGGGTCATTTATTGGCCAATTGGTGAGGAGAGAGTGCCCATAACAATTAAGAATTGGAGAAAGGATGTCACACGAAAGCGTAAGAATCGGTTGTGGGACGAGGTTAAGAGTAAATGGATTATAGAGCAGACGATGAACCCACAAATGAGACTAAGTGCGCTTTGAATAGGATGGGTGTGGCCTTGAGGCACTTCAAGACCCTTATGCACAATGATGTACGCTTTGAAAGGCCGTACACCATTCGAGAAGTATCCATTTGTGACCCCGATGTTTGGGCGGAGTTCACGAGGATGAAGGGTATGCCCGAGGCAAATGCACCGAGAGAGAGGAACACCGTTGTCCGTGAGGCTTAACACGCACCCGCACCACCCTCGGTACATGCGGCTATGAGGGAAGAAGGCGAGTGGGCGCGACAAGCCGAGGAGTGCGCTAACTCCGGACGGTGATGCCTTACTCCCACATATCCGAGGAGCGCATACGCAATCGGGTATTAGCGAGACAAAGAAAACTCCACGACGGGCAGCTTGTAGTTGCAAACCCTCGCTACGCTCAAGTCGTCTCTACCATCGTAAGACATCTAACTTAGTACAATACAATTGACCCAACTTGTTGTATTTCAAATCTAATTCGTACTCGCTTATTACAGAAGAGGTAAGCCAATGAAAAACAGGGACCTTCTGAGCCAAGGGTCGCAGGACATCCTGTCGTCTGCGATCGGGAAGTCCGACCATAAGGGGCGGGTGCTTGCCGTAGGGGCGGGACACACGAAGAAGTCCTACTTTCAAGATGACTCTGCGAGTGCCAACTCAAGGTCATGGCGAGCATCGCAGGAGCGCCTCAACGCACTAAGGAGCAAAGTGAGGAGGAGATTAAGGAGGAGATGAGGGGAGATGCTTGTACGTGAGGAAGAGATAAGAGGGAGATGAGGGGGGAGATGGCGGCACGTGAGGATCGCCTGAGGGCCGAGATGATGGCGATGATTTCCCAGAGTCAGAGCCAGATGCCCTCGACTCGTGTAGAGAAGTCTGTGCCCCGACCTATCAGCTGCGGTTCCAAAAATGATACGACTGGTCCCCAGCTGAAGGTAATAATTAATTTTTCCTGAGTTCAAGCTACGAGTGTAACTCCCGCAATGTTTTTCCTCAAGTTGTACACTTCTTGCAGGTGCCTGCGAAGTGCCAGCTCACCATCTTGACGGAGGATGGATTTCCCGTCGAGGCTGCACGCGGGGTTGCATTTCCATGCAACGAGACCGACACTGTGCATGGTCAACCTATGGGGAAGGGCTACATGAGGGTGTAGGTGGACTACGTCCACGAAGACTTCTTATCACATGTGCTCGATTTCCCCCCCAACGAAGATATCACCACTCTCGGGCAAGCACGCATGTCGCTCATCAAGTGGCCCACGACGGTGTCGTCTTGGTCAAGGTAAAAAGTCCCTCCACGCCTTCTCTACCATTCCAAACTCTTACCGATAAGTTAAATATATGCGTGCTTCAGAGGTTCCTCCTGCGCTTTGCCTCCCGCCTCCTGCCTCCCACGCCTCGATCCTGCTCCTGCCTCCTCCGCTTTGCTCGCCTCCTGCGCTCGATCCCGCCTCTGCTACACCCGCTCCTCGCTTCGCTTGCTCTCCTCCTGCGCTTGTGCCTCCTCCTGCTCCTGCTCCAGAGAACCACAGAGGCCTCCGAGACTCCCGTACAACCACAAGAGGCCTCCGAGACTCCTTCCGCCAAGAGGGCAAAGCTGACAGAGGCCACAGCGCCCCTTAAGGTACCTGAAAAGCCCACTGCCCCGACCTCGGACACTCCTTCGGCCCAGAAAGAAGAGTCAGCACAGGCCACAGGCACCCTGTATGATTATAAGGCCTACGAGCATGGAAAGCCCCTGATTGCATCGCACGAACTGAATGAGCTAGGCAAGTGGACTCGCCTCCTCCATGGATGGTACCTTGATAAGGTGAAGGGGGAAGAGCGTCGAGTCGACTTCAACGTGAAGTATAAAATGGTACATTTTCACCGCGAGGAGAATGGAACATTCCCCGTCAGTTTTGAGGATCTATTCCGTGTGTACCAAATGAAAGCCGTCGATATTTCTACTTTACGATCATGGACGCTGTGAGTATCACACCATATAGCTTGCGCTCATGACTTTTATAGGATTTTGCATTATGTTTTCTCACATTCAACACGAGTTGCAGGATAATGAGACAACGAGCCGTGACGAATCTACACGAAGTTGGGTTTGTCGACCCCGAGCTTGTGTCTGCGATCATGGCTAGGCTTCAACCGGGGTTCGTTGCTAGCTACATCAAGGGGTATTGCAAAATCGAGTCGAAGAAGGACTTCATTGTATTGCCGCACCACGAGGAGTAAGTAGTACTTTTCGATTCAATTACTTGTACGCACTTAAAACCGCTTGTGAACTTATTTCCTTGCACTACATTTTATTTAATAAGCAACCATTGGGTTCTACTCGTCCTCGCTCCGAAGTGAAAACACAGATCTACACATTTAACTCGACGAGAAGAGACCGATGGCATACGCGATCAAGCCTCCTTTGCGATAAGCGCATTATTGAAACCTAACACATCCGAGGAATTTAACTACGTTTATTTTTTTGACTCAATGGTGCTCTCCAATGTATGTAGGGTTTCTCGGACTATGTCGATGAAGGAGGGCCGACGACGACAAAAAAGGGCAAGACAACGCAAATATAAGCGATTTAAGGTACAAGTGCCTAGCATATATATGATTAATTTTTTGACATCTAATCTTCGAGGCTGAATTTCTTTTTCTTTCTTCAGAAGGCCATCAACAGGCAGCGGTGACCATTATGCTTCTATGTCATGCAAGACATGCTCATCGTGGTCGGCAACTCACACCATTTCCTAAGGTATAATTTTCTAATCTGATCAAGTATTAGATTTATGAAGTAATACAAAATAATTCTATTGGAACACCTGCCATTATCTAAAAGCACTAGTATTAGTTAGCTCTACATGAAACACTAGTGTGGTCCAATCCAAAACGTGAAGCTTCTAAAAGACGGTGCTACATGACAGAATATTGTTCCATTTGAATTTTAGTAGAAAATTACATCACTATATTTTTGCTTGGCCTTAGGAGTATCTGCTTTTAAAATATTTGTTATTTGAGAATCAAAAGATAGAATCAATAAAAAGCGAGAGAGAATTTCACCTCTTACATTATGTGTCTATTGTTCTTGATCCCGATTAAATCTATAATTTGTGATTGATCGTATGCGTTAACAACGCTTTTACAACGCTATAGACAAATATAATGGCATGAAGGAGTAGCTTTTACATTTGTCCTTTCAACGTATTGAGGCATTACTCAATGTCTTTACTAGAATATTAGCTTCTCACATTTGGAATTTTTTCTGCTTTTGAATTAATCTTTTATAATCCAAATATTTTCTAAACCTACTCGTAGTTCCCGCTATTTTGTGATTGCCCCTAATACTTATCTATGTTTCCCTAATTTTATGTACGTGCATAATAATATACTTAGCCTTTTACATAGAAATTTTGAAACTGAAATTAATCTGATCATTTCGCTTTTGCGTAAGATCAATATCCCCGTAAGAGTTTAGACAACAAAGCACTCAACAATTTACGAGACCACTTATGCGGTGGTACCGGTTAGAAGTTATATCGAGGGATGGCGGTTTAGAGATCCCGACGCATCGTACTAGTCCATATGTAAACAATATAATATATGTCAATGTGATATGTATCGAGGAAGTCCATGTAATGATTGTCATGTTTGTGTTGTCTATTGTGAACGACTATGATATATATGTGTTGTAATTAAAGCGCTTACGTTACGTGAATGTGATATATGCATCCCGCCTTCGTGTTGTGAATGTGATGATATATATATTGTGCATATTGTTTTAATCTGGCTTTTTAGGAGAAATTGCAAAATGGCACACCCCAATGGGTCATCGAATCGGTTCTTTAAGGGAAGTGATTGTGATGATACCATCATCGAATCGGTTCTTTAAGAGAAGTGATTCGATGACCACCTCATCGAAATCGGTTCTTTAAGAAAAGTGATTACGATGACACACTCATCGAAATCGGTTTTTAAGGAAGTGATTCGATGACCTATCATCGAATCGGTTCTTTAAGAAAAGTGATTACGACGACACACTCATCGTAATCGGTTCTTTTGTGGAACCGATTCGATGAGTATATCATCGTAATCACTTTTCTTAAAAGAACCGATTCGATGATGGGGTCATCGTAATCACTTCCTTAAAGAACCGATTCGATGATGGTATCATCACAATCACTTCCCTTAAAGAACCGATTCTGTTGACGTTTTATCACGATCGGGTCAAAACCGATTCTGATAGCTCCACCTCATCACTATCTAAGGACATCGTATCGTGACTAGAACCGATTCTAATGATAAAAAAGAACCGATTCTGATGTGCCGTTCTGCAGTAGTGGTGGACTGACCGCCGGGCGAGCAGGGCGTGCTCGCCCACCTGCTCGCCGGGCGCCACGTGGGGCCGCCACGTTGTCAGCTTTGTTGACTGCCTTTGTGCGGCGTAGAGGGTACCCTAGCGCAGAGTACGCTGACAGATATGTTCCCTATTATATATCCTCTTGTAGCTAATTGTAATTTATCTTCATGCCTATTAATTTGGATTAGTACTAGCTAGCTAGCTATAAACTCGATGCGTGCTTCTGTACTAAGCTGCATTTTCCGAAATCTTCCTTCACTAATCAATACGTACGGCATGTGACGGACCGCCCTTTTTAGGGGGGTGCGTATAAATACCTTCACAGCTATCTAGAAATTCAGCTGTAGGTAACCAAGTGTACATTATCTGACGCAAAAGCAAATACTGACATTTGATAGATAAAAATAAGGGCCTAACGGCCAGAGTTTTACAAAAGGCACGGCTAGCGCCAATACACTACAAAAGAACCACAGGAAAGCCTGAGCAACTAGATCAAGACCTTCAAAACCACGCGCTATCGCCTTCGATGACCTCCACATAGCCGTCATCTTCTTGAATGTCTAAGGGGGGGAGATAGGAGGCAAGGGTGAGTACACAACCGTACTCAACAAATCACACGGAAATTCTGAATATTACATGCACGGAATTTCAAGGAATTGGCACTAGTTTAACTATTTGGTGGATGCATGAGCTAGGATTAAGTATAGTACAAAAGAAATGTAAATCAATCAATCATTATCATCATCACAACACCATCACTAGTTTATTAACAAAATCCAGGTTACGGCAAGTTTATTATCAAAACTACTCAAGCTCAGTTACCGGAATCACCCGAAATTAACCCAGCTTTATTAACCGGAAGTACGGCGTATTCGAATACCATTTGGTTCACTCTGCAGAGCTACTCAACTTTACCCACAAGATATCTACGATCATTAGTACCACGCGATTAACATGCAACTTTTATGCATGCGGCCCGACCGAGATGAACATAACCTTTCATTGAATTTCCCCTCTTTAGCTCCTACCCAGTAAGTTAACTTGGATTCCCTAGCCTCCAGGACCCACTGGCCAAGGCGGGCGGCGCGATCTGGTCAACTGAGGAATACCTACCGTTATGAGAATCGGCAATGGCCGCACCATTCCGTTCCACCCCCAACCCACGCGATCCACCTGTAGGTATTCCAAGGGGAAAAGCAATATACCGAGCTACGTTGGATCAAGTCAACAGAGCTGACCGACCCAACTTGTGGTTGAGAGAGGACTAAGTTATTTACTTTGCTCAAGGGGTTGATCCTTAAATGCCGAAGACACAGCCCATCACACAAATCAACACCGGTACCACTGTACCCATTCCACACCACACTGGGCTTGTCATCGATTTGGGGATTGGGCCAGTATCCACCTTCCGTGGTCCACCCAAGACTGACTCCCAAACCGTAGCAAGTTTTGAAAACGAGTTTTGAGCAATAAATGAAAAGTAATGATTATTATTATAGCACACCTACGGTGGTTCATTAATGATAACCTAGGGTTACAACTGAATACGGCATAATCAACATGGTCTTAACAAAGGGTGGGATTTTAACTAGTCATGTCTTTCTAAACTAGCTCCTTTTTAAATTGCTACTCTATTTACAAGCAAATGCAATAACTACATATATACAGTAATTATACGGAATTATGAGATCAACATGTTCAAGGAGTGTGGCTTGCCTTGCGAGGTCAAAGGTTCACCTAGCGGAAAGTCGACGTAGTCATGGTCGATCCCGAACAGCTCCTGCTCCTGTGGCGGCTCCACGTACGGCTCCTGCTCCAAGGGTTGCTCCGGGAACTGCTCCGACATTGGATCTAGAGCGAAAAAACAAATCCAATAAATAAACGAGTAAAAACATCCAAAGAACGAAAACGGAAAAAGGAACCGAGAAGAAAATGGCCGGAACGGAGCTCAGGGGTATTTTTGGGTTTTTTGGACTTGATATGGCGAAACGGGGATCATTTTTAGACTCAGTGGCTCGGACGGATCAAGAATATGTATTTTTGGCTATTTTTGGATTTTTGGGATTTTTGTGGATTTTCTGGAATTATAAAGAGTTTTCGGATTTTTAATAAATCAAAAACCTGAAAAACCCAAAAATAAAACAAAACCGGATTTTGAAATTTGGGGCCGCCAAAGGCTTGGGCCTCGGCACCATGCAGCTTGCAAGACGCCTGCCACGCCTAAAAATGCAAGACACGAGCACAACCAAAGAACGTGGTGGGCCACCACCGGCATGGGCGAGGGTCACTGACGAGCGGCCCAGCGAGCGAGGGCTGGCAGGTGGGGACCGTCTGGCGGTGAGTGGAGAGGGAGCGGCTGACGCGGGGGCCCGGTTCGGCAGTGGGGCGGGGGAGGGGGACTAGAGAGTGGGGCCTGGCGGACAGAGACACATGGAGGGGACGACGGCGCGCGGTGGGGGTAAATGCCGGCGCTGAGGAAGACGACTAGCGTCGGGGCGATTGAGAGCGCGAGGGAGTGAATGGGTAAGGGGGAAAGAAAGAGCTCACCCTTGCGAACTCGGTGCGAGTGAAAATGAGGGCGGAGGGGTGCTATTTATAGCCCGATGCGGCGGGGAGAGAATTGGGGAGCCGGTGAGGCCGTGCGGGGCGCTGACGGCGAGCACAAGGGCGGGCAGGTGGCGGAGTGGGTGCGGGATGCGACGGAGAATGGCGTAGGCGTCCAGAGGCGAGAAAACGGGGACAGGGGCGGTGCATTGATGGCGAGAACGAAGCGACGGCGGCCGGTGAAGGAAGAGACCGTGGTACGGGCCGAAGACGCAGCGAGAGAGGCGGGCAGGTGGCGGAGTGGTTGCGTGACGGGATGCGGCATGGCGTGGGCATCCTGCGACGAGAAAAAGGGGACGGGAGCAGGTGCGCTGAAGGCGAGGTGGAGCGGGAGTTGACTCCGGAGTCGGGGAAGACAACGGCCGGACTAGGCGGAGCGGGGGCACAACGCGTGGACCGGTCGGACAGGTGTCGCCGCGGGATGGGCCGAGGAGCTGGGCTGCGGTGCGTGCTGGGCCAGGCGAATCGGGGTCCAAGGGGAGAGGGCGAAGGCGGCGCGGGCCGAGCGAGAAAGCGGTGAGGACCAAGGCGCCAGCGAAGGGGAAAAGCGGGAATGCCCGAAAAGGAAAGCGGCTTGCGCGGGAAAACTTTCGAAAATGAAAAGGGATCAAATAGAGCCGAATAAAAACCGAATAAAATCGAATAAATTCCAAATAAAACAGAGAAATTCATTTTGAAATTTTGAGGGGTGTTTCAACCTACCCCACTTAAAATAAATCTCATCCCCGAGATCTACTCCTCCTGGGGAAATAGGTTGGGAAAATTCTGCTGCAACTCCGATTCCTTTTCCCGGTGGTTACTTCCAGAGTGTGATTCTTCCACAGAACTCGGCAGACCTTAATGTTCCGATTCTTGAGTTCTCTTTCAATTGTCTCAACAATTTTGACGGGCTCTTCCTGATAAGTCAAATCATCCTGCAGATTGATCCCTTCCAATACTAATTCGTCTGTCGGTCGTCGAAGGCACTTCCTTAATTGCGACACATGGAACACATTATGTACTCGGGATTGCTGAGGGCTCAATTGCAATTTGTAGGCCACTTCTCCTACTCTGCTCAGGATCTGATACGGACTAACATATCTGGGTGCCAATTTTCCTTTTATCTGAAATTTGTGTACTGGTTTGAATGGTGTCACTTTTAAATATACAAAATCTCCAACTTAGAAACTGATGTCCTTCCGCCGGTTGTCAGCATATACTCTATATCTGAAAGTGCCCTTTTTGTGTCTGAGCCGGCCGATTCCAACGGTCCAAGACAGCTAAAAAATTTTCACCAAAAAATATTTTCCAACGATTTGGAACCACTGGAAATCCGCGATTTCCAGCTCTTGCCGTCTGCTGGTAATTAAACAACTTAAAAAATATTCAGTGGTTCCAAACCGCAGCAAATAAATATAAAAAATCTAGCTTTGCCAGAGTGCTGAAATCGTGTGTTCGGGCCTATTTTCGCAATTCCGTCGAGACACTGGCTATTTTCGACAAAAATATTAGCCAAAGGGCTACTACAGTAAAAAAACTCATAGATTGGTACTGGAATATTTCATTCTAAGAATCAAACCAATATAGCACGGTATTGATAATTGTGCTCCAAAGTGCTAAATTGCCTGTCTTTCTTCGACAGCTTAACTTTTTATGTGGAGTGATTGTGCATATAACTTACTAACATGCATGCAACAACTTGTTCATTTGTAACAGTCACCGCTAGAGAAAATAAGCAAATGATGATTATTAACTGCCTGAACAGGTAGGTCAGACAAGTACGCACTGAACAAGTACAGACTACGTACAGTCTCAGTTTACACACATGGGAACACGTACAGATAGGATTTGAAGCTAGCATAAATATGCATACAGATCGATGATGAGTGAGCAAGATACATATTTAGAGCTGAAGTATGAATCAGCTTTTATTTTATTTTTTCTAACTTCATCGATCTTATCTAAGTATACTCAATGCATTAACGGCCTCCACACGCGCGCGTATGTAGGACGATTGATCTAATTGACCCTGCACCAAAATTAAGAATCGAGGGTGAGATCGATTTGCATGAGAGAAGATGCATGCGTGCACGCATGGTCAGTTTAATTAGCTATATATTAATTTGGGCTTTTACTTGTTGCAGTCGGTGGACATGCTGATGGGGAAGGGGACGCTGACGCCGCACTTGCCGGGGACGCCTGCGACGGTGCCGAGGTTCAGCGACTTGACGGTGCCGGCGAGGCTCTTGAGGCACCGGCACGCCGCCTGCCGGTCGGCGCTCGTTTTAGCCATGTTGTTGAGGCCCCTCACGCCGTTGCAGCAGCCCGTGGACAGCGCGCCCTTCCCCGTCACGTACGGGATGCACGGCGCGATCGAAGACCCCACCTGCCCACACGTGACCGCCGCCGACGCCTCCGCCGCCATCAGCACTACCGCCGCCGCCAGGAAAACGGCCACCATCGACTTGTTAAGAGCCATCGTTCGTCCCTACGTACGCACGTTAAGCTAGCTAGCTAGCAATTAGGAGATGATCGACGGCGATCGATCACCGGGCGCGTACTGATCAGGCGATCGACTAGCTGGCTATATATGCAACTTCGAACGGTGCAGTGGCAGTGGTGTGGAGGGAAGGTGCTGGCTAGGAGGGGGTATAAATAGTGAGATCGAGTTCTTTCGGCTAGTGCACACGCATGATTGAACGTTCAATTGATTGCCGTTGCTGTCCGGTCGTTGGCTGGTGGACTGGCTAGTTAATTATTACTATTAGCGCTTCTTCTATGATGAGGCGATTTAATCATCGATCGCAAGTGCATCATTACTAGTACTTATTATATATCCTCTTGTAGCTAATTGTAATTTACCTTCATGCCTATTAATTTGGATTAATTAGTACTAGCTAGCTATATATAAACTCGATGCGTGCTTCTGTACTAAGCTGCATTTTCCGAAATCTTCCTTCACTAATCAGTACGTACGGCAGCTCATCTTTCTTTCTTACTTAATTGGCGAGCTTGATGCACGATCACTTGGAAAGAGTTACTACTAGTATTATAGTATATCACGGGTGGATGACAATTTCTCCGGCTGGGCGGTGTTCCCTGAGGGAGCGGTACCTCTACAGTCAGCAAGGATGGATGGATCTGGTGATGTGATGATATCTACCTATATGGTGCCAAGAATGCACTTGCTAACTTGCATCGAACGTGGCATTCGTACAGGACGCAAGTAGCTTTTGATCGATGGTTTCTTGTACCAGTCTACATAAGGTCAAGTAGTTATCCACTTCATTAATCGTTAATAGTTCCGGCTTTAAATCGTTCGTTGCCACGTCTCTGTACGTATACATGCATATGCCCAGCTAGCTCCTAGCGACCGATCAGCATTGTCATCGATCCCATCAGTTAGCACGCATGTGTCCTCCAATTCTTTTTCCTAATGACTTATGTCCGGGCGTTAGAAATTTTCGGATACACTACAATATTTTTTTTATACGCGTGCAACATTTCTTACCAACGCGTGCAATATTTTTCTTCGACAAACAGTGAAATTTGTTACAGTAAACGAATGTTGCAAGCGTTCAAAAAAAATATCGCACGCGTCGGAAAAAAATGTTGCACACATAGAAAAAAATGTTTCAAGAGACGTCCGATGGAATGAACAGTGATCGAACGTCCGAGCACTAGTATCTCCCATTCTTTTTTCGTGGCCTAACTAATTGTAAACATTCCCTAATTAATCGATCTAGCTAGCTCTGATATGACGCGCCGATCCTTCTCAGCCAAGACTTTGTGTTCATGCATGCAACTTTAATTATTCCAGCTGTACATGGTGTCTCTGCCGTATTTGTTTGGTCTTTCTTTAATTCGATTTGATTTAAAGCACGCATGTGCATGCTTCCCCGAAAAGTAGGATTAAAAGTAAATCAAGAATGCCTTACATTGTCTTGCCCAAGGATTAAGCATCCCATTTGTTTAAAAAACGTTCCTGTATGGAGTATATATAGTATATAATTCTTTTTCAGATCGTAACTAGTTAATGATCCTATACACTCATGCAAAAAGAAAAAAGAAAAAAAAAGAAAAGAAGTTCATAAACACGACTTCGAACTTGTAGTTGCCCAAGTCAATTGAGACTAGAGGGAGTATATATCCTTAATTATTATCACTAAGCATTATACTCAATGCATGCATATATAGAATATAAAGTAAAGATAAATATTTATTAGGGGTATAGAGGAAATATCACACTAATTTTATATTAGAATATAAAATATATCTATTTTTATGAACAAGATCGTTCAAAAAATAAGTTTACAGACGGAGGGAGTAGAAGACAAAGGCTAGCATAATAAGTGAAGGCTAGCCCAACATAATTAATCCTAGCTAAATTAACCCAGCTAGACTTGGTCAACTGGGCTGAGTCGAAGCTAGGCAATCATATGATAGTAAATTCGGCCTGACCAGAATTCGAGATAGGCCGGCGGTAGGGATGACAATCGGGTGGGTACCTCTGGGTACCACTGCTTTAAACCAAAATCCAAACCTGAATAAAGTCTCATCTATCTAAACCTATTAAGCTTTGTGGGTACAAATCTGTGCCTATGTCCAAACCCAATGGGTACCCAATATCCAATGGGTACCCATGGGCACAGATCTGTGCGCGAGCACCGAAGGGCGAAGGCGGAGAGGTTGGGGGTGCTACGGCCGTGAAAGTGCATCTAGGCACTTATGTTATTTTGGTGATTAATGACAAACGCATATAATGACAATCTATGTAATTGAGTAAATGCTTAACTTAGTGCTTAACAAATGACAAACCTCTAATATGATTATATTGCTATGAGACTAACATGTTCATTGCCAAGTTGAGTATTAGTCTCATCTATTTAGAGGAAAAGCAAGTGGATGGTTAAGCAAAGATAAGGTATGCAATCTCGGTATCCCTTCCATATTTGTTATTACATTCCTTTTGTGCAAATGCATAGTGAACTCCAAGTAGTATGTTGATTGTATATATGCACATTGGTTCATGTCATATTTATTTGTGCATATATGTTCATTTGAGTTCATTATGTGCTTTGCTTTTAGTATGCATGTAATAACTAGAGTTAACTTCACATTGCTATAAATTGACTTGGTGCATGCATGTTTTGGTTGTGTATCTTTTCATGCACCTCTCCTAGTGGAGTTTAATCTAAAGTTGGATCACATATTTACTCTTGTTCCAAGTATTATTTGCACATGTACAATTCGTGTATATTCTATCATGTGCTTCATTTAAATAAAGACTGTGATCCTTGCCATGATTTAATTGACTCATCATATTGGCATTATCTCTCTAGTGCATATAGATCAATTACATATTCATCATGATGTACTTAGTAGAGAATATCTCTTATGTCAAGTGTTTCCAGTTATATTATGCTTCTTTATATGAAACACTTGTGGTAATCAACTGCTTACAAATATCAATTTATTTATATCTATTGAGCTTTTGGGACTAATGTCTTTCATGAGTGGTTTGGAAAGAATTAGGTCCCGTGTGTATGATGACCAAGGTATCTTGAAGGATGATCGTTAAGCGAGGTCAACAAGACGGCGGTGTCACCAAGAGTTGAGGACTAAGTCAAGATCGACTTGGCGTGGAGATCGTCGGAGAGGATGATCAAGTCAAGGTCGATAGGACGAGAGTCTCATGAGGTGAATCGAGTCAAGTTGGACAAGGTGAAGATGTCATCAATTATATGGTGAAGGTCTTCATGCACCGGATTAAAAAAGAAGACTGCAAGTGATTATTTCTAAATTTGTATTATCTTTGATTTAATTTGAGTCTAAGGATTGTCAGATTATTAAGAGGATGCTCCATTGAATGACTTTTAGATGTGTCAAGTGCTCAAGTGATCCATCCTTGTGAAATTTAGAGAGAGAGTGGTGTTGGTGGTGCTTGGAAAGTGAAAGTTGTAGGTCTCTCTTGGATTCTTGGTGAAATCTGGATTTATCCTTTGAGATTTGGGTAGTGAGACCTTATTGGTTGTGTAGCCCTTGTTCTTAGCTTTCAATAGAGTCTAAAATCACTTTAATCGAGTCCGGAATCAAAAGTTATGCTCTTTTCGCTTCGGCTGCTGAGTCCATCCGAGTATCCGGACTTAAGTCCGAGTATCCGGGTTGGGTCTCTCGGTTAGGTCAATCCGAGTATCCGGACATTTAGTCCGGACACTCGGGGTAAAAATAGTCTGGAGTATCCGGACTTTGCGCAGCTCAAACGGCTAGTTTTTGGGGACCTCTATTTAAAGCCCTCTTCCCATTTGAAAAGTGGCCGTTATTCTCAGCTTTGAGGGGTTCTCTCTTGTTCTTGAGCCCTCTAAACACCCCTCTACCCTTAGATCTAAGTGATCCCTTTGTGAGAAGGGTTGGGAAGGTTTTGAGGAGTGAGGTGTTAGGTTGAGGAGATTTGAGTTGTTTGAGCACTTGATTTCATCTCCAAGCTTGTTCTTCGTGAGCATTTGTTACTCTTGGAGGTTGAGGACTCCTAGACGGCTAGGAGGTCGCCACGAGCCACCAAGCTTTGTGTGGTTGGCCGTGGGAAGTTTGTGAAGGCCGATTCCGCCTCCAAGGGAAGGAATCAAAGAAGTGAAGCCGGCAAGTGCAAGGTGCAACACCCAAGACTAGCGGGTTGAAAGAGACCCCGTGTCTTGTGTGATCCAAGCCGCCATGAAGTGCAAGTGCAACACCGGAGGAAATGGGTTGAAAGAGACTCGGCTCAAGTGTGACCGAGCCGCCTCAACTGAGACGAGGATCCCTCAAGGATCCGAACTTCGGGTGAAAAATCTTCGTCTCCAAGTTTGCTTCTTGCTTTTGCTTTATTATTAGATATTGAATCTTGAATTTGCTTGATCTACTTGCTTATTGAGTTTTTCGCTAGACCACTACTTGATCTAGGTTCCTGGTAGTGTTTAGAATCTTTGTGTTCAAGTAGATTGCTCAAAAGTTGGAGGAATTTCAAATTTCATCCCGAGGCCTCCAATCCCGAGTATCCAAGACAATTACCTTGATAGTCCGGACATTTATACCGAGTATCCTGATAAAATCCTCGGACACTCCGGACTGAAAACCTTGGATTGTTTTATTTCCGCTGCAATTAAGTTTTAAAAATTTATTATTCGCCTATTCACCCACCCTCTAGGCGACATCCCCTGTCCTTTCAGGCCGCTGCATGCTCCTCCCCCCTCGCAGATGCCGGAGGCCATGGCTCAGTTCGCCAGAACACTAGACCTCGAGGTACGCGTGGGGAGCAGTGCCTTTTGGGTGAGTAGGGGTCACCTCTCCGTCTATCTCTTTCTCACCTCTCCATTCTCTCTCTTCTTTTGGGCACTATGCGTGCCGGGCCAGAGGGAGCTGGTGGGAGGAGTCGGCGGCGAGGGGAGGAGCAGGCATCGGCCGCCAAGGGAGGCAAAGGCGAGGGGAGGGAGACCGAAGCAATCAGGCGATGGGGGCAAGGGGAGGGAGGTGATGGGGGCGAAGGGAATCATGGAGGAGCCGACTCAGCCGAGCAGTTAGTGAGTTTATTTTTCTAATATACCTCTAAAAAAGTGGGTCCACATGTCATAGGATACCCATTGGGTACCCACGGATACAAATTGACACCCACACCCATCCTATGGGCTTATCGGGTACCCAAACCCGTAAACCCATGGGTCTAAAGTGCTACCCATACCCACTCCTGATGAGGACATCACTTCCATAGATACAGCCACATCTACACATCAATTTGAACCCGCTGCGATTATACAAGGACCGGTTACTCGAGCTCACAAGACACAGTTTAATCATCGTGAATACGCTCCTAAGCCTCCCCATTAGTGATAATATGAATGGGATGCTATTTAATACTTGTGATGATTTGATTGTACTTAGAAACCATGGAGAAGGACCCTCGTGGACCAAAATTGGGCCAAAGATCAAGTTCAAGTCGGATTGGGAAGAGAACAAGTCTGAGTTCAGTTCGGCCACACCAACACCGCTAACTTTAAAAGGCCATAACTTTTGATTCCGGAGGTTTCTGGAGGCCCATGAGTACACGCTTGAAAGATCTCGAGTCTACTTTCCAATGGATCCAGCCCCAATGCCAAATTCGTCATGAAGCAACAGAAAATCGCAGAAGAGTGTCACAGGCCAAAATTCCGGTGTCAAGGCCACTTGTTCTTTTGGGCCCAAAGCCCATGTAACCCTAGGGCACCCCTTGGCGCCCCCATGGTCTACACGCCCCTAGCCGCCTCCCTAGCCGCCACTTACCTCTATATATTGTTTGCTACCTCCGCATTTTAGTTTTTGGGTTTTGTTTATTTGATAGTTTAGCCATTGCTACTATTTTGAGTCTTTCAAACGTGCTCAACAAATTACCTAAGAAGCTCCTTGTTTCGAACCCCACATTATCAATCCTTCATCTTTATTTGCAATTTCAGATTGCCTTTACCTTTGTTCTTGCTTGTTCTTCGTTGCATGCGTGAATTGAACCTCGTGTTCAAAGTTAATCGTGCAACCAGAAGATCAATAACCCTCTCGAGTTAGTTTAGCGATTGCTAAGGCGCATCGTCGTCGTATGTTGTATTCGCATCGTCAAAGTCAATTCCACCACATCGAAGTTATCACTCTCATCGAAAGATCGGGACCCAAAGTCACATCAGCTATCGAGTCGGATACCCACGGGTGGCCAAACCCATGGGTAAAACAGCCATCCCTAGCCGGCGGTCATAGTTACTTTGCGGATTGGCTAATTGGACTCAAGGATTGAAATCTTGGTTTCGCGGTAAATACCATTGATGACTGGAGAATAAAATCTCGGTGAGATCTCACCATTTCAAATAAATTCTGGATGAATTGTAAAAATAGAATTTGAATTTTAGTTTTTGGAACCGAGATCTCACCGAGATTTGTTGAGATCTTGACAAAATTGGACGGTGCGAAAAATAGTTCAAACGAACTAAAAAAATAAATTTTTTTTGGAGGTTTATAACATATCAATGACATTTTCATAAAAATTTCAGATTATTATCAAATCTAAGTAATTTTTAAAAATTCAAGCATTGATACTGTCCTGATAAAATGTTGGCCGGCAAGTTTGAACCGAATGAAAAATGAAACAAACCACATTAGAAAATTTTAAATTTTTTTGCAAGGTTATGATGCATCACTAATGTTCTTGTAAAATTTTCAAATGATGATTAAGCTTCATGAATTTTTGAAATTTTGGACAGTACTACTATCCTGATAAAAGTTTTACGAGCAAACTTAACTAAATGAAAAATGGTACAAACCATATTATAAAATTTTGAAAATTTTTGTGTATGGTCTTGATATATCATCAATATTTATATAAAATTTTTATCCAATGATCAAGTTTCAAGAAGTTCCAAAAATTCTGACAGTGCTACGTGCTCATAAAAACCTTGATGATCAATACATAGATTTGCTTTAGCAATAAAAAATGTTTAAATTTTTTAAAAAATTCATAAGGGTTATAAGGAAATTATTAATATCTTATAAAAATTTTGAATCATGACCACACTCCAGTAAATTTATAAAAATTTTACAAGTACAATGTACCATTTATATTCTTTCTGTTTTTGATTTTTGAAATAGAACAAATGAAGTTCAATGCATACATAGATTTGATTGAGCAAACAAAAAAGTTTAAAATTTTCAAAAAAATTTTGAATGGTTATGAGTAAATTATTAATCCCTCATAAAAATTTGGGATCATGATCACACTCGAGAAAATTTATAAAATTTTGACAATGTTACTATCCCAATTATGTTCATTCTATTTTTAATTTTTAAAGATAAAAAATGAATTTAAATTATTTTTCAAATTTTTATGTATGATCCTACACTTATTATGATAACATCATAAATTTTTACATCATAATAAAACATGTACAATTTTATAAAAATCTGATAGTGTTTCTAAAGTTTTTAAAAAATATATCAAAAATTTGATTTTTCATAAATTTTCATAGGAGATGACTTTCTTAAGAGTTATTGATCAATTTCTGGTATGGTCAAACATCGAATTCTGGTAAAAAATATTGAGATCTCGCTGAGATTTAGCAATTTAAATTTTTTGAATTTTTCACTTCAAACGACCTTCCAAATCTTGTTTTCGTCTAGTAAACGAGATCTTGGTAAGATCTCGCGAGAAACCGAAAACATACAGCTTGCCGGGCCGAAAATACTTACACTACCAGGCCCGGGACCTTTCGTCACGGTTAAAAATGTTCCTGACGGGCTCGCAATCAACCGTTAGGAATAGTAATATACGTGGCATTATACCGCCAAAAATACGTAATTTCCCTTCTCGTAATTACCGTCAGTAATATATTTCAGCGTCGGCATCGGAGAAATTAAAAGGTACTAGGGTTTACTCGCACATGACCACTTGTTAGGAATTTCGAGCGGCGACACGTCATTTTGTGTGGGCGTGGAAGCATTGGTTGATTGCCACGTCACAAACAAGTTGTTGCCTTTATCACAACGCTTGCTACATCCGTGCCCATTGTTGCGATGCGAAGGAATGATCTCATCCATGGAAGCGATGCGAAGTGAGAAAAACCGAACAACCGAAGAAACATCTTTGCAACCAACCAAAGCAACGGGAGAACAACTACCAAACCGACGAATTAACGAAGCATTGCGTTCTCTCATCTCTCCCTCTCTGTAATCCACCGAACGGGTGCTAATCCACCCGTTCACCGTGTATATATATTGATCAATGAATGGAATACAAACACAAGTGTTCACATCACAATTGTTCTTTACATTTCATACTCAAACACGTTATCATGCACTTTGCTCACACTGAGTTCTGGAAGTATTGAACGAAACAAAAGAAAAATAGAGGAAGAACAGAACTTGATACATCAATTTGTTCACTACATTTTCACTGAGTTTCAAGAGGAGTACAACAGAGGAACATCACGGCAACTATTACGGTAAGAAGAAGAAGAATGCCGACACTTACCATCAACTACGCCGTCTCCATCCTTCTCGACGAGGTCATCCGTGAGATTCATCACACCATGCGCCGTGGGTTCTTGAATCGGCACCGCCTTCGCGTTGTCATCCGCCGCGCCCTGATTAGCCCCCGTCCTCCCGGCGCCTGGGTTCCTCGGCACGGCGGGTTTCCTCGTCATCGGCGCACACGGGTCAGGGTTCACCTCCTCTCCACCGTAGCCGCCTCGCGGCTACCCTCACCCACACCGGCTGAAGAAGCACCGCGGAGGTGGAGGCCCCAAATCCGGCTTCGCCCGACTTTGGCTTGCGCCCCACCATGGCGGCCAGATCCAGGGTGCCACCCTTCTTCACCGACAACGGCGACTCCACGCCGCCTCCACGCGCAGTCCCTCCTTGGGATTTGGCTCTCCTCACTTCGCGTCGCACCACGGGCGAGGATCTTCGACTCCCCACTGGCGTGATTCCAGGGCTGGGCATCACTTCTTCCTCCCTTCGTAACGACTTCGGAGGCGATGGCCCAGGGTTCCTCTCCTTCTCAGATGAGGGGGCAGGCCCTCATCCTTGAATGCCGAATGAAAAGGGGAAGGGGGAACGCCGCCATGGCCGAAGACATCTCTAGATCCACGCGCCGGTGATTTTTCTGGCGCTAGCGATGGACTTCTACATCTGGTAATGGCGGTGGATCGCTGCCGTGTCGGCGCGCTTGAAGCAATGGCAGCTCTTGCGTTTCAAGTGGAGGCGGCGGCGACCGTGTTAGGGTTGCAAACCCTAACCTTTTTCGCTGCCCTTATTCGACGCAGGCGCAGGCGCTTAGTTGGGCCAGAACGGCGACCTAGGCCCAGGCTGTGGCCTGCGTTGCATCCCGCGCGTGAGTGCGCCATGGGCCCATTTGCCGAACCGAGCCCACGTCAAATTCCCCTGCACCCCAACCAGGCCACCACGGGCCAAAGCAGTGGCGGGCTACAAATTCAGGCCGTCCCCAGTTATCTATTAATTTATTTAATAATTTTATCTTTTCAGTATTTTTCAGCATTTATGCATTCTAGTCCCTGTATTTTACAGTATTTGCATAATGTTGTATATCAGTGTGTGTCTTTTGTTTTAAGACCCTGATATTATTTGTAATTTGTAAATATATATGTGTGTTTGTATATATTCTTATGCATATATGTATGTGTTGTATGTTATTAAATTTGCAACTGAATAAATTGCAGTTTAATAACTTTAAAATTCTCACAATTAAGTACCACTTAATTGTCCAGGATTTTAAGCAAATTTTAAAACTTATCTTCTTTTGAGAATAAAACACAAGGTGATGGAGTCTAGGGCATTGGCTGCGTCTTATTCAGTTTTCTGAATATTTCTGCCTGGAGACCATGCTTTTTTGAGCAGCAATGTAAATTGCCCATCACTATGAGGTCTACATCATGTTTCAACTTGATGATTAACTATAAAGTGTTATCTCAAAATAATGTTTTTGGATATAAGGTCTACTCCATTTATGGAGATTACCTTAAATATATGGTCTACTCCATTTATGGAGATTACCTTAATTATATGGTCTACTCCAACCATCCAAAACATAAGATATGATTTAAATTTTGCACTTAAATATTACAACACCACCATTAAGGTTTTTAAATTTACCAATATTTGGTGAATTAATAAAATCGATGGTTATGTCATGTAGGAAATGCAAAAAGAGTTTGAAGAACTCGCCCTTGATGGGAGCAATTATCCTTCATGAACATCGGATATCAAAATTAGTTTTGCATCTCGAGGGATTTCAAATGCAATAAATGAACCAGTTGAAGGGGGCTCTCCGGTCTCTAATCAAATGAAGTACACTGCCTTACTTTTGTTACGCACTTCTATCCATAAAGATCTTAAGAAAGAGTATATTTTGGAAGAAAATCCTCGTGTTCTGTAGGTTGCTCTTAAAGATCGTTATGAATAGCAGAAGGAAATTATATATCCCGATGCACAAAGATGATTGGAATCACTTACGCTACAAGATTTTAAATCAGGTGAATATAATCATGTTGTTCATAACATCCGTAGTAGGTTGAAGTTTGGCAAAAAGAACCAATGGAGGCGTAAAAGATAGAGAAAACTCTATCTATTATGCTTCCAATGACAGGTATTGTGCAATCAATACCGTAAAGAAAAATATCAGGTTTATTCCCAGCTTATTCATACTTTATCTCAGGCTGAAAAGAATGATGAACTCCTTGTTAAGAATCATAAGTTGCGCCCAATTGGCTCAGCACCTTTGCCTGAGATTCATAATGTTCAGAATAACGCTCCGAATAAAAGAAAGTTCAATGGATCTCCATCTGGTAATCCAAAGAACTACCCTGGTAAACGCAAATTCAACAAGAACCGCAGACACCATGCTAACAAGAAGGCGCGTGGCAATGCACAAACTACCTATGACAACAAAAGACTTTGTCATAAGTGTGGTTGTAACACGCATTTTGCCGCGACTTATCGTACTTCAAAACACTTGGTTGATCTTTATCAGAAATCCCTCCATGATGGCAAACAAAAGGCACCAAGATATGAAGCACACTTCAATCTTACTACTGAGACTCCAAAGGAGGTTGGTTGTTCATCTTCGGTTCCCAAAGAATCGCCAAACAATGAAGCCCTTACTCAGCATGTGGACCTTCCTGCAACGGACGACATGCTCATCGAGTACACCTCGGGTGACATGTATGGAGATTTATCTTAAAATCTCCGTGTCCGTGATTATTATCAAATAATATTATGTGTTGTAATAATTAGAGTTTGAAAACTGTTTGTAATTTGGAGTTGTATATTTATTTGTACAAACTCATATGTATTGTAATATTGCATTATCGTTATGTTAGATATTCAATACAATTTGTATGTATCACTATATGTGTAGAATAAAGAGTTTTAATTAATTCTTGTTCTTAATATAGATGTCTCTAGAAGTCAATCCCTCGGAGGAGGAATTATGCCTCGTGGACAGTTGTACCACAAACTCTATACTCACAGAGATAAAATATTACCAAACTCTTAAGAAAAGAGAAGGAAATGTTTTAACGATCGCTGGTCGTGATGTGTTGATAGTTGGCTCTGGTCGAGCCACAATCACCCTCCCTATGGGTATACAGATTATAATCGAGGATGCTTTGTTGTATCCTGATTCAACTCGTACCTTATTGAGTTATAGAGATATTCGTAAGAATGGTATTCATGTGGAAACACATGAAGAAAACAAAGAGGATTATCTTCTCTTAACTAGACTTACTGGATATGGAAAGCAAATATGCGAAAAAATTCCAACTCTCGACTCTGGATTGTACTATACATACATTAAGCCCATAAAACATGTTGCATATAAGGTAAATTTTCAAAACGTCGATGCATTCCAAACTTGGCATGATCGACTTGGGCACCCCGGTATCGGGATGATGAGAAAAATTATAACCAATTCTATCGGTCATGATTTGACAGCTACAAAATTTCCCAAATCTTCAGATTTTGTATGCACAGCATGTGCTACTGGGAAATTGATTTTAAGACCTTCACCTCTTAAAATCAGGGCTGAACCACTTAAGTTTCTTGAAAGAATTCAAGGTGACGTTTGTGGTCCGATTGAGCCAACCTCTGGACCGTTCAGATACTTTATGGTTTTGATTGATGCATCTACTAGATGGTCACATGTGTGTTTATTGTCCACTCGAAACCATGCCTTCGCGAAAATAATGTCTCAAATTATTAAGCTGAAGGCACATTATCCCAACATCGGATTCAATCAATCCGAATGGACAATGTCGCTGAATTTTCCTCCCATGCTTTCAATGATTATTGCATGGCTTTAGGAATTCGTGTACAACATTCTGCTCCATATGTCCATACTGTAATGGTTTGGTCAATCGCTGATTAAGAGAATCAAGCTCATTGCGCGCCCATTATCGATGAATTGCTCATTGCCTACATCGTGTTGGGGTCATACGGTCTTACACGCCGACTTAATCCAACTTCGACCAACCGCATATCATGATTCTTCCCCATGCGCTTAGTACGTGGAATCCACCAAGTATTTCCCATTTGCGTAAGTTCGATAAAAGTGTACGCTCCGATCTCACCACCCCAACAGACTCTATAGGCCCTCATAGAAAATTGGGGATCTATGTGGGATTTCAATCTCCGTCGATCATTAAGTATTTAGAACCTCTTGCGGGATCTATTTACTACCTAAGATGTCGATCAGATATTCAATGAGGAACATTTCCAAGATTAGGGGAGATTTCAAGTACCAGAAAGAATGCCGTGAAATTGATTGGAATGCTCAAAGTATTTCATCCTCGGATCCACATACTCAAGAAACTGAACTTCAAGTTCGGAAAATAATTGGTTTGCAAGATATTGCGAACAATATGCCAGATGCATTTACAGATTATAAAGGTGTTATTAAATCTTTTATTCCTGCAAGGAATGTGCCTGAAAGAGTGGAGGTACCAAATAAAACCACTCAACCCCCGATTAGCAATAAGAGGGGGGAGGAGTAAGGCCTCTAAGCAGAAAAAGGTAGTAAATAAAGATCAACTTATGGTTGATAGATTCCAAAGTGGACTTGATCCACAATCCTCTTCGGCTGCGTGCATTGCTGAACTTGGGACATCGGATAACCCCAGATCCATCATTACGGGAAATGATGATGAATCTCTTAGGGTGAACGAAATTGCTACAAATTATATTGAAACCGAGAATTATTTGACCGAAAAGCTACAGCTTGTTTACACTTATTTCTCTCGAGCAGATTGTCGACATCCCTAATGATCAGATCCTAAATCCATGGCGAGTGTAGAAAACACTCGGATCGAATCAATTGAAGGAAGCGATCGAAACAAAGATTGCCTCGCTTTATAAAAGAGAAGTATTCTCGGAAGTGTTGCCTACACCTCGTGGCACTTTCCTCAGAGGATACAAGTGGGTTTTCGTCCTAAACGGAATGAAAATAATGAAGTGGTGAGATATAAAGCAAGGCTAGTAGCTCAAGGCTTTACGCAGCGTCTTGTTGATTATAATGAGACTTATTCTCCGTTATGAGTGGCATAACATTCCGATATTTGATATCATTGGCGCTCAAAATCGTCTATCTTTGCAATTGATGGACGTAGTGACAACATAGTTGTATGGGTCACTGGATTCTGAGATTTACATGAAGGTTCCTGATGGAATCAATGTACCGGATCCACAGGCAAATCGTAACATGTATTGTGTAAAATTGCAGAAATCATTATATGGCTTGAAGCAATCAGGGCACATGTGGTACAATCGATTAAGTGAATTCCTTTCTTTAAAGGGTACACTAATAATGATGACCGCCCATGTGTTTTCATTAAGAAATCCTCTACAGATTTTGTATCATTTCGTGTACGCTGATGATCTCAACATCATCGCAACTAAACCGATATTAATGAAGCACGCCATCATTTAAATACGGAGTTTGAGATGAAGGATTTGGGTAAAACCAAATTTTGCTTAGGTTTACAACTTGAGCATTTATCTTCAGGAATTTTTGTATACCAAGCTACTTATATTCAGAAAATATTGGAGAAATTCAATATGGATAAGTCGTATCCATCCAGAACTCCTATGGTGGTCAGATCTCTAGACATGGAGAAAGACCCTTTTCGACCTCGGGATAATGGAGAGGAGATATTGGGACCCGAGTACCCTTATCTCAGTGCTATTGGTGCGCTCATGTATCTTGCAAATAGTACCCAGCCGGACATTGCATTTGCAGTGAATCTACTTGCAAGACACAGCGCTGCTCCCACCAAACGTCATTCATCTGGAGTAAAGAATGTCTTTAGATATCTCAATGGTACAAGAGATCTTGGTTTTTTCTATGGAAGAAACCGAGATCCGACTTTGACTGGATATACAGATGCTGGCTATTTATCTGATCCCCACAATGCCAAATCACAAACCGGCTTTGTATACTTACAAGGTGGAACAACCATCTCTTGGAAATCTTCCAAACAAACTTTAGTGGCTACTTCTACCAATCATTTTGAAATAATTGCATTATATGAGGCCTCCCGAGAATGTGTTTGGCTTCGCAGAATGATAAACCACATACTTCAGTCATGTGGTCTAGGTTCCATTGAATCTCCAACCATTATCTATGAAGATAATGCTGCTTGTGTTATTCAGATGGAGACAAGTTATATTAAGAGCAACATCACTAAACATATTGCTCCAAAATTGTTTTATCCCCATGAATTGCGAAAGAGTGGAGAAATAAACATTCTGCAAACTAAGTCATGTGATAATCTCGCTGATTTATTCACAAAGTCTCTACCTTATTCTACATTTTCTAAATGTGTTGAGAGAATTGGTATGAAACGACTTAGAGATTTGCAGGAATCAGGGGGGTTTCTCTCTCTAATAAATAACCTGTTTAACATTATATTGTACTCTTTTCTTTGTATGAGTTTTCCCCTCTTTGAGGTTTTCTCATGTAAAGTTTTTAATGAGGCAATATCGATACAGTTTATATGTCGTATCATCTATTTTTTCCCACTGGGTTTTTTAGAGGGTGATATTAGGCATATCAAGTTTATGAACAAAATAATTCCATATTGACCTCAGAAGATGGATTCGATCAAGGGGGAGTGTTGCGATGCGAAGGAATGATCTCATCCATGGAAGCGATGCGAAGCGAGAAAAACCGAACAACCGAAGAAACATCTTCGCAACCAACCAAAGCAACGGGAGAACAACTACCAAACCGACGAATTAACGAAGCATTGCGTTCTCTCATCTCTCCCTCTCTGTAATCCACCGAACGGGTGCTAATCCACCCGTTCACTGTGTATATATATTGATCAATGAATGGAATACAAACACAAGTGTTCACATCACAATTGTTCTTTACATTTCATACTCAAACACCCATGGCGCCTCAATATGAACCATTAGCAATTAAAGCACAAGCACAAGCACAAGAACAGTAGAACAAAATGAGACAGTAAGGTTCAAGCACAAGCACAAGCAGGATCAAATAATCAATAGTGATGCATTAGCAGTTAAAGTTGTGTTTTGAGGACCATATAAATGTTCACCTTACTGGCTTACTCCATCTCCAGTTAAATGTTTCAAGTTTCAAGCACAAGCAGGATCACACCTTACTGGCTTACTCCATCTCCAGTAAGGTTGTTTCAAGCACAAGCACAAGCACAAGCAGGATCCAGTTTCAAGCACAAGCAATGGACCATCTCCAGGATGAGCAATAGATGAAGAAAATGAAGTCAAAATCATACTCAAGCAAAGTATACCTTAATCGAAAGTGGAATATCAAGAACCAAATGTAGTAGAACTTGGCTTAGTGACGATTTGTTGCTAGATTGTGTTTTCGACTTTGATTTTGTAGAAGTAGAAAATTTTTCAGCTTCATACTTTTAAGCAATTCTAAATAAAACAAAAACAACATGTAAATAATTAGTTACGGTTGGAAGAACATGGAAATTATGTCAAGAAATGATTATTCATTGTTGTTAGCTTATCTTCTTCCATTTTGGCTAGCTCTTCCTCATTTTCTTCAATATTGATAGGAGGATCGCCAGAGCCAATCTTGTGTATAAATAAGAGCTTGCACCATGAATGGTGTGTTTAGATCCTAAAATCATCTAGGACTCGCCCACTGCACTAAATGCGACTCGACGCTAATTGTTGATATTGAATTGCCAACACATGACGAGCCATATGTGTCAATATAGGAAAGCTCGGACAAACTCACTTTCCACCATTCTAGAATATCAAATTTGTCGCTATCCTCTTCATTTTCTTCGCCAAGGTATTTCTCAATTCAGATTTGCTAATGCCAATTTCACCATTACCAATCCTCATCTTTTAGCAATTAGGGACTTCATCAACCTTCCTCCCTTTTTTGTGGTTGTTCTTGTTCAGATTCATTGGTTTGTGTCGATGAATCACTTGGAGCATAGATATTTCGCAGACTCTTCAAACAACTCGTGGAAACAAACATTCATCGTGATCCCAAACTTTACGCCCTTTTTTCCTCGCCAAACATTTCCCCAATGGCTAACTTAGTGTAACTAGATAGCTTGTATCTTGGATCAAGTGCAAGAGCAATAAAGATAAGCAGTGTTCATGTTCTCCTTCTCCTCGCCTCCCTTCCCTCCCCTCATTCTCATTCTCATTTTCCTTCTCATGCCAATTGCCCCAATACTTTTCATACTTATCCTTCATCCTCTTGGCCATTGCTCAAGCAATTCATCTTCACTATCACCCATTCTCGCAGCAATACATTGACTTCACCAATTTCATGAAAGAACTCATTAGCAAATCACTTGTAGTGTAGTGGAAACATGAAGAGTTAGATCATAAAAATGCCCAAGAAATTCAGCCATCTTCTTTATGCTCGCCAATCGAATTCATCAGAATTCAGTGGCCTTTTTCCCCACATAACTCTATTGTATATGTTGGATCTTCTTCCTCATACCTTGCAAATACTTTCTCATAAATTATTGCAGATTTCAACATAAGATATGTTGAATTTCACCTAGTGCATACATCTAGTGTCAAGAATGCATTGCTTTCCAAATTTTCTAACTCGCAAGTTTCTTAAATTTGACCAACCTAGAGGTTCCATTCTTGATAAACCTAATAAAGAAAGATTTAACACGCTTCACGTGAGCTATCCAACTCTTTTAAGCCATCGAAACAATCAAATTTATAATATGGGCAGACATCTCATGTGAAGATACTTGCCTAAAGCAATGCCGGTTTTTGATTGTTCATTTGCCTTCGTATGTAATCTACTCCAACGCTATCAGGGGCTAGCATTATCAACCTGTAATTGTCATGACTTTATTAATCCCCCATCCACCAAGCATCTCTCGTATGTTTTTCCCAATATCATCTCCCTTATGGCCCTTTACCTTGAAAAAACTAATAATCTTCTTATGCAATTTCCATTCATGGTCAATAAAATGTGCTGTGACAGCCATGTAACTATCTTGTTGTTGTGAGGTCCAAGTATCACTTGTAAGACAAACCCTTTCACATGATTGCTTAAAAAGGTTTTGAGCTTTGCTTTCTCTTCAAAGTAAATAGAAACCGCTCTCTAGTGATTGTTCGTCTAGATGGCACACTCCAACGTGACAAGCTACATGCATAAATTTTCTAAAGCCCGACTTTTCGCAGCCTAGCAAAAGGAAGCTCATCTTCAATAACCATTTGAGCAAAAGCATTCCTAATTGCATCAGATCAAACTTGTAAGTTGTAACACTATCACCCCAATTTACATGCAAATAACCTTGCTTCGATCCCTATTCCTATGAGGATTGCATTTGCAAGTGTTAAATGAGTCCGCAAGGCGCATATACCATTAACATTTGGATCACCCTTGATCTCGCGGTGTGGCAATAGTTGCACTTCCTTTCTTCGCAGATGACCACCCACCTTAATCTTGGTGAAGTGAGACCACATCTCTCGATCTTGGCGCCATCTCTTTTCTTTTTACCGCCTCCTCCTCCTTCTCTTGTGTTTCTTTTCTTTTTCCATTGCATTTCTCTCGGATTCATTTGTTTTGCTCGGATCAGAGGACTACAAGAGTACAAACAAGGATCAACACATGCGAAATATCAAATATGTACAGCACACAAACACTGGAAGATCACATACATTGTTGTTGCAAATCGATTGTTGCGTTGCTGCCACCATGGTCGGAGTCGGAGAATCGGTGGATGCCATCTCCCCACGCCTGTGTCGGCGTGAGTAATGGAGTCACCGAGGTCCGAGCCCATCAGTCAGTGGCCGCAGCCCGCAGGGGAGGGAGGGGAGGCCGAGGAGGGAGGGCGGAAGGCCATCGCCGGGCAGACGGCGACGCCATGAGCCCGCGACTACCGGAGGGAAGGCCAGGGAGGGCACACTGGGAAGGAGGGAGGCCTGGGGATTGGGGGGGAGGCCGGATCACGGAGGGAGGCCGGAGGGGCGTCGAGCCAAGGACTGGAGGCGGGAGGGCACTGGAGGTGGGAGGCCGAGGAA
The DNA here is from genome assembly GCA_036346375.1 of Guadua angustifolia. Classification (NCBI taxonomy): domain Eukaryota; kingdom Viridiplantae; phylum Streptophyta; class Magnoliopsida; order Poales; family Poaceae; genus Guadua; species Guadua angustifolia. Next base: position 8,983,067 of record CM070521.1, on the reverse strand, counting down.
GGAGGGCCGGAGGCACACTGGAGGCGGAGGCCTAGAGGCCGAGCGCCCGAGCTGGCCGAGCGAAGGCCGAAGGGAGGACTGGAGGGCGCCGGATTCGAACGACGGAAGGGAAGGCGCCGCTGGCCGCCGCGGGCGCTGGAGCCCTAGGGTGTGACTTGTGAGGAGGGAGGAGGGCCGAGGGAAATCGAAATGGGTAATTAGTCTTATCACCGAGAGCTAGGGTTACCACCAAATGGACGCTTATTCCTAAGTTAGTTCTGCTAACCGAGGCTTCAAATCAATAAACCAAATAAATTCGGTTATTTAAGACAGACAACCGAATCAACAACCGAATATTTCGGGTACGGTTTATTCGGTTTCGGTTTATTCGGTTTCGGGTTTCGGTTATCGGTTTATTTGCCCAGCCCTAATGGCGCCTCAAGAGGTTTCGTCGCTGTTCGATATCTCTGGACTCTGGCCGTTGGATCGAGCATCCGTGGGTCTGCATGCCAGTGAGTGATGTAGTTCGATTCCATGTGCTTCCCCTAGCTTCCGCACGCGCCCACGCCCCCGCGCCATCCCCGACACCCCCACGACGGCCTTAGCCCCGCGCCACCGCCTCGTAACCCTGGCGATCCAGGCCCTCCCCCACACGAGCTAGCTCTCTCCTCCCATGCGCCCATGAGGCCTTCCTCTCCGCCGTCGTTCGCTTGCACTCACCATTTTCTCGCCCTACGTACCGCCTCAGTCTAGCTTCCATCGAGGGCTCGATCCGGATCTAAGTGGGATCGAGGTCACCACGGGCTCTCTTGCATGCCGCCTCGCTCCTCTCCTCGATCGTCAATGAGGAAGCTAGGGGCGGATAGGCTGATGAGAGCAGATATGCAAATGAAAGGCCGCCCGGGACTACACCTCGCCAGATCCGCCGGCGAAGATTGAAGTGTCGACTTAGGTGAGTAAAGCCGCATCCCCTTTCTGTCGCAACCCCCGGCCCCTGCCTGTCTCTTACGATTGGTGGCTTCGATCCAGAGGCAGATCTAGTTGGCGCCGGCCGTCGGCTGGTACGTGGAGGAGGGTGGGGCTACACCCGCTGCTGCCCTTCTTGAAGGGCTCCGATCCCTTGCTCTCAGCTCCCACCTCGAGTGACCAAAGCCGGAGGTAGAGGACAAGATGGCCGTGTGCAGTTAATTTGATCTCGTTAGTTTATTTTGGGTGGTCATTCTTGGTGAAAAGGCTTGAGGCAATTTTAGTTTGGAAAACAGTTCTGCAGCTAATTTGGTTTAATTTGTAGTTTGTTAGCCAAAAGATTTTGGAATGCTTTAGAAAATATTGTAGTAAAACCGCAGTCTTGCTATGGGCGCTGCCCATCGCAGGTGGAGTACGTTCTTTGCATCGGATATTGAGTTGCATGCACCAACCAGTTCACCCAAAAGCTTAAGCTTGGTGGGGAAGGATGGGCCGTGCTTTATATTTCTAACACTTCACGCGAGGCGCTGCGCATGCACTCAACATGTGGAAATAGGAGCGACGCTAAATTGCGCCTACTAGGACTCAACTCGAGACCTCCCGCCTCGATACTATATTGAAGCAGATTGCGACCAACCATTTCACCCAAAAGCTTAAGCTTGGTGGGGAAGGATGGACCGTGCTTTATATTTCTAACAGGAGCTGTGTCCTAGTGAGATTTCGTCCATCGGTGGTCTCGATCGATGGCGGCTTGTTCTGCCCCACCTAGCGGCCAGTGGCTGTGGTCACCTCCTCTGCCCTTTGTGAGCTCTGTACTCTTATTAAGCAAGCACTAACTGTTCCTTGGTAAATGCATGTATGAGGCATAGAAGTGAATGCTCCATATATCATGGCCTGTTAGAAAAGTTCTAATTTTTTATTGCTTGCAGCCTTGCATCCTGCTCGTTTTGGCGTGGTGAAATTCTTAAAAATGTTCAGTGACCTATCAATTTAAAGCTAACTCAGGTGTGAGAGTTTTGTCCTATTGTTGTAGCTAGGCTACCCGATAGATCAGCGCGCTTATTCACAATAGCTATTTTTCCATGAAAAGAGTTGAAATGAGAAGCCGTTTTATCGCAAGACTCGGATTAACTTAAATGCTGTCCAAAAATGATTGAAGCATCTATGTGACGTATTCAGGTTGTTGTTTAGACACCAGAGAATCTGGCCCTCCAATAAAACTAGAAATGCTCCTTAGACTTCTTGCTTAACAAAGGCATGTTTTGTGTGTGTGTAAGAGATGTGTAATTTGTAGGCATGCCTCCACGCGGACCACACCAGGGGCGGATCTACAGGGTATGCCAGGTGGGCCACGGCATACCCTGTAGATTCGGCCCAATATAGTTCTTAATGTCGTCATTATCTTATACAGTTAGTTTGGGAAGGTCATAACTTTAGATCTGTAAATCCGATTAAGCTGATTCTTATTAGGTTAGTTTCAAAATTGAATCTAATTTCTACAGTTAAAATTTCACATCAATCCAACGGTTAGATCTTCGGAAATTACTGTTTTAGTTAATATATGTCAGTCTGTTTTTGCTGAAACCGAATCAGTTTTTTATAATTTGTTTAGGAGTGATTTGAGAATCAATAAAAATTTGTTTTAGCTTCCGCACAATCATTCACCCCCCTCTGATTGTTATATTAGTGTATATTGATCCTACATATGATTTGAGTGCAAAAATGCTAGTTGATTTATAGAGTAGAAACAAATATAATTGCAACTTTGCTAGAGACTAGAGAGTTGCTTATTGATGCATTGCTTTTTTTGTTTGTAGGGTTGTTGAATTATGAAGAGGAGTTTGTGGCACTATTTGAAGCAATACGTAGAATCAACAGGGATGAAGAGAGGGATGATCAGATAACCTAGCGTTGGACAGCTGATGGACAATACTCAACAAGGAGCGCATACCTGATGCAATTTCACACGATTTACTGCAAGATGAAGATCTGCCCGATATGAAAGGCGAAAGCTGAACCGAAATGTCGATTCTTTGCATGAACACTGCTTCACAACAAAAATTTAACAGCAGATAACATGCTCAAAAAGGGGTGGCCATGTAACGCAACCTGTAGCCTCTGCAACGTGTCACAGGAAACACCAAGCCATCTCTGTAAAGATTGCCCTTTCGCTAGACAGGTGTGGAGTCTCCTATTACGCCTGGGGGCAATTGGAGCGATGTCAAAACCTGAGTCACAGTGGCTCGGTGTACAGGTGGTGGCGAAGGCTCAGAACACGATTTGACAAAGAAATACAAAGAGAACTGGATGGTCTCTGTATCTACTTCTGGTGAAATTTATGGCTAGAGAGAAATCAACGCATTTTCCAAGGGAGGGTTAGATCGCCAGAACAGGTGGCTTCAGCGATCAAGGATGCGGTACTCACCCGTGGTTTCGCTTTGTCATCTAAGCCTACGGATTAGTGCCTTTTGTGGAGTGTTTTTTTCTTGGAGTGTTTTTTCGTTTTTTCGTAGATCCTTAAAGTCATGAGTGGTGTACTTGTAAGAGTGGTCAGTGGTGGTAAATTGTGAGGTTTTTTCTTGAGTCCAGTTTTTTCCTTAAAAAACAGGACCCACCTTTATCTTCTATTTCCTCTTAATAAAAGTAATGCAGCAACGCCCTTGTTGCCCTTTAAAAAAAATCCACTTGACTCCGAAAAGTTTTAAGTGTGATTTTGTATACTATAAAGGGATCTGTTGTAAATTAAGAGCATTATACATATCATGTGAATTTTTCAAACGAAGATATCGCCAAATTGCCTTAACCTATTCTTTCTATTAATTGCATGATAGAACGCGCAAGGCACGTCAAATGGTCTAGTTTGGTTGACAACCGACAGGGAAACTACCTTCGCTGCTCCCTCCCATGGAAACTACCGACAGGAGTTGAACCCAAAGTGACCAAGACCATCTCGATCCCCGTTCCCCAAAACCCCAATTCCCTCCCGTGCTCCTTCCCGGCGGCGACCGAGCGGCGGGCGCATGGAGGAGCAGCCAACGGCGACCGGGCGAAGGAGGTGCGCCGAGTGGCCGGCGGCGACGGAGGGGAGAGTTGAGGCCGGCGGGCTGCACAGCACAGAGGCATGCATAGAGGAAGCAAACCAGGTACACCCTTGAGGATGCTCTCCACCTGTTCGATGGTTGTTATACCAGCCATAGCTTTGCATCTTGTAAGACAAGGTTCTAATTTTCGTGATCATCAGAGATTTGCACAATGTTTCTTGATGTATGATGTGAGTTGGTTAATACCAAATTAATTTTCCTATGTTAATTGAAATACTTGAAGAGTAGAAAACGGTTTTTTTGTTTTGTTCTGATTTCATGGCCTTGAATATTTTCCTCTTTCGGATGATACCAGAGAACCAAAAAGGCTTAGTGATTTCTTTATTTTGCATGTATTTGTTCTTTTAGTTTGTTCATACTTGACTTTAAGAAGAAGTTGAGTTGTCTGTCGAATCTCAGATTACATGAAGAGCTGAAAGTGATATTAGAGTTTTTACTATCCTTGAGGTACCACTAAATTATCCTCAAACTCTTGTACCTCTTGTTACTTACACATTTTAAATTTTTGGTACCTCTTGGTAATAGCTCATCAACATATATTTTGGTACCTTAAGGATGGTAAAAACTCTCAAGTGATATATATCAAACTGAAACACAGATTTCAGACGTATTTTAACTTCTTGTGTTATTATCTAGGTGTGAAACTCCTCACGCTAGATTATTATTAACCTTCTATGGTACTCAGTTTGAATCGCGTCTTATAAGAATTAACGGAGGGAGTATTCACTTAAGTCTAAAAAAACTATTCACTTAAGGAGTGTTCGGAACAAAAGGAATTTTGTCAAATAATTTAATAAAAAGAAAAATTTTCTTGTTGGTGGTGTTAGCTAGTATTATTGAACGCATCAGAGGACTGTTCGTTCGGTTTATCGGTTTATTCGGTTCGGTTTATACGGTATATTCGGTTTATACGGTATTGCTAGTTCGGTAAATACGGTATTTGTTGTAAATACGGTTCGGTTTCAGTAAATCCTAATGTATATCGGTACGGTGTCGGTAAATACCATATTTACCAAACTTGACTCGAATTTTTGATGTAGTTAACCTCCCGGTTTCCCGAATAGCTATTTGTTGGAAAAGATCTAAACATCTGCTGAGAGGCGTGAGAAGTGAGAACTGAGAACCATCTGCTCAGTGAGTGCTGAGTGCTGACTATCATATAAATGCATGCACCAATACAACTATCATATAAATGCATGCACCAATGCACCAATACCAGTATTTACACTTCAATGCTTACCCTTCTTCTTTGTGTTGTGTGCATGCAAATACATGAAAGCCAACCAGATGTAGACAGGAGGACAAGTGACAACTACAAACAGATCAGATCAGATTTCTACCTGCAATTGCAAATGATGCAACCCCAAGAATAGCCAGAGCGATGAAGGAAAAATTGAAGTTATTGAAAACATTCCTAAAGTAGAATGAAGGTCCCTCCGCTCCATAAAAGTGTTATAGCATACATGAAGAATGAACTTGGCAAGAACAAGAAGCCGTGAATAAAAATAAAAAAGAAGATAGGCTAGTGATTTAGTTTGGAATAATTACACACCGCAATAGAGTTTCTATATGGCAATAACAGATTGAATGTAACATGATAAACACACTCCATCGCAAAGAAGCAACCACCGATTAAGCCGGTATTGTAAGGACTAACAAGCGTGTCTCTACTGTATTTTCTTGAAATACCAACTACTGTAATCAGTTCTATTTCGTTGAAATATGCCAAAATCGATCGATTCGGACATATGCCCCACAAAAACAAAATCCACCTATTTTCTCCTCGAACCTGCCAGATCCATGAAGCATATCAACTTCACCGACCCCTACCAAAGTAGCACTTTTGCACACTAGAGGCCCGGATTACCTACCCAAATCTCCCCACACTAGGAAACAACGACTATATAAAGCAAATTACGAAGATCGTTGAGGCGGAGGAACCTCGAGGATGTATCGCACAATGAGCGTCTCGGGTTGTTGAGGGCGGCCCACTAGAGCGCGTAGTATCCTTGGCCGTCGGGCTCGATGGCCATGCCCTCCCCTCTCCACCACAGGCCGCCAGCTTCTCCTGTGTCTACAGACTTCTAGGGATAGCAATCTTACGAATTACTGTGTGCCGCGGGTAAAAACCTAATGGAGTGGTATGTTCCTCTTTTATTACCTTGGGTATGTTTATGGGGGCAAAACTCTACCGGCGATGGGTATGGGTATGAGGACCACGTACGTTCCAGATTACCCACCCCTCCTATGACATCTGGCTAAAAGCAGAGCGTCGATTGGCCTCGATCCCAATTTGTAGTATCTCATTTGATAATTGTTGAACTTGACCATATATGTATTATTTATGCGCATATATTATTTTAATTATTATTCTTATGTACATTTGAAATTTTGAATCATTGATAATCATTCTTTAATTCATAGAATGTTGCTAATACCTATAACTTCATCAAAAGATTGTATTATTATAACTCATTAGCTTCTAGTACCATTTGGTTGGAAAGATTGTTGATGGTGGCGGTGGCGGGTATACCCATGGTGTCGAGTATCCGCGGGTACTTGGTATGGCGAATTACCATGACCCTTCATGAATATACGTAGAAATTGGATTGTGGTATGGTATGGTAGTACTACGTACCCTTGCACCATCTACAACTACCAATGGCAAGAAGAAAAGAGCAGGAGGCGGAGCCGGAGATGGCAGTGGGAGCGGGCCCGGCAGCGGGGCGGAGGCGGCAGGAACAGGAAGCACTGAAGTGGTTAGCCGCCACTGAACAGAGGAAGCACTGCCGCCTCGACGAGCTAGGGTTGCAATTTTTTGGGGAAGAAACCGCGGAGCGTGGAGGAAGAGGAATGGCGCCTGGATAGGGGGGATTTTTACTTTTTAGCCAGGTGCGGTTCGGTTTCGATTTTTCTTCGGTTTTGTACCGACAAAACCGTATCACTCAAATCATAGTTTTCTAAAAACCGTACCAAACACCGAAACCGGTCAAACCGATTTGACCGATTCGGTTCGATTTGTTCGGTTCAGTGATATTGTGCACAGTTTCCCTCATCTACTCTTTTTTTAGGACTCGTCTACTAAGTTTAGCTTCATAACTATATGTAGTATATGGCTACCAAGCCGAGTGCGTGTTGTTACACACACCACCACACACGCTTGCTACTTTCACACGCTTGAAATCGCAGAGCGTGGAGGCCATAAACAAATTACAAATCCGTGATATTGTGGAGCACGTGTGCATATACTGGGTAACCTAGACTCGAACCCAGGCTGCTCTCGCTCCACTCTTGCTACGGAAGTTTTTACGGTTTTGGACAGAAAAAAATTGAATTTCGTTATTCGTCATTCTCTTTTTTGGTGTGTGGTAAATTTGACGATAAATCATAGTTAAACATTGAATAGAACCCGGTATTGATATTACAAAGTGCAGTAAATACAATAATTACAATACCATGGGAAGTGAACTATGTACATGCTTTAGGGAATTCATAAAACTGGGATACAATATAGGGTACATGTCTCTAGTGAAGGACTAAGTCAGAAAACCGTACATTCTATGGCTATGGTTGTCGGAATAGGTCTCTTGTATTGTTCGTAGAACGGCAGTTCTGATAGTGCTTGAATGTCGAGGTGGAGGTGACACGAAGTCGTCATCATTGTCATTACCATAGTTAGGAGCAAACCCTCCTTCAGCGCTGGTCGGACATCCACTTGTATTGTTCCTAGAACGGCCAGTTCTGATAGTGCTTGAACGTCGAGGTGGAGGTGACACGAAGTCGTCGTCATCATTGTCATCGCAATAGTTAGGAGCAAACCCTCTATCAGCGCTGGTCGGACGTTCTCTTGTATTGTTCGTATAACGGCCAGTTCTGATAGTGCTTGAACGTCGAGGTGGAGGTGACACGAAGTCGTCATCGTCATCGCCATAGTTAGGAGCAAGCCCTCCTTCCGTGGTGGTTGCACGTCGTCTTGAACTTTGTATTGCAATAGTGACCATACTAGTTGTGCAGAAAACTAAACTAAATAAGCCTATTCAGCGGCCTTTAGAATTACTCGTCTAAATGCAAATGTTGGTGCGACCATATTAGAAACACACATTGGCATATATTCTACCATATTCTATAAAAATATTGTATTTATAACTTGCTTCACATCTAAATCTATTCACAACAAATACCCTAAATGACCACAAACTGCACAGATTCGATAGCACTTAAGCCTTTCCAGATCATCTATATGAAAAACATCTTGAATAAATGCGAAATATCACGGAACTAACTTGAAAACAATCTTAGGGATATCCCCAACTAATGCCTGTAAAATGATCACATTATCCTATATGGCGTAGTCACAAACTCAAAAAGAAATCTACATCGGAATCATGTAAACTGTGTGGTTGTTTAAGCCTTTTCGGCCGCCCGTAAAGTATCGCGTCTAAACGCCAAATATTAAGTGAATAGCCCAAAAACATACTCCATAATATGAACTACCATAATCTGATATGATATTGTTTTTAGGACTTGCTCTGCACATAAATCTTACTTCTGCAAACACCCTTCGTGAACTAGTCGCACAGAAAACTAAACTAACTAAGCCTATTCAGCGGCCTTTAGAATTACTCGTCTAAATGCAAATGTTGGTGCGACCATCTTAGAAACACACATTGGCATATATACTACCATATTCTAGGAAAATATTGTATTTATAACTTGCTTCGCATCTAAATCCATTTACAACAAATACCCCAAATGACCACAAACTACACAGATTCGATAATACTTAAGCCTTTCCAGTGGCTCGCAAAACAACTTGTTTAACCTCAAATTTTGGGGAAATTGGTCCAGAAACATACTTCAGTATATGAATAACCAAATTATAGAAAAATATACAAAATACAACTTGCTTGTCATATAAAATCTGTAAGCATAAACACACTAAATAATAATGTTGCTAGAGCCGTCTTATATACATAATGGAGAGATGAATCCAAAGTTCTCACAATGTAAGAACCATCCTGTGACCATATGCTACCAGCCAATAACTTAAAATTTTAGATCTAACTTATACAAATTGCAGTGTTACTATCATTTCGCATACTACTGATTATGTCACATCATACTGATATTGCACTAGTATTACAATATTGACGGTTAGGGCTTATTATACTAATATCCTTATGCCATTACGTGCGCTATGTACCGTTAATTCATGTACTGCTACTTATTCTAACATTGTCATTTCATATACTAATATCCTTTTCTCATGTACTATTAATTACACATCATTATTTATATTGTTCTTAACCACTAACTACGCATGTATGTAATTACCATTAGTCCATAATTTCCTATACCGTTCATTCGATTCTGTAGTTTAATGTCATACTACTACAACGCTTATTGTACTTATTGTTCCAGTACTACAGCAATATCATAGTAATATTCCTAAAGATTAAAAACTAACCTGTGTGAAGCTATAATGAAGACTAGAAAACCTCGATCAACTTCCAAAACAACCTTTCTGGAGTGTATAAACCCGATCAGCTAATCCAAGAAATGACAACAGCTCGCAATAAATTCCTACAAAACATGACACCGATCATTATGCCATTATTACGCCGTGTTCTGTTCTTTTACATACGCGTAGTAATTCTAATATTGTCATTGCATACAATAATACATTTAATTTTTTGTACCTTTTCTACCACTAAATGCACTAAAATCACACGACATACACACTATTATTTATGCCTTTTATGAACACTAAGTATAGTTGTACGCATCCATAATCAGTATAGAGCAGTAGTATTACCAAAATACTATACTAGTTTTCCTGAATATTTCTAACTAACCTTCTCGATGTTATACAGAAGATCACTACAGCCAATTAACGTCCGAAAAAACCTTCCTAAAGAATACCTGTAAAATACAAATCCCAAATAAAATACTCGAAAAAAAATAGTTAACTTCGTGTAAACTTCATCAAATTATAAATACCGACTAAATTTCTCCCGTCTCTTTTCTACGAGCTCTCTCTTTTCTCAACTCTCTCAGTGGCTGCCGAATGCTCTTGCTTTGCGTCTGGTTGATTTGCCTTGCACTAGCCTGCGAGTCGTCACTTATAGCGAGGAAACGAGCCTGGCGTGCGAGAAGCAAATTTCCTTCACGGCTTTCGGTGTGTCGATGAGACATATCGGTGTGAAACAAAGAAAAAAAATGACCCGCTTTAGCCCGGGGCCGGATTTGCGACGCCGCGCTTGCCAACGCGTGGGAAGATTCGCGAGAAAAAGCGGAGTTGCGGTCACTTTTACCGGTTTTACCGGAGAAAAAGCAATGAAGAAACGACGGAATTAATCGAATCTCTGCAGAGAGAGATGTTCAGCGTTTGGTTTCTTGCATGCCAGCGCCTCTTGGTTTCTCTGCATGGCTCGCCTGGGAATCGAATCTTTGCATGCATGTCGGGCGGGCCCATCCTTGCAGCGTCTGGGAAGAGCTGCTCCCTCCCAGCGTGCACACTGCACCTCAAAAATGCCGGTCTACTTAATTAGATGGATGGACCGATATATACATTGAACTAAAATTTCGATATAGCCACGTAAGTGGTGAACAAATCCCGTAACTTCCGAGCGTGAATAAAATCTCAAAAAGTGGATATAAAAACAATTTCAGTAGCATTCAAACCTGTGGAACAGTAAAAATGGGAGAAAGGGATACCAAAAAGAGCTGTATATATATGGTCCGTAAACAACACAGGAGCAGTACTGTAAACGGTACAAACTCTCTCAGGTAAAGGAATTAACAAGCTGAAGATAGCGATACAAACAACAGATCATGCCGGCCACAAGCTAGTACTCGAGTGGCTCAACTCTGTACGTAGTGTACACATGGAGATACGATGGAGATCTAGCTCTTATTCAGTAGACGTACGTATATAGAGAGGCCTCAACTCAACATCGATGGATGGATGGAGAGCTAGGCGACGGCGCTAAGTGATGGATCGATCAGCTGATTAGCTCACCCTGCATCCACAGATAGATCACGCAAAGACATGAGTATCAGTTGAGTATATATATATATATATATATATATATATATATACACCTCTACATGCATGCATATGCAGGATCGATTATATATATAGGTACTTGGAGCAGTCGATGGAGGCGCTGATGGTAAATGGGATGCTGACGCCGCACTTGGACGGGATGCTGGCGGCGTTTCCGGTGTTGAGGCCCCTGATGCCGGCGGCGGCGGACTTGAGGCAGCTGCATGCGTCTTGCCTGTCTTTGGTGGTCCGTGCGGCGCCGTTGAGGCTCTTGACGCCGCTGCAGCAGGCCGCGGAGGGACCGGTGCCGCTACCGCGGGCGTAGGCGAGGCAGGGGACGACGGCGGAGTTGACCTGGCCGCAGGTGATGGCCACGGTGTCGTGCGGGGCCAAGAGGAGCAGCGCCGCGACGAGGGCAAGGACGAGCACCTGAGCGCGGGCCATCTCTGACAGATGAGACAGCTAGGCTGGTTAGCTAGGTTTGGTTGCTGCTGAAGGCAGATAGATGGATGGAGCAAGAGGAGGCGGTGCGGAGAACATGGGGGGGATGCAGGGGCTTAAATAGGGTTTCGATCCGTGAGAGGTGAGATCGATGCACGTACGGTGTTTTCGTCGGTGGATCGATCGATGGATTCAATTCGCGCTCGCAGGGGCTGAGGTAGTTGGCTGTTGGGACAGATCAGATACTTAATTAGGGCCTAACATGATGACTAGTTAGCAGCATACGTAGCACTCCTAGCTACCTTCTTTCTTCATTTTATGCAGTTGGATGTGCATTCATGATGGTGTTAATTTGGAGTTGGATCTAATAAGCAGCCATCAATTAAGCAATTAACTTCCATCCATCGATACCGCTTCCGGTACCACATCTCGCCACAACCACACAAACAACGGACATGAAGGAGGTTACACGATCATAAATATATGGAGTAGTAATTATCCAGCGGAATGTACGATCCTAATGTATGTACGCAAGTGTGAGTTTCTTTTTACGACTTGTTTTCATTACAATAAAGATGCACACCTACCACATGCACGTATATATATCACCTTCAGTATAGGCATATATAGAGGGCAAAAATATCCAGTGCAATTAAAGTTTTGGTGTAACCATTGTGCAACCTAACTAAAAAAAATTTCAAAAAATTCTGAAAAAAATCATGGATGTAAATCTCAGCTTACCCCATCTATATATAAAATTTTATGATCAAATTCGTCCTATACTAGAAGTTACAAAAAAGACAAATTTGGGGTGCATTTGAACTATTCAAGTTTGTCAGAAAATTTGTTTTTTTTATTACTCTTAACATAGGACGAATTTGATCATGAAATTTTATATGTAGATGGGGTAAGTTGAGATGTACATCTATGATTTTTTTCAGAATTTTTTAAAACTTTTTTTAGTTGGATTACACGGTGGTTACACCAAAACTTTAATTACACCGAATATTTTCCCTATATAGAACGGTGAAAATCAGGGATAAATTCGTGACTCCATGAAATTCTTAATGAGTCGTTTTCGTGTGTGAGTACGTAGGATAAAGTTGTACATCTACAGTTCACCGATTCGTCAATATATGGTTCACTGCACGCTTGAGCTTGCTAGGGAAGGAGTGGAAGAAGTTTTCTACAGGAACAACTATGCACATCAATAGAGTCAGGACATACCCGATCGGGCTGTATAACTTTTCCCTACCTAACACATACTCCATTAAATCACTAATGTAGTCGCTTTAAGATATGTGGAGTCAAATATTTCTAAATTTAGCTATATATTACTCTCTCCGGTCACAAATAGTTGTCATTTTGAATATCGATATACTACTACAAATAATAGCACATAGGTGACATTCTATTTGTAGCGGTTTTTCTAGAACCATCACAAATAGCATTATAAGTGGCGGTTTTTAAAAAAATGATGGAAAGACTATTTGTGACGGTTTTTATTTAAAACCATCATAAATAATGCATTACCAGTGGCGGTTTTTCTTTGCAATCGCCACAAATACATCTGTGGTGGTTTTAGCCAAAAACCGCCACTGATAATGCGAGTACTGTGGTAGTTTTTAGCTAAAACCGCCACTGATAATGTGAGTATCTATGACGATTTTAGCTAAAAACCACCACTGATAATGTGAGCATCTGACGGTTTTTGGCCGCTAAAACCGCCGCTGATAATATTATCTGTAGCGGTTTTAATTTGAAACCACCATAAATAATAAAAAATAAAAATTTTTAAATATTGCTAATTACCTCTCCTGCCTTCTAATTTGAAAGAATTGAAATTAAATAATATTACATTTGAAATAATTGTACTAATATTCTATTTGCAATAATTCAAAAGAACGACCGAAACAGATTCAAAACTTCAGAGACCATTTTGAGGCCCTAAACGATGTTTTTTGAATTCTGTCACCGAGCACGCACTCACACAAAACATTAGGATCCGGCCATCTGATTTTCACACTCTTCGTGCTACTTTTCTTTATCTTTCCAACGAGCCAAAGAACGTCCTGATCGGAGCTACGAGTTAAAAGTTATGGCCATTTTAACAAAAGTGCTCAGATTTCATATTTGAAAATTAGAATCGGTGCCCAAAAGAATATAATTGGAGATCTCATCGTGTGATAATTTTGGAAAGTATAAGAACACCAAAATAAAAGGTACGAGTCAAAAGCTCTGGTGTTTTTACAAGTTTCATTAATAATAATGGCACATATATTGCAAACATAATTAATAGTCAAAAGTATGGAAAATAAATTTGAAAGTTTTAAATTTTGCTAATTACCTTAGACATGATAATTATCTGAAATTTTTACGGGAACATCACATATATGTTAGGAACCTTAAAAAATTCAAAATTTTTCAACATCATTTGAACTATTTTTTGTTTAATTGAAATTTGCCGAAATTTTGGCAATATCGTCCGAAATTTTGTTTCAAAAAATTCTGGATTTAAATTTTGATTTTTGAATTTCATATGGACTTCATCCGAAATAACGAGATTTTGCTAAAATTTCATATTGCAGCGGGTAAGAAAATGTAAACCGAGAACAAAATTTGGAACCTGCCTACATCTGATGCATGATCACAATGCCTTCCTTGGCTTGACGTATCTATACAAGCAGCTAGTCACTTCTTAAGGGTCTGTTTGTTTAGGCTTGAGCTGGAGCTTTTTAGGCTTCTAGACCTCCTTAAGCCACAAGCCAAAACAAACAAAGATTTTTCCAAATTTGAGAGAAGAAGCTCCAAATTTAATTTGCACTACGCGAGAGAAGCCGTAAAATCGATGCTTCTTGGGTGGCTTGTGCTTCGAAAATCCCACTTCACTTACTCTTGCAACTTCACTCTTATTTACAAAAAATGCCATCCCTCATATAACCTAACAAATCACTTTTTTTTCATCTTCCATCCAAATTTCCCGACCTCCTTCCTTCGCTTTTCTCCGGCCATGCGAGGCGATCATGGGTTTGCTAGGGTTTCTTGGCAGCGCCACTGGCCATTGTTCTCCTCACGGACGACGCCCCGCCATGACCTCCGCTCTCCGCCTCCGCCTCGCATCTCCGCCTTCACTGCTGCCACCGCTGTCAGATCTCACGGCTTCACTGCTTAGACCACCTTGTGTTCCTCACGGACGACGCCCCCGAATCGACGGCCGCCACACTGGCCGCCGCCGCTTGGTTAGTCTTCTTCCACTCCAAGCAACTATCGACCTTCAAGGCTTTGCTTCATGGATACCAAATGCATGGAAAGTTACCGAATTCCTTGATGCTGATTTGTATGGAGTAAACAATGAAATTTTGAACCCGTAAATCAGATTTAGCAAGGAATAAATGTACTTGTCAAAATGTTCGAATGTTCAAATTTTTTTGATCGCTCAATGCGATAATTAAATTATCCTGTGATTTCAAAGACATAAATATACTATTTGTATTCCTCGAGTGAAAAGCGCCCAAAACTTTGTAGCTTTCAGTGGAGTGGATCAAATTACAATGAAATATGGATTATACTGTTAATCACACACTTCAGAAGATGGAATCAATTTATTTTGTTGGCTACAAAAGAAAGCATCATTAGGGAAAACCTCGCTAAGGATGTATATAAGCATACGAATCGAGAAGGACTTGTGAAAAGAACTTCGGATTATATTCATTAGTAAAGCATTCATAGTTTCTTCTCCGTAAGTCGGAATAGCATCTTGAATAAGTTAGACCTGAAAATAACAATTATTACGATCAAAATTAGTGTGCAAGCATATGAAATATAACGACTCGTCCCCATCGATTTTTGTCCATTCTCATTAACGTTTTGATGTCGCGAACACCAAGTCGATGGACAATGCCTACCTACATTGCAAAGCAGGACTAGAGAAAGCTTCACCCCTTGCACACCAAAGCACAGAGTTGTCACATGGGAGAAGAGGATTCATCACCACTAGGCCATTTCACAAGGTAGATATGTTCTTGTCCATTTTCTGTATATGTGCTTTTAGCTTTTCTGTACTTTCATCTAGCTCAACAACATCTTGTCCATTTTCTGTATATGTGCTGATTGTTGTGTCGCTACTTCTTCATGATTCTGTACATTACCAAGACCCTGCACTTTAAGTTCACGGAGATCTCTTAAGCCCCTGATTGCACTTATTTTGTTGCCTATGCTTCCTTGTACCCAGTAGTTATTCAACTCTGAAGAGAAGAGAGTCACAGATAGGAACTCACCAAATCCACCAAATTCATAGGATACATATCGCAAATGTTCAAGGTTTCCCAAATACCTCACTTGTTTTGTTTGTCCCTACAAACTATTATGACAACTAAGTAGCATCAAGTGATAAAGTTTGGCAATTCCACATATCCCCTCTTGTGATATCTGATGCAGGTAGTTTTTAAGTTTCCAAACTTTTCAGAAAAATTGAATGTGTTTCTCAACCATGAATGAAGCAGACGCAATGATTTTGAGCTTTCAACAATTTTTCAAGTGCACAAACTATATCCTTGCACAAACTATTCTTAAAATGGGAGATTTTCTTGACGCCTCAATGTAAAAGCAGTGAATACAAAGTATATATAGGTGTCGGATCAGATCCTTCTCATCCTCAAACTGGCAGATCGTTATTCTTGCACATTCACCAGAGGACACATTTCTTGCTAATTCATGCATTAAGTCATGCATTACATAATATTCAGATTTGGTACCATACAATGCACTCGCCTGTATTCATAAATTGAAATTACACTTGTGATTGTTGTGGCTTAGGAATCACTTGTTCCTTTGATGCCTTGATTGTTGTAGTTGCTATTGTATTCATAAACTGAAATTGCATATGATAGATGGAACAAAAGGCGCTTTGGGATGTTGATGAAAGAAGGATATTCGTGAAATTGTCGCCAATGAGACCCTTGATGGCAATAGGCCTACCAAGACATTGAGTCCAACAGGTTACAAGAATTTAATTGAAGAGTTCCACAAGGACGGTAGAATGTATACCAAAAGCAAATGAAAAATCGATGGGATGAATTGAAGAGTATTTGGACAACTTGGGTGTACTACTTGCAAAAAGCAACCGGACTTGGATGGGATAATGAGAAACAAACTATAACAAACTAGTGAAGAAGAATGGGCTAGCATGATCAAGGTATTTCTCTTTCAAATACATTGTATATTTCTTTCTCATGCTATGTTTTTGTACTAACGAAAACTTTTTGTATGTGCAGTCCATAAGGACATCGACGATTTTAAAGGGCCTCCGACAACTTGTCGTTGCTAGAGGCTATGTTCCGAGGGCGAATATCTCTGGAAGTCTTCGTGAATGCCCGGTGTTGAACAGAGGAGGAGGAGATCGCAATCGCACTGCATAGTTCGATTAATGAAGACATTGTTGATTTGAAAGTACCCACCACCATGGTGACATTTTCAATGTTTCCCGAAACAATTATTGAGTTGATCATGTACATCATTTATTCTAAAGCATGGCTAAGCGAGTTAATATGATCACATATACCCACGATGACATTAAGTAATGCCTATCCTCAATCTCTGGTTATCAAGGTTCTCATGTTCATAATCATCAAAGGAGGTTCATGAGACAACGGTATAACTACCAAAACCACAAAATAGCAATTTACATAAAGTAATGCATGCATAAAACAATTTGATGCACAAAGGAATATAAAATAATGGGATCAATGTGGTCAAAGGATGCTTGCCTTGCTTAATTACTGCTTACGACGAAGGTGAGGATTGCGGTGACGACGACGACGGAGAATAGGGACGTCGGGTTCTACGCGCCGATCAACGGAAACAACGCAAAGCAAATAACTAACTTCAATAAGAGCGAAAGAAATAGATAGTAAAACAAATAAACTCTTTACAAGGACAAGGATTGCTCTTTATGAATTCATTAATCTTATTTTACGAATTCAATATGCAAAGATTGTTTGGATTAATAGAATTAATCATTAGTTGCAAGGTTTCATTGATTTACTATTCACAATATGAGTTCTGGCAATTCTTATTACTTACGAGTTTTGCTCTATTAGGGTTCAGATTCAAAGCAAGATGAAATAAGAGTATTTTCTAAGATTGCGGTAGATCATATCCTAAAGATCAATTCTAGATTATTCTTTACCAAATTCAGATTTAGATGAAGTTTTGCTGCGAGTTAATGAATAGGCTTAAATGATCATATTAAAGTATGAGTGATTAGCTCTTTATCTTTAATTGATTTTGCTTAGAATTAGCCTCGTGCAAGCTGAATCTATTGATTTAGGCTCTTGACTTAGCTTACATGATATTTGAGAAGGTTACGGTGATAAAAACAACAACTTCACAGTTCCTTCATTATTGCCTAAAGTTTATTCATTCACATTAAGGCCTAAAGCAATGTGATAACTTAGGGTTATTAGGCTATTAGGATTAATATGCAAAACATGATGAAATAGGGTTATTTCTTCATAATGAGATGATTTATACTTTGCATAACAATCCTAAGCTAATTCCAAAATTTTAGGTTTTGACTGATACATTATATTCATTGTTGAAAAGGCTTAAGTGGCATTGTTAAGTTAACGTTATTCGGAATCGGCCAAAAGTAAATCAAAAGGTTAATCACTTAAGGGTTTTGATCTAATGAGATTAATAGGGAAACCTTAATGGAATATGATTCTTTTATAGATCATGGTAGTATAAACTTTGTAGAGTGTTCGAAACTGATTTTCTGATTTTAGTATTTGGATGAGTTATTTTATCTATCGTTGAAATAGACTAAATGACCTGTCTGAATGCTAAATCGGCTAACTTCATTTTTTGAGTTTACAACTTCGCTATCTGGGATCTCTAACTCATTTTTGGTGTTAGCGAGAATACCATCCTAGAATTGTTTCAAAATTTGGTTTGGCATTATTTTAACTTTAATTGCAATAGATTATCTAATTACCTATTGTTATAATCAACATTTCTTTTCACTAAGAGAAGGCTAATTGAGTTTGATTTTGAGTATTTATGCATACATGGGTTCTTGCTGTTTCCAGGAACCTATTCAAAGTGTTGTTACCATTTTTATGAGCTATCATGCTACTATTCTTACTAATGTTCATACTAAGGTTTATTAATGATCGCAATGCAGTACATAAACTTAGTTCCAATTATTTAATATCTCTGCATGATGAGGCTTATTAAGATCCCGAAGCACATAATTATTTATTTTATGATTTTACCACTTATATTTTTCATATATGCAGTAATGCCCATAACGGTGAGTTCACATCATCTTAAATTTAAATAATTGTTACGTAATATAAAAATTCAGTACTTTTGTGTACTTGAATTGATATTGATCTCATCATCATATTAATATTTATTGTATCATTTTATGCTTTACTGTGCACAACTTTTTATTAAAGATCATAATGAGATTATAACAAAGTTTAATTCTAATAAATTGTTCTGAAGCTTCAATAATCAAATATTTTTTTGTATATTTGATCACATTACGATCCTAGCATCACATTAATATTGATTTCATCATTTCATGGTTTATTATACACAAAATCTCATTGACAACCATATTAACACCATAGTCAATGTTTTTAATCTGAATAATAGTCATGTACTCCAAACATTAAATCTTTTTGTATATTTAGATTCATCCTGATTTTAGATGATTATATAAATTTATTTCACTGGTTTGTGACTAATAATACACAAGTTGTTAAAGGTTAAATACATTTCGGCTGGAGTATGGCATAGAAAATCAAGAATCGTTTTACCATGAGAGAAATGTGAAACACTTCTAGAATTTGTTGGCGAAGACTTCGGCGATGGTCGGCGAGTCTTGAGCATGGAAACATCGGCTCGGCGCATCCGGTGGAGGTGTCGGTTCGGCGGAAGAATCTGGGAAGCGGCATACGAGCTTCGGAGAGGCGGCGATGGCGGAGGTCAAGAAGAAATCAAGGGTGAGAGCTCGAATTGGTAGCACATATAGCATCGATGGGGCGAGGGTTCGATTTCACTGAAGCGGCGCGGAGAAAAAGCGGCAGCCAGCGCCTGATCTTGGAGGGGCGAAGAAGGAGCTCTCGTGGCGGCACTATTCATAACTAGGGTTCGAGGATTGTTGAGGGTTTCACTCGGTGTCTTGTGAGGTGCTTTGGCTCGAAGAATTTGGAAATGGAAGTCTCTCTTGCTGCATTTACCTTGGCGCTCGAGCTTTAGAAACTGCTGCCATAAGCGGATCGGGAGGATCTCCATGCGACTCGGTGAGAAAGGGAAGGAGGGTGAGGAATGAGGAGAGAGCTCACTGCGAATCTTGAGTGCGGTTTATAGCCAAAGATTTGCAGCGAGAAGTGGAATTTAGTCGAGCTTGAGGAGTAGTTGATGAGTGGAGTGGCGAGTGGGAAGAACGGGGGTTGAAGGAAGAATCTGAGCGAGGTCTGGGTCCATTGTCGGTGACTAGAGCTTCACCAATGTGCTAACAGAGCAGGGCCAGAGCAGGTTGGCCCACGTCGGTGACTAACCAATTTCGGTTTAATTCTAATTTTGATTGAGATCAATTGAAGCATATTATTTTGATATTTTATTTTTCAAAAGGATTTGATCTCGGGATTAAGTATCGCGACGTAAATCAATTTTGGAAAAACAGCTGTAATATAAGCTTATCGAAAGAATTGAGTATAATATTTCTGCTTTCATACAGAAAAAAATACTTCCTGAACTATTGTTTGAATGGTCTTTTTTTTAATATAAGGCTTGCATTTAGATTTAATAAGGTTTTTTCTACTATATCTCTATCTATTCTTCCTCACTATTTGCATTTATTCATGACCACCACACACAAAAAATTTTCTTTCATCTTCTAAAACAATTAAGTAGGGGTATTTAAGTTATTTTTACTCATATATTTCTTAATTTTACTCTAACTTTAATCTTTGTACAAAGTCAAAATATGTCGACGTCTTAGATTTATAGTGTAGTTAAGTTGTTGGGTGCGCAGGTATGCGGGCATGCCTCTCGTCCCTCTACGAACTGAGATTGAGGAATCCATCTACCTATGTATTCTCTTTGCCTAAGTTTATATGTGTATTTTTTAAATGATTTTGTTCATAAATAAATAACGTATGTTATATTCCAATATAAAATTAGAGTAATATTTCCTCCATACTCTTAATAAATATGTATATTTACTTTATATTCTCTACGTACATATATTAAATATAGTGTTTAGAGGAATAATTATGACATTTTAATTTATTTTTATCTACCAGAAGAAACGTACGTTACTCTCTGTATAGTTGGACGGAGGAATAAGTTCATAAGTTTATTAGGTATGTGGAAGCCGAACATCTAGCGGACAGGCAGGAGGTGCATTTTCAGTTGCGGACCGTCCAATTAAAACATCAAATAATTCAGATCGGTTAAAAATTAGATAAATAATATTTTACATAATAAAACAACATATACAGTCTTTTTATCTGACTATAACGTTAATTTTCTATCCGACGGTACCACGGAGACTGCTCGTGGGACTGCACTGGTGTCCGTCCGACATCTAGCTAGCTCGCTAGCATGGATCTGTCTACCACATGTCAGCCAACCTCCCCGTATTAATGCTGCTTGATGCTGTCATGCCACGTCGCATGGGCTGTTGGGCATCCATTAACATCAGACCAGCATTGTTTGTACGGTGGTATAGCTACAGTGGCAAAAAGCTGTACTGGTTCACTGTAGCAGAGACGGTATGCTACTGCTGCTTGCTTTGCAACGTTGGATTCATATCGGACGGCACATGCATATATAAGTTCCGCCTCCTCGTCAGTTACCTAAGAGTTATTTTTTTTAATAATACATTTTTTTCAAAATTTCAAAAATATACCACGGAAAAAAAATTACATAAATATACCCTTATCGCCCGTTAGTTTGACGATATTTAAATGTCGCCCAACCAACGAGCGACAGGAGGCCACGTCGCACAATCATCGGCGACAAAAGCGCCATGTCTCCGCACTTGAACTGCGACATGGTCTCCTATCGCCAAACCAACGGGCTCCTGTTGCCAAACCAACAGGCGACAGGGGTATATTTATGTAAATTTTTTCCCGTGGTATATTTTTGAAATTTTGAAAAAATATTATTAAAAAATAATTCACCTAAGATGCATTCGTGCCACACTCGAGAAGTATGAAAAGGGATCAGTGCCCTCGAGGCTTCCCACCATGGGAACAACTAGATAAGAAAGCGCGGCGACACGCCGTGTCCTGTAGTTAATAAGATTTAACTAGAAAGACATATCGTGAGGCATCATGCAATGCAAGCAGTTAGGATAGCATGTCTACAGCGATCACCGGATCGCATTTTGAATAGATCAATGATGACAAACGTTTTGAGTGATATCGCAGTTCATACGAGCATATATTATATAAATTTATATTTTCTTGCTTATCGGCGTTTTATTATTTAAATCGTTGAAATAATGAGCGTAACGGGGAAAAAATAGAGAGCTAGAATTGTAGAAATATCTCTTTCGACGAATTATTTGGAAAATATTGGAGACCGAGTTGGAAAACCGCGTTCATACGAGCATATATTATATAAATTTATATTTTCTTGCTTATCGACGTTTTATTATTTAAATCGTTGAAATAATGAGCGTAACGGGGAAAAATAGAGAGCTAGAATTGTAGAAATATCTCCTTCGACGAATTATTTGAAAAATATTGGAGACCGAGCTGGAAAACCGCGGTGGGGAAAAAGTCTAGAGATAGAGCTGAACACATTTTTCTAATGACGAAAACTTTTTTTTCCCGAGAAAAACGGAGAAAGGACCTAGACGTAAAGAGCAAGGACCTAAATGTTACGTTTTTGGACCTGTCCGCTATCCTGAAAAATTAGAAAAGGTCTTGTTCGCGATTTGAATTTAACGGGTGAGGCGTCATGCAATACAAGCAGTTAGGATAGCATGTCTACAGCGATCACCGGATCGCATTTTGAATAGATCGATGATGACAAACGTTTTGAGTGATATTGCAGTTCATACGAGCATATATTATATGAATTTATATTTTCTTGCTTATCGGCGTTTTATTATTTAAATCGTTGAAATAATGAGCGTAACGGGGAAAAAATAGAGAGCTAGAATTGTAGAAATATCTCTTTCGACGAATTATTTAGAAAATATTGGAGACCAAGTTGGAAAACCGCATTCATACGAGCATATATTATATAAATTTATATTTTCTTGCTTATCGGCGTTTTATTATTTAAATCGTTGAAATAATGAGCGTAACGGGGAAAAAATAGAGAGCTAGAATTGTAGAAATATCTCCTTGACGAATTATTTGGAAAATATTGGAGATCGAAATTTGAAAACATGGTGGGGAAAAAGTCTAGAGATAGAGTTGAACACATTTTTACGGTGGCGAAAACTTTTTCAGAGAAAACGGAGAAAGGACCTAGACGTAAAGAGTAAGGACCTAAATGTTACGTTTTTGGACCTGTCCGCTATCCTGAAAAATTAGAAAAGGTCTTGTTCGCGATTTGAATTTAACGGGAGGTTTTTTCCGTAAAACGACGCACGAGGGACCTAAATGCGATTTAGAAAAGGAAATCTTCCCCTCACAAAAAATCACGAAGGACCTATTCGTAACTTACAGGGACCTATCCGTAATTTAAAGAAACACAGGGAGGTTTTCGCAAAATAGCTAAAAGTGACACGTGGATAGGCTCATCATCCGAGAACTTTGCAAGCTTTAATAGGGGTATTATTATACTGTCCATCACGGTAAGATGCCTTCTGCATTATCCGAGCATAGCAGTATAGCACCGAGCTCGTCAGGCACTGCAGCGCCATCTCCTGTGCCTACTCATCCTGCTCAATAAAAGTTAATTACACACAATTTTTTGTTAATTTGAGTAAAATATTTGCAGTAATCTCTCCTCACCTTCGCGTCACTCCTATCCGTCCGACTACGTCCTCCTCAAGATTCTTCCTCTTCACGTCTCTTGCTACGCCGCTTAATTTCTGGCCAAAGGACGTGCTCATCTAGTCGCCGTGCTGTCTTCTGGCACAGTGCCGCTGTCTTCCTCTTCTAATTGGCTAACCTGTTGGCTCCAACATCATTGTTGTTCTGTTGTGCTTCTCTTCGGAGCCGAAGGTGAAGTAGACAGGAAACATAGCGGGTGTACTACTCCACCCGTCAGTATTCAAAATCTAGCGGCTATTATTACTCAATATGAGTATGTTTTATTAGAAATTTTATGAGGTTCATAAGTTTATTCTCAGTCTCCAGCTATTTAGTATTTAAACATGTGCTAAGGAGTCTTCTAATTTAAAAAAAATTGAAGCAGACAGTCTCGACGGTAGGCTCTAGAGGGAGACGACTAGGCGTCTAATGTAGCCAAACGTAGAGACCAGGACAGTGTTCAAGACCGATTTCAAAAAAATCATTCAAAAATCAAAATTAAAAAATATCGAGTCAAAAATCGCTCGAAAATCATCAGAAACCGAAGGGTTAAT
The DNA here is from genome assembly GCA_036346375.1 of Guadua angustifolia. NCBI lineage: Eukaryota > Viridiplantae > Streptophyta > Magnoliopsida > Poales > Poaceae > Guadua > Guadua angustifolia. Next base: position 8,958,967 of record CM070521.1, on the reverse strand, counting down.
AATTCAAAAAATTTAAAAAACAAAAATCTATTGGTTTTCACCGAAAACCGCTCGGTTTTGACCAAAATCGACTTGCCAATGTGGGTGCAGAAAACTGCGGTGTTGCTATACGATTTTGACATAAAACCAGTCAATTTTGACCAAAAACCAGTCGGTTTTGATCAAAAATCGACCGGCTTTACGTCGCATATTTTTTGAATTTTTTGAATTTTTTAATTAGACCTGTTTACTGACCGCTTTTGGATATCGAACCAGCTCGGTGCAGTCGAAAAAAATGATTTTCAAGCGGTTTTTGTTGGTTCTGTGAACTCTGGATTAGGGGTAGCCTAACGATGGAGTCAAGGTGGTTGGCTGATCACTTGCAGGAGCGCGCGGTAGGTCACCAAGGCCTTTACGGTGCCAGCGCGACCGAAGCTAGCCAGAGTAGCAGTGACGCAATGGCAGTGTAACACCATAGAAATTTGCATTTTCTTGGTTTAATTGTTATTTAGAATTTTTTTGTAATTTTCCTGATTTATATGGATTTTATAAAACTTTTTGCCATTTTCATGTAATGTAACTACGTTAGAGTTTTTTTTCTGATATTTAAAAATATTTATGGTTGATTAAATCTTAAAAATAGGTGGAGATTATAGCCCTCTTGATAAGCTTTACATCTCGAGTCCGAAATCAACAAAATCGGAGTTTGGAGTAAAAAGTTATGAACGTTTTAGTAGCTGGCTATTTTAGCCAAATGGTGTGGCGAAAATAGGTATTTTCGCCAACCATTTGGCTACAATAGGTTTTCGCCAAATGGTGTAGAGAAAATGCCTATTTTCGCCACACCATTTGGCGAAAATAGGTTGCTCGCTGTCATTTAGGTTCAAATCGTGTTCTATTCACAGATTAACGTATAATAGCCCAATGAATTAGCAAAAATAGTATCTTCGTCGAACCGAATAGCGAAAAATGCTATTTCACCAAATCGTTTAGCTACGGTGTATTATTCTTACAATTTTTTAAATCCACGTATTAATGTCACAATTATTTTAAAAAATATATTATTTTAAAAAAACATTCCGAGGCTGCCACACTCTTTAGAGTTGCTACGCATTTTACATGCCGTTAGAACGAAGAAAACTGATACATGTAGAGACTATCACGTGGAAATATATACCCTCACAGGCGTCTGATCGCACGTCGATTCCCACGTGTGGGTGATCATCACCGCATAAGTTCTGACAACACCAGCTGCAGATATCTCTACTACTTCTAATTACGAGTTGGTAGCAGTGGTTCGTTCTCCTCTCTGGGCATACTCACAAAACGGAGAAAGTTTTAATTCAGTTGGATATACATGCGTGCGTGATCTGCGACGTATCAGACTCTTATCTCAATCAGCTGATTCTATTTCTAAATACTGCACGATCGATTATTTTTCTATATATTGCACGTATATAGTTTCTGAGTTACCATGTGCCTTTGAGTTGCCATATGTATTCTTTCCATTAAATATTTACTTGCATGTGTAGATAAGATCATCTTTTCTTTTTATTTAATCACATATGGACTTGATTCTGGCCGGCCAACAGCATGCGTACGGCCATGTATGACACGACTGATAAGTTTGTTATCTCTATCTCTACTAATTCTAATTAGGAGTTGGTGGTGGTACATCCGTTCTCCACCCTCGTCACGACACGTGTGCGCACCCGTGTGGCTAAGTGGGAAGCGAGCAGTGGCTACCCAGGTAGATTGGATTGGATCATCCCGTTGCGAGAAGTAAATGAATATGCATGACTCATTTATTGCTTTCTTTTCTTTCATTGATCTGGCATTCGAATCAGCGACGATTGCTTCCGGTGCTTTTCAGATTGGATTGATTGATTTCCTTCTGAAGGAAGTAGAGCTCCGATTCATAGAGTTTGATCTCTTCTCACCTCTTTCTCTTTTGTTGCCTTCATTATTCGATGATTTTTAATCTGGATTCTATAGATATATCTTCGGTTGTTGTATCTATATAACCATACCGCTTATTGCCTCTCCTGCAGATGTGTTGAACTTATCCATTGAGCGGAGATAATGGGTGATCTTCGATCTCATCGATCTTGGTAGCGAGGGCAAGTAGCTCGTCTTTGAAGCAGCGAGATAAGTGTGGCATTCTTTGGAGTTCGCCGCGATAGATGATGTCAATAGGTTGAGGGAGGCATTAGCGAAGGGAGGCGAGGAGGCGGTGGAGTTGGTTCATAGGGTGGGGCTATGCTATAGCCGGAGTAAGGTGTACGAATCACGCATGCCGCTGATGGTGGCAGTTGCCACATACAGATGACGCCTACCTCTTCAACGTCTTTGTGTTCATGAGGCAGCAGGTGATGTCTCTCTCGGTTGATCGATCGATTTCAAATTATAACGTTACAAATTTACAATCCCAAGTGATGTAATGTTTTTATTTAAGTTTGTAAAATTAAAGATAATTTTAAGCGCAAGTTTGTAAACATGTGCTTGGAATTTATATGCTTCGATGAATTGATTTAAACATTTAACCATTGCACATTCAGAGTGAATATTATTATTCAGATAAGGTTAATGCTCTTTGCAAATGAATTTTTTTATTATAAATTGAGTTTCCGTTGCAACGTACGGGCACATAGCTAGCGGGAGATTGGCGCCACCGACACTCTTTAAAATTCGTGATTCACTTTATGACACTCGCCCCTTGTCGTATCTTCGAGATGGATCCACGTATAATAAACATCGCTAAAAACCAACGAATTGAGTGTCGCTGGACTAATTTTCTAGTAGATGTTACATTTCACGGTACTTGTCTAACTGGTTACTGTCCTATGCGCTCTCGTATGCATAACGCTGAGGATCAATTGTTTCTAGCTTTTGACAACAACAACCATAAAAACTGTCTCTAGCTAGCTTTTTTCTCGGTAATTTTCAAGCCGCTGCGTCGACATGTCCGTCCGTCTTAAACATAAGAAAGCACAGCGACACTCAGCAGTGAGCACCCTCGTAGGCCACTAACCACACACTTATTACGTAGTAACAATTCGAAGAGATGCGAGCGTCTGCACACCAGAAGTACACGATGCATGTACGCACAGTAGCACGCAGTTGATCGCGCGGTGGAGTTTTGCCCGCGCGCAACTGCACGGCCGGATCACCGCGCTGATCTGGACCAATCATATAATTAAGTAGACGTACAGTCGTTGTCAACATTAAAAGAGACGGTTTCTGGCTCCATATATATCTAACGCCAGTGAGTGATCGATCTGCCACGATTTGGACTTAAAACGGACGATTTGGACTTAAAACGGACTGCATTTGTCGTTCTAGCTAAGCTAGAACGACAAATATTTATGGCTAAAGCACAATGATAAAAAGGGGTACGTAGTCGAGTTAAATTGATGCTGAGTGCTGCATGTGTAGCATGTACTGCACTCAGTTATTAATTAATTTCCACCGACATATGTATGTACTGATCAGTAAGTGCAGTACCACTGGTGTGTTACGTACTAATGGTGTGTTACGTACTTGCAGTTAATGCCAGCAAAATGTGGTGGTTGCTCAGGCAGCTCAGCTCAGGGATAGAATTTTCGGCGAAATTCGGCCGAAATTCGCCGAATTTTCGGCGAAATTCGGCCGAAATTCGCCGAATTTTCGGTTTTCGGCACCCCCCGAATTTATATCTACCGGCCAAATTTAAAATTTAAAAAAAATTTGATTTGCTACAGTAACTGCTACAGTAATTTCGGGAAATTTCGGCGAAATTTCGTGTTTTGAGTCCGGATTTTCAAATTTTTTGGCCGGATTTGAACGGAATGGGTCCAATAACCCTTAACAAAGTCTTGCTACATGAAAATTTGATGAAAACTAATTTTTGAGATTTTTAAACTTCGGGCAGAAACACTGTCAGATTTTTAAAAAAATTTCAAGCATGTTCATCATCTGGAAAAATTATGGTACCATCCCTTGTTGTTTGGGATCATAGACAAAAATTTTCAAAATAATTTAACATCATTTGTTATCTTTAAAAATCAAAAACAAAATGGACATAATTGGGACAGTAAACTTGTTAGATTTTTTTAAATTTTATCCAGTGTGGTAATTATCTAAAAATTTTATGACAGATTAATAATTTCCTCATTACCATTCTATAAAAGTTTCAAAAAATTTTAACCTTATTTATTTGCTCAATAAAATCTATGAACACGGTAAGCACTGAACTTATGTGCCAAAATCTGCTCGGAACAATTTTCAGATTCGGATTTTGATTTATCAGACAATTCAAATATTTTTAAACTTTTCTAAAATTTGTTTTTCAAGTTTGTTTCACCTAAGGATCCTTATTTAAAATTTTCAGAGGCAAATATTACTCACAGAATTTACAAAAATTCTGACAATGTACTGTGTACATATTTCTGTTTTCTGTTTTGGATTTATCAGGCAACTCAAATATTTTTATAAATTTTTGAAATTTTGTTTTTCAAATGTATTTGAGCTAAGGATTCTTGTGTAAAATTTTCAGCTCAAAATATTTCTCCAGGAATTTATAAAAATTCTGACATTCAAAGTACTAGTTTTCAACTCTCTCTGTGTTTGAATTTTTAAAAATTTCTCACATTTGATCATCATCTGAAATTTTTCCAGATATATCATAATTATGTTAGGAATCTCCATAAAAAATTTCAAAACTTTCTAACATCGTTTGTACTATTTTTCATCCGGTTCAAACTTGCCGATCAACGCTTCATCTACATAGTATCGGTGTTTGAATTTTTAAAATTGGACAGATTTGATAATCACCTGAAATTTTTATGAGAACATCTCTAATGTGGCAGGAACCTAAAAAATTTCAAAATTTTTCGGCATCGTTTGAACCAATTTTCATCAGTCAATTTAAGAATTTCGCCAAATTTCGCGAATTCGAGGGCAATTTCGCAATTTCGTGGAAACAAACCGGATTTGAATTTTGAAATTTGAATTTTGAATCTTGTCCGGCCGAATTATCAATTTCGCCGAAATTTCGGATTTCTACCGTTCCGAATTTTTTTCTCTAAACGAAAAGTTAAACCCTGGCTCAGCTCAACTCCAAACAAGTGTACGTAATCAAACCCGCTGTCGGAGACATACGTTTTCTTTTTTAATAAACTGTATTCATATAAGGTTTTTCTATTTACAATAAGTGGTTACAACTTTATTAAGCAGTCACTACCTTGAAAAAGATCATCTGTGCCGTTCATAATTGCCATCAGTAGCGATTTTTCAACCACCATAGATAATATTATCTATGGTGGTTCTAGATGAACACAAAGGCGAAGGCCATGGCTTAACACAAAGACGAACACAAATGCGATGTTCCAGAGTCGGTAGTCGGACCTCATGCCACCCTTGACCTAGGCCCGGCGGCGGACCATGATGGGGCAGCTTGGGCTGCTCTTGCCCGCCTCTGACTACTAGTTCCCTCTTTACGCCGTTCCAAGTTAGCTTGTGAATGAAGGATTTCCTGCGCAGTCGGAATATTCAAATAAGCTATTGCTCATTTGATGAAAAAGATTTTTGACCTCTTAGGTCTGCGTTTCAAAACTTAGATATGCAAGCACGAGATTCCCTACTTCCAGATATAGAAACATTAAAGCCATTCCATAGTACATGCCGATTGAAGGATGTGGACCTTTTGTTGACGATGAGGCTGAGGAGAAGAGTTCAGCCATGACCGATAGAGCTCGGGTTGGATAGAGAAAGGGAAAGGAAGAAGTCCCACAGAGGTATTGGTTCGAGTCCAATTCATGATTTCTGAACATCAAGGTATGTTGTATATACTGCATATGCATAGACCCAACATATTTGGAAGTTGGAACGTTGCACTAAGCAAGAAACGTTGGGCACTTCGGCTTCTTGTCTGCCGGCTGCCGCAGCCAGTACTCCTTTGGCCACAGCCCACAACACAGCTCCGATCTCTTGCGTTTCCCGCCTTCCTGGTGGAGTGGACGGTGGTGCCATCGCCCCGACGGCTGACGTCGAGGCCGACGAGACGAGCCCATCTGCGCGAGGCCGCGTGCTGCGACATGCTGTATTCAACCAGTTGAGCAGCTTCGGTAAGTCGGTAAGTCCTGTCGTCCTTAACTCCTGATGAAAGCATTTGTTGGATGTGGATTAGCATTTGAAGTTAGAAGTTCTGTGCTTTTTGCTTAGAACTAAATCTAACTTAGAACTGAATTGTTTCTTTATGTATGTTTCTTTAATAGTACTATTGTTGTTACGTACATTGCATTCTTTTTGGCGTTTTAATACTACTTTAAACCTGCCCTACCTATAATTTCTTCCTAGGTCCGCCCCTGGGCCCGAGGCATGGCAAACAAGGACCTCCTCGTGGCTCTAAAATGCTGATGCTTCCTCCTCACCTCCAGCCTCAAGAGAGTAGTTAAGCCCAACGTCCGGTCCTACGAGTGACTGATTAATGGTAGTATCACCAAATCAATTACCTAAGAGAGAAGTCTAGACAGCCAGAGCACAACACTCGTGATATTGTCAAGCTGTACCTCCTGGTGCCGAGGCCTGGCCTGCAATGACTTGGGGCCCGAGGCCTCAGGCCAGGCTAGTTCCGCCCCTGCCAGGAGTGAATTAGGAATAAAGAAGTCGAAACCTACTCATATATAAAAAGAAAAAGAAAAAGAAAAATGGTACAGCATAAGCTATGCTCATGATGAATTTTACACTAAATTATGGTACGTGAACTGAAAGACTTGCAAGGACTAGATCATTACACAAATCTCTCACATGTTGCAAGAGATGTGCACCAGATGTCAGCTCATACAAGAGTTTAATAATGTCATCATGCATCTAACCTAAAAAGCTAATTAGCTACAAAAATCATGCAGCTTATACAATAGTAAAGAGACTACAGAAAAGGCAAAATATCCAGTGCAATTAAAGTTTTGGTACAATCACCGTGCAACCCTACTAAAAAAAGTTTCAAAAAATTCTGAAAAAATCATGGATGTACATCTCAACTTACCCCATCTACATATAAAATTTAATGATCAAATTCGTCCTATGTTAAGAGTAATAAAAAAGACAAATTTTCTAACAAACTTGAATAGTTGAAATGCACCCTAAATTTGTCTTTTTTGTAACTTCTAGTATAGGACGAATTTGATCATGAAATTTTATATGTAGATGGGGTAAGCTGAGATGTACATCCATGATTTTTTTCAGAATTTTTTAAAACTTTTTTTAGTAGGGTTGCACGGTGTTTGCACTAAAACTTTAATTGCACTGGATATTTTGCCTACAGAAAAGGTCCGAATGAAACAAGAGGCTTACTTGGCAGATCCATAAGGGAGAGGAAAAGAGGAAGAAAAGATCCTGCTGACATCATTAATGGAAGCACTTCTGAAAACTTCTTCTCCAATCTAGAACAAAAGAAAACCAAATTAGATAGGTGAATAGTCAAAAGGATTGCTATGAAATATTTATGTTACCAGTCCAGTAGCAAGCCATCTGAAGGAAAGAGGCAGAATGGACTTCTTTGTATGTCAACAGTAAAATTTCATCAAAGATTTGTGAAGTTGCCTGGCAATTACAAAAGCATACCTCTCACCATTTGATGCAATTAACTTCAGCAGCAACGGAAAAAACTGCATATAAAAAATATTACACAAGCAAAGTCAAATTCTGACATGATAAAATAGTAATTTGGAAATTAGAAAGAGAAAAGCTAGACATGTTAGAAAAATAAAACAAGGGGAATGGATCGAGATCTTTCAAATCAGTATGTTTTGCAACAGCATGACTAGCAGGAGCCTAGAGCTACATTTGTGATTTGCAAGGAACATCCAACTGGCAATATAAGGTATGGCAATTTGATCGGTTCATGTGAATGGCACCTGCGGAATCAAGGTATAAAGAGAAGTTCAGCAATTCTGAGGGCTCTGTGAAGCAATTCAACCATGGCATGCTCAATACATCAAGAAACAAATGCAGAGAAAAATATTACCTACTTAAGCAAGAGCGGAAGAAGGTTCTCAACCTACCATCGGCATCGTGCACTCAGGACTGCCTCCCCAAAATCCAGGAAGAACTACAGAATTGTCTGGGTTGGAAACAGTGTAATACAGATTATTAGACAACCTTTTCCCTAAACAACCATGACTGAAGTCTTTTCAGAAATAAGGAAACATTTAAAGTAATCTGATTTTAATGACTCTTTTCCCCAACAATTTCAAAAGACTAAACCTAAGAAGAACATCTTTGCAGAACTAATAAAAAAAGAATCACAGAAGTGAACTAATGCACGGCTCACAAGAAGCAGCACGCCAGTGGAGGCCACAGACTAGGTCGACGTGGCAGCGCAGCGCTGGGATAGCTTGCTCATCACCGTGCATTACCCAATTGTCATCGCTCGTGATGCTGTGTTTGAGAAGTCTTGGCAATGGAATATAGCTTCCTCACCAGAAGCAAGACAGGCACTTGATACCTTCACCGTGCATCACCCAATCGCTTCCGGCGCAGGTTTTGGGGATCACGAAGAAAATTCTAACACGGTGTCACAAGAAGGGGACACGCCTGTGTCGGCGCAAGACCCTGACCTGTCTGAGTTTTCCGTTCGAGCCGACGCATGCTCTTGGTCCATCCGGGTTAGCGCAAGCAGGAAGCACCGCTAGCTTCACCGCCCGAAACAAGAACAGGAGCAGGAAACAATGCTTCACCATGGATGCCTGCAGCAATGATTGGTGTGCCGTTCTCACCAGGAACACAGCTGCCGACTATGTCCGAAGAAAGTCTCAACTCACAGAAGCACCATTACGTGTGTTGGGCTGTGATCCGAATTCACCTGTTTGGGTTTTAAGGACGTTTTTAACCTTGTTCGGCCTGGCTCGTTTAGTCTCGAGTCATTCCACGTGCCTATAAATACCCCCCGTATGCAGTGTTTAGGGTGTGCCGTTATTTGCAACCCTAGCCACCTTTGTAATCATCTCCTGATATAGTGATTGTTGCCGTCAGACGCTCGTGGTTTTTTTCTCGCAAGGGTTTTCCACGTAAAATTCTGTGTCTCGTGTGTTTGTGCTTTTGTGATTGATTTGCAACAAGTGGTATCAGAGTTGATCAATCACAAAAGAAAAAAATCATCTGATCGGTTCAGGCGCACTGTTCATCTTCCCGAGCCGCCGCCTGTTCATCTTCCGATCGGATCCGGCCGATCTCCTCGTTCGTCGCGCCGTCGTCCGTCCGGCCAGCCTGCTCGCCGGCGTGCTCCATCGCGGGTCTTCTCGCGCGCCACTCGATCTTCATCGTTCGGCGCCGACGCCCCTCCGCGACGATCGCCCCTCCACGTCGAGCGTCTCCGCGCAGCCACCGATCGGAGGCTCTCGCGCCCGTGAGGCCTCTCCCAACGCCGGTCTCCTTCAGTGCGGCCACCAAAACTGCACGCGCTCCTCCCGCCGAGTCGCGCGCGTCTCCTGGATCCACTCGCGTCCTTCGCAGGCAAGTGTCGCTGCCTCCGACGTACTGCTCGGCAACGCCGCCCGTGGTTTGCTCGCTCCTTGCGCTGTGTGAGGAAGTCCAGTCCAACCATTGTGACTAGAAGTGCTTGCACATGAAAAATTGGATAAAATTGGTTATTTGCTACTTTAAAGATTGATCATTTAGATTATGATGTCACTTGAACCAATAATATATGGAACCATCTGAGTCAATGAAATGTGAGTTTAGTGGTAAATTTACGAAGCCACATGTTTAAAGTGGTAAATACCCAAATCTCTCTAAAAAATTGAGTTGCTGCTTCGTCGTGACTAGAAGATCTAGTTATCTAGTTTATGCTGTTTGCTATTTGCTCTTAACACGTGAAGAAGCTCCAGCCTTCAGGAATTGATTTTTCTGCATCAAAATCGAGAACACAGCTCTTGGATCCTTGTGCTGGATATGAAACTGATCTGTTAACCGGATTGAATTTCAGAGGCTCCGGTCCAGAGAAGCAGCTGCTCTATCATTTTTCTTTCTCATTCGGCTTCAGAGTATTTCTTTGCATTATTTCTTTGTGCACTTAATACTTCTTTGCATTATGGCTTCATTGAAATATGACATTCCACTGCTAGACTGTGATACCAGATTTTCGCTATAGCAAGTTAAAATGAGAGCTGTTCTCGCGCACACTGACCTCGATGACGTGCTTGATAAATTCGGGAACAAAGAGCAGAAGTCATGGACTGATGAAAAGAAGAGGAAAGATCGTAAGGCCCTGTCACAAATTCATCTTCATTTATCAAATAATATTTTGCAAGAGATTTTGCTGGAGAAATCTGCAGCTGCTTTATGGTTAAAGTTGGAATCAATTTGCATGTCAAGGATCTTACTAGCAAAATGCATGTGAAGATGAAATCGTTTTCGCACAAGTTGCAAGAGGGTGGTTCCGTGTCGAATCATCTATCGGTTTTTAAAGAAATTATGTCAGACCTTGAGTCTATGGAGATAAAATTTGATGACGAGGATTTAGGCCTCATTCTTTTGTGCTCTTTGCCTCTATCATATTCAAATTTCAGAGACACTATTTTATATAGCCGTGATACTCTAACTGTTGCTGAAGTTTATGAGGCCTTACATGCAAAGAAAAGATGAAACTAATGGTATCTTCTGAAAGTCCTAGCTCTCATGGTGAAGCTTTGTCTGTTCGTGACGGACAAAAGAAAAGAAAGCGAACAATGGCTATAGAGACAGAAGCTCAAGCAATTTCAGAGGCCGCTCAAAGTCAAGAGGTAAAGAAAAATTTTGTAGGTACTGCAAGAAAAATAATCATGACATATCTGAATGCTACAAGTTAAAGAATAAAGAGAAAAGGCAAGGTAGCTACAAACAGAAAGGTAAAACTGATGAGGAAGGTAAAGCTTTTGTTGCTTCTGGTGATAGCAGTTCTGATGGTGAGACTCTTGTTGCTTTTACTGGATGTGCTAATAGTGGTGATGAATGGATAATTGATTCTGCTGCTTCTTTTCATATATGCATTAATAAAGATTGGTTCATCACTTACGAGTCTATTAAAGATGCTGGTTCTGTTAGGATGGGTGATGATTCGCCACGTCCTATTGTTGGCATTGGATCAGTGCAAATAAAGATGCATGATGGCATTATCAGAATCTTGACAGATGTGAGGCACGTTCCAAGTATGACAAGAAATCTCATTTCTTCGAGCACTCTTGACTCTAAAGGATATAAATATTCTGGAGGAAATGGAATACTGAAAGTATCAAAAGGTTCTCTCATTGTCATGAAAGGAGATTTGAAATCTGCCAATTTATATCGTCTCCAAGGCACTACAATTACATGTGATGCTTTTGTTTCTTCACATTCATCACCTAAAATGACTAATCAGTGGCACAAGCGTCTTGGACATATGAGTGAGCAGGATTTGGCAGTTTTGAGCAACAGGGGACTTCTTGATGGATTCAATGGAGGCAAACTGGAATTCTGTGAGCATTGCATCTTTGGTAAGCATAAGAGGGTAAAATTCAACACTTCTATTCATACTACAGAAGGTATTCTTGATTATGTGCATTCTGATTTATGGGGGCCATCTCGTAAGACTTCTTTTGGAGGTTCTCATTATATGTTGATTATTATTGATGATTCTTCTAGAAAAGTTTGGCCTTATTTCTTGAAGCGTAAATCAGAAGCATTTTCAGCATTTAAAGAGTGAAAGGTCATGATTGAAAGACAAACTGAAAAGAAGGTAAAGATACTTCCGCGAAATGGTCGCCTATTACAGGGCTCACAAACTCTGCCTGGGGTGGGGCTACCTATTATTCGTAGGCGGTACGATACTGATCTAGATGCGAGATGATCCCGAACTGATTTCATAACCACCATCCATCACCAATCACATTCCATATCCCACTTCAAACCTTTCGATTCCTCGGGTAGCCTCCTCACTAAAGGCATTCCTGCTTCAGAGGCAGGTGAGCCGGGTCAGGAAGGAAGGAGTTTGACTACTGGGATAGGATCGGATCCTACTCGAAGCACTCCACCACGAAGAAGAAAAAATCCCTTCCCGGCCGACGGGACTCTACGTCTGGGTCTTATCCCATCTATGGATTTGTTTTTCTTTTCTAAAAGAGTTTCGGTCTAAGAGTTTTTTATTAGAACAAGAAAAAAAATGAAAAGAAAGAAGAAAATACGAAAGCTCTATATCAGAGCAAATTTCCTTTTTTTATTCAAGATATTTAATGCAATGAAAAATTAAAGCACGATTCCCCATAGAGATATGTACATAAGGGGATCCATGGATAATAATCTTTGTTATGGATAATAATGTTGTTATGGGGATAATAATCTTTGTTGGGACACATGGTTTGCCTATACATGGATTAGGCATACATGACCGAGGATGAAGCTTGGATGAAACTAAGCGAGAGGTCGAACCGACCGATGTTGAAGAATCGTGGATGAGTTGTGGTTTGGGGTGAAATGCCACTCAACCCGAGCTAGCCGGTTCTCCCGATGGAATTCTGCTACGATATATTTAATTCATATTGCAAGTCTGAAGGTATTGTGCGTCACTACTTTGTTCCTCATACTCCACAACAAAGCGGTGTAGTGGCGTATGAACAGAACCATTATCTCAAAGGCCCGTTGTATGTTGTCTAATCTTTGGTTTGCATAGGCGTTTTAAATTTGAAGTCGCTTCCATCGCTTGTTATATTATTAATCGTTCACCCTCTATTGCTATTGACAAGAAAACTCCAGTTGAGGTATGGTCTGGTACTCTAGCTGATTATTCACAATTGAGAGTTTTTTGTTGCACTGCTTATGCTCATGTTGATAATAGAAAATTGGAGCCTAAAGCTATTAAGTGCATTTTTCTTGGTTACAAATCTGGTGTTAAAGGATATAAATTATGGAATCCTCAAACTCAAAAGGTTGTTATCAGTAGGAATGTTATTTTTAATGAATCTGTTATGCTGAATGATAAGTTGGATACAACTGTTCCTATTGAGAAACAACAGAAAACTAGTGTGCAGGTGGAGCACATCATTGATTCTGATAATACACCATATGATACTGATACTGTTGTTCAGGATGCATCTATTACTAATGATTCAAATATTGTTGAGCATTCTTCTCCAGTTATGCAGCCTCCTCAACATACACATTCTATTGCTGTTGATAGACCCAGGAGGTCCATCCATCCACCTAAAAGGTTTATTGAAGAATGTGATATTGCTTCTTATGCTTTAAATGTTGCAGAAGAAATCGAGAATAATGCAGAACCATCAAATTATATTGAGGCTATCACTTCTGCTGATTGCAAGAATTGGATGACCGCTATGCAAGATGAGATGGAGTCTCTTGAAAAGAATTGTACTTGGGATTTAATGAAATTGCCTAAAGACAAGAAGGCGTCATTTGCAAATGGATCTTCAAAAGAAAAGAAGGCATTTCTTCTCTTGATCCAACAAGGTATAAAGTAAGGTTGGTTGCTAAAGGCTCTGACCAAATTCCGTATTGATTTCAATGATGTCTTCTCTCTGTTGTGAAACAGTTCAATTCGCACTCTCCTCAGTATTTTTGCCATGCATGATTATGAACTTGAGCAACTAGATGTTAAAACTGCATTCTTGCATGGAGAGTTAGAGGAAGACATTTATATGGACCAACCAGAAGGTTTTTGTTATTCCTGGAAAAGAAAACCTTGTTTACAGATTAAAGAAATCTCTTTATGGCTTGAAACAATCCCCTAAACAATGGTATAAGAAATTTGACTCATTTATACTCTCTCATGGTTTCAAGCGGTCTAATTATGATAGCTGTGTTTATTTGAAGACTGTAAAAGGTTCTGCTATATATTTGCTTCTTCATGTTGATGATATGCTAATTGCTACAAAAGACAAATCAGAAATAGCTAAACTAAAGGCACCATTGAATAAAGAATTTGAGATGAAGGATTTAGGTGCAGCAAAGAAAATCCTTGGCATGGAGATAATTAGATCAAGGAAATCTGGCAAATTATATCTCAGCCAACAGGGTTACATTGAGAAGATCCTTCGTCGCTTCAATATGTATGATGCAAAACCAGTGAGTACTCCTTTAGCTGCATATTTCAGATTATCTTCAGCTTTATGTCTAGAATCAGATGATGATATTGAATACATGTCTAGAGTCCCATATTCCAGTGCAGTTGGTTCTCTTATGTATGCCATGGTTTGTTCACGTCCTGATTTATCTTATGCACTAAGTGTTGTGAGTAGATACATGGCTAATCCTGGCAAAGAGCATTGGAATGCTGTTTAGTGGATTTTCAGATATTTGCATGGTACTTCTAATGCTTGTTTGCAGTTTGGAAAATCTGGAGATGGACTTGTTGGTTATGTTGATTATGACTATGCTAGTGATTTAGATAAGAGGAGATCTCTCACAGGTTATGCTTTCACCATTGGTGGTTGTGCTATCAGTTGAAAGGCATGTTTGCAATCCACAATTGCTCTTTCAACAACTGAAGCTGAATATATGGCTATTTCCGAAGCATGTAAAGAAGCTACTTAGTTGAGAGGTTTGTACTCTGAACTTAGTGGGATTACTTCTTGTCTTACCTTGTTCTATGACAGCCAAAGTGCTATTTGCCTCACAAAGAATCAGATGTATCATGAGAAGACAAAGCATATTGATGTGAGATATCATTATATTCGAGATATTATTGTTCAAGGTGACATCAAAATATCTAAGATAAGTACTCATGACAATCCCGCTGATATGATGACAAAGTCAATTCCTGCCACTAAGTTTGAGCTATGCTCAAGCTTGGTTGGAGTTACAGTTTGAGTCCTAGAGACTTTTGGCGCCGGTGATATTTATTATTGAAGGGAGTTCAGTGATGATTCTTTTGCTACAAGAGGGAATTTGTCTCAAGGTGGAGTTTGTTGGGCTGTGATCCGAATTCATCTGTTTGGGCTTTAGGGACGCCTTTAGCCTTGTTCAACCTGGCCCGTTTAGTCTCGAGTCGCTCCACGTGTCTATAAATACCCCCCTGTATGCAGTGTTTGGGGTGTGCCGTCATTTGCAACCCTAGCCACCTTTGTAATCATCTCCTGATATAGTAATTGTTGCCGTTAGGCGCCTGTGGTTTTTTTCTCGCAAGGGTTTTCCACGTAAAATTCTGTGTCTTGTGTGTTTGTGCTTTTGTGATTGATTTGCAACTGCGTGTACGGAGTTTAAGAAGCTTATACGATGCTACATCTCCAATAGAATTGGAATTCTCAGGATTGTGTTTGTTAGGCGAAGAAGAACCTGCAAATTACGTCCTGATTTGGCATTTTCTGTGGGCATGTGGAGTAGACATATGGAGAAGCCTATGATAGAACATATGGCTGCTGTGAAGCATGCATTGAGGTATGTAAAAGGTACTATGAATTCTGGGTGTCTACAAGAAGAAAGGAGAAAATATGGAACTGGTCGACTACTCTGATAGCGACTTAGCTGGAGATACAAATGACTGAAAAAGTACTTCATGAATATTATTTTTCCTCGGTTCAAACCCTATTGTTGGAGTTCACAAAAACAGAAGGTTGTTGCTTTGTCTTCCTGTGAAGCAGAATACATTGCAGCATGTCAAGGAGTATGGCTGGGACGTTTGCTAGCAGACATGTTGGAGGTGTTTGCTGAAAAGGTTATCCTTAAGATTAATAATCAGTCCGCAATTGTGTTGTGTAAAAACCCAGTCCATCATGAGAGAAGTAAGCACATAGATACTCGGTTTCATTACATAAGAGATTGTGTGGAATCAGGAGTTATAGATGTGTAGCATGCTCCTACCAAAGACCAATTGGCTGATATTCTGACAGTCTCTCGGAAGAATAAAGTTTGAAGAGATGAGGGAAAGAATTGGTGTGCTGACAGTCAGTTAAAGAAATGAGAAGACAACTAGATTAAGGAGGAGATTGTTGTGTTAATCTAGCTGTTTTGGTTCATCTTACATATTTGGTTAGGATTCGCTGTCAGTTGGTTGGTTCAGATAAACAGAGTCCGAGTAGTTTTTGTTTGTGTTTGCACTAGTTTTTGGAAAATACGATGAGAATCGGCAGAAAGACATGAGTTTGGATACAACACGAAGCACCTCGAAGGATTTGGATAATGTACGGATAATATTTGGAAACAGGGTCCAAATAGGAAACTACGAAGCCGATTCGGATTGCATCGTCGTGTTGGACTAGGACTCGGATCGGCTAGCAGGTATATAAAGCGCTAGGGCTGCTTGAAAAAAGGACAACAATCAACACATCTACCAGTTTTTGATTTCCGTAGTTCTTAGTCTTTTTAGCATTGTAATCTTTCCTCTGTAAGTCGACATCGATCAAATAAAGTTGCGCATCGCCGATTGTTTGATCGTCATTGGCTTTTTCAGGTTTGATTTGTTCTGTCTTGTTGCGCATCGCCTTTTCAGAATCGATCTACCTTTTATCTCGGATTAGTCTTAATCGGCTAATCTAGTTACCCTTCTAATCGGTTTTTTTTGGCCGATTCTTGATTCTTAGCCGATTCGCTTCAAGGATCGGCTTGATCGAATTTCACATTACTTTCCTTATCGATTGCAGGGTCAAATCGATTGTGCGCTTCAGCAAAAAAGCGAACCCGGCGTTAAATGCGGTGTGTTGTGGGCGAAAACCTTCTTCACGCTTTTGGTGCCAACACATTTTTGCACGCCGGTGGGACACGATCGACAAGATGACTGCAGGTAAATCTGTCACACCATCCGACGTAAACACCGAAGCCATAATCGTCCTCACTTTGGACGATTTAACTCCAGAGCAGCGCAAGGAGATTGAAGATCGGAAAGCTGCCTTGGAGGAATTGATGTTGGGTTGCTATCAAAAACCCGACGAAGTCCGCGAAGATGGCACTTCCAACACTGAATCCGCTTGGTGAAGCTGGCGTCACATCAACTCCGGTAAGCCCATACATGCCAGCTCAAGCTGAGTTATCTGCTATGATTGAACAATCTGTGCATCATGCATTAATTAATCAATCATCGGCTTTGGTTACGACCTTGAAGCCGATGATAGAGAATCAGCGTAAACGATTGCACAAGAGTTGGCTACGTCTGGGGATTGATGGACCCATTGCGGCCACTCCCAGCGTACCACCTATTCTCGTGGCTCCAAACACCAACACGGTCAAAGCATCGGCACCAATACCCTCACTAATGCCGACCCATTGCCGTGTTGGCTACACCAAATCCCTTGAGTCCGATTACTCATATTCATGCATACACCGACGCAAAGTTGGATCCGTCGACATCGAGGACTCACCGTCTAGTCGGCTTCGGTAGATGGAATTAAATGGAAGTTATAAACCTCGGGGACCAACCCAAGTTAGAAATCCGCTCCATATAAAGTAGTTACATACACAGAGCCGTTTGTTCCGTTACACGAGGTTCTGGTGCCAGGAGCGATGGAGTGCGAATCATGGCAACAAGAGTATCCATCGGCTAGAACGAAGCGACCGCCGAGTTTACACTCGAGGCGGATACTACCAAAATAATTGGCCAAGCCCTAGTGTTCCATCGACTAACAATACTAATTGGGCGGATCAAATTTCCATAGTCTTAAGAGATCAATTTGGCTTCTGACCCAAAGGAAAGACCATCGGCTATAAAAGCCGTGCCAGTTACATTGACCGCATGCCATATCTCCATAACCCGAGATTCGATTTTGCGAAATTTTCAGAGATGATTCAGTCACCACTTTAGAGCATGTTGGAAGATTTATCGCTCGATGTGGTGAAGCGGCTCGATCCGATGGGCTAAAGATTAGGCTTTTTCCTTGTCTTTATCAGGGACTGCCTTCACCTGGTTTACCAATCTGCCACCAAATTCGGTCCATTTTTGGAACGATTTAGAGGGTCGATTTCATGAATACTTTTTCTCTGGTAGCTTAGAGTTAAGAATTTCAGACTGAGTCTTTGTCCGCAAAAATTTGGTGAGTCGGCTTCGGATTACATTAGGAGATTTAGAGAAGTACAAAATCATTTGCTTGATGTAGTATTGCTGATAACCAACTAGCCGATTTAGCCTTTCAGGGGTTAATTCCCCACTTAAAGAAAAACTTCTTTGGACAGAGTTCAGCGATTTAAGTCACTGCTTCATCGTGTTAATAAGACGCAGAAAGCCGATATCCGAGTAAAGAATACAAAGATAAAATTAGACTAAATGGCAATGGGAAAGATAAAGCTAAAATAAACATGGTTGAATATAGTTCAAGTGAAACTTCAAGATGAAGTAGATGTGAATATAGCCGAATGGATAAAGGGTTCTAAAAGCCACTTGTGCATTCATGGCTCAAGCCGACTAGGAATAAGTCGGAGGTTAAATCGCTTCGATGTGTCCAAGTGTGACCGCATATTCGACATGTTGTTACAAGAAAAAGCGTCGACTACGAAGGGCATACCATACCTTGGTAGATGAGATCAAGAAGCGGCGATCTCGTAAATGGCATCATTCTTTTCCCATAACACTAACGATCGCAATATCTTTCAAGAAGAGATACATGCCGCCATTGAAGATGGTCGGCTCAAGTTCTTGAAGAGCCGCCATGGAAGTCGATGTCAACCCTTTCCCAATTAACATGGTCGGTGCTCCAACAAAGGGAAGCGATTGTCGACGAGAGTCCGGAGTGACGCGCAAGTCGACATAGAGTCAAGCTCACAAGGAGAAACACTGAAGATAACGATCGGCTCACTTCAAATTGAAGCCGATCGAGACAGAAAGAATTCTAAGACTGTGAAGCCAAAAGGGGAATTACAAGTCGGACGATGGTACAAAGCTGAAAGAACTCCACCGCGAAAACCAGCGTTCAAGCACAAGCCAACCTTCTCACAGCTATTTGAAAAATATGAAAGGATGAGCCATCGGCAGAAGCAGCAGTCTCGTCGACCAGATGAATTGCATCGGCCAAACACTGTGTTTCGGCCTAATAATTGGTATCGGCCAGACAACGCAGAAAAGGCTCACCAGAGATGTCCTTTTTGGCGATTCTGTTGGGAAAGGGGTACGGCACTACCATCTGCAAGGTCATGCCCTATGGAACATTACCCACGAAAGGATTGGCCGAAACGATTGGTGAAAGAACGCCTGTTTAGGCCAATGTCGGATCAAGACGAACCAGGGTATAGAAAGCCGATAAAAGAAAGACTGGGCACACCAGATCAAGACAAGGAAAAAGAACCAACAGAGAACTTGGTCGGTAAAATCCGCAAGCCATTGGAACCTAAACCCAGGTGGTGCCCGACTGGACTTAGCCGATCGCAACGCAGACGGCTTCAACGTCTAAGAACGCAAGAGATGAGAGAAGCCGAAGGAGAGAAACAGAGAGACCAAGCATTTGATGAGTTGCGGCCAATGAAACTTGTTACGAAGGAGTGGAGGAAAAAACAACAAACCAATGATGAATCAGACTCTTCGGATGATTTCTTTGTCACCAATGATTGAGGCGACACTCCTCCATGGATATCAACATGGTATTCACCACCGGTAGAGTTCGTAATTAAAAGCTGAATCGGCTAAAGATACATTGCCCAACTATGCTTAGGCGCACGGGATCTTTGTATTCAAAAGCCTCGGGACCCCCATCGGCATCTCAAGCCGTTGTACTTGAAAGGATACATCAGCGAAAGCCGATTTCCGGGATGCTCGTTGATGGAGGGCTCTGTGAACTTGATGCCACTCACCACTGCAGAAACTAGGGAAAACCGATGAAGACCGATAAAGACGAATATGGTACTTAATGATTTCACAGAGACCCCACCAAGCAAAGGGAGTAATGGTTCTGAAATTAACCGTCGGCAAAAAACCTTGCCGCCGCGTTTTTGTGATTGAAGCAAAGGAAACTATAGTGTGCTCCTTGGGCGTGATTGGATACATGCCAATTCTTTGCATACCATCGACCATGCATCATTGCTAGTTCGATGGAACGGAGATCAAGTTGAGGTCGTCTCAGCCGACACATCGGCCCATATTGCTATGGCTAGTTCTGATGCGAATTGGCCACATGAAGAAGCGGAGTGCATATCAGGTAAAGCTCTAGACGATTGTGACTTCATATGCATTGGGAAGTCAGGTTTGATGCCGATCAGTATGAAGCCAGGCACGTTTGATCGGGCAAGTGAAATTCTAAGGAGATGGGGTCAGAAAAGATCCAAGCGTTACAGGATAGGGCAAGAAGCTATCGGCACAGAATAAACTCCTGCGAAGCCATTGAAGATTTCCAAAGCGACAAATTGGGGCAAGGTTTCACTTCTGCCGATATGCTTGAAGAAGTCGATATAGGGGAAGGTGACAGGAAAAGGCCAACTTTTGTAAGTGCAAACTTAGGTCCAGAATACAAAAATAAGTTGGTCAAAATACTTAGAGAATACAGGGATTGTTTCGCCTGGGAATACTATGAGATGCCTGGGTTAAGCCGATAGTTAGTAGAACATCGGCTACCTATCAAGCTGGGGTATCGGCCATATAAACAACCCCCGCGGCGTTGTAATCCAGAACTGTACAATGTGATAAAAGAAGAAATTGAGAGATTGTTGGAAGCCAAGTTCATAAGACCTTGCCGCAGACGCCCGATGGGTGTCCAATATTGTTCCCGTCATGAAAAAGAATGGTAAACTCAGGGTGTGTGTAGACTTTAGAGATTTGAATAAAGCCACGCCAAAAGACGAGTATCCGATGCTTGTAGCCGATATGCTTATCGATCTTTGCATCGAACAATAAGATCATCGGTTTCCTTGGCGGAAATCTTTGGGTATAACCGGATATTCATTGCGAAGCCGATGTCCCTAAATCGCCTTGAGATGCCACAGTGCGATAGGGCTATATGAATGGCGATGTGACATTCGGCTTAAAAATCTGGCGCCACCTATCAACGCGCCATGAATTTGATTTTCCACGACCTAATCGGCCACATTGTTGAAATTTACATTGACGACGTTGTGGTTAAGTCTAAGGAAGACTGGCAACACTTGGCCGATTTAGAAAGGGTATTCCAAAATACGAGAGCTCATGGGTTAAAATGAACCCTTTGAAGTCGCGTTTGGTGTATCGGTGGCGCCTCACGGGGTTTATGGTTCACCAAAGAGGATTGAAGTTAACCAAGCGAGGGTCAAAGCCATAGCCGATACAAAACCGCCAGCGTGTAAGAATGAATTGCGGCCGATCGGTAAAATTAATTACTTAAGGCGATTCATTTGAATCTGTCGGTAGAATTCAAGCTTTTACGCCATTGTTGAAATTAAGGATGACCAGAATTTTATATGGGGAGCCGATCGACAAAAAGCTTTCAACAATATAAAAGCGGTATCTAAGCGTCACCACCGGTCTTGGCGCACCACAAAGGATTCCTTCAAGTTATATATATCGGTGAAAACGAAACCATCGAATTGTATTAGGCGCAAAGTCGATGGCAAAGAGCGAGTAATATTTTACCTAAGCCGGCGACTCGAAGCGAAACCGGTACCTACCGATAGAAAATTGTGCTTGTCCTTGTATTTTGCTTATACGAAATTGAGGCATTATATACTAGCATCAACTTGCATAGTAGTATCGTAAACGATATCATCAAATATATCTTTATCGCACCAATCTTGAGAGGGCGACTTGGGAAGTGGGCTTATGCTCGTAGGAAGTTCGATCTGCGATCTGAATCGGCCAAAGCCATTAAAGGCCAAGCAGTAGCCGATTTCATAACTGGATGTGATACCATGGCAGGAACAGTCGATGTAGCACCATGACAACTGTATTTTGATGGGTCAGTGTGTCAAGAGGGGAGTGGAATAGGTATTGTGCTAATTTCACCAAAAGGACATAACATCGAGTTTGCATATCGACTTACAAGCCGATGCTCTAATAACCAGGCCGAATATGAGGCGCTACTCAAAGGGCTGCAGTTGATAGAAAGTGTCGGGGCAAGTAATGTGGAAGCATATGGTGACTCATTGCTGGTAGTGCAACAAATTAAAGGAGAGTTTAAATGCAACGACGAGGTGCTATCAAAGTATCTACAGTACTGCCTTGATATCATCAACACTTTTACGTCATTTTGTATTAGCCATGTGCGTAGGGAAATGAATGGTGAAGCCAATATGTTAGCTCAAGCGGCGTCAGGCTACAAGGAATACAGCCGACATGAAACATTTGACTTAGTTGATAAAGCAGTACTATGTGTTGATACCACCGATTGGAGAACTGAACTAAAAGCCTATCTGATAGACCCATCCAAGCCCACCACTCGCAAGATTCGGCAGCAGGCTTTGAAATATGTTGTGTTGGAAGGAGAGCTATACTATCGAACGTTGGAAGGATTGCTTCTGCGGTGTTTAGGCGATGAAGAAGCAAAGGTAGCCATGGGTGAGGTTCACGAAGGAATTTGTGGCGCGCATCAATCGGCTCATAAAATGAAATGGATCTTAAGACGAACCGGGTATTTCTGGTTGACGATGTTAGAGGATTGCTTCAAGTATTATAAGGGATGCCAAAGTTGTCAAAAGTTTTGGAATGTACAACTCGCACCAGCATCGGCTCTATACCCGATTATTAAGCCATGGCCGTTCAGGGGATGGGGGATAGACATAATCGGCCAAATATTCCCAGCATCAAGTAAAGGCCACAAATTCATCCTCGCAGCCACAGACTATTTTTCAAAATGGGTTGAAGCCGTTCCGCTCAAAAAAGTCACCAGTGTAGAAGCTATCGGCTTTGTTAATGAACACATTATCCATCGATTCGGTATCCCTCAGACCATTACGACCGATCAAGGGACCGTGTTCATGTCTAACGAGTTTAAAAGCTTCGCAGAGAGCCTGGGTATCAAACTACTTAATTCATCGCCATATTACGCTCAGGCCAATGGGTAAGCCGAGTCGTCTAACAAGACTTTGATCAAGCTAATCAAAAGAAAAATTGATGAAAAACCTCGAACTTGGCATTCTACACTATCGGAGTCTTTGTGGGCGTATCGGCTAGCGTTTCATGGATCAACTAAACTGTCTCCATACCAGTTGGTGTATGGGCAAGAGGCCGTGTTGCCCGTAGAAATAAATATTGAGTCAATGCGAGTAGCGAGGCAGAATAATCTATCAGCCGATGAACACAGAGAACTGATGCTATACAATTTGGATGACTTGGCAGAGCTGAGACTGGTTACTTTAAATCGGCTTAAAAAGAATAAAGAAAGAGTTGCAAGAGCTTACAACAAGAAAGTCGTGCCAAAGTCCTTCAGCAAAGCCGATTTAGTTTGGAAAACAATATTGCCGATCGGTTCTAAGGATAATCGATTCGGCAAATGGTCACCGACCTGGGAAGGACCGTATAAAGTAAATCGGCTCGTTGGTGGTAATGCGTATATTCTTGAAACACTTGAAGGATTGATGTTACCGAAGGCAATTAACGGCAAGTACCTAAAACCGTACTACCCTAGCATTTGGATCAGTGCGTAATTAAGGTACAATACAAAGAATTCAGGAAAAATCGGTTAAACAGCCGATTACATAAGATAAAACTAATCGGTTAAACAGCCGATTAGAGTGTGTAACAAAAGTACAGCAGAAGCAACCAGTTTTTAAAACACCACAACGCATCAGTAAAGTTACAGCCCAGATCCCGGAATTCTAGCACCCAGTCCCGATAATGCCGCAGCGGCCTTAGCTAAAGTCTCTGTAATGCCGTAGACAAGGGCTTCATCGGCTTTAGCATTTCCGGGCACTGGAACAACTTTGGCCGACTGATCCTTGACCCTTGCAACAGCTTGGCTAAGAGTGTTCTTCTGGTCTTTCAAAGACAAGGTCGTTGCATTCACAGTTGCAAGATTATCGGCCAGCTGCTGGTTTACTTTGGCCAATTCTTCCTCAAGCTGCTTTTTAGCCAATTCCAGCTTCTAAGCAGAGGATTTGGCAGTCATAAGCAACGCTGCAGCTTCATCATACTTCTTCTTGTTGGCCTTAGCCTCAGCAACCATTTGATCCAGAAGGCGTTGATCGGCTTCTTGTGCTTGTCGTCGGGCAATTCTAGCGTTGGCCGCATCAACCTCCGCTTTCCTCTCATCCAAGTGACAAACATTTAAGAGTGCTTCCATGACCTTGGGGGGCAGCTCGGCTTCGACATCAGCCATCGCATCACGAATGGGCTGGGTGTTGGCAAGAATCTCGGCCTCCGGCTGACTCACTGCAATGAAAAGCCGATTTAACTTTTCTTGCATATTCGGCGCGGATTTAACTACGGAGGCCGATGCTTCCAGCGACGCATCGATAATCTGCCGAATGTCGACCGAATAGTCGTCCGTTGCCATCACCTCCGGGTCCACCAGCTCGTCCAGGGTGAACCCAAGAAGACTGGACAAGTCATCCGGAGCAGCATCGGGCGTGAGGGTGGCCGATGGAACAGGCAGCGGAGGAGCCGGAGGCTGTGAGGTTACAGGCGGCTGGGTCGATGTCCCTTGAAGTTTAGCAAGAATGCTGGCAACCTAAACTGATGCTGTCGGCTGAAAAGAAGGTAACACGAGATCAGTAACACAAAGGGCTGGTAACCATGAAAAACATAAAGAAGAAATAGTACTTACTTCGCTAAAAGCCAACGGACGAGGAGAACTTTCGGCGCTTTGTTCCTTGCGCTTTAGATGTTTTTTGGCTAGAACCTTGGTGGATTTGGGTTTTTCTAAAAGAAAAAAGAAAATACCATGGGATAAGCTAAGATATAAGCAGGAAATACCTATCGGCTATAATAAAGAACTTACTGGGCTTCCTCTCCTTCTTAATCTCCGATAAGGATGGGCTTTGCACCCCAAGATTACCAGAAGTATAGCCTGTCAGGCCTATCGACTGATGAGGTCATTTTCCTTTAGGCCCACTAGCCGATGGGTTTATAACAACCTTATCCCCTGCAGCAGCATCCTGTAAGGAGCAAAGTGTGTAAAGGTTTGAAGGATAAAAGCAAAATAAAATCTGAGGGCATAGAAAATTCTCTGAAATAAAACGATACCTCTACGGCTACGGACGAGTTAGTATAACCCGACGAGCTGGAAGAATCCGAGCTGTCTTCGCTCGAGCTACTGCTGCTAGTTGAGACTACCGTCCGCTCATGGAAGTCTGGTAAAATTTCTCTATAACGGAGATGGTGCGCGATCGGATAAAGGGCTTCGATATAGGTGCCCACCAAGTCGAAAAATGACCGCTCGGCGGAGTTTAAGAAGAAGTGTGGCGGTGGGTGACTTGAAGCTCATCGGCTATTATTAAAAGTAGTTCTGCTTGAACGATATTCTTTACCTTGGATCGTGGTTGAAGACGATCCAAGAGAGGGAGACTAGGTATTACCTGGCCAAAACCCAATTGGCGGGCATATACAGAAGGGTGATAGAACTTGTATGAAGGCTGGAAAGTCCTATTACGGGAGTTCAAGCCGACATAGAAAATGCAAGGAGAGATAAAAATCCGATATAATTCTATGGTCGATGCTGGCATTGAAGAACTATCAGCATCCAAGGAAAGGAAGGAAGGCCATCGAAAATCGGCCGCATTACTGTAAGAGAAAAAGTCTTGTTGACTGAAAACACTGTTGTCCAAAGTGAGGAAGAATGACAAGTATTTTTTGAAGTCGGCCGGGGTAATTTTTGTACTACCACTGGTACACATCACCAGCCTCTCTCCGTGTGACCGACTGGCTCTGTACTGCGGGGTAGTGCCTTCAGGATAATCCTCGTGGGGGAAGGCCGAATCTTCCAAGGGTTCGGAGATGAATGATCGGCTGAACATGCTATAAAGCCAGAGCTGGACAAACCACAGCGGACCACCTATGTTGCCGAAGCGATAAACCGAAATAAACCGTAAAAAGCCGACTTCGATAACATGCATCATCGATACACAGCTCCAAGAAGCATCTTGCCAAGTGCGAGCCGACGACCTTCGACTAGTTGCTCGCCATATATTGATATACAGGTTGGTCAAGAGAAGCTCCACAAAAGAGGAATCGATCCAGCCACAGGTTCAAAAAAGCTACATGTTCTTCATCCAATACGAGCCCATTGACCTTGTTATTATGCTTGATATATTTGGACCATCCCTCACCCTTTGATCGGATCAACCTGTATCTTGGCTTGCCGCTGAAAGCCGATATTTGGTCTCCATCGGGTCTAAGACAACAATGTTCGGCTATGTCTAAGAGGGTTGGGCCGATAGGGCCAGTCCGGAAAAGGAAAGCATTAAGAGTGTCCGACCAAAAATAACAGGTTGTGGCCACCAAGGGCTCGTTGGCTTCAGGATTTGCAAGACTTAGCGGAAGACACTCAGCTATGCCCATGTTTTCCCATTCAGACCTCTTTTGGGCCGATACTCGTATGTACCAGCTTCTCCAACCTTTAAGGGCCGTCGGCCAAGCTCTAAAGCTTTTTCTCCATTCTGTTATGTTATAGCCTTTAGCCGATAAAGGGAGTCTAGGAATTTCCTTGTTAATAACCGTATCGGCAGTCATGTTTCCTACTGGTCCTAGGTAGTATTGATCTTCACTCTCAGGAATCGGAATCGATTACACATGAGGATCCATTCAGCCGATGACAGACGTGGAGAACTTGATCAACAAAGCAGAGAAGACGATTGAAGAAGGAAAGCCGATCAAAGGAGGTGCGAGAGCCGAAAGCGTGAAAGTGACCGTGGGGTCCCATATATATAGCATGGTGAAAAAAGTAAAAGTGGCGGAAATGAATTGAGGCGACACTGCCATTAAACCGCACCGAGATTTTGATGGCGCAATTAAAACAAATGTTACGAGGCGGTTCTTTAACCAACAAGGAGAGGCCGATGGATGAAGAAGCGGATTGATTTTTGAAAGATAACGGTTATCTTCCAAAATGGAGGGCATATATTTGCACCAGTTTTGGAAAATCTGATGAGAATCGGCGAGAAAGACATGAGTTTGGATACAACACGAAGCACCTCGAAGGATTTGGATAATGTACGGATAATATTTGGAAGCAGGTCCAAATAGGAAACTACTGAAGCGATTCGGATTGCATCGTCGTGTTGGACCGGACTCGGATCGGCTAGCGGTATATAAAGCGCTAGGGCTGCTTGAAAAAGGACAACAATCAACACATCTACCAATTTTGATTTCCGTAGTTCTTAGTCTTTTAGCATTGTAATCTTTCCTCTGTAAGTCGACATCGATCAAATAAAGTTGCGCATCGCCGATTGTTTGATCGTCATTGGCTTTCAGGTTTGATTTGTTACGTCTTGTTGCGCGCCGCCTTTTGTAATCGATCTACCTTTTATCTCGGATTAGTCTTAATCGGCTAATCTAGTTACCCTTCTAATCGGTTTTTCGGCGATTCTTGATTCTTAGCCGATTCGCTTCAAGGATCGGCTTGATCGAATTCACATTACTTTCCTTATCGATTGCGAGGTCAAATCGATTAGCACTTCAGCATAAAAGCGAACCGGCGTTCATCTGGTGTGTTGTGGCCCAGAAACCTTCTTCACGTTTTTGGTGCCAACAGTTTGACAGTTTCGTTAGCTGCTGCAGTCAGTTGTTTTCGGAAGTACTACAGAGTCCGAGTACTCTGGTTAGTTGGGTCAGAATCGGTTTTTTGTTTTGAAGAAAAGCATCCGGATACTTATAACTTTGTTGGCTATATAATGAAGAAATAAACAGAAAAGAGGCGTGCAGTATCACCCCACAAAACGAAAATCGCTGTTTTGTGTATGCACAGTTTTCTCTGTTCTGAAGTTTGCGTACTGTTCTGAAGACTGCATACGTTCTGATCTGAAGATCAAGTCGCTTGCTGGGCATCTGGTTCCTTGGCGTGTACACCATAAGCCCACCGCTGACCGCCCTGGTAGCGAAAAGCGTCGCCTGCTCGGCGTACACCGTCGACCACCTCTGAGTGCCGAGATGAAGGGGGGAGGAGCTCCAATGCTCCATGCATGGGTTCGATCTTTGGTTTCAAGGACGAAGACAAGGGCGGAGCAGATCACCATCACTCATCTCAGCAGACATGCATTCATACTGCTCGATCCTTCCAATTAATTTTCAGTACATTTCTATGGTGAGAAAAGAACAGTGTGGTGAAGGCAATTAAATACATTAAGTATTTCTCTTGATGTTCTAGTTTGGTTTGTTCGTTTTCTAAGAAGAAATATGTTCTTGTCTGGTTGCTTAACATTAGCCGAACCTTCGTGCAATTTAGATTCAGAAGCTTAATTGTTTCCCTTGTGTACTACTACCATACATGCTGACTTTAGTTCCGTTCAACATTGAGATCAATTAAGGCAGTAGCTTAGAGGAGACGGTCGAGGACGCCAAGTTTTGATTCACTGGCAAGATGAAGTTGGTAGCTATACATAATCCTGCTGGATGGATATGCCTATGAATATCCAGTTTCAGTGTCTATTGACAGAGTACGCAGCTGATCATAATCTCAATCCAACAAACAGTTCGTTGAGATATATGCCATGCACGCACGTGTTTGTGTATGTTATCTAGAGCGGCGTATCGTGAGAATACATCTGGATTTGGATGAGCTTAGATGTTAGCGCATATTGCGTTGCGATATATATTAATTGTGATGTTATTAAAAGACCCTGCATTTCTTCAATTCATGGATACATAAGAAGCAGTACGGTACAGGTTTCCCGGCCCTGAGGAGACTCAGGGTAACAACAACAGCAACCACAGCGTACGAAGCAGCGGTAGTAAAGCTAAGGGTACTGGGTAAAATGAGTGCATCCGGCCAGTACTAGCTAGCAGAGTACTGTGTGCCTCCATTCCTCGCCGGTGCAGCAACATGCAGCTAGCAGAGCAAGCTCAGACAGAAACACACAGCTCGCTCCTTTATTATTCTCGCATCACCTCATCAGTTACTGCACCCTGCATATAGGGGGGAAAAAGGACAGAAAAAGGCAAGCACGAACGTACGGTTAAGGCCGATGCAGATCAAATTATACAAATAGCATAGATGCCGCAGTATGTAAGACTAGCTACAAATTTGTATCATTCTTGGATGGATGTAAGAAGCTAGCTAGTACTGGCTAATGCATATGTGTGTGTGTGTATACGTACTTGGAGCAGTCTGTGGATGCGCTGATGGGGTATGGGATGTTGACGCCGCACTTGGCGGGGATGCTGGAGACGAGGTCGGGTCTGATGGCGCTCATGCTTCTGGTCTGCTGCTTGAGGCAGGCGCAGGTGGTCTTGCGGTCGGCGGAGGTGGCGGCGGCCGCGTTGAGGTTCCTGACGCCGCTGCAGCAAGTCGCCGCGGGGGCGGCCGCCCTTCCCATGGCGTAGCCCATGCAGGGGGCCAGATAGTTCACCACCTGCCCGCAGTTCGTCACCTCGCCCTCCGCCGGCGCCGGCGCCGCCATTACCAGGAGAGCCACCAGCAGGGCAGCGGTCGCCGCGACACGGCCGGAGTGAGCCATTGGATCGATGTGTCGAGCTAGCTAGCTAGAGATCGATAGAGAGAAGGGATTGGTGTGGCTTCGAGTGAGAGTGGTGTGAGTGATGAGTCCGGGGGAGCATCAGGGAGGGTTTATATAAGGGGTTTTGGGCCAGAAAGTGCGTCTTTAAGTAATTTCAATATTTTATATTAGGAAATAAAAAGCAAGCCTTAGATAACGTAAAATAATAGAGACAGTTGCTGACTATATATATATATATATATATATATATATTTCCATATCGGCTAAAAACAACTTCTATAATAGTTAATATCTTAAGATTGACACTATAGGATCATACGATCTTTTAATCATAGCATGAAAAGGTATTTGTTATAGATAATAACTCATATAATGATATTGTATATTATCTATATAACCGTTTCTAAAAAAAAGCAACTACACTGTTTCTTGGCGGTTCATGCTTCTTTCCTTTATCCTAAAATCTTGCGGGCGGCATATCTAGACGTTGGATGCGAGATGATAAAGATGATCGGTCCGGCATGCCTGCTGGAATCCAGATCAGTTGGAGCGCTGTTGGTGATAACTTTAGTGGCGGGCTAGCCGGTTTAGTAATTAATTAAATCGGAATTAAGGTGCTCTGTCCAGTGGTATGCATATTTCTGGTGCCGATCTAAAGCCCCCTGTTTGAGGGCTTTATAACTTACCTTTAGCTTCCGAAAAGCTATTAAGTTCTTCTAAACAGCTTAACTTTTAAGCAGTTTTTGGTATAATCTAGAAGTTATATATAAAAGGTAAAAACAGAGTTGAATATGTTTTTATAGCTTATTGCTAAGAAAAATTAGCTATTTGTTGAATGGTCTGTTATAAAAAGCTATAGCTACTTTTTAGTTTAGAAAATAACTTTTCAGAAATGCTACAGCTTCCAATCATGATGCATGCTTCTTAATTTCTCTCTTCAGGTGTCTGTCAGATGAAGTCAGTCCACACTCCACAAGTTATCCGGCTTAACTTTTAGATAGCATGTACGTAATGTGTGATTTCTTTTCCGAGGAAGGAGCTCAATTTCGTTAGTGATCATCATCAGAGGTACCATCACGGAGAAGACGAACTAACAAGAAAGTCCGGTGTCTGATTAATTTATGTGTTTAGCACGCACAAGTAAGCCTCCATACGGTGAGCAAAGCAGAGTTGAACTCCAAAACCCCCGCGGCCCTAATAAGCTCCTCTATTTAACAAGTCCGAGAGTCTGTCTCGATTGTGTGATTATTCAAGGAGTGTCATGAAAAAAGAAATGAAAAGATCACAAACGGTCCAATCTATTAAGAACAAATCATATAGTAATACACTAGTCATGATCTAAAATTTCGTTTAATAGTTTCATTTTGGAAAAAGAAATATTCCATAGTCTCACTTTAATTTCATGTCGTTCTATAACATGATATACGTACTCACTGTCTAGTCACGGAAGAGTGGCCTTTTAGACATAGGCATATATAGCCCCAAACACAATTTTAACCACTAATTAGTAATATGTTATAATATATTAATATATATCATAAATTACAATATCCCAAAAATATTTCTCAAGACAAATCTACATGTACCGTTTCATGTGTCCAATCTATAAATTCAGAAATATATCCATAACTAATATTTAGTTATTAAATCCGATTTCACGTACCTAAAAAATGGTTTTTTTCTAAGTGGATAGAGTAATCCTCCTTTCACTTCTTTCTCTCAACTAATGGAGTATAAGCCATGAGCCATCACTTTTCTAGCCTTCTCACAAGCTTTTTTTTTTTTAGCAAATATAGTCTCCTTTCGAATAAATTTATAAAAATAACTCCCTCTCTGACTGTGAAAGGCATAAAAGGTGACACGTATTATCAGCAGGAAACATGCCGTTAAGTATTCACTTTAATTAATTCATCACTTAACTAACCACTTTAACTAATTAATCACTTAGTTAATAACTCTGCCTAAATTAAATCGGCTAATTAATACTCCGAGGTAGCACCGCTGGCGCTGGCCGAAGGAGGTCAGATTTACGGAAAGAAATTATCGCAGGGCTCGGAAAGGACTGGCTTCCATGTGGACGGCATGCATACGTACGTGAGCAGCCAATAAAAGCCTAGCAAATGCCTGCCTGGTGGGTGGGTGGCTGTCATTTGCTATGCATGGTCTCCATGACTCCATCCACCCAGTTCCACCTGTAACGTAGATCTGACGATACCATGCATGCATGAATATATGCATATGATCATGTCTCATGTAGACCTGTAAATTGGGCTGTGCCATACCGGCACGATCCAAGCCCATCGATGCGACAAGCTTTAAAGCAGCATATATCATCGGGCCTGGTCGCTGTTTTTTTCCCGTGGCGGCACTAAAGTCTGTCGGACCATCATCGGCCGTCTCCCAGCACGGTCGAGCCTACTCGAATCGATTATAGCATGCATGCACTTGCCTCTCTCTCTCTCGTCCCATCACTATCTGGTCATAAGCTAATTACCAACTACTTTTAGCGATAATTAATCACTATCTAGTGTGGCGCCGATTGTGGCGATGGTTAGTAGCAGTGTATGATTGGGGATATCTAATTAGTCAGACGTCGTCGGGCCGTGCCGATAAAAGTACGGCATGGTCAATCGGTAGTCTTGAGCAATATCGTCTTTGCGATTCAAGGCCCAGCCCCAGTGGCGGATCTAGGATTTTAAGTTAGGGTATGCCGAGCTAATACTATAATATACAATTCGGTAAAATTCAAAAAACAATTCGGTAAACAACTACAAATGTTGTCAAGAAATTAGATATCACAGTATAAAATAACTAGAAACATGATAATACAAGTATAAATTACAATATAAATAGTTCAAACATTTTAAGTATGAAATATGCATAAAAGAAGCTTACGTATCTACAATAGTTCAAAGAATACAATATTACTTCTTGTCTAGCCTCAGCCTTCTAGTAGCCATGAAACTCTTGATTATATCATTTTCATCAATTTGGAAGAAAATATCTCGCTCAATAAACGTTTCTGAAAAAGAGATGCAATATTTCTAGAAAAGAGATGAAGTAATAGTAGCCTTCTTTGCTGCATGTTTTCGAAAAAGAGATGCAATATCTCCGTTCCTCTTCATAATTCAACAACTCTACAAAAAAAAAAGCAATGCATCAACGGGCAACGCTCTAGTCTCTAGCAAAGTAGCAATTATATTTATTTCTACTCGATAAATCAACTAGCAGTCTTGCACTCAAATCACATGTAGGATCGATATACACTAATATAGCAATCAGAGGGGGTGAATGATTACGCGGAAGCTAAAACAAATTTTTATTGATTCTTAAATTACCTCTAAACAAATTATAAAAAACTGCTTCGGTTTCAGAAAAACAGACTGACATATGTTAACTAAAATAGTAATTTCTGAAGATCCAACCGTTGGATTGATGTGAAATTTTAACTGTAAAAACTATATTCAATTTCAAAACTAATGCAACAAGAATCAGCTCAATTGGATATACGGATCTAAAGTTATTGCCTTCATAAGCTGACTATATAAAATAATGACGGTATTATGAACTGTATTGAGCCGAATCTACAGGGTATGCCGTGACCCACCTGGCATACCCTGTAGATCCGCCCCTGCCCAGCCCAGCCCGGTATTTGGGCCGTGCTGGCCCGGCCCATAATGCTTTGGGCCGTGTCGTGCTTTGGACCGTCAATTTTGTGTCGTACTCGAGCTAGCCCGTTTGAGCCCGACCCAATTTACAAGTCAGTCTCATGTGATGTCTACGAAACATGCATGATGCGACAAGCATGCAGCATATACATGCTGTTTTCCTGTATGAGATCTGCTCCAAGTCGCCGAAGAGAGGATGCATGCATCCATGCATGTGCGTGCGTACATACATCCATGCATACAGGTACGTATGTGTACATACTGCTCGATCATCGTATATGTCGTAGTGGCGCGTACGTGCATACAACGTTACATGCTTGAATCTGCCGATCGAGGACGTCTTTTGCTCGATCGGCATCCTAATCTTACGTATAATGTTACATTCACGATCGAGTAGTACGTATGTATATACAGTGGTGAATCCAAGATAAAAGTAGAGGTGGAGCTCTCATATCAAAACTCTAATTCAATATAAGCATACTAATATTACATCTACCGATCTATTATCAACCAAATTTCAAATTTATACATATTAAATCAAAGAGATAAAAATATCAATTAGTCAATAGAATATAGACTTGGGTAATAGAACACAAAAATCAGACATCAGTTATTATAACAAAAAGCATTCAGGCATTAGGCATTGGGGCAATTTTTTTATACCAAGCTAAGCAATCAGTGGCGCTAGCGAATTAGTCTGGTTTTGATGTCATCGTCCTAGCGATCAATATGAAGCTAAGAGGCTCTTCGTCCTCAATCACTCCTCCTTGTCGATCGTCTCAGTTCCTATCTGGACTCTGGCGATGCGCGTTCGGCCGCCGGCTGGACAGAGCGAGCCTCAGTTTCTCTCTAAGCTCTGGAGATGCATGTTCGGCTGTCGGCTAGACGGCGCTCTGAGTAGCTGATTCTTCTCCCCTAGTATGCGTATTCCGTTCAGCTCCTGACAATGTATGTTCTGCTCGGCGCTCCGGCTAGCGATGCGCATTTCACTCTGCGCTCCTCTGGCGATGCGCATTCTACCCCGCGCTCTGAGTGGCCGATAACTCTTTTTGGTCTCTGCCGCCTATCGGCTACTCGCCTGCCCTGGCCCTGATGCATGCTTGGCGCCCTCGACTCTAGGTCTTTAGCGCCCATCAATGTCGGCGTGCCGCGGCAAATTCTCGCGAATCGGCCACCCACCGCGTGGTCACGCTCGCCGATGCGTTTGTCGTCCGCGATCGCTCGTCATCGATTTGCCGCTTGCGAGACGACATCGACATTGTTCGTCTCTCGGACTCTTTGTGTAGTGCTACAGTAAAGGATGCCGAGTATTGTACCAGGCGAAAACCCATGAGAGTAAGGGAGCACATAACTAATTTTGATGGCCCACTTGCCAGGCAGTATTTTTTTACTTTTCTTCTTACATCTTACTCCCAGTTACCAATTCCTAAACATGTCAATTTGCCGCTACGGCGCCATATCTCTGTTTTTTCTTACATTGGGGATACTGGGAGGATGAGGGGTTCGGCCGACCAGAGGTGGGGCTAGCGCCCCAGCCAGCCCCTACGGTGGATTCGCCGCTGCGTATATATGTCCTGCACTCCCTCACACACAGCATGACTTGGATTTATATGTGTTTTCTAGTCATTGACTAATTTATAATATAAATTTAGATTTAATTATGTCTATATTGTTAAGTAGGATAAATAATTCTCTAATAGATATTGTACCTTGACACGTTCATTCCTAAAATTATATCTTTTCTTTATGTTTATAGTATTCATCAAATTATCTATGACTGATTCGAATTAATCCGCATCTGCTCCAATTCCATATCTTGAAAAATATATATTCATATCTGTATCTAGAATATCTATCTATATTCAATTCTGAATTTAGGATAAAAATATAAGTTTGAATATGGAAAGAACAGTAATTCCGAATTTATGATAAAAATAGATGTTTGAATATGAAAAGAACAGTATCCTCCACGGACATGCTTTCACCCCTAATCTTGACATGGAGTGGCTAGGGGGGAAGTTAAAAGAGTTAAAGAGAGACGGTTATTTGGATTATTAGGGCATGTACAATGGTACATATCAGCTGTCTGTAAGACCATGCTACCTAGGATTTTAGATGATATAGAGGAGAGAGAAAGCTATTGTTTACTATTTAACAGATGGTCTTATAGACAGCTTTCTATTTTATGTACCATTGTATAGACAGTCTGTTATTTAGATAAGAGACCATTACAGACAATTATATAGACGATCCATTGTATGAGTTATTTTTAGTGCTGTCTATAGATGATGTGAAAATATATTATAGATAGTTACCGTCTATATCATTGTATATGCCCTTACTATAGAGGTGAAAAGGTTTCGTCCTGTGGTCGATTTTGATGGGCTTGCTAGTTGCCTAGTTAGCTTTGCTCGGAGTAGATCAGTAGATGCATTTTTCGAGAGAGACCGGGGTACCAGCCGTACTATAGATCCTAATTAAGAAACACCGAAAAGAAGAGTGCCTGCCACCCAACTCAAGAACAAAATGCTTAAATGCAATTTATGCATGGAGTACTATTTTGGCAAACCAAAGCCATATGCATATGCCTGCACAGTAGTAGTACTAGGACTATTGCACTGTCACTGAAACATTTAAACAGCTCACGTAGAGACACTTTGTGAAGATATTTTTTTTATTTGTTCTTGCAAATTGCCATATTAGATTGTAAATACACTTTTTACGGTGCTTTAGAAGGTACAAGTGTAGATACAGTATTTGAGACGTTTTAACTAAAAAATATGAAACATGGACTGTAGAGGTGTTTCTTTGAGGCATTTTGTAAATTGTCGAAATAAAAATCGGGCAGAAACAATTTTAAGACACTTCAAAAATCGAACCTAGATCAAGGATTCGAATTTCGTTTTGGATGAAATTTCGCTGCGGGCCGAAATCCGAAATTTCGACGAAATTTCATTATTTTGCATGACATCCGTTCAAAATTCAAAAAGAAAAATTCAAATCCGGTTTTTTATTACCGAAATTTCAGCCAAAAATCCAAAATTTCGTCCGAAATTCTCAAAATTTTGACAAAATTGAACTGATCCAAACATAGTTCAAATGATGTCAAAAAATTTTGAATTTTTTTTAATGTTCCTGACACATCATAGATGTTCTCATTAAATTTTCAGGTGATTATCAAATCTAAGGAATTTATAAAAATTCAAACATTGCTACTGTCCTGATAAAACGCTAATCGGCAAGATTGAACCGAATGAAAATTAGAACAAACGAGGTTATAAAATTTTGAATTTTTTTGCATGGTTATGACATATCTATAATATTCTCATAAAATTTTAAGATGATTATCAAATGTCATGAATTTTTAAAAATTCGAACAGTACTACTGTCCTGTTAAAAGGCTTATCAGCAAATTTGAATGAAATGACAAATTGTCCAAACCATGTTATAAAATTTTGAAAATTTTTGTGGATTGTCTTGATGTAGCATTAATGATTTATGATCATGCTTAAAATCCTGATAAAATCCTGATGATCAATACATATATTTGCTTTACCAAGCAAAAAAGGTTTAAAATTTTTAAAAATTTTACACAAGGTTGATAAGGAAATGCTTAATATCTCATAAAATTTAGAATTATTATCACTCTCCAATGAATTTATAAAATTCTTACAAGGCACAGTACTATTTATGTTCTCTCTTTTTTATTTTTGAAATATAATATAACAAATGAGGTTCAATGCTTACATAGATTTGATTGAGCAAACAAAAAAGTTAATTTTTTTAAAAAAATATATAATGATACTAAGGCAATTATTAATCTCTCATAAAAATTTAATATCATGATCACACTCAAGAAAATTTATAAAATTTTGACAAGGTAATTGTCTCAATTATGTTCATTCAGTTTTTATTTTTAAAGATAACAAAGAACTTCAATTATTCTGAAATTTTTTTTGTATGATACTACACTTCTCAAGATAGTATCATAAAATTTTTAGATCATTATAAATCTTTTATAATTTTATAAAAATATAACAGTGTTTCTGCCAAAATTTTAAAATGTCTCAAAAATTCATTTTTTTCAACAAAGTTTCATAGAAGATCACTTCTTATGGGTTATTGGACCAAATACAGTCAAATCTGGCCCTAAAAGTTCAAATTCCGATCAAAATTCATGAAAAAAAATGAAATTACTGTAGCAATTTCAATTTTTTATTTTTTATATTAAATTTGTAACCCTGGCCTAGATTGTAGATACAGGCACTTTGTATTCTTTAGAGCCATTTTTTAATGTTTAAGACACCTAGCTTGCATACTACTCATAACAATTGCAATATAGAATAAGCAAGTTGTGATGTATGGTTGGGTTTGTTAGTGAGGATACTTGTTTTCCACTGGTTATTAAGTTCAAGGATTGATTTCAATATTATTTTAAAATATGTTTTCCGTTCCGCTAAAGGATGCTAGTGAGTATAGAGACATAATTTACTTCGCTCTGGAGGCTAGTGAGTATAGAGACATAATTTACTCCGCTCTTACAGGATGGGTTACCATTGTTGGAAATCTCTAACAAGGTATGAGTCCTATTCCCTTAGACGCTACTTGAATAGGTCCTTTAGACAATCCTTTAGTAAAAGGATAATTCTGTTTTTTTAATAGATTAGAAATAGTTTTAGATGTAGGTTACGGATAAATGTAGGTAAATTGATAGGTCACAGACTAGTTCTAGTTTAGAAAATTTAGATATTTTTTACGGATGGGAGTATATCGGTATATATTGAAGGAAATGTAGTTCTGAATGAGTATTTGTTTAATATATAAGTACATCGATCTGAATGTATATATTGGTAGGAATGAATTTTTACGGATAGGAGTATATCGGTACATATTGATGGAAATGTAATTTTTTTGAGATATAACTACATCGATATGAATTATTAGGAATGTAGATGTTTTTACGGTTAGATATATATTTTCGTACCATGTAGGTATAGTTATGTTACGTCATAGTATTTTGTACTAAGATAATTAATTAGTGGGTGAATGAATGGATTAGCAGATATGGCGAAATCTAGTTCCATTTAGGATTTATTATGGAGATGGGGTTGTAATGCATGGTTTGGAGGGTGCGATCTAAGTAACATGCAAGATGTGGACGAAGTTTGAGTAGGCTCGAGGCGCGCACATTTGGTTCCGTGTTGAAATGGTTGTATTATACTTTTCGATGGAAGAAGACAAGTGTGAGTTGAAGGTATTTTGCCTATTTAGTGTCTTGACTACACTATTCTATCGGGAGTTAGTTGAGCTAAAGGAACCGCATCGTGGAGATCATATGTGAGGCAGAGCAACGGGGATGGAATCGAGTGCTTTTAGTGCGAGCATATGAGAGGATGTTGCCCCAAGCGGCAGCTGGGCGCCGTGAGTGTAGTCAACCTCAAAATGAGCTCGGCCGGTGACACTGAAATTGGGGGATCTAGCCATGAGCAACATGTTGACAAAGTGGTGAAACAGTTCGATTCGGGAGGATGATGAAAATGTTGGCCAAGAAGCGGGGGTGGTAGACGAAGGTGAGCAAATTGAGGAAATAACGGCTAAGATGGAAGAGGAAGACCGTGAGTACAGAGAGAGAAGAGGAGGACGACGATGAGTCGATGAGGAAGATGGAGGAGGTGCGAGCCGCTTGTGCCCGGTAGAGTGGAGCACGCAGCAATTTGAAAATATGGTTGTTAATGAAATGAGGAGATGCCTTGGCGATCAAAGATAATGAGGTTAGGCATAACGGTATGTACTGTCGGCGCTTAAATGAACCGGCAAGTAAATTTGTAAGTCAAGAGGCCGCGCTCCTGCTTCCTTGAATGGTTAGACTACAGGAGCCTGAGTTTATCTTGGTTCGGCCTGAATGTCCCTCGCCCGATTAGTGGTGATATTGTATTGATGGGGCGCAGAGGATTGCGTTTGATTACAACTCGTGACAGTCCGAGGAGTTCTTTTGCTACCGTGATAGTTTGGGTGAGTGGTTGATCGATCCCCTCCTCGGGTCCCGCTTCTCCTTATATAGGCACCGGAAGACGGGTTACACGGAGTCCGGAGGATATGCAAGAAACAAGGAAGGATGCCTAACGGCTAGGCGTTGCGCTCTATCTTTGGTGTTGAGTCTTGACCTCGAAGTCCGCTCCAAAGGCTCGACATCCGTCCGTCGATCGTCTTTGCCATATCGGGTTGGTAGACACAGGGGTTGGTGCGGGTGTCCCGTCCCTCCGGAAGCAGCGTCATCAATTTCGCGTGCGTATACCTACGCTTGACGTCTGGGGCGACCGGGCTTGGGGCTTGCCTTGGGCGTGTGCGTACTCCTTTACTATACATGACCATGCGATGGGACAGCTGCTTGACTTTGGCGTCCTCTGGGATTGCCTCGGAACGGACCCACCTGCTCCTGACAAGGGCGTTGTATTCGTGAGACAGGCGTTCACCCCGGGGTTTGTTGGCGTTGCTGCGGAGGCCCCGATTTGAAGCTCGTCGAGGGCTTCGCCTGGGGACCTGGTTGGAGCGTCCGGTGACCCTTGGTCTGAGGCTTCATGGACGCCTGACTGGGTCTTAGTCGAAGCTTGGACTGACGCTCCGACTATTGTTCGAGTCAAGGCCGATTGGCCGGCGAAGGCCCACACTCCTTCCGCCCATGAGGTTCCCGTTTTTGAGGTGGGCTGAATTGGCCCACCCGAGCTTCCGATTGTTTGAGATGATAATCCTCTTTATGAGGATGAAGTCTAGGTACGTGGGGTACCCGGTATAAGTATTCGTCGATGCAGACAAAAGAGGTCAGGGATGCCGTGAAAGATTGGGCTCTATCATTAAGAAGGACTTTTAGGGTTAAGAAATCCACCCCAACCCGTTCTGACGTGGTGTGTGAGATCCATGGGTGTCCGTGGAGAGTGCACGCGTACAAGCCCAAGTGGGGCACCCATTGGCTATGTTCGAAGGTTGAGCAGCATACATGTATGACTGAGGAAACAGTGATGGCTGCGTTCGACCACCTCATCGACAACCGCGTACGCTGGACGCCGTACGCGGACGCAGAGGTGCAGCGTCGTGTGACGGGTGGCCTGTCCACCCTTTGCACACGAGACACACAGTACTGGTTCACTCGTCGGTTCCTCATGTTCGACGTCCACGTCGAGGGCTACGCTGTCCATCGTGTGATGAGGCAGTTTGGTCTACGACAAGTGTTCCCGGTGCATGACGTCCGTGCAGTCTCACCCGCGGTCCACTCGTAAATTCCCTGTATTGATGTTTTTATAATTGTTACTGTGTAATGCTATCTAATAACGCTATACTTATTTTTCACCCACAGCCTGATAGGAAGGACATGATTTCGTGACCACCCCGCACGCACGTATGTCGCCTTGAAATTTGAGGAGGGGAAGCGACCCTCGAGGACGTCTCGTCGAGATGCACCGTCTGACGTCTTGGACGTATCGCGAGTACATGAGTGGTACACTCCCGGACTCGTATGCGTTTGATGCGTGTTTACCCGATCCTCCTAGACACGTTCCTGGTGGCGGAACGTACCCCTCCATATGGACTCGGTTCGCGCGCTTTAGTGCGTTCGTCATACCTTCGATATAATTTATTTTGCTAACTAATTCGTAATTTATTTTGCTAACTAATCGCGTAATTTATTTTGCGGATGACGTCTTTGCATCATCACCACGAGGAGCTTAGCGGCTTGTACACTCGGTACCGACCACCGGAGAGGGCGTGGCGAGAGGGCGTCACCCTTTCATTGGGAGGTTTACGACGGCTCGACACGCCCTCGAGTTGTCGGTGCGGCCTCCCTACCGTCCCGCGTGCGCTTATGCGAGGGCGGGTGCGCCAGTACATCTTCACACGGTCCCGCCCGCAGTGCATGAGGGCACGCTTAGAGGCCGGTCGGGCTTCGGTGAGTACTAAAATGCCTTTGTTGAAGTGTTACAATCGTATTACAATGCTCAAAACAATTCTTTATTTGGTACAGCCCGCAGCACACTTTTTCACGCGACGCGATCTGGACACGCTCCCGACGACTACGACGACGCATGATGCCCTGAACCGGAGGACTACGGTGATTACCTCTCCACGGGCGTCTTTGGGGGTGGGGCATCATCATCCTGGCCGTCGGAGCACCACCACCGACGCGGCCTAGTCGGCCTACGGGCGCCAAAGACTGACGCATGCTACTCGGCCGGTGCACGCGACCCCTCCAAATAGGCCACAGAGGCCCCACTGCGCGCCTCTGCAGCTTGGCGTACTCGCGGGACCGAGTTCGAGGAGGAGGCCTCCCGAAGCGAGTAAACCGATGAGTTTATTTTGATTTTTATTATTGCTAGTATGTTATGTACTAAGTGTTTCATTTGAAATATGTTGCACTTGCATTTGTATTTTTTGTAAACGTAATCTTATGTATTTAGTTGTTCCTTTCAT
Organism: Guadua angustifolia; assembly: GCA_036346375.1. Taxonomy (NCBI): domain Eukaryota; kingdom Viridiplantae; phylum Streptophyta; class Magnoliopsida; order Poales; family Poaceae; genus Guadua; species Guadua angustifolia. The sequence goes on along the minus strand of CM070521.1, from coordinate 8,917,424 downwards.
CAGCTAGACGCTTTGTCACACACCTAGCACCTTTACTCACTGCTACCACCTTTACCAGGAAGACACGACAGCAGACGCAACAGCTTTTCCAGCGCGATGTGAGTACTCACTGCTAGCACCTTTACCAGGAAGACACGACAACAGACGCAACAGCTTTTCTAGTGCGATGTGAGTACTCACTGCTAGCACCTTTAACAGGCTGACACGACAACGAGCGAATAAATTTTTCGGTAGCGATGTGACTACTCATTTGCTAGCGACTTTACCAGTGACACGACAACACGCAGCGATTTTGCGGTAGCGATGTGACTACTACATTGCTAGCAACTTTACCAGGTGAGACGACAACCGCCATGAAATGACAACACGCCGCAACACGCCATGAAATGACAACATCACGCACACGCCGCAACACGCAGCTGCGACAAGAGCTGTAATTGTGTGGAGTAACCCTCACCACCACTATAAAACAGGTCAGGGGTAGACATCCAACACAGCCAAACCACAATGTCGTTCTCTGTCGCCTCTTGAGAAGCAAAAGTCATCCACCCGAATATCCGGATTCGATGGCGTCGGCGCCGGATTCTGCGGGAGTTGCCCGACCAAAATGCGATCGCAACCTACCGACGAAGATGATGCAATCTACCCATGGAGAGACGCGCTCGCGCTCATCTTTGTTGGCCGCACCTCTGAGGTAAACCTATTGGTGTCCACACAATCAGGTAACACTACCATCTCATGCATCGTTCTTTCTTTTCTCGGACAAGGACCGGTGTTGCTTCTTCCAATGGATCGACGGGCGGAGCACGTGACTCTGAATTTCTCTACAATCGCCACGACGCCTACCCGCTTCGCGCCAGAACTTCACCCGTGGGAGAGGCCGCCAGATATGTCCTTTTCTAGATCGACCAGAGCTCGGGGCGGTGGGCAAGGGGCCAACCAATCGGTGAGTTTCATGCGTCATAGTCATGTTAAACTCACAAATTAGTAGTTCTAAATTCATCGCGCATGAGTTCAAAAGGACACTTGCGAACGTGCTCAAGTCAAAGGAGAAACCTCCTCGGGGCCACCCGAAAGCCCCGACGTTTGCGTACATGGCACGGAGGCGATGGTTGATACCGCCACGGTGATCTAGCGGACCGGAGATTCTACCGGTGCCCCTTGGCCGAGGATGAGCGGTCTTTGGTACTTCAACCGGTGGACCGGAGACGTACCACCCACATCTCATGCTTCTGTATGGGATAATCGGGGAGCAACCCTCTCGTGGTGCCACTACCACCCAGAAAAGCCAAACCCCGAGTACGCCTACGGTGTTATTCAACGACCAAAGCGGGCATACTGTATTGACTGCAGGGCACGCTTCCGGTTGTTCAAGGATAAGCCCAACACAAAGCTCCTACACCATATAGTGGAGTGCGAGGCGAAAGCAGAAGCGGCGTCTCGCATGTCTCGCCAACGGCCAACACAAAGAAGTGCAGAGGTTCCTCTTCTCGAAGAAGAAGGACAAGGGAAAGCGATCGGCGAGGTCCGCAACACGCAACAAATCCTTGACTCGTTCTTGCGACCATCCGGAACCCGGTGGTATTAACATAGGGACGCCGAGAATCGGGATGACATGCCTATATGGGAGGCGAAATCCACATAAAAAGACCAAAAATTATGTCTTATACACCCGAGACGCATTTACATAGGCCACCCAATCGGCGATACCGGGAGCACTGCGGATCCCCATGGAGTTCTTTCATAGTAGGGATTGAGCGGTGTCCGAGGACAAATCGCAAAATTAGAACAGTCGGGTAATATCGTAAAATGTCTTACATCATTCTAGTTGTACCCAAATAAGCGAACGATCATTTGTTCCACCATGATGAACAGTGCTTTTCGTTAGTTAGTTAAATCCTTGTTGTAATGCCCTTGTAATATCATCTAATCTAATGCTTATTTTATCATCCTGAACTTTCTGTATGTGCCCTTATATATGTATTGTTTGAATTTTAAAAATTCCTCATATCTTAAAATCATTTGAAATTTTTATGGTAATATCACTAATATATCGTGAACCTCCATAAAGAGTTTCAAAATTTTTCGACGTCGTAAAAGTTTCCATGGTTTCGTGGCGCAAGTGCTTTTTTCGATTTTAGCAACAAAATGCCGAGGCAACGTCCCATATCTCGCCCATACGTAAGTGGTAGCCCGCATTATGTAGGGCGCCCTTGATTTTTTGTATTTTTGGACCATGTCCGGCATCCCATGAGACTACGAAAACCCTAAGTGGCCCACGATTCTGGTCGTTTCGTGCGCGAGTGCCTTTTCCGATTTTGGTAACAAAATGCAGCCAACGTCGACCATCTCGCCGCAAGATCAAGTGGTATGCCACGTTATGAGCCGCCGTACTTTTTCCCATCATTTTTCGCCATATTCGCGGACCTTACGAGGCTACGAAAACCCTAAGTGAAATGCGATCACTAACGAAATAAAATAATTTTTCCGATTCATTACAGACAATAAGTTTTTATTTCTAATTCTTCCTGTTCAATACATCAATTATGTACAACCAATTTACAACAAAATTGTCAACAAAAATATTAAATACAAAAATTTCAAGATTCTGTTGTTGTCGCACGCTCGTTAAATGCGTGCGATGCACTCTTGTAGCATGTTAAATGCGTGCGACAGTGCTTCATGTACGTTAAATGCGTCGACAGTGCCTTCGGCTCTGTCGCACGTTCGACATCTTGACGAGAGGCCACGTCGGCCTTGCACTGTCGCCGTGTATTTTTTTCTATTTAGGCCCACATGCTTGGATTGGACCAGACGGACAGAGGTATATTCTGAATTTTTTTTTCGGTGGAATATTTTTGAAATTTCGAATAAAAAATGTATTATTAAAAAAATTCCAAAAACGTCTCTCTCGCATGCCGCGTTTAAGTATTCTCTTTATGCCTCGAGGACTTCATATTGTCTTTTCTACTCTTAACCTTGACTATTACAGTCTGGTTATCATAGTATACTAAAACTACTGGAATCAGCTTTTCCAGAACAGGAAGGTCAAAAAAGCTCTTTGAGCCATTTTGCCTATACAACTGTTGAATCAAGTGCAACTAATTCAACCTACATGGTAGAGCATGTAATGATAGCCTGTTTAAATGACCTCTATGACACAGCCCCACTAGCCAAGTGAATACATATCCACTTGCGGCTTTCATCTCATCTAAGTCACTAATCTAGTTAGCATCATTGAATCCTTTTAGGACAGTTGGTGGCCAGAGTAATAAATTCCAAAATTTATGGTTCTTTTTAGATACCTAAGTATCCTTTCAAGTGCTATCCAATAATCATCTCCTAGATTAGACGAATATCAACACAATATGTCTACAACATATGAGATGTTAGGTCTTGTTGCACTTGTCAAATACATCAAGGAGCCAATTATTTGGAAATATCTCAGCTGGTCTTTCCCAAGTTCATTGTTCTTATGCAATTTGACATTTAGGTTGTAGGGTGTAGCCACAGGTTTGCAATTCTTCAAACCGATTTTATCCACATCATGGGATTGTGATAAAGTAATCCTATTCTCACTCTTCAGAAATTTGATGTTTAAGACAACATTAGCTCCACCCAAATCCTTCTATCAAAGTCCCATAGCGACAAGCATATCTATTATACAATCATAATGCTTGACATTGAGCACAATTTTGAAGTTTTCAACCGTGCTATTAAAATATGCTCTCCCCTCATTCACTAGGCCACTGTGACTGCAGGCAGTCAAGACACCCACAAAAGTGTCATGATCAGGCTCAACTTTTTCATTAAATCATCGCATGAGTAGCCATAGACCGACAACCCAACGATCATCGCGTTCTAGCGTGTAGCGTACCTGATTGACATGCTGTCAAGACCTGTTTGGCGAGGTCCAACCTTCCACATTTTGCATACATATCGACAAGCACATTGCCAACATATCCATTAGCAACAATGCCCTTGATCTGAAGGTGCCTGTGGCTGTGGATACTCTTTCCTAGCTCTAGCTTGCCACAAGCCCCAATCCATCGATTCAATGGCATTCTCCAGCATCTCTCGAAAAATCTTTGGTGCATGTGTATACCTCCTAAGCTTCATATACCCACCAATCAAAGAGTTCCAAGATATGGCATCCCTATCAGGCATCTCCGTGAAAATCCTTGTTGGTTCATCCATATCCCCAACCCTCACATTTCGCATGATCTCAGTGCTCCACCATGATATGTTCCTCTCAGGTAGTGCCTGAGACACTCGCTCTGCACCCTGCAAATCCCTAGTCGCACCGTTAGCCCCCACCAGCGCATTCCAACAGACGGTGTTGCTAACAAGCGTTTCATCGAACACCTTTCTTGTGTCCTCGAGATGCACGAACTTGCCATACATGCACACAAGCCCGTTTTGCACAAATCAATCCGCGCTGCAGCCCAACCTCAAGATGCGGCAATGCAGCTCCATCCCCTTCGAAGCGAAGACCGTGGCAGCGCTTGCATTAGAGCTCAACTTGAAAGCGCGACCACATGATTTGAGAAGGGTAGGGTAGGCGGGAAGTGGGGTTGGGTGGGAGAGGAGAATGCGACGATGATCGGGCAGAAGAGGGATGGTGATAAGACACAAGGAGGAGAGGAAAAAAGGAGGGAGAGGGGCAAGGGGGAGGCGAGCATTCGAGAGAGGAGGGCGGAGAGGAAGTCGGGGTGGCGGAGGGGACCGAGCTTGGTGAGGAATGCGTGGAGTTGGTGGCGGTGGCAGCACGCCGACGGCGGAGGCGACACTGGAGGTAGTGGATGACAGCCGAAGCAGGAGCGCGTTGATGGGCTAGTGTGGTGGGCCCTAGGTCTACTGTAGTATTGGGCTATACTAGGCTGTTGTGGCTGACACGTGGGCCCAAAACAACACATCTAAATACCAACCCTAATTTCCAACTACAAACCACAAATCTCTCTCAAAAACAAAAAGCTACAAAATACAAAGCTCACAATAATGTAGAATTATCCAAAAATTCGAGCACAACTGCTAACAAGCTGAACAAACTCTCTGTTATGCTTGTCATGCTTAACCAAGGCACAGTTAACTAGGCAATTCAATATAACCAAAATGACCTTAATAAGAGAAATTAGGTGACAAGTGCCTTTTTAAAAGAGAAATAAAGTGATTAAGATTGATGAGTATTCGAATGAACGGAGGGAACATAGAAAAACTAACCTGTAGCTTGTGGTGTCTATTGTAAGGGTAAAAATATTAACTCTACAATAATTTTGGCAAAACTCTAACTTTAATAACAAAACTAGTAAGAACTACACATTTAAGTATGAATTTAAGAGAAATATTGGCTATATAATAGCACCAAGAATCGGAGGCCTCAGGGCGCGCCCGTACTTCTGTGCAGTCGGTCCTTCTCCGTAGCGCTTCCCGTTCTGTTTGGTCACGCCGGAGCCGTCCCGTTCCCGCCAATGGCGCTCAAGGCGCGCTCGTACTTCTGTCTATAAATATAAGAGTGAAAGCTTCTCAAAAATCTACAACTCTATTACATTGGAGCCCAAGGCCCATAATCAGAAACACAGTCATTACCAACCCCATTAAGAGGGCTCACTTGGGCTCGTCATGCAGCCAAACCGCTTGCTACATCCGCAGGGTTAATATTCACAAGACTAGAATTTTAATGGCAACACTATAAAAGAACAAGCCCATTCTTGGGGCAGGGCGAGCAGGGCGGCCGCCCCGGGTCCCCAAACTATCGGGCCCGTCATCTATTAGTATAATCAATTTGTGAAGGTCATAACTTTAGATCTATAGATCCGATTGAGCTGATTTTTATTGGGTTAGTTTCAAAATTGAATCTAGTTTCTATAGTCCAAATTTCATGTCAATCCAACGGTGGGATATTTGGTAATTAATATTTTAGTAAACGTATGTCAATCTGTTTTTTTGTCGAAACCGAAGCAATCTTTAATAGTTTGATGAAAATGATTGCAGTAGTGAAGCAATTCTATAAGATGAGAAAAATTTTAAAGTTAATTACTTTTTTATTATGGTTGATATGGTCAGTTCATTGAAAAACAGATTTGAAGAACTCTAAGTATTCAAAGGTATATTTGGGCCTTTTCTGAGCTCAACAACTTTGAAATCATTGGATTATATTGAATTTAAAGATTATTGTACTAAGTTGGCAAAAACTTTCTCTGTTGATGATTCATCTGATTTTGAGTTAAATAATCTGATTTCTGAGTTAAGAATACTGCAAATGACTTTACCAGATAGACCAATGTCTGCTATAGAGATTTTTGAGTTTGTTAGAAAAGTGGATTGTTATAGTAATATTTCTGTTGCTTATCGGATTTTATTTACTGTGCTGGTAACTGTGGCATCAGCTGAAAGAAGCTTTTCAAAGTTGAAATTATTAAAGAACTATTTGAGATCTATAATGTTTCAAGAAAGGTTAAATGATCTGGCAACTTTATATATTGAGAAAAAATTATTGGATGACATTAATGTTGAGGTCATAATTGATGATTTTGCATCTAGCAATGTTAGAAGATATTTTCTAAGATGATCTCTACAAATGTTTGAGGTAAATAATCTCACTTTTGTACTTCTATTTATTTATCGGTAACAATTTCTATAATACACTGAATATTATCTTTTTAATTGATACATAGTAGTATAAAAATATTTTGATGCTTATGTTAGGGAGGCCTCCGTCTATAATTTTGCTCTGAGCCCCCAAAAACTCAGAACCGGCCCTGTAAAAGAACCACACAATTGAGCTCGAACTTCAGGTAACAACAAAGTTTAAGAGTGAAAATTCTCACAAAGCTACGGTCTGATACATTGCTCCCTTCCTAACAAATTGGTCGCACTCAATCGAGCTCGGGGACAAAGCCAAGGGCATGGAGTAGGCTTAATATGATACTTTTGTCCATAGCAAAACACGAATATCCAATTAGTTTCTTCAAAAAAAAAGTCCAAGAAAAGCTCCACTCAATGATAGTCCATAAATGAATACACTAATTTGATCCGATGTGTCACAATTATTTTATCATTATTAGTTGGTGTTGTCCAGGGAATACTTAACAGATATAGCAGAGGAACAATACGAAAACCTAGCTAGAAGGCTCGGTAGTAGCCAGCCTAGCCCTCTACGGTAGTACAGATTTCACCTCCACTTTCTTTTATCACCAGCCAATTATAGTTTTATTGACAAACCTGTTAACTCAACCCATCACCCTATATATCTAGTTGAACAAACAGTCTGTATTACCCCTTGCCACCCTGCATGTCCACCGCTAGTCGATAGCCACCTAGATAATATAGAGTTATGTTTGGTGAGTCTATAAACAAACAATAGCTAATTGACGACAGCTACGATGGTGAGGATCATGGCTTGAATTGAAGCAGCCAGCCGCATCGTCTCCCCTCTTCTTCCTGCCGGCGCCGATCGAGCCTCCCCTCCAATCAATACGCGCGAGGCGCACAACGAACACGCAGCAGGCACGCATCATCGTCATCGTCCCCCCTCTCTCCACGCGCAACTGCACGAGACGAGACAAGCGAGACAAGAGACAAAGAGCAGCGGAGGAGAGAGAGGGAGGGGAAAAAATGACCCTTTTTTCTTCACATATTAAATTCCCTTTCCTTTGCTCTAATCCCGCGGTCCCTATCCCCTGCCCTCCCCTCGCCGGCGGCGCCCGGATCGCGACTCCGCCCCCTCCGACCCGATCTGCCCCACCCCCGCTGAGGGGGTTGTCCTCCCTCGCCGTTTCCGGCGGTTCCTGCGTTGCCTCAAGTGGCCCGCCTCCTTTGACGATTGCTTCACGCCACCGGACAAGCGGGGGAAGCGGTCCTCGTTTCTGTGGGGGCTTCGGGCTCCGGCGCCCATGGTCGACATCCACGAGTGCTCGCTGGCCGTCGTGCCCGTCCCCGACCCCGACTCCGACCCTGCGCCGCCCAACCCGGACCCCTCCTCCATCCCCGCGGACGCCTGGGAGCCCTTCGAGTCCGCCGCTCGCGCTGTCGTCGGCCGGATCCAGCCCACCTTCCCCTCCGAGACCCGCCGCGCTGCCGTCATAGACTACGTCCAGCGCCTCATCAGGTGCACCGTCCGCTGCGAGGTACCTCTCAGTGCTCTCGCTCCGTTTTGCATGCTCCAATTCTTTTCTGGGCGAACTCCACCTTTCATTTGTGCATCAAGGACATGGGCACGGCGCCTAGGTCACTAGGTGTGTAGACGAATTTCTATTGCGGCATGACATTCTTCGGATCAAGTCTATGTAGCTGCTTGGGGGTGTTTTTAGGAGGATTCATTAGTGTGCCACAGTTATTCGTCCTTCAGGTCATGTAAATGCCGTCAGGATAATCTGCTTGGTGTATTGCTGCTGTTTATTTCACAGTCACCATGCTTGCGGTTTCATTTAGCTGTACTGTAATAGCTGAAGTATGATTTTGCTAACCCAAGTGATGCCGCCAAACTGATATTCAAGTTGGTATATTTGAATTGACCTTGTGTGGCTGGGGGCTAGAGGTGTCCGAGTCAAGTGTTTATTGGCCATGAAATGCTTTAATGCCCCTTGTCGAACTCGAATTCGAGTTTCCACGTCATATGGTTTGATAATCTTTTTATGCGAGCGTGAATTGATGGATCGCACGTGTTTGGGTACAGCATTGAACAACAGCGAATTTATTGATCTTGGGTTGGAGGGTTGGGTATATGGTATATACCTTGATGACCATTTTCGTGACAGGGCCGTCTATATCTTGCTCATGTTGTACAGTCTTTTTGGATACCTTGCCCCTTGCCCTACTATATTGATGCACACAAGAAATTGTAAATCCTGGTTTCTCTTTATAGCTAGTTTTATTTGAGTAAGGAGTATTTACATGTTTGTTATGTGAGTGATCTGTCTCCGTTCTACCAATGTTTGTGCCGCATTGATAACTCATGTGCGGTGGAATTGACATTTTTTTTACTACAACACATGTATATTAGTATTTCACAATTAAGTTCTCTCTCAAAAAAAAGTATTTCACAGTTAATCAGAAATAAATTTCTGTATTTCTCATCAATGTGAAGCACGTGAAGGGTACTTTTCAGTCTGAATGAAATTAGGCCACAATATGACTTGTCCTGGACAAAATGTTAGCTATTTAACCTGTCTTAAAAAAGCATACTTTCAAATGGATTGGTAAATTTTTGACTTGACCCTTTTAAAAATTCTGTAAGAGGTTCACTGCCAGTTGTTCTATGAAAAGTCCATTGATGATGCTAGGTACCAACATGGCATTAGAGAGGCAACATGGAAATCACAGATTTTTTTGCGTTACTTGTATACAAAAATGGGAAAAAGAATATTGCTTGAGCTTTTATTCCTCTACTGAGTTGATCTCTCTTTTTTAATATTTTGAATCATCCGACAGCATGTATAGAAATACAAAATTAACCTGTTCCTCTTTTTTGTTTTTGTTTTTGCTTTTTGTTGTTTTTTTTGATAAAACATAGGTCTTTCCATTTGGATCTGTTCCATTGAAAACATATCTTCCTGATGGAGATATTGACTTGACTGCATTTGGCTCTACAAGTTCTGATGAAAACCTAGCAAATGAGGTACGAGCTGTTCTAGTATCAGAAGTGCTGAGGAAAGATGCTGAATTTGAAGTCAAGGATGTCCAGTATATCCATGCTGAGGTTTGCCACTTGGATTGCTCTTTGTTTTTGTGTTTTTGTTAAATATATTTACTAATTGTCATGTTCACATACTTTTAAGTTGCTGCTATCTACTTATGAATGCTCCTTTTTTGTGCACATTATATAAGAATATCCTTCCTGTTATTCGTTTATACTTAAATATTTTTTATTTCTTTTTGCTAATGTCAACCAAACATTTCATAGCATTCTTGTCTTACCATAAATGGGAAGGGCAATAGAATAATCCATCTTTGCATATGACATCAATGAAGCATATGAATATCTCAATATGTCACTGCCAACGATAAAAAGTGATTGTTGATAGACTGTCTACCACTGTGCTCTGTTAGTTTTTTTGGTATGTTCTTGCTATACACATGGATACAGCAATACAGCATAGATTCTCGAGGAAAGTCAATTTTTTGCTGAACTGCTAGGGATAAATTTTGGGCACTGGCGAACATGTTGTCGAATATTGTTAGTATTTTATCGTCAGGATATTTCAAATGATAAGTCATTCTAATGGCAGGTCAAGCTGGTCAAATGTCTTGTCCAAGATATTGTTGTAGACATCTCATTTAATCAGATTGGTGGACTCTGTACGCTTTGTTTTCTTGAGCAGGTAATATTTCAAAAGTCAACACAAACATGTAGCTGCTTGGTTCTTTTCCTTAAAGCACAGATCTATCATCTATCTGACATTTGACATGATAAAAATTCATTCCCTTTCCCTTCTTTACGCAGGTAGGACTTTGGATGCGGACTTCCTTATGGTCAGTCTGCTCATTGGCAATTATATTTGTAACCATTATGTTTTGCAGGTTGATCAAAGATTTGAAAAAACCCACCTTTTCAAGAGAAGTATAATGCTGATAAAAGCCTGGTGTTATTATGAAAGCCGCATTCTTGGTGCTCACCATGGTTTAATTTCTACATATGCCTTGGAGACATTGGTGCTATATATTCTCCATCTCTTCCACGAGTCTTTGGATGGTCCATTAGCTGTAAGTTCAGACATAAATTTTTGTGCTGCATTTTTAGTTATTGTTTTTGTCACCTTCTTATCTAAGCTTCTTTAGGATTGACATATTCCTTGGGGTGACATGGTTATCTGCTCTTCTGCAGGTCCTCTATAGGTTTCTGGACTATTATAGCAAATTTGACTGGGACAATAAGGGTATAAGCTTATATGGCCCTGTTTCCTTGTCTTCCCTGCCTGAGCTAGTTAGTAAGTGAATGCAGACTGATCTGGTTTTCTGTGATTGAAAGTTTCTGTTATTATTGGTCTTCACATAGCTTTTCTTGCACAGCCGACCCACCAGATACTCATGATGATGGTTTTCTTAAACGAGAGGAGTTTCTCAAAGAATGTGTACAAATGTTTACTGTTCCCCCTAGGAACTCTGAGAAAAATACTAGAGTATTCTCTCAAAAATTTCTCAACATAGTGGATCCATTGAAGCAGAGTAACAATCTTGGGCGCAGTGTCAGCAAAGGTTTGTTTTCTGCCTCTAGATCATGAATTTTGATGGTAGAAATGGATGGTTATGCTTGAAATTGTGTCACACGGCTTTATTAATTTTAGGATAAGTTGATGCTTTAATTTGATTATTGTAATATTAAATTGTTCATCAATTCGTCTTCATCTCATGATTAACACTGCCACTCAGGGAAAGAATGCTGGTCGATAACTTACCTCTGCTTTTGGGCATTTATTATGCATGCAAAAGTGACAGTTTTTTCTACCATATTATCTGTGATTTGGCAATATCTTTCTCATGCTATCCTTCAGTATTCTGCTAGTTCATTAATCATCACACCATCAGTTCACATAGTGAGTGCTTGCATTGGACTTCCCACATCCAGAGTTCTACTGTTGATACGTGCTTGCACCATCAGTTCACATAATGAGTCGTTGCGTTGGACTTCCCACATCCAGAGTTCTACTACTGATACATGCTTGTCCAAATTTACAGTTTCTGTATCTACCTTTTCCAAATCTTTTTTTTTTTAATTTACCATTAACTGCAACTAGTGTTATTTGGATTGTCTTGCTTTTGCTATGCCTCACTGCTGCGTACCTGAGTGCAGTTATCGTTTATCCATGGGCCAAGAGATTTCATTTCAATTATGTGCTGAAGGAAACTCTCAGCCACTTAAACCAAGCAGTAGCACTACTATCTAGTGGGAGCTTGGGTAAGGGCCCTTAGGCCTGATCGGGGTGTCCCCGGACCCAAGTGGCATGATGGCGCCTTGATGGCAGGTGCACCACAGGGGCAGGAAAGAAATAGACTAGGGAACTTTGTTTTATTTCTTATTTAGCCGATCATGACAACAACAACCTCCTTATATAGAGGACTCTCCTAACAAAAATTATAAATAGAATAATTCCCAATAATAACCTACCTAACTTAATAGATAAGGTACCAAAAAACTAATCCTTATCCTAGGAAGCTAATCCAACTAATTAGGGACATAGATAACTTGGTTGGGAAGAACTATCCTAATCTTCGACATGGGCCTTCGCTAATAAATAAGAATAAATTAGTATAAAAAAAAGCTCGAAAAAAAGGTCATTTGGCTCGTTTTCCACCCCTAGCCTTCGCTACATTACCTGCTGTGCTGTTCACGCTTATGAACAGTGCAGATAGTAATTCTTCACGTGACAACTATGCTCACTTGCATTGCATGCCAATGTGATGTTATGTGCCCCTGCACCACCTTACCACCAGATGCTGCTTCTGTCTGACAGGCTAGAACATGGATACTGATGGCACTGAATTGTTGTTTGTTGTGTGGGTACTTATTGTTTATTTGATCCACAGGCATAGCTTTCTTGTGATATACTGCACAGCTGCTTATGTGCATTAGCCTGTTGGATTGCTGTTTATTTTTCCCTTAACATTATCCAAGATGCTTCGAACATATAGTTTTTTTTTCATTTAATTTTCCTGGCCTAATTCCACTGCAATGCACAGGTAACTTTTACCGAATACGCAGTGCATTTGATCTTGGTGCCCGAAAGCTTGGGAAGATCCTTCAAATGCCTGCCAATTCTACTGTGGATGAAGTGAATCAGTTCTTCAGGAACACATTGAAGAGACATCGCACTAGCGGAAGGCCAGATGTGCAGGACATCGCACTGGACTTCAATGTTGAAAGAGCCAACAAAGGTTGTTCACCTTTATACAGTAAGTCCTTTGGCGATCTATCTGATCACTTCAATACCATCAGCATTTCAGATTCCAATAATCATGGGTCTCTAAAGCAAAACGAACGGAATTCTATGGCTGAGCGCAAGGAAATGAAGTCTGTTTCAAATCTCTTGAGTACTCATTCAGTTAGTATGAGGAATGGCAGTGATTTCTGTGAAGCCGCACCATCAACTAGTGGAACATATTCCTTGCCATGTGGGAAAGGTTACTACGTTCCACATCTCTTTTACGAGTCAGAAAGTGGTAAGGTTGACGTAAACTATGATACAAACTCGTCACACCTTGGGATGTCAACAAAGGGGCACACAAGCAGATCTCGCCACTCCATTGAAAGCACTAAGTATGGAAATGAATATTCAGTACATCCTGTGGACTACTGTTTAACACCAAGAAAAGAGGCAGATAGCAATGGAGTTCAAGTTAAAGAATTGGGTGGTGATGGAGGTGCCATCAGTGACAATATATCAGATCTTACCGGAGATGACAGAACAAATTTGAATAATCTTCGCTCTGCACAAGGGTGCCATCTAGATTATCCAGTTAATCAAGCTTACTATCAAATGCTTGCCCCACCACCTGCACAATATCAGAACAAGCGCTCACCAAATGGTCATAGCAGAAAAAATGCGTATGGATATGCTGGTACAAATGGAATAGTACCTGGTCCTTATCCACCTGGTTATTTTGTTGTAAGGCCATTTTATCAAACAGATGATCCTATGCGAGCTCGTGGAACAGGCACCTACTTTCCCAACCCAGTAAGTTCCCTTTTTGCACGTTCTTATGCTTGTACAACTTAAATATTAATGATCCACATTTTGAATAAACTTCATATGGTTTTGCCTTACATATTATTTTTTTCTTTATTCCACATGCCATGCATATCAATGCTTGGAGCAATGATTTACTAATGTTCTCATATTTAAATTATTGCGCTCTACATAATAGTCTGGAACATATCCCTGTTAATTTTATGTTTCTATTGCAGAATTGTATTACTTTTGCAATGTTAGGCATTATATTTGTGCCGTTTGGCTATGTCTTCTGTTTTTGCTAAGATTTCTGCCTTGTTGGATACTGTAGAATTTGTGCAAGGACAGGCCCACTGGACGAGGGGAAAGAGGAAGGAATAATTTCCTTCTGAATAACTATCATAGGTCTCACCGCTATGGCAGAGTAGATATGCCTGCAGATATGACACCTTCAGAGGAATTGAGACAAGAGCCACCATTGCAGATTTATATTGCTAGTGCAAATGATCATGGAATTCCCTCTCCGTTGAAGATACCAGTGCCATCTCCGTCTTCCCAGGCTCCAAGGGATATTGGTTTTATTCACTCACAGGACCGTAAACTTGAGTTTGGGACCTTGGGGGCACTGCCTTTGGATGTTAGTAGTACCTCCCAAGACCAAGCTAAGCCTTTGCAAGTTAGGGGTACCTCCCAAGACCCAGCTAACAGATCAAATTCTGCTTCTAATGGTCAACCTTCTGCACCTGTGAGCCCTATGTCGCCAGCACAAAATCCTGGGACGGGTTCTAATCGAATGAGGTAAGTATGATGCATTCTTTTAGTCATCAGAAGCAATAACATCAACTGTTTCACTAAAGGGTCGTGTAGCTAATAGCCATTTCTTTTCCATGTTACAGCAATGAGATATTTACTTTAAAAAAACAGCAATGAGATTTTGACTATTGAGGCACGCCATAATTAATAAGTTCTTGAACATAATTTAAGGTCTATTAGGTTGGAGCTTCCGCAAAAAACTATTGAGATGGCCATGTGAAGCTCTCCATATTTTAAATCTTACCATGAAGGCATTTCTTCTTTTTCCTTTTTTTTTTTTTTGGTACCACGTTCATCTTGTAACTTCTCTACTCAGTTTTCATGCATGTTTTCACCTTTTACAATGTTTAATCACACACTACATACAATTTACAGGAATACTAAACATTATCATCTCAAGGACAATGATGACTTCCCACCACTATCCAGTTGAAGCGATATATAGTTAGTTCATTGCATATCAGAGAATGAGGGCCAAGAAAGATCCTGATACATGGTACACTCTGAGTGCAGCAATAGCAGAGGGTTACTTTGCAAAATAAGCATCATCGTGTACATTCTAACTTTACCTTCTCGTTCTCCAGTCGTCAGACTCACCATGCAGCTGCAATGCAGCTTGTGCTGCCATAACTGAAATTTCATGCGCCCATTCCCTCAAAAAAAAAAAAAAAAAAAAAAGAAAGCTGAAACTTTGTGCCATGTAGATGCTTTTGGGGGGAAATAAGGTTCTTTTTTTTTCTTTATAGATTATGGCGGTCCCCTTTGAAGGGGAACAGGTGTGGTACAGTCTCAATTTTTTTTCTTTTTTTTCTTTATAGATTATGGCGGTCCCCTTTGAAGGGGAACAGGTGTGGTACAGTCGTAGAGATCTAGTTTAGCTTTATTGTTTTGACCTCATGAGCATTCGAGAGTTGCACGGTTGCTCTCAGTGTAATCTGTTTGGGTTTGGAGAGGCCTTGTGTTGAAAGGCCCCATCTTTTGAAGTAACCATGAGCTGCTTGAAGAAATGTGTAGGTATAGAGAGATACATGAGCTGTTAAATTTACCGTCTTTATAGAAGAATTATTTAGTTTTTCTCAGAGAAAAAATGGCTCCTTTTTTTTGCCTGTAGTGTCTTTCCATTTCTTGTGTTAATTAATTGGATTTGTAACATAGTTTGCTCTGTCGTCGTTAGCTGTTAGCTCTGTATCAGGTTAAAAAGGACATGATTGCATCTGAATTTTAATAGCAAAGCACGGGTCTGTATCATCGTTTTGTTGCGTCTGCAGTTGAACCTACAAAGCCGAGCTCAGTGTGCCTGATTTAGGGCTTGTACATGCTTCATTTGCGTTGGCATTGCTTCATTTGCGTAACAAAAGCGGAAAAAATTGTAGATGTATTTCATAGATTACTCTAATTATAAAATTGTAGCAAATTCATTATATATCGCTGACATGCGTAGTTCATAGATTACTCTACCTAATTTGTCATTATTCGCTGCTTCATCCTTTGGAAATCATGCGCTAGTGGTTCGAGATTCTAGGTCGTCCATGGACCAAGCTTCTCAATCCAGCAAGTAAACATAGACGTCAAAATGCACGTGGACGAATCCGAATCCTATCTAACTATCTTAATCCAAGACTAGCTAGGACAGGATGCATGGATATGCTCAACTGCACAATTAGTCAAAAGAAGAAAAAAAATACCACCAGTCAATAATGCTGTTTTTTTATATTTCCATATGAGGCATCATATAGTGACAAACTGACAATAATTTCTGCAAAATATTGTGCTCATAGCTTGAAATTATGTCACTTTTTTTATACTCAAACTCCTCCTTATGCACTTCTTTGGTGGGTGGGACGTTCGAATGTTTACATCTACGGTAGATTTGGTAGCTCCATTATTGTAGTCAATCTTTAGAAAGTTGACGAATAGGTTGGTTGCTCTTAGCTAGGTGATCATAGGCGGAGCCGTCAGTGGGACCGGAGCCCACCTTACCAGTTCAGTAAAAGACTTTTAAGATGTATTGTTTGTCTAGATCCGAGAGATTCATTTGCAAATTTTGATTATGGCAAACTTATGCGACTTTCAGAAATATATTCTGATGATTTTTCGGTATATGACCGTGTTGTTTTGGAAGAATAACTTCACTTATTTGTTGATGACATGAGAAGAGAATCAAGAGATAAATTTCAAAGTAACGATAATTTTGCTAGCTTTGCTGTAAAGATGGTTCAAGCAAAGAAGCATCTGGTTTATCCATTGGTCTATAGACTGGTTGAATTGGCACTAATTTTACCTGTGGGGATAGCTACAGTTGAAAGGGCTTTCTTGGCAATGAAGATTATTAAGACAGATTTGCATAATAAGATAAGTGATGACTGGTTGAATAATCTTATGGTATGCTACATTGAGCGAGACGTGTTTGCAAAGATAGGCATGGAAAATATCTTACAACGTTTTCAGAACATGAAAACTCGTAAATATCAACTGTCAGTTCTTTTGAAGCAATGAATTTGCATACAATTTAAATTTTAACTATTTTACAATATATCGGTAGTCATAGTAGTTGATTTTGAATGTCTTTTTTTTTAAGCTCCCTTTTTGAAACTTTCTGGCTCCGCTCCTGAAGGTGATGTGTTCCTCCGGAGAGGCAGAAGAAAAACGAGCCACGTTGACAAATCTTCCGCTCTTATGTACACGTTCCCAAGGATTAATTCACAAAAGATTCTTCATTTTGGTTTACAATCCTCGGCAAATTCAAGAAACTGGTGGCACATGTGGCGATCAAGTTGGCCTCTCTTGCATACGCTTTTCGATGGCATGAGGAGTCGAGACTCTTCGCTACAGGTCCATTTCGCCCCTAGAAAAGCTGTTTACATGAAGACAAGGCTCACCAAATCCAGATGAACAAAGGACCAGAATTGCATGAGAAGAAATGTCTACACCTGTCACAACATTCAGCTAGTGGATTATCCCTTTCGATCTTTAGATGGGATCCGTCTGAATTATTGAGAGACAAAGGTATCCTACATGTTTTGTTGGACATAGCTTGAGTAGTGGCACTGTGGCAGCAACTATTGGCCGTACTGGGATTGGGACTCATATCCATTTTGCCTGGGTTCTAAGCCACACTTGCTGATGTGGCTTCCACCTAAGTATCGAACTAGAGGGTAACGCTGCGCCGTAGACCCGTCGTCCATGGAAGCATGCAGTGGTTGTGGTGGATGCATTAAGGGCAATAAGAGAGTGAAACAAAAATTCATCTGACATACATCACCTAAAGGACTGATCTGAACACTCCATCGTAACACAGATAAGGTGCATTTGCAGTACCAACTGCATAATAAGTAACTGTACCTGATCTTAGCTGGTTTGATTGTAAATCCAACTGCTTAGATCAACATAAGTGATTATCTATACCATAAATCGCTACAATAAAAATGCATGATCTAAGATGATTTGATAATCTTATGGTGCTGGTACAACTGCATTGTAGATGCTTCTGATGTGGCTTCCACCTAAGTATCTAACTAGAAGGTAACGCTGCGGTCGTAGACCCGTCGTCCATGGAAACATGCAATGGTTGTGGTGGATGCATTAAGGGCAATAAGAGAGTGAAACAAAAATCATCTGGCATACATCACCTAGAGGACTGATCTGAACACTCCATCGTAACACAGATAAGGTGCATTTGCAGTAGCAACTGCATAATAAGTAACTATACCTGATCTTAGCCGGGGGTTTTTTTTTTTTCAAATCCAACTGCTTAGATTCACGACATACAGTGCTCGTTGCCACAGTTAAATCGCTACAATAAAACTGCGTGATCTAAGCCATCGATTTGAGATCCTATGGTGCTAGTACAACTACTTAAGTAGTTAAGTTGCAGGATCCCTGTCTCACCATCAACACCTAAAGATATATACAATGGTATATATTAGCTGTCTTTAAGATTATACCACATAGGACTTTGGATGATGTGGAGGAGAGAGAAGGAGAAGAGAGAAAACTGTTGTCTACTATTTAACGGACGATCTTATAAATAGTTTTACATTTTATGTACTATTATATATACAGTATGTTAATTGGATGAGAGATCATTACAAACAACTATATAGACGATCCATTGTACAAATTATTTTTAGTGCTTTCTATAGATGATATGGAGATGTATAACATACCATTCTGTCTATATCACTGTATACTCCCTAATACAAGGAGAGAAGAGGCACCATCTGAAGCTGCCATGTGATCTTTTCCCACCAGGCAAGTAGCACACCTGGCTATGGTGTGCACCGCCGCAAACCGAAGAAGAATGTCGGCTGAACCAAAAGCGGGCTCTCGTGCATCGACGCCCATCCTATTGAGAAAGAGAACCAAAACGAAATAGCAAGGAGAAACACAAGGTATGATTAGTCTAGAAGACGAGAGCACCAACAACAAGATCCCACTTCTCAAATGCCGCCAGCCTCTGCGGCGTGGAGATGGATTTAAGAACAAGGAAGAGGAATGAGTTGTGGAGGCGAAGAATAGAGGAGCGAGAGCGCAACAATTGATCATTTATTTCGTTTTAGTTGATACGATTGATTATTTATTTTGTTTGTCTTATTGACATTATTCATAAATAATCAATGATATAAGTAAATGAGAATAAATCATTAATTATTCCAAAGTAGGCGAGAAGCAACCACAGGCCTCTGGATGCATCGGTGTGGCCCACTCACCCAGACCCAGAAAGTACCAGCGCATGGCAGGTCTGGGACAGAGCTGGACGGGCCCACGCGCAAGAGGCAGAGCGCTCTGGCAGTCCCACCGGTCAGCGACGACAGGCCCGGGGCAGAGAGAGGTCAGATGCGACGGCCCACCTTTCAGTTTCAGGCGACGCGCGCGAGCTGTGCACTCCGAGAGGGACTGCGCGCCAAGCGACCCAACCACTGCCAAACGGGCCCGAGGATTCTGTGGACCACCCGTCAGCCGAACATCCGGACAGGCACCCAGCCCATGCGCACGGGGGGCCGCGGAATCCCTGGCCGTCCGCGCGAGATCCAGCGGCAAGGGACGCTCCGGCGCAGCCCCGAAACAGGGAGTGGGTTGGGATTATAATTTTCGCGAAATCAAACTGTAGACTGATAAAGTGAATTAAGTTTATATTTTGATCTAAAATATAGATAAGATGATCTATCTAAACACTCTTAATGTCCAAAGTAGTCTACCTAGATTCACGAATTTTGTCAGAGTCAGTCATGAGATTTTGCAGGGGTCATGGGCGCAATATCGTCGATATTCATTCAAATATCACGATTATCAACTATATCGAGCTAGTATGGTATATAATATCTGTTAGTAAACTGGTTAAATTAAAAAATTTGAAAAAAAATATGTGACATAAATATCACGATAATCGCTAAATATCGAGTGAAAATCGCTCACAAAATCATCCACCAAAGAACACTAGTTTACAAAATCACTTAGGTTGATTATCAAGAAATATCGAGCGATTATCGAGGCATATCGAGTGATTATCGAGGTATATCAAGCGATTATCGGTGAAAATCGATTTTTTTAATTTTTTTTCATCAAAAAGTTTGATTTTGAAACCCTTCAATTTTCTACCATTTTTTTCGATTTTCAAAAATCTCGATATGATCGATTATCGCGATATCAATATTATGAACTCTGCTCATGAGAACAAACTATTCGCTTATTTACTTATTTGGCTCTCTTTTCTTTTTTTTTTTTAAATAACATTCCTTCTCCATCACGAAAAGGATGAGGATAACATCTGGCCCTTCCACGCCATCCACTAGGAAATAGCGGAAAACCGACATCCCGTGTATGGTACTAGCACAAAGACACTTTTTATGGTACTGTAGTATGGAGGGGACTTTTTTGCAATTTTTTTAAAAGAAAGATGAGAGGTCTAAATAAGTAAACAATTCCATGAGAGCTCACATTTTGTCGGAAAACACTCCACCCTTACGAGTAGAGAGCTTGGAAAGTAGAAGAAATCATCTCAGCACGAGGCTGCACCAATCAGATTCATACATTCGCCTCTCCCTCTCTGTCTCTCTCTCTGCTAGATAGCGTTGTAACAACAAATTTGTCCATCTTAGCGTTCGTAAGTGTAACGAGCACATATGTTTTTTTACCACATGTAAGCTAACTAATCCTAGGAGATCTTAAACATTCGCTTAAGTAAACAATTGTATCTTGATAAGAGGGAATACTACCAGGTGCCTAGGTATAAACTTTTTCCCCTCAAATGTTGGGTTTTGTTAGCACGAATGATATTGACACGGTATAACTTTTTTCCCCTCAAATCATGCGCTTTTGCGGTGTACATAGGCTTAGATTGTTTCTAGAGGGAAGAACATTTGAGCATAGCTTACATAATTAATTAATTAGGTCACAATCCTACAAGTAGACAAACTGTGTTCAGGTTTGAACCGGCGGTGGTGGTACTGGTAATCTGGCCTACAAGGGATGTTGGATATGAAAAGGACTCATCAGGAATCTTGAAATCCAAAATAATGAGAGGGGAAAAACAAATGATTGTTTGTATGAATATAACTACAAATTTTCATCCTCCCATCAACGAAAAAGAACAGCATGTATAAATTGAGCCAGCCTTCGAAATTCTCAAATTTCGAAGGCATTATTGGCGCAATGACGTAGTGGACTTTGCCTAAATGAAATCACCGTAGTCAACTTTTACGATACCAAAAAAGCTTGCAAGTTAGGCTCCATTTGATATGACTGTAGCTTTTGTAAAAATTAGTTTTCGACTAGGCTGTATAGTTGAAGGGCTGCACGGCTGAACAATTGGACTGAAAAGGTTTAGTATTTGGCAGTCTGTCTTTTAGTTTATTTTTTAGGTATAAGGGATGCGTGTCAGGAATAAAAGTGAGAAGAGTGGGGTTTGGGATTTTACACTTGGTATAAGGAGGTAATTTTTTTTTAATTCTAATGGCAAAATCAGATCTCTAACACACCAAAACTATGGGGAATACCTCAGATCAGCTTTTGGCTTTCAACTTCTTCTAGTATAAATGGACTGCTGACTTTTTGACTTTTGGCTATGAAGAAGTTAGCCGTTTGAAACAGCTTCTGGTTTTCAAAGGGAAAAAATCGAAACTAAGGCCCCGTTTGGTACGGTTCCAGATTCTAGTAGAAACGGAAACGGTTTCGGATTCTTGGTAGAAACGTTTCAGGTAGAATCAGAATCCGGAGGAACGGGTTGCTAGCCGATTCGACCACGGCGTGTAAAAATCGAAACGTTTAAGCTTTGAAGCGTTCCGAGTCCTATTCCGTTTGGTTGGATTTATTTCAGATTCTAGGAGAAACAGTCCGGTTCCAAGTTGTCAAACGGGGCCTAAAGCTGTTCCAATCATGTATTTAACATAATGTTGCCCAAACTAACATAAATAAACCTTGAAGAAGAATATGCCAGAGTTTTTTCAAAAAAAAAACAGAGTCAACTGAGAATCATGTCGACAGACATTTAATTCGAATAAGCCTGGTTGCTCTGCTCCTCCAACGTAACCAACCTTTCCTCCTCCCCCTTACATATCTCCATTGTTAAGCAACCACAAGTCTCTGACTTTCAAACACAATTGGCTCCCGGAAGCATATCCAAAATTCCCAATTCTCCCACTTCCAAACGTCCAAACTTTTGAAGCTGGCCTGCCTCTTCCAACATTCTTCTGTCGATTGTCCACAAAAACCTCACACTCTTGCATTTTCTTCCACACGGATTCTCCACAAATGGAACTTTCAAGGCGTAGATTCTTCAAGTTCAGATCAGCAGCCGCCTCCCTCCAGCTCTCCAGCTTGTAGTTGCAAATGATCAAGATCAGCACATGTAAAATCATAGCGGGGAGGAGGAAAAGATCTCTCCAAGCTAGGCAGGCTCGCTCCTTCCACATATATAGCCCACACCACACTTCCACCAAATGATCTTTCCAGGTTGAGATTAGGGAGATTGCTACATATTCCTCACCGGTAAAATTCCATCGTCTGTTCTTCCTCTGTATATCAAGTGTGTATGTCTTGAGTTGTCACAGTTAACAGTGACATGCACAACACAATTGAGGTCGATCGATAGAACAGGATTCCACTTTCACTTTGCACAGTGGCAGTAGGGGGGTTTGCTTTGGAGTGTAGGCATCCTATTCCAACACTCAACCTGTCAGTTGCTATCTGGTTGTGGTGTGCGTGCCACTGCCGCATATACTGGCTAGTTTCTTTCGTGCATAATTCGCTTGCCAAGTCAGCATCACATGAGTGCACGGCCCTGCTTCGACGCTGTACACGGCGCGGGGGCCTCCTCGGCGTCCATGGCGTGGATCATGCTGCGCATCGACTGCTCTCGCCTCGGTTGGCTCCTCTTCGGCGTCTTCACCTACGAGAACCACGACGGAAAGCCAAGGATATGATGATCTAGCACGGCCAGATCAATCAGCCTCCATATATACAGCAGCAACCACTAGCTAGATCTCTTTCAGTTCCTTTGGTACGCCAACTTGAGTGCTTGCTTCATCGAGCATGTCCGGCACACGGCGGTGCGGCGGCCGGCGGTCGGAGAGAACTACGGCGGCGATGGGGGACAGCAGCAATGGATACGTCGAGACCGACCCCACAGGTCGCTATGGCCGGGTAACTTCTTACACCTGAAACTTCTTCTTCTTATTCCTTTTTTTTTATAAAAAAAAAACCTGGACTTGAAAGTTCTTGCCATTGGCGATGATCAATAAGCAAGTTCTTGCACTTGAAAGCTATGCGTCGGTTCGGCATGAACATGGCCTATTAAGGCAACTTAAAGCGATCAGAATTAGCAGCAAGCTAGTCGTGTGTTTACCATGCTTTCAGTTATTCTAGTTCTTTGTTCTTGGGATGTTACGTTGTGGTAATTAGATTCCAAAACATGCTTACAACCATTAATTAAGCCCGTAGGGTGTTCATTTTATTTAGCTTTTCAAGGATGGATTCCATGATGATGTGCACGTCGGAGCTACCCCTGAAATAGGACACAATTATTGATCCTTTTATTTTCTTTTCATGTCCATTTGGCTTTTGCTGCCTAGTTAGGGCCTGCAAATCCACATCTTGTCTTGTTTAATTCCACACATCAGCTAGACCCAGTGATTTTTTTCCCTTTGCTGAAAACATAGTGCATAGTGTTCTTGTCTTGGCTAAGATTTCTATATGGCAGAATTGGTTTGTAGTCGCAGCCTACCTACCTACGATGTTAATTGGCAGATTTTGCTGTAATAAGTTTTTGCAATATCAAAGCTAGCTGCTGGAATCATGATGATATACACGGGACAAAAATTAGACACATACATGCAGACCAGGGTTGTTTGTTTAATCAATTGCTCATGTGGATTTACATATTGCATAACACGAACAATCCTAAACAATTGTTGTACTGAAAGATAATTATCAATTATTTAATACTTGGTCAACTAGTGGAAGTGGATGAGATGATGAGAATTTGATTGTGGTTTTTCTTTCAATCCAATCAGGAAAGACTAAATAATGCTTTATCAAACGAGAGTTGGCGTTTGATTGGTATTGGATCGACTTTCCTAGTAAGTTGGATTTGATGAATCAGTGAGGTTTGTTCCATGCGTCAATATGCCAATAATGAGATTCTTTGAAAGATTCAAAGGATAATATGCTGTGTCATATCGACAGATATGTTGACCTTTTTCCTTCAGTGGGATGAAATTTTATAGCGGTCAATCATGTTGTATTTTCACTTATCTGTACGTAGTTTCTCCTGGGGTACAAGCTGGGTTTTGAATTTCACCAAAATTTGATTCTTTCGGTGGATCCCGAAATACACTTGTACCAGTTATATTTCAGTGAGTTCATTTGAATTTTGTCCAAAAAATTCAAATTCTGGTCAAATTTTGTTTAAAAATCAATTTTTTTCGACCGAATTTCAGTGGGTACCGAGAAAAATTAAAATGAAGTTCCAAACGCTGGGTACAAATGACTAGTGTACTAGTACTAGTTCGTGGTTTAAGTACTTAAGTGGGCTTTGCAAAAGTGTCTTATCTTTTTCATTGCCCAACTACCTAGTACCAGTTCAGCTAATTTTATTTGTTTCAACCAACAAACACTGATAACTTGCGGTTTAGTGCAGCTGGTTAATGCCATAAGTAAGCTAGCCCAGAAATATGCATGGACGCGCTTCAGTGATACAGTATGTAAATGAATGTGAAAGCAACTATAGCTTCTTAGATGATGTGCTGACTCACAGGATATATAATTCCCAATTCGTTTCTCAAATAAAACGTTCAGTTACATAACAATGCAATTTTCTTTGTAAATTAAAGTGCAGTTTTATATTTTGACAATTATACATGACATAATTGTGTTTGCTGATTAGAAGTCTTTTTTTTCCTGTTCTCTTGTTGGCATGCAGTTCGACGAGCTACTTGGCAAAGGAGCAATGAAATCAGTGTACAGGGGGTTCGACGAGCTGAAGGGGGTGGAGGTTGCGTGGAACCAGGCCAACCTCCGCGACGTTCTCCGTACGCCGGACGCGCTGCAGCGCATGTACTCGGAGGTGCACCTCCTCAGCGCGCTCCGCCACGACGCCATCATCACCTTCCACGCCTCCTGGGTCGACGCCTCACGCCGCACCTTCAACTTCATCACCGAGCTCTTCTCCTCTGGCACCCTCCGCGCCTACCGCCTCCGCTACCCGCGCGTCAGCCTCCGCGCCGTCAAGGCCTGGGCGCGCCAGATCCTCCGCGGCCTCGCCTACCTCCACTCCCGCGAGCCCCCCGTCATCCACCGCGACCTCAAGTGCGACAACATCTTCGTCAACGGCCACCAGGGCCAGGTCAAGATCGGCGACCTCGGCCTCGCCGCCGTGCTCCGCGGCTCCCGGGCCGCCCACAGCGTCATCGGCACGCCGGAGTTCATGGCGCCCGAGCTGTACGAGGAGGAGTACAACGAGCTGGTGGACGTCTACTCCTTCGGAATGTGCATGCTGGAGATGCTCACCATGCAGTACCCCTACAGCGAGTGCTCAAACCCCGCGCAGATCTACAAGAAGGTCACCTCCGGCAAGCTGCCCGACGCCTTCTACCTGGTGGTGGACAAGGAGGCGCGCCGGTTCGTCGGCAGGTGTCTGGTGGCCGCCTCCAAGCGGCCGTCCGCCGAGGAGCTCCTGCTGGACCCTTTCCTCTCCCTACCGGACGATCATACCACGTCTTGTGCTCCTGTGATGCCATTGCCTGCTCCGGCCTGCAGAAATACAGCGGAATCTGACGGTAGTTCTGATCATTCATCGCATGATCACGACGAGGAGGAGGAGGAGGCAGAGCCGCCGGCAAGGACTGACATGACGATCACCGGCAAGCTGAACACCGAGGACGGTACCATCTTTCTCAAAGTGCAGATCGCCGACGAGACAGGTACAATGCAAGTCGTCGTGCGGCACTGCAATGTTTCTGAATGTTGCACGCATTTACTGACAATTTAGTTGTTTCTAGGCAATGTGAGGAACATCTACTTCCCGTTCGACGTCGTGGGCGACACGGAGATGGAGGTGGCGAACGAGATGGTGAAGGAGCTGGACATCACCGACCGGGACCCCTCGGAGATCGCCGCCATGATCGAGCAGGAGATCGGTAGGTTGGTGCCGGGTTGGCTAGGCAATGAGCAGCAGGAGTGCTACGCTTACGCAGATGATGACGAAAACGAGCACCCTCCCTTCTGCTACCTCTCTTCTCCTACCTCATCCCAGGGGTCCCTCGGCGGGGTGGGGCCCGTAACCTCAGGGGGCTTCTCTGGCCCACATGGCGGCGACGGTGGCTGGTTCCAAGGTACGTAACAATATTACTGTTTTGGTTTCTCATATGTCAGCACGTTGCTAGCCTTGATCTGAACCTCTACTGGTTAAAAGATTAATTAGCAGATAAACATCAAAAATATATTCCACATGCCATGCATATTAATGCCTGGAGCAATGGTTTACTAATGTTCTCGTATTTAAATTATTTCGCTATTGGAGTTACTATGTCCTCTATACATAATAGTCTGGAACATACCTCTAGAACCCGCTTGTCTAGACATTTGCTAAGAGAACGTATTGGTGTACAGTGTGCATGCGTGATAGTGTGTGGTACGCACTTTTATCTAGTATAAAGTTACCATATTCGCTCTCAAGACTAAAAATTTTCATATTAATCGGAGAAAAAAGAAAGAAAGATCTACGTCGTTGATCATGATGGGTGTAGAATATAACGGTTTAGATTAAAAGAAAGAGTTTGTGTCATGTACAATTCAAAAATAAATGAAATTCGGAATAAAAAAAAGTAAAATCAGAAATTTAATTTCTACACGATTAAAAGAGAGAGTCCAACTACAATAAAAAATTTGAAACAAAAAATAAAAGATAATTAGTAATCTAATTCCCATACGAACATCAAAATAAAATAGAAAGTCGGAATAAAATTTTAAAAAATCATAATACAAAGATAAAAGATAATTAGTAATATGATTTCCATAAGAACATCAAAATAAAACTAAAGTTTAGAATAAAAATTAGTAGTTGGATTCGAATACTAATTCCAACATAAA
The DNA here is from genome assembly GCA_036346375.1 of Guadua angustifolia. Classification (NCBI taxonomy): domain Eukaryota; kingdom Viridiplantae; phylum Streptophyta; class Magnoliopsida; order Poales; family Poaceae; genus Guadua; species Guadua angustifolia. The sequence goes on along the minus strand of CM070521.1, from coordinate 8,890,362 downwards.
AACATAAATTCGAATGAAAAATAAAAATAGGAATTTGATATCCATACGAATATCAAAATAAAGAGTCTATATCAACTATAATAAAAACCAAAATTCCTGTAAAAATAAAATAAAAGTAGCAATTTGGATTCCATTCAAACATCAAAATAAAAAAAAATAAAACAAAATAAATTGAAACTTAGTAATTTGATTTGTATACGAATACCAACCTAAAACTAAAATTTAGAATAAAAATAAAATAAAATTAGCAATTTAATTTTCATACGAACTCTAAAGCAAAATAAAAATGAAATAAAAAAATATACCAATTGGATTTGGATACAATTCTAACCTAAAACTAAATTTAAAAAAAACTATGTCACGTATGATTCAACAACACACAAATATAATTTGGAATACAAACAAACTGAAGGATCAAAATGGCGAACAGAAGGGGTGAATAGTCTCAAACAAAATTTTCTCCACAAAAATACTCCAACTAAGATCTCGAGAAGATCGCGTAAAACAAATCACAAAACACCTGAACAACTTGACAACTATGTGTACCCTTAGCTTGTATGGATGAGAACCATGGAATATGTGGGGATTTTTTAGGCATAATCCCGGTTGTCAAGTATCCAAAATAAAATAAATCAATTCAACTCTTACTTTTAGAAAGGAGATTGAGCCAAATCACAAAAGTCACTTTCAGAAAAGCAAAAGCAGAATTTCCAGAAACTGTCTTCAATTGGAGCAGGAGGTTGGTGGACTTCTAGTGCTCAAGAAATTTTCAAAATTTTCTCCCTATTAGAAATTGAGTCATGAAGTACTCCACCAAAGTTCACCTAAAAAATCCTTGCAAAAAAAACAGTAAAAAATCAAAGAACACAGACAATTAGGAACTTCGAGCAGAAAGTTTGGGGCTTGGTTTTCACCTCATGGCTCCCAAATGGTGTGACCAGTGGACTCCCAAATTTTTTCACAAATAGATATAAGAATCCTGCACCTTCTCCAAGAAGAATCACTCAAAAATGATTTTTCTATATTTTATAAAAATCAAACACTGACTACTATACGAAGAACAAGTTCTGGACAAAATTGCAACTTGATAGAAAAGATGATCTCTACTCTATCTTAGGGTGTAAGAGAGATGTAAAACCATATGAACACACTCAAGACATCTAAAAACATTAGCATTTAGAAGGAGGGGAAGCAAATCTAGATTGTAAGAAAGTAAATTGCAAAAAAGTAAATTACATGAATTTAAATGTTGAATTTAAGACATAAAGTAAATGCGTAATATAAATTCAATCATGAATGAAAAAGATTTGCATTTCTGGAAAGAGCAGGTTTACAAAACCTCACAACAAAGTGGGCAAAGCTCAAAAGAGCACAAAAATCTCTACAACCTTCAAAGGGAGGAGGCTACCCGCTACCCCTCCACCCCTATTTATACTACTCTTGGACTACTTACCATACTTGGATGCAGCCCTCAACCCTAGAGAACTCATCTAAGGGTTAGGATTTGCCCACACATACAGCCATGCAAGGGCTAACTCAAAACCCACACCAACAAAGGGTTTTCTTGCACGATTTTCAAAGCATACTACCTAGACCCGCTAACCTATCAACTAGACCGCAACCGACGGCCTTCCTTGATCTATGCGGCGTCTAGCTAGCATCATCTCCTTTTCTTGTCTTCTTGGCTTGCCCGGACTCCGTCTCCGATTATCTTCCAATGATCTCCCGATCGTCTGGACCTCCAACGCTCCTCGCCTAGTCCCGGTCATCCTCCGCCTCACCATGATCTAGCACCATCGCGCTGCAACCATCAAAGACAAGGAAAAAACCTTTCACATAGCAATGCCCACAAAGATATTTAATGATTATTCCAAAATCATTAATCAATCATAATTTCGCTCAAAGATCCGGTGCTACCGCCCCTAGGCCGGTAGCATTAGGAAAAGCAACCAACACTTAAATTGCTTCAAATCAAAAATCCAATTCAAATCAAACTCAATTTCAAATCAAACCAAGCTCAAATCTTGTCAATTACTCATCACACACAAGGATGGACGTCCACATAGTCTTTCACAAACAAAAAAATGCTAATTTGTTTTGCACAAGAATTCCAATTCAATTTCCATATAAATTTCTAAATAAAATTCCTAATAAATATAATCCGGCATAAAAATTAAAGAAATATTAGTTATTGGATTTATGTATGAATTCAACAAAAAATAACTAAAATTTGGAACAAAAAAAATAAAAAAAGAAAACCCAAAGCCGAAAGAGCCAAAAGCCACAATGACGAGTGGTATGCGTCTGCATTGTTGAAGAAGTCAATAGCAAAAGAAACTTGATGATGGGAGATCCTAATAGAGAGGAGATGAAGCTTTGCATAGAAGACAAACTACAAAAGATATATATCCATTGGGTAGCTAGAAACGTGCCATCGTTGCTGAGGGACATATGCATGTTGTTAGATAACGACTAAAGCAAATATACTAGCATAATAGACGATAGGAGGTTGTCGCGTTAGTGAGGAACCAACATCGTTGAGTTGGCAAACATCGAATAAGAGAAGCGACCGATATGGGACAAGCGTAAATCAAGCATATATAATATCTTACATGTATATATGTATACATCAATTCGTTTGAATCAAAACAAGTTCAAAAACCTCAGAGTAGAGATGACGCTACTCTATGAAATAAGCTTGAGGCCACTGGTGAGAGCATGACTGGTGTTCCCGGTAGGGATAAGCAATACTTGTATATGTATGTATTGCATGTTGATGTCGTAACATTCAACATTAAGTAATAATTGAAGAGAAATAGAATATAGTTATATGATAGAGTATTGCATTAAATGGGTAGCAATTGAGAGGGATCGATAAAAAATTAGGCTTACTATTGGCGGTTGAATAGAAAAGTTGTGGGGCGATCAATAAGAAATATAAGGCATATGGTTCTACAGGGCAAGCAGCGTGTAAGGAAGATACGTTCAAAGTAAGTTGCCCATGATGTACCAATGTATACGTGAGCAATGTACTCTAATACCATGTAAAATAATTAGTATATTACTTGAGATTAAATAGGGGTACATATCTTGTATATATTTTGAAAATAGAGTTACTAACGAAGAAAGAATAGGGGTAAAAATATGGGTATATAACTATATGATCTATGCAAGATGAAAAGTTGCTACGTTTCTAGGAACCCGAATAACTTATTATTCTTAATGATTTTCTTTTATCAAATTTTTACTTCAATTACATCCCTTAATTTAAATTTTTCTTAAAACTTTATTGTCATTTCTAATGTTTACGATGTTTTAAAAATCTAAATAGTTTACAAAATACGTTAATATATTCTCAATTATATAAGTTATATTATTTGATACTATAGACTGTTAAAAATTTAACTGCAGACCTGCTAGTTTTAATGAAAAGAAAAGGCGCATGTACACAGGCCATGTCAGCATCATCGATCCCAGCGTATCTAGATGGAATATTACATATGCATCATCCTAGCTAGTTGAGACGAAAGGACGTACAAGACGATTCAACAAGTTAATTTGTGGCATCGTTGAGCTTGACACACGTGCATTGTTGGTACTGTAGATTACTGCCACTACCCTGTAAGCAGCGACGAGGATGACATGAGCTCGACCCACTCCGGTAGGTACTCCGCTCTGCGTTACTGCTCAGGTAACGACGACGCCCAGCCTGAGGACGAGCATCCCCAAGGGCCCAATGCCTCCAAGATCAAGGTGACGAGATTCAGCCCTGGGGAGGGCAGCAGCACAAGATCCCGAGCAGATCATCAGGCCCAGCGGTACAGAACGCTCGCACACCAGTTGCAGCGGCAATGCGGCATGTCGCCGCACGCCGGCCGGGCGCGCCACCGTGGCCGTGGGAGCCCCGACGACGAAGGGCGGGAACGGCGGCGCATGGCGCGCAACCGGTCGATGGTGGACATGCGGAGCCAGCTGCTGCACCGGACGCTGGTGGAGGAGCTCAACAAGCGCCTCTTCTTCAACACCGTCGGCGCCGTCGAGAACATCGGCTTCCGCCTCCCCTGCTACGGTTCCTCCTCGTCATCCTCGCGTGGCGCCGACCACCGCCGGAGAGCCAAGGACAAGTACGCCCACTATATGTTTTGAGCAAATTAAAGCTTGGTATGTAAGTACACTTATGTGGTTAATTTTTGTCTCGTGTACAGTTAGCTGGTGCAATTAATGCACAACTGGATCATCCATGCACAAGCCTCTTCCCGAACCAATAGGCATGCGAAATGCGCGGCCACATAATCGTCGATATATGGAGGGAGTGCATGTTTGTCAAGATTGTTTTTATTTGGCGATGTGCAAGTACTGCTACCAGCATGCAACTCCACAAGTAGTGCATCTAGAAGAGATGTTGCAATATATTATTGAAATATTCCAATCAGTGATAACTAACCAAATTTCCCTCGAAATTGTGTGCCTAGATATTGCAGTACATTTATGCATGCTTCTAAACGAAATTAGTGTATTTGGGCACCAACTCTTGGAAGTCCACTCCTCTACCTACTAGGGTTCAAATCATAGTGATCACCTTTATACACATGTGAGTGTACTTTAGTAGGAATTTAGTAAGATTGCAGATTAATCCCTAGCCTCTGTCTTTCTAGGTGTGTGTTAAGAGGACGCCCTCACTTGTGTATACGTGAGGTGTGTGTTAGTGTGTGTCTTCCTTGTTATCACAAAAAAAAAAATATAGTGTATTTGTTACACAACTCTAATGCTGATTTTTTACTAAAAACTTCAAGCTACTAGCCATGTAAGTGTACTTTAATAGGAATTTGGTAAGCAGATTTTTCAAGTGACTTTAGGAAAATGCAAATAATCTTGTGTATGAGCATCGAATTGAGCCATTTTCACTAAAAACTTCAAATTACTAGTCAAAAGTCCCTCTTAATAGTATGACACCTAATCTAGCAATCCAATCTTTCTCCAAAATACTGAGATCAACAAAAACTATAAAAAGGTCCTTAATGTTATACCTTGGCTCTTTAACTTGACGCATTGAACTTTTTGCGCTCTATTTTTATGCTTCAACACGTGCCACCACTAGGATCAACCTATTTTCAATATGCTCAAAGAAAATATTAGTCATTTAATCGCAGTTGTCATTAATTATCAAAACCAAAATGAATTAGGGCCTAGATGCTTTCACTATCATGTAGTAGAGTAAAACATATCATCTAAAGATATAATAGAAAAGGGTAATATAGTCTTTTGTAGATGTGCTTTGATGAAAATATAGAACCTAGAATAACATCTATTAAGGAACGAAAGGAGTAACATACACTAGCAGCTTCGGAGGTCAGCCACAATAGGGCGACAAGAGGTGGCCATCGATGGGGTTGTGGTGGTGCTGTCGGCCGTGGATCCAAAGGAGAGTGGCTTATAATCTTATATAATAATTTTGTGACATCATAAATCCAATACATATATTTAAAATTTGCTAAAAGTACAATATAAACAGTTCCAAGGTCTTAAAAATTTTAAACCATTGAAATCAAAACCTATTTAATCTATTAAAGAGACGTGTCATAGCGTATCTCAGATTTTTTGGGGTGCAGACCGTCCCTGGCTTCACAGGACTCTTCTACAAGACGGTAAAAAAAGGAATAATTGGATAGTGGCATTTTTTGTATGGGCCATCGAATTTCCAAATTGAGAAGTGGATAAGTGGTATTTTTTGTATGGGCCATCGAATTTCCAAATTGAGAAGTGGCAAATATCCAAGTGCCCCGTAAAAAAATGTGTCATGCCGGCCATACTGCTGTTGTCCTCAGTGAAGAGCAACAGCCTCCAACTCCTCAATAACGCAACACTAGCATTACTAATTAATACTGCCTAAGAAAGGAGCCACGACCCCAGAGATTTCAGTCGATCGACTTGATTAATACTCCTCCGTCCGAAGAACAAGCAACAGATTTGACTCGGCATAGATACCAAGGCTCAACGAAAAGTCGGCGAAATTGCATGCATGCATCATAAATTCTTGCATGGGCTTCGATCGCATAGTGGCACCTCGTTTCTCAGCCACATCCTCGCGTGAAGTTTGCATGCATGCAGGTCCAGCGAAATTTTTTTTGCATGCATGCAGATTACATTGCAAATTTGCGAAGCTCCCGCGAACGCCCGTGCGAACGACGGCAGCGCTTTGCGATGCTCCCGCGAACGCCCACACGAACGACGGCCGTGCCAAACTAGCAGAAAATCGATCGCCAAGTTAATCAAAATTATGGCGCCAACACTGTAAAAATTTTGGACTTACGAATGGCGCCGGTGCCATGGCAGATGGCACTATATATGTCGCCATGAGCATATCTCTCTGTCTCCAGCATTTCCTTGCCTGTAATACCGTGAAATCGTTTTCCTGGGTTTTTGGCCGGAATTGTCTTCATTTTCTTGATTCGAGGATTTATTCTGGATAAAAGTTTTGTCGTCTCGCAGTTTATTAAAGGTTTTGGGTTTTCCGTTAACTTATCGGTGTGGGTGTGTTTTCCGAGCCGTATCTCTTCTACGGCATGTTTTACTCAAAAAGATCTTTGCTTTTCGCCAAGAGTTGTTTTTTTTTCTATCTTGGGAGTTTGGGGGGAGGGGTGGTCTTTAGTAGTGTTGGAGTATAAAAGCAATAAAGGGATTTAAGTGAACCTTCCCATTTCTTTTATTTCTCTCCCAGCCGCATCCTATTATTTTTCCCCTGAGCTCTTGCGCCTCCAGCCTTTTCCCGACTCCAAGCCTGCCGGCCCAAGCTTCCTCCTCTTTGCTCCTCCGGTACCTCTCCTGGCGCCTCCTCCCTGCTCTCCTCCCAACTCCTGGCGCCTCCTCCTGCTGCTTCCTCGGTGGCGGCGCCCTGCAGCCTCTCCCCCCCGTGAGCCCCCCCGTGGCAGAAAGCTCTCCCTCCAATGCAAGCATCGCCTCCTCCACCTCCCTTTCCTCCATGAGTAAGATTGGAGGTAAAACCCTAGAAATTTGGGGTGAGACTGCTTGCATGCATGGTGTTTGATGAAATGCTTAGCTAGGGTTCTTGTTTTGCAATGCATTTAGTTGAGGGATTTGGAGTCTAGAGTGTTTTGGAGGTTTCTGTTTAAGCCAGATTCTGTCCCGCTGTTAGAATCGCTATTTGAAAATTCTGTAAGCATTTTCTGGGGGTCTGGCTATAATGAAAGTTGTAGATAATTGAATTACCTTTCAATAGAGGCCGAAATCGCTAAGTTTCGTTCAGCCGTTTGAAAGTTGTGACCATTTTACCGATTGCTATCCAGAACAAGTTAAATTATGTTTGTTTATTGTTCGTTGCAAATCTGGGAATAATCGGTGCTTTTCTGTAACAGTCCAAAAATTTTAGAACAGTAAAACATAATACTTAAATTTGAATATGAATATTTTCAGCTTATTCATGATGCCTTTGATTTTATTTGGAGATTTATGAATTCTTTTTGTGTTTTGAGTTGTAAGAAAAGTCAACTAAAGAATGAAAAGAAGAAAAGGCAAAGAAGCAAAAAGCAAAAAAATTTGGAAAATTCATTAGGAGAATCCTGAACATGTAAATAAGCTGTTTTAATTATCAAACGAAATTTATGCATAAGAAATTGAGAAAGGAAAACGGCAGAACGAATTTATTCCCAAATAATGCAATATCAGAAATGGTGTAAAATATTGGAATAGTAAATGGAATTGAGAAAATTTATATGAGAACCTAATTACTATATCTACACATAGTAAAAATATAATAAATTAATAAGATGGTTGAGAATTATTAAAAATTGAAAACTGAAAACTTGGGAAAATGGAAATTTCCAATGTTAGAATTTTAATTAAATAATGGAGTGAGTATTTGAGCTTAAAATTTTACCTAAGTATCTTTAGCTCAAATCCAATAGAAAAACAAAATATCAAAAATAATAGACTTCATTTGATCATAGGTAAAAATTGAAGTCAGAGACTAGAAATTTAAATAGTCACTATTGAAAGAATATTTATAAATTTTTAGTAACTTGATTTAATCCCAAATTTTTACCAGGGGGTAAATACTATTTGGAGACCTTGGTCAAAACATTTCACCATTTTCTGCATCCATTTGACCACCACTAAAAATCATAGAGAGAGGGAGAAATTCACCCAACCACCCTGTTTCTTTCGGTTGGTCACTGGCATGTGGGCCAATCCGTTTCTTGTCCCGTTTTGCTGGCACAGCGGTGAAATCCTCAGCCCCTGGCAGTGGCCCCAGGCCCCACCTGCCAGGCTCTTCTTCCCCAACTGCCGTTCAGCCGAGCGGTGCATCGCAGAGAATTCTCCCGAAGCACCAAGTCGTCCAGCGTTTGATTCAGCGAACCAGCTCTCCATTCAGTCCACTCGCAGCGTCATCTTCGTCTCATCGCCGCACGGTCACAGCACGGCTCCGCCATGAGTCTCTTGCACCATGCTTTGGCCATTAAACATTCCCGCCTGCTCCTGTCCTTCCGAACCGAGGCTGTGAGATCGCTAACGTGCGTCCCAGCTCAACAGCGCCGCTCACCCCTCTCCTACAAAACCTTTGCAGAGCCGCACTAGCATTTTTCCCTTTCCCCTTCGCCAGTTTCCCTGGCTGGCTCCTTGCTCTTTCGCTTGCACTGCCATTGTTCGCAGAGAGCTAGGGGGAAAGGGGGGAAATCATCAATCGAGCCGAGCACCGGGTAATCCTTGGAATCGATTCCACCCAAAGCTTCGCCGTGCATCCTAATGTCCTGACCGAGCTTCAATTTGGATCCTTTGCTTGCAGTTCACGGATTTTCGCCGGTCTTCTTCTTCAACTCCGGCGCACCATGAGCAGGCCGTTCCGCTTCTTCTCCGACGCCGTTTCCAGGTGAAACCGAACCCCCTCATCCCACTGATGCTCACCGAGTTCTTACTCGAGCCAATGGTCCGCTGGCGTTGAGCCTTCGCCGGAGACCCGTGGCGGCCGCCGCATGCGCGCGTGGGGGAGTATACTCCCAGCCGTCCCGAGCCGGATGGATACCACCATCGGACTCCCCTCGTCGCGCTGAAGCTGATCTAGGTGTCGCCCATTCCATTGCTCCCAGCGGCCACGGCCGTGGCGGCCTTCGAATCGACCTCCTGTTTTGATGCCGACGTGCGGGTCCCGATGTGATGCTGAGCCGGCTTTAGCCAAAAAGGGAAGGCGTATTCTCCAGAGGGAAAGCGTCATTTCCATTTTTGGAAAGTCTGGATTATGAGGGGATTTTTATACCCGAGATTATTCAAGTTTGAATATGTTTTGAACCGCTGGTCCAATTTAAATGAAATAAATTTTAAAATTCATGTAAAATCCAGTAGATATAGAATATGCAAAAATATTTTTAGAATAATCACTGTGTGATTTTTAGTAAATGAAATACATGAGAAAAGCATTATGCTTTAAGAAATTAATGATTTTAACTTTAGGAAAAATGAAGAAAAGTGAGTTTTCATGAAACCCTGATACTGTTAATAGCTTAAAAATGTAATGTATTGGTATTTAAGTGGAGATATTCTAGTAGCTTAATAAATCTTTGAGAGAAACAATGTCACATGTATATTTTAAAATGAATGTTGGCTTAAATAGAGTAGAAATGTTGCATGATCAGGAATAATAAATAGCAAAATTTGATAATTCTGTGATGGCATTGAACTCAATTGAGCTTCTGGTTATGCATACATATCCTTGCATGCATAATCATACATATGCTAATATATATATATGAAGATTCATATATATATATATATATATATTAGCAATGATATTTGCTGTCAATAACTAGAATTTAACTAAAATATTGCTTCGAATATGAATCTACTAAAAAGGGACAAGAATCTGTTAAACCTGAAATGATTAAATCATTATAATCTTAACCTATTTTTGCGTCTTGAATTCGAAAATATAAATAAAAGAAATCACAATCTTTGCATCTTGAATTCATAAAATAAAAATAATGAATTCAATTAAGCAACTCTGTTTGTGTGTTAAATTTATTTATTTTTGCTATCTCCTTTCTTTTTGCCCTTTTAATTGTTGATTCCTAATTGTGCTTCTTACGACGTGTAGACGTTGATGTGCCTGACGAGGAGGACAACTTTGAAGCTGATCCTGAGTTTGAGCCTGACAGTGCAAAGCAAGGCAAGCAACCCCTTTGATCATGTTGAACCCGATAATTCACTTACGATATGTTGTTTTTGCAACTGTATTATGCATACGAGTAATTCTCCGTAAAAATAGTTATGTTGGGTAGAACAACTAGTTATCCCTGTGTAATACGGTTATCCTTTAATCTGTATGACATGTGAACCTTGTAACCGTACGTATGGCTTAGACATAAACTAATGTCACTGCGGGTATAAACGTTAGATATTATATTTGCTTAGCCATGCTCAATGTCAAAATGGTTCAGTTTCAAATTGCTTATTCAACCAACTGCCATTTGAAAAGGTTGCTGTTAATTTGCTAAAAATCCAAACTAAAACTAAGATTTGGATGTGGGCGATTATTGGCAATAGCCGGAGGTGCAAAAAGGAACTGCACGTAGTGTAGGGTGGAGTGTTGCCCACGTCACATTAAGGACCGAGCAATGGGACGCTATTGATCCAAAATTATCGTGCAACCATGAGGGCTATTTATGGGGTAGCCTTAGCTTAATAAGTTGTTCGGACATGGCTTTGTTCATTGGTAGGCGGGAGCTAGCACAGGCATTCCGGTCAGGTCTGCCTGACGGGGTTTCTACTTGCTAATGCAACGGTGTACGCCCTGCCATGTTTAGAAACGTTGTGTTGGGTGTGTGAAAGTGGATCCACGACTTGTGTGTGTGTTTCTAGTTCTATGGCGGGGGTTAACGTCCCGGGCTGGATCAAAGTCATATCTGAATAATGTAACGGCTATGTATGATCACCCTGCCGGCACACCTAAGGAAGTGTGTCGTATGGCCTAGCAAAAAGGTGATTCATTCCTTGTAGGTAAAGTTGTACACCTCTGCAGAGTATAAAATCTAATTAATTAGCCGCGCCTGCGGTTATGGGCACTTGGTGAAGTCATTCCAATGTTAGATTTTACTATTTTCTGAAAACTGGAGTTTCGGTTTGAAACTGGTTTTGGCAACCTGGTTTTATGTCCATAGGAATCGACATATATGGCTGTTCAGTCAGGTAGACTGGTTGTGTTACTGAATTTACTTTCTGTAAATTACTTGTTCTTTAGCAGTTTTATAAATGCGAATTGCAATCTAATATTAGCTTACGTTTTACTTCTTTAGCAACTGCAAAATAACTAGAGCCTATCATTGATTAAGCCTGCATGATTATTTATTTGCATTTGCTAACCACTATCAAGTCTTGCTGAGTACCAATGTACTCAATCTTGCTTTACACACTGTCTCAGAGGATGAAGATGCAGCTTTGCCAGACGACGTGTATCTCCAGTCAGGACGTGGGAATTTAGATGACGACTTTTTCTTCTAGGAGTTTTCCCAGACTGATGCCTGCGGGTTGTTAGGGGCAATCCACCTGGGTTTTGGTTTTTCCGCTGTCGTGTTGTTGCTACTTTATAAATTGTAAGTGTTGTAAATTAAGAAAAAATTTGCTCTGTATAATTAATCTTGTGCAGGTTATAAATACCCTGTTTGGTTGTGATATCGTTGTTGTAAACATGTGTGTGCTAGCTACTGATCCAGGGACTAGTACTGTATACACATGGAGGTTCCTATTCTTCCGAACGGGGTCTCACATTTTCCCGGACAGTCGGCTATAGAAAAAGTTGTAGATAATCGAATTACCTTTCAATGAAGTCCGAAATCGCTAAGTTTCGTTCAGCCGTTTGAAAGTTATGCCTGTTTTACCAAGTGCTGTTCCGGGTTGGCAGATTTTTGTTTTCGGGTTTTAGGAGTGGGTTGCGAAGTCAACTTAGTTATGAGTCTTGTGTTGAATTTTGGGCGTGTTTTTGAGTGGGTTATATCCATGTGCAGGTGGTGTGACCCCAGGTGTGGCAACCTCGTCTCGCCACACCGTCTCGAGAAGTTGAAGGCAAGTGCATCAATTGATTGAACTTTGTGAATTGTAGATTGAATGTCTTGATTGATTTGATATGTGAGCTGCTAATTCTTGTTGTGATTATATTGACAACACTAGTTTGGGTAGGCTATGTGAGTACCCATGAATGACATTAAAAGATGAAACTTGCATGTGCATCCTTGTTTGTTTGCTATGTGTGCTACATTGAAGAATTATGTGCCTTGTCTATGTGACTTGTTGTGATAACTTGTGTTCCATGTTGGTGCTCACTAGTAGGATTAGGGTATTATTGATATCAAAGACATGAGTTTTGAATCAAGAATAATGGTTCAATTTGTATTCATGATAAAAGATTATGGTTTTTGTATGAAGTATTGATGATAAATGAATGTGAGGACGGAGTATGGAATTTGATTGCGAAAAAGGTTTGATGTATGATCAAGATAGATGGAATTAGTAATTACTTGAGTATTGGTGATGTGAGTATGAATATGAATGTTGAGGATGTGATTATGAGTGCTGAGAATGTGAATGGTAATTTGTGGTTGTGAGAAGTGGCTGATGTTTATGTATTTGGCTATGGCTATACAAATATGAGAAATGAATGTAGTTTGCAAATTTGTTTATATCTATTGCATTTGTGCATTCATGATGGAAGAGGCGACCCATTCTGACGCGGGCCTCTGTGCTCACATGTAATGAGTATGAAAGTCCTACCTCGTAGTCACATATACGTGGTTGTATGGGAGCGAGTCAGTAAGAGTAGGCACCCTCCACCACAGGGTGGAAGGGGAATGAGAGGGTGCACACCGACGGGTGTGCACTCGGCAATACCGGTATGTGCTAAAAGAGGAGATGAGACATGCATGATGCATCATATGCATGGAAATTGTGAAATCTGCATTGCATTGTCAATGATGAATCATGTTTACTGAGTTGATTGTGATGTATGGATATGAGATTCTCCTTTTATATGGCATATTTGCATTTGCATTGCACTGACAATGATGAATCATGTTTAATGAGTTGATTGTGATGTATGGATATGAGATTCTTCTTTTGTATGTTTTGTGCACTTGAGCATGAAGCCAGCGAATGAAAACTGTAAATGGTTAATCGTGGAGCTAATGGCATTTATAGATTGAGGATTGAGTCGTGGACTCGTCCAAAAGTGGCTATCGAGGTATGAATAAAGTTTAAATAATTTCTGAGTTGGTTGTGGTATTTGGAATCAGTTTTTGGTTCATTTATTTACCAAGTTCAGTCAAGTATTTGAATATGTTACTTTTCAAAGTATTGGTATTTCGTTTGATTCGGTTGCGTTTCTTTATTGTTGCACTTTGCTGAGTCTTAGACTCACGCTTGTTTGCTTCCTGTTTTAGGTACCTTGAAGCTGATTCATCGGGTTGGGAGTAGTAACACGTGCACAACTGCGGTCTCTAGCAATTTATCTAACCAATTCATCAAATCTGAATGTAATTATTGTGATTGTAAATTATTGTTCATCGTAATGAGATTTCTTAAATTCTGTTAGGTGTGTGATTGTTTAACTAAGGACCTGCTAGAATGATATCATAATTGCTGCTATTCTTTTGTCTGCTGAGTGGATGTCCTCTGTTATAGAGAGGTCATGCCGAAATTTTGTAAATTTCGTTGGCTTAGTTTTAAGCCGGTTTAAGAGTTTTAAGATTGAATTCATTTTCAGTCTTTTCGTAGAGGTGTCATCCTTTTAAATGGGTTTTTGGGTAGCATTCGCGGTGCGTATGGGCTCCGGGGTGTTACATTGCCTCTCTCTACTTGATTCATGGCTGCCTTCCCCTTTGATCTAAATCTTGAGCCACCCAACTGGGACTTAAACGAGCCTGTTGATTGGAGTGCCATTGATGATTGGGAAGGTCCTGCACATGAGCTCGATTACCACACGGCGTGGGATGATGGCAATGAAGTGAACACCAGTGACGGGGCTGGAGATGAACAAGCTGGAGAGGATGGTGTACAAGCAGAAGTGAACGCCGGTGATGGGGCTGCAGATGAACAAGTAGATGAAGGATTGGAGGATCAAGTGCATGATGATGGCCATGGAATTGATATGAACACGGGTACTCCTTGTCCTTGCTCTCCTAGTCGCTCTAATCTTTTTTATTCAAAGTTTAGCTATTTAGTGGTTTGAGTTGAACGTTTACGTGCATTTGTTCATCAATTCTCTAGCTAGAGTAATTACTGGTTTTTTCAAATGTTACACAAATTTTAGTTGTCTTTGCTGTTTTTGCTTCTATTAGTTGCTCTATTTTTTTTAGGTTTGCATGCACATTATATTCTCATCAATTGTCTAGCTACTATAATTTCTTTCATATGTTAGACAAATGATGCACTACACTAGTGTACTGGTTTCCATCTTGCTTTGTCTTTTGAAGGTGTGAACGTGAGAAAGAGGAGATACTACTCGGATGAATTGAAGATTGCCATATATATGGAGTTGTTGGCGAAAACAGATCCACCTGTGCTCCGTCGAGGAGTTTCGAATCAGGTTGCACTGAAATATGATGTGCCTCAACGACTTGTGCAGCAGTCCGCAAAACAGGGCAGAAAAGGGAGGATTGATGGTGTTGTTAACAAGTCGTCTAAAACGTTGGTCGCAAAAAAATAGAAATGAACCTAGAAGCCATCAAAGATGTCCTTTGAGAGAGCGCACAACCCTCCGCGATCTTGCCCAAGCACTAGGTGTGAAGAAGAGTACACTTCATGATCGTTTGAAGGAAGGTAAATTTCGCTTCAAGACACCAATGACTTGAAATTTACCTTGACCGATGACAATAAATCGCGCAGGTGATGCGATCGCTCATTCCATGCTAGAACCACATACTATATCAATGCTCCACTTTCAAATCAATGTACAACATCGTATACATTGATGAGAAGTGGTTCTACAGACAAGGCGGAACCAAAAATATTATTTGCACCTTGAGGAACCTAGACCGGAAGGAGGTTAAAACAAAAACTTCATAGAAAAGGTGATGTTCCTTGTCTGCGGTTACGAATCGAGATTTGATGAGCATCATAATCTGTATTTTTGATGGTAAAATTGGCATATTTCCCTTCACATATGTAGAGGCAGCCAAGAGAAGGAGCGCAAATAGGGATAGAGGTATTGTATATGCATCATAAGAATTTCCATATCTTGATTAATTGAATTATGGCACGTACACTAATCTTGCTTACATGTAGGTACCTTGATTACTAAGGCAATGACATCAGTTACCAAGGAAACAAGCCGGCAATTCCTTACGGTCAGAGTCCTACCCGCTATCAAAGCGAAGTGGCCAGACGAGGAAAGAGGAATGCCCATCTTCATCCAGCAAGACAGTGCCAAGACGCACGTTGCTATCGATGATCCAAATTTTCTCAAGCTGCCCAAGCAGATGGTTGGGACATACGACTAACATGCCAGCCTCCAAACTCACCCGACCTTAATGTGTTGGATCTTGGATTTTTTGCTGCAATCCAAGCATTGTTTGAGAAGGGCACTCCAAGCAATATTGATGAAATTGTGGCAAAGGTTAATCAAGCTTTTGAGCAGTACCCGGTGGAAAGAGCTAACCATATTTTCCTAACGCAGCAGTCATGCATGCTAGAGATCATGAAGCATAATGGAGGGCAACACTATAACATTCCACACATGAAGAAGCAAACATTGCAGATGCGGGGTGATCTTCCAACTAGCTTGCAATGTGTTGTAGAGGTTTACAACAAAGCATTGCAATTTATCGGTTAGATTAGCATGTGTTTGTCATGAGAATATTCGAGGGTCTTTTGCTATTGCAAATCATGTATCAAGTCAGTGCTTTATAACTGTAATACATCGAGATAACTTTGCACTAATGAAAACAAACTTTGCAAAATCAATATCCATGAGCGATACTAAGAAGTCTCATGGCAGCATCACGGACATCATCTTGGTGACCTCCATACAACATAGGAACAAGCAAAGGTAACATCAGCTTGCTGACCTCTGCTCCTAGCTTGTCAGACTCAAAAATCTGCTCCCTGGTAGAGGCCAGGCGTAGAAGGGCATGCATGACATCATCCGCTTCGCCTGTGCCAACATCCACACGCGTAGCGCCTACGAGCATGCTGTTACCAAGCCTAGAACTCGCGAGCTCCGCAATGGCCGCAGCAGCAGTCTCACCGACCAAGGAATCTTCTACTTCTGTCTCCCCAGTGAAAGAGTCGAGTACATACCGGACATCGTCGGAGTCCAGCATGACTTCTTCGTTGTTCCCTTGCTCGGCGTCGGACACAACGGGCGCTTCATTGTCGTTCACTTGCTTGCTGTCGATCATGGTGAGCACTTCATCATCATCCGCTTCGTCGCTGGAGTCTGGTGCCCAGTTCACAAATCGGATGAACTCGTCTCCCATCAGTATCGCAGCAGGAGAGATCAAAGCAATCAGTTGCGGCGGCTGGGTAGAACGAGAGAGATTTTTGCATGCTTAAAAGGAAGTTGTTGCATGCTTGTGGCCCTGTTGCATGCGAAGGGACGGTTGCATGCATGCACAATAATGACACCGGTGTCTCTTCCTATTACGCCCGCGCGGCAAAACGAGGAGGCAGTGCAAATACATAGATCAATATCGGAAGAAACAAAAAAACTTATACGGAGTTGTTTGCTGGACGGAGGGAGTAGCATGCAAGATAAATCGTAGAAGCTATAAGATTATTTAGCATAATTTGATTTAATCGAAAAGCAATCTTTATATATGCAGAAGCACAAGCCTATCTTAAAACATACTAGATCTTTGCATATCAAATTTACCCTCCTCTCTTTCTTTTCTACTAATATAGTTCTTTTGATGATTGAAGAACCGAGTTTTCTTTTATATGTACATACTATCCTTTTGTGTTCTTTTCATCTTTAGCTTGAGACAGGAGGCTCATATATATAAGCCAAAGAGAGAAGCCAACAATGTCAATTTCCATGCAATTAATAAATCAACGAAGAGAGGTGCTTCCATACTTTTCCTTTTCACAGTTGCACAAATATTAAAGTATGAGTAAATGGTAGATGATGATTACTTACCCTTTCGTTCGCTTCAAAATTTGTGCAACTAGTATTAGCAGGAAAGCATTAAAGCACCGCTCATCAATGAAACTGCGGGTCATTTCAATGCCATGCACTAAGGATTGAAAGTAAGTCAACTCCTTCACTTCCAGCAATATCAGTTCCCATGCACTAAATCAATGAAACTGACTGTCATTTCGATTCCATGCACTTAAGCATTAATTTTATTACAGTTTTGCTTTAATACATGCATGAAAACTGATGCTTAGAAGTAATTTCTTCTGTAGCATTATGCTTAATAACACTAAGTAGTACATAATTAAATATTTGGAAAGGAGAGAGGGATTTTAAACACCACGATTCTTAATCATTTAGTCTAGCAACCATCACATTTATGTCTTATAGTATAAGAACTATTCTGTAATTTATATGGACCATATTACATTAAAATAATTTAACATAGCTTCGCTAAAATATTCATCAAGATTCTAGCACGCAGACTCCGGCTGAGGATGGCCGAATTAAGTAGCTAGTAGCCCCGTGACAAAGTGCCTTTAGTGAACGCGGGAGCGTACATGACAACTTCATCTATGTGCAGAGCATGCCAAAGGGCCTCCGACAGAAAAGAATCCCGTCTCACTCAATCAAGATCGACATTGCGAAGGCCTTTATCTCGGTCTTTTGGCAGTTTCTCCTCGATCTTTTAACTAGAAGGACCGATTTAGCATTACATGGCGAAACTCGATCTCTCTCGAAAGTTATGCCTTTCCACTGGACACCTTCTAACTATATACTTTCATTTGACAACTTCAACTAATAAGACACCTTTCAGCAAGATAGTTTCAGAGAAAAACTACTCTACAGTGTGCCGTTTTTCACTAAACCATTGAGATATACAGTGTCTAACCGTTCAGTCCCCCTATCTAATGACTTCATCTCTCCCACCGCTCTTTATTTCCTGGCCTACAAACATTACGCCTCTCTCTCGTTCCCCATTCACCTCTCTCAGATTCCATATCCTCCTCCGCTAGCCGATTCGTCCACAGCATCTCTCTCTACTTGGTCCGCCTCCATCGCCAAATAGATAGGGGATGATGCCGTGCCCGTGTCCACCATGGCTAGGATTATAGCAGCCCGAGGACCCTCGCCTTTGGTCTAAATTCTAAACTCTAATTTAGATTTCAGTTTTTAATAATATATTTTCGTTTTAAATTGTATTTTGGCCTAATCTCTAACTTAGATTTCAACCTTAAATGATGTGTTTTGTCCTAAATCCTAAACCCTAACTAAGATTTCGGCCTTAAATTGTTTTTGAACAAAAAGTGGCGGGAGCTCTGCCATGCATTAAAACAGAAAGCAGAGTACACCCAACCGAGACCGAAAGACAAGAACCCGACCAAGACTGACAAGCCAGGAGACAGGGGACAGGAGAGAATATAACAAGTTACTAAAGGGCGGCCCCTAAGTAGGGTGAAATTTGGCTCATGGCTCACAAATTCGGCTCGGGCTCGGCCAGGCTCGGCTCGGCTCGGTCAGGCTCGCAGCTGAGGCGAGCCCGAGCCGAGCCTATTTTTTGGTTTTTTTAGCGAGCCGGCTCGGCTCGGCTCGTGCTCGGCCATGAGCCGCTGTTGGCTCGGCCCAATTAGCCCATATGAGCAAAACCCTAAGCGATACTTTCAATTTTGAATTCTTGAACTCTTGATGATGCAATGTCGGTGTTTACATTTACTAATTGTTCTATTGAACCTCTAGGTTTACTAATTCAATGCAATGTCAGATTTACTAATTCAATGCAATTTCTTGAACTCTTGATAATGAATGCAAATGCAATTTTGTTTTTTTGTTAGTAATATCTTGACTTTATTACTTAAAAGCTATGTTGTTTGGTCATTTATGAAGTTTTATATTAAAAATTGAAAAAAAAAACTCTTATTGTCTGGCTCGGCGAGCCGACGAGCCGGCTCGCGAGCCGACCTCGAGCCGACTTTTTGGGCTCGTCTCAGGGCCGAGCCGAGTCTGGCTCGGCTCGCCACTTGACCGAGCTGAGCCGAGCCTGGTTCGGCTCGGCTCGTTTCGGCTCGGCTCGTTTCCAGCCCTACCCTAAGCTATGTGGGTCTCAAATCATGGAAACTCTGAAAAAAAAACTAACGGACATAAAGAGGAACGTCTATCATAAGAGAAGCGAGCCTGTTGAATGCCCCTTAACATTGAAGCCCGGAAAGACAATAGAGGACCCTTATGGATGTTGAATCTCCCCTTAACGTGCGCTAAGAAAAGTGTTGCCTAATTTCCACAAACCTAAAACTCCTAAAGGTAATAATATTCTCCATTTGGGAGATTTCGGCTTTAAATTGTGTTTCGGCCTAAACCGTATCTTTGAAATTTTATATGCTAATACTTAGTATTTTGCATTCAAACAGATAGAAAATATAGATAAATGCTTGTATTATTTTTTTATATTTTTTCTACCCTTGGACAACCATTTCACAGGAGACCAAAATTTTAGTGATTTTGGCCGAAATTTTAGTAGGTTTATAGAAATATTGCATTTAAAATTTAGTTTTTGAATTTCAAATAATTTCAATCGAAATTCCGGATTTTAGCTGCTCCCGAGAGGTATCAAAAACGAAATTTGAAACTTGCCTGCGACACGCTGCATGCAACTTTGCTTGTCATCATAATTACTCTTTTTTATAACGTAACTACTGTGGAGTTGGATTTACTGTAAATCGTGGTGCACCCCATCCCGACGACGACCAGGTCGACAGGAGAGCGCGTTCCGACCAGGCGCGCGTTATTAATTAGCAAATTCGCACGTGTTCACGAAACGGATGGTTTACTCGTGACTAATGCCCGGCCGGGTGGACAATAAAAGAAAAACGTGCGCGCTTTAACAATTGTTCGAGCTGAGACGACTGAGATAGACTTGTATTACACAGTATTGTGAAATACGATATACCACGGACGGACATGACATCATTAATTAAGCTATTAATCGTAACACGGCTGATTAACCAAAATTTAACATATGATTATGCGTTTTTATTAATATATTTATTTACATATTAGAATTAATTAGAAATATTTTAGTTATTCAAAGTTATTGTAAATTATCACTTTACAAAATATGTTTTACATTTCATTGTTTATACTTCAACCAAAAAAATACATACTATAAATACTACGATACAATATTATAAACTAATTTATCGTATTCAATGAATAGAAATAAGCTATTTTTGTGATTAAAAGGTAAAAACAGATGATTAATCGAAAATAGCCGATTAATCGGATTATGTGGTCAATTAATCGTTCGACTATGTTAATTGCATTCTAATTAAATTATTCATGACAGTTTAGTTACTCATTGATTAATCGATCGACTAATCGGTCAAGTCAGCCATTTTTCACAACAGTGATATTACATTTTTTTTCCATGTATGTTGCTGCAATCAGGGTTTAAAAAATCGATATAAAAAACCGTTCGAAAATCGAAATTTGAAAATCGGCAATATAAAATCGAAAAGCAGTCAAAATCATTAAAAACCGAAGAGTTCCGAGATCAAAATTTTTGAACAAAAAATAAAAAAAATATCGATTGACTAGTCGAATTGTTTTGGCAACCGATTTTTTAAGTGATTTTCATCGATTTTTTATGAAGCTTTTCACTGATTTTTTACCGGTTCACGTCATATAATTTTTTTTAAATTTTTTTATTTTTTTAAATTGGACTAGTTTACCGACCAGTTTTTAATATCGAATTGGCTCGATACAGTCAAAAATCACGATCTTCGTCAATTTTTGAAACCTTGCTGCAATCCCATGTTGTTGATCCATGAATATCTACTATCTGTATTACTCACTCTATCCATATTTATAAAGCGTATTATCTTTTGGCATATAGACCAAGGAGATATGGAAATGACTAGACTACTCCTAATTATTTTATCTAATCATCAGTATTCAATGCATACTTGCAAAGAATGTCAAGTAAAGCTAAATATTTATTAAAATATAAAGAGAATATCACACTAATTTTATATTAGAATATAAAATATGTCTTATATTTATGAATAAGATTATTTAAAAATACGTCATATATATTTGGACTGTGGGAGTATTATTACTGCTTGATAGACATGACTAGAAATATTTTTGCCCAGATGACCGGCGGACAGCCGTGAAAAACAAAAAACTGAAAACAGATTAGTTAATTAGCGCATTAGTTACGCCAGCCAATATTCTCCTAGCAGCTAGCAGTTGACGTGCATGTCGCTTTCCCCTTAATATTATTTACCTTTTTTTAGTAGATTAAATTCAATACACACCATTTATTCTTTTAGATCTAATAGATCATATTACTCTATCGTTTTTTTTAATTTTGTTTCGAAATATATGTTATTCTACCGTTTCAAGATGATATTTTACTATTTTTTTCCTTCTATACCTCTCACATTTAACTATTTTTAATATAATTTACTCTAATGGACTAAAGTAAAACACATCATTCAAAGATATAATGAAGAAAAGTATCGTACGTATGTATGTGTGTGTGTGTATATATATAGGAAAATGATTACATACTCACAGTGTACGTACTCACATTCAAGATACCATTTAAATAATGTTGTTATATCTCTTTATCCTTTTGAGTATACTCTAATACTAATTATAAGATACTCTAAAGTGAGTTCCACGAAAAATTTCATTAAAGTCCACCCTTTATAGCAATATTTGTTTATATATTTCTTTTACATATGGAAAATGGTATATAGTAAAAAAATAAAGGGTTCGATGATTTTTTTCAACCATATTGCATTGGAGTATCTTATAATTATTATTGGAGTATACCGAAAGTGATAAAAGAGTATAAAGCGTTCATTTAAATGGTATATTAGAGGTGGGAATATGTACTCTTAGGAGTATGGAAAAGAATTCATATATATATATATAACACACTTGGTAGAAGTCTACGAACATAGAATAACTGTACTACTAATATAATAGACCATAAAAATTCTCAAATTTCTCTGTTCTCGTTTGCCTGTAGCTGCATGCATAATTTAGCTAGGTTGATTGCTACACGACTTAGAAGCGGTTTGTTGTCATTGCTTAATCATAATCAAGTTTGTCCGTGGAATTTAAGTTGTACGGAAGTCACTGGGCAAATTAACGATCGATGATACCTCTTAATTTTTTTTCGCGTTGGGGCGCCGTATGACAACTAGCTACTAAAGAACTTGCATTATTGTACTTCTACTCTGGTGAGTTGTCATTGTCCGTGCTTCCGTTCTTTCGTGAATGTGCACACTCAGGTCCTACTGTGTGTCGTGTGTGAAGAACTACTGTGAAGATTGTTACTATGAAACGTGAAATTAATTTTTACCACCAACTGTTAGTGTTTTGTTTGCTTCTTCGTAGATAGTCATCTCTCTGCCTCTCTCTTGTACTATACTGAGGCTCAGTTTAGAAGGTTTAAAGCTAACTTTAGTTTCTAGTAGCTTAGTTTTTAGCCGAGTTTTGATGTAAATTAAAAGCTATATATAATTAACAAAGGCGAAATATTTGGTGAAAATCACCAATTCTATGAAAACTCCATGAAAACCACCTGTAGAAGTTTTATAAAATCCTCAAAAAATTACCATATGTAGGGGAGGTGAACCTCTACAATCTTGCAAAATTTGAAGATGAAACTCAACCGCATTTGAAAGATATGAAAAAGACAAGCAGCAAAAAAAATAGTGCCAAAACAGTAAAAATTACTATTTATGCTGACTTTGTCTTTTTCATATCTTTCAAATGCGATTGAGTTTCAACTTCAAATTTTGCAGAATTATAGAGGTTCACCTCTCCTACATGTGATAATTTTTTGAGAATTTTTCAAAACTTCTACCGGTGGTTTCCACGGAGTTTTCATGAAATTGGTGGGTTTCACCAAATATTTCAATCATTAACAAAAGCTAAAAAATAAAAGTTAAGTTGTATCTGTTTTTGCAGCTTATTGCTAAGAAAAATTAGTTATTTATTAAACATGTTCTTATCCCATCCACCTTTATCCACTCAGCCAAACGCTACCTTAGTTTCTAATAGCTTAGTTTTTAAACGGTTTTGACATAAATCAAAAGCCATATATAACTAACAAAAGCAAAAAATTGAAAGTTGGACTGGACCTACTTTTGCAGCTTGTCGCTAAGAAAAATTAGCTATTTATTAAACAAGTTCTTATAAAAAACTCCAACCGTATTTCATTTCAGAAAACCAAAAATAATTTTTTTAAAAAAACCTATAGCTCTTGGAACATACCCGACATACAAAGCAGGGGTGGTACTAGGGGGGTGTGTGAAGTTGCATAAAATCACTTTTTTATTGTGCTAAATTTGTTTATTGAATTGGTTCTGATTTTGGTAGTTTGTGATTTTTAAGACCTTAGAACTATTTATATTGTGCTTTTAGTAAATTTCAAATATATGTGTCAGATTTATGATGTTATGAAATAATTGTAAAAAACTACAGGGTTGTACGCGTAAAATGTACATTTAATAAAAAATTTCTAGTTTCGCCGCTGATACAAAGTACTACCCTTGGTTATCGTCCCGTGCGCTGCAACCTGACAATGAGTAGCTGTCAATTTTTTTGGAATACCACTGAGGCTCTGATGGATCGGATCAACTGTTTTTCCCATCCCGTGGCGATGACGATGACCATCCGAGTCATCAGTGAGCAAGACGCATGGTGATCTAAAGACGAGAAGATTATTTCGTGAGGACGTGGCAGTGACCCACCAAGAATGTCCTCAACAAAAACATGTTTTTTTTTTAAACAAAGCGGACGCACGTAAACCCACGTATCAAGTATGTACGCGTAATTTCGTGTCTTCTTCAAAGCGTATTTTTAACGCGTACGGATGTGTATCCGTGTTTTATTAACGAACAGCGACATCGAATCACACGGGTGGACAGAATGTGCAGCGGCAACGCGTACCAACGAAAACATACGTTGGTGGTGTTGGCATTATTGCGACGTTGCCCAGCACATCCAGAATTTTCCAGATGAGTGATCGCTGATGGGCCCTCGTGGACCTCTCACAGAGTCACAGTTAATAAGTGGCACTGCTTGCTTGAGGCTACTAGAAAAATCTGGGAACTAGCTAAGAGTTGATTAATTCGACTACAGTTTTTTACAACAGGATATATGGACTTCAATTCTTCCAAGAACTCTTTCTTTTTCTTTCTTTTTGTATGAAATTTCTTTGGTTAAATAGGAGTAAGATGTGGTTTTCATGAAATCCTCTTTTTTTTTTTACAGGTACAAGATGAAAATTTTAGTTACTACTCATCATGTCTACAGTACTTAAGCAACCGCAAATCTTCTCTCTTTTGTTTTCGCTGTACGTTTCGGTTTCATGCATGCAGTTATCATTCAAATGTTCAGTTTTCCGAAAATTTGGCCCCTTTTCAACATTTTGGAACTTCTAAATAATTTCTTGAGTTTTCATATTTCTCTTTGTTTTGCGGATATATTGTTCTTCTCTTGTGTGATTAGGCATGTAAACGAGCTGAACTCGAGTGAGCTTGGGCTCAAGCTCGGATCGGATCCGAGCCTAAGCTCGAGTAAGGGTCGAGTTTGAATCTAAGCTCAAGCTCGGCTCGAGTAAGCTCAGTAACAACACACAATTTAATATGGACTATTTTTCAATAATAAAAGATGCTTAAGTTCAAGCTTGGCTCGAATAAACTGAATAAAAGTTAATATATAGTAATATTTAATAAATAATTTAAATTTTACTAGTCTCGTGAGCTATTCTAGCTCAGCTTGATGAAGCTCGTGAGCTCGAGATTAAGCTTGAGTTGGACTCATTTGAAGCTTGAATCAAGCTTAGACCAGACCAAATCCAAGTAGCTTACAAGCTTGAGCTTTTTTTTTTCCCACATCGCAATGTGTGATAAATCAGTCGTTGGTGCCAAAAATCCCAAAATCATGTGTACAGCCGACTCCGTGTCTCTCACTCCTTGCCACATCACTGACCTATCTATAAGAAGTTGTCATTGAATTATATATGGATCTCTCGCTTTAAATCAAAGAGACTAGATGAGATTTGATTAGGCAGTTGATGTTTTCTTTATTTTAAGGAATGGGGATGGTTGGTACTGCATGTGGCGCCACGGCTCGGTCGATATTGTAACGTGTACATCCATCACATGTCAATTGTTCAGTGCCAAAATTTATCCTCCTGTAATTTTCTTCTCTCTCTCTCTCTCTCTATGCATAGTCAAATTTGTATCATTATGAATTTTTGTGGATATAAGAATTACGGAGGTCAAACAAATTAACCTTACATGTGCCGAAACAAAGGTGGTTACTAATCCAAAACCGTGATGGACTTTGTATCCTAGTACTCACTGTACCAAAAGAAAGTTGGATTCTTGTTGAAAACCAATTGGATTAGCATCGGTTGGTAACATCTCCACTTGTACTACATTACATTACATACGCATGCGCACCGAGTTTGAGTTTGAGTTTGATTTGCTCCTCCGTGGCGGGCAGACAGAATGGATGGCGACTGCAACTGCACTAGGATAGGAGGAGCCCATGGTGTTGGCGCCTGATCGATCGTACACGTGGTTACTCAATCTCGATGGTGTAGGATCCTAGACATACATTGACGTCTAAAGCAGGAACAGGCAGCTGCCAGCCTGCCTGCCACTCTGCAGATCCAGAGTTCATCACTTTTTTTTGGTGCGAGCGCGCGTTGTGCGCCTCGTCAGCCCGCGTTCGAGGCCGCTCGACTGGGGGCGTACGTCACGGGTGTAAGCGTGGTGTATGTATGAGTTTGTAGTTTAGCGGTTTTTTGTTTTTTTAGTGAATACTAGAGTTTTGGCTAATTTTCAAAAAAATTCAAAATTTTTTTTTTCTATTTTGAATGTAATTGCAAAAAAAATCTTATCCTCGATCGTAGAAATGCTGGCAGATGTCACTTGCTGCAGTCGCAAGTGCTTGGTAGAAGCACCTACCGAGCTATGCTAGCTCGATAGCATTAAGGCACTGTTTTAATTGAGCAAAATGCATTAATTAAACCATTAATCAAGTGATTAACTAATTAAGTGGTTTAATTAAGTGATTAATTGAATAAGCGAGTGATTAATGCCACACAGTAGGTCCCAGCATGGCAGGTGATAGCGCTTCCGTAGGCGGAAATAGTGCTATTTTGTAATTGCATTTAGAAAGAGGCTAGATTTGTAGAAAGAAATTATCAGAATGCTAGAAAAATGATGAAATCAGCAGATTGG
Organism: Guadua angustifolia; assembly: GCA_036346375.1. NCBI lineage: Eukaryota > Viridiplantae > Streptophyta > Magnoliopsida > Poales > Poaceae > Guadua > Guadua angustifolia. The sequence continues at coordinate 8,863,962 of CM070521.1, read as the reverse complement.
GATGAGATAGATGAACCATTTTAAGCTAACCTTAACCAGGATCACACCATCACATGGAAAGTACGTCAACAACTGCCACAATTGTCATTCATAGTCACAACGGTGCATTCGCAACGATTGCAGATCCTCTGCCGTTACGCGGGGCCCACGCGGCAGTGGACCAACGACACTCTACCGTTACGACAGATGATACCATGCAGAGCCGGCCGTTCAATTGCATACTACATACACCTTTCATCTAGTGAGTCTAATCAGGATTTAGAAACAGAATTACCAGCACAAGTGAATCTACCCTTTCAACAGAAAATGTCGATGTGCTGTATCAAGCAAGAATATGCTCCTCTGCGATGCGGTGCCCAGGAAACGCAGGCGGGTCCCACTTCTCAGGGTCATTATGGTCAAATCGAATCGATGCTGAGTTGTTCTTCTTCCTCCTCCCCCCTGGTGCTCTTGCTCTGCTCTTCCCTGCTTTATATAAGAAGAAGGAGAGCCCTCTCAGGTCTCGTCTCATCCCTTCCTAAACCTCACCTCAGACACCACCAACCCCCAAAACCGAAAGGAACACAAATTCGTCCGAGTTTCCCTCTTCGTGGTGCCGGAAGGTATGAAGATTCCCTCTCCATTCTACTTCCACTCTCAACTCCAACCGTCAATGGATGTCCTCAATCCGTTTACCGAGGAATGAATCTGTTCTTGATTACTAGGAGTATACGTTGTCCGCGTATCTTGTTCAGTTTTTTCCTTTTCTTACTGGTATGGCCGCGTTAATTGGAGAAGGGAAAGGGAAAATTTTGGTCTGTGTTAATTTGCATAGGTGCGCAAAATTCTTCATCTTTTCTTCGTTTACGCTGCTTTCAGTTTAATCCAGCGGTACATCCTCCCAATCCTGTGTTTGTTATGTGGTTATATTTGGAATTTTGCCACGTTTCCCGTGGTACTAGTGGTTCGATACGAAAAAGGCGCGATTTTTCTTCGGATTAATACCCCGTACATCTCGCCTCTCTCCCCCTCTCTCTCTCTCTCTCTCTCTGTCTCTCTGCATGGTCACCTGAATCCAAGCTTGAGTTTCCTCGGAAGGAATGTTGCTACCTATGGAATCATCGGATGCAGCCCCTTTCTCTGGTCTATATGGAAATCCTTGAAATGATCACTTTTCTAGTCTCATTATCTTTTTTTTTTCAAATCTAGCCTCCCGAGCGGAATTACAAATCTAGTATCCTCCCCCACGAGGGAAGTACATGTCTCCTGCCGCGCCCGAGAGTATAGGAGCCGACGAACGTGGCAGGCAGTGAGGAGCGCAGGAGCGGTGGCCTGCCACGGCCGGCGAGCGCAGGAGGCATGTTCCGCAGTGGAGATAGGGTTAGATTTACAATTCCGCTCGGGAGCTGACTAAATTTGGGGAAAAAACGAGGTAACAGAGGCTAGAAAAGTGATAACTTCGAAATCTTTTTTCTTGTGATGTGCTGCTTTGCCTTTCCCGTAAGTTTTCTTTAATTGTTGGTTGGTGTCGTGTTTTTCCAATATCTAATTTGTTAGAAATAAACAAGATGTTTTCTCCAAGGGCTAAAGATCTAGCAATGGTTATCTGGATTAACACAGTATTCCCTTCATTTTTCCTTCACTTTTGTCCCATCAATCTTTTCCTGCCTTGTAGTTTACTGTAGTTTGCTAAGATTCTTTCGTGTAACGATTATACGCACAAGTCTGATTTATTCACCATTCATCTATGTTCCCTAGTTGTAGAATCAACCGATTTTCTGTTATTTTGCTGAATAATTCATACAAGTGGAGTATCTTTTATCGCATATTTTTAAATCTTAAAGTGCCGAATATGAATGTTTCTTTTCTTCTTTGCACAGAACTCTGTTCAAAACAATAACTCAAAACCTCAGGGAATGCTGAAAGATGTGCTTGCATAGAAGAAATTTCTCCTGTGAGATAAAGGAGATCACTGCTCTGCGAGGGCTGACTTGGTCAACTATTGATGCGAGCAACCACCTTAGCTGCATCAATTCTACGCCATTTAGACTCCGACATGACGAAGCCATAAGAGTACTGTTCACTGTCCTGGATCATGACCTTGGGGAGGATGGCTGAAGTGTTGTCCATTTGAATGATAGCCACAATATAGGTTGTGATTTATATTGTTGAAGACATGGAGAGCAGAGGGAAGATTGTAATGGAGCGGTATGAGTTGGGAAGATTGTTAGGGAAAGGAACATTTGGCAAGGTGCACTACGCGAGGAACCTTGAGTCAAACCGGAGTGTCGCCATAAAGATGATGGACAAGGAGAAGGTGCTGAAAGTTGGGCTTTCAGAGCAGATCAGGCGTGAGATCACAACCATGCGGCTGGTGGCGCATAAGAACATTGTTCAGCTTCACGAGGTCATGGCGACACGGAACAAGATCTACTTCGTCATGGAGTATGTGAAAGGTGGCGAGCTCTTTGACAAGGTTGCCAAGGGTGGCAAGCTCACAGAGGATGCTGCACATAAGTACTTCCAGCAGCTCATTAGTGCAGTGGACTACTGCCACAGCCGAGGCGTGTACCACCGGGACTTGAAGCCTGAGAACCTGCTCTTGGATGAGAATGAGAACCTGAAGGTCTCGGATTTCGGACTGAGTGCACTTTCAGATTCAAAGGGGCAAGACGGCTTGCTCCATACCACCTGTGGAACACCTGCGTATGTAGCTCCCGAGGTGATCAGCAAGGGAGGCTATGATGGTGCCGGATCAGATATCTGGTCCTGTGGTGTCATCCTATTTGTTCTTGTTGCTGGTTACCTGCCTTTCCAAGGTCCGAACTTGATGGAGATGTATCGGAAGATAGAGCGAGGCGATTTCAGGTGCCCCAGTTGGTTTTCACACAAACTCCAGAAGCTGTTGTTCAAGATCCTGGACCCCAATCCAAGCACTAGGGTATCGATCCAGAAGATAAAAGGGTCTACCTGGTTCCGAAGAGGTCCTGGGGAGACCCTTGCTGCAAAGGAGGGAGCTCCCAGTGAGAATGCCACCACAAAGGCTGCTCCAACGCTAAATGTGAGGCGCAAGAAGAATGCCCATGGAGATGTGAATCCCCTGGCAGTAACAAACTTAAACGCCTTCGAAATAATCTCTTTCTCCATGGGGTTTGACCTCTCTGGCCTGTTCGTCGACAAGGAGTGCAGGAAGGAGACTAGGTTCACTTCAGATAAGCCTGCCTCAGCCATCATCTCGAAGCTGGAAGATGTCGCGAAGGCACTCGGTCTCATGGTTAGGAAGAAGGATAATGGTGTAGTCAAGATGCAAGCGAGGAAAGAAGGAAGGAATGGTGTTGTTCGGTTTGACACAGAGATCTTTGAGATCACGTCTTTTCACCACCTCATTGAGATGAAACAGACCAGCGGTGATTCACTGGAGTACCGGAAGTTATTGGAGGACATCCGGCCAGCGCTGAAGGACATAGTCTGGGCTTGGCTTGGAGATGATCAGCAGCGGCAGCAAGAGTAGCTTTGGATGTCTCAAGTATCTAGTTTTCTGTTCCTCAAATTCGTTGGCTTTTCAGCTCTAATGATTCTGTTCTACATGCGTGTGCTCTTTTAGCAACTTTATTTTTTTTGTATTTGAGGCAATAATTGTTGAGGCAAAGTGTGCAACATTCAGATGCAATATGCTGAGGCAATAATAGTTGAGAAGTTCAGTTGCATAATAACAGTTGTTTCTATTTAGTTGTTCTCATTGCCTTGTCCTGGTCCCCACTTTGGGATGCTGTGCCAACCATTAACAAAAAGAAGCTCCTATTACACATTTACACCTGCATAAAGCCATTGTTCAAATAATGAAATTCCGCACTAGCTATGCCGGCACTGAAACCCTTCCATGTGATCTGCAATCTCTGGAAGAAAGCTACATCTGTTTATTTTCTTTCTGATGTTTGAGTTGCAATTTGAGTAAGTTGACTAAAATCTGAGGTGTGCAATCCTTTTGTACTTATCATGAGCTCAATATTTCTTTTAGAGGCTTCTTTTAAGATCTTAGAAGAAATTTTCATATCAACAGTGGGTGCTCAGCTGTCATCAACCCAATACCCAATGAATAGATTGTGCTCCTCAAGAAGAAAAAAGATCAACAAGTAATTTGCTCAACATGCATCCTTATAAGATAAAACAATCATAAGGCCCTAGAAAAAATAATTAGGAAACAAAATACGGAGACCTGCAGCTTCATTAGAACGGAAATACATAGATTTGCAAAGTAGAATATCAATTTAATAAGTACTGTCGCAGACAAACGAGAGAAAAGGTAAGGAAGATGAAACATACTTCACATGTTGATAAGTCTGAACCAGAAAAATTTTAAACACCACTAGCGAGGAAAAGAAATTGTCAAAATCACTGGGGATAGCAACATCCAAGAGCGCTCATTTTTTTTTTCAGAGAACATACCAAGAGCACATTTTCAACATTCCTAATCAAACATCCAAACAACTTTTCAAGAGGTAACATTACAAATCAGTCAAATGTCGATCCATATCAACAACCCAACCACAGCTATGCCAAGTTGTACCACTAAAGGAAAAACTATTTCCCTCTACTTCCTAGTTAGTTCCCAACCTAGATGCTTTTGTCCTTGCTGAGCCTGAGATATTACGATAGATGCCTGATGCGATGTATCACCGGAAGTTTGAAAGAAAAATTATGCTTTAGATAAATCCTGTCCTCTTTTAACATGCAAATTTAGTTGATACAAAACTTCCTCTTGCAACAAGCTACTTTTAAATACATTGGTTATATCTTTACACTCCACAGGATACGTTAAGAAAAGAAACACTTCACCAAACCTCCTTTGTATGTTCTCTCCCAAAGATGTGGCCAAAACCTAAACCTGGTTGCTGCTCTAGCATTCTTAAAAAACTGTTGGGGCAAGGTGATTGCATTCAAGATTTTAATTACGCTACCATTCATGCCTGTGGAAGAGAACAAGCCAGCTCTACTTGTGGTTTGGAAGGAGCAACGTGTTGTTCCTCGGTTCTTGCTGTCTGAAGAGACAGTGTCTGCCTAAAATTTTCCCCGAAGAGATGACCGATGCTTCAGATTTTGCCTAATTTTCAGACTTCCTGGGCTCCTCTCCGGCTGGCCGCCGCACCACATCACCTCCTCCGCACCATAGCCGATGTACTCTCCTCCCAACTAGCAAGCTTGGACGCAAAAGGTCGCCTCCCTGCTCCCTGCCTCGACAATACCGGCTATGGTTTGGCGCCGCCAGTAGTCACGTGGGCTCGCCACCGGCCAGCTGCTGCACCAGTTGACCTCCGAGCCACCGTGTTCGCTGGAATCGATATCCTTGTCGCCGCCAAAGCCCCGCTGCCTGCCCTCAGTGTCCTAGCATCCTCAGGCCCGCGTTGAACCCCTTCATCAATGACGCAGTGCAAGGCACTTAGGCCCTGTTTGTTTCAGTTGGGGATTGTGAAAAGCAGCTTTTAAAAACTAGATTGTAAAAGCTTGATTGTTAAAAAGCTGGAGGTTGAAAGCTCATGGTTGTTTGGTAACCCAGATTATAGTTGGGGGCAATGGTGGGTAATTTTGGTTGAAGTTGGATGGGTATTGTGGTCTTTTGCAAAAAAAAAAGCTGGGGAAGAGTGGATTGTGGGATTGCTACAATCTGGCCTCCAGATTGTTATAATCTAGATTAAAAGTTTACTGTTTGTTATCTTTCCAGCTTTTAAAAGCTGTTTTTCACAATCTTCAGCTGAAACAAACAGGGCCTTAGTAGCCACCTTTTCGTCCAGATCCGAGGAGGGGTGATGCAAAATGTGCCAAGTTATTTCTATAGATTTGAGTTATGTTGATCTCTATCGTTGATCTGTTCTAGGATGTGTCATTGAATCGTTCATCTGTTGCTAGTGAAAATCATATCCTCCGGCTGTTTGAATGGTGTCTTATAGACGTGTTTAGCTGATACATCTTCTCGGTAAAGTTGAAACATATATTAGCAGCATTGTGAGTTTACCAAAACAAATATCCATATGCGTGTTCTGATTTGTGGCTTAGATGTGGCTTGTGAAACACTGCCTCTTATGAGTTGTTTTGCTTTCCTTGAATTACCAAAACGATTGATCATTTCTAGGTATAGTGCTAGTTCACTCTTACAAAGAGAATGGGCTTGAAGTATTGTAGTTACTGGTTAGAAGGATCTTTGCTTGTAAATGTTGAGCTAAACTATGAATCAATGGTCTGAATTTGCATGTTGGTAGTGACGGCAACAGGTGATTTTCTTGATTGGAACTTTCAGCTAGCTATCCACTTCATTTCGCAACAGCTCCACTTGTCCAACAACACGCTTGTTCTAATCTACTACTACTAGATGATTGAATTAACTGCAATTGTATATGCAATAATAGTACTAACTAAAAACTGAAACAAGGTTATGTTCTGCAGAGAAAAAAAGTTTATTAAACCTAAGGGTAAACGTGTAGTCATTATGCAGAATCTAGTAGTTATGGTTACACCAACTCTAATACTAATGGAAATTTTAAATTGGTACTTAACCATTTGCAGCACTAACAAGTGATGGATGCAGTACTCCCAATCCGTTGATCCTAGGTGCCGATGGAGATTGTTAAGAAATGATTAATTTCATAATGCCATTGTCTACTGTGTTGCACTGCATTGTTCGGTAAGAAGGTTGTGGAACAGCTACAGACAAGCAAGCTATTTTGTATGCTCTGCTAGAAGCCTTGAACATGTATGCTCATGACTCTGTTATTGGAGTACATCGATGCTATGTGTATGAACAGCTTTTTTTATTGTGAAAATGTTACGTTGTGCCCTTTCTTCGACAATTGTACATGCTAATCTGTAGCTAACTTTCAATTACACTCGCCTACACTGTGCTGATGGTGTGTTTTTTTTAAAATTTCCTGTTTATAGCAGAAGAGGAGAAAATAAATTGATCATATTGTTGGACTTGCAACATGGTGAATATGGCTGACTAGATGCTTAAATTTGACTTTTGCATGAATTAGACATGTAAATATTTGAATTCTAGATGATGTGTGGATGTATAGATGCTACAGATGCTAGTAATTCTATCTTGTTTGGACTTTACTTATGTGCGAATACTTTTATGAATTTGATTTGAACGTGCAGCTGTAAGGATTCGATCAAATGTTAGTGCAGATTTTAGCACCTTTTTCTTGATTATTTTATTTTTAATCGCTTTTTATACATTTTTACATTTTTTATGATTTGTCTGATTTCCATGAATATTTATGAAATTTTACGATTTCCACATTTTCTGATTTTTTTTATTCTTGGGATTTTTATCCTATGACTTCCAAATAGTAGTAGGGAATATTTCTCAGACGGGAATATTTTCTGAAGGGATTAAGAGGGATACTATATGCCCTTTAAAATACCCCTAGGGATTAAAGTTCCTGGGTTTTCTCACCCTGCATCCAAACAAACCGTGACATATAATCCCCGCGTTAAAATTGCCACCGTATTACACACCAACATCAACATGTAACCACCACAAAGATTGTGGCAACTTTTCCCTTTGACCCCCAATCAACAAAATATGATATAAATAACAAAAGTTCATCACTGCGCCTTCTCAGCTTCACATTTTGCAGGTGGTGAAACAAGGGTCCGCCAAAGGTACCGCCCGCTTGCCATGTCCACCATTGTCCAGAATCCTGTTTTCATAGCCGATCCAACCTACATTTTCATGCAAAATACTTGTTCAGTCCAAAGACCAATTCTCATCAAAGAATCAATACGAAGAGGTTCTGTTGCAGATATGTACGCAATGGAATTCCGTGATCTTATGGTTTAATCTTAAACTAGCTATTGGCTGTGCACCATTTCATGTAGGTAACTAAACTATTTTTAAACATGTATACTGCAAAATTTTAATCAGCTCACACTTGCATAACATTCCAGATAAGTATACGCAGTTGAATTTTGTATATAAATTCAGACAAGTACATCCACAAGACTATCCATAGGCTATAGAACGTGTGTGAGAGTTGAAGATGTTGTGAGCGCTTGTGCAAACCTCATGTACTAAAGTCTGATGAAAAATTTGAAAAGCCTCCAAGCTCTAGTGAATTAGTAAAAGGCAATCAAGCCCTAGTAAAGTATTTGCTCTAATTAGTGTAAGCCTGGCAAAAGTGAGTGAAAATGTAGCAGTGTATCTAGGCAACATATCTACAAAGTTTCAAAAATTCATATTGCCATTGATCAAATTCATCCTATACTAGCGGTTACAAAAAACAAGCAGCAAAATGAATAGTGATGAACAGTAAAAATCACTGTTCATGCGAAATTTGTCTTTTGTAACTGCTAGTATAAGATAATTTGATCATGGTACTCTCCTGTATATGCAAATATTTTTCGTGTATCTATCTACAAAGTCACATATTGCCATTGGTTGTTTGTTTTGCATGTGTCACTGTAATTAATGAGGTACTCTCCTGTATATGCAAAAAAGAACAGCCAGAGTAGCTTAATCATAGCATGGCGTATGCACTACCAACCAAAGTGCTTGTAATCAGTCTGGAAACATGACAAAGTTGCAACCGAGACGAAGGTTTCAGAACCAAATCATCACTAAGCATGCCTCTTTACTGAGGTCATGAATGTGCAAAAAAACTGTTGAATTCCTGGTACGCACATATGAGGGGAAAACTTAGCAATGGATCATATCAGCAGTACATTAGCAGAACAGAATGATGCGTAGACCGGGTAGCTAAGAAACGTGTGGAAGGTAAGCAAGCTAAGAACAGGGGGAGAGAACGCCTGCCTCGTCTCCTAATGCGCAAAGATCAGAAAGCCGAAAGTAACGTCACCTTGGAACGGAGGGGCACCGGTGCCCTGGGGGATTCCGAGCCGCTGTCGTCGACGTCGTCGTCTTGGAAGTCGGGCTCGGCCTTAAGGCCCCTGATGAGGAAGAATCCGGCGATTGTGGCCGAGAGGAAGATGAGTATCACCCGCAGCGGGCACATTTCTTTCTTGCCAATCGAACGGAATGGAAACCAATCCCCTCCCCCCGCACAGGAAGCAGACGGAAGGAAATCAAGAAAAGGCGGCGACTTCCCTCCGGGGATCAAGATTTCTCCCCTCCTTGTCCTCGCCGGGCTCTGGTGGTGGGTAAATGGGGAGAGGAGAAGGGGGATTAGGGAGGAGTGGTTGAGCGGTTGCGTGGATCGGGAGGAGGACCACCACCTACCGCCTGCACTGCAACCTACGGAAATGCTGGTAGTATCAAACAAAGCAACTCGGCAGTAGAAGAAAGAAATTCAGGTCCCGAGGCGAGTAGCGCGAGCAGGAAGAAGAAGGGAGGAGGAAGAAGAGAGAATTTCGGGCTTTGGTTTGCTTTGCGAGCAGGAGGAATTCGCGGTGGAAGGAAGAGGAGAAGCGCTCCTCCGTTTCGTTTTATCGCGTAGGCTGGCTCCAGGTCAGATGAATTGATCGTGTCAAACGGAACGCGCTTGCTGACGTCGGCATTCTGGGCCCGCATGTCAGCGTCTTAGGTTCGTGCCAACACGACAGCGGGACCGGTTCCCCTCCTTGACGTGGTACGCACCAAACCAAGAGCCAATTTTTTTTCTCTCGTCTTTTGGCTCAGGTTTTATGTTTACGAGCTTCGTCCGGACGAAATTGTAAAATGGTCTCGTAACGCCTCTCATATCGCGACGGTGGCATCATTTGATTCTTCTAAGGGGCTTTGCCTATAAAAATGGGTATCAAATTATAACAAGCTCAGCTTTAAAGTCACTTAAACGGAAAAAAAATCCGTATGCAATTTAACTGATAGCGTGTTCATCTTATCAATCTCAACCATTCATTTAATTTCTCACTCCTCCCATTAATAACTTTTTCTATAAATTAATATTGGGTGTGATGATGTTGAATTATAATGGACACGTGGCATTCATCGAGCTCAGCTCTAAAGTCACTTAAACTTGCTGCCATGTGGGTTGTCACTCGTGCCTTGTTTGAAACAAGGATTTTGTATAATCCTACACCGAATTTTATGTGGAGATCATTTCCTTATTGAAAGAAATGAATAACCACTTTCCTTTTTTTCCGTCCCTAAAGGACATATTATTCCCTTTCCATTGGCTAGCTTCAAGGCTGTTTCACCTGTTTGTTCAGCGAGCCTATTGTCCATGTTTTCTTCCATGGCGTGTAGCACAAATACCAGCTAGCCCTATCGAATCAATGGCCTTCTGGAAGATGGACCAAGAAATTTTCACAATTCGATAAGAAAATTAAGGAGCATTGCCAGATGCCGCATCGTCAATCGTTAGTCTAATCCCATTGTTGTGCTCGAAAAGTCAGCATATGCAAGTGGCGAGTGGTTAGCAACTAACAAGAAGTGGAGAGCACTCTATCATTACCTAGCTACCGCTGTTCTCTTTTTTTCTTCTTCTTCTTTTCTCTTCCTATCCTGAGCTCGTTTTAAGTCTGGAAATTTTTAATTTTTTTCGCCTCTCCATGGATCGAGCATGGGCAAAAGGCGATCTGTATTTTTTTTCCCTTTCCCTGATCGAGGGATCGGTGAGTGTGTTCCTTATTGGCACTTTGGCCAACACAACATTTTGGCTGGTGTCGGGGGAGTAGGAATTCGTCTTGGGGTCGTTGGGAGCAGTTAGAACCACGTGTGTGTGCTGATTCGGGCTAAAATCAACAAGAGTTTCGTTGTGCCAGAGGTGGTGGGAGCGGGGTTGAGCATACTGTCGTGGTTTGCTTCGCCGATCGTCCTGAAATAATTGTTATTGGGGTTTGTTTCTCCTACCACCATGAAATAACTACTATTAGTGTTTGTTTCTCCGATCGTTAGGGGTGGAAATTGAGCTAAGTCCTCATTTTTTAAGTTTTTTTTGAAGTTGACATAGTTTAATTTAATATTATTTTATTTATAGTTTGAAAGTATTTTAAAATCGAGCTAACAAACCAAACCGAACCAAGCCAAAGCAAAATCCAATTATTTCTTTCGAAATGGACTCATTTCAATGTTTAATAATGAACGAGTGTAATTAGAGCAATTTTCAAACGAGTCAACAGACCCCACTACTAAAGAGCTTTTTTTTCTGGTCCTACCGACTACCACGAAATAACTACTGTCGGGGTTTCCTTCTCCGACCACCCTGAAATGGGAGGCATATGCATATAGCCACGCAGGTCTGCAGATACATGTAATATAGATTGTTGTCACTGACTAGCTAGTTCCACAAAGAAAGAAAGAGATAAAGAAATTGTATATATATATGATGTGTGTATGAATGAGCAAAGTAACTCGGCGAAAAGGGAGTATAGGTACTACGTACTCTCTAGTTTGATAGGCGAAGCTGGAAAGATGGGACGGGCTCCGGCTCAACAAGCTAGGTAGGGGTAGGGCTAAGCTCGAACAGAGATGCTAGAAGTAAGCCCAAAGTTAATCAGGGTGCAGCTAGCGTTTGGCCAAGTCGGGTCATAAGCTTCTGGATCCTCTCCAATGCCATATTTGACTTCTTGGCAAGATTAATATACTCTATATAATAGTCACAAGAATTGCCGAGCAGCCAGGGGGGCCACGTGTCGCCCCCCGGCGAGGCCCCTCTGAAAAATCCGAAAATTACAATTAGATCCTCTCAAGAAAATTGAAAATCGCGTTTAGGTCCTTTCAGCCGTTTTTTAGGTAGAATAGCCCCGAGAAATATTGAAATTACGTCCAGGTCCCTACACAGTGCACACGGTTTATAGCTGAATTGAAAATCGCATTTAGATCCTTTCGTAGTTTTTTTTTGTAGATTGGACCCGAAAAAAATCGAAATGGCGTTTAGATCCCGCAACGCAGTTTTCTAAAAAAACAGCCAGATTTTTTTCTCACGGCGCGGCATCGCGCGCAACCCAACCTAGTTATTGTAAAGATATATGGATACTCTATCTATCTACGTACATAAATTAATATATACATGGTTACTGACTTTGAGATGCCACTGCAGCAGGTACGCATGCATGCATTATTGCTAAAGCTAGAGTTGATATATCCATCTCTTGGTTGAGATAAGAATATATATATATATATATATATATATATATATATATATATACACACACACACACCCTCCATGATGGAGGAAATACAGTACATAGGAACAAGCGAATAAGGGTGGTTGAGTGAGTCGGTTGCAGGCTTAGTGTCAGCCATGTGCTGTGCAAGCCGGCCCAACTAAACGTACGGCAGTATGTGAGGTGTATGGAGTTCCATGGATGATACCGACGATCCAGCTGTCGAAGAAGGAAGAGAGGAAGCATCCAATTGCGTATATACTATTCAATATTGTCGATCGTCACTTGAAAGAAAGAAACAAGCTGTAGCTAGCTAAATGTCAATCGGCATCAAGGATAATGCATGTCCGTATCCTGTTGGAAAGCTTGCTCGATTTCCAGTCCTAATTTCGAGCTATGTGGGCAATGGTTACACCCTTTAGACGGAGAGGAATCGGCGAGAGGCCAGGGGCACGTGCCCCCTAAACCAATTTGCAAAAAAACCCTCTGTTTCTTCAAAATTGCAAATAGGTCCTTCCGAATTACAAATAGATCATTCGTAGTTTTTTGTGAGAGGAAGATATATTTTTTTCTTCGCGTTTGGGTCCCTGGCACGGTATTTTACGGAAAAACCTCCCGTTAATTTCAAATCGCGAACAAGCCCTTTTCTAATTTTTTAGGATAGCGAACAGGTCCAAAAAAATAGCAAACAGGTCCCTAGTTCTTACGTTCAGGTCCTTTCTCCGTTTTTCCCGGGAAAAATGTATTCGTCGCTAAAAAAACCCGGAAAAAATGTTTCCGTCACCCAAAAAAACCGGAAAAAATGTTTTCGTCACCAAAAAAACACAGATTCGTCGAAGGTTTATAAAAAATATTTTCGCCACAAAAAAAACACAGATTCGTCGAAGGTTTATAGCAACTTATCGATTTGCCGATGAGTTTTTCCTGGAAAAAATGTTTTCGCCACAAAAAAAACACAGATTCATCTCCATTTTTCCCGGAAAAAATGTTTTCGCCAAAAAAAAACAGGTTAAATCGAAGGTTTATAGTAACTTATCGATTTGCCGTTACCATAAAAAAAACAGATAAATCTCCGTTTTTCCCGAAAATTGTTTTCGCCATTTTCCGGAAAAATGTTTTAGCCAAAAAAACACAGATTCGCTCCATTTTTCCGGAAAAATTGTTTTCGCCACAAAAAAAACACAGATTCGTCGAAGGTTTATAGCAACTTATCAATTTGCCGTTTCGCCGCAAAAAAACAGTTTGTCTCCATTTTTCCCGAAAAATTGTTTTCGCCACAAAAAAAAACACATATTCGTCGAAGGTTTATAGCAACTTATCGATTTGCCGACGGGTTTTTCCTGGAAAAAATATTTTCGCCACAAAAACAACGCAGATTCGTCTCTGTTTTTCCCAAAAAAAAAGTTTTCGCCACAAAAAAAACACAGATTCGTCAAAGGTTTATAACAACTTATCGATTTGCCGACGGGTCCTAACCGTGGTTTTAAAAAAAACGCGGATTCGTCAAAGGTTTATAACAACCCATGGATTCGCCAACGGATCCTACCGACTTATTTTATTTAAAAAAAAACGAAGATCGAAAATTCAACCAAATTTTCATTTTCTAAAAAACACAAATTTAATCGAAGGTTTATAAGCGGCCCATGAATTAAATCGATGGGTCCTATCGACTCTCTGAATCAGCATTGCAGCGTAGCGCGCTATTATTGCTAGTATATATAATTGGTGTTCTCCAACAAGGAACGCTAGCTGTATTTCCGAATTCCAAATGCATGCATGAGTTCCATGGTGCGCATCGCCCTCTTTACCTTGTTCGTCACTTTTCCCGGTTGAGAGAGACAAGGCCTGCTGCAAGCATGTCAAACAAAACATTCAAGGCTGACTGGCGGCTACACAAGGATCGTAGAGCAGCTTCCTTCTAACATCATGTTGGCTTAACGATGGATAGGGATAAAACAGGTCGATATGAGCGGATATTGTTTTTTTTATATCTTAATCTATACTTTTTTTCTCGGAATTCGGAACCAGATACGGGTTAACCGGATACATATACTATTTTTTTTTCTCAGATTCGGAACCAGATACAAGTTAACCGGATACATATACAAATCTGGATTATTCGGGATATGTATATGTGATGGATTCGAGTTAGAAACGGATAAAGATATATGGATAATGCATCCATATATAGAGTAATATATATTGAATTAAACCATACGATCAAATAGCCATAGTAGCAAGTTATATATTAATCAAACTCAATAGACGTCGTAGAAATAATATACTACTTTAAGATCAATAGAACCAACTAATTGTCAATATAAATGGGATGTCATTGAAAAAATGTGATAAAATGGGCTGGGTCTTACTGATATCCGAATAGGAAAATTTTGGATATCCGATCTGAATATCCAAATAGGAAAAATCTAGATTTTTGGATCTTGTCTCATATTTTACCGGACATTAGTCTTCTCGTATTCGATCCTAGATCAAGTATCCGGATCCCGCCTCAGATGGATAGTCAAATCCGATCTTAGATCGAGTGGGAAATATCTGACCCGTTTTCACCCCTAATAATGGATATATAAGCCTATTCATTCATCCTTTGGCTCCGAGCTTCTGTTCATTTTAGGCAGATGCATACGGGCCATCTTGCTAGCTAGGCTCAACTTAAGTAGTCCACTGCCGACCGTTAAATCTAAATCCGAGGATCTACATTCTTCCGGTACTATCTGTTACTGTAATGCACTATTGCCCATCCATCGAGGGAACTGATGAACAAAATCGCAAACGGTCGCTTTACTTGCAGCGGCATCAGCGACTGCGGGCAATCCCGGTCCCTCCAAGAGAGCATCAGATCCAAACAAATCAAAATCTTCGGTAAGCAGACAGGTACAAAGAATGGAGCTTTCGTCACGCCGCAACCAACGGACGGATGGATAATCATGTCCTGGTCATCCACAAATTTCACAACAGCACAACACACGTTCGGCAGGGAGCCTGGCAGCTAGTGCCCACTTGCGAGTGAACCACTTGCAACGCATGGTTGCACACACACACAGCTTTTGGTTTCACATTGCTCGATTAAGGCCCTATTTGAATCCATTAGCTCTAATAGTTAGCTAGCTAATAGCTGACTAACTATTAACTGAAACTATTTGGATCTACTAGCTAATAAGTGGTTAGAAATTTGATTGTGAGTGCAAATGTCTATTGTACCCTTGCATTAATTAGCTATTTGCGGTGAAGGGGTCGAGGGTAAATTGATCTTTTGACCATCTATTAGCTGAAATTAGTAGAGAAGAACCAGCTAATGAGATAACTATTAGCTGAGTTGCTAGCTAACTATTAACTGGGCTATTAGCTGAACTGTTTGGATCCATTTCAGCTAATTTTAGCAGCTAACTGTTAGTGCTAATGGATCCAAACATGACCTAAACTAATAACAAGATGAGCACCGGCGCAGATTAACAAATCCGCGACAACACCTTCCAACACTGGATAAGATGCACCAAAGCAGTCAGTGCGAACGGCACTTGCTCCACAACCATCCCTTCGTCCACCTCCCTGCCTCCATACATACATCCTTCGTCATTGTAGTAACAAGATCCCACTGGAACATTACCAACCCCACGCAAGCTCAGGACTCAGTATCCACACACAAAAGACAATGTTAGCAGCAATCGACCAGTAATCTGATGATCTCACTAGTCGCTACAAAGATAAGGGCGAAACGATGCCTGTGAATGATGAGTTCCCGTCCCATTTTGCATCGAATCCAAAAAGGGCTTAGCGTGCCAAAACATCAGGTGAGTGGCCTAATGCAACGCACGGACGCGTGTCAACAGGTAGGTGATACTAAATAAAATGACTATCATTCGCATCATGGAATACAATTCAACATATCTCCTCAACTCCCTACACTGAAAGGAGGCAAGGATGCCTTGGCTCGACATTTGATTCTATAACGAAGTTCTATGTTGTCTCTTTTTTATTGAACGACCAAACTGACTGTACATCAGGATTAGTTGAAAATAAGCCTCCAACAACGTGTGCCCCGGTTGGTGAGCAAATTTGACCAGCTTCCTGTGGTCCATTCGGCACCAGTTCCTCCCTGCATAAATCATAACCGAACAAGTCATGAGTTTTCACCATTTTCATTTTTGTCCACCAAGTACGATACTACCATGAAAATGAACACATATCTCTACTATTTCTAATTAGGAGTTGGTGGCGGTCGTCTGTTCTCCTTCAGAATACCTGATCTGTTGAATTTTGCAAGAATAGCTTAGATGTTGTCGAGATATACTACGCTTGATGTGTGTATGAAAGAAATTATACTTTATTATATGGCTTAGCATCCTTCCTACTTATATGTATCACCTTTTTTAGAATTTCGTTGACAACACACAGACACCGTCCTAGTATATGATTAATACATTATTAGTTAATAGCTCTCAATGAAATGAAGCACATCAGTGGCAGTACACGATTTTTTATTTGTTTGCCCAGAGCAACATTTTCAACATCAACAAACAGTTGCAAAATGCCAGTAAGGCTCAGTTACTTGAGCTGCACAATACTCCCCACAAAAGGCTCAGTTACTTGAGCTGCACAATTCTCCCCACAACATGTAAAATTGCCAGCCAAAACAACGAAGGCGGGCCATGATAAAGGAGTGAAGAATCGAAGGAATTACAAGATCACATACTCCACTGATATACTTAACCCCAAGCTAAAAGGCTCCAACTGCAAACAAAAAATTGAAAAGAGCAAGCACAAGCAACCTTTGTGGATTGGTTTTAAACTGAAACCAGCCAATACTCCCAAATGATGAGACCATGTAAATATAAGATCTGGCTAAAACTGTTAAAACAGCCCACAAAAGACCTAATGGCCGTAATCTGCTTAAAACTAATGTTATTTTCTCAGCATCAGAATACTTCAAACAAATCAAAGATGAACATTATCTATTGAACAACGAATAGCCTTACATTCAAATGAAGAACATGACAATTGACATTTACATTTTATAAATCCTATTATTTTTGTTTGTTTTGATCATCAAACAGAACAGGTAAGCAAAAACTAACGAATGGTGACGATTCTTGGCAGTAATCAACACAAGTGCATAACATCTATCATTCTATCTTAACACATGGTAAACTCTTGCATCTCAGCTGGTCAATGCAGAGAACCTACGTCAAACCTAGTAAATTACATTGATGGTGTGTAACTAACCAGAACTCCATAACTCTCATCGTATAAATACTGTAAGTTGAATCCAGAAGATACTTGTCCAAACTAAGTGATTAAATTTTTACACCAACAAACATATAATGAAAGACACCGTAGAAAAAAAACTCTCTTATAAGTGACAATAGCTTCGATACTGACCCAAAGTTCTGAAAACAGAAAACTATTCTATACTTGATTCCCAAAAGAAAGCCAATATAGACCTCCCATTGTAAATTCCAAACCCGAAGGGTTGCTACCCTGACCACCAGAAAATCAACCCTGTCAGAAAACCAGCAATTTTCAACCAAAAAACATCAAGCAAACAAATCATGGTTTTTCTCATCCCTGGCCTTGACAGCCTGAACTGAAAAGTTCAGAACCATTGTGTAGTATATCAGACATTGTTATCACGGCACCGCCTAGGCGTCCCGTGGCCGGAGGGGCACGCCATGGGCCAGCGCCTTGCCTGGAGGAGGCCGAACCGCCTAGATGTCCAGGCATCGCGGCGGCGTGCCTAGGCGCCTGGGCAAGGCGTTGGGGCAGCCGCTTGGCTAGAGGCAGAGTGTCATAAGAGAATGGGACGGTCACGGGCCAAAGTGGACTAGCAGCGCGTGGAGAACTGGACATGAACCCAGGGGGGTACCCCTAGAGCACCATCGCCAGCTTGCCGCCTCCACCACGCCGGTAACCCCTCCTCCTCCACCTCTGCTACCGCCCCCTCCTGGTACTGCGCCACCGCCTACAGCTGCTCTGCTTTGGGTTTCGAAGCCTGAGAAATGAGAATCCCAGCATGGATCTAGTATTTGAGAATCCATGGCTCCCTGTTGCTTGCGGCTTGCCTGCTTCACTACCTCAAGCAGGAGGGAGAGATATGTAGTGTGCTCAGCAATCAGCAAAGCTGAACCACATGAAGTTGAATCAAGTGATCTACAACTTTCTATCGCCCAATACACTCATCTAAGGGGCACTACAAGGGTATGTGACATGATTTTAAAATATATAACTTAATTAGTCATATTTTTATAGTGCACAAAGAGTAAAGTCAGAAGACCCGTGGCTCAATTAGATAATACCTGCATTGGTCGCCTAACTGTCACCTAGGCGGGCACTTAAGCGTCCAAACGCCCTAGAGGCGACTCGCCTCACTGGGGCGCCGTGATAACCATGATATCAGTTACAGGTAAATGTAATATAGTGAAGATGCATGCAGAAAGCCACAAACTACTTTAAGATGAAAAACAGCTACAAATTGCTAAAGATATTGAACTGATAAATCCATAATTAATGGTTCATGCCAAATCTACATCAATTCAGCATATTTTCCCAACTTACACGGCAACAATTTCTATAACACATTTGCTATCAGCAGGATATTGCACTCCTACAGGTGTATCTTTCTTATTCTGAACCCACTCCTTGTTAGCCCTCCGACAGAGTGTTACCCAGTACCCACCAAATAGACCACACACCCAGGTATCTAAGCTAGTTCTATAAAGTTTTCATCATCTTGGAATTGATGGTTGGCTGAGTGCCTCCAGAATGGAATCTGGTCTATTGTACCAGTTGCTTCCAGTCAGACCACCCATCCCGAGTACTCCAACCTAACCCAAATGATCTGGCCAAGCTAAGAATATGCTCATTTTTTTGTGTTTGCCTGAGCCACCTCCACAACTACTTTTTTTTTGGCATCAGAAGGCCTGACCCACCCATTCAAGCAAAGAAACCAAACCAGCTACCACCTTAAAATATGATACAAGAACATGGCATGTCCAACAAAGCAATTAAACAAGCCACAACCTAAAAAATGCAGGTAGGCAATCACCACTAACAAACATCTCTTAGAATCATCATGTCAGACAACTGCAATGCCCAACAGGCCCAAAAGGTTTATGCTATCAACATAGTTATCACGGCGGTCCGTCTAGGCGAGGCGAGCCCAGACCGCCTGGACGCCTAGGCGGCGATTAGACGATGAAAAAATAAATAATAAATAATATCTGATATAATATAAAATTAATTAAATATACGCTATATGAAAGAAAATAATATCTCATATGACATACATGACATGAAATTAGCTCTTGGCCCACTTGGCCGGCCCATTTACCTCCCTTTCCTAACCCTCTCCCCAATCAAGCCATGGCCCGTCGCCTGCTCTCTCCTCCCCCTTGTCTCGCTCTCACCTCTCCCCCATCTCTCTCCCCAATCCGGTAATGACGGCCTGCTCGCCAAGGCTCCTCACGTCACGCGCAGCTCAAGCTCGAGCTCTTCACACCGCCATCGAGCTCTTACCTCCCCTGCCCGACTCCTCTCTCTCTGGCCTGGCGCCTTCTCCGAATCGAGGAGGAGGAGGTGAGGAGTAGAGGGGGGATCGAGGAGGAGGCGAGGAGCAGAGGGGGAGCCACTTTCTCCAGATCGGGAAGGAGGCGGCGAAGAGCTGAGGCGGATCGAAAAGGGGGTTCTCACCGGAAGTCCTGAGCTATGGCACGGAGGCGGTCCGGCGGCGGTGGAAGCGGAGTTACCTTCTCTCCTCTCTTCTCAAGTCTTCGCATGGGTTAAGGTAAGTCTCTGGCTCTCAACGCCCGTCCAGATCCGCCGTCGCAACGCCCAGTTGGCGGACTCCTCGCCTGGACGCCTGGGCGGGCGTCTAACTCGCTCCAGTCGAGGCGGCCGGCCCAAGCGTCCAGCTCCAGCTGCCTGGATGACTAGGCGTCGCCTAGTCGACGCCGTGACAACTATGGCTATCAAACTATTTATTTCACTAAGAAGATGCAATCAATCCACAAATAACATATAAACAACAACAGCTCCCCACTCAGCCATCCCTTCAAACAGGGGCGGAGAGGGGGGGAGCCCCCCCCCCCCAAACAACGAAAATCAAATTCATTAGCAAGTAATCAGTAATTATGTGTATACTTGAATTTTCAAGTTTTGGTTGGTCCCCGTGGCCCCCTCTAACCAAGTTTTGCTTAGTCGTGTCACTTGAATTTATTAGCTAGTAATTAGTAATTGTGTGTATAGTTGAATTTCCAAGTTTTGTATACTTGAAGAGTGGTTGTGTGCTATTATAATTTTTGTTGGTCCACGTGGCCCCCCCTAACCCGAAATCCTGGCTCCGCCCCTGCCTTCAAACGTTCAAGAGTTGTGACATTAAGCAATCTACAAGCAAATCAATTATCATTTTGGACTCTAGAGTCAAATGAATTTCATTCCGTCAATTTCCAGTCTCACATGAGATATTAACATCTTCTAAACTTAAAGTATTGTCACATTTCCTTAAATGTAAGATTATCATGGTCTTACTACAAGTAAAAGTAAAACTAAACTAATTGCTATCAAACATAATAATTTAAAAAACTCATTAAAAAATATACAACCTATTCCAATGCAATCAATGGCTGATAACACGGAGTACACATGTTGGAGTTTTTAAGTCGAAGACCAGTGAATTCATTGCAGTGAGCACCCTAACACAGTAACATGTATACACTGTGTTATCCACTCCACCCTTCTTTTTCATTCCAACTACAAAGACTTATGGCTGTTAAACACTTCAGTAACCTCTAAAACAATATTTGATTTGTATTTCATGCTATAGACTTAAGACTACCTTAAGAGTCCACATTCCACACTGAAAAAAACACAGGAGTAAATTTCTCCTAGTAATCAAAAAAATAACTGACACTGTTGAAACAAATTCTGGACTGACAATACATTTAAATTTTAAGGTTCAATTATCATACTCAGTGGAATACATCATGATCGTTGCTAGCTAAAAGTTTAGGATGCGAGTCGACCATCACCACGATCCACTAGCAGAGTATAACTGCTAATATCATATCATCAAGGATGTAACATATTTCTCATAAACAAAATCCATATTAAAAAAATCCACCTAACAGTTAAAAGATTACTGGTGCTTACCAGTTCCTAGACAAAAGGATCATCCAATTACCGCCTCTTTTACATAGTTCCCACAATACAACAAGATGAGGTTTTTACCAGCACAATGTAGAAATCAAAGCACTTGGTTGTACTACATAGCAAGACAATACACTCCATTTTTATTTTCTCTTGGTTATCTGTTCGGTAAAATTTAAAAATGTCCTGGTTGGAAACTAATAATGAACTTCGAAAGTTATACACACGCACATGTGCATGTACACACAAATTTTATGCATACAAACATTCAAGACAGAAGATATCATATGACTTCGTCATCTTTGGTGCTTATATGTATTGATACTACATGAAGCTATAGTCGGTAGAGAATTGGACCACCTTAATGGCAATTAGACTCACATAGTCACATGCAAAACAATCACAGTCAACATCTGGGGGAAGGGTGACAAGTATTCTCTTACGAGTGATGACCCAAGTTTCTATGTCAGGTTAAGAGTGTCAAATAACTGGTAAGGATGAAAGGTGTCTTTTCAATGGAAAATTTAGAGAAAAATAAAAAAGAACATCAAAAAAGACTTACTTGGACCAGGAATGACCAGGTGGTCCAAACGGGTGTGCATGAGCTGATTTATTTGGAGATTCAAAACCCAAGTCGTTGTCTACAGCATTTTCTGAAACATCACGTGGAACAAACAGATTCCCTGTATCAAGAGGCAATTGCTGGAAGGGTGCTTTCTGCACCCATAAATCATTGTCATTCAACCCATCACCCAGGAGACTTCGTGTTCCGCCATTCAAATGGTTGACATCCTGGTTAAATTGGTTTGTGTTTGGTAGAAGCCACTGAGTCTGGGGACCTCGCAAACCTAAACTATCTTGAACCAATGGCGTGCTCCACATTTGCCATGTACCTTGTTCATTGGTAGCATCAAGTGAAATGCAATTATTAGGCCCTTTTGCACTTGAGAAATGTGAGGTTTTAATAGGCTTTTCTTCAACAGTACGTGATCTTGAGAGAGGAGACTCAATTGGTGAAGGCCTAACATGTGGTTCCTTGGTGACATCACTTGAGATGAACCTGCTATCCAAGTCTGGAGGGAAGTTATCTAGGGATTCTGAAACTGGCCCAAGCAATGCAATTGCATCTGGATCATAGCATGGGTCCTCAAATTGCTCTGGTTCTTCCAATACTGCTGGTTCTGTCACATTATAAAAGGGCTTATGTCCAGCTGGAAAATGAGATAGTGGCCTGCTAGCAGGTGCTCCATTCACTGGTGGAAAACCTGGAAATTGCATAGATTGGCTCGTTTTGCTGTCCAGAGGAGGATACTGAACCAGAAAATTTTGAGCATTGCTTATTTGTGCCCCATTATGTACTGGCTGCACGTTCTTTTCATGAGCTGAAGTAGAAACATCTGGACAAGGGGACACCGATGCGGACCGACTAAACAGCTGATGCCATGACTTTTTAACAACGGTAGGATGTGGCTGCATATTTGGACTAACCTGCATAGAGCATAAGACAAATAATTGAAAGATTAAGATGGTAAATGGGGTGAAAATAATTTGTGGCATGTTATAATAATAACAGTTTACAATAAAATAGTAATCCCCTTGTTACTCACAGGTTGATGAAAATTAGTCCATGAATTTCTGGTTTCTCTAGTTGTAGAAGACCTGGCGTTGCCAGTGCAGCTGCAGGTTGCACATCTCCTTTGACTGCATTACTCTGGTCAGTTGCAGTAACAAGTGGTTTATTCACCTTGTTAACTTGAGGAGCAGAGGCCTGAGCACTTCTGCCAAAAAAGGAACCACCGCCAAAACCTTTTGAAGAAGATAACAGACCACCCGTCATACGGCCAAAGTACTTGGTCTTGCCCTGTACTATCTTACTACCTTGATTGTTAGTTTCAGTGTTATGGGCCTTATAGCCCTCTGTCCCAACTCTTGTTGCATCCCGCCTCTCTAGCTCATTTCTTCTATCGAAGTCCCGCTTTCTCTCACCTTCCCTGCCCACTCTTCTCTCAATATCCTCGCCATCTGAATTGCTCTTGCTTGAAGCCTTATCCTTCTCATCCTTCCTCCTCCTCTCCTGCCGCCGACGTTCTGCTTCCTTCCTAACATCCTTCTCCCCAACAGGGGTTGCACCTTTGGATCGTTCTTCAGCCTCTGCTTTCTCATCCCTCAGCCTCCTCCGCTCCTCCACTAACTTTGCCACCTCCTCCCGCTGCTTCCTTTCCTCCTCCTCCGACATTTCCCTCTCCAGTCTCGCCAACCTCTTCTCCTCTGCCTTCCTTTTCGCCTTCTCTACTCTGCTCTCCTCAGTTTTTTCTCCATTCTCCCCTACTTTTGCCAACCTTTTACCATCCCTGTCCAAGCCTTCGCCGTCCCCTGACGGCCCAAACCTGAAAACTTTCCTCCAGAACCACCGCATGCTCACGCAAAAGCACGAGAACAGCCGCCATGAGAATCCCGAGTATGAATTATCAGCCGAGCACCGCAAGTCTACCCAGTAGCCTGGGTCACCAGCAGCATTTGCCCAATCGTGACTGCAAGGCCATCCTGTTGGGATCTTCCCTGCAGGGCCGAGGTCAAGCACGGGCCGTTTGGATATGTGGCCGCAATAGGAGCACATGAACTTTCCACCGCCGGGGTTCTGGTCCCTATAGGGGTTGCTGCAGTTGCGGCATCGGCGGGTGGCGGCCTTGCGGAGCTTCTGGAGCTCGAGGGCGTGGGCGCGGCGCTCCTCGCGGAGGCGGGCGGAGCGGCGTGCGCGCCAGAGGGAGAGGCGCGGGAGGAGGATCTCGTACCAGAAGAGGGTGAGGAGGAGGACGGAGACGCAGGCGAGGCGCGGGGAGGTGACCTCGAAGCGGTAGGCGGCGGGGAGGAGCTGGGAGAGCGCCCATAGAAGGATGAACGGGAGCACGAGCCACGGCAGCATGGTGGCGACGCGCCGCGACCACCGTTGGACGGCGCACAGTATACACATTATCCGACCTCCTCCGCCGGCGAAGCCGTCGCCTGGTCAATCGCCAGCGCCTCTCTCCTCAAACCCTACCTGATAGGCCCGGTGGGTTGCTTGCTCGGTCGATGTTGCGGCGATGCGACGCGATGGAGCGGCTTTGTGGGGGGAAGGGAAACCCTCCGAGGGAGGAGAGGGAGCGGGGGAAAAGGCGGCTCCTTTGGTGCGGACTCGAGATGCTCGGAAGGGGATGGAGCCTCGCTCTAGGGGAGATTAGGAATGGAGGGGGAAGAGGAGCTCGAGGCGGGTGGTGGCCATGGCGAAAACCCTAGCTCCCCGTTTGCCTTTGGATAGCAATTTCCATTTTCATTCTTTTTTTTCCCGTAGTTTATTTGGTCGGTCGGCGTGTCGGCGAGGGAAGGAATGAATGGAGATGGAAGGGGAAGAGACGACAAGTCATTGCAGATCTCGTTCCCCTGCGCTTTTTTTTCAGATATGATCTTTTTTTTAATTATCTGTAGATTTAGTATTCTTTCTGACTACGGCATACACATGTGTCATCTACTGTGTTTATAGAGGTCGACAGGTTACTTAGATCTCGATAGCCCAGCTGACCACAGCTACCATGGCTAGCCTATCACGACAGCAAAGATGCCGAGCACTCTCGGCTCAGCAAGGACCTTTCGAGTAGTCATTCCTCGGTAGGTTCCTACCGGGAGTAGCTGCTCAACAACGGTAATTTCAATGATTTAGTTAATTGAGTGATTAATTAGCGATTTAATCAAAGTGGTATTTAAGTAAGTGTGATTAAATAATGGATTTGATCGGTAATTTTCTTCCGAGGAACGGGAGCTCAGCATGAATATACCATTGTCCCATGGCACGAGATGCCAATGGGCCTCGTCCTGCCATGCTGGCCGCCTGATTTGTCGAGGTGCGTGTCATTATCGTGCTGCCTGCAGCTTGTCGCAGTACCAAAGCATAGCACATCACCCGTGGCAGCTACCATGATCAGGGAGCGGATCATATCTGTAAATAAATTTTGGAGGAGGCTATATTTAAAGACAAAAAATCTATATGTAAAAAATATTTGTAAGGGGGCTTCAAGAGACGTGAGGAGCAAGTCTGCTAGACACAGCTCGTGCTCGTGTCTTCCCATAGAAATGATTTTCTTTCTTCTTTCCCACCTTTCGATGTTTCGTTTGGTTCTCTGGTTATTTTTGGATTGATCTCATGTTTGCTTTGATTATAATGTATCCTCTTTAGGTTCATCTTAAATTTGATTTTAAATTTGACGTAACCTTTGAGAGATAACGTTATAATGTATTTTGTTCTGATTGCAAACTTGACTAAAATCAAATCTTAGTTTATTCGTCATGAAGTGTCCACCCTAGTGTCTTTTTCCCCCCCTTCTTTTGCTTTTGTTCTTACTTTATAATGGGAGCCTCTTGTTTAAAGATCAAGAAAAGAGTGGTAATTATAGTTGGCGAAATATTTGGTGAAAACCACCAATTCCATGAAAACTCCGTGAAAACCACCTGTAGAAGCTTTGAAAAATTCTCAAAAAATTATCACATGTAGGGGAGGTGAACCTCTACAATCCTGCAAAATTTGAAGTTGAAAATCAATCGCATTTGAAAGATATGAAAAAGACAAAGTCAGCATAAATAGTAATTTTTACTGTTTTGGCAGTATTCTTTTTGCTGTTTGTCTTTTTCATATCTTTCAAATGCGATTAAATTTCATCTTCAAATTTTGCAGGATTGTAGAGGTTCAGTCTACATATTAATTTTTTTGAGAATTTTCAAAACTTCTACAGGTGGTTTCCACGAGTTTTCATAGAATTGATGGTTTTCACCAAATATTTCATATAGTTCTCATTGATGTTGTAAATGGAAGCGTGAACGTGTCTTTTTAGTGTTGCTAATGTGATGTGATTTAAAATGGTTATATACTAGCACGAATGATATGTGAAATTAAAAGGCACAACTCACACCAGAATCACCTACATAAAGTTAGGAACTATTACGTTGGTCAATTCCCGCACATATTGACCGATTGGAATGAAGCAGATTTAGCAAAATTGAGACAGAGTTACCCTATTTTTTGTAAAATGGCCGCGTTTCTAAAATTCATTTAGAAAGGTATTACCATTTTATCATCATTTTGAAATTTGGATGCATTGACCTCTGGTGCTTTAGGGTGCGTTTGGTTGAGTGTACGAGGATATACCGAACCGTTCCGTACAGAATTTGGTTTTGTCTTTGCAGTTGGTTGGTTGAACGGAACCATTTGGTACAGGATGAGATGATGCAGATTTTTGGAATATTCTAAAAAGATGTTGCACCATCCGTCAGAAATTTAAATGAACTAATCGGTCCGTAATGTAATCGTTCACTCGCACCATCCCTTAAACCAACCTCATACCTTAATCCAATCTCATCCCTTCAACCAAACATCATCTCATACCATCCTGTATCATTTTATCCAAACAATCAAATAAAATCTTGTATCATTCTATTCAGCCAACCAAACATCTTCTTTGTACCATCTCATCTAGAATCATCCCATCCATCATGTACCATCATATCTCATTCATCCTCGTACACCCAATCAAACGCACCCTTATTTCCTGTTTAGCCGTGTAAAATAGTAATTTTGGCTTTCGGAAGATCTTCGCGCACAGGATTTTACCACCTTGTTCTTTGAGTCACGATATTTGCCTAATCCTATGGTTTGCTTCGTTGAGAAAGAAACTAGTTCTTTTCTTCTTTTTGTCATCTAAAATTGTACTAGGTGTGGAAAGAGAGCATTTGCTTCTTACTGCGCTATGCCTATCATAAACTAGGGGTGAAAACAGACAGAAATATCCGTCGATCCGATCTGGATCCGTTTAAAATCCGTACCGATGTTATCCGTATCCGTATCCGGAAAATCCGATGTAATATGGGTTATGATATGGGAAGAGCAATGGTGTCATTCGTCCATGTTGATTGGCGATGAACTACACCACTGCCTGGTTAATGTCCATTTTGGAATGCTGAATCTTGCTCTCGGTCAACGACTGCAGGTTAATAATTTGTTTAAGTTTAGATCGGGATTGAGCCAATTCATTAGATTTTATGAACCGCATGTCATAATAGCTGGTGGATCGATGTCTTCCTGGATCCGTAGATCAGCATTGGGTTAAAGATTGTTTGGATGCAGTATTCTTTTGCTGTTTGTCTTTTTCATATCTTTCAAATGCGATTAAATTTCATCTTCAAATTTTGCAGGATTGAGAGTTCAGCTACATGGTAATTTTTGAGAATTTCAAAACTACAGGTGGTTTCACGAGTTTTCATAGAATTGATGGTTTTCACCAAATATTCGCATTAAGTTCTCATTGATGTTGTAAATGGAAGCGTGAACGTGTCTTTTTAGTGTTGCTAATGTGATGTGATTTAAAATGGTTATATACTAGCACGAATGATGATATGAAATTAAAAAGGCACAAGTCACACCAGAATCACTACATAAAGTTAGAAACTATTACGTTGGTCAATTCCCGCTCATATTGACCGATTGGAATGAAGCAGATTTAGCAAAATTGAGACAGAGTTACCCTATTTTTTGTAAAATGGCCGCGTTTCTAAAATTCATTTAGAAAGGTATTACCATTTTATCATCATTTTGAAATTTGGATGCATTGACCTCCGGTGTTTTAGGGTGCGTTTGGTTGAGTGTACGAGGATGAACCGAACCGTTCCGTACAGAATTTGGTTTTGTCTTTGCAGTTGATTGGTTGAACGGAACTATTTGGTACAGGATGAGATGATACAGATTCTTGAAATATTCTAAAAAGATGTTGCATCATCCCGTACGAGAAATTTGGCTGAACTAATCGGTCCAGAACAGGATCGTTCACTCGCACCATCCCTTAAACCAACCGCATACCTTAATCCAATCTCATCCCTTCAACCAAACATCATCTCATACCATCCTGTATCATTTTATCCAAACAATCAAATAAAATCTTGTATCATTCTATTCAGCCAACCAAACATCTTCCCTGTACCATCTCATCTAGAATCATCACATCTATCATGTACCATCATATCTCATTCATCCTCGTACACCCAACCAAACGCACCCTTATTTCCTGTTTAGCCGTGTAAAATAGTAATTTTGGCTTTCGGAAGATCTTAGCGCACAGGATTTTACCACCTTGCATTCTTTGAGTCACGGTATTTGCCTAATCCTATGGTTTGCTTCGTTGAGAAAGAAACTAGTTCTTTTCTTCTTTTTGTCATCTAAAATTGTACTAGGTGTGGAAAGAGAGCATTTGCTTCTTACTGCGCTATGCCTATCATAAACTAGGGGTGAAAACAGGACAGGAAATATCCGTCCGATCCGATCCTGGATCCGTTTAAAATCCGTACCGATGTTATCCGTATCCGTATCCGGAAAATCCGATGTAATATGGGTTATGATATGGGAAGAGCAATATCTGATCCGTATCCGAAAAATCTCATGTAATATGGGTTAGGATATGGGAAGAGCAATATCCGATCCGATATCCGGTAAATATCCGACCCGATATCCGGATAAAATCAGTTATTCTTCCATTAATTTGGTTCATTATTGGATAGATAGAATAGTTGTTTGATACTTACTTAAAAACACTACTTTGTTATTAAGCGTGAACTTCAACAAATCTATCAACAAACAAATAGAGTGATGACATAATGCTTTTACCTAAATTAATTTGTTCAACTTATTTGATAAACTTCTTTTCTATTGAAATTACTGAAATTAGTTGAGTCACTAAATTGCACCTCTAACTATACTACTATCCTACATTGAAATAATTATGACTTGAAGCTAATGTTGTAAGGTTAATGCTTCATTCGTTCTTGTACGTACACAATTATGTACTATACTACTACCCGATTATGATATCCGATCCCGACTCGAATCCGTCAGTATCCGCTCGTATCCGAATCCCGAATAATCCGAAACTACACCACTGCCTGGTTAATGTCCAATTTTGCTGCGGAATGCTGGAATCTTGCTCTCTCTCGGTCAAACGAACTGCAGGTTATAATAATTTGTTTAAGCTGATGTTAGATCGGGATTGAGCCAATTCATTAGATTTTATGAACCGCATGTCATAATTAGCTGGTGGATCGATGTCTTTCCTGGATCCGTAGATCAGCATTGGGTTAAAGATTGGATTTTGGGATGTGCCTTATCGTTCTAGACCAAATGATGGGTATCGTCTTGTCATGGGAATCTTTCATAGGAATTTGGATTTTACTATCGACAATATTGTTTTGATGGTTACATACTTACATGGTGCACGTACCTTTGGTGACAGGAATCACTTTGTGAGTATGAACTTTGATTAATTAATGGGATAAATATCATGAAAGCCATGATAAAGGATAAAGGAACAGAGCATCTAGCTTTTTATGTTTGGGGGTGGGGACAGATGTTGCATTGATTTCTTCGGTTCTTGATGTGAAGATTTTGTTTTATATGGACTTATCCTTTGATGGCAAGCGTATGAATAAGGATGCCAGGATAGAAATATTATATTATAACTGTTCAATGAAGTATCACTTGGTGGGGCTTGTATGCTTCATTCTTAAATTGGGTTTAGGATCTGCTTGGACCAACAAAAAAGAGTGATACAGTGGTCTTGTTAAGAGGATTGTGATATTTTGTTTGAATACACGTGTTACAGCTTCAGATACCAGCTTCATGGCATTTCCTTAAATAGAAATACTGTAAGACACTATTTTCTTGTAGTTCAGAATAACTCGAATCTACGCCAAGACAACAAGGAGATTTTTTTTTTAGAGAAATTTTACAATGAATAATACAGGTAGTAAGTAGTGGTAGTAGAAATCAATCCATTCCTAAGGGTATTTTAGACTTTTCCTATCCGAAGAGCCCGAAGCTCGGTGGGATACTCCTGGAGAAGAAGTTGCCCTGAGGTCGAGGTGCAGGAGGCTCGAGAGGACGATGTCCGGGAGCAGGCCGGCTAGGTCATTATTATAGACGTCGAGCACCTGGAGGTTGGCCATGGTGGAGAAGTTGAGGCATGACAAGGTGCCATTGAACTTGTTGGAGAGGTTGAGGTGGTGTAGGTTGCGGAGGGCGCTGATGGTCGGCGGGAGCTCGTCGGCAAGAGAGTTGGCGGCGACGGAGAGGAACTGGAGGTCAGCAAGGTCTCCGACGGTCGGGGAGAGCGCGTCGGAGATGTTGTAGGCTGAGATGTCGAGCAAGATGACGGTACAGTTGTCAGCGGGATTGCAGGTGAGGGCAAGCCAGGAGGAGCAGAGCGAGGTGTAGTTGGCGATGTTCGAAGCTTGCAGCGGTGGCGGGGTTGGAGGAGAGAAGGAGTCCTTGATGGAGACCAGGATGGCGGCCTGCTTTCTGAGAGAATAGTGGTGGTGGTGATTATCATCAGTAATTGCAATGGCGAGGCTGGCAAGAGGAGGAGTGAATCTCAACTATTAGATTCAAAAGAATGGATGGCTTATATGGATTTTAATTTACTATAAAAAGCTCTTTTTTATTAAAAATCTATGTCAAATGTCAAAAATGTTTGTGAAATATTCTTGTCATACATAAGTTCTTTTAACTTTTTACCGAAAAAGTAGCAATTTTAGTGATAACAACTTTATGTAGAAGTAAACAGTTTGCCCTCTTGTCATTGAGTCAATTAGATGTTTTTCTCTTGCTTTGATTGATTTTTTTTATAAAAATATTGAACTGGACATTATAATTAATTAGAGCCAAAGGAAATGCCCCTTTTTGCATTCAGGAATTACTATGACGTGGAATTTGCTATGGATTATGCTGTAAGAAGCGTGAAGATATTGATCACTTGAAGGGAAAGTACCTTTTATATTCTTTGTTTAGAGCGGGACAAGGACATCGAATAGATTTCCAAGCCATTGTCTGTAGGTGCAAAGAACTTAGCATTCAACAGTCAACACATCGGAAGACCGGTGAGCTTCTTATTTATCCACTGAGCCAGCATCATGTCTTCTGCTTAATGTGCTCCTTAATTGCTGATGACGTCAAAATTTTAGGGCATGTTTAGTAGAGTTTTAGATTTCAACTTCACCTGATATCTAAAATTTATAAGCTAAAATAAAATTAATTAAGTTTATGTTTTTGATCTAAAATGTAAATAAAATGATTCATCTAAACACTCTTAATGTACTCATAGCTCTAGCTCTATAGATCTGATGGAGCTAGAAATACCCAGCTCCATCAGATCCACGGATCTGATGAAGCTGGAGCCCTATCAAATACACCCTAATGTCGCTCTTCATACTGTCTAGATTTAAAGTTTGATTTACATCCATAGTATTTGGCCTTTACCATATGTTTATATTTTTAGCCATGTATACTAGTTGGTGCTTGACAATCCATGGTGAGGAGCAGATTGATTTGAAAAGAGTGAAGTTGTGTTTGATTGCAGCGGCCAGTGGTCATTATTGACCCTCATACTGGACTTCACGGTCACAATCACAGTAACAATCGTTCGTTCATCTAACTTTTCTCAACAATCAGAACCGTTTCATATTTCTTTTATTTTGATGAGATAGAGCAATAAAGCTGACAAGATAGACTAAACTATAAAAAATCGACCCCAATGCTCTGTAGAATCAGAAATTCGTGGTGCATTCTTTTAAAAGTCATAAGCAAGCAAACTAGAAAAGACTGGCAAATAAAATAATCTCGAAGAAGCGAAGATGCAACTCATAAGCGAACTGCAAGCTAAGGATATTTACAACTAAGAATGTTTTCGTGGCGTAATACGTCACGCACGTCCGCGATTGCATAAAAACGAAAGGTCTTTTTTGTGAAAAATAGCTGGAATGATCTAAACGTAATTACGCCCTTTTTTGACATTTATTTAGGGCCCTTTCACGAAAGTTTCGCGATTTTGCTGAACTAAAAGGTCCTTTTCATAAAAAACTGTTGAAAAGATCTACATGTAATTACTTTTTTTAGGGGCGCTCGCGGAGGGAGGACACGAGGCGCGCAATGCCGGGTCCGGCAAAAAAATTTGACCCGAATTTTTTTTTTGCAAAAAATACAATTTCATTTTTCTCGGCGGTGTTTTTTTTAAAATTGGTCGTGTTTGCGCAAAATCGAAAGGTCCTTTTCGCAAAAAATAACCGGAACGATCGAAACGTAATTATGCTCTTTTTTGGCATTTATTTAGGGTTCTTTCATGAAAAATTCACGATTTTACTAAACCAAAAGGTCATTCTTGTATAAAACCGCTAAAAAGATCTAAACATAATTACTAATTTTTCCAAGGGGCATTCACGGACGGCATAGCTCCCTGGCCATGAATCCTGCCATCTTTAGGATATGTACTAGAAAATTTTTCGCAGCGTAACACGCCGCGCGGGTTGTTTTTTCGTAAAAAAAATTCTTTTTTTTGACGGCGTTTTTTTTTTTAAATCGTTGAAATAATGAGTGGAACAGCTGAAAGAACACAAAAAATTTCGCGGTGTAACACGTTGCGCGTGCCGTTTTTTCGTAGAAAAAATTTCTTTTTCTTTTCGACGGTGATTTATTTTTTAAATCGTCGAAATAATGAGCGAAACGGGAAAAAATAGAGAGATAGAGTTGTAGAAATATCTCTTTCGACGAACTATTTGGAAAATATTAGAGACCGAGCTGGAAAACCGCGGTGGGGAAAAAGTCTAGAGGGAAAAGGGCGAAAAATTATTAGAGATGACAACATTCTTTCGTGCCGTTTTTTCGTAGAAAAATTTTCTTTTTTTTCGGCGGCGTTTTATTTTTTAAATCATCGAAATAATGAGCAAAACGGCTGAAAGGATAAAAAAAATTCGCGGTGTAACACGCCGCGCGTGTTGTTTTTTCTAGAAAAAAATCCTTTTTTTTCAGCCGCGTTTTATTTTTAAATCGTCGAAATAATGAGTGAAATGGAGAAAAAATAGAGAGCTAGAG
The DNA here is from genome assembly GCA_036346375.1 of Guadua angustifolia. Classification (NCBI taxonomy): domain Eukaryota; kingdom Viridiplantae; phylum Streptophyta; class Magnoliopsida; order Poales; family Poaceae; genus Guadua; species Guadua angustifolia. Next base: position 8,830,832 of record CM070521.1, on the reverse strand, counting down.
TTGTAGAAATATCTCTTTCGACGAATTATTTGGAAAATATTAGAGACCGAGTTGGAAAACCGCGGTAGGGAAAAAGTCTAGAGGGAAAAGGGTGAAAAACTATTAGAAATGACAACATTCTTTTGTCGAGTCTAACACTCTGTGCTCACGTAAATAATAATACATGTTTAAAAAATATCGAGACTCATGGCAGATGCACATACCGCTTTTTTCAGAAACAAAATTTCTTTTTTTTCGACGCGCTTTTATTTTTAAATCGTCGAAATAATGAGCGAAATGGCTGAAAGGACACAAAATTTTTTGCGGCATAACACGCCACGCGTGCCGTTTTTTCATAGAAATTTTTTTCCCCGGCGTCGTTTTATTTTTTAAATCGTCGAAATAATGAGCGAAACGGGGGAAAAAATAGAGAGATAGAGTTGTAGAAATATCTCTTTCAACGAATTATTTGGAAAATATTGGAGACCGAAGTGGAAAACCGCGGTGGGGAAAAAGTCTGGAGGGAAAAGGTTGAAAAATTATTAGAGATGACAACATTCTTTTGTCAAGTCTAACACTCTACGCGTTCACCGAGTAATAATACATGATTTAAAAAATATCAGAGATCGAGATGGGAAATCAAGATGGGGAAAAAGTCTGCACACATATTTCTAGTGACGAAAATATTTTTTCCCGGAAAAAACGGAGAAAGGACCTAGACGTAAAGAGCAAGGATCTGAATGTTACGTTTTTGGACCTGTCCGCTATCCTGAAAAATTAGAAAAGGGCTTGTTCGCGATTTGAATTTAACGGAGCTTTTTTCCGTAAAACAAGACGAGGACCCAAATGCGATTTAGAAAAAATATCTTTCCTCACAAAAATCGCTAAGGACTTATTCGTAATCTATAGGGATCTATCCGTAATTTCAAGAAATACAGGGTCTTTTTCACAAAATGGCCTAGGGGGACACGTGGACCGGCTCTCTTTTCGGGAAGTTACGGGAGTTTTTTTTCCGTAAAACGGCGCACGAAGGACCTAAACGCGATTTAAAAAAAATATCTTTCCTCACAAAAATCGCTGGGACTTATTCGTAATCTATAAGGATCTATCCGTAATTTCAAAAAATGCAGGGGCTTTTTCGCAAAATGATCCAGGGGGACACGTGGACCGGCTCTCCTTCCGAGAAGTTTGCAGGCTTTAATATGAGGATGATGTATAACTAGGTAGATATAAGCGCTACCAAGGCTTAAGAATTTCGATAGCATGCGCCGAATTTTTTTATTTTCGCAAAACCACCCACCCAGAAAAAATAGTCTAGAGGAAAAAGAGAAAAAATTATTAGAGATGACAACCTTCTTTTGTCGAGCCAAATACTCTACGTGTTCACCGAGTAATAATACATGTTCGCAAAACCACTAACCGGTGAAAAAATAGCCTAGAGGAAAAAGGCTAAAAATCTTCGATGAATCTGCTTTTTTTTGTGACGAAAATTTTTTTCGTTTTTGGGTGACGAAAACTTTCTTCCGGGTTTTTTGTTGCGCTTTGTAAAAAATCCGTCGTCAGAGACGCTTACGAATCTATGGGTCGCTATAAATTTTCTGACGAATCTACATTTTTTTAAAAACTGCGGTTATGACCCGCTTAGCAAATCCATAAGTTGCTATAAACATTCGATGAATCATTTTTTTGTGACTAAACATTTTTTCTTTTTTGGGTGCGGCGGAAAAATTTTTCGGTTTTTTTATGGCTTATGACCCGTTAGCAAATCCACAAGTTGCTATAAACCTTCGACGATTCTGTGTTTTTTGTGACGAAAATATTTTTTCGGTTTTTGGGTGACGAAAACATTTTTTCGGGTTTTTTGGTGGCGAAAATATTTTTTCCGAAAAACGGAGAAAGGACCAAACGTAAGAAGCAGGACTCGATTGTTACGCTTTTGGACCTGTTCGCTATCCCGAAAAATTAGAAAATGGCTTGTTCGCGATATGAATTTTACGTGAGGATTTGTTCAGAAACGGCGCTCAGTGACCTAAACGCCGATTTAACGGAAAAATCTTGCCTCACAAAAATTACAAAGGACCTAAACGTAATTACGAATTTACGGAGGACTTTTTAAAAAACCCACTTGACACGTGGGTGCCTCGTTGGGCCTAAGTAACCTTCGATTTATTCTGTTTTTTTTGTGACGAAAATATTTTTTCCGGTTTTTTTGGGTGACGAAAACATTTTTTTCGGGTTTTTTTGGTGGCGAAAATATTTTTTCGGGAAAAACGGAGAAAGGACCCGAACGTAAGAAGCAGGGACCTGATTGTTACGTTTTTGGACCTGCTCGCTATCCTCGAAAAATTAGAAAATGGCTTGTTCGCGATATGAATTTTACGTGAGGATTTGTTCAGAAACGGCGCTCCAGTGACCTAAACGCCTGATTTAACGGAAAAATCTTGCCCTCACAAAAAATTACAAAGGACCTAAACGTAATTACGGAATTTACGGAAGGACTTTTTCGTAAAAAACCCACTTGACACGTGGGTGCCTGGTTGGGCCGGAAGTCTCCCGGCTTTAATAGGTGGATTATTCCTTGGTTCCAGGCGGACTGGGCTTTGATCCAGATTCGTTGAGGACACAGTTGCCCAAAGCAACTTCAGCACTAGAATGGGCTATGATATATCAAGGCAAAGGACGAGTTTAATTATGTTCATTGCACTGCTGAACTTGGGAGAGCGCCTCCAGTTGCAATTGCTGGCATGTTCTGGTTCGAGAATATGGATGTAAGCGCATTTCATCTTATCATATACATACAGTAATTATAAATTACATATGATCAAGCTATATTATTACTATCCATCTGTTACTTGCAGCTTAACGTACACAGCTTATGACAAGCTGACCTCCAAAAGACCCTGTGGACCCAATAGGAGAGCTGTACACGCTGCGACCTATGATCTAGCTAAGAATGATCCGTGGAAATTAAGAACCTTTTGAGAGCCTGCCAGAGCATGCTTTTGAGGGCATAAGAGACTGTCAGAGGAAGTTAATCCAAGCCCGCATGCGTGCTCTTCGTGAGGCTTAAGAAGGAAATTAAAGAAAGACATCAAGGTTTCCTTTTTCAGGCGACGTGTTCTTGATAGTCTAATATGGATTACAAGCCAATGCAGCATTTCTACACTAATGTTCTTTTTCGTGGTACAAGAATAGTAGTATCTGTACACACATAGAATGTCTGTATAGTCTGTGGCACCAAGTATGTTATGAAAAATCATAGATGTATTTAGATTGCCCTACCTATGTATGAAATTTCAAGATCAAAATTAAAAGAGAGAAAATTTTGACAAGTTTAAACTCTAAACTTGTCAGAATTTTCTTTTTGTAACTCTTTGATATATAATGAATTTGAACTCACAATTTTATACATAGGTAGAGTAATCTATGAAGTACATCTATAATTTTTTTAGAATTTTTCGTGACTTTTGTTACGGTAGACGGTATTGCAAGGTATATTATATTACATGCATTATACATAGACAAATGTGCAAATCTACACAAACGCAACTCCTTTTGTGCACTAAAAGCAAAACTGAGCCCCTGAAGTGCTAGACTCGATTGCTAGATCACTACTAGATGCTGGAAGGGAACAGGTTTGACCAAACTATTCTCGGAGTAAAGGTTATGCAAGATCAACTTAATTTGTTGGTTGGTTTATGGTAATAAGAAGGAAATAATGAGGTGGCAAAAGATGGTGGGTACTCGTCATGAGCTTGGTTGCAGGTCACTGCATCTTTTTGGTGAGAGATCATGTAAATGGGGAACCGCCCATGCATAGGTTATTGTAGATTCATTTTTTCAATAAAACTGTGGCTTTCTTTCCATGGTGAATACTCCGCGAAAACAGCTTATAATGTACAGTTACACGGTGTTAGGTCGGAACATAACTACAATGTCATATGACGGGCAAATACAGAAAATATGTGCATATTCTTTGCATGGCTGCCCATTCAAGATAGGATACAAACAGCAGATAGGTTGTACTGAGAGGTTAGCCACATAGCACTCAATACCCCTTATGTGGATTTGAACCCGAATAGTAACGCACCTTATGTTGCATTGCCCTTTCGCGAAACAGATATGGATCAAAATTTTCCATTAGCTACATATACAACCATCCTCAATGCAGCTTCACAACAACTCATCCACCACTACTCAGTGGTGGCTTTCTATCCGTAATATCTCATCTTTGCAGCAAAGAAGGGAGGTGGACGGAGGTCTCATATACGGTTTTTGGAACATATGGAAGGAGAGGAATAAGAAAAATTTTCAAAATTCATACTGTACAGTTCAAAACGTTTTCAACTTAATCTCTTAGATGTTGGAAACTGAAAAAGACCGATCACAACCACCCATGGTGCCACGGTGGCCGACACATAATCCTAGAGGGTAGGAGGTCATGGAGGAAGAATTTTCTGCTGCTGCAAGTTAGAGGGAAGCGAGCTGGGAAATGACATGGAGGAGGACAGTCGCAGGCGACGGGCATCGCTACGAAAAACCCCATGGTTGTGTTGTTCATCTCTGCTGACAGAGTTTTTCAGGTTTCAGCATCCGCTGGCCACATTGCTTGCTGGTATTCCTTCCTGGAAGATGGAAAAGTTCAAATTGAGTCTCCAGAACCGGGAACAAAACACCGGGAGATCTACATATAGGAGTCGGGCTCAGCCATGAGGTTTTCTTCACTGGCAGAAAGCACTCTGAAAGAAGATAAACGACTGAAGGCTGCTATATCCAAGGCGATCCAGAAATTTAAAAAGAAGGGGGTTAAAATTGAGACCTCCAAACTAATATATATATATTATTTTTTTTCAAACATAGAACATGACAGAATGATATATATAATATAAAAATACCAATACTTATCTAACAGTCGCATATAATATAAATATATAACATTACAAAGAAAAAAAACGTACCGATCATTACTTTTTAAGAGTTGATAATTGATATTTACGGCTTTTTATGTTTTGAAAATGTTTGCAAAATATCTTCCATATCTATCTTGGAAAATATGTCTCACTCAATGTAGTATACCATGAGATCATTTAACCAATCATCACTTATCTTATTACGCAAATCTGTCTTGATAATCTTTATTATCGAGAAAGCCCTTTCAACTGTAGCTGTACCCACAGGTAAAATTAATGCTAATTCAATAAGCATATAGACTAATGGATAAACAGCATGCTTTTTTGCTTCAACCATCATCACCGCAAGACTAGCAAGATCATTACAACTTGAAAATTCTTCTCTTCTCAAGTCATCAATGAATAAGTCAAGTTGTGCTTCCAAAACCACACGATCATATGATGAGAAATCATCTGAATAAATCTCTGAAAGCCAAAGAAACCTACCATATTCAAAATTTGCAAATGAATCTCTTGGATCTAGACAAGCAATACATCTCAAAAGATCTATCGAAGATCCATTGAACCGATTATTTAACTCGGTAGCTCTCCTAGATTTATAGATGAATTTTCTTTAAATTTATCTAACTTTTTTGGGGGGCCTCGAGCTCACCTACGCCCCCCCTATGGATACGCCACTGGCTATATCTAATTAGATGTAAATTTAGTAGTCTTTGTCAGCATAGTAGTCATTTTTCTATTTGTCTAAAATATTTTGCTCAAACGGTTGGGAGTGACATTATCTCAGTCTTGTACTACATTATTTGCTATTCTTCAATACATAGTAGAGCTCCTGCCTCTTTCAGAAAAATAATAATAATAAAACTGTGACATATATAAATTTAACCTTGCGGGAGTAATAGTATCACATAGTCCATGTATGCAGCTATTGCTATCAAAACATTGAAGCTATTGCTCAAACTTAAAGTGCCAATATATTGATAATATCATTGCCAATTTTTTTTTGAACGAACAGCAAGAGAATTGCTGTAAAATTTTATTAAGAAGAAACAAAGAAAAAGAAAAAAAGGGTGCCAGTTTTTTAAGGAAGAAAAACCGGAAAAAACCTCACAACATCCATGGAAAAAACAACCACTACAATAACCCCCTCAACTGAGGAAGAAGAAGAAGAAGAAAACAGAGATTACCTAGGCCCAAAAACGGAGAAGAAAAAACCCCTACGAAGACAAAAGGCAGAAAAAACTACCAAGACACGGGAGAGGGGAGGAAAAAATCCAAAAACTAATCCGTAGTCCTGAGAGACATGGCGAAGCCCCGGTTGAGCACGGAATCCTTGATCAAACCAGCCACCTGCTCGGGTGTTTTAGTTATCCCCTGGAAAATGCGTTGATTTCTTTCTTGCCAGAGATTCCACCAGAAATAAATGAGAAGACCATCCAAGTGTCGTCGAATGTCTTTATCATATTGGGATCTTATTTTTCGCCACCATTTATATATCGAGCCACTGAAGCTTAAGTTCTGACATCGATCCAGATTTCCCCAGCGTAAGAGACAACCCCATACGCGTATCGCAAAAGGGCAATCTTTACAAAGGTGGGTTGGAGTTTCCGGAGACGCGTTGCAAAGAATACAGCTGGCATTACATGGCCACCCCTTCCTGAGCATGTTGTCTGCTGTTAAAATCTTGTTGTGAAGCAACGTCCACGCAAAGAAACGACATTTGGGTTCGGCATGCGCCTTCCATATCGGGCATATATTCATCTTACAGTAGACAGAGTGGAATTGCACTAGGTAGGCAGTCTTTGTTGAGTATTGTCCATCGAGGGTCCACCTCCAACTTATCTGGTCTTCCCTTGATTCATCTCTATGAATTTGTTGAATTTCTTCAAAGAGCGCAACAAACTCCTTGATTTCAACTTGCGAGTTTACAGGAGTGCAGAAACGGATCCAATAGTTGTTAGACAAAGCCTTGTGAACCGAGATGTTTTTTCTTCTCGCTTTTTGGAACAAACTCGGCGCAATGTTTTTCGTCATTGCCAAATTTGATGATGTATGTTCAGTTCAGTTGATGTGGCAGAGTTTCTTCTGTGTTTGCATGAGAAAGTTTACTGTTAGTTCTCTGGTCTGCGCCATAACCCGATCATTGCGAGTAATTATCTCGCGCGATAAATCAACGTCATGCCTACTGGAAGTTTCCTGTAGTTTACATGTATTATACTATAATTGGTGCTACCGGTGCTCCCGCGTTATTTGAAAAACAGTCCAAATAATTATGAAAAAAATCTGAAAAATGTTACGTAGATAGGTTATGATATATTGTAGCATCTCACAAAATTTCAAACCCAAATTCGATGTAAGCGTTGTGAAAAAAAGGACAAAATCTACTAAAAGAAAAATCCGAAATAAAAAGGAAAAGGTAAAGGTACTATTCACTGAAATTTATAATTTTGTTTCTCAATGACATTGAATCTGGATTTAAAATTTTGTAGGATGCTAAACTATATCATAACCTATCTATGTAATTTTTTTCAGAATTTTTCATAACTATTTGAACCGGCTTCGAACAACAGGAGAACCGGTAGCACCAATTAAGGTGGGAGGGAGCATTGGAAGTGTTCTCACCCTTCAATTTCTTTATTTACTCAATTTGATCACAATATTTAGTTGAAGGGAAAGAATACTTGAATGCAAGTTGCCCTTATTTTTTTTCTCTCTGAAAAAGAACACGCTATTACATCACACATGACGAATGGCCAATCTGCTGCAGCAGTACGGTAACTAGTTTCCCAACTGACGCGCTTGAAAGCACGTGTACCTGAATCAAGACCCATGAAGAGCAGCAGCTTGGTAAGCTTAAACTTGATAAATCTGAGAATACTGAATCACTGGAGACGTAAACTCGAGTCAAGGTGACAAATCTGCATGGAAAACTACAGATGGCAACATGAGAAATCAGATTCCATCATGAACAGTTAATGTGAATCAGCTTGGGATGGTTCTGAGAATGGAGGAATTGCCTGAGGACGGTGCCGCCCAGGAGTCAGGAATACGTGTGACCACCGGCGGGGTAGGCTGCCCGGCTGCATTAATTCCAAAACCATCAGCAAATCAAACTCAGCTCAGCTCAGTTTCTTTCCTTTTGTAGTTTTTCGAGCATCAAATGCACGATGCATGCATGCAGCGCAGAGAGAGAGAGAGAGAGAGAGAGAGAGAGATTGAAGAACTCACTGAAGCAGATGAAGAGTACTTGTGGCGGGAGGACGACGCCGCAGGCGATGGGGAGGTACATCATCCGGACGGGGTCGATGGGCTTGGGCAGCATCCGGTTCACGTCCCCCAGGATCACCGGGCACAGGCACCGCAGCGACCGGTCGCTGCCCCCCTCGGCCGGCGAGCTGTTCAGGAACATCCCCAGCCCGCTGCAGCACTCGCTCTGCGGCGTCGGCGTCTCCGGCTCGCTCCCCGTCAGGAACGACGCGCACGTCATCAGCCCCGCCAGTGGCGTCACGCAGTCCATCGGCGATGACGACGACGAAGAAGAGCCGCCGCTGCTGCGACCTGGCAGGCCTGGGAAGCCGGGCAGCGACTCTGCCGGCCTCGCGCACGGGGCCTGCGAGCCCGGCGACGGCATGGGCGGCGGCGATGGCTTGGCACCGGGTAGGCCCGGGAAGCCGGCCATTGGCGGCGACGGTCTGGCTCCAGGGAAGCCTGGATTACGCTGCCTGGTGCCCGGCAAACCCGGGAACCGGAGCAATGGGGATGCTACAGCTCGCTTCCTTTCTGCGTCCGATGGTTGCAGCTGCAGCTGCAGCGTCACCACCACGGCGACCATGACGACGGTGCGCTTGGACATCGTGGACGATGCCATCTTCTTCATCACCAAGTATTACTTACTCGGAAGACACGAGCAATGCAACAAGTATGACTTGATCCAGCTGGCGCACGTCCCATTTTATCTCTAACTGGTTTCACTTGATATGCAATTCTAAATAACTTGCACAAAGATCATGCACACGACATTATCTTACTTTTATGGTACAATCTTGGGTGTTCTGCAAACAAGTGCGAGTCGTCTGTAAATGTACTTCTTCCAGAAAGCAGGCATTATGAAAAATGAAAGCAACTGTATCATTTTGGACAGGTGTGCTTAGCATAAAAAAAACATGGGCTGTATTTTGTGTAAAGATCTACCACATACTTTGGGATGTGATTGTAGCACAACTAATGATCAATGTATCCATACTTAAAAATATCTTGTTGATCTTTTTAGCATTAGTAACTTTCTATAGTCACATAATATTAGATCAGTGACAAGCTTGAGTATGGTAAAAATTATATGATGCCATAGTCTTTAGAATCTTGAAAGTACGGGAGGATCCGTTCGCACTGTGCTTCTGGCAATAGGACGGATCTTTACTGGTTATATATTTTTCCTTTAAGAAATTTAAAAGTACCAGCTAGTCATCTTTCATCAACTATTTGGTCTTCAAGTTCATATGAAGATGGTTCCTCAGGAGGTGTAGAGCTGTACATCTAGCGGCTTCAGGAAGATTAGGGGTACCAGTTTTAGGCTGGGAAAACAGTAACTCCAAAAGATCGAGCTATTAGATTAATCATAGTATTTATTGTACAGGTAAGTTAACTGTTGCTATTCAAGGCAAGCTTAATAAGTTCCCTCTTTGTGATGTCCAACATATCATATTTCTATTTATGCAAAATAACTTTTACTACTGGTAAAATCATTATATTGCATGCTCACTCTTCAATCAGTAAATCTCGATCTATATTTATTTAGTAGATCATTATCTAAAATTTCCCTGAATATTTTTAGCAATTTTCATGGTTTTCTGCTAATTTATTTAGCAATTTTCAAAATTACCATGTAACACAAAAATGAATTTCAACACATCAATATGGAATTATGATAGGACAATCAATCTAGAGATATGGAGCTTTCAATATGCTCTATGAAATTTTCTAGCATTTTTCATACTTTTCTGTTAATTATCAAGTAATTTTCAAAATTACGGAATAATAGGAAATAATATGACCAGCATATATGAACATGAAAATATGCTAAGAAAAATTAATCTAGCAACATGGCACAAAGCAATGGGTCATACATATTTTTACATAATTTTATAGCATTTTTGTTAATTACTAAGCAATTTTTAGAATTACTTAAATAAAAAAAAATTCAGAACAAATAAATTCTGGCATCATGCTAGAAAATAAATCCAAAGCATAGAACTTCTAATGTGTGATAAATTTCAATTTATCAAAATTTTACAGAAGCTTATGACCTAGAAAATCTATTTTCTAGGATTTATAGTTAATTCTCATATTTTAATAACTATTTTACAGTTTCAGTTTTTTCGTCTTCTCTGAAAAATGGATGGGCTCCCCAGCCCATCTAATTTTGTCAGCCCAGCCGCCCGTATGGCCCATGCGTGCAAAGCCCGCTACATCTTGGCGTCTGTCACGGCCAGCGACGCGCTACCGTGTTCACGCCTAAAAAAAACCTAGCGCATATGGGTTTCGCCATCGCAGCCATTGTTTGCGCAGAGCTGAAGCACGTCGGCGTGGTAACAAGGCTCCGCGGTGGGTGTGCGTCGCGGCGCCGGTCGCCTCGCTGCTGGTCCGTGGAGCGCGCAGTGTAAAGTCATGACAAGAACGGCGGGTGAATTGGCTGTGTAAAAGTTAGTGGAGGAAAAGGAATGGCCGAACTCAGCGATCATCTTGGATCGCAGTTGACATATATAGCCAAGTGAATTACATGCATGCCGCCAAGGCGGTCACGTTCTCTGAATCTGCGTGGTGAGGAGCGACTATGGCGCGCAGACGGCTGGTCGACTTTAGGTCATTTACAAACAGATTACCCAACGCCACGCATCCTATCGTTACAGCAATGTTCACACACAGAATTTTAACAGCCTCCGTCAATCACAACATCGGTTCACCAGGTTGAGATTGTTGCAGATAGTGTTGAATGGTGCCTTAGACAGTGCCTTGGTGAAAACATCAGCAAGTTGGTCTCTAGATGAAATAAAGCAAACTTTCAGAGCTTTCCTGGCCACTTGTTCCCAGACAAAGTGAAAATCAACTTCGATGTGCTTAGTCCGTGCATAGAATACAGGATTGGAAGTCATGTATGTGGCTCTTAAATTATCACACCAAATAACCGGCGCACAACTCTGAAATATTCCAAGTTCCTTCAGTAGTGTCTGAATCCAAACAAGTTTAGCAGTCACATTTGCAATTGCCTTGTACTCCTATTTTGTACTCGACCGAGACACTGTGGATTGCTTCTTAGAACTCCAGGACACTAGATTTGGCCCCAGTAGAACTGCAAACCCACTTGTCGACCATCTGTCATCTGGGCATCCTGCCCAATCTGCATCAGAGTAGGCATTCAGTGTACTGTCACCAGTCTTGAGAAACTTCAATCCATGATTGCTTGTTCCTTTAACATACCGAAGGATCCTCTTGACAGTAGCCCAGTGCTTGTCTGTTGGAGACTGAATAAATTGACAGACACGGTTAACTACAAAAGAGAGATCAGGTCTTGTAATTGTTAAATATTGTAGGCCACCAACAATACTTCTATACTGAAACTGTGCTTCTCTAGTTAGTGGTGTACCTGTTTCTCTTGATAGTCTTTCTGTGGCTGCCATTGGAGTGGAGATTGGTCGACACTTGTGCATGTTTGCCCTCTCGAGGAGATCTTGGGCGCACCTCTTTTGAGACAAGATCAAGCCCTGCTTGTCTGATTTAACCTCAATGCCCAGGAAGTATTGTAGCTCACCCAAATCTTTGACTGCAAATTCTTCTGTGAGTTGCTTGATAAGCCTATCAGTTGCAGCTGTTGAGGAGCTCACAATAATTATGTCGTCAATATAAATGAGGACATACATGGTCAGTTGCTTTGCCTTCAGGATGAAAAGGGAAGTATCTGACTGTGAGGTACCGAAGCCCAGACTTTGTAACTTCTGTGTCAGTCGAGAGTGCCAAGCTCGTAGAGCTTGTTTTAACCCATACAAAGCCTTGTTCAACTTGCAAATATAGTCTGATGGAACATCTGAGCTTTCATAACCAGGAGGTTGACGCATATACACTTCTTCCTGAAGAAAATCATGCAAGAAGGCATTTTGAATATCAATTTGCCTCAGGCTCCATCCTCTTGATGTTGCAAGTGAGAGAATAATCCTGATGGTAGTAGGCTTGATTACTGGACTAAAAGTGTCAAGATAATCCACACCAAACCTTTGTTTGAACCCCTTTGCAACCAATCTGACCTTATATCTCTCAATGGATCCATCAGCCCTTCATTTGATTTTGTAGACCCATCTGCTGTCAATCAAGTTGATGCCTCTCTTGGGTGGAACCAGGGTCCAAGTTTGATTTTTGAGAAGAGCAGAAAACTCTGCATCCATGGCAAGTCTCCACTCTTTGTGCTTGATTGCTTCTGCAAGTGAAGTTGGTTTTGCAATAGGTGCTGACTGATGATGTGTTACAACCCCTGCAGCATACCTGACTGTCCCATGTTTGAACTCTTTGGGCTTGACTATATTATCTTTTAATCTTGTGCGCATTGAGTGACCAGATTGTTGCTCTAAGACTGGAGCTTGGTTAGACACAGGCTGCACTGGACTTTGTTCAAACTCAAGTTCAGCTTCAGGATGTTCAGACAATCCCTCATCTGTTGCATGTTGTGAACCTGCAATTTCAGGAGAGCCTGCAGCTAGATCATCATCAACAGTGTTAGTAGGTCCAAAACCAGTAAGAGATTTATTTGTTGCTGTCCTGCTGGGATTTCTAGATGAAGGATCATGCAAATAAGAAGGTGTTTGGAACACCTGAAGGATGAGGAGCCTACGAGCCTATTGTCGGATTTCCATCAGTTAAGAATTGTTCAGAGTAATATATATTGAAAGGAAGAATGGTTGGCTGGTGTGGGGTTTGAACTGAAGATTTTTCTTGGTCAGGAGAGGATTCAAAAGGAAACACATTCTCATCAAACACAACATCTCGATAGATGTAAACTCTCCCTATCTGCCTATCTAAGCACTTGTATGCCTTGTGATCTGAATTGTAACCCACAAAAACACATTTCTTTGACCTGAAGCTCAATTTCTTTGAGTTGTAGGGCCTTAAATTAGGCCAACAAGCACAACAAAAAACTTTTAAGAACTGATAGTTTGGTTGGACACTGAGAAGACGAAAGACAGGAGTATCATTATTTAGAACTTGGCTAGGCTGTCTGTTTATCAGGAAGCAAGCTGCTTGAAAAGCCTCATCCCAAAACCGAACTGGCATGTGAGATTGGGCAAGGAGAGTTATTCCAGTTTCAACAATATGTCTATGCTTTCTCTCCACCAGCCCATTTTGCTGGTGAGTGTGAGGACTAGAGATGTGATGCTTTATTCCTACTTTGTCAAAGAATTTGTGGAGCCGGTGATATTCAACACCCCAATCTGATTGAACCGTCAGGATTTTTCTACCTAGCATTCTCTCAACATGGCACTGAAATTTCAGGAATATGGACTCTACATCAGATTTGTGTTTGAGGAAATAGACCCAAGTGAACCTGCTGTATCCATCAACAAAGCTAACATAGTATTTATTGCCATTTACAGAGGTGAGAGCAGGTCCCCAGACATCTGTGTGGACAAGTTCAAGAGGACTGGATATGGAATGAACAGAAGAATAAAAAGGCAATTGATGAGCCTTGCCCTGTTGACATGCATCACACACAGCAGGCCTTTTATTGGAAATTACAGAAATATTGTTTCTAGCTAAGGCTTGATGAATAACAGCAGAGGTGGGATGTCCTAAACGTCGATGCCACAAATCTTCAATGTTCTTGACAGTGAAGAAGGCTTGTTTGGAGAGATTATTTGGGAATTGGTAGAGTCCATTTTTGCAGCTTCCTCTAAGAAGAGTGGCCCTCGTTGCTCGGTCCTTGACAAGAAAATAAGTAGGATAAAACTCATCAGAGGCATTGTTATCTGAGACAAGTTTATGGATGGAAAGGAGATGACGATTTATATGTCGAACATGCAGAACGTTTTCAAAGTTAAAGGACGACGTGCAATAGCAACAATTGAATCTCCAATGTGGGCAATGGACATACCTGCACCATTGGCGACCTGTACCCGATCATTACCGGCATATCTCTCCTTTGTTGTCAGACGCTCAAGGTCATGCGTGATGTGGTCAGTTGCCCCGGTATTTGCATACCAATTGGGTCAACCGCGTAGCCGTTGTTGGAGATCGCTGCAGCTGCAACTCTTGCATCACTGGCGACATAGTTCTGGTCGAAGCGGTGGTAGCATCGTGAGGCGTCGTGATTGTCGCGAAAGCAGATTTGACACGGCGACCTCTGTCCACCTTGATTATGAGGTCCTGAATTGGTTCCTCGTCCGGCACCGCGCCCACCTGGAGCACGACCTATGCCGTAGTTGTTGCGGCCACGGCCGCGGTCTCGCCCACCGTTGCGCCCTGGGGTCTTGCTAACTTGATTCGCTGGACGTCGCCGTTGTTATTGTGCTTGAGTCGAAGTTCGAAGCTAAGCATGTGGGCGTAAACGTCGTTGATAGTCACCGTGTCATTGCGCGTGGTGAGGCTTGTCACCAAGGGGTCGTACTCAGTCCCAAGACCTTGCAGCATGTAGGCGATCACCTCATCGTCTTCAAGCCTCTTGCCGATCATCGCTAGCGTGTCGGCGAGGTTCTTGACCTTGCGGAAGTATTCGGTGACGCCGAGGTCCTTCTTTTGGATCGTCGCCAGCTGCATCCTAATCTGCATCACTTGCGCGCGCGAGCTTGCCGCAAACGCGCGTTCAATGGCGCACCATGTCTCTCGAGCAGTCGTGCAGCCCACAATGCGAGTACACCGTCAGTGAGAGATGATAGAATGGCGCTCATTACCAGCTGGTCCTGTAGGTACCAGGTGTTGAACTCGGGGGTTGGGAATTGTGATGGTGGCGTCACCGGTGCCGGTCGTCGTGATGGTCGCCGGCGGCTGGACCGATGTCCTGTCGATGAAGCCCATGAGCCGCTGACTTCTGAGGTAGGGGAACAACTGTGTTGTCCACAGAAGGAAGTTGTCGGTGGAGAGCTTGACGGTGATCATGTTGTTGAAGGCCGGAGTCGGCATGGCGCTTGGGGATGCTGGAACAATGGAGTTCATCCCGGCGCTCTGGGTTCCACTCACGTCTGCGGCGTTTCGTGGATTGGATCGCTAGCTCTGATACCATGTAAAAGTTAGTAGAGGAAAAGGAATGGCCGAACTCAGCGATCATCTTGGATCGCAGTTGACATATATAGCCAAGTGAATTACATGCATGCCGCTCAAGGCGGTCACGTTCTCTGAATCTGCGTGAGCTGAGGAGCGACTATGGCGCGCGTACGAAGCGGTCAGCTCTAGGCCGTTTACAAACAGATTACCCAACGCCACGCATCCTATCGTTACAGCAACGTTCACACACTGAATTTTAATTTTAACAGGCTGCGGCGGGCGAAGAAGCCGAAGGGGCCGGTCGCACTGCGAGCGAAAAGGCGGCCGGTCGTGCTGCAAGCGAAGAAGCCGAGACGACCGGTCGCACTGCAGGTGAAGAAGCCGAGGCGACAGGCGCGTAGCCGCGTAGGCTTAGACGGCTTCGGGCACGGAGGTGCAGCCACCGGCGTGAGAGCCGAGGAGGCTTGGTGCGGCGCTTCGGGAGCAGGCGCCGTCGTCTTCACTGCCCCGCGGATGCCGTCGCTGCCGTTGCCAGTGCGGGCGCTTGCGTGTCGGCTGGCGCTCGTCGGGAGCGGCGGCGCGCTAGCGGCTCGGCGTAGAGGTAGAGCTTCGGGGCCGGATGGAGGCCTCAGCGGCGCGAGCGGGTGCGACGGCCAAGCGCCGGCGTAGTGGACGCGACGACCGAGTGTCAGCGTAGCGGGCGCGATGACCGAGCGTCGGCGCAGCGTAAACGCAAGGCGTCGCCGCCGGCGGGCGCTTCGCTGTGGGCACACGGCGACGCACGGCTGCGGGTCGTTGGCCGGCGCGAGTGCACGGAGTCGCGAGCGCGCGGCGGTGAGGCGAAGTTTCGGCCTCGCGCGTCGGGCACGGGTCACCGCTTGCACGGCGCTGGTGCCGCCGGCTTCAGGCACGGGCCGCGGCGAGCCAGCCAAGAACGGCGGCACCAGCCTGGTGTTTACGGGTTTTTTTTTTATCCGATAAACAGTAATTATACGATAAACAATAATAATAGCAATTAGTGGCTTGAACAGTAATCTACAGGATTTATCTCACTGTTTATGTGCGATCAACCTTCGTAGATTAAACTTACGTAGAGCTTAATTTAGCATGATCACGTGTAGTAGGATGATATCGATGCCGTGTAAATTGTCGCAGGCAAACGATCTCAACTGGTCTCGGTAGAAGCTCGTGCTGATAACGTGTTGTAAAACGTAGTCGTTCACCCACGATCAATCAATAACACACCAACGAAATCACACGAATAGGAACAAAGAGCATACACAATATAAGGGGCAATATTCTCTCGCTTTATTAGATTAATTTTTGTACGTGGAAAATGCCCAATATATAAAGGAAAATTGCAAGAAATGAGTTCAAATTCACTCACACATAAGAAAATCTTAACTGAATATGGTTGGAATATCTTATCTCGTGACACTAATCATCTCTCTCTTTTTCCATTCACACCTTCTACCCTTAGCCATGCCATTCCCGTCGCCTTCCTCCATGCACAGCTCAAGAGTCAAGAGTGCAAATTTACTTTTGTAAACATGTGGCGTGATTTAATTTTTAGTTACAAATGTATTTTTTTTGCAAACGTACGGACACTTCTATAAACATAAATAGTGTGACTAATCCACCCATGCACTCAATTACACGAGAAAAACTGGGCATTTTCCAATAGATATATCGTCTTACCTACTAAATTTAGCTTCTTCCAGTCGTTTACATCTAGATACAGAGTCACTCAACACACCTGTTAACCACTATCAAAGTAACAAGTAGTAGATCCAACAGGGTGCGATGACAGTGTGTTGCCAATTCATACAGCTCGCTCCTTTTGTAATACAAGACATGCATATATATGATGCAGGAGCAGCCGAATATTTATATTGTAGCCCATATGTACAAGAAGCAAAGCAATCACTTGAAATACTGTTTAGATTCACCATTCATGCCTACGCACTTCGTGTAACATGACCTTCCTCCTACCTTCATGCGTCACTCCGCAACCCCCCTTCAAAGAATGATCCGACTATCCTCTTTTTGCTAGCGTCACAGGCTTTCATCAGTGCGCATACATCATTCTTCTCGAGGAACTTCTCACCATTCACCAGAATGAGAGGGATGTACTGCAGAACCATTCTCTTGCACTGTCAACAAACAAACACCCATGTCATTCTTTCTTGCATACGGAGTAGTATTGTACATTAACTGAACAAGCAGACAAGGGCGCCTGGTGTACAAGGCTTTAAGGACAAGCACTTCTAAAAAATTTTCAAATGGTTTATTGACGTGCAGAAGTAAATCTGACAAATTGAGTGGTGGGGCAGAAAACATCAAGGAGTCGAAGAAAATGAGTGCCAAATAGCTTACCTGCTGGGCATGGCCTTCAATCTTGTTGCACTCCTTCAGGAGAAGTTGAATTATCTCAAACTACAGATATTACATGGACAATGTTAAGAGACAGCAAGGTTGGCTCAAGATAACGACTATGCAAGCGAAGCAAAGTGATTACCTCTGCATCAGGATCTTTCAGTTTGGAGAGAACTTCATCCACGAGGTGGTGGCAAAATACGCATGTGCTGTCACTATTCACACTAGAGAGAAACGCTATATCCCTGCAGAGGCCATACTGTTTGCAGAACTCATCTGGCTTGATCTCGGTAATCTTTGCAAAGAGAAGAGTTGCATACGAGTCCACCAACTCAACACACTGTAGAGATATAAAGAGTTCATGGTAAAAAAAGGTCTTATACTATTGCTGTTTACGTAGTAAATTTCCAGCATGGACATGTAGTAAGCCAACCAAAATGCTTACCTTCTGTTCTAAGGAGAATGTCTGAGAACACGCATCATGAAGGATCTGCATGATCTTATCTTGTGTTTGTTTCTCACTAAAGAAACTGACAGCTTCACTTGTAAAGTTCACACAAGTTGAGCATAGTGGGCTGCCCCTCTCAAGAGCGGCAGGGATTTTGCTTGAGGTAATTTGCTCCATGTAGATTGGGACAGGATCTTGGACCTCAGTTGTATCTAGATGAAGAACTGGGAAGAAATAAATCAGATATTATCAACGATGTTGTCGGCAAAAGAACAGTTGCGAACACAAGGACGAGCATTTTCATAAGCCTAAAATCTTCTAACATTGGATACAGTATGCAGTATCATGGTTACATCTTGTTTATGTATATTCCCCATGCCCCCATCTAGCCCTTGAAATAGTGAAGCGAACTAACACTGTAAAAAGCATACAAAACAAGCATTAATATATGAGAGAAGCTAACAATGTTAACAATGTAATTGGCTATCCTCAGTCTACTGTGTCCAGAATGGCTATCCTCATTTAATCATGCATGATTTGTAAAGCAAAAATACACGGTGCCGCATCGGCAGAATCTACGCGGCTGAAGCCATCAGATGGACGATTCGATGAACCTAATATACCCAAGTAACTAGCATAAGAAGATGAGGAATAGGACATGCTCAACTTGAATTTCAATTTGAACCGAATAGCATACCCGCAGCAGCTGTGATATAACCTTATGAATGACAGTATTGTGCATAGAGGTAGTTTCTCATCAAAAGACGATCTCTATTTTTATTGCAGAAAATCTTCATGTTGCTTTCCAATTTGCATACGGGATTCATTGGTGTTGATATGAAGATGAGCAAACATAATTAATTGGCAACACAGGAAGGCTGTCGAGTAAGACATGATACCAGTGCTCCTGGCTTGTGCGGCTCCCGAGGTGAAGACCAGCAAGAGGAGGAGAAAGAAAGGAACCCTCAAACCCATTGTGCGATAGTTCCTTGTTGACGACCTGCCATGGAAATCATCATACGGCTTTAACAATCCAATCCAACTAATTAATTTCAACCAGGAAACAGTAGGAAAAAGAAAGGGGGGAATTAGTCTGCCTGCATAATCAGTCGATCCAAATCCGGAAATCAGAAAACGAAGTCGACGATTCAAGGAGCCAAGAAACAGGTCGACCAACTAATCCATCCATGGATAAACCGATGGAATCGAGCTGAGCAGGCAGGGCAAGGGAAGTAATGGAAGGAGGAGTAACCAAATCAGGGAAGCACAAAGTACCAAACAAATCGAGCACTTCGAAAAAGGGGGAACACCGCATCCAACCACCAAACGCAAGCAAAATCACACCAAGAGGGGAAAAATAGGAGGAGAAAACAAAAATCACCTTGCGAAATCGAGTAGCAGCAAGAGGCGGCGTGATTTTTCCTCGTCTCTTAAAATCTTGCTTGTGATAGTCCTCCTGAAGTGCGCGCTACTATTATAATCGTGGCCTCTGACGACGAAGCGGTTTTCTTGAGCTTCCTATCCTACTCGTACTCGTTTGCCTGTTGCGTGGAAGGTAAGGATTCGTGGTGGAAAAGAGCAAGAAATTGAGGCGGTTAAGAAAAGAAATAGTGTTGCACTTGTAAGTCTACATCATATAGTAATATTTTTGGATAATAAAATGAAGTTTAAAGGGTAAGAGAGAAAGATATCGACTATTATTAACCAATGATCTCATGAATAGCTTTATATTATGTACATTATTGTATAGACAACCTATTAATTATAGAAAGAAAAAACAGACAACTATATAAATGAATTATTATGGGTTATCTTTTAAGACATGTACAATAAGACCACTTTATCTTACTCATATCATGTTCATGTTAGTTTTATCCTATGTGGAAGAGTAAAAAAAGAGGAGAGAGAAGAGAGCTGGCTCTTATTTAGAGTGAGTTAATACACAGCATCTAGAGCCAATTTTTAGAGATAACTATTGTATAGTCTGGTTTTAGTGTTTACTATAGATGACACGGTTCAAAGATGGAGTAAAAGCTAGCTTTATTATTGTACTTGTCCTTACTTCTATCTACTAATCAGCTATGTATTATAGATTATCTTCAGTCTTATCTACGAGTAATACGAAAGTCAGAAAGTGTATTACCGACAACCATTTGATCAGAGATACGGTATTGTGGTTTTAGGAGGCCCAATCAGTTCAGCTCTCCTGAAGGTAGCCCACCCTTATATATCTGTAAAATTGGGCCCAATACAGGCCCAGATATCTTTTCCGTTTCATGAAAAAAAAGGGGGCAATCGTCGACAGCAGGGTTCGAACCTGCGCGGGCGAAGCCCAACAGATTTCAAGTCTGTCTCCTTAACCACTCGGACATATCGACGCTCGTATGCGACTGCGACTAGATTGGCTTTTACTACACATTTTCGTTCGTACTACACTAGCCATATCGTCAGCGATCTGCTGTAGAAGCAGCCTTGTGTGATAAACGACCAAAAAATTGTTAGTTCGTTACATCAATTTGTCCTTCATTATGAAAAAAAAAATATATATTAACTCGACGTCGATATTGACTTTGGCTTTAGTGTTAATCATCATTTTTCTTCTCGCACGTTCCATCGTGTATGATTCCCAAACTTATCGACATTGAACACATAATTTCCACACAAATACATACATATATGCACATATTTGGTAAATACTTTCATATATGCACATAAAAAGAGTATGTCTATATACACACACACCCCACATTAGAAAAATATAAATATATATTATATAACTAGTCTTATATACTCATATACTACACATACATACCCTTTGTTACGCGTTTTTATGGTGTGAGATACACAATGAGAATAACTATTCTGGAAGTAGAAAAGAGGCTACATGCATACAAAGAAACTTAACAAAGACAGAGAAGGAAAAATAAGCGATGCGAGTCTGGACCAGATGCCCCCATTGACACAAGACTTACCCGATTAAGTTAGATTAATTAATTATTCAGACGAACATACATATTTGATACATCACTATGACATGTATTAATTTCACAATTGTGGAAACAGGAAGGGGGGATGGAAATCGCAAGCTTGCAAACATGCGCGCCAACATGGTCTCAAACACAGAGTGTGCATTGCATCGCTTCTCGATTAGTTAACCCTTCTGCAATTCTTCCTGATCTGCCCGCTGGAGCCCGTCAATGGCGTAATGTCTCCCATCTCGATCATGCCCATCACGAAGTCCGCAAAGAATACATATATTTGTGTGATAAACGACCAAAAATTTTGTTAGTTCGTTACATCAATATGTCCTTCATTATGAAAAAAAAAATATTAACTCGACGTCGATATTGACTTTGCCTTTAGTGTTAATCATCATTTTTCTTCTTGCACGTTCCATCGTGCATGGTTCCCAAACTTATCGACATTGAGCACATAATTTCCACACAAATACATACATACATACATACATATATGTACATGTATACATATATTCTATTCATAGGAGTAGTTACTCCACTAAACAGACTTGAAATACTCCTTTATAACTTTTGTTACGCTCATATATTCATTATAAGATATTCCAATATAAACCATATGAAAAAAATTACAAAACAGTACATAGTTTTTTTAAGTAAACGGCAGGAGCTCTGTTATGCATTAAAGATAAAAAGGGAGTAATGCATTACAGAGCTGAACATCACCGACTCGAAGATAGCCTGGGTCTAAGAAAACGGAAACAAACCAAAAGAGTTCTACAGACACGCGCAGGGAATAGCAAATCCCCTCAACCTTCTCCTAGGGAACGGAAAATAGGGGAATTTAGAGAGAAGGCGATGGAAATGTCCTTTAGGGGTGGCCCCTCCTAAAGAGCACCCCTCCTGAAGAGTACATAGTTTTTAGCGTGTTTGGTAAATACTTTCATACACACACATAAAAAGAGTATATCTAAAAATATATGTATACCATATCTGAAAAATATAAATATCACCTAGCTAGTTTTATATATCTATATACTACACATACATACCTTTCGTTACACGTCTCTATTGTGTGAGATATACGAGGAGAATAACTATTCCGGAGTACAAAAGAGGCTACATACGTACAAAGAAACTTAACAAAGGCAGAGAAGGAAAAATAAGCGATGCGAGCCTGGACCAGATTAAGATGCTCCCATTGACACAGGACTTATCCGATTTTTGTGGGGGCCTTGAATGTGATATTCTTTGCGGTGAATAGTCACCAGCTATTAAGGAATTTTGATCAAATAATTAAGTTCAGCTTTCAGAATAAAAGGACAACAACTGCTAAATATCTGTGCATAAAACAAATGATAGATTAATTAATTATTCAGACGAACATACATATTTGATACATCACTATGACATGTATTAATTTCACAATTGTGCAGACTGGAAGGAGGCCCGGGGGCGGAGGGGGGGCGTGGGGAATGGAAATTGCAAGCTTGCAAACATGTGCGCCAACATGGTCTCAAACACAGAGTGTGCATTGCATCGCTTCTCGATTAGTTAACCCTTCTGCAATTCTTCCTGATCTGCCCGCGGGAGCCCGTCAATGGCGTAATGTCTCCCATCTTGATCATGCCCGTCACGAAGTCCGCGAAGAATGCGCTCTGCCCACTTACATACGATCGGACCTGCGCATCGGTGGCTCCGCCGTTGAAGAGCTCCTGGTCGGAGTGCAGAAGCCCCTTCTTGCCGACGAGGTTCTTGTAGTAGTTGTTCTCGAAGACGGTTGGGGTTTGAAGGTCCAGAGGCGCCAGGTTGTTGTCGCCTGAGCCTGACGTCCTAGGGCAAACCGATTGCCTTGTCCTTGCAAAGGCGCCATCGATGTTGGTGTCATTGTAGACGTGGGCTCTGAAGTTTGTGCAGCGCGCGAGTCCAATGGTGTGAGATCCTGGCAAAAGAACAGAGTAGCAAACGAGGAAATATGTTAGTATGATTCAGTGACTTTTTTTTTACGTTGTTTATGGCTATATATATGGGGTGTTTTTAGGTATTAGATATTAACATGGTACTTTCACCTTGTTGAAATCTGTAGGCGGATTGTGAAACTGAAGCATAAAACCTTAATATGTGTTTCTTCCAGTTTTGATGCCGCGGTTTACCCAACTGAAAGAACTTGTTAAAATCTAAGTACGGGTGGAACAGGGAGAATCTTTCCTCCTCACGGAGTATGAATGATTGGTCACTTCGCTTAATTTACGAGTAATCATTGTGAGACATCTCTTTCAGAAACAGTTGGTTATTGATTCTCTGAAGTGTAAGAAAGAAAAGGGTATTCGATTCGAGTCACGACTCACGAAACAAAAGAAAAGCAATCGTATGTGTGGTTGTAATTAACTTGTAATTAAGTTAGGTTTTATGCTTGTTTAGTATTTCCCCAATTTAGGGTATCTGATGGCAGACATATTTCAACTTCAGTCATTTCACTTTATTAAGGGGTTGCTTTTAGCGTCAGGTTTATAACATGCAAAAAGTGGAAGCTTTACACAAATTAAAAATGCTTCTTCCAGAGAGCCATACCGACAGTCCGACAGCCATGCTTTACCAACTTTCGTATTGAGCTCGATAAACTATGTAATCCTGTCATTGGTAGCTTGGTACTCGATCCATATGTGATAAGGTTAAGCTCTGAAGTCAAAACTGAGCTATCAATTCCGTTGGTGATACCGGCTAATCTAGCTCCACGTGACTAGTAAAGCTAGATCGACGCAGAGAGTGTGAATTAAGTGGTTGCATCTGTTCTTCCAGACGAATTGATCCTTGTTTGTTTTGTTCTGGTTACAGTATTACTACTACGGCATATGTACCACTCACTCTAACAACTGAAACTTGCTTTACGGCCGGGAAAAGGAACTCCATAGTTAATTGCTGAAACTTGCTTTACGGCCCGGGAAAAGGAACTCCATAGTTAATTGAGAGCATAATTAACTGGTTTGTTTTTTGAGAGAGTATTAGATTGGTTTGTTAATGCAGTGGGAATTGACGTACCGGAGAGGGCGACCATGTCCTTCTGGGAGAGGCCCTGCGCGGCGAAGAGGGAGGTGAGGTTGGCGAGGCCCGACGTCGGCGGGGGGATGTTGTTGTTCGCGCCGTTGAAGCTCGCCGTTGTCGAGTCCCTCCGCCCCAGCTTCACGTTCCAGCTCGGCCCACCAAGCTGCACCATATACAATTTGGCAGCATATTTGTCGGTTGTTACATATAACAATGCGCGCGTGCTGGTTAGGTGGGATACACCTCCAAAAATTTGAAAAGTTAGGTGATAATCGGTCAAATTTGTTGTTTGAATTGATTCTTATTATTGTATTTTTATAAAATTTCTAATATATTTGTTAGATTTATGATTCTACATACTCTTGTACAATATCATAAAGTTATACATGTAAAATATGCGGCTACTATACGTTGAAAGGTTTTTTTAAGTTCTGCCACCGACAATATGCAGTGCTATAAATTTAGACAAGACTTACGATGACCACGCTGTCCCTGGCCGCGATGGCGAGGATGTCGGCGCAGGAGACGACGCCGGGGCACACCTTCTCCACCGCCGCCTTGATGCTGTCGATCACCTCGAACCCTCTCACCGACCCGTTGTTTGGTGTCGCCATCTTCTCGCCCCGCAGGCTCGGCGTGTCATCTAGCAGCAGCGAGGCGTCGCAGCCCTGCATGCGGGATCACAAGCACGCTATTAATTAGCCTAGTCCATAGATTACGGTAGCCAGTTGTTAGTTTAGTGCGGCTAATAATCGATTAATCGGTTGGTTAATTAGTGGCCTGGGCAGTAGGTACTTGGACGAAGCAGTCGTGGAAGAAGAGCCTGAGGATGGAAGCGCCCATGCGCTTCTCCCTGGCGATGGCGGACTGCATCGCCGACTTGACGGCGCCGAGCACGCCGGGGCAAGAGTAGGAGTAGAAGCTCGTGGACAGCTGCGCCGACGAGCCGCCGGCGAGCGCGAGGAGGAAGAGGAGAGCAATGCTGCTGGACCTTGCAGCAGCCGATGATGCACGCGAGCGAGCCATGATGGATTGGCCGGTGGTGGATCCTATTCCTATTCCTTAGGCTAGCTATATAGCAGCAGGTTGCAAGGTGCAAAGTGTGCAGCGCGCGTCTTGCCTTGTGCTAGCTGCAGGGTCTGGGACACCCATATTTATAGCAGAGGCCACTATACCCCTGGGGTTAATCTGTACTATCATGGCCCATTCGTTTCTTTTAGGTTATATACTTGTACTAAGCACGTTTATGGATAGTGTGTTTTACTCTGGTCCACGATAGCAAATGATATTAGAAATAGCTACAGACTAGAGTAAAGATATAGAAGTAAAAAATGGTAAAAAGTCACCTTAAAATTGTACAATGAAATATGTATTTAGAACAAAAAGCCTGAATGGCGTGCATTCGGAAGCAAAGAGTGTGTTATTACATCAGTACTAGCACTACATGAAACAACAAAATATGATCACATTACATCATCTATCATTTATCCATCATCGCCTACTCTTTCTGACTTTGGGTCTGAACAGGGAGGGTATGAGTTAGCATTGCGATCACACGCTTCACGCCTGGAGCCTACATGTCTACCCACGCCGACGCTCACCTGGGGCGCGGCCGGCCCGGCGTAACTGCTGGAGCTCATCTGCCGCCGGCCGCCCGTGCAGACGGACACATGTAACATGCATATGCAGCAGCAGAGCAGCACAGACGACACATGTCACTGTAGTCTAGGACATGGTGGAGTATGTTCGATGGTTGGAAGGATTTGGTGGGTGAGAACGCTCGGACCTGTCAAACAATGAGGCCGACATCCAGCCGGCCGGCCTTCTGCTACCTACTCATCTGCTCGACTGCTCATCATTTCAGTGATTCATGGGACAAGGTTATTTTTTTAGTAAATTCCAGACACCAGATTTTATTAAATTTTCTCGAGAAAGACCAGATTTTTGGTGCAAAATGTTTCGAAAAATAGCATGTATGTATATTAGATTTTGGGCTGTCTAATATATGATATTTTCAAGTTTATACGTATATTGGTAGTCTAACTTTGGGTTTTACGTTACCTTCATCTTAAAACATGAGATTTTGTGAAATTTACTTTACTATTTTTTTATTATTATTTTGACTTGTTTCTTTTTCTCTGAACGAAACACCGGGTCTCCCGGAAGCGTTTACTGGTTTACGTCATCCATGTCGTACGTAGAAACTAGAGACATGCATGCGCCATGGTCAAAATATAAATTTATGACAAGGAGACTTCAACCGTAATCTCTCTTCAAGGTACTAGTATGTATCTGCAAATTCTTTACTGCTCCCTCCAACAGAAAAAATGTATTTTTAGTAAGTGAAGTCAAACTTTTAAATTTTATTTATTGATATATTTTTTGCAATATTTAGATCGAATATATGGAAAAAGTACACATATATATACACACACATTTGTCTTGGGCAGAACTTTTATAAAAGCATAATTTTATTAAGTTTTATAAATCTATTACAATAGAAAGTGGTGCAAGTTGCATTTTAAGAACCATTTTGTTGTCTAGAACGATTTTTTTACCAGAGGGAGTAATAGTTCATAGGATAAAATATGCAACTCTTGTTGTTCTGTTCGTTCTAAATTAGTCTCCATGGTTCTTTGTCCTTATTTATTTGTCAGAATACCGCATGCCAGGAGGGAGTCTTAGTCAACAGTGTCCAAAAGTGTCCAAGCTGTGGAATATTTGCTTTAAAGTTAAGTACTAGTATACTAAAGAATTGGACAAATTAAGCATGTACATCCACATGATCCTAGCCAGTAGGTCTACTAACTTGTGAAGATTTTTTTATTACATGCACAGAGCAGATCGAACTATCTGATGGTCACTCTTACTATAGGAATTTGTAACTAAGTATTGTTTGGTCAAAGTATAGTATTAAGGGCATAAGGCAATTCAGTACGGTTCACACACCCAACCACCCACTTGCGTGGAACATTCAGTAAATCTTTTCAAGTTCTCATTTGAGCATTCCATATTCTTAGGCCCTATTTAGATTTAAATCCATTTTCAGCTTTCGACAAGCTAGTAAGACTCTAGGTCAGCTTTTAAGCAGCTTTTAACTTAAGCCATTAGCCACATATAACTAACAAAAGCCAAAAGTAGCTTATTGTGGAGGGGAATTTGTTATTTACCAAATGGTCTCTCATAAAAAGCTATAGCTGCTTTTTCGTCTAAAAAAATTAAAAAGCAACTTTTAGAAAATCTATAACTCTCAGACATGCCCTTAACCTCGTTTGCTTTTAATTCAAGGAAATTGCTCAAGGGATGGACAGGGTTCCTAATGCCAGCCGCCTAGTCTTTAAAGTGATCATCAATCTAAGATATACATTATATACATGCTTGCTTGGTAATGTTCATTCAATAATCAACAAAGAATGTTCATTCAATAATCAATATAGAATCAAACAATTTAATACTAGCTTTTTGGGCAAAGTGGTCATTGCTTGCTTGCACATGGTCTAAAACAACACACATGCATGATCCAGCAATTTGAGGTGCCCAATTCTCCTTTTTCTCTTGGCGCAGTTGTCGAAAGGGACGGAGAAGCTTTCAAAGTAGTTTATTGAATGATGCTAAGCAAACTGAACCAAATGAGGCGAAGTTGAATTGAAAGCATGCAGATGTAACGTCACCAATTTGCGGAGATCGGTGTGGATGTATTAGTTGATCGATAGCCATCACGCGCAACGCATTTCACTGCACATTATATTAATTTAACCAATTTACTGATCATGTACTACTATTATCACAAGTAGTACAGAAAAGAAGATGCTAGCTGGTAGCATCAATCATGTTTGTGTATATATATATAGTCTGGTACTACAGAAGAACTCAGCAGCTGGTATACTACGTAGAGAAGTCATATCATCATGTTGTGAAATTAACGTTGCTCGTGGCTCTCAAAAGGAAAAAAGAAAACGACGATGATCATGTGCTAGCTAGCTATAGTGAAAGAGAGAAGAAAACCGATATATATTTATACTTGATCTGCATAAAGAGAGAAGAAGAAGATCGATGGAGAAGAGTGATCAACGGCGTTGATCATGGAAGAGGCTATGTTTTCGGATTTGTTTCTGTCTTCTACTCCTAATCGTTTCCATACACTCTTGTAGACGCATAGGATCGAGTTAACTAATGACTCGTCGTAAAATCCTCTGCTCTGTAGTTCTCCTCGCATGACGACCATTGCCGGTTATGCGTCCATGGTTTTTTTGGGAAAGAATTTTTCGCGTTAAAATCCGTATCTAACGTTTTTAATCATCTTAATTTTGTTATTTACCGTTCTTTTCTGACAAATTGAGTAGGGATCGAGTCCCATGACAGATTCAACGGATCGATTTAGACTGGTCGATCGGGGTAACATGGGGTGGTTATTGCTCCAATTAACAGCGACATGCACTGCAAGCAGTGGAGTGGAGTACTTGTCAACTGCATGCCAGCCAGCAAGCTAAAAGTCGATACTACTCCGGTCATAGGATGGAGCGATAGGTCAAAATTTATGAACTGGAAGGCTACATACATGCTTGAAACTGTGAAACAACGTCTATTATAAGATGGAGTAAGTAGATGACTAGAATATATATATATATATATATGCTTAGTCAGAGCGATTAAAATGCACCAAATCCAGCGACTTTTTTCTGTCTGACTAAACGAGCGAAGGAGCAGATCGAGCACCAAAGACTGAAGTATATGTCGTTTACAAATCACAGCCTATATCTGCATGCGTAGCCATCTAAATCCGGACAAGAAATTAAACGGTAGTTAACATCGATCCTAGCATGCAGAATAAGTCAATAATTGGTCTAGAATGTGATTAGACCACAGGTAAACCTACATTAACGAGGACTTTTTCAAGCCACACGCATGATGCATCCAGCTGTCAATGCAAAGTAATCCACCCCTACAGAGATACGCTGTTCCATACAGACTCCAAATATGAATCAGAATGCTAGCATTTTCACTTCTCATGTATGAATTATGATCGATCCATCTGTAAGGTCAACTTAATTTGTCAGATCGGTAATATGATAATATTAGAGAGAGAGAGAGGGGGGGTGTTTATAGTATTGCTTGTTTGGTCCTTGGAGATGAAGTCTTGATCGGCGTACGGACTGCAAAGTCATTTTCTGCGGGGACAGTTATGGAATGATGAAAAATTGACCAAATTTTTTTTAAAAAAAAACTGAGAGGAAGAACCGAAGAAGAAATAAGACCAAACAAATATGCATGGTGACACATCAGCTAGTAGACAAACCTTATAATTAAGATGAGATTGGTGAAGATTCTCAGCAGAGTAGTTCAACGTCCAATCATTCTACCTGATTAGTCAAGAGAGATAGATCGATGGGACATCTGACAAGATTAGACTCCTAACGTTAGGTGTTCAGTACCACTTCGAAAAAAAACATTAGGGCCGGGGTTCAGTACTACACTGGAAAATTTCTTTTTTTAAGGCGAAGAAACATTCAAATATATATATATATATATATATATATGTGAGCACAGATATTAATTAAAGCATGAACGGAAGGTAAATGGTAATTAATTGCTCTTTTGTTTACTTTAAAATTTGTACAATTCACTTGTATCGGAGGTGATGTGTGGGTATATATATAAACTACAATTTAATTTAAAACAACAATTTTCAACTTACAGGTGTTATATGGCCGCGCTGGCATTAGCAAATTTCTTTATTTCTTAGTTCCTCGGCCCGTTTTTCATTAGGTAGTAGGCGATTACTGTGATGAAACAGATGTAGTCCTGAAAATGGATGTACGCACATCCCGTCCTAATAATGTATGAACATCACATTATCATCCGGAATTGGCTGCAACTGTCAAATATTTTACATTAACTTGTCGGTAGGCTGCAGGTAGATATAGCCACGAGGATGATGAGGCTGTAGATACGCATGTATACAATTGATTGGGCTGACTTAATTTGACTGCACATCTCACCACCCACCTGAAAAGATCGAAAGCAACCTAAATTTGAGTAAGGTAGACATTTTCAGACAAACAGCATTAAGATTGGGTCGACAGAATTAAGAATCACGCAAGCAGCTGCAGGACAGACTCGATGTTTCGTACTCAGAGACCTAAAAGGCTAAAACTGCATGCATGATAGGGTGGCCTTGTAGCCAGCTCGCTCCCGGCCGCATGCAAGAACTCTTGCTAATCTACGCTGTCGTTTCAGGTCTACAATTACATGCATTTACTCGACATCTGAATTCTTTCTTTCGGTAGAGTTTGGCTATTGGATTGAGGGGAGACAAACCGGCAGTTAGCTCCATTGGGAAAAAGCTAATAAGCTAGTTGGACTTTTGCACTACCCCTCCTCCGTTAATGTTTATATATAATAGAGCATATTTTCTCTTGGCGTAAATAAATTTGAATATTTATTAGGGGTACAGAGAGAATATCACACTAATCTATACTAATCTACATTAAAACATAAAATATACCCAATATTTATAAATAGGACATTAAAAAATATATCACATAAACTTACACCGAGCGAGTACTGTGCTAGCACATAGCTGCACGGATGATTGCGATCTTTAGCGTTGTTTTAGAGAGTTGGTTTTGGTTTACAAATTCTTTTTCGAGGCAAGATGTTCCATCAAATATCCATATTGATTACTCCTTGGTGGTGCTATACATTCAGCAGGGGCAAGCTGTTCAAAAAGTTTCTAAGGTGTTAACCTCTTTATTCTGTGTGTATGGTGTTAAAATGACGTCATCTTAAAACTTTACTGAATCCTAGACTAGTTCAGTTTCTCCAACCGAATTTTGTGCAAGCAAACGACGGGAACCAGACCACACACACTGTTCATCCAGCGGAAAAAAGGAGTAGTGCTAGACCATTATAGTACTACTATCACTTGGAGTAGTATAACCAAAACTTGCTTCTGTGTTCCTCGTTCATCAGCCAAACTGAAACACTGCAATTATGCCAACTAGTTACGTGTCCGTGCATTGCAACGAAAAATCAATTTGTTACAAAAATTTATTTACAAAAAGCACTAACCTTGTTTGAATATTATTGTTTAATTTTAATGTACAATGGTTGAAACTCAATTTGCGATAAAAAGTTTATTTGCAAAGAGCACTAACAGTGGTAAATGTGGGTAATTTTGATGAACGTTGAAAAAAATTCTTGCTTTATATAGTAGAAATTGGTTTTTTAAAGGATATGCCAATTGGAGAGAGAGCGACAGAGATACAGATGTGGTTTGTGGAAGAAGCCCTCGCTTTTCTATCATCCAAGACTTTTTTTTGGCAAATCTAGGCATCTTCTGAATAAATTTACAAAAATAGCATTCTTCATAACTGTGAAAGACGCGACAGGTTACAACTGCAAGGTTTTGTGCCGAGCTCCCCTTCTTTACAGCATTGTGCCGATCAAACCACTTAGTTAATTAATCACTTAATTAATGGAACTACTTAATTAAGTCACTTGACTAATCAACCTACCTATCGATGTCGTCATGTTCGGCTGGTCATCGCAACCCGAGCTTCTGCATGGTTGCGCTACCACGTTACAAAAATATGGTAGGTAATATGTGTCATCTGTTGCTACTTTCACGATTAGAGACAAGGCTAATTTTGTAAATCCATTCGCACGGAAGTTAGTTTTATGTAAAAAAAATTGGCGAGGAAAAAACAAGTGGAATACAAATACGTGGACTCTGTGAATAGTAGTTAATGTAGTTAGAATTTTTTATTTAATATTTATTTTAAATCTTTTTTTCAAAATTAATTGACGGAATTTAAAAATTGTAAAAACACACGCCTGTCGCCCCAGTATGGGGTGAGAGGTGCCTGATCTAACGGTGAAATTCGAAAGTTTAACGGAAGAACTAATTTTTTTTTTAAAAAACGCAATCGCCTTTGTTGGGGCGGCAGTGCATGGTTATAGTAACTCGCACGCAACAAAGACTACAATCTTTGCTATAGTACCCATCGCCTGGTTTTGGGCGATTGGTGCTTTTTTAAAAAAATTTTATCACTGCCGTTAAACTTTCAAGTTTCACCGTTAGGTCAGCACTGTCGCCCAAAGATGGGGCGATCGCCGATCGCCCCATACCGGCGACAGCGGTATTTTTGCAAATTTTAAATTCCGTCGATTAGTTTTGAAAAAAGATTTAAAATAAATATTAAATAAAAATTCAATGTAGTTACACTACTACAAAACAAAGACATAGGTGACGCCTATTTGTGGCGGTTTTTTGGAACCGCCACAAATACATGTATCGCTGGCGTTTTTATGGAAATTGGCGGAGGACCATTTGTGGCGGTTGCATCAAAAACCGCCACAGATAATATTAATCAGGATTTGTTTTAAATAAAACCGCCATCGATAACTACCGACTATTTGTATGTTGGTAGATGGAACCGCCACAGATAATACATTTTCGTGGCGGGTTGGTTTTAGAACCGCCACTAATAATGCTTTCTATAAATATCCTCTCTGTTCTGTCACCGGTCATCTTCCTCCCGAGAACAAAACTCATTTTTTGATTTCAGATTTTGTTTGGCCAAGATCTTGTGCTTCCACTTCCTAGAATTGTTCCAAGGTGTGTAAAATATGTCTCTCTCTTCATTTCTAGTGTAAAATTACCATTAAAAGGTTTATTCCTAGCTTAATTAAGGTTTAGGTGCAAGGTCTACATTTAGTTTGTTTTTATTTAGCTAGCAATTTGTAGATGATGAATTTATTACCTTGCAGCATTAGATTAAGTTCTCTACCTTATTTAGATGATGAATTTTTGTCAAGCATATGTCAAATATATGTATTTACGATTATTGGATATTAATGATAAATAAATTATAGTTAATATGATAGATGGGTGATCATGAAGTATAAAAATTATAGTTAATATTCAAGGATATGTATAAAAATTACGTTGTTCTTCCGAAGGATATGTATAAAATTTATGTATTTACGATTATTGGATATTAATGAAAAATAAATTGTAGTTAATATGATAGATGGGTGATCATGATGTTAATTGCCTTGCATTTTGAGATGAGGAAATTTATTATATTGCTCTTCCAAGGATATGTATAAAAATTACGTAGTTAATATTTTTCCTTAGTTACCATTAATTTTTTTGTTAGCACATGTATATACATCTTGCTTCATTAGTCGGTATTGTTAGTGAATTTTTATGAAGCATATAAACCCAATTTATGTAATTAAGATTGTTGGATGTGAATGATAAATAAATTTTAGTTAATATGGTAGTCGGTGATCATGAAATTTTGAGGTGAGGAATTTATTATGTTGATCTTCCTGAGGATATATATATATATAATTTTTGGTTACGTATGAGTATATATTAAAATTAATTAATTAAGTTTGCAACATTTACTTAGTATTAATGTTGTCCCGTTAGTGCATATTGTTGAATATTCAATAACAATTTATTTAATTAAGATTTGTGGATATTAATAAATTGCTTAAATTAATGAACTGTAGATGGACCGGAGATGGATGTACGATGCTAACTGCTGCACCAAGAATATATCGACGGTATCTGTTTTTCTAAGGGCAAATGAGGAGAACAAATTTGCAAAAGAAGACGAGTACATACACCGTCCATGCATTGATTGCAAGAATGAGAAGATGTTTTAACAAAAACCATATCCATTTGCACTTGATCCGGAGGGTTTTGTACCGCTATACAAGTTGGACAAGGCACGGTGAAGAGGAGATCATACTTGAATGTGATAACGTGACGCGACAACGGAGCCGCAATGTGGCAAATGACATCGCTATGGATCCGATGAGGATAGGTTGGTCGTCGATGACGACATTAACTGCTCAAATGTTGCGCGATGCGTAAGAGAACTACACTAGTCGAGAGAGTTTAATCAATTCACGGGTTTGATGGAGGATTCGGAGAAACCTTTGTTCCCGGTTGTAAGGAGGAATACACAAAGTTGCACACGGTGCTCTCGCCATCGAAATTGAAGGCAGCCAATGGTTGGTCCGACAAGAGTTTCACACAGTTGTTACATCTCTTAGCGGACATATCGCTCAAGGAAACGTGTTGCCTAAAACCACGATCTAGCTAAGAAGGTTGTATGTCCCTTGGGATTGGAAGTAGAAAGAATACATGCTTGTCCAAACGATCAGATACTCTATCGCAAAGACTATGCGCACATTAATGTATGTCCGTGCAAAGCGCCGCGATACAAGCGTAAGGGCGATGACAAATGGGTTATCGAGGTGAAGAAAGGAGCTCCCACAAAAGTGGTGTGGTATTTGCCAAGAATACCTCGCTTGAAGCGCTTATTTGGAAACAAAAAGCACGCCAAATTGATGCGATGGCACGGAAGACCGTAAGAGGATGGAAAATCGAGACACCCTACCGATTCTCGCCAAAGGAGAACCATCGATAGACTCTTCAGGAGAACTTCGAAATGAACCGAGGAATGTAAGGTTTGGCTTGAGTACGGATGGAATGAATCCTTTCGGAACATGAGCAAGATTCATAGCACTTGGCCCGTGACTCGTGTATATACAACCTTCCACCCCGGTTGTGTATGAAGCGAAAGTACATTATGATGTCGCCGCTTATCCAAGGGCCGAGACAACTCGGCAACGATATTGATGTATACCTACAACCATTGGTGGAAGATCTTGTGATATTGTGGAACGAAGGTGTACAGTGTATGGGACGAGTACAAACGAGAGTACTTCACTCTACGCCGCATTGTTGTTCTCGCACCATCAATGATTTTCTCGCTTGGTAACCTGTCCGCCGCATTATAAAGGAGCCAAAGCATGCCCCAAAGGCATGGATGAAACCGCTAGTGTGTGGCTCAACAACTCGAGGAAAATAGCAGGTACATGCGTCACCGGAGGTTCCTTCGCAGAATCATCCGCATCGCAATATGAAGAAACAATTCGACGGGACAAAGGAGGACGGTTTAGCTCCAAGGCGTCTTCGTGGGGAAGAGGTGTATGATATGGTTAGGGATCTTAATGTTGTACTTGGAAAGGGAGTACTGTAATACATCGCGTCCTGCATCGAAAGACCACGTGAAAGAAGAGATCCATCTTTTGGGACTTACCCTACCGAAGGACTTGAAGTTCGACATCGATCGACGCCATGCATGTAGAAAAGAATGTATGTGACAAATGGTTGGTCTTTTACCAATATTCCTAGCAAAACAAAGGATGGATCAAGGCACGGGATCTCGAAGACATGAAAATCGAGCCGAGCTACATCCTCAAGACACCGAAAGGCCGGCTTTACCTTCCCCACTTGCTACACTTTGAGTAAGAAAGAGAAAATGTAACTCGCAAGTGCTCGCATGGTGTGAAAGTTCCATCCGGTTATTCGCAAACATCAAGAAACCGTATCGGCGAAAGATTTGAAGTTAATCGCATGAAGTCTCATGATTGTCATGTGATGATGACACAAATGCTCCTCGTTGTAATTAGAGGTGTTTTGCTCGACAAGGTCCGAGAGGCAATCACGAGGTTGTGTTCTTCTTCAACACGATTTCACGTAAGGTCATCGATCCCGTTGGACTTTATGAACTTCAGTCGATGTGGTAAAGACTCGTGCTAACCGGAGATGTATTTTCCCCATCATTTTTGATATCATGGTTCATCTCATTGTTCACCTTGTCAATGAGATAAATATTTGCGCCCCGTATTCTCGCATCGATGTACCCATTTGAAAGGTATATGGGTGTTCTCAAGAAATATGTACGTAATCGATCTCGACCTAAGGCTCAATTGTAGAAGGTTATGCAACCGAGGAGGTTATTGAGTTCGTGTCGATTACATGGAGGAGGTCGAACCTAGTAGGAGTGCCTCAGATCTCGCCATGAGGGTAGGCTAGGTGGGAAAGGTGTAATAGGAAAGAAATCTACAAATTCTTACGATAATATTTTGTTCGAACAAGCCCATTTCACAAGATTGCAACAAATACTTGAGGTGTGCCCAGATATGGACATACACAAGCGTAAGCTAAGGAGGAAAACCGAGGAAAGTCGAGATTTGGATAACAAAAGAGCAAAATCGTTTGTTCACCATTGGTTCAGTGGAGCACATGTCCGGTGAAGAAACGAGTGTTACATTGAGGTGGTTGGCAAAAGGGCCTTCGTGTACAATCACGACATGGCAAGGATATGACATCAATGGATATACATTTTACACGGAGCTCGTGATAGCAAGAGCACTTACCAAAACAGTGGTGTCCGTGATAGATGCCTCACGACAACACAGCAAAGACGTAAGAGCATCTACTACGGGTTCATAGAGGAGATTTGGGAGCCGGACTCATCGTGATTTTCAAGATCCCGTGTTTCGATGTCATTGGGTACGACTCCTAATGGTGTCAAGATGGACAAGTACGGCTTTACTATCAGGACATCGAACATGTCGGATACAAGGACGAACCATTCGTATTTCATAATCAAGTAGCACAAGTATTCTACATAATCGACCCTAAGAGATAAGAAGCGCCACGTAGTTCGCAAGGAAAAGAAGGATCGTTGGAGTTGAGAATGTCGTGGATGAGGAAGAGTACAACCGCTTGATGAGTTGCTCCTTTTCGCATGCGACAAAGATCGTGCCCGAGGAAGAAACCACTCAAGAAGTTACCTATCATCGCGATGATCACAACGAAGGCCAAATTGTGAAAGAAAATAATTAGCTATGAGTAATGGCAACATGTCGCCATTTATATGGAGTAATGGAAATGTGATGTAAGAAATGTACATTTCGTTAATTAATAGGAAATAAATATGCATGATTTTGATGAGAAAACTTCAAACTTCAAGTCTCGACTAGGCGATGGTGGAGTCTTGTTCAATTGAATTCGTGTTTCTATGGCTAATGAGGAAATGTAGTAGCTTGAATAATTCTATTGACTCAATTTTTATGTGCTCCAGATATAAACAGCTTAAATGCTTCTAGGACTTATGTTATACATGCTTCATATGTATTAATGTATGGAAGAAAAAAATCATGTATTGTCATATGCAACATGGTTTATTATGATTTCTGCAGCTTTTTACAGCTTATGCATGCTTCTCGAGTTTATACAGATTGTCATCTGCCTATGGCGTGGGAGGGGTATCTGGCGTTAAGAACAATAACCGTCACAGATAACGATTGGTGGCGGTTAAGAACAATAATCGCCACAGATAAACGCTTATCTGTGATTTTTATTGTTCAGAATCGCCACAGATAACGCTTATCTGTGATTTGTTATTGTTCTTAACCGCCACAGATACCCTCTACATATAGCTCACCATTTTATCTCGCAAATTTCGCTTCGCCTCTGCGTGCCCTAGCTCCCGCCGCCGCCACCTGCGTGCCCTCCACTCCGCCGCCAAGGCCGCCTCCCTGACGACGCCGCCCTGCGCCTCAAGGCTTCATCACACATGCCGCTTCCAGACGGTTACCGGCGCTGCCGGCCTCCAAATGACTTCGCTCCAATGATTCGCTTCCATCGACCGGCCGTCCGTCTCAAGGCGCCGCCTACCTAAGCGATCGCCACCGGCGCCGCCCCTTCAACGCCCTTCAACGCACCGCCTCTGCGCCGCCACCTAAGCGACCGCCGTCGCGCCCTCCCCATCGGCGCTACCCTTCAACGCCTCCGCACCGCCGCGCCTCTTCAACCCTACCAGTAAGCTACTAAGCCACGTAATCCGTATTGATTATGCGTTTAGGTTTAAAATTTATGTAATCTTGTTGCTACCGTGATCATTATATATATATATATCTGCTTAGCTTGTTTGAGTATTCAGTTATCTCCTGATGAAGTGATGATTGATTGACTCAAAATGGGTTGCTTGCTGGGGTTTCCTGATATGTGAAGGTTGCTGGGGTTTCTGATTTTGCTGTTCGTCACGGTATATGGTACTCAATATTTATGTTTAATTCGCATTCTGACGTGCTATTAGAATGAAAAAATTGCTTGGTAATTTTGCTTCAGAAATTAATTAGCTGCCACATTCCACTAATGCAATTCATCTTCAGAAAGAGTACCTTTGAATGAAAAAATTCTTATTTTCATCCAAA
The DNA here is from genome assembly GCA_036346375.1 of Guadua angustifolia. Lineage (NCBI taxonomy): Eukaryota > Viridiplantae > Streptophyta > Magnoliopsida > Poales > Poaceae > Guadua > Guadua angustifolia. Next base: position 8,792,769 of record CM070521.1, on the reverse strand, counting down.
CCCTAAATCTGAGAGCAAATCATTCATATGATCTCCTCTCTATGTTGCTAAACTTTGGTGCACCGTCCATGGACTTGGATGGTTTTATACCTACACTAGTTGAGTATATGAAAATATGACATCTCTTCACTGTAATTAATTGTCTTTGTAATTGTACTTGTCTTTTCTTGAGCTAGATGCTACTTGATTTGTTAATGATCATGCCATTGTTGATATCTCTGCTTGTGTGGATGAGTGCTTTAATATCATGTTGGTATTGATCTTGTGTATGTGCTTGATCTTGTGTCTATATATATATATTCTTATGTATGTGCCTATATATGTATATATATGCTAGTAGTTGTGTATAGTGGAGATAGTTGATATCATTCGCAGAACAATTCACTTAGTCTTGTAAAACCAAATAACTCTAAGCACTTTAAGGATCTAATATAGTCCTCGCTAGTACATCTTCTATCTTATGCCTTTTGTCCTAAATATGAACCATAAGTTATTCTCGTTGGTTGTGAATTATGCTTCCATTGAGTATTCTTATCTTCATCCATACCCTAAGTCCGAGAGTACTCCTTACCCGCAATCCTCGTGAAACCCGAAATTTTGAAGTAGTTCTCATCTTCATAGAACATGAAATTTTTCATTGGAAAAGTTGGAGAGGACAAGACATGGACTCGAAATGAGCTATGGACAGCACTTTAAGGATCTAAAATAGTCCTCGCTAGTACATCTTCTATCTTACTCCTCGCTTAGTACATATTTTCCTCAAGGTGCTAATTCAATATGATACACTTAGTTATTCTATCGCTTAGTACATATTTTCTTTCCTCTCTCAAATATCTCCCTTTCTATTGAGTAGTTCTAATGGAGCCCAAATCGAGCCTATAATGGAGGAGAGCCCGAGCAGGTACCTTACCCTCCACCCAACCACCGGTTGCCGAGGCCTCCACCGCTGCTCCCGGCCTCCACCGCTGCTCCCGAGGCCTCCACTTCTGCAACACGCCGAGGACGAGGAAGAATAAGAAGCTCAAGGCCGATACACCATCACGGAGGTCTCAGATATCGGGTCCCTCAAGTAATCAAAAAGGCAGGAGAAAAATACGTGTCAACATGCGTACATTGTAAGGAGAAAGTGCCAATCACCTATTTGATTGGCATAAAGTGCCCTAAGCCACCAAAGAGGATCTGTGGACGAGCTCAAAGGAACCTTCGATTCTCAAGGAGTCGAAGAACTCGTGGCCGCGATGCATTGATGACCATGGATGCGGCGTGAGAAACTTCAAGGCGAGGTGAACGTAAATTATGTGAAGCAAAACGGTCACCGTTGGAGACTACCCAAGATTACAACCATCTACCGGGATGAGTTCGTGGCGATGAAGCAATCTGGCAAAGAAGGAAGTCTAGTGAGGACCACATTAGCATCGCAAGAAGGAATACTCACCCCACGACTTGGCACGAGTGGGTACACTGTAAAATTGCTCAATGGGACAGCAGAATTACAAGTGATCCAACAGACCGCTCAAGTCCCTTGGTCTGACTACTCAGACGAGTGAAGCACTACGTGCTAGCGAGGGCGATCTCTTGTTCATCGAATTTATCATTCAAGAGCGGCGAAGACGGCAAAGGCGCAAAGAGTTCATCGGTTGTACGCCTACCCACCCAAGGATCCTTCCACCCAAACAGGAGAAAGACGAGCTATCAAGGGCCCTCGAAACAAAGAGCACCCCTGCCGAACACGAGGCGTCGGGTCAAGGTTCCATGGAAGATGGGATTCTCGAGCACGAAGACTCTTATAGGAGTCGGAAAAGAGCTAAAGAAGAGCAGTCAAGCAGAAATGGAAAGTATGAAGGAAAGGGTTCTGCGAGAATTACAACCCACCATTCACGAACAAGTTCAACGACAAGTACAAGAAGCCTTGAGCCGACGCAGTCGAAAACGCCTTCTCCAAATTTCTACAGTGTCGTCAGCAGTTAGCTATGGGTCCACGCCAACGACAAGCGACCTAAACCATTATCCTGTGGACGACATACATGACCCCACACCTGTCACCAACGTGTCTGTGATGAACATCTTTCTACAGTCGCCATGGGGTAGCTTATCCGTGCAACAAGGGGTGTCCGCACAATGCCCCGATAGCGCCAGTTATGCAAAGGTCCGTGGACACGGAGTTGCACGCTTTGTCGATATCAGCTAGAAAACCCGCCAATGACGAGATAACAACTCGGGAGGTGCCGCCCACTCATTCATCCAAGGGCGCAAGCGTGACATCATCTTGGACCATGCAAGGCACCTCTCTCGACATCGTTTGGATCATGCATCGCCACCTCTCTCTCAAGGTAATCCACAGATCACCACCAAAGACTCGAGAGTGAAATGGTGAAGAAGCAAGATGAGGTAGAAAAGAATTCATTGAGGGCCCCATAAATATGGCCCTCGTTAGTACTCCAACGCAGTAAACTCAGAACACCCGGTACTTCAAAGGACAAACCTACAACCCCGATCCCAAAAATGGCACATTAGACAGCCAGACGCCTAGATCGGGGAAGCCAGACCGAGTATGATGTCGTCCGTGAAAAAGTAAGGGCAAGGGAAGTCTGATGAACAAGAAAATCAACCAAGATTGAAATTCGAGGTTGGGAAGCCCTTAGTCACCGATTCGGTTAAACAGCCTAACACCCATGATGCAATGACTACATGCATAGTACATGGAGCGATCCAACCAAGACGCATTCTCAAGGTGATCACCGCAGTTGTTCCGTGAGGAACATTTTCACCACGAGGGCTATGGCTACTTAATAGAATTCGATAACATGCACAACTTGTTCTATCATGACGCCTCGACATATGTTTTTTGAGATGCCGGACAATGTAAGTGTCTAATATATCAATCTTGGTCTACATTCACGTAATACCGATAAATGTCATGTCTAACTATTTCGTTATATAGATACGAGATTCAAGAACTACGAAGAACCAAGGGGCCAGTGGGATTCCTCGACCCGGGAACGGTTTGCCAAGAAGAAATCGAGAGAGTACCAAAGGAGGTCGAGGAGTACGTCTATAAAGCTTTGCTTAAACTACAAGACAAGGAGTTTATACTTGTACCATACAATTTTAAGTAAGTTCCTCACTAGCGAAGTTAAATTACTCGCTGGTTTCGTTATTTACTCGACGTAACGACTAATGGCTATGGCATCCAGATTCTCTCGATTCTCGTAGTAATTCATCCGCATAAGAGCAAGATGTCGATCATGGATCCACCGGATAAACCTAAAGTAGACTATGAAGTGATGACACGCTTAATCAACCAGCGCTCAAAAGATATTGTGAGAAGAGCACGAGACACCGCCCATACCGTAAAAACCCTTACAATCCGTACTAAATTTCCCAGACGCACGCAAGGAATATTCTTATATCGATTTCATAGTAAATAGCTCCTTCGACGACATCTTAGTTCATTCGATTTTCAGCGGTCACAAGCGTAGCAAGGAACAAATCTATGTGGGTACTTCGTGCCAAGACATGCGGAAATCTTAAGTTGCACAATAAAAGACAATGACGTGGAGGTCACTATATCGACATGACACATCGATTCGCGCCACTCGATTTCTATATACTCTCTTAATTCTGCTTTTTCATACCTACAAATACTCAAGTCGTCTACTAGAGGATCTGCTTGCTCAAATCCAAGCCGCTCAGTACAGCTCGCCTACTTCATCATGAAGGAAATACTCAACAAAAAGGCGAGTTTTATGACGAAGACAACAACGATCCACTCCTCCATACTCATCTCTCACATCGCGGTCTCCAAGCTCAAGACCCATAGGCTTCTAGTTTAGAAAACTAGTTTAGGCTTTTGTTACTTCAATTCTATTTCATTACAAAGTGTAAATAACTCTTTGTACCTTTGAAATGGGAGCCCTTCTTTCCTCAATGCCACTTCTCTTGTCGCTGGTTCTGCCATCGTAGCATGTATGTTTGTCTTCTTGAGGAACACATGTACACACATGCGAGTGGCACTTCTAAATATTTCATGTGTTTGCCTTACAAGGTTATTTTTTCATATGAAATTATTTCATGTGTTTGTAATAGTATGATAAACTAACCAAGTGAAAAATTACTTGGTTATTTTGATAAACTAACCAAGTGAAAAAATTACTTGGTTAGTTTGATAAACTTTCCTTATATGCTCGTATTAATCGCATCGATGTTTGTTGTGAATGGTGGTAGTGGTTTCAAGCTACTCGAATTCAAAGGAAAGGCTTTCTTGATCCCTAAAACCGCCTCAAAAATACATGTGAGTTTAAATCATCTATGGAGTTCTTTTCTTGTTCTCGCCCAAATAAATACTATAGATTTTGATGGAGCCTCAATTGTAGGTCTTGGGAACAAAATTCCAAAGCAAACTTCTTCAACTAATAGCAAGGTACACATTTCCATTTAGAACTGCTTATTATAGTTTCTTAATCGTAAGGACTTTTTGTCCTATTGCCGTAATGATTAATTTTTAAGGCTTTGCTTATCGTTAATTTTGTATACCGGATAACTTTTGTGATTGTTCTTGTAGTGGGTCATTGAAATATCGGACAAGCTCGGGCAAAAAGAAGCTGAACCAAAGATTCAAGGTTTGTGTTTATCCTTAAGACTCTTAAGCGGGTTGTTTATTTTTTCTTCCAAATTTTGGTAATACAATAAACTTTAATGAGGAAGTGTTCTATAATTTGAGCCCGATGACCATTTTATTTTATTATTTGGTTTGTTTGTCTCTTGTGCTCTAAAAGGACTGCTGTGATGTAATAGGATTCACACATGTCAAAGTAGCTCCGTTGTTTCATATTAATTTGGAACAATTACTATTTGGCGCTTTTATCCATTGTGGTTAGACAACTACAGAATTGCAGATATATGTTAAGCCCAGTTTTCCGTGTTACCAATCTTCCCTTTGGTTCTATTTCTTGTGTCACCTTGGTAAAAGAGCTTTTGTTCTAATAGCACTTGCGATAATTGCTTCATATGTCAATATGTTATTGCACTCGTTGATACTACCAATGATAATGACTGCCCTCTTATTGGATTAGCATGCAACATGTTGTGGAAGTGTTACACGCTTGAACAGCCATTCATGCACACATTTCTCCTCCTAAACATCAATTCCTTATGATTTTTATGTTACTCTACACTTTTTGGTTGTGGATGGGAATTGATTTCACCGCCCATTTTATTGTATCTCGCAGGATTTGTCTAAAACACTTGGCTTTCAATTTGATAAGGCAAGATTATTTCAAGATTTTACAAAGCCTTGCATCATCATGTTTGACCGTAATGACAAGGTTCTTTCTGCACATTGAGATGCTTAAATCTTTTGCAACAGATCATCAATATCGGTGAGGATATATATGCGTAAGACTATTGACCTTTTCTCGCTTTGTCTCATTCTCGATAGTTATGTGCTCATGTGCATTATTATTAGTATAGTAATAGTAATTTTTATGTGTTTTCTTAACATTTTCTCTGTTGAGAACATGAAGTCATTACGCCTTCCTTTTAAGGTTATGGTACGAGCTTACCTTCCGTACATATTTCATTGAAAACAATTATGAATCCACCGATTCTCTAAACACTCCATTGCTATCTACCTACAATCAATTTTGATGTGCTTGCACTCCTCATCTACAAAACGCACGGAGATTTGCCATTGCTCCCCGCTTATACTTGGAGGGGAAGTGGAACTACTCGGATTTAATTCTTCGCTTTTTGGTCTTGAATAAAAAAGTTTCAATCTGTATATCTTTTCATGTGTTGTCATGATTCTGTTATGATAATTTAGGACGGGTGTGTGATGAAACTATTTCTGTATGTTAATAAGTTTCAATTTATTCTTATGTGTTTCTTTGTTTAATACCCCTAAATTAATGTAGGTATACTTTGACTACATGAGAAGCTTTCGAGTAGAATTTCATGAATATTTTGAGGATGGAATCATTTCAGAAATTGAGATTGGACTTGGGGCTGGTGGAGAGTTGCGATATCCATCTTATCTAGCAAAACATGGTGGAAATACCTCGGCATTGGAGAATTTCGTAAAGATTCATCCTCAACTCTTTATCTTACACTTCCAGTCTTATTGGGTTTCAATGTCTATTTCATTGATTTATTGTAATTGTCATCCTTAGTATATGGTCCGACAAAGATTAGTATGTGGTCCGGCAAGATTGTAATTGTTCGTGATTATTTTCAGCAGAGGGCATGGCTAGCATCGCCGAGGCTAGCCACAAATGCCGCTTTTTATTTTCGTGTGTCGGACTATCGCTGATTTGTTCTAACCAAAACCGCCATCGATAGTACTAGTCTGTGGCGGTTTTGTTAGAACTGTTATCGATAACAAAATATCGCTGACGGTTTTATCCAAAACCGCCATCGATATTTTGTTATCGCGATTTGCCAGTAATTCAACAACCGCCACAAATAATGTTATCTGTGGCGGTTCTAGATCCGCCACTAATAATCCCCGATTACGCTGGCACTAAATGTGTGGCGATTCAAAACCGTCACCGATGGCAGTTATGAACCGCCACTGATGATCTTTTTCAAGGTAGTGTTACATCACTCAGCTGGGCCGTGGCCCATAGCAACGAAGAAGCTGGGAATCCTATCGCGATCGGTGAAGGAAAAAGAAGAAAAGAAGGAGACGAGGAAGAGGAGAGGTCAGATCGGAGGACCAGCCTAGGGGAGGCGGCAGAGAGAGATGGAGGGGCCGACGGCCAAGGCAGCGGCGGAGGCGGCGGGCGGGCAGCTGGAGGCGGCGCTGCTCCATATAACGCAGCAACACCACCACCAATCTCTCCGGCAACGCCAACAAACTGGTAATCAGCTAACTGAACAAGCGCAGCCCCATCCAATCCTTTTCTCATCTCTGTGAATGATTGATTGATTCCATCAAAACAAACGTTTTTCCTTCTTGTTTTTATCGTTGCAACATGGCTGATGGTGCAGATTCGATCTTTCATTCCTAATTGGCCGCCGTTTCATTGTTCCTACTGTGAATCCTGCTGCTCAAATGATTCTTTCTTCCCCTACAAACGCGCAGAGAGAGCAAAGAAGAATGCTTTAAGAAGCGCCGTGCGGGTTGCCGATCTTCTTGTGGACACGGTTGACGGCGGGGTGCAGGAGATCTTCGTGAACGAGAAGCGCATAGAGCTTGAAGCCCGTGCGCTGCTTGCTACAATTGCGCGCTACAGAAAGCAGTCTGACCAGTGGCTTGCTGCCACCAGCGCAATCAACTCTGTCTTGAAGGTCTACTCTACTCAACTGCCCTTGGTTATTTTTGTGCTGTTTTTTTTTTCTTCATTATCTCTGTTGTGTGACAGCGGTTCACATAAACATAGAACCTTAACATTGTGAAACATACTGTACTAGTAGAACAATTCTTCGAAAGGTACCACTAAATTGTAATTTATCGCGACGCTGTAACTGCTACTGTTAATCTTTTCCTTGTGCAACCCTTGCCCAAATCTAAGTCCTACCACTAAACTGATTACAGTATGAATTTATGCTTCTCCTGTGATCTGATCACTGAAGCTGCAAAGGTGTGAAATGCTATTAATTAGGTCACCATTATTTTTAGGTTAAGTTTTCCTAAAAGCATCAAGGCATAGCGCTGACTGAACTTGAGATAACATCGTAAATTGAAGAGCTCAGTGCTGGGAAAGATGACATACTTCCTTTCTCAGGTTTATCAGTTAATTTTGTGGCTGTGCTAGTAGTGGTTGTTTCTAAAGATTATTTGTTTAATCATGGTACAGGAAATTGGAGATTTTGAGAACTGGATGAAGATCATGGATTTTGACTGTAAAAGTATCAATGCTGCCATCCGTAATATTCATCCATGAGTCATGGCTTTGCCTGCAACTACGATGTTAGGAAGTATTCATTCTGTTCTGTGCTCAGTTGGATTATTTTTGTGTTGTGAACTCTGTCGCATAGAACCGTTTGGCTGGTTTTCTGTACACAATTCTAAAACTAATCCTTGTCAAGATTTTGTACTTGGAATGCAATCTCAGCTTCCTCCAGTTTCGACATGTTGATATAGAACTGTTTACCTGGTTTTCTGAACACAATTCGAAAACTAATCCTTGCCAAAATTTTGTACTTGGAATGCAATTTCAGCACGCACACTCGTGTGTGTAGAATAGCCTATTCTACTCCCTATCCATTTAACACATACTGACCGAGCTACTTATTACAACACTCAACGCAAGGAACTGTCCCACTGATTATCTACTACGTGGCAAAACACAAACCGTATCTCAAATAGTATATGACTAATAAATGCTACTTCTTATTTATACATGAATCTTTTTTTTGATTTAGCCATAACTTTTAAATTTTTCAAAATTTGAAATTTCAAAACGAAACTCAATCGCATTTGAAAGATATGAAAATACCAAAAAATTGTAAATAGTTTAAACTTGTCAGATTTTTCTCTTTTTTGTAACTCTTGATATATAATGAATTTGAATCTACAATTTTATACATAGGTAGAGTAATCTATGAAATACATCTACAAATTTTTTCGAATTTTTCATAATTTTTATTAGTTGGTGTGTACGGTGTGTACACGGGAAACCTGTGTACACATGATATGTTGCCTTTAACAAATTCTCAAAAATTACCATGCATAGTGGATGTGAGATTATATAACTCTGTAAAATTTGAAGACCAAAATCAATATTAGCTAAAAGATATAAAAAAGACAAATTCGGTTGACTATTGATTTTTCACTGTTTAGTGCTTTGTCAATTTCATATCTTTCAAATACGATTGAATTTTATCTTTAAATGCGATTCAGTTAAATCTTTAAGCGTCTCCTCATTTGAAAGTTATGGGCAAATCAAAAAAGAAAGATTCATGTACAAATAAGTAGTATTTATTAGTCATTTACTGTTTGTTGCATGGGAGATGTTACTGATTGGCTTATGTGAATGATTTGAACGCGTTTATGCCTTAGTTTTGCATGACGTCGAGTTACGACTAGGTTACAACCAGCGTGAGGGGGTTTATGGCTCACTCGTAGAATAAGTAGCGCTACGCGCTAGCGTAGAATAGCGCCACTCTGTGTGTGTGTGTATATACCAAAGTTTTGTACTTGGAATGCAATCTCAGCTTCCTTTAGTTTTTTTTGAAGAAACGATAGAAGTTGTGTCATGCATTTAAGAATGGAGAGCAAAACTACACGAATAGTAAGAGTTTTGATACAAAAACTAGTACAACTTAGATCTTTACGTCACATCACTCAAACCGGAGAGTCAACTGACAACGGGAGAGCCCTGATCAATGGACACCATTGTAAAGTCAACCACTATGCCAATTGTGTTGCGCGCCGTTGCAGTCAGAAAACTCTTGGAAACTTCGCCAAACTTTGTCAAAAAGATACATGCAAAGTCAGTCGCTCCGGCCTGAATTTTCGTCGCCGCTGAAATGTTTTATACGGCCTGCAATGACGGGAATGGGGAGTACTCCCGCGTCTCTTCAGTTATATATATATATATATATATATATATATATATATATATATATATATATATATGTGTGTGTGTGTGTGTGTGTGTGTGTGTGTGCGCGCGCGCGCGAAATATTTGGTGAAAACCACCTATTCCATAAAAACTTCGTGAAAACCATCTGTTCGTCTTTTTTTATATTTTTCAAATGCGATTGAATTTCATCTTCAAATTTTACTGGATTGTAGAAGTTCACCTCCCCTATATATATATATATATATGAAAAATATATCTTTTACTCCCGGATGTAGTTACTTCCACCTCTGAAATACTACCTAAACGAACTTGAAATACTCCTTTATCACTTTGGATACACTTATATACTAATTATAAGATATTTCAATATGAACCACGTGAAAAAGTTGCAAAAGAGTACATGGTTTTTAGCGTATTTTACAAATATCTTTATATATGGACATAAAAAGGAGTATGTCCAAAAAAATATACATACCACCTTTGAAAAAAATATAAATACTAACTAATTAGTCTTATATACTCGTATACTACATATGCATACTCTCCGTTGCGCGAGATAGTCCTTACGTTGTGAGATACAACGTAGGGATTAGAAAAGAGGATTCATATATATATATATATATATATGCACGCATATTCTTTTATTTTTGGCTTGTGCATAATTAGAGGTAAGAATAAAAAAAAAGGTCCTGGTATCGTATATATCCTAACAGCAGTACATTCTGTTGTGAGCTGCATGGTATGTTCTAGTAAAATTTGTTACTAGACAGTGGGGACTAGCATTTCTAATAGATCTATTAGTCATCTTGTGCTTAATATCTCCATAACAAGATGTTTTTGCACTTGATATCCTCAATTACCAATTGGAGCATTTGAAGGGATGGTCAATGAGCTAAGCTATTGACGGTACGGAAAACAATAAGCAGCGCCAGCATGACCACATCATTGTGAAATGTGAATGACAGATATTTAAAGAAAAAAAGGTAGAAACTAACATATTGGGATTGGTAACATGCAATGCATGTATATTTTTCTAGAACTGAAATTGATGTGTTATTCTTGCAACTCTCTTGATTCGTGATCTTGCAAGTGCTGGATTGACAGGCCTTGTTTGGAGGAGTTGTGGCTGAGCTGAAAAGCTGCTTTTGGTTTGTTGGGCTGTAAAGCAGCTGTAGCTAGCGGTTGTTGCTTTTCTTGTTATGCTGTTTGGCAAACTAGCTGTTGCAGCTGTAGCTTTTGGGGGCCAACCGAGCGGGGAGGTAACAACATAGCGAAGTACAGCGGCGTCCGAGTGGGGAGTTAACGTGGAGGCGGCGAGGTGGGGTGGCGGAGGTCGAGAAGGCAGAGTGACTGAGGTAGGAGGTGGTCAAGCCAAGTCACAGCTGAAAAGCTCCTCCTCGCTTTTAGTTTTAGGGTGCTTGCACAGGTTTAGCTTCCCAGCTGCTTTGTAGCTATGCTGTTTGGAGGAGATTTTGACTCAAAGCTGAAGCAAAGTTGAAGCACAGCTCCCCCAAGCAGGACCCGATGACTGAAGGGCTAATAGATCAGGTGGTATTACGTATGGCCACATCAATTCTTGATGTCATTTTATTTCTTCCATAGATCTACTTTGCAGTAGTAGGTACATGGTGTCAAGAAGATTAAAACCAGGGAAGGGACACTTTTCCCTTCTAAGATTACAATGTACACCACACACCCATACCAAAATACAGCAGTATAGCATTGCAAAAGTTTAGTTCACTTTCGCGCAGTTTGTCCTGATCTGTCCACTGGATCCTGTGAGGACGCTGATATTGCCCATCTTCACCATTGCCGCAGTGAAGTCAGTGAAGAATGCTGCCATGTTTGATGAGTAGGTGGCGGTTTGGGTGTCAGCTGAGCCACCATCGAAAAGCTGCTGATCAGAATGCAGGAGACCTTTCTTGTTCAGCAGGTTCCTGTAGTAGAAGTTATCGAAAGCATAGGGTGTTGATGTGTCGAGTGGGGAGAGGTTATTGTCACCAGTTGCAATTGGACAAGTAGATTTCAGGGATGTCGAAAGGGCTGGATCGATGTTGGTCTCGCTGTAAATACGGTTGCGGAAAGTGACACATCTGGCTTGACCTATTGTATGAGCCCCTGGCAAGTGATTTGTGGGGTCAAATATTTAGCACAAGTACCCTGAACATTCAAACCACACATCTGGCCTGTACTGGTTCATTTTTACAATTAAGTTGTGGTGGTTAATCCTTGATACATGCTGATGCCCCAAAACTTTTTCTGATCAATCATGCCGGGTGACATTTTTGTACCAGAAGTATTACTCTAAACACTCGGATGACAAGGTTTGTGACATGTACCTGAGAGAGCAACCATGTCCTTTGCACTCAGCCCTGTGTTGTTGAAGGACTTGATCAGATCAGCGAGGTTCAAGGTCGGTGCAGGGATGTCACTGTTTGCCGCATCAAAGCTTGCTGTCATCGAGTCCCTCCGCCCCAATTGCACAGCCCAGGTAGGCCCTCCTAGCTGAAGGTTCATTGTGAGCTTGTAGCATTGTTTATACATCATAGTTATTTCAATTTCATATGTTGAAGACCTATAGTGATTGCTGTAAACTTCAATGGTTCAACTAGATTACTCTGGAGTTTTTTATGGTTCAAGCATGATGACTTTTTCAGTACTGTCCTGCATATCTAGGTCTTTAATTGCTATATATTATTATTACCGTGCTGCGATTGCTTGTTGCATCCTACCACATGTTTCTTGCTGTAATATTAGTTATTGTAGAAACTTTTGTAAGTCCTAGGTTTACAGTTTACTCATGTTTCTCCATGATTTATCTTACCGCAACAACAGAATCACGTGCTGCAACAGCAAGGATGTCAGCACATGAAACCACCTGAGGGCACTTCGCCTCGACCTGCGCCTTGATGCTGTCAATCACATCAAATCCACGTACAGAGTTGAAATTCGGCTTAGCAGTCTTCTCGCCGATGAAGGTGGCTGTGTCGTTCAGCAGAATTGATCCATCACAACCCTGATCATCAAAATTTTGGTCGATCGTCAGTTATTGAGCACATTATGATTGTGTAAAAGAGAATGCGAGGATCTTATAGCACTTTCACAAAACAGAATATTCAGACGTGGTATGAACTCTAAAACATAGTGCTCAGAACAAATTACTACACTGCAGTATACAAGATTGTAGGAACATAGCTGGAAACAGAAGAGACATGTTTCATAAAATGGATTGTGACAATTTCACATGCGTTGTATCAACCATATTGTTACCAATTTGCCACTACTCTAACGCATGGACATGACATGAGGTATAACTGATGAATGGAGCAAAACAGCATAATCTGCACTTCATTTAGAAAAATCGCGATTGCCAAAAAATAGAAAAGAGAGAGAGAGAGAGAGAAGTGTCAAGTATATGTGTAGGTTATGCGACACTTGCATTAACAAAGCAGTCATGGAAATGAAGGCGAAGCAGTGATGCGGCCATGCGGTTGTCCTTTGCAACTGCACTGCGCACGGCGCATTGGATGGTGAATAGTGCACTAGGGCATGACTTAAGATAGAAATCTGGCCTCAGCTGAGCTGAGGCCAAGCTTGCAGCCAAGAACAAGGCCACGATGCTGCAAGTGAAGGTGCTCTTGGAAGCCATTGGCTTGTAGGAATGGTTGAGGGCTGAATACTCAAGTTTTCGACTGCAGTGTTGGTCACATATGCATGGGTATTTATAGGCACTAGACAGAATGGTTGATGCACGCTTAAATACCCACTAATGCATGCTACTGACCTGCGTATTCTTGCACAGTTTTTATCTGTCCTTGTACATTTGGTTTATTAATGGAGTGGTCTACATTTTGGAAAGTGCACAAAAGGAGGGGTCAGAGCATGCCTGTGCCTGTGCAACATACTATGTGGTTTGGTCTTTGATCTCATCCACCCACCATCATCCACAGGAAAATTGCATTCAAAGTATGCACTATTCTTCTTATGAAACTTATATCTGCAACTTATCCAACATTTGATCTCTTTTAAGTACCAACAGGACTTGTATGTAACAGTTTGTCAGCTTAGTCCTGAAGCAAGACATACATGCATGGTTGCAGCTTGTTGAGCTTCTGATGGAGGAATTTCTGTTGTGCTGGCCGAAATGTGGGCTCCTATCTCCATCATGCAGTGTTGTCTTGGGTATATTCAGGAAGTGCAATTGTAGAGTAGCTATTTGTGCCATTGCATTGTGTGCTAGCTTAGCCATATGCATTTCTGGTACAAAATGTGGCATGAATGGAGACTGACATATGAATTTGATAGTAGTATTGCTTTATACATGATGATGCTTAGCAAGTTTATTAAAACTTGGTTTAACTTGAACCCTGGAATATGAAGTTATATTTGTCTGTCGTGCTACCTATTTATATTCTCCCAGTGAGATAACCTTGTCGAAGAAGAAGTTGAGCTATGATTATATTAAATGGAGGGACCGTTTGAGTTGATATATGTGAAAGTGACGTCATGCATAATCAGAGGTGTGAATTCGACCGAGGCATCCCAATCTTGCAACATACAAGTATTTTTTGGTGCAGAAGCAGGGAAAACTCGAATTTTATTTACTTATTATATCCAGGATTTAAATTATGGTGATGCTCAATTGTAATTTTTGAGTTTTTTTTTTAAATTGGCCAGGAGATCTACCATTTACTAAATAAGAGGAATAACCGCTGAGTTACAAACGTGTACACACACTCCACACCACCTTACACATGCACCCACTCACATGTGCTTGCACTCGGTGCCGCACATGCCTGCATCAAGCGGCGCTCGAACGCGGGCGGACAAGGTGTTCGTCACGCGCTCGCACCAACCGAGCAAGGCTCGGCCGCTTAAACCTTTTTTTAGAAGAATTGATTTTTAAGTGATCAAGACTAGCCAGTTGATCCCTAGCTTTGTGGTGTTAGTGGAACAGCTAGAAAAATTGTGTGGTATGATTGAGAACTTCACTTAGATGCTGCTGCTTAGCTTCCAACACATAGCATAGAGGGATCTGCCAAACTTAACTTTGGCTGGCAATCTAAGTCACCACTAGTGACTACTGACTAGTGTAACGACGACTGACGGACGCACGATGGATGCAAAAGTTAGTAAAACCCAGCATCTGCATTCTAGAATTTCCAAGAGACCTTCACGATGGTGCATGTGGGCCCCTTTTGGAACCAAGGAAAAACATTGGAATTTTGTGCGATTGGAAAATTGGAATTGTATGGAAATTCTTTTTCCTTGTGTAGCTAAAATCGTTTTTATATATGGAGCTATTGATTATTTGGATGGCCTCCATCAGTCACTAAAACAGGCTACTCCTAACCCTTCTTTTAACCAGGAAAAAGAACACAAATTAACCCTCCGTATTAACACATTATTACTTAATTAGCTGAGGTCCTCGACGTCAGGCGTCGGGCCGTCCATCCCATGGCGTCGATCGAGGACGGCGGCCGGGCCGGATGCGGGATGCCCTCCTCGTCGGCGCCGCGCCTTCATGTGGGCGCGCACGGACGACGACGACGACGACATTGGGATGCGTTCAGGTGGGCCGATTTCGATCGCGGATTTTATTCGCGATCCAAATTTGGATAGGCTAGATTTTATTCGATCGACCTCTTCGCGTCGCCTGAGGTGACGAGCACGACCATGATGTTGTGTACTCTCTCCGTTCCGTGTCTGAACATACGACATTATATATTTGAGCAGTGATTTTCTTCCTTCTAATACAAGTTATATAAATCTTGAATCAAGTAAAAAGGTAAGTAATCACTATGCACCATTTATTTATGCTTTAACATTTGTGTAACTTAATTTTACGCTTCCACCAAGACTTATCTAAAGATTGTATTATCGCTTTCTGTTATATCTTTGGACGATTTGTCTTACCATAGTCCATAGTGTTGAAGTATAAGTAAATTGCCTACATTTTCTTATCACTTAAGTGTTTAGGTGAATTAGTTGGTGCATGCAACTCAATATGGTATCAGAACTAAGAGGTCTCGAGTTTAAGACCCGGTTGGTGTAATTAAAAAAAAATAATCGCAACCCACTTCTATTCCACGTTTTAGGCCTAAGGGGGCTTATACGTGAGGGGAAGTGTTGTAGTATAAGTGAATTGCCCACCTTTCCTCATCTGCTTAAGCTTTTGAGTGAACTGATTAGTGCATGCTACTCAATATAGTATTAGAGCCAAGATGTCTTGAATTCAAGACCCGGTTGGCACAATTAAAAAAATAATTTTAGCCCACTTCTATTCCACGTCCTAAGCCTGAGGAGGAGTGTTGAAGTATAAGTGAATTGCCCACATTTCCTTATCAGCTTAAGCTTTTAGGTGAGTTGACCGTGCATGCAACTTAATACATAGCAGTGTATGATATTGAAAATAGCTAAGATAGGGGTATAAAAGAAAAAAAAAAGGTAAAAGATCACCTCAAAATTATACAATGACATGTATCTAAAAATAAAATTTAAAAGGTAGAACCATATATTCACGAGCATAGGGAGTAAAAGAGAACCGGCAATCTTACGGTACTTCTACGAGTTACAGTATTCAGGCACTTGCGTTGATAAAGCAGTCATGGAAATGGAAGCGACGCAATGATGCAGCCATGCGGTTGTCCCTTGCAACCGCACTGCGCACGGCACACTGGTAGCTGTAGTTCACCGGGTGCATGACTAATCATAGAAATTTGCACTCAGCAAAGCTGAAGCGAATTGAAGCTTGCAGCCATCGGCTTGTAGGAATGGCTGAGGGTTTTGTTTTCGACTGCAATGTTGGTCACGTGTGCATGAGTAGGAGTGTAGGACCATGATTCCGAATCTCGTCAATTTAGTTAGAGTGTGTTTGGTTGGTAGGATGAGGTTGAATGGGATGGGATGATTCTATAACGTTTGGTTCTATTGTTTGAGGTGAATGGAATTATTCAGCATCTCTAGGAAATATTCTTTACATTTATATCACACTGTTCAGGACGGGATGATTCCATTCAAGCAACCAAACACATGGATGATATTTTTTCTTAACCATCTCATACATATACCACTTGGTATAACCAACCAAACACACCCTTATTTCGGTGGCTTCCAAATTTTTTTTATCTCAGTTGCATTTTGGTTGGTTTATTTGAATTTTGTCTAAAAATTCAAATTTGGGTAAAAAATTATCGAAAAATTCAAATTTTTGGACAGCCATTTTGTTCCGAAATTGCACCGTAATTTCTGAAAATTCGGCGATTTCTTTGTTGCATGCATTCGAATAAGTAATTGAATATTAATGTGAAGAGTAGTACTAGTATAATGGCTAATGCTTTATTAATGGAAGTGCCTGAATACTCTTCCTTATAAAAGTTAAAAGTACTATAAGGTTGCCGGTTCTCTTTTGCTCGCTCTGTTCTTGAATACTATCATTTTACCTTTTAAATTTTGTTTCTAAGGGCCTATTTGTTTTAGCTTTGGATTCTCTAAAAACTGATTTTGGATTGTGGTTGTAAAGAAGCTGATTCTCCAAAAGATGGAATTCAAAAACATATATGAAGTGGATTATGGATTCTAGTGTATATAGGTGGGTTGGATTGTGAGAATCGGATTCTAGAATCAGGTTGTTTGTTTTTTATTCTACTTTTGAGGTTAGAATCCAGAATCAAAAGCAAAAACAAGCCGATCCTAAATATATGTTATTCTACAATTTCGAGGTGATATTTTTACCATTTTTCTCTTATCAATCGGCTGTACTTTTTTCCCTAATAATTTCCTATGAAATCTTGCACTATATAAGTAGAACGCAATATTTCTTTCATTTTACCCTTTCTTTGGAAGTGGAAGCTTTCTACAATATGGCATCTTTTGGTGCATGTTGTGATTTTTTTTTTGTATAGAGAAGAATAAATTAATACTATAAGAAAATGATGTTTGGGGAGTTCACATTGTTTTGGAGGGTATTTGAGATTGCAAAATGGTGGAGCAACATGCATGAAATTGAATCTCCAAGGTAAGTAGATTGCCTTGCTCTAAAATAAATTATGACACACATAATAGAAGTCTAGAAGGAAATAGAGTGGGATTGCAATCATCAGTGCCTTTGAACTCTACATGGATGTTTGGTAAATTTTTGTAACGCACAACAAAGATAAAGGGTGTATTTGGTAGGGCTTCAGCTTCACCAGATCCGTGGATCTGGTGGAACTGGGTATTACTAACTCCACCAGATCCGTGGAGCTGGAGCTGTGAGTACATTAACAGTGTTTAGATAGATTATCTTGTTTACATTTTAGACCAAAAATATAAACTTAATTCACTTTATTTTAGCCTACAAGTTTCAGATCTAAGGTGAAGCTAGGATCTGAAGCTCTACCAAATAGGCACAAAGAACACTAGTAGGACACTGTAGCATACATGCCAGCATGTGTTTATGCATGATAATTACTAAATTGAAGCTTTTCTGAGACCATTGTTTAACATGAACGGGCGCTAGAGTATCAACTGTGAACTTGCATAACACTGATGTTGCTTTATACAGGAAGATTATAAAAATCCAACATTCATTTAGCAACCTGGAATTATTGTTAAGCTTGAGTCACGAAGTACACACTTGGCATCGAGCCATTTACTGCAGTGCTGCCCATACATGACTTGGACTAGATTGGACTCCAGGCCGGAAACCATTAAGAATGATCATTCTAAAGTCTAGCTGCAATATGCAATGAATAATATAAGAGTCTCCAAACCGAAGTGGTTGTATTGAGGTACATATATGTGAGGCCTGAGTATCATCAGTTTGGTCATAACCTCAAGTAAGGTGCAGAGTTTACAAAATCGAATCAAGGTTGAAAATCGAATCTCAGTAGGCATCGATTTTCGTCGAAAATCACCCAAAACCGAATAGTTTTAAAATCAAACTTTTTGAAAAAAGTTCAAAAAAATAAATAAATAATCGACCGTTCAAGCAAAATTTTTTGACAGCCAATTTTTGAGTAATTTTTACCGATAATTGAGCGGTATATGTCACATAATTTTTTTTTTGAATTTGACCGGTATATTTATCAAACCGGCTCAATACGGTCAAAAATAGTGATTTTCGAGCAATTTTCATCGATATTTGAAACCCTGATCAGGCTTGAACCATTTCGATTTGGCCGAATCTTACTTTGTCAACAAACCAGGCGCAATTAGTCACCTTTGCCAAGCTGTGCTCTTTTTTTTCTTTTAAAAATGAGGTTAATAATTTATTAATAAAAGTAAAGGAGCAATGCATATCCAACTTCATGTTTCATGTATGTAAATCCCCCAAACATTGGAAGTTTCTCTTGATTGTCAAATCTTTCACTGTATTGTTTGGTGTGGTACCTGTCTGTTGAGTCGTCCTCTGGAGGTAAAAGTTTCTACATCACAAAACTAGCAGTGTGTGTGTTGTCTTTTTCCCCTTAGTTTCAAGATGAAGCTTTTTGCTTTGTTTCTGTCATGAACTATTGAAGTACGCAGAAAACAGCCCAAAAGGAGAAAAGAAAGAATGTATACCAGAAAAATGACAGTATATATATCATAAGCCGCATCCAAAGAATAGCTGATAAAAAGAGGCCATGCCATGCACAGTGAAAGCGATTGTAATCGTGCATGTCATTCATGTTACATGTTTGATGATGGTCAGCCAGCAATTAAGCTGTGATAGCTTCCTTCGTGTATGATACATGCGCAGGAGTACATTAACAACAGAAGAAACTTCCGATGGACACCGAGGCAAACAATAGTTCAAGAGTAGCTACTTCCAAACAAGATAAGCCATTTTTGAGGTCTAACAGTCAAATGAACGTTAGATCTCAGCATCTGCTCTAGTACAACTACAAGCTAGTCAAAACGAACGTCAGTGGGACTTCGACTAGTGATAACTAGGGTACACACAGGGCTTATATTAAAAGAGCTTTGGGTTGACGCTCATAACCCGCAGTTACATTGCCGTAGAAGTGATGCGGGTATATCGACTCCTGTACAGAAAAGGTCACACGTTCTAGTAATATCATACAAGATGGACTGATTGGCTTTGAGTTCTCACTCCAGGTCAGATTCCGAGGCCGCTTCCTCTGGCAGTTCAAAGGCATCAATCTCCTCAAAGTATGCTCTCTGCTTCTTGACAAAATCTTCTGGTAATTTGGGTTTACCTGAAGATAAATTATCCTTCCTCGGGTGCCGCTTCTGTTCAAAATTGCAAGCAATCAGAAAGGTGAAACACCATGGCCTCCGTTCCAAAATTTTCAACGGTTTTACTTCTAGAGTTGTCTCTGTGAAAGTCGTGTATACAGACCCCGGCATTGGCACTACTGTTTTCATAGCCCTCGTCCATGTGCTACCTATGGGCTATGGCCTTTACATTCTATTCTGAAGAGAAACAAGAATAATCAATCCTACATATGGACCTAAGCTAGATGATCCATAAACTGCCTTTACTTTTAAGTGCATGTTATACCTGCGATTATCATAGCAGCACTACAGGCTACATCATACAAATGCAGTGTTGAAATATACAAATGATCGTATCTTGATATGCAATATCACTAAACGTTGCATAATAGATACATGGCAACATATCCAGTGAAAACTTTGTGAAACCCATGTGTAGAAGTTTTAAACAGTTCTAAAAAAAATGATACATTGGGGAGGTGGGCTTCTACAATCCTGCAAAATTTGAAGATCAAACTTAGCATTTGAAAGATATCAACACCTCCCCTACATATGGTAATTTTTTTGAGAATTTTTCAAAACTTGTACACGTGGGTTTCAGGAGTTTTCACGGTAAGGAGAGTTTTCACCGAATATGTTGCCTAGATACACACATGAAAATAAGCGTGCGAGAGAAAAATTCAACACGGACCTTATTACAGCTTTACTGATTACATGTAGTTAATGACAAAGTTTGGGAAAAACCATGAGTTACAAATAGTAAGCATAAAAAACAATTGCATCATGTATATCACTCAAAGAGAGCACAATGATCTAAAGACTCAATAGTACAGGACGTAGTAGTAATCTTAAGAAATGCACTCAGATGGTGGTGCTGCTTACCTTTTTCGCTTGATGACAAGGAACCGAGGATGAAATAGGCTGAGTATCCTGGGCCACTGAGGTTTTTCTAATTGAACGGCTGAAATAAAAGGGCAATTCAGTACTTCAGTTATAAAATTCGCTCAGACTACAACCATTAGCTATGAATGAAATAACTAAACTACAGAACTACAGATTCCATAATTTGCTTTAAAAAGTTTGCAGATGTCTGGGTGGCAACATTTTTGTATCCAGTTATTCCTGTACTTATGACACAGTATATGATTACATTGATGCCATCCGCTGAAAATAATCAAAACTGGAAAATTTTAGATCAGTCTGGAATAGTTAGGGCTTTAACTCTCATTATTTATATTACCCTTTCAACTTAATAATTCACATAAAGGTTAATTGAGACTATGGTGCAAGCTACGCAAAATGCACATTTGATTGCATACAGAAAATAGCACCATGCTAAACCTGACAGCCTGTTGACGGTTATGAATTATGATAGGTCGTTATGTTCTAATTCTACCCATTTCGATAACAATTTATTCTCAGCGATAGTTAGCAAGCTGCATTACTTCCAACTTCATTGTACTTCATCTGGTTTCCAAACAAACTAGATATATTGATGCAATGGCACTCCCCCGCACTAGAAGCTCAAGGTGTCTTGCACAAAAAAAAAGGGGGGTGCTAGTGATGCAGGGCCTTAACCAAAGCTATGAAATGCAAGTGAAATTGTACTAGGCGCAGATAAACTCACTCACTTGCTGGTCCTTGCAGCTTTTCCAAGAGGGGGGCAACTTGCTGTTCTAGCAGGAAAAGGTGCTTCGTTGTTGGTGATCAGATTGCTCCTCCTTTCGGTGGTCTTGCGCCTTGCATAAACCGTGGAGATGGCCGATTTAACCAAGCTATGCTCCTCGGAAACTACCAAAAAAGGGCAGGAGCAGGATTAGGAATCCAACGCTAGTTTGCTACCGCAGGGAAAAGTAAAAGATGAAACAGAAGCTGCAGAAGACGATGGTACAATGTGATGTAATGGTGAAGCGAATTGATGAGCGAAGGCGCCACTAGCACTACCAGTTGCGCGCTGAGCAGAAATGAGGCGGTGGGCTCACCGGCGTCGGAAGAACCCTTGGATACGGGCGTGACCGAGGCAGATGCGGAGGCGGAGGTGTCGCAGGGCAACGGAAGTGGCCGCCCAGTGCTAGGGTTCCGTGGTGTATTGGGGAGGAGGTTGGTCACATCGCCTAAAGGCAGCGCCGCCTTCCGCCGCCGCTTGCTGGCGCTGGCCTTAGGGCTCCACGGCAACGCCGGCGCCGGCGTGGTGGTAGTGGGTTCCATCACATTCGCCGGTATGGAGAAGGGGATGGGTTTGGGTTTGGAGGCGGGACACAGGCTACAGCAGAGTGGGAAGAAGGCGTCCAGTGCGGCTCTGGATTGTAGGAGAAGATTGGAGAAGAAGAGGAATTAACTACGACCTATTTTTCTTTTTTTTTTTTTTTTTTTTTTGAGAGAGAGAAAACCATGATTTCATTGACTCGAGGGCAAAGGCTGCACCCATTTGAAAGAGCATACAAGCTGAAATCGAGTTCGGCCGAAATATCACCGAACCTGCTTCTAGATTTACACCAAATTTTATCAGAGAATCAACTGCCCTATTATAGAAACAATGATCATACAAGACTCTAAAAACTGAAAATTGAGGCAACAATATAACCAAACTATAGGATTTTTATTTTGTTTTTCCCTTATCTTCTTACGTTGGGATGAGAATGTCACATACTTGTAAGACCAACCTCCCAATCTCCACAACCAAACTATAGAGGTTTCGGAACTGTTTTAGGGTCGGTTTAAGGAGTTTAAAGCTACTTTCAGCTTTTAAAAATCTAGACTCCCTTCGTATTAGTTTCTGCTTTTAAAAAAATGACTAATGGAAGGATTTTGGACAATTTCTTCCACAATCAAAAGCTATCCTTTATATAGAATCAGAATCTGGTTAAAACCTAATTCTCGTTGATTTTTACTGATTCTCGCTGGTTTGGTCCAGAATCTAAAAGTCGTAGTTGGCCCGACCCCTCTCACAATCAAAAGCAACTTCTTTTATAATCCAGAAACTGAAATGAAGGGGCCCTAGTAAGCCCTCAAATAGCTTAGCTTTTAAACAGCTTTGGCATAAATTAGAAGCTACATATAACCAGCAAAAGCCAAAAACTGAGTATCATCTACTTTTATAACTTATTGCTAAAAAATTGCCTTTTATAAAAAGTTACAGCTATTTTTTTTAGCTCAGAGAAGAAAAAAACGGTCTATCCGAAAAGCTACATCTTCATAAAACAGACGCTTAAACAGGGTATACTAGCAACAACAACAGGTTAACTTGGTCAACGATTACAATCTCTTTCTGGTTATTATGCGAGTTTTAGCGAGGAGATGAAAGCACAAAGCGAAGGGCAAACGCAAAATGGGAAATAACCAGGGGCCTTTCCGCACACAAGCCGACGTGGCATCGGCCTCCTTCCGGCAATCCTCCAAACTATTAGAGATGACAACATTTTTTTGTCGAGTCTAACACTCTACGCGTTCGCCGAGTAATAATACATGTTTAAAAAAATCTCAGAGACTTGCGGCGTATGCACGTGTCGTTTTCCCGTAGAAAAAATTACATTTTTTTCCGGCGGCGTTTTATTTTTTTAAACCGTCGAAACAATGAGTGAAACGGGAGAAAAAATAGAGATATAGAGTTGTAGAAATATCTCTTGCGACGAATTATTTGGAAAATATTGGAGACCGAGGTGGAAAACCGCGGTGGGGAAAAAGTCTAGAGGGAAAAGGTTGAAAAGCATTAGAAACGACAACATTCTTTTGTCGAGTCTAACACTCTACGCGTTCACCGAGTAATAATACATGATCTAAAAAATATCAGAGATAGAGATGGAAAATCGAAATGGGAAAAAAGTCTACACACATATTTCTCTTGACGAAAAAAATTATTCCCGCGAAAAACGGAGAAAGGACCTAAAAGTAAGGAGCAAGGACCTGATTGTTACGTTTTTGGACCTTTCCGCTATCCCGAAAAATTAAAAAAGGGCTTGTCCGCGATTTGAATTTAACGGAGGGGTTTTCCTGTAAAATGGCGAACGAGGGACCTAAATGCGAGAAACGGGAAAAAATCTTCCTCTCACAAAAAATCGCAAAGGACTTATTTGTAATCGATAAGGACCTATCCGTAATTTCAACAAACGTAGGAGGTCTTTTGTAAAACTGCAAAAGTGACAGGTGGCATAGCTCATTGCCGGCCAATTCTATGGGGTGTAAGAAAGGTAAGTATAATCGATAAGGACCTATCTGTAATTTCAACAAACGTAGGAGGTCTTTTGTAAAACTGCAAAAGTGACAGGTGGCATAGCTCATTGCCGGCCAATTCTATGGGGTATAAGAAAGGTATAGTATATGCATCGATCTCCTCTTGATTCATCATCTACTCGCCACCACGTAACCCTAGCCTGTATCTCATGCCTCGCCTCCTCGCCTAGTCAAATGTACAGCCGGCTTCTTATATCCCATCAACGACCACCACTCCAAAGCTTCGGCTGACCCTTTTCCTTTTGTTTTCTTCCTGCTAAATACTCATTTTTCCCTTTCTAGCAAAGGCGGAGCTGTCAGCGGGGCTAGAGCCCACCCCGCATAGCCCAGCAGAAGATTTTTGAGATACATTGCTTGTCTAAATCCGAGAGATTTATTTACAAATTTTGATCACGGTAAATTTATGCGACTTTCAAAAATATATTCTAATGATTTTTCGGTATATGACCGTATTGTTTTGGAAGAACAACTTCACTTATTTGTTGATGACATGAGAAGAGAATCAAGAGATGAATTTAAAAGTAATGATGATCTTGCTAGCTTTGCTATAAAGATAGTTCAAACAAAGAAACACCTGGTTTATCCATTGATCTATAGACTGATTGAATTGGCACTAATTTTACCTATGGGAACAACAACAGTTGAAAGTGCTTTCTTGGCAATGAAAATTATTAAGACAGATTTGCGCAATAAGATAAGTGATAACTGGTTGAATTATCTTATGGTATGCTACATTGAGCGAGACGTGTTAGCAAAGATAGACATGGAAGATATCTTACAACGTTTTCAGAATATGAAAACTCGTAAATATCAACTGTCAACTCTTTTGAAGCAATGAATGGTATGTTTTTCTCCTTTCATAGTTACGTACTTATATTGTATACAATTTAAATTTCAACTATTTTACAATATGTTAATAGTCATAGTAGTTGGTTTTGGATGTCTCTTTTTTAACCTCCTCTTTGGAACTTTTTGGCTCCGCCACTGCTTTCTTGTATCGTGATAATTCTCTAATATGATTTTTGGTTCCGTGGTTCTAGATCTATATAAAACTATATGTAAGTATTCCTCTTAGGTGGTCTTGAGGTTGACCATACAGTGTAGATCGTAGTTTTTGATGACTAGTATGACATGCATCAAAACCACGATAACACGGATCTGGGAAATGAAAGGTAAAACAAAAGGTATCATGTTAATTCCTTATTGCAATTTTTCATTCCCAAGGAAGGGATGCATGCTTTCTTTCTTACAAGTTACAACTGTTTTAGGGACTTAGGAAAAGTATCTATTGAATTGTGTACATGGGAATGGGATCTATAATGGAGAAAAAATAAAGCTTAAATCGTGATCATGGTTAATTTATATTTAATTACCATCCTCATTACTGTCATGTGTGTGTGTTTGCTTTAACATTTTGAAGATATTTGTGTGTTGTCAAATGTTTGTAAAGTTTTACGACGGATAGCGTTAATGTCATGAATAGTTCCCACACGCAAACCACAGCTAATTTTCTTGTTCTCCGTTGGGGACAAGTAGAGGTCATGGTCCGCGGTATAAACAATGACATGGCCTCTCATGTCGTACAGAAGAAAGTGCGAGGAAGGCAAAAAAGGAGAGTATTAAAGTGGAAAAGGAAAGGAATAAAAAGCACATTTCCTTAACTATCAGATTGTCAGTAGCAACGTAAATGTCTCCAACGCAGTTGAAAAAAAAAGGCATGCATGTATCCCATGGGACTAGGAAGTGCCAATAAAGAAATTAAGAATCAACGGGCAGGACTGATAGTTTCGTCCCAATTAAGATTTCCACGGAGAAAGGTTGAACCAGTTGGGTGTAGTGCTATAAATGAACCGAGCTCGAACGGGCTTAGCCTTCCACGCTCGAGTAAGGTACAAGTTCCAACCAAACTTGAGCAAGTCTAAGTTAGGGTTCAAGTCTAGATATAAGTTCAAATTTAGCTTGGCATAAACTCGATAACAATCAACAGATCAACGTACAGTATTTTTTAATAGTAAGAAAAGCTTAGATTCGGCTCAAGTAAACTTGGTAAAAGATAACATACCGTAATATTCAACGTGAGAATAGAACAATTAATATAACTCACAGTATAATAGCTCAACTAGTAGAAACCCCAAGCTCCTCGAGCTTTTTTTTTCAAAGTCCTAGCTGTGTTGTACTGTTGTTGCTGCTAATATGCTAATTACTCACGGCAAACAGCATCCAGCAGACCGACATGGGTCCTGGCAAATTTGTTTACGAGCCACATGTCAGTAGCTGAGGCAACATAAAGCATTTCGGTAGGTAGCCAACGGATAAGGACCAAGAAACATTGGGTGCCTCCTCTCAATCCAAACTGCGGATAGAAAAGCCCACAAGAAGGCAGGGAAACCAGGACAAAAACAGATGGCCGAGCCACAGGTTTGCAACACTCCATTTTTGCTGATGCAACACGAAACCAAACCAGTGGGCACACACCACTCCACTCGACAGCTATATATGACCCTGCTAACTGATCCGTTCGCTCAGTCGATCCCCATCCCCATCCCTAAAGAAAATCATCAAGGAGCTAGCTAGCCTTTTCTGGCATCGCCAAGCCCAATCGTTTCTTGGAGTTGTTATTAGAAAGATGGAGAAGATGAGCTCGTCGGTGCAGTCTTGGGTGGAGGAGCACAAGCTCACCAGCATCGGTGAGTCAAGTCGGCAATGATATATTCAACCAGTAATCTGTTAGCTGCAAGCAAAAGCAATCGATCGATTCCTTTTTTCTTCTCTGGATCTGATCTTGGCCTGTCCCTTGATTAATTATGAAACTGCAGGAGCCCTGTGGGCGACGGCGTTGGGTGCGTCGGTGGCGTACAGCCGGAGGAGGACGCCGCAGACGACGACGGGCCTGCGGCTGATCCACGCCAGGATACACGCACAGGCCCTCACGGTCGCCGTCCTCGGGGGAGCGGCGCTGGTGCATTACTACAGCAGCAGCGATACGAGCAAGAAGAGCAGGGAGAGCAGCTTGGACTACGAGTTCTACTCGCAGCTGCCGGCGGCCACCTCCGCCGACGGCCAGGAGAACGAGAGGTGGAGCTGGTAGACGAAGAAAAAAAAATAAAGATGATGATGACCAATTACTAGTTAATAATTGTCCATGACGTGGCGTCTTGTTTGTCCTAATCCATCCAGTTAGCTAGGAAGGCCCCTATCCATCCGGTGGCGCCGGCCCCTGGTTTTCTGATGGAGCAGATCGGATCAGGCAACAGCAGCAAGGTGTTTCTAGGATGCTTTCATATGCATTACTGTGTTGTCTATGTTTGAAGCGAGAATGACAGGTCGTCTGAGTTAATCCATGATGGAGTGAGTTTTGCATTCTTGTTGTCTCCTCCTGAATATAAGTTTGTTAAGAGTAATTGGTGACTTCGTCGTTATCAAAAGAACATGCTACCCCGCAGGGGTGGAGCCAGGCCACCTGGGCCTGGGCCTGGGCCCGAGGCCTGGCCCAAAAATCATTTGTAAATTGCTTAAAAATCTATAAAAATTCGAAATCTAGCCCAATAAACTATGGGCCGGCCCGAGGCTTGGTCCAAAGCTAGCTCCGCCCCTGCTACCCCCTGTGTCACAAGGAACAGGAGCTCAAGTACCACATTCATTAGCTACTCAACGAGGCAGTGCATTCACCACAAACTTTTTTTGAGTTTTTATTCAGGCATTATACTCTCTAAATGACATATATTCTAGATTTCACTTCCCAACACACATCATATCTATCTACTTCAAATATGGCAACTCTCATTTGATCACCACGGTTACTTGCTCTAACATAAGCAGCAGCCAGCAGCAGCAGTCCAAAAATAGTGATTAAAAAAACAATCGCTCCGTATTGTTCTTATCTGCATCAGTGAACTTTGACAACCATTTCTTCATAGGGAGATACTACCGCTCGGACGTTCGATCACTGTTCACCCCATCGGACGCCTCTTGCAACATTTTTTTCTGCGTGTGCAACATTTTTTTAACGCGTGCAACATTTTTTGAGCGCTTGCAACATCCGTTCTTGTGGCGAATTTCACTGTTTGTCGAGTGAATTTGTTGCACACGTTGACGAAATGTTGCACGCGATATAAAAAATGTTGCGCATGTCCGAAAATTCCGGACGTCCGAGCCCAAGTCATTAGGTTCTTCATAACCAATTTGAGTAGTCAAAAAGTCTCGGGGCTTCCGGAAATGCTTCTCCACATCTTGTCTTGACTTTTGCCCACTCTTCCCTTTGGTTGAGAGTGGTTGCATCCAGGGTTCGCAATATCGTTGGTTATCGTTCGAATATTGAAATTATCGACTATATCAAGCCGGTACGGTATATAATATCGATCGATAAACTGATTAATTTCGAAAAAAATTATGCGACATATATATCGCGATAATCACTAAATATCGTTCGATTTTCGATGAATATCGAGTGAAAATCACTCACAAAATCAACCGTCAAAGAATACAAGTTCACAAAATTGCTCACAAAATTTTCAATCGATTATCGAGGCATATCAAGCGATTATTGGTGAAATCGGTTTTTTTAAATTTTTTTCTTTAAAAAGTTTGGTTTCAAAACCCTTTGATATCTACCGATTTTTCTAATTTTCAAAAACCTCTATATGCTCGATTATCGCGATATCGATAATGTGAATCTGCTTGCATCATCCCTTTTACCCTGATACCGATGGCCCACATTAGCATTTGAAACATCCAACTACAGAGAGAGAATTTATGAAGCAGGCATAGTACCTCGTCAATTATTCTAAAAGACCCCCCTCCGTCAATGTTTGACACGGATGCATTTAATTCGAAGCCAACAAAGATGATCATCAGTAAACTCATAAAGCAAATGCACATTAAATAGTAATGGACAGAGCAAATATGCACTTTCTAGTAGAAATTAATCTTTCAGGGTTGCGAAGAGATGGCTGAGCATTTAAATGAAAAGAGGAACTGGACTAATTAGTGTATAATTAGTGATGACTGATGACAGATTCCGTGGAACCTAAATATACAAAAGGATTTTCGAGTATCTTACCACAACATTCGATTGACCTTGTTTTTGAGTCGATGACATAAATCTCCTCAAAATCAAGGAAAAAATCTGGGTCATTAAACCTCCTGTTTCTGTAGTGTTTGGTTAAGAAAACCTACGACATAAACAAATACGAAACATATGATTTGATGAAGAAAATCATGAACCCAGCAGAAAATGTGTTTAACCTATCATATAATGGAGAAGAAATCTAGCATGATTGATTATAAATAAAGTTGGCATGCCTGGTCAGAAGAACTGTTGACTTATAATGTTCATGCAAAATAAGCATAAAGCAGAAACAAATGTTATGCAACAATAACAGTCAAGCATCAAATTGCCAGGGTGGAGATCAAGTTAAAACAGGACCTAATAGAAGCGCACTGATTAGAGTTAAGCAAAGATAGTGTAGTACAAAAATCTAGTAATTTTACTTCTTCACTTATTTCCTATTCAAACATGTACAGATATTTGTACTGCAAGGTTAACAAACAATGCATCATGCATCCAATAAGGAGAGATATAAATTCAATTAACCGCTGCATGAAACAATTAAACCTGCCAAGAGGAATGATTGTCAAGAAATTTTACTAAGCAACTTTAGATGGATAGCAACTTACAAATGGATATCTTCTTCTAAAACTGAGTACAAATTCTAGCATAAGAGACTGCCACATCACCTCATGAATTGCACACCGTCCGATACTCAATAGGCTTCATTGTTTAATTGTTAAGATATTAATTTTACTTCACAACTATCATCAGCAAGGGCATATCCTCACCAAGAACTACAACATATTCCCACTATGAATTTTAAGTCAGAAACTTAGGGAAGAGCTTTAAAGTTGGTAACATTCAAGCAGGGCTGGCCCAAAGGGGGGGGGGGGGCAGCGGGTGCGACCGCTAGGGGCCCCTAATTTTGGAGGGCCCCCAAATTGCATCTAACTTGCATGAATGTAGAAGCATCATTCCCGATAAAACACCGAGCTACCCGGAAAAAGCAGTTTGATGAAAGTGATTATAATGAAGAGGTTTTATTAGCTGAGAAGTCTTTTGAGGTAAATTACTTTCTTGTTATAGTGGATGTAGCAATTTCTTCATTGAAGAACAGGTTCGAGGATTTTACTACATTTAAGAGTATATTTGGTTTTTTACTTAGCTCAAAAAATTTAAAGTCATTGGATAATATTGAACTAAGAAATTGTTGCACTAAATTTGCAAAAACATTTTCCCATAATAGTTCATGTGATATTGAGTTAGATGATTTTTTCTCTGAACTAAAAGTACTACAAATGACTTTATATGCTCACTCACAGTCCGCCATGGAGATTTTTTAGTTTGTTAAGGATTTAGATTGCTATCCAAATGTTTCAATTGCTTATCGAATCTTATTCACCATACCTATGACTGTAGCCTTCGCTGAAAGAAGTTTTTCAAAGCTAAAATTATTAAAAAATTACTTGAGGTCATCAATGTTATAAGAAAGGTTAAATGGTTTGGCAATTTTATGCATTGAGAAGGATAAATTGGATGAAATTGATATTGATACTATTATTGATGACTTTGCATCTAAGAGTGTTAGAAGGAACTTTAACTTGCCCATTTAAATTTGTAGGAGTTGGTGAGATTGGATTTTGTTGCAGCATTATGGTAGTGATGGCAATGTGGCACGGGTGGGCTTGAAGGTGCATCTTGGAGGCTAGAACTCAATTTAGTTGAATAGTACATGAGTTTGATTATGTTTAAATTATCTTTTGGTTGTGAATTGTTCTCTACCAAGTTTATTACATATAAAAGTATTCGATATTTTATCTGCAGTAGTTATGGACATGGTAGTCAATAAAGGGCCACTTAATTTAGCTCGCCCCGGGCCCCCAAAATTTTTGGAACGGTCCTGCATTCAAGCCACATTCACCCAATTCATCTTGGTTTAACTGGTGGCTCACTTACATGGTAGCGGCCAAAGTTTTTCTTTCTGCACCTAACGTACTAATTTCAACAATAAAACAAACAATTACACCTGAAGGCCGCTTTACATTCACCTGGAATAAGAAATAGCAAACATATGGTATGGACCAAGGCCCGTGAAGTGAAGAAGGCCATGCTCGATTTCTCGAGCCTTTCCATCTCCGAACCCTCCACTGCTACAAAGGTATGGACCAAACAGCTCCTATTACAGATGGTTGTACACTGTTGACCTTAACACACCATCAATCGTCTATGCAAAATCATGCCAAAAGATAGTACTTGTGTGATACTGTACAGAACCTGATATCACAGACTCGCATCCCTTCTTCTAATGTTTTTAGATTTGAAAATTTCTGGTTTGATCGTCCGGATTTCATGCATACTATTCAACTCTCCTGGAATCATCATCAAGCCTATGATGGTTGTGTGGTGTCTTATGTTCGGGCTAAATTCCTCCGTCTCCAGCACAGACTTCAGAATTGGAAGAAAAGTTTGTCCCTCATCAAAAGGCAAACTCATTGTTGTTCTTGTTTCATTGCTATCTTGGATAAGATTGAACAATATAGACCCTTACATAATCAGGAGTGGAATTTTAGGTCAATTCTCAAATCTAGCCTGACTAACCTGTTGAACTATCAAAATATTTATTGGAGAAACCGTTGTTCTATCCTATGGACTCAACTGGGTGATTAGAACACAAAATTCTTTCACAGTAAAGCGACGGAAAGATATCGTCAAAACTTAATCACTTCTCTAATCAATGATAATGGAGATATCCTATATGATCATCGTACTAAAGCTGATCTGCTCTTTCGCATTTTTTCGGCCAGGATGTGGATTTCGGATAATCCCCCCATGTTGTTTGACCTTCAAAATCTCATTCCTCAGTGCCTTGACCTTGAGTGGATCATTTCCCCCTTTTCCACTCAAGAAATTGATGATTCGGTTCAACATCTATACTCAGATAGTGCGCCTGGTCCTGATGGATTCAATGGGCATTTCTTTAAAAAATGCTGGAGCATCATCAAAGACGATTTATACAAAGTTT
The DNA here is from genome assembly GCA_036346375.1 of Guadua angustifolia. Classification (NCBI taxonomy): domain Eukaryota; kingdom Viridiplantae; phylum Streptophyta; class Magnoliopsida; order Poales; family Poaceae; genus Guadua; species Guadua angustifolia. The sequence continues at coordinate 8,760,740 of CM070521.1, read as the reverse complement.
GTCATGACTTTCACAACGGGACGATCTCTCTGGCCCCTGTTAATCAGTCCTTCATCATTTTGATCCCCAAGTCTAACAACCCAGAATCTCCCAATGATTTCAGACCGATATCTCTCCTGAATATTATTGTGAAGTTGATAACCAAGATGCTTGCTACAAGACTTAATTATGTCATTACTGATCTGGTCCACAAGAATCAATATGGTTTCATTAAAGGAAGAGCAATTCAAGATTGCCTTGCCTGGGCTTTTGAATACATCCATCTTTGCCAATGTTCTAAACGAAAAATCGTGCTTATTAAGTTGAATTTCGCCAAAGCCTTTGATACCATTGAACATAATGCCATCATTACCATGTTTGTGGCTTTGGGCTTTCCCAGCAAGTGGATTCATTGGATTGCTGACATTCTGGGTTCAGCTTCTTCCGCGGTCCTTCTCAACGGTGTTCCAGGTCATTCTTTTCACTGCAAAAGGGGTGTCAGGCAAGGGGATCCCATATCGCCGCTTCTGTTCGCTATTGATGCTGACTTGCTTCAATCCATTCTCAATAGAGCTACTGATCTTGGGGTCTTGTCTCTGCCCATAACGGTCCTGCATCAGAATGATTACCCTGTTATTCAGTACGCCGACGACACCATCATCTTTGTCAAAGCTTCGTAGAAAGAACTTTTTGCTCTCAAATGTTTGCTGCACTCTTTCTCGGCTTCCACTGGGCTTAAGATCAACTTCTCCAAATCAGCAATGCTTCCCATTAATTTGCTCCAATCTGAGATCGAGCCTCTGGCTGCTCTCTTTGGCTGTCAGGTTCAGTCATTCCCTTTCACTTATCTCGGCCTTCCCATGGGTTTTTCCAGGCCGCGTATTAAAGATTTTGAAAACCTGGTCAATAGGATTTCTCGAAGAATTACCTCCTTCTCTTCTCTCCTTTCCTATGGTGGCAGGCTTCAGCTGGTCAACTCGGTTGTTTCATCCATGGCTATCTATTCCATGTCCTCCATCAAACTCCCGGTTGCGGGTATCAATAGGATTGATCAGGTCAGGAGGATCTGCTTGTGGGGGAAAAATGACATCAATGGTTCGAGCAAATCTTTGGTTAAATGGGATAGGGTCTGCAGGCCCAAAAATAAGGGTGGTCTGGGAGTTATTAACCTGAGAACTCAAAACAGTGCCCTTCTCCTTAAGTTCTTGCACAGCTTCTTTAATAAGAAAGATATTCCTTGGGTTCACCTTGTGTGGTCTGCTCACTACCAGTCGGTTCTTCCTCAGGCTGCGTCTGTTAGAGGATCCTTTTGGTGGAAAGATGTGCTCAATTTCCTGGATCAATTCAGAGGGATCGCTCAATGCCGTGTAGGTCGTGGTGACACTGCGCTTTTCTGGGATGATGTGTGGAATAATTTACATATCAGCTCCAACTTCCCTCATCTTTCCTCCTATGCCATAAATCGCCATTCCAATGTGGCTACCTTCATGCACAACCCGGCTGTTTCGATTAATTTTCATTTGCCGCTGTCGGATCAAGCTTTTCAAGACCTTCAGGAGCTTCATTCCTTGATCCACGACGTCACCATTCAGGCTGACACCCCGGATGTGTGGGATTATATCTAGAACTCGAGGTATTTTTTTCGGCCAAGTTCTACAAAATGGTCTTTACCCATCTCTCAGTTCCTGGTCCGATTGTCTCCATTTGGAAGGCCAAATGCTCCACCAAGATCAAAATTTTTGGCTGGCTTCTTTGCTGGGATCGTCTCAACACTAGAAGTCTTCTTAGAAGGAAGAATTGCCCGCTCCCTGATTTCAACTATAATTGTGCGCTTTGCAATCATTCGGTTGAAGAATCCAGAGATCATCTCTTCTTCGAATGCACCTTTTCCACTAATTGCTGGAATGCTCTGCAAATTCACTGGACTCCTAACGGCTCCATCTTCCACAGAATTGAGGGCGCTCGCCTTGCCGAACACTCGCCTTTCTTCATGGAGGTCTTCATGATTGCTTGCTGGGGCATCTGGAGGATTCGCAACGACAGGATTTTTAGGTCTTTGCCTGTTAGTTTTTCATCTTGGAAGTGTTGGTTTCTTGCTGAAATTCGTTTGCAATCTTTTAGGGTCGCTGCTGACCTTAGAGATTCTCTGTTGGCTTGGGGTTTTAGACTCTCTTAATCCCCGCTCCCTATCCCCCTGTTCTTCTTCCTCTTCTTCTCTTTCTTTTCTTTCTCTTTGTTTGGCTGGTTGCTCACTAGCCTTGTCCGTTTTTTTGGTTTGCTTAATAAAGGTTCTCATCTGGGGTCTCCCCGGCTGATTCTCTCTCAAAAAAAACAAACAAATAGATAGACCACAAATATTGTCACCTCGTTCACCTGCAGAAAGTTTCACTTCATTGCTGTTATGGGCGTAGCTCCGAAGGAAATAACGATGTCCTGGCTTGCGGATCAGTGGTCTCGGCCGTGACGCAGCGGCACCAGATGGAGCAATGAGTCGATCTCGGCGCTACCGCTTGAAGCAGAGAAGAGGACAACGACAAAAAGATGAAAGGCAACAGTATTCTAACGCTTGCCTTTTATTGCTTTCTAGGCGGCTTATTATATAGCGGTGCTGACCATAGCAATCCTATTCGGATGCTAATACAAATCAACTTCTATTCGGACGCTAAGACAAACCTAACTCAAACTCGCAATTTGGAAAGTAATACAAGCTAACTCATTAGCGATAACTTAACCGGTTCGCTACGGCGTGTGAAGTGGTGGCGAACGACATCTCCCCTCGTCGACAAACAACTCATCCGCGAGGTGGAAATCAGGATACAATTCTTTGGCGGTGGACATGCTCCCAGGTTGCTTGCGCGGGCGGCGAATCCTTCCATTGAATTAGCACTTGGCGGAGACCACGCACCACACGACCACGCAGGGCTTGATCAGGAACTTGAAGAGCACGGCCATGCGCCATAGGAGGTAGTGGCGCCAGTTCTTGAGGAGTCCCATGAAACTTCTTAAGAAGGCCAACATGAAATCGTCATGAATGCGAGCTCCGGCGGAAGACGAAGGCGATAAGCGGTCATCCCCAATCGCACGACGATCTGGTATGGCCGTAAAGCAGTGAGCTTGCTCGCCGATACAGCGGTAGAGATCGTGCGGCCACGAGAAATCTGACGGACTCCAATCGTCAACATAAGCGCACCTCACGGTGGTGTTGGTTGTAGTAGCGATTCAGATGCTCGAGCTTGGAGAAGCCGATCCTCGCCGATAAAAATTCATCTCGGCGGCATTTGCGTCTCCACGGCTGGCGATCGTGCCTCGCCCTTAACGTAGGAGCGGAGTGAAGGTGGATCGCGGCCGTAGACCACTCGAAACGGTGTTGTTTTCAATGAGGATTGATAAGAAGTGTTGTAACAATACTCTGCCCATGGTAGCCAACGGATCCATTGTTTCTGCCGGTCACCCGTGAAGCATCTCAGATACATGGCGATGATTTTATTGGTAACCTCGGACTGGCCATCGGATTGAGGATGATAGGCCGAGCTCATGTTGAGGCGAACACCGGCTAACTGAAATAGCTCCTGCCAAAAGATGCTAGTAAATACCACATCCCGATCGGTGACGATGGACGAAGGTATACCATGTAGTTTCACAATGTGGTCGAAGAAAATTCGGCTCACAGATGCCGCCGTGTAAGGATGAGACAAAGGGATGAAGTGAGCGGCCTTCGAAAAACGGTCAACCACTGTTAGGATGACTGTTTTGCTGCCTGATTTAGGGAGCCCTTCAATGAAATCCATAGCAATGTCGGCCCATACCGAATGTGGTACCTCGAGAGGTTGCAATAAACCGCCCGGATGGAGATGGTACGTTTTGTTGCGCTGGCAGACGGCACAATCGCGGATGAAGTCTTGTATAAGCCGTCGAAGTCCTGGGATGTGAAAATCAGACCTCACCCGAGTAAGGGTCTTTTGTACTCCCTCATGGCCGACCTGATGACAGCCAGCCAGAATTGTGGTGACAATATGAGAATCGGCTGGCACAAAAATCCGATCCTTGTACAGAATGAGTCCATCACGGATTGCCCAAGGTGTAGTGAGACGGCCTTCACGTATATCGGTGAGTAGAGATGTCCAAGTGTCTCGGATGGTAAAGCCCGTGAAGGTCATCAAGCGAGGATAGAGATGGCATTATCAAGGCACCGCGAGGACGATCGAAAGTTAAATCGTCCCTACGAGGTAAGGCATCGACCCTTGTATTTAGATGACTGGCCGAAATTCCACAACAAAATCAAAGCCTACCAATTTACTCACCCATTGATGCTGAGGTATGGTAGTCAAACGCTGATCCAAAAGGAACTTGAGGTCAGAGTGGTCAAGACGGATGAGAAAGGGCGGCCCCACACGTAAGGTCGCCAATGTCTCACTGCTTGCACTAAGCCGATTAACTCCCGTTCGTAAGCGGCGAGCTTGATATGGCGTGCTGCAATCGGTCGACTGTAAAAGGCAATCGGCCCGGCACCTTGATGGAGAACAGCGCCAAAACCAGACCCAGACGCGTCGCATTCAATGATGAAGGAGTGGTTGAAGTCGGAAGTCAGAACACCGGCGGTGATTGATGGCTTTTTGAGAGCTGAAAGGCATGACCGCTTCTTCATTCGGATAAAAGATTCCTTGGAGAAGCTTGGTAAGAGGGCGGCAATGGCACCAAAATTGACGATAAAACATCGGTAATATCCAGCCAACCCCAAGAAAGCGAACAAATCAATCGAATTGAGTCGGCCGATCGACCACCGCCACCTTCATTTGTCCATAGCAACTCCTGCGGCAGAAATAACATGGCCAAGATACTCTACCGATGATGTACCAAAAGAGCATTTTGAGCGTTTGAGAAACAAACTATCTTTGGCGAAGTGCTTGCAGGACCAGGCGAATATGACAGAGATGCTCCGCCCAAGAGGTGCTGTAGATAAGAATATCGTCGAAGAAAACCAGCACAAAACGGCGGAGGAAAGGGCCAAGAACATCGTTCATTAAGGCTTGAAATGTGGCCGTCGCGTTGGAAAGGCCAAAGGGTAACACCAAGAATTCAAAATGGCCGTGATGCGTACAAAATGCTGTCTTGTGTATGTCATCGGGGTGCATGCGTACCTGATGGTACCCGGAATGGAGATCCATCTTTGTGAAGAAGCGGGCACCTTTGAGTTCATCCAATAATTCCTCGACCACGGGAATCGGAAATTTATCCTTAATGGTCTTATCATTTAAGGCGCGATAATCAACGCAAAAATGCCACGTGTTATCCTTCTTTTTAACCAATAACACGGTGATGAGAAAGCCGATGTCTTGGCGAATGATGCCTGGCGCGCATCTCGGTACTGCTTGCACCTCTAATTCATCTTTCTGTAGTTGAGGATATCGGTATGGTCGAACGGCCACTGCATCCGTGTCAGTAAGGAGATGAATACGATGGTCATATGCTCGTGAGGGTGGCAGTCCTGCTGGTTGTTCAAACACCTCCTTATACTGTTGCAGTAATGCCTCGAGGAGATCGGTTGTATCAGTAGCCCATGCTGACATAGTGGTGGTTCGATTTGTGGTGCCTTGTAAGGTAACTTGATGGTCGCCGTGCCAAAATGTCATGGTCAGGTGCTGGAAATCCCAAGTAATGGGGCCCAAAGTCAGGAGCCATTGGATACGAACACGAGGTCAACACCTGGAATCGGCAAGGCGAAACAATCCAGGAGAAAATGAGTGGAGCCAATCTGTATGGGCACACGACGACAAGCACCACTGCTCTGGAGACGTTCCCCATTGGCTACTGTGACTCGAAGCGAGTTAGAGGCTGGCTCTATGAAAGGACAGAGGATGTCGCCTAGAGGGGGGTGAATAGGCGAATTAAAATTTAAGACTAAATCGCAGCGGAATATAGAACGTTCGGAATGTTCGAATAATACTCGGACTGTCCGAATAGTTCGGATAGTCCGAGGTTGTATTCGGATATTCGAACCGATTCGATAATCCGAAAATCTATTCGGATATTCCGAATGCTCCGAAACACACACAACGCAAATCTAGATCTAGGCTATTTGGGGGATATTAAATATACCAAATTAAACTAGTTAGCCTAGAATACTTGAAACAAGTCGATATCTAACGGAAAACTCAATAGAAAAGTAGATCGAGCAATTTCAAGATTCAAAATCAAATACTAAAGCAAGAGTGAGAAGCAAACTTGGAGGCGATGATTTTTCACCCAAGTTCGGATCCTTGAGGATCCTCGTCTCCGTTGAGGCGGCTCGGTCACACTTGAGTCGGGGTCTCTTTCAACCCTCTTACTCCGGTGTTGCACAAATGCACTCGCCGATTTCAACTCCTTTGGCGCTTGAGCAGGGTCTCTTTCAACCCTCTTTCTCCGGTGTTGCACAAATGCACTCGCGGTCTTCACTTCTTTGATTCCTTCCTTGCGGCGGAATCCGGCTTTCACAAACTTCCCACGCCAACCACACAAAGCACCGGTGGCTCGTAGGCGACCTCCTAGCCGTCTAGGAGTCATCAACCTCCAAGAGTAACAAATGCTCACGAAGAACAAGCTTGGAGATGAACTCAAGTGCTCAAAGATCAAATCTCTCTCAACACACACCTCTTCCAACTCTCCTTAACCCTTCTCACTAAGGGGATCACTTAGATCTAAGAGTGGAGAGGGATTTTAGGGGCTCAAGAGCAAGGGGATAACCTCACAAATCTATGGGGTAAGAGCTCCTTCAAAATGGGGGAGGATTGGGCTATAAATAGAGCCCACCAAAAACTAGCCGTTTTCCTCAACGTTCAGGTCAATTCGGACAGTCCGAGCTCAACTTTGGATAGTCTGAACGCGTCAAACTCGAAGTAACAGAGAATTCACTTCGGATAGTCCGAAAATATGTTCGGATAGTCCGAAACTTCGGATACTCCGAGTTCATCTTCGGATAGTCGAAGCACCGAGCAACGGCAAAAGAGTATAACTTTTGACTCGGACTCGATTTCAGTGATTTTGGACTCTATTGAAAGCTAAGAACAAGGGCTACACAACTAACAAGGTCTCACTACCCAAATCTCAAAGGATAAATCCAGATTTCATAAAGAATCCAAGAGAGACCTACAATTCTCACTTTCCGGTACCACCAATACCACACTCTCTCTAAATTTCACAAGGATGGATCATTTGAGCACTTGACACATCTAAAAGTCATTCGACGTTGCCTCTAAACCTTGACTTAATCATCCTCTTCGACGATCTCCACGCCAAGTCGATCTTGACTTAGTCCTCAACTCTTGGTGACACCGCCGTCTTGTTGACCTCGGCTTAACAATCATCCTCCAAGATACCTTGGTCATCATACACACATGGGACCTAATTCTTTCCAAACCACTCATAAAAGACATTAGTCCCAAAAGCTTAATAGATATAAAGAAATTGATATTTGTGAGCAATTAAGTACCACAAGTGTTTCATATAAAGAGGCACAATATAAATGGAAACACTTGACATAAGAAATGTTCTCTACTAAGTGCATCATGATGAATATGTAATTGATCTATATGCACTAGAGAGATAATTGCCGATATGATGAATCAATTAAATCATGGCAAGGATCACAGTCTTTACTTAATTGAAGCACATAATGAAATATACACGAATTGTACATGTGCAAATAATATTTTGAATAAGAGTAAATATGTGATCCAACTCTAGATTAAACTTCACTAAGAGAAGTGCATAAGAAGATACACAACTAAAACATGCATGCACCAATTCAATCTATAGCGATGTGAAGTTTAACTCTAGTTAATACATGCATACTAAAAGCAAAGCACATAATGAACTCAAGTGAATATATATGCACAAATAAATATTACATGAACCAATGTGCATATATATATTCAACATGCTACTTGGAGTTCACTATGCATTTGCACAAAAGGAATGCAATAACAAATATAAAAGAGATACCAAAATTGCATACCTTATCTTTGTTAACCATCCCACTTGATTTTCCTCTAAATAGATGAGACCGATACTCAACTAGGCAATAACATGTTAGTCTCAAAGCAATATAATCACATTAGAGGTTTGTCATTTGTTAAGCACTAAGTTAAGCATTTACTCAATTACATAGATTGTCATTATATGCGTTTGTCATTAATCACCAAAATAACATAAGTGCCTAGATGCACTTTCACTCCACAGCAAGGCCCTCGCGAGTCACAATTTCTTCGGCGATAAAATTATGGGTGGATCCAGTCGACTAAGGCCATCACCGCCGATTCTGGATCGTCTTTGAAGTCTCATGGTGCGATGGGCTTCGATCGGTGAGAGCCAACAGGGAGATGGATAATGGGGCGGCATCATCATCATCTTGGCCGTCGGGATCCGGCACCACCTCCAAGTAACAATTTGGTTACAAAGCGTGGCGAGGGCATACTTGTCATCACGCTTATAACAGAGGCCTTTGGCGGCGCTCTTCCATCTGTGCACGTGTTAACTTGCGAATGAAACGACCCCCTGTTGATACGGGCTCTCCTTCCTTGCTGGCCGCAGGAAAAGATGACGATCCCCCTGAGCTAGTAGCCGAAGAAGCGCCCGTCTTGACGCTACTGGCCTTCGACGTTGTCTTCAGCGTCGGGCGTGTCTCACCGAACTCCAGGAGTCGCTCGTGAGCGCGAGCCAAACTCATGGCCATGGCCAGGGTCTGCGAGGCTGCCAAACCCACCGCGATGGCGATCTTCTCCTTCAATCCAGCCACGAACATATCAAATTTCTGATCTTGACGCAAATTGGCGCGTGGCAGTAAAGATTCAAATTCCTTTTGATATTGTGCCACCGTGCTGGTTTGCTGTAGTTGTTTGAGCTCCAATAAGTGATTGCGGCGGGTCGGAGGTCCGAAGCGTAAGTTGAGGCACTCCTTGAATCTGCGTCGGGTTGGTTCGCCTGACTCTTCTTCACGAAGAACATACCATTCGCTGTGCCGCGCGGAGATGGTATCTTCTTAGTCGCGAACCTTCTCCTGCCGGTGTGTCTTGGCCTTTGAAATATAGCTCGCAAGTGTTAAGCCGTAGATGGGGTCATCTCCTCCTTCATAGATGGGAAATTCCCAGCGGTGAGGTTTCGGAGGCCGTCCTTCCGGAACCGCGGCACCCCGCCAATGCCCATTTGTCGACGATCGGCCTCCCCGATATCGATACCGCCTGCCGGACGCGGAATTGAAAGCCACCGGTTTTGACGAACAAGCTGGTCTCCGCAGCGGCGGTGCGACGTAGGCGGGCTCCACCGGAGTTTTGTTGGCTGGGTTTTTTTCCATCGTGTCGTCCCCACCTGCCGCTGCGATGAAGTCATCAAATTTGGTAATGCGAGAATCATGCTGATCCAGTCTCGTATTCACCGTGGCTATGAGTGCTGAGTGACTATCCTGCACCATTCATATGTCTTCGAGTTTGTTGAGGATGCTCTAAAGCATCGCCTTGATCGTGTGGTCCTCAGGATGATCACCATCGCCGTTGGTCATGACGCCAGCAGCGAGTGTCTCTGATACCAAGTTGTTATGGGCGTAGCTCCAAAGGAAATAATGATGTCCTGGCTTGCGGATCAGTGGTCTCGGCCGGCGGCCGCGCGGCGCCAGTGGAACGGCGGAGTCGATCCTCAGCCGCTGCCGCCTGAAACGGAGAAGAGGACAACGACAAAAAGATGAAGGCAACAGGTATTCTGCTGCTTGCCTTTTATTGCTTTCTAGGCGGCTTATTATATAGCCGGTGCTGACCATAGCAATCCTATTCGGATGCTAATACAAATCCAACTTCTATTCGGACGCTAAGACAAACCTAACTCAAACTCTGCAATTTGGAAAGTAATACAAGCTAACTCATTAACTGATAACTTAACTGGTTCGGCTACGACGTGTGAAGTGGTGGCCGAACCTGACAATTGCTTTGCTTACAGCTTCAGAGGAACCACGAGTTAAGAAGCTTCTTGTCCAACACATTGATACAGTACACCATTCTGAAGCCGTTGAAGATGTCTTGCACTCTCTTTTGGTATTGTTCCTTACCCTTAGTTTTTTTCTTAATTTTTTTTGTTCATGGTAAACTGGCTTAGCATCCTACTTTTGGCACCTTGCATGACATAATCACTTCTCTATTTGTGTGTTGAGTTCAGCTGATGTGCCATTACCATTCAAAGATATTGAATGACCGAAATGACGATCAAAGAGAGGTGAATGATCAAAATTGAATTTTCCTCCCACTCAAGAGATCCAACCAAAACCTCACTTGAAGCATTTAAGCGCAAAAGAGCAAATCAAATTGCGTTTTCTTTTGCAATACTTCTATGTACTTTGTACCTTTTGCACACACTGTTGCTAAGTTCGGTCATACATGCTCTAATGGATGAGTATTTGCCAAGCACAGGAGATACATCCCAAAGTGATGCTCTAGTATGTCTTTAATTGTTTGCTATGCTATACTATTGCTACTTCTCCAATCTTCTTCGGCTTTTTATATATGTTAAGAGTTCAGATCTTCGTGTGGGCAGTATTATTACTCAACTTTCTTGAGAATAGAAATTTTTTGTCTAGCATTTTATTTTCTTCACATCCAGTAAAAGATATGAGGTAATGCCTTGGTTTTCTGTTCCCGCATTGTTATGAATGGTTTTGTTCATTGACCCTTTATAGGATCTGGGAAGAAATGCTCGCTTTGCACAAATATGGAGGAGTCGGAGAGGAGACAAGAATGAAGCTGATGAATCGCTGAGAGAATTACGTCGTCTTTATGATGCTGATGGCAAGAAGCATCCAGCAGAACCACGGCAAGTTTCGCTTTGTGATAATTTATCAGTTCTTCTGAACACAAAAAGGTGTACTGTTACGTGGTTTCTTATGATGTTCTCTTCAGGATTACCTCTTTTGAAGAGGGTGCAATTTTATGCAGCCTTCTTCCGCTTATACGAGAACACTTGCCATCGGCTGCTGAAGAAATTGAATCAGACATTATTTCACTGGCACAATCGGAAGGACTGTGAGCTTCTTGCCTTAGGACATTGTTCAAAATCTGTCTATTGATTCAGATATTGTTCAAAATCTGTCTATTGATTTTTATTAGAAAGCGTAGATGTTCATTTGTCTATTGATTCATGTCTGAACCTGCCAAGGCTTAAGCTGTTAATTTTTTTTTAATTCAATTCTCTAATGAGAAGGAAGAAAGTAGAATTGGGTTAATGTGAAATATATTCTTCCACTCCTTGCACAGTTCTCATTATGGAGTGTTTTATTTTGCTGACCAAACGCTTCTAGACATATAGCTCAAACAGCTTTAGTGCTGCATTCTGTGCACAACTAAGTCCATCTGTAATTACCTCCCTTTTAGGTCCATGTAGGTTGAAATTTTGCACAAGCTATATGAAAGAGTTAAGATCCTTGGTATGATTGCAAAATCCAATAATGCGTGATGGGGAATATCTGGCTGCCCATGGGGGTAGCTACACAACCGGAGTTTTTTTAATTGAAATTCATGATATGGTTTCTGTGAGCATTTTCGCTCCAGCACTAATTTGGATGACACTATTTTTTTCCTGATGAGCAGATTCAGATGTTTATGACATATATACTCTCAAGGAAGCCGATGATACAAACATGGAAGACACAGCAGCAGCTCCATATCCACTGTAACTCTGTTCCATTCTTTTGTGGGAATGCTGTCTAAACGGTCTACTTACACTAGGGTAGAAGTGGACGATGATGATGATGATGATGACTATTCGTATGTTACAGATGATTCAAATGGTAATTATACAATCATTCTACTTCCAGGATTAATTTGTAAGATTCTTTGCTATTTAAAATTATTTTAGCCTTTCCATGTTGCATATGCAGCCGAAGATAATCCACTTTATGATTACCCTGAAGAGCCATCAGAGGAAGAGGGTGATTATACCAATGGTGAGAATCCTTTCGCGGACACAGACGGTTCTGGTTCCGAGTACGAGAAGGAAGTGTTTGAGCTGGGTGTATTGTTTGGCGATGAGATCGATTCAAAAGAACTTATTTTTTTTTTTTTTTTTTGTTGGTCATGGAAGGAAGGGTATTGTTAATCCCGCTGTTAGATGAGCACTCTGATTGACTTGCTAAACATTGGTCATCATCATTTACTTGTTTTTTGTATAGTAGTGTATGATAAGATATTCCCTGCATCACGAGGAGGAATCATTCTTGGGAATTTCCGTAGGCAACTTGGAAGAGTCACCCTCGCAGCTCAGCTGGATAAGATTCTGATACGACGCTTGTCCGTTACATGTATTGCTAGCGAATTTTGGTTCGTTTACTGCTTGTTGCCTTGGTGGTGGGAACTGAAGCTCTTACATAGCTGATGATCTGGTTTTGTTTCTAGATGCAAGTTCTGTTGTTTTAACACCAATAACACTTGTGTTGAAACTGACACTAATATTTGTGCAAGCGTGCAATCAAACAATCTGAAGCACCCAATCTATATCCAATGCTGGCTGCTGACAGAGGAGAGGGTGTTCAGCAAATTTCAGGGGCAGAGAGAGAGAAGAGATGGAGGATAAGGTGGGAGGGTTTAAACGTAAAAACAACAACCAGCGTTGGATATAGATTGGGTGCTCCAGATCGCTTGATTGCACGCTTGCACACATATAGGTGATTGCACAAAATAATTCTTCATGTTTGTAGGCATCGGTGGATCACCTCCCGCACAGGATGATGACCACTGCGTGGGCTCCTAACCAACTAGCCGTGGCAGTACAATGTAGCTCCATCATCATAAAATGTCATGGAAATAGAGCTTTTTTTTCAAGCAAGCCTTCATCATATGCTATCAAGTGGTTAGATTTGTCTAGACTTCTAAAAATTTTTTAGCGCCGTTATTGAAAATAGGGTGTGTGCTCAAAGAAAAAGGACTAAATTGTTAAATAATGTATTACATATATTAAAGCGGGAGAGATTGCCGGCCTCCCAGGGGGGCCAAGTGTACGCCCGTGAGGCCCCCGAAAATCAAATCGCAATTAGGTCCTTTTGGGAAAAAAGAAAATCGTGTTTAGGTCCTTTAAACGGTTTTTAATAGAATAGACCCCAAAAATTATCGAATTACGTTTAGGTCCTCGCGGTTTACATTTAGGTCCTCTGGTGCTTTTTAGCAAATCGGACCTGAAAAATAATACTTTATGCCCTCTACAATTAAAAAAATCGATTAAATCGAAGGTTTATAGCGGCCCATGGATTCGCCTCTGGTTGTGTTTTAACAAGCGGATCCTAAAAATTAGATTACTTTTTCCCCATCTACAATGGAAAAAACACAGATTAAATCAGCAGATTTATAGCAACCCATCGATTCGCAGCGGGTTGTAGCTATGGTTTTTAAAAACAATTACAAAAATCGATTCGTCGAAGGTTTATAGCGACCCATGGATTCTCCTCGGTTGTTTTTAGCTAAACGGATCCTAAAAATTAGATTACTTTTTCCCCATCTACAATGGAAAAACGCAGATTCGTCATGATTTATAGCAACCCATCGATTCGCCAACGGGTTGTAACATGTTTTTGTTTTAAAAATGTGGATTCGTTGAAGGTTTATAGTGACGACCTATTTTTTTAAGCAAATATGAAACCGAAAATACAACCCTCATGGATTTATCGAGGATCCTATCGACTTCTAAAAGCGGCGTGCGTGGCGCTATTATGGCTAGTTTAGTATGATCTGAGGACGAAGCCGTGGGCCTGCCAATTCGCCGTGGACTGTTCCCGTGTGTATTAAGCGAGTCAGCCGTGGCTTCTTTTTAATGACTTTTGAGCGTCCGACTATCCGAAGCGAACGGAGACGTAGATCAGAAGGAAAAAAAAAAAAGGTTTGAAGAGAGAAGCGGCGAGGCGGTTCCCCTCCCCGGGAAACGAAACGTGACGAGACGAGAGGAAGGAGTTCCCCGGGAAACCTCTCCCATCCGAGCGCGACGGCCGGACTACCGGAGCCGAGGAGGAGAAGCGCTTGGATCGCCTCGCCTGTCCCCAGCGATTTCAAAGTCCTAGATCCCAATCCTGTAAGCACCCGGGATTTATTAGATTTCCGGTGAATCACGCACGCACCCCTCTTACTTGATCGTTCCTTTCGTCCTTGCTTCTTCTTCTTCTTCTTTGTTTTTGTCGAGTTGATTCGGGATTCATTAGATTTGTGGATGACCACCACTGACAAATAGGAACATTGATTGCTAGGAGATTTCTCTTCTCTGTTCGACCATGGACGAGATGCCTTCAACTCAGGCGCAGCCTTCTTCTACTTCTGCAGAGGTATATATGTCGATTTTTTTTTTCTACAAGTTTTTTTTCTCGTTATTATCCCTATGCACTGAATTCCCACAACTTTGTTTAGGTCGTTCATGGATTACTATAGCCCTCTTTGACATGACATGAGCCATAACGTGTTTTTTTTGGGCCAAATCTCAAATGGTTTGGTTTGTTGCGTGATATAAACCTGACACCGATACTGAAGATTGATCACGCCTAATCACTGTCCGTGGTGCTACTGTTCTTCAGGGCCAATACTTCAGAGTTTAACTGGAAAGGCTTTGGTGTCACAAGTCTCATTATATTGCACACCACTTAATTTTGTGACTGTGTCGATGGTTGTAAATATCTACATCGTTAGGAGGGAAAAAAAGCATATGAATAAATTTCCTTCATGGCATATGTCAGTGTCCCAATTAGAAATGAACTGTATGGTCGTGCTTTGAGCTCTTTAATTTTCCTATCTCTTTAACGACTATTGATTAATCTAGGTTGATGATAGTTATTCAGCCGACAGGGTTGAAGATTCACAACTCTTCCTCTCCGTCCCAGCTTTAAACCAGGCTGCATCATATCTTGCCCAGACAGCTTCATATCTCACCCAGTGCCTCCCTGTCCCTGGTTACACAGGTTAGTAACTTTCTTACCTTGGCAAGTGATTCCCTCATGTCAATTGCATAAGCAAAGTGTGCTCGTGTAGTAATTCCATTTTACCTCCTTGATTGTGTTTACTCTATCTTAACGCAGGTCTATCTGAGGAGGGCCAAGAACTAGTAACACTGCCACCTGCATCGACCGCTGGCAGGCCTTCTCTTCAGACTTCTGTAGAGTTGGCTGCCACTGACTCATCTCCTGGTGAGTTGGATTGTAGTGGAAGTCCCTCTCAAGAAAACTCAGGGCAGATGACATCTTCGAGTGTTTTCCTGAATGGAACTTCACTATTTCAAGGGTACAGATCGCTCTGACATCTTTGTGTTTTATTCTTCTCCTGCCAATCCTAATCTATGAATTTAGGGGACAGTGTGACATAAGCTGCAAGTGCCATTGAGTAATTATGCATGTGTTGCTATACCAAGTGTTAACTGGACTGTTAATAGAATTGCCACTCAGCGGGTCATTTGGTCCATACTAATAATGAAGTCAACATTTTTCAGTTGAAAACTGATGATATTTTTATGCTATGTTAGGTTAGAATTTGAATGGGAAATTCAACTTTAGTGGATGGAGTAGTTTTTCATTAGATGTTCCTATGTTGGTGTTGGGAAATGGGATGACTGGTCTTGATATCTATGTGTGCAGCCTTGTAGAGCGTGCTCGGAAAACAGTTCGTGGTTCAGCTGATGATATTGGATGGCTCCAACGGGATCAAAGCTTACCTCCAACTGAGGACGGAACAGCTAGATTCTTGGAGATTCTGGACTCTGTGAGGTCAGTAAAGATATCAAACTGGTTTTCAATGTTTAGAAAGTATAAAAATGTTTTCCATATCATATGTAACATGAGATTTATCTCATTTGGTCATTTCATTCCTCTTCAGAAAAAATGACCACAAGCTACCTGATTCTATGGTCTATTTGTTGGTTCCAGGTTAGTCTGCTACCACTTATATTGTGAACTAGAATGTCCCAGGTTTTCATGTTGACATTGGTTTTCCTACTGTTTATAGGTTTGTTTAGTAACCATGGGCCACTTTACTTTGTCAAGACAAAATCATACTTCTCCAAGATGGGTCTGGCTTGTCACATCGCTAAGATTCATAGTGAGGTACTTCTCTGGTCTATATTAGTCTGTACTTTACTCTTAATAATTTTATCAATCAAGACAAAAGCATCCTGCAGTCTTCAGTAATTAAAAATGCGAGGGAGATAAAGGAGTACATAGAAGAAATATACTGGGGATCAAGGAAACGTGTGCTACTTCTGGGTCATAGCAAGGGTGGTGTAGATGCAGCTGCAGCCCTCTCCCTCTATTGGCCACAACTGAAAGACAAGGTTGCAGGTTTGGCATTAGCTCAAAGCCCATATGGAGGAAGCCCAGTTGCTTCAGATATCCTGCGAGAGGGGCAGCTCGGTGACTATGTCAGGTTACGTAAACTCATGGAGATCTTGGTATCCAAAGTCATTAAGGTATTTTTCTTGATCATTCCAACCATTACCCTGTCAGCCTGCACAAGGGACAACACTGTTATTAACTATGTTCATTGTGTTTTCTTCAGGGTGATCTGCAGGCTCTAGAAGATCTGACCTATGAAAGGAGGAAAGAATTCCTGCGACAGCACCCGTTGCCCAAGGAGGTTCCAATTGTATCATTCCACACAGAGGCAAGCATCACCCCCAGTGTGCTAACAGCCCTCTCTCATGTTGCACACTTGGAGCTCCCGATTGCTGCGGACGGCAATCCTGCCAGGATCCCAGTTGTAATACCACTTTCAGCTGCAATGGCAGCATGCTCGCAACTGCTGGTGGCAAGGTATGGTGAGAAGAGTGATGGTCTTGTGACAAGGAAGGATGCTGAAGTTCCCGGATCAGTGGTGGTCAGGCCAGAGCGGAAGCTAGACCATGCATGGATGGTGTATTCCTCGCTTAAAGAGGAGCCTAGGGATCAGGCAGACACATCGCAGGTATGTGAAGCCCTGCTGACTCTGCTCGTCGATGTTGCACAGAAACGGAGGCACGAGATGGCCATGAAAGATGAATAAAAATTTTAGTGTTCCCTGATAGATTTTTGTAATCATAGACTTACCGTTGTTGCTGGCTGTATAGAGTTGTGTCCAAACCTATGTTGAAAGTGCTTCTGAACCTGTTTTTCTTTGGTTTACAGAAGCTTATGAGCGATCTTACATATCAAGTGAATCTTGAATGTGGAAAAGGCAATGTTGGAAGTTTTTTTTTTTTTCTTTAAACTTCCTGCTATTGTATGATTTGCTTTAGTTTAGTGGTCATGTTGCATGGTATTCGTCTCCTATGTCCGATTTGAATTTATTCTTGAAATATAGAAACGGAGATATTACGCAGGGTTAAGGGTGTGTTTGGCAGGGATTCAGCTTCTTCAGATTTGTGAATCTGGTGAAGCTGAAAATTATAGCTTCACCAAATTTGTGAAGCTGGAGCTATGAGTACATTAAGAGTGTTTAGATGGATCATCTTGTTTACATTTTAGACAAAAAATATAAACATAATTCACTTTATTTTAGCCTACAAGTATCAGATCTCAGGTGAAGTTGGAATCTGGAGCTCTACTAAACAGGCCCTAAGTATATGATATGCTTGGAAACTACAGATATCGTGTATGGAACTTTGTATTCCGATACAGATTGTTTTCGACAAATAGCTAGAATTCATGAAAGGGAACTGTCTATTATTGGCATTAAAGAAGCGCATTTGAAAGTACTAGGTTTGGTGCTCTAAACAAAGGGGAGGGATGTACTCATCGTCTTCACTTTTAGGAAGACAAGGTATTAATCTTTTTTTTTTGTTATTTTACATGAATGGTTATTCGTATTTAAGTGCAGTAATTCTTGCCGGGCGTGAAG
The DNA here is from genome assembly GCA_036346375.1 of Guadua angustifolia. Classification (NCBI taxonomy): domain Eukaryota; kingdom Viridiplantae; phylum Streptophyta; class Magnoliopsida; order Poales; family Poaceae; genus Guadua; species Guadua angustifolia. The sequence goes on along the minus strand of CM070521.1, from coordinate 8,742,915 downwards.
CAATGATGTTCAGAACAGCTCCTGTCAGGCCCCCACGGTGAAGTCTCCATTCTGAAGTGCTCCATGGTGTGTTGACAGTGGCTGGTAGCAAAGCAGGGCCAAGAAATGGGACAAAACCATGGCCCATATTTTTGCAGCAAAGGAGCAAGAATCTCTATTGGGTAATTCCCTGTACAACTAACTATCCATAGTACAGATGTAGTTGTCTGTACTGTACATACCGTTCATGTACCTAGTTAGGGCATATGAAAATAGAAGGTGTAATTTTTTTTAAAAAAAATTGGATAGGAGCTTTGGTATTTCATTGAAGAAGAAGAATAACAGCGAGCTACAAACGCACGTCCGCACACACAACTTAGCTCCGTGAGGCCCACGAGTCTGGGAGTCGAACACACGACCTCTTGAGAGCACATGGCTCTCGAACCAACCGAGCTATGCATTGGTCCCCTAGAAGGTGTATAATGCAACTGCATTTTACAAGTTAGGTGCAAATTGGGCATGTTCATGCGCGGTCATTTCCTTCATTCTATAAACGGCAGATGAAAGTGTACGGAGGAAATGCTACATTATATCTGATCTATAAGATAGGTTGCTTCTGGCTTCTGAGGCATTGTCATTACATGGCGACTTAGGGCTCTCCAGGTAGATCCTCAAGTAGTTAACATTAAGAATTTCATCTTGTTTATATTTTAGGCAAAAAGAGCAACTAAAGACTTATTTTACTTTGGACATGCACGCACTTTTCCTTTCTTTTACTACGAGAATAATCACCTCTCCTTTCTCTTGTAAACACAGTTCTCTCAATGGATGACAAAGTTCACCACTTGTCTCTCAGAAAGGGCAGCTTCTTCCAGAGATCATGCAAGTATGCTGGCACGCAGATCAACAAGGTTGAAGACCAAGAAAGAACAGAGAAGAAAAGAACAGGAGCACATGCGCCAAAAGGTACAACGCGTCTCCTATGACCACAAATGACCACTGCCACACTGCGTCCATCCATATGTGTTCTATGTTATCCTACCTGTGAACAGCTAGCTTGCTGGTGTTTCTCCTCTCCTATTGTTGCTCTGTGCCTGGCTCCTGTGCCAGTGTGTCCCAGAGAAAAAGTTTACAAGGACCATTGAAGAAATGTATGGCCCACCGCCTTCCTGCACTAACATTTTTCTTGCTGCCAGCCATGGGATTCTGTCCTGGGAACTGAAAGCAGAAAAATATAAAGAGGTAATTGCCCAGGTACCGATACCATCTCTGCATTTGCCTGGTTGGAAATCTGCCTACAATTCAGTCTACATTCTACATGCTTTGTTTGTACACTAGAGTTGCTATTAATTAGCTTGGTTTTAGTGAAGAATCAGATTCTGAAACAGATTGAAACTCATGTGGTCACGATAGGGGCTGAAAATTCAACTAAGTTCCAAAATACAAATTAAGTATTTCAAATGCAATTTTGTCGAATGAACACCTGGTTACAACTCTTTCTATGTGACAGCTGCACCTGCACTATTACACAAACAAGCCAAGCTGAGACAGTTGTTTTTGTGCCGAAGACCTTCAGAGTACGACAGCATTCTTAAGGCTGATGCAGAGTTTAAGGCTTGTTTGGTTCTTGCCCAATTAATACGAAATATATATGTGCGCCAAAATTTGGTCATCAATTTTTGGTCGCCCACAAATTGGCTTAAGTTTTAGCAAGAAATTGAACTAGAATGACAGCGAGAAGAGAATCTTACCAAAATGTTGGCAACAAACCATTTGGTAACTTTGGTAATCCGTATTTTGTTTGTTAATGTTGGAGGGAAATGAGTACCAGCTAAATAGAACAATTATAGTGGCTAGCAATCACTTAGTAAGGATGCGCGATGGAGTGAAGGGAGTGGGTGGATGTCAAGCTGACATGGGTTGGCAGTGGCAAAAAGTGCATCAAAATAGAGATGCATGGCTCACAGGAATCATGATGATTCCTACCATAAGTTGCTGTCAATCTACGTGGCATGTTATTACCTATGTTATTGCTACATTTGGAGGCCCGGAGCAACATCAAATCTGGACACTACCTGCGAGTGCGTACTGCGTAGGTGTGGTGTACTGGTGTCAGCCAGCCAGGGTGTCTATACGAGCCAACTAGATCCGTCATCTTCCATTGCCTAGTAGATGACAGCTCACTCTGAAATCCATGGCCCAACCCCCCCCGCGCTCTCTACTTGACATATTTTAATGAGATATAGTTTCAGCGCAGTTTTGTAAGAGACTCTAAGTTTAGATGTTGAACAATACTCTGGATGATCTGAATCATTGATTTTTGATCCAACAATCTATTCGTAATCGCTAAAGTCGCAGTTATGTAAAAATTGCATCAGATCTCTTTCCACGTTAATGTTATCAAATACTAGACAAGAATGTTCACATGCCAATATTTCTTTACTCGTTTTATACTGTGCATGATTGCAAAGCTCTTTTACTTCAATTTGTTATAGCTTTGCAATTTCCTAAGCTAAGTTTTGTTGAAAAATCTATTTCAGGGCATGCGGTTGTTGGCCTGCCAACGCAGAGAGCTAAGCTTTGTTGAAGACGGCATTTAATAAAGAAAAAAACCGAAACCTTATGTTGATAATTATTTGGATTCAGAACTTCATGAAAACCTCATGAAACTTCTGGAGGATACCATGGCTCGAACTAGACTGAACCTCTCGCTTTGTTGCTGCTGCCTTCTCCAACTCTTCTCGCCCAACCTCCTTCCTCATCTCGCTCAAACATGAAGATGGATTGTGCATCTGCGTATCAGAAAACCATTTTTTTTATTACATTCGGACATACATGCACATAAATAAGCAAGTTTGCTTTGCGTTGATGTGCTTTTTCCGCATATAAGAACGTCGGCAACACACTTCTATGAGGAATTGGGTTATAATTAGCTCAGAAATAATGCTGGTTTTCCCATGTCATAAACAATAGCGTCAATACGGTACTATATCATTTCTACACAAAATCAAAAGGTGATGTTTTTCCGGCATGATTCAGCTCGTGCAGCAGGTAATTAATTCATCCGTAGCCATGACACAACCTCACAAAATCCAGTCTTGAAAAAAAAAAGAACTCCATGGATATTACTTAAGTATGTTAGGAACACTAGCTTCAGAGAACCGAGCGTTGTCAGTTGGAAGAGACACCATCGAATATCCAGTATGCTCATGTTCGACTTTCATTTTGACGTACGTGCTCACCATAAATAAAAACGAATACACACGTGAACATATTTAGTGGGATAGACTGCACTTTTGAGATCGTGGAGTCTCCGATTAATTTCTTAGTACGTAAAGAAAAAATACATGTGTATGTGATATAGTGATATAGGTAGGTTACATTTAGAACTATAAGTGCTCGTTCACTTGTTGGTTGCAAACTTCCGTTTGGCCTCGTGCAGACACCAAAAATGTAGGGAAAACATAGAGAAAAACTGCGAAGTGAAGCCAAAAAAAAAAGGACACGGCCACGACCACGAGCCTGCGCATCTCATACGCTCGGCCCCAAAACTAGGGGAAAAAATGGAAAAGAGAGGAGAATCCAATTTCCAGTTTTTATAGTATTTTCCCCTTCTCTCTGTCTCTGTCTCTGTCTCTCTCTCTCTCTCTCGTCGCCTTGGTTTCTCCCTCTGCCCTCTCCCTCCGCCGCTTCCCATCTCCTCCCGCCCCCTCCAAACCCTAGCCCTAACCCCTCCCCAACCACCACCTCCCAATCCCTGCCCGCGCTTCGTCCCCCGCGACCCGGCTCTCTCCTTCGAATTCGTCACGCTCGGCTGATTCGATCGATGTAGGTGGAGACGCTCGCTGCCCCACCTCGTGATGGCTGCGGGGTGACGACGAGGGGGAGAGAGCAAGCGTAGATGGCATTGGGAGATCTCATGGCGTCCAGGCTCGTGCACTCGTCGTCCTCGTCGGCGGCCGCGCCGTCGGCGTCCGTGCCCAATCACCGCCCCAACCACGTTGATGAGCTCCCTATTGCAAATGGACCGGAGCCGAGGGACGCCGATGAGGAGAAGGCGGCGCCGGTGGCCTACCTGCCCCAGGTGGTGGTGCTCTGTGAGCAGCGCCACGAGGGCTTCGACGAGGCCGCGGCGGCGGCGGCTGGACCCTCCACGAGCGGGCTAGTCACCAAATGGCGTCCCAAGGACCGGGTAATTGATGTAGCACCTGTAGCTGCTCTTGCTACGGATCCTCCTCCTCCTCCTGCGGTTGTTCAATAGCTAATTAGATTCGGTGCATTTGGGCAACTGGAGGATTCATGGGCCTGTAATTAGCAGTACGCTTAGTTGACTCAGCTAAAACAAAAAGGAAAATAGGAGCACCTACTGTTTGGGTTAAGTAGGTATGATACCGGCGAATTTAGTAATATCTTTAATCATTTTTTGGTTTACGAATTACGATTTGATTACGGCACTTTCAGATGTAATAGGGTTTCTGAAATCATGAAATGGGCAATGCTATGATCTCTAGTCTTGCAAGCAGGACAATCAATGCCGTGAAACTGATATCTGGGGAGTGAAACAGAGTTATTATTGTTTGCTTCAAGTTGGTACCTTTTGTTTCCCAAGTGTTTGGAGAAGTTTTGGGGGGTTGAGAAGCAGGCCTTGAATAACGTGTCATTTTACCATATCATGCGGATCATTGCTTTATTAATTAATACAAAGGGAAACAGTATTGTTCATGGTGTTGTCATGTTGTTGTACTAATGCTTTTTCCTTATATTGTTGGCTAATTAAATGCAGCATGGTGATCACTGACTTGCCTATGAGTATGTTTTGATAAAAATTACATATGCAAGTAAACAATATTATTCTGGTCTTTCCTAACAGAGCCTATCATTATTTTTATGATTATGATGGCTTTTAGGTACATACAAATAGAAAGTGCTGTTGATCTGAATATGGTGTTGTAGCTTGTAAGCAACAACTATGCATTAAGTTTTATTTTTTTAAAAATAATTGAAATTAGGCAGGTCCCCAAATCTTTTATAGAGTTTGCTGAATCCAGTACCCACAATTGCATTTGAATCGGATGCCTGCACCCCTATCCAAGCGAAAGCGACAATACTTGATAGTGGCTGATTGGCATCATGTTGCTAAAAGAGATACTTATGGCCAGTGGGTTGCCACAGTTGTGGTATGTTTATTTTCACTAGAAGTAGCTAATCAATAAATAGCATTACTATTTTAATTGGTTCTCTATCATTCCTTTCTGCTTGCTTATTTTTGTTGTTTAAGCTATTTTTTATTCTTTTTTTTTTGGTCTAACCATTGGATGGTATTCCTTGTTTTTATAAGCTGTTTATATTTTTCATATGCTATTTACTAATAATGATTTGGGTGTTGCAGATGAAGACTGGATGTGTTGCACTTGTATTATGTTTAAACATTAGTGTTGATCCTCCAGATGTAATTAAAATTTCCCCTTGTGCAAGAATGGAATGCTGGATAGGTAAACATTCAGTCATATGTATAAATGTATATGCTTATTGAAATTTCTAATCAGCTGAGCAAAAGTATAATTGCTTATAGTTGATTCTGTTTTGTATTTTTGGGATGCAGCTCCATAATTGTTGTATTTTCTGTCAGTATATGTCTTAGAAGTTAGAGCACATGTAAACTGTTATTTTTTGTTAAATATTTTCACCATTTCAGTGATTTTTTTAAAAATATATTGTTTCTTACTTTTGCATTTCTGAATGCCAAACATGGGTATATTGTTAATCAGAGGTGATTGCAACAAAGGAACTGTCTGACACCTACTATTTTAAAAAACTACCATTGAATTTTCCTTTCCCATTTACCCAAATGGGAGTTAATTTTGCACTATAATTTTCAACTGATTCTGTGCATCTCAAATATTTGGTCTGTGAGTTTGAAGTTAACAATTGGTGTTTGGTTGTGGAGGATTTAAAGTTTCCTTGGCTACACCATAAGGTACTATATTTCTAGGTCGTGGAGGATATGAACTTGATTTATTAATATTTGTAATGATTTTTGTTGATTTTTCAAGTGTAGAAGCATACCAGATTTAGAGAGGCATGATGATTCATCTTTGTTGATAGGATAGTATTTTAATACCCTTATTGCATTTGGCACAATTTCTTTGAGATCTGCTCATAGTTCTTTCATTGCTTCATTTTCAGATCCATTTTCTATGGCTCCTCCAAAAGCCCTTGAAACTATTGGAAAAACATTACACTCACAGTATGAGCGATGGCAGCCTAAGGTGAGCCACATATTTTCCTGTTTAACTTAGCCGATATTGTGATATTCGTTACTTACATCTTCATGTCCTAATGATGCTTGCAGGCTCGTTACAAGCTTCAGTTGGATCCAACAGTGGAGGAAGTTAAAGAAGCTTTGTAATACTTGCCACAAATATGCCAAATCTGAGAGAGTCCTTTTTCATTACAATGGTCACGGTGTACCAAAGCCTACAGCTAATGGAGAGATTTGGGTGTTTAACAAGGTGAATGTTATTTAGACACTGCATAGGTTGCTGCATTATTTATCTATAGATATCTTTAATGAAGTGGCCTTTTTGTATTTTGGTGCAGAGTTACACGCAGTATATTCCACTTCCTATTACTGACCTTGATTCATGGCTGAAAACACCTTCTATTTATGTATTTGACTGCTCAGCAGCCGGAATGATTGTAAAAGCTTTTCTAGAGGTATCCTATAGTTCCTTCTAATTCTTGTGTTTTGGTCTGATACTTGAAGTCAAAGATTAACATAATTTATGCATTTTCTATTTGTTTCCATTGTTGGACTGTTTAATATTCATTATAACTCCTTGTGTTTACTTTAGCGCCTAGACTGGAGTTCTAGCTCTTCTGCATCTTCATTCAAGGACTGCATTCTCCTTGCCGCCTGCGAGGCACATCAAACTCTTCCACAGAGTGCAGAATTTCCTGCCGATGTGTTTACAGCTTGCCTCACCACACCCATCAAAATGGCGTTGCACTGGTCCTCTCTCTCTCCTTCTCTCTCTCTCTCTCTCTTGTGTCTGTGTGGTTGTTTATAGAGCATAAAGTTTCTCCTGCTGCATCTTGATGCTACTGATCTAGTACAATTTTCTTTTTGATTTAGGCTGACATTTTGTCTTGACTTGTAGACATGTCTTTAAACTATGCAGGTTTTGTAAGCGATCGTTACTACGTGGTTCTCTGGACCACTCTCTTATTGACCAAATTCCTGGAAGGCAAAATGACCGTAAAACTCTTCTGGGGGAGTTGAACTGGATTTTTACTGCTATTACAGATACTATTGCATGGAATGTTCTTCCTCATGGTACAAAAATTCATTTGAGTTAAAAAATTAATGTCAGTGAGGCAGTCCTTTTATGATGGAAATTTCACTGTGCAGATCTATTCCAAAGGCTTTTCAGGCAGGATCTTTTGGTCGCTAGTCTCTTTCGCAACTTCTTACTTGCTGAGAGAATCATGCGATCAGCAAATTGTTCTCCAATTTCATACCCATTGTTACCACCTACTCATCAACACCATATGTGGTAATTAATCACACTAGTCATTCTGGTTCTATATTAGCTTCTTTCTGTATTTTCCTTAATTCGCTGAATGTTAGGGATGCATGGGACATGGCTGCAGAGATCTGCCTTTCCAAGCTTCCTCAATTAATTGCTGATCCTAGTGCAGACTTTCAGGTGTTGCTACTTGTTTTTGTTATTTGAATAATTTAGCACTTTGAAAAATGTCAGACACTTTTTTGTTGGTATTGTGCTATTTGAGTATTGTCACTCAGTACCATCACTTTATTCGTCTCCTTACTCAAACCAGCCAAGCCTATTTTTCACGGAACAATTGACAGCATTTGAAGTGTGGCTTGATCATGGCTCTGAGGATAAGAAACCCCCTGAACAGTTACCCATTGTTCTTCAGGTAAGACATTTTCTCAGACCAACTATTCTTGATGTTAGTAATGTTTTCGTTTTTTGAGATGGTAACTGACTCACCAAATAGTGGCAAGAGACATTGTGTGGATAGCCAAGGGCCTTTTTGTCAACCACTTGTACCATCTTGGTTCTATTTATATCATTGTGTTACACATTGCAACATGAATGCTCTCCATTTAGAGAAAGGAAAATTGCACCCTCAAATGTGTTTCATGGATTCCCTTTAGTTATCTTCTTTTCTTGTTTTTCTTTGCTCCTGATACATCTTTTGTTTTGTACAGGTCCTGCTTAGTCAGTCACACAGATTTAGAGCACTTGTTCTGCTCGGAAGATTTCTTGACATGGGACCTTGGGCAGTTGATTTGGTATGGGTTTGACCTGTTCTTCATGCATTCTTTTTTTGGGTACAAAGTGCTGGCTGTTTATTCTCTTATTCAGACTTAAAGTTTAAACTCTGATACTTCATTGATTCAGGCTTTGTCTGTTGGTATCTTCCCTTACGTACTCAAACTGCTTCAAACAAGTGCGACGGAGTTGCGTCAAATTCTTGTGTTCATATGGACAAAAATTCTTTCTCTTGATAAGGTATGCACTCTACTTTGAAATCTTGCACAGTTCCTTTTGTCTTTCAAGATTCAGGTGTTTACTTAGTTGCTCTTTTTTTCAAATGACAGTCATGCCAGGTTGACTTGGTGAAAGATGGAGGGCATGTGTATTTTATCAGGTTTCTTGACAGTTTGGATGCTTACCCGGAGCAGCGCGCAATGGCCGCTTTTGTTTTAGCAGTTATTGTGGATGGGCATAGGAGGGGTCAAGAGGCTTGTATTAATGTAGGTCTTATAGATGTTTGCCTGAGACATCTGCAACCTGAGAACCCTCATGAGGCTCAGCCAGAGCCTTTGCTTTTGCAATGGCTTTGTTTATGCCTTGGCAAACTCTGGGAAGATTTTCCTGAGGCTCAATTACTTGGTCTACAATCAAATGCACCAGAAATTGTTATTTGTTTATTGTCGGAGCCTCAACCTGAGGTATGGTAGCCCCTATGTTGTGTCAATTCTTATGCCTGTTTCACAGCATAAGCATTAAATATTTGGTCATGCAGGTCAGAGCTGCTGCTGTTTTTGCTCTTGGAAATCTCTTGGATATTGGATCTCCATCACCGAATGGATGTAATGATGATTCTGATGATGATGAAAAGGCGAAAGCTGAAATAAATGTAGTTCAAAGCCTTCTGCAGGTCTCGTCAGATGGTAGCCCTCTTGTTAGATCTGAGGTTGCTGTAGGTACGTGGATTTGAAAAATATATTGTACTTTCTAGGCACTACTTTTACTAATGTGTTAAACATAGTAGATTCCTTTTAGCTTTGTGGCAATCATTTTGAGTTGAGTTGATGTCTTCCAGCGCTTACCCGCTTTGCATTGGGCCACAACAAACCTCTCAAATCTGTTGCTGCGGAGTACTGGAAACCTCAAACCAATTCACTGCTGAAGTCATTACCGTCGTTGGCTAATATTAGTGATCCAAGCAACGTTTACAGTCCCAGCAACATTCTACAATGCGGCAGTGGCCTTGCTTCTCGTGGTGCTGTATTAAGGGTCGGCAGTGATAGCAGTGCCACTGGTCGTGATGGAAGAATTTCTACAAGTAGCCCGATTGCGACAAATAGCATCATGCATGGTTCTCCCCAGTCAGATGATTCTTCCCAACACTCTGATTCCGGCATATTGCTGAAAGAGACTGCAAGTAATGGTGGTCTCAGCTACAACAGACCAAAGCCTATTGACAGTGGGATTTATTCCCAATTTATATCAACACTGTGCTCTGTTGCTAAAGATCCTTACCCAAGAGTTGCAAGCATTGGCCGGAGGGCACTGTCCCTCATAGGTGTCGAGCAAGTGGTCATGAGAAATACTAGATTTATCAGTGGGGGTGCACACCCAGGAGAGACATCTGCTCCTCCATCGAACTTTGGAATGGCGCGTTCTTCTTCCTGGTTTGACATGAATTCTGGTAGGTTATAATCTCTTTCCTTGCTATGTGCATGGAGTACCTCACCTTTTTGGCTTTTCTGTGCACTAGGTTATTAGTGGGGAGAAAATAAAGTTTTGATTGATCCCTTTCAATATTTGCAGGAAATTTCTCGATGGCATTTAGGACTCCTCCTGTTAGCCCCCCTCAGCACGATTACCTTACAGGGTTGCGCCGAGTGTGTTCTATGGAATTCAGGCCACATCTTTTGAATTCACCTGATGGCTTAGCCGATCCACTTTTAAGCTCTTCTGCAACTCCCAATAACAGTGAGCTTAATATACTTCCCCAATCAACAATTTACAACTGGAGTTGTGGTCACTTTTCTAGGCCGCTTCTAACCAGTTCTGATGATAATGAGGAAGTAAGTGCTAGAAGAGAAGATAGAGAAAGAATTGCACTGGATTGCATCGCTAAATGCCAGCGTTCCTGTACGTTGATAGACATCATTATTCTGCATTAAAGTATTTCTGTTGTTGTTCTCTACTTATTTGTCTGTCTTTTGTGATGTTTCCCCTTTTCCTTTTTTTTGCCTTTTTCTTGGTTGGTGGGAATAGCAGCATGCAAGATGACCAGCCAAATTGCTAGTTGGGATACAAAGTTTGAGTTGGGTACAAAAGCAGCTTTATTGTTGCCTTTTTCTCCAATCGTTGTTGCAGCTGATGAAAATGAGCAAATAAGGTAAAAATGATTATTATAATCACTCATGATAATTGAAAGTTCTAGTGCTTCAAATGTGCTACTGCAGCTGTGCTAAATTTCTGTATCGCATGTCAGAGTGTGGAACTATGAGGATGCACTTCTAGTGAATACTTTTGAAAACCATAAGTTGTCTGACAGAGGGCTATCCAAACTTTTGCTTATCAATGAGCTTCATGAGAGCTTGCTATTAGTTGGCTCAAGTACGCCTCTTCTTTTTACGATTTTCTTTTTGTACATATCATGCACCATTGTGATATCTAGTTTTCATATCGCAGGTGATGGGAATGTCCGTATATGGAGTAACTATACTCAAAAGGGAGGACAGAAACTTGTAACTGCTTTCTCATCAGTGCAGGGTCATCGAGCTGCTGGTCGCAGTATTGTGATTGACTGGCAGCAGCAATCCGGCTATCTGGTGATATTCCGATGTCTCTTTCCAATGGTTTTGTAATTTTCATTGCATTTTTAAGGTTGTTCTAATACATGAACCTACTCCTTTTGTTGTCAAATAGTTTGCATCTGGTGACATGTCTTCCATCCTTGTATGGGATCTTGATAAGGAACAACTTCTCAACACCATTCAGTCATCTGCTGATAGCAGCACTTCAGCTCTGGTGAGTTTTTGTTACCATGTGATATTTGAGTAATCAAGATAATGATATGAGGAACTTATCTCTGCCTCTGAGGAACTTGTCTATTATCTGTGTTTCTGTGTTCTATTTTCTGTTTTGCAGTTCTTGCTTTATACTTGCTGATCTTCCTGCTTCATATTAATCAGCAACTACCAACATATATTGTTGTTTCACTGCTAATCTGTAGGTCGCTTGAAATCCAAGTTTCATATTCACTGGTTCAATGGAGTCAAAACTCAAAACTAAACATGTGGTTGAAAGGAATTGAGATATATGCATTGCTATAGAAAGAAAAAGAATCATAATATTCCTTCATGAAGGAATTTGATGGTGCATATGCATCCACTTAGCATGAGTGTGCAATTTAAATGGCTTAGGTTTTGATGTTGCTTTCTGTAGGAACAACTGGTAACTTGTTTTAGTAGCTTGAGCAATGTGAGCTAGATGTAAATAAAAGATTTGCCAAAGGATTTGCTCCTGTTGTGTCATATTCCAAAATTTTTACTCAGCCAAAAAGCAAGCAGTGCATTTCAGTTGGTTTTGCCAACTGGTCTTGTTATTGTCCTTTTCTTCATGATGTAAAAGAATGTATTTAACAAAATAGCATTTTGGAGGTTTGTTTCTTAAGAATATATTGCCTTTTCCTTCCATAGCAGTCAGATGAGCTGTTTGATTGCTTTGTTTATACGATTCTAGCTATTGTGCCAAGTTTTGTGTTAATCAGGTTTGCATCTTGTGTTCGCGTGCATGACCTTTGCTTGTGTCTGTTTCAGTCTGCATCTCAGGTTCGATGTGGTCAGTTTGCTGCCGGTTTTATTGATGCATCTGTCAGGATATTTGATGTTCGTACTCCTGATAGGTAAGTAGAAAATCGTCTCCTTCCTTTGGTCTTCATGTCGCTTGGTGAAACATCATCCATATCTTCCATGTGGCGGATTCAGTTTCCTGTTGCCTTTTTTTTCAAAATATCTTTCTTCCTCTGAATGTCCATTTTTTCAATGCTGTAGGCCAGTCTATATGGCAAGACCACATGCTCCAAGAACTGAAAAAGTTGTAGGTATAGGATTTCAGCCTGGGTTTGATCCATACAAGGTAAATCCTTCCACTTCTTTGAATTGCTATGTGCTTTATGCCCTATATTTTTAATTGTTTAAGCTCGTATTTTTTTTAAAAAAATACGAATTTATTTGAGCTTTACAAAACCTTCTTTTGTGATCTATGTGATCACAGATTGTAAGCGCATCTCAAGCTGGAGACATTCAATTTCTTGATGTTAGAAGGGCAGCTGAACCCTACCTCACTATCGAAGCTCACAGGGGTTCATTAACGGCGTTAGCTGTTCATCGGCATGCCCCAGTTATTGCAAGCGGCTCAGCCAAGCAGATGATTAAAGTGTTCAGTCTTGAAGGAGAACAATTAACAATCATTCGCTACCAGCCATCTTTTATGGGTCAAAGAATAGGCAGTGTGAACTGCCTTTCTTTCCATCCATACAAATCACTACTGGCCGCGGTGCTGGTGATAATGCTCTTGTTTCTATCTATGCCGAGGACAACTATCAAGTAAGATGAGGTTTACATCTTGTGACATGCAGTGACGATGCAATCAGTAGGCCTTGTGTTTGGCCAACTGATGGATCTGCACCATGGTCCAGCTACAAGATACAAAGATGATACGAAGCCTGGTCGGCGACATGCTGACATGGTGGTGGTGGTAGTGCCGTGGCTTTCGGTGCATATTGCTTGTTGGGTGTCTACATATCTGACCTGCATGTGCAACTTGTAAGATACAAAACAAGATCATTAGCCTCCCTTGCAGAAGATTAAGAAAGCGAAACCCTGCTCTGGTCCTGCCACTGAGCTCGGAGGCTTCCCAAATAATCATACCTAGGTTAACAAAAATGTAAATAGCCGTCCCCATTTGGATTGTTGTTCTCCTTAGTTAGTCAGTTTCCTTTCTTTCCCAAGTGTAAAAAGGTTTGCAGACGCTTCATATCATAAATCTGGTTTGGTTGGTGGGGCCTGCCTGGGCAAGTGCTTGTTTATATGGGCGCAGGGAGAATGCATGCACACGTCTCCTCACAGATGTTCTTTCAACAGATAGATGCATTTGTCCAACTAATATAGCATTAGATGGGTTACTATGGGATTGCATGAATCAATGTCCTCCAAGTCTTCATTGTAAGCATTGGACGGTCATCCAGTGCGTCACAGTAGGGCTTCATAGTCCATTTGTATATATGAGTTGCATTTGTACAGTTGATAACTCTGTTATCTCAGATGTAATGAGTGCAAGCATGTTGTCCTTGGGTGTATCTGGCATCTCAGAAATGTTTAAAGTAAAAAAGAGCAGCTTGTCTCCTTTATGTACACAAGATTTTGAGGTAGAATCATGAGCTGTTCAGGGCTAAAAGGGTTATGGTCTGTAAATATTTTAATGTAGTGATCTCGGGAGGTGAATGGAAGGAGTGCTGTATATCTTTAGAGTTATTAACTACCATTGGAGATTCTACATGGTTTGTTTTGAGGGTGATATGAATAATGCAGCATGAGCTATGACGCCAAACAAACTGTTGGTGCTCGGCTGTGCTGAACTATTCTTCAAATTTCGGAAGCGTCTGTCTCCCTGAAAGCTGCTGGTGTTTTGGAGCATTAAAGGAAGTGGTAATTCTTGTATGAGCTGGGATGACGCCCTAGGGCCATTTGGAAAATCTATAATCTTGACCTATCCATATGAATAAATCAGAATTTTAGTTTAATATTCCAGCCTATTCATGCAGGTGGGTTGGGATTTTAGGCATGGAACAAAAGAAGCATCGGAAAATCTCGTGCAATCCGTAATGGTGGTGCTTGAAGTTCACCTTGTGACCTGCGAGGAGCATGGTGTTGCCCTTGCTTGCTCTTTTTCACTTGCATGACAAGGCCCTGGGCACTGAATTGGAGCAAATGTAATCCATATCATCTGTTGACAGTTGCAATGAGTGATTACGCTCTGGATTTTAGCACAGCTTGAGGCAATGAGTGATCACGAGCCTTTAGTTGCCGAACGTGCAGGGTGCCCGGCCCAAGGGCGTGCCCCCTGCAGGCGCCTATGGAGATAGGAGGGTGCCCTCGCTCCACTCAGACCAACCGCCAAGGGGGTTGCCAAAACACCCGTGGGCCTCTGGAGTCAAAAGGCCTACCTTATTAGACGATGACGTGGAATCCACTACATTCCTTGCCAGAAAGACTAGGATGCCCTCCGCTTGAGCTGCACTAGTAGGGGTAGGATGGTATTTGTGTAGCAAGCTGGGCGCCTAAAAAAAACCATTGTAACTCATAACTGGGACCGGAACTAACACGAAATACAAACCACGCAACTGGTGCGTCCCCCGGGAGCCTAGACCAAGGGACCCCTCTCTACTCCCCCTGGGGAACACACCAACAAGAGTAGGGTATTTGCTTCGTATGAGGAAGGAAACACTCCCACACTGTCTAATGACACGGAGGACTCCCCCTCTCCATACATAACATAAGTTACTTTCTCTCCCTTGGGAAGAAGTAACTAAATGACCCTCCAATGGGACGCGCGCACTTTGGACCCCTCCTGGGACCTAAGGCACGATCATACCCCCATAAAGTCGCCCAGTCTTGCGGTAGACCTTCTTTAGCGGGCATAATCGGCGTGGCGATCGAGTCCTCTGTGCACTTCGTTTATAGTGGATACCAACTGCCCTCTGGGGCACATCTTAGAACAAAGCATCGCAAAAGTCATAAATCATCCATATCATAATATCAAAGCAATTTCATACAAAATGAGGGGAGCATGCCCCAGCCGACCATCATGAGTACTACAAATGAAGATACATCTGTAACATAAAGGAGTGCTTCACCTGACAAGGTGAGGATCCTAGTATAGTAAGCATGAACTACCTAACTACTTAGCAAAAGAGATCAAACGCACTCCAACGGAAGTCATACATGCTCTGAGCTTAGGCCCTCTCCTGGTACCCGGGGTCCGGTCTCATGGGGAACCCTCATGAGGCTGTCCACGAAGCCTTCTATAAGGGACCCCCAAGTGGAGCTACATTCACGGGCGCTCCGGCGCACCTCCTTGGTGTACATCCTCCGAAGCGCAGTGAGGATGGCCTCCTTACCTGCAGCATCGGAGAGGCGGAAGATGGCTGCAACTCCCGCAGTCAGGATGACTTTTGGCAAAGGCCTTGCCCTTATCCTTGGTCGCCCTCACAAGGAGACTGACACGGCCTCACAGGACGCTCGCCCACTCCTCCCAGCCCTCAGTGAGGTGGGAGATCCTCCACTCTAGTCCCAAGCTCCCTCAAAGTGACCTGGACCAATACGGCAAGGTTCATGAGAGATATAGCCATTGCCTTCCAGTCTGCTTCATACCTTTGCTCATGGGCATCGCGGTCCACCCACACAGCCCGCACAACCACATGAGACCTCTCCAAGTCGGCCTCCAAGTCCTTGACCTGCTGCTAGGACCTCTCAAGCTCAGCCTCCATCTTGTTAATCTTGTCCTTTGCCGGCCTTTGGCTATCTTGGGCTTGCAGCAAATCTCGCTTGAGGGCCTCGGGATCATCCTTAGGACAACGTAGTGGTGTGGCTGCTAGCATCTCTTGAAGTATCCTCAGGACCCTGTCAAAGAGAACGTTGCTCATTGCCGTAGCCTACAAGGGGATGAAGGTGGGGTGTCAAGCAAGTCATACATAAGAATCCTTGGTTTTTAGGGGTTGGCGAAAGAAAGGGAGGTCCTCGGTACCTGATACTAAAGGGTTATTGTAGTCGCTAACTTCTCCTCTAGCACCTCCAAGAATCTCCTGGGATCCTCAGGCACCAAGTCTGTCATGTACCTCTGCACCTGCTCCATCACCAAGAGGTGAGTCGTCTCGATCGCCTCTGCATCCAAGGTGTGAGGTATGGCATACTCAGGGAGAGCATTGAAGGAACCACCCTGGTCACCCTGTGCTGGCCCCGTTTGCATGTGAGTACATGGAGTAGCCACCTTCTCTATTGGTGCCCCTGGAGGCACAACGGACGCGGGGGTTCCACCTCCGTGGCTGCTCCATACTCCATTGAGTCTGTAAAAAAGGAGTAGAGCATGTTAGGGGTGGAAAGGTAAAGTATAAACTCTGTTATAATTTAGCATGGCCAAGGCTACGTACCTCCTGGAACAGAAGGACTCAATATCGTTGGGGTAGGCATACCCAACCTCCTCTCTCACTGTAGCCTTAGCCGGGGAGGTGACCGACCCATCAGTCTCAACATTGAGAAGCCCTTCAATCTCCTGGATGAGCTGCTGGGAATGTCCGACAGAGCCCCCCAACTCGGCATCCGACACGGGATCACTGGAAGAGTTGGACGTCGTAGATGTGGAAGGTGAGGGTGAGTGTCTACCCGCCTGCTTGGTGGAGAGTCCAGTGCTCTCCCTGATGGGTGCCTTCTTCTCAGGGACTTTGGTGTCCCTACCCTTGGTGGCAGGGGATGGCAGGGGCCCTTGGGGCGCCACCTGGGGATGACCACTCTCGCTCGCGGCGCGAGCCGAAGTGACAGTGCCCTACTGAGAGGCACCACCTGCATGCCCTCGGTGGCTCTTCTGGCGCATGCCTTGGCGGGCGAGGCCTAGGTGTCATCCTCCGCGATCGTAGCTTGAGCCCTCTTTCGCTTAGCCTGATCGGGAGCAGGGTCACCTCGTGGGGGAAGGTGTAGGCCGAATGCCCCAGCCACAGAGTTCACCCCCTCATTGGGGATGCCCGCTGACACTATGAAATTATCTGAAGGAACGATATAACCACCAAATATCCGTTCTGTTGCTGGAAGCACAACGTGAATGGACCGTCCTGTGCTTCCAAGATTTCAGGTCTGATACTGAAATGATCGATAAGATATTGTGCACCTTCCACCCCGAATGAGGATACTGCAAAAACAGTATAGTCATGCAAAGTACCAGAAGTACTTTGAGCTTTTATGTATTCTGCTAGAAGTACAAAAGCATGATGAACTCTTATGAAGAATCATGACATCCTTCCTACTAGGAGTAATGCAATGCTTGAAGCACATGCAAACGCTTAATGGGTTAGCAATAGTTAAGGCCGCGAAAAAGGACAAAGACATAGAGGAGACAAATAGAAAAATGATAAAAATTAGAAGGAAAGAGGTAAACCATAGTGGAAGTGAAAGAAAAGGGATCAGGTAGCTTCTAGAAGCAAGACCTAACCAATAAGGCTGCAAACCCTCCACAGCCATGCTTTAGTGTGGATGCACTGGCCATTGGTCACGCACCTACTGCACACCAAAGCATTTAGTGGAACTTTACATGCAATCCACTGAGAGATTCTAGAAGAATCAAGGAAATAAGGCTAAGGCACATTTCACCATTCAACCTATTGTTGTTGACATAGATGCTGTGAAGTATGATGATATGGTTTATCATTGTACTGAGCTCGAGGAGTCCTAGAAGGACACCCACAACCCATATGGAGACATAAATTAGTCTTTTAAATATTTTTTCACTTTGCTAGTTGATGTCACATTTTTCTAATGAGTCTCTTTAAGAGTCTTCTCTATCGGTTTAGTCTTAGTTCCTAAATGAACATTGATCTACGCTCCTATTGAGTGATTATCATTTAAATAAATTGTTATTTCTCAGGATATTTGATTAATTTAGTGTGTTATGTTTGTTTTATATTTTACAATATGTTCCTACTGTAATAATTGCTTGATTATTAAATCATACATCTAATATAATCCAATGGTAGAGGAGGAAATCTGTCTTGTAAACAATTGCATCATAAATTTAATTCTTAGGGAAATTAAATATTTTTAGACTCTGACTAAGAAAAGTAGAAATATTATGACAATCGTCGGAAGCGATGCTCTCATAGTTGGAACCGGAAGAGCTATCATAGTCCTCTCTATGGGTACTCGTATAATAATAAAGAATACCCTATTATACCCTGAGTCCAGTCGTACTCTACTAAGTTGTAAAGACATTCATTTGAATGATTTTCATATGGAGATAGAAAATGAGGTCGGTACAGTATACCTGCTAATGACTAAGTTTAACGGTGTAATATACATCTAGTTGAAAACTTCCTTCCTTCTCCTCTAAGTTATACTATACATATATAAAACTTGAAATTTATGTTGCAATGAAAACAATACTTAAAAACTCAAAAATATTTAAGATATGGTATGATTGACTGGGTCATCTTGGGTTTAACAAGATGGGAAAAATCATTAATAATTCTACTAGTCATAGCATAAAAACTATTGACTTCCCCATACTTGAAGACTTCTTATGCCCTACTTGTGCTAAAGGGAAACTCATAATTAGGCCATCTTATCTAAAAGTTAGTGAAGAATTACTAAATTTTCTAGAGAGAATTTGATGTGATATTTGTGGACTTATTCAACCCCTGTCGGGCTCTTCAGATATTTTATGGCACTAATAGATACTTCTACTAGAATGTCCTATGTATGTCTCTTATCTAGTAGGGACCATGCTTTTACCCAAATTATTAAATTAAGAGTCTTCTTTCCAGAAGCAATGATCAACGGAATTTTGTTTCTTGTAAAACCATGAAATAAGGGATCTACTTAGGAATTGATAGCTTCTTGAAGTGCTCTTTCTTTCATAAATGGCACTCTTTTGCAGATGCTTGAAAACGTGCACACATATAAACACTAAACATGATATGTAGCCTAAATACGAAAAGATAAAACAAGGTACCAATCAAAGAACGATAAAGCTCTAAATATACTGGTTTACCTCCCTCGTTGAGGTCTAGATGCCCGTTTGATGCCATAGGTGTCTTGATGGGCTTTGCATCCTGCATGCTAAATTTTTTAAGTAAATCCTTCACGTACTTGGTTTTGCTTACGAAAGTCCAATCCTTGAGTTGCTTGATTTATAGTCCAAGAAAATAGCTCAATTCACCAATCATGGGCATTTTAAATTTCCTAGATATCATATCACCATTTTATGCCACTAACGTTGTGATCCTTGGATCTTTCAACTAGAGTCTATACATCATTTCGGGTGAAGTTGTTGAGTTCTTCATACATAGAGTTCACCCAATCCGGATCATCTAAGACTTTATCTACATGAGAAGGTTCAAAAGAAGATACAAAGGAGTAATGTTCACAAAATGAAGTAACACGAGATCGAGTTTGAACACTCTTACTAACATCACCTGATATTGGATCTATAAGATGATCCTCTGAGATTGCGTGATGAATTCTTGGTGGTGAAGCTTGAAGTTATTGATCCTTCTCTTTTTCTTCCACCTCAATTGGTTGAGCTTGACTTGGCATTGCGGAATTAGATGGCTCAACTTGAGTGGATATAGGTTGATTCTCTTGGTCCTCCTTTAACTTGATATCTCTAAGCGTCATGTTCTTCATTGCATGTCCTAAGTTTTCATCACCTACATCATTCAATTTTTTTTCTCTTCTAGAGAGTCATTAGTCTCATTAAATTTCACATCATAAGTTTCTTCAACTAAACCCTTGGTTTTGGTGAAGACAAGGCGTGCCTTGTTATTCGAGGAATAACCAAGTAAGAATTCAGCATCACACCGACTTTGAAATTTTGAGAGCCGAACACATTTTTTCAAAATATAACACTTGCAATCAAAGACACGAAAATAAAAGATGTTCGGTTTTCTTCCAATGAGAATCTCATATTCAAAAGGCAATGCAAATAAAGATAGTTTGTTGCATGGCAAGCGGTATTGATAGCTTTTGTCTAAAAAATATAAGAAGAACCATATTCATCAAGCATTGTCCTTACTATTTCAATTAATTTTTGATTTTTTCTTTTCTACAACTCTATTTTGCTCCAAAGTGTTGGTAGCGGAAAGCTTATACTTTATTCCAAATTCATCACAATAATCTTCAATTCTTGTATTTTTAATTCAAAACCATAATCACTACAGATTTTTTTCCTGAAATCAGACTCATTTTGAGCCCTTTTTGCAAAACTTTTAAAAATACCAGAGGCTTCGGATTTGTCATCTAAGAAGAAAACCCAAGTATACCTTGAGTAATCATGTACAATAACTAAACAATAAGAATTACCTCCAATGCTCTTATAGGTTATTGGGCCAAACAAATCCACATATAAGAGCTCCAATAGCCTAGATACGGATATGATACTCTTGAAAGAATGAGAACTAGTAACTTACTAATCGGCTTAACAAGCACTACATAAATTATTTTTCTCTAACTTCACAACTTTTAAGTCTACAACTAGATAATGTTTAAAAAGCTTTTTTAGTTGAATCATCTCAACATGAGCTAGACTTCTATGGTATAACTAACTCAAGGAGGTTTTCACAATTAAACAAGTTTGAAGGCATGACTCATTTGATGTAAAGTCAACTAAATAAAAATTTTCAAATCTAAAACCTTTGAACTCCAAGGAGTTGTTATTTTCTTTAGAGATTACTACACAATCTCTAGAAAATGTGTAACTAAGACCGAGATAAAAAATTTGAGTAACGGATAGCAAGTTGAAATTTAGATTTTCGATTAATGAAATATTTGAAATGAAAAGATCGTTAGAGATAGCAATTTTATCTAATCGTATTACCTTTCCACTAAGTGATTGGTGTAGTTGATTGTAGGGGGACAATCTTTTAAATAAGTCAGTAAGGGATCCAAAAACAAAAAAAAACGAATACATATGAGCCAAATACATTAACAGTTCCATGGGCGAGGCTCGGGTTTTTGTCACCAATCAAAATGGCGACTAAGAACGTGAACCGTCATTCACCATTTCAATTAGCGGTAGAAATACTAGTTGCCAGTCCAATTGACAATTGCTGACATGGCTGTGAGCTGGCATATTTATGACCAAGTGAAATGGCAACTTACTTATTGTTGCCAATTAGAATGACGACAGTAATATAATCACTATTTTAACTGGCGACATGTTAGAATGGTGGCAGTGGCATACTTCTGTAATTTTTCTTTTAGCTTATTATTTTTGTATTTTTTATTTTTCGTGCATTATTTAAGAAAATTCTAATATGGGACCTATCGGATTCGAAATCAGGGCCTACCGTTAGCAAAGCAAAGCGCTAGCATTACAATTCTAAAAAAAACTGGAGCCAAATCCAGTCAAAACAACATGCAAACAGTCCAAATAAGATGTATTCTGTCAAATTTTCCGAAATTTTTTAGATACTATAGTAATTTAATTTTTTTAATTCGGCTAGGAGTTTTAATTTCGTCCCCGGCCAAAATCCAAAATCTCTGCCGAGATTTCTGAAATTTCATTGGGATTTTGAACTATGATACCGTGGCATAATTTTTGCAATTTATTGTTTAAAAAATATAGAAATTATATATGCGTCAACAAATTTTTACGTAAATAATAAATGTTTGAACACAACTTATTATGAAAATACCGTAATAAATGTTTGAACGCAACTTATTTCAACGGCATTGTTCGGTCTCGAAGAAAAAATAACTAATGCTCACATGTCACCAGTGATAAAAGAGTGACGTTTTGGATATGTGCAGTTTAATTTTATAACTCTGGCTATCATTATCGCTACGAATATTTAGAATGAATGTATAAAAATAATTTGTGAGCAGAGACAGTACATGGGCTCTTTTTGGACAGATTATAGAAAACCTGATTCTGTATTCTGAGAGAATCAAGTGGGTGATACTTTCTGATTTTGTATACAAATTCTGCTTCTAATTATGAGAAAAACTTTCCAGATTCCACTCTCAGATCAGAAGTAGAATTTGTACACAAAATAAAAAACTATTACTTCTAGAATATAAAATTAGCTTTTTTATAATCTGTTCCAAAAAGACTATATAGTAGTTGTCGGGGATTAGGCATTCCCCATGACGACTATCGTACATTGGCGGCTAGTCAGCTGCCGACTTTGTTACCCTTGGATAGCGTTTCTAAGGAAGATCCTCGGGTAGACCGACCTGCAGGCCTATCCCGTCCTTAGCTAAGCTCGCCCCCGAGCATGCTTGCTCGGGAAAATACGACCAACGATCGAGTCTGAAGAAGGACCTCGGGCCGACCAAAAAGCCGGGCATGGTCCACGAAGACAACGTGGCATTAATCACTCGGCGGCTTGAAGGACCGTACGGTCACGATCTACGCCCGCAGCGCCCATGTCGCGGTATAGCAAAAAGTAAGGGAACAGTTTCACCCACGTCTGGGAGTAGTGACGCGTCATTCCGTAATAAATGATGTAACGTCGTAATCATCTATAAATACCCCGTCGCATGTAGTGTTTGGGTTGTTGGGTTGGTTCTTTTGGCTTTTTCTTTGGTTCCCAATCCTTTTGAGTAGTAGAGGAAGAAGCGTACCTGTAAGAGATAGAGAGAGAAGGGAGGCCCTGTGCCCCCGAGCAAACACTTGTAGCTCGTCTTTGAGAATTAGTGAAGCCGCTGAACGTAGGGTTGTTATCTCCCCAGCGAGAGGCCTGAACCAGGATAAAATCCTCTTGTCTGCTGTGTTGCCCCGGCCACCTCGGCCCTAGCTCGGCAGGTCCTCGGATGCTATACCCTCTGCGGAAAAAGGGCTCTAGGTTGATCACTCATTCAACAAGTAAGCTCGGCGGAGGACCGGTTCCCGAATCGTCGACAGTAGCGTAATATTGCTTTTTTTTTTGTTGTTTCTTCTGAACTATACATCAATAGACAGTATACCAACAATGCAGGCCCACTTTACAGTTTCGAAATGGGCAATTGTGTGTCTGCAAAGTGCAGGAGTGACTCGGAGTGCCGGGAACAACATCCTACTCCCACCGTTACGTCGCATGCCCCGGAGAATCCCGTGCAGTGGAGCCGCTTGAATCCAATGCCGCGCAGTGTCTCCGCTGGAATGGAATGCCACACCGTGCTTCCCCTGAAAATGCATTCTCACGCTGGCCATGCAATCTCGCGCTCCATTGCCACGGTGGCCATCGATCCCACGCTCTTTTTCCGCAGATTTTTTCCACGTGTCGCCTTTCCACAATCACACGCTCATCTGGAGGCTATTTTTGTGAAAGAAGCTGAACGCGGATCATTTTCACAATAAAATTTTAGTGCTAATACAGTAATAATATTCTCAAAAAACCAAGCACTTATAAGTAGAGTGATCCTAAACCGAAGTTTGTAGAGTCAAATACATTTTTTAAATGGAAGGCAGAAGCTCTACCGTGCATTCATAGAGGGGGGAGCGAAAATGACAACAGTCAAAGTACATATACAAAGTTTTTTAGAAATTAGAAAAATAGAAAATAAAGATTAGGGGTTGGAAGAAGAAGAAAGAAGGGTGGGGTGGTAGGAAGGTGGCAACTTAATACAATCCAACCAAAGACCAACAAATTCTAGGAGTTCTAGGAGTTAAGCAGACATTGAGTTTGTAGGTGGATAGGTGCAGCACGTGCGAAAGCCACTTTGCGGTTGGATACATCTTGCACAACAACACTAGCCAACTGGTTCGGTGAGCGGAAAGATCTATTGAAAATCCTGTTGTTGCTTTCTTTCCAAAGGTTCCAAAAGACATACAGTACAATTCCATCCACTTTCTTTCTTCGCTGCCTGTCGGTAATAGAGTCAAATATAGTACTAACATTTATCGCATGACCAAGAGTGTTGTTGTACAGCTCCCTCGGTCCTCCCAAAGCTGACGCATAAGAGCATTGTCTCACAGAGCCAAACACCAGGCAACCGATCTTTAGGGTACGTACAATAAGATCAACTCAGTTTATTTTTAACAAATTCACGTCAGCTTTATCTTATATAGAAGAATGAGAAAAGAGGAGAAAGAAGAGAGCTGCTCTTATTTAGCAGTAAGCATTGCACGCAGAGGTGGAGCCAGAAATTTCTAAAGAAGGAGCCTAAGAATGAAGTGAACCTCTACTAATGATTGATATTCAAAGTTTAATATATATAGTAAGTACGACATGTAACACTTGTAACTTGTAAGGATTTAGGGAACGTACTACTTATTATTTCACAAGGGCCTTGACTGCTTGACGGCTTGAGTCGCTCGCACAAACAGGCAAAGTCACGATCTCAGGTCTGTGACATATTCACTCTTTTTTTAACACAAGAAGCAAATCCACAAAGGATTAATATTATAGCAGAACAGGTTGATACTGCAGCCATGGAAGATTACATATGAGACGAGGCACACAACCAAAGCAGTTGCAGCAGCAACAGACCAAAGTTCAAACCTATACATAGGGCAACCATTTCGTAGCATATATGATAGCACAAGTGGATCATGACAACCCCTCTTCTCTCTCTCTCTCTGAGCAGATGTCACTGCCATTATTTCTTGAGGTGGGGGAAGCACCGGAGGAGATCGTTCTTCAGATGCTTCGCCTCAGCATGCTCTTTGCACTCCAAAGGGGGGGGGGGGCTCCCCCCTCCAACGGCTCCGCCTGTGATTGCACGGGAGTATAGTTAGATTAGTTATGTATAAAAGGGAAGAGGTATTTAATGCACGGCATCTAGAGCCAATCTTTAGAAATAGCTATTGTATAAACTGACTTTAGTGCTTAGGCCCCGTTTGGCAACTTGGAACCGGACTGTTTCTCCTAGAATCTGAAATAAATCCAACCAAACGGAATAGGACTCGGAACGTTTCAAAGCGAATCGTTTCTGATTTTTACACACCGTGGTCAAATCGGCTAGCAACCCGTTCCTCCAGATTCTGATTCTACCTGAAACGTTTCTACCAAGAATCCGGAACTGTTTCCGTTTCTACTAGAATCTGGAACCGTACCAAACGGGGCCTCTGATTGAATACTCTCCCCTGGCGTAACATTGTACGGAGGGCGTGGAGATAAAAGAAGCGTTTTTCACCGATATACTAAATTTAAATTTAATGTAGATAGTTTATTCTTTTCATTCTAATAAATTAGATTAACTAGAGTTTATTTATACTATCTTTGTTAGTAGAGTAGTAAAAATATCCTTAACAAATCAATGATTAGATCTGATTTTTTTAGTAGAGTAGTAAAAATATTCTTAATAAATCAATGATTAGATCTGATTTTTTCTACTACTATATACTATCGATATAATGCACTGTAAAATTTCACCATTAGATTGCATTGCAGTATATGTCAAGAGAAAATATAAGCTTTACGGAGGAATTTTTTTTAAATAATATATATTTAATGAAAAATTAAAAAATAATATGCAAAAAATAAAAATGACAGACCCGTCGCACATCCAATTTGCGACGGGTCTCTGTCGCACTTTGAAATTGCGACAGAGAGCCTGTCGCTAACTGTTAGGCGAGATACAGTGCATTTTCAAATTGCGACAGAGGACTATGTCGCAATTTCAAATTGATACAGAGACTCTGTTGCAATTTAAAATTGCGACAGAGAGCTTGTCGCACATTGGATATGCGATAGATGTGCAGATCTGTCATTGTTTTTTGGCATATTATTTCTGTAATTTTTCATTAAATATATATTATTTAAAAAACAAATTCCTTTACGGAGGCGGCGTAAATTTGAGGACGATCGCACGGCCGTAACGTGTACAGTCCTGCCATCCGCGTCCTCTCGATTGTGCGAGCTCTGTTGGATCACGAGAAACCTAGCGCGTGTTCCTCATGACCAGAATGAGACACTAGCAAGCGGGTCCCGTTATCGGGTGGGCCCCATTTGTCATCCACTCAGAACCACACTGTTATTTTCCGTCACGGTACAACAAGGGAACCAGGGAAGGGAAGCGCCGAGCCCCACAAAACCCTCGTCTCTCTCTCTCTCTCTCTCTCTCTTTCCCTGGTTCTCCAAGGCGGCGCTCGCTGGGTGTGTCGGCGTGGGCATGGACGGTGGCGGCATGGCCCCGCCGCCGACTGCCCCGGAGGCCGCGAACACATCGCCTGCGCCCAACGCGGCCGCCGGCGGGATCAGTAAGTTTGCCCAAGACTCTTCCTCTCTTTCTCCCCTCTTACGAGACTTCTTGCTATTTCTTGCGCAGGTTGGATCCTCGACTAGTTCTTCGAGTAGATTTTGCTAGTTCCTAGCTCAAGATATCTGCTTTTGCTACTTTCGGATCATAGCTTAGAGAATCGTATCGAAATACGACCCGCCATTAGCTGCTCGTTGAGCGCCCAACATTAATACTGCTACATCTGTTCCCAAAACTTGGTACAGTAGGATGTTAGCAGAGATCCTCCCAAAATAAATTTCTAATTGGTGTCTCCAACATTGCAACGATGTCGTTTTCTGAGTTGTGCTGCGCTTGATTTGGCCCAGGGGTTGAGAATTGTTATGTCTTCAAGAGCCGGCTGCAAGAGTACGCGCAGAAAGCTGGTCTCCCAACTCCCGAATATCAAACCATCAAGGAGGGGCCTTCCCATGAGCCCATCTTCAAGTCCACAGTGGTAATTAACGACACCAAGTATGACTCGCTGCCCGGATTTTTCAACCGAAAGGCTGCAGAACAGTCGGCTGCTGAGGTTGCGCTTATGGAAATTGTCAAGTCCATCCCAACCAATGCGAGCATCCCAGCAGTTGTAAGTTACTCTTTTTGAAGTCTTTCCTTGATCAGTCTGCTTGTGCTTCTGTGGATATGGTTAGCAAAAAGGTTATGTGCATATAGAAGCGCGTACGTGGAATTGGGGTGTGAGCCCTCTGTTTCTATAAAAGCGAGTACGTTAATGTATGATGCTCTACATCTTTCTACTTAGTGCTAGTGCCTAGAGCATTGACATGCTTCCTTAAATTGCATAAGTTGAGCCCCATGAAATGTGTTTTCTGTGCACTTTATTCCTAAGTGTGTAAATATGAGAACTCGGCTTCATAATCCTGGTATGCTGAAGCCTCCATAATATGCATTAGATGAATTATATAAAACCTACTATTGTTGGGGATGTACGGCCAGCCTCACGCGAACACGCCACGTGTCGTCTTTTCCCTGTAGATTCTACAGTGATGCTACACAGCCTGATATATATATAATGCCCCTCACGTTTCACAGCCACTACATTGCTCAGATGGTTAGCGTGTTGGCCTGCGAGCTGTTAGTCTTCGGTTCGAATCCCGGCCAGCGCAAGACATTGTAGCAAATTTAGCTGTAGCTACAATGTCAGTGCTACATTATTTTTTTTTTTGTGAAAATAGAAAAGAGCTCCACTAATTTTATTGAACTATTAAATCACGTTAATGTCACTTGTGCAATCAAGAAATGAGCTATAAAAATATAAGTGAGGCACGAAAGCTCTGTTACACAAGTTGTAGAGAGACGCTAGCTTATTGCTTCAAGAACGTAAAAAGGTACAAGATTGCTCACTAATTAATACAATTGCACAATCTAAAACTTTTGAACACAAATTAGGGTTTTGCTCAAAATAGGATTGAAAAATAAAACTACACTAAGGATAGAAATTCGTCACCACTCAACCATGCTTTGATACCAAGATGATAGGGGGGTGGCTTGATCTTGCAATGATGAATATGATTACTCGGACCCCTGAACCCTGATGAATATTGGTGCCAACCACGTCTCGATACAGCAACCTGCGACACGTGAATTCGCCTAAGAAAACGCTTTGATCCTCGCCTACTTGACCACGCGAAAGTAGACGTGCATGTCCTTGCAATTACCTCGAAGAAGTTGCAAGAACAATGGTGATAATTTCAGATTGGAACTCTCTATTCTAATGGAGGCATTGGAGCACAAGCCATAAAATCAAGAGTACATATTTAATCTAAAAATTCATGATTACCTTTACAATAGAGTGTGTCCACATATATATACATATGAGGGGGCATGAATAGTATCCGAGATGAACAGTACTCGGATATGAACAGCGGTTCGGATATGAACAGTTTGTGAACAGTGCATGTGCTACAATAGCCATGTGGGAAGTTTCCATGTGAAGTACTCATGTTTCCATGCTATGGTGATCTATTCCTTTGTTTTGAAGATGGCTGAATTCTCCTTCCTTCTTTCTTGTTTCTTTTCTTTCTTTGTTGATGGCATATATGGAAGGTTTCTTTCCTTCTTCTCCTTCCTTCTTTCTTGCTTCTTTCCTTTCTTCTTTGATGGTATATATGGAAGGAGATAGAGGGGAGGGCACATGGGCCATGTATAGGCTGTATGGGCTGCATGGAGTTGGCTTGGCCCATGCCTCTGAGTGTTCCTGTGGGTTTCCCGGTGTGAGTAATGTTCATGTTGTCTCCTTTTGGTGCTCATCCTCCCTCATCTCCTGCTGGGAACACAATGTTCCAACACTATATATGAGCATATCTGCACCTCTAAGCATGCCTAACCTACTATAATTCGGATCATGATCAAATTTATGCGATTTTTAAAAATACTGGCAATGCTACTAATACATTTAAATCAGTTTTTGCTAATTTGGTTGAGCTGCTAAATTTGCGGGTTCTTAAAATTTTTTTAGGAGGGTTCCTCTAAGCATGCCTAACCTACCATAAAAAATTCGGATAATGATCAAATTTGTGCGTTTTTTAAAAATACTGGTAATGCTACTAATACATTTAAAGAAATTTCACTAATTTGGTTGAGCTGCTAAATTTGCGGGTTCTTGAAATTTTTTTTAGGAGGGTCCTGAAAACATACCAACGTTGCCGTACAAATTTCAAATCATGATCAAGCTTTTGTGATTTTTAAAAATTCTGACAATTCTATTGGCGTACTTCAAGTAGCTTCACTGGTTTAATTGAGCTACTAGGTTTGTAAATTCTTTAAAATTTGTTAGAAAAGTCCTGAGGGTATGCCTGAGCTACCATAGAAAAAAAGGATCGTTTTCATGCTTTTGCAATTTTTAGAAATTATAACAATTTGGTTCCGGCCCCTGCCCCCCTCCCCCCATGCTAGGGTGTTCCCGAGGGGATTTCCTTTCTCTGTTAGAATCTCTGCCTATGTCAACGATTCCTTCCGCCCGCGGCAACGCGTGGGTCCGTTGAGCATCTAGTTCTAATAGTTTCTGCTTCATAATCCTGGTATGTTGTTGTGATCCTTTGAGTAATTTGTGCTATTTTGACTGTAGTATATAAAGAAGGAAAGCTTGTTTTTGGTTTCGTGACTTTTCACCAACTTCGGAATTATTGTTGTTTACTATCATTATTTGTTTGTATTTATTTAAGCCCCTGATTCTACTAAGTTCTTCTCTGAATGTAGTAGGGAATTAGTAATGAAGATGCTTGCATACTCGTGCTGCCCAAGCTGTGAACCATGGGTGATGCATCATACCTCACAGTACAAGTGTTAAAGTTTTGTACTTTTGTTATCATGTCCAACCATGTTTTAGAGAATTCAAATATTCTTTGGTTCTTACGAATTAGGATGACTTAATTAGCATAGCATTCTAGTATATTTCCTGGATTGCTGTGTGTTTTTTTTTGACACAACTTACTATGCTTTCCAGCAAGAAACTGGCCTGTGCAAGAATCTGCTTCAGGAGTATGCTCAGAAGATGAATTATGCCATTCCATCTTATATTTGCACCAAACAAGCTTCAGGCATAGCTCCCTTCATATGCACTGTAGAGATTGGTGGAATACAATACATTGGTGCTGCAGCCAGGACAAAGAAAGAGGCGGAGATAAAAGCTGCCCGGACTGCTCTGCTTGCAATCCAAGGTATTTTTCTTCTTTTTTGAGAGTATTTTTCTTATTATCCAATCCAGGGTATTCACTGTTAAACTTATATTGCTTTCCTCCTTTTGGGTGTTGGGTTGGACATTGGATCATGCATGGGCATTTTTTGGTGCAGATCAATCAGAGGGTTGTGCAAATGGTGCCACAAAATATATTGTAGTTCCTTTCAAAAGGCAAGGAAAGGAGACAGAGAAAAAGCCAATTGAAACCCCAAAACTACTTAAAGTTAAGAAAGGTGGTTTCAAGAAGAAATGGAACAAGAGGAAATTCATGAAGAAGAATGGCCAAGCAGTTGATGTGGAAAAGGATGAAGCTAGAGTGGCTGGAGATGTTCATGACTCTGATGACCCAATGCAGCCAACAGCAATAACACAAGAGCTATCCAGCGGCAGTATAATGCTGCAACCTGATGAGGAAGCTAGAAGACTAGAACAGGAGCTACCTAGAGATACTGCAATGGTGCAACCTAACGAGGAAGCTAGAAGTGTAAAGCAGGAGCCACCCAGTGGCACTGCAATGCTGCAATCTGACAAGGAAGCTAGTAGAGTAGAGCTGGAGCCACCCAGAGATACTGCAACTGTGCAACCTAATGATGAAGCTAGAAGTGTAAAGCAGGAGCAACTCAGTAACACTGCAATGCCACAACCCAACAGGGAAGCTACAAAAGTAGAACCGGAGTGGCTGAGCGAGTCTGCAACGGTGCAACCTAATGGGGAAGCTACGAGCATGAAGGAGGAACCACCAAGTAACTCTGCTATAATGCAATGTAATGAGGAAGCTGGAACTGTAAACCAGGAGCCACCCAGCAATGCTTCATTGCTGCAACCAAACAAGGAACCTATAGTTGAGAACAGCGAATCCGTGTATGAACGCAAGAACCAAATTTCAGAACTTGCATCTCTGGAGACAAACAAGTCCTTTGGAACTATGCCAGGAATGGGTTCAGATCCTTCCTCTACCGCTATGAACGAAGAATAAATTGTGGTGGTTAAATAAAAAATTTAGTGGCTTTCCAATGTTAATAGTGTGTTGACCTGCAAAGAAGTGAAACCTGAGTAGCTGGCTTGCAGTTTAGAGAGAAGTTGGAAAACAGATGGAAGTATGCGGACCGAGGATAGTTTGTTCATGTTTGTCATTAGTTATTAGCCAATTGTATTCCTGATAGTATATTAGTATGATCTGATTTTGCCTACCAATTTAGAGCACTACATCTGAATAGAAATGAATTTGAGGTTTCCTGATCCATTTCTCCTTGAATTGCCTGATCTGGGCACTCTATTGTTATTAGTGGAAGTCAGTATTCATTCTTAGCAGAAGTTCTGTCTCCATTTGTTGCTAAAAATACATCAATATCCTTTCTGCCTCTACAAGCATTGTCTACAAAATGCCCAACAGCCCAACCAGCTGCATATCAAACCTATTTTTAGTAGTATCTGTTTCTTTCTGTAACCAAATTTTCTGCAAAAATACGATCGTTTCTTGCTGCCCCCAAAATGGTTCTTCTGTTGTCAGTACTAGCTATTACCCCTATACACGACATCCCTAAATCTCAATCCTGCTGTAACCTTGCACCTTGTGGACTTGAATCTCGGCCATCCTCCGCCTGGTCTCTTCTGCAGACTGCCACTCTCCATCATCAGCATAGACATTTGACAGTGACACATACGTGCCATCGCTGCTCGGCGCAACTCTCAGGATCTGTTCTGCCGCAAGCACGCCAAGTTGTTTGTTCCCGTGGATCCGGCAGCCGTTCATCAGCGACTTCCAAACTGCAGGCCACGATTGGAACGGCATTGCCTCGATGACGCCCTTCGCCTCCTCAAGGAGCCCCTTTCGCGCCAGGAGATCCACTAAGGTCGCGTAGTTGGCTTTTGTTGGATTCATACCATGTTCAGAGAGCATCAAACTGAAAAGAAGCCTCCCCTGCTCGACTAGCCCGAAATGGCTGCACGCTGAGACGACGGCCACAAACGTGGCTGGAGTTGGATCCAACTGAGCTTTTGCCATCTCTTCGTAGAGGCTGATGGCTTCATGGATCAGACCGTGGTTGGCATAGGCTGTAAGCATGGTGTTGTACAGAATGGCATCGTCACTTTCTGACGAAACAGCAGTGAAAGCACTTCTCGCAGAGGCTATGTCACCGCACTTCGCGTAGGCGTCAACCAAAGCGCTTGCCACACAGAAGTGCTTGCCATGCCCTGTCCTGACAACAAGCGAATGGGTGCATCTGCACTGCCTGATCAGTGCAGCGTTTGCGCAGGCATTCAGGGTTGTACCCAGGATGAACTCGTCAGGCTTGTTCGTGTGGTCACCTCTAAACAAGTTGAAAAGGGAAAGGACCTCACGGTTCAGGCCATGTTTCAGGAATGCAGAGATGATCACTCCCCATGACACCAAATCCATCTTGCCAGTGTCCTCGATGACTTTCAGTGAACTCTGAACTTGCACAAACATTGCCTTTGCCTTGATCAGTGCGGTAGACACAAACTGACATGAAACAAAACCATTTTTAAGAATATTTGCATGGATCTGCTCATGGTTCCTTGCATCGTGAGCTTCTTGGAAGGCAGATAAAACAGCCGAATAGGTGAACTCATCCGGTCTGGCTCCGAAGCAAACCATACTGCGGAAGAGCTTCATTGCATCTTCAGAACAATTGTACAGACCATAGCCTGCAATCATCTCGTTCCATGTCACAATGTTTCTGAAACTGATATTACAGAAGAAGCCATATGCACAGTTGAGCAATCCACATCTAGACAGCATGTTAATAATTGCATTTGCTACAAGAACATTGTCAGAGTAGCCATGACAATAGGCAAGCCCAAAGATCCCAAGACCAAGTGAGGCGTTTTCTTTGGCACCATTCAGTCTCAACATCACAGAGAAAGTAATTTCATTAGGCTTACAACCAGATCGTGACATGTCAGCAAAGCAGCTTAAAGCTGCCCTGTCGCCTTCATCATGTGCGAAACCGGATATCACTGTGTTCCAAGAAACGGTGTCCTTTTGTCGAATCCTACCAAAGACAGCCATGGCAATGTCCTTCATTCCTGCTCTGAAATACATATCAACAAGCGCATTCATCACCGAGGTATCGGACTCGAACATGTTATGGATGACAAGACCATGAAGCTGCCGCCCAAAATCCAACTCCCTGGTGATCAAACAAGCCTTGACAGCCGAAATGTAGGTGAACATATCAGCTGCTAGCCCACACCGATGCATCAGAGCCACTGTCCTCATCGCATCATACCCACAACCATTAGAGACATAGCCCTCGAGCATCGCATTCCAGCACGTCAAGTCTCTGTGTCGCATATGTGCGAATGCGTGCTCCGCAGCAACAATACACCCACGCTTGGAATACATGAGCAGCAATGAGCTCCCAACGAAAGGATTGCCATCCAGGCCAACTTTTACGGCGACGCCATGGAGTGAGAGGCCGAGGAGCTTGACATGGGCCATGGACTGACACGCAGTACTGAGCGTGCAAGCAAGGGCGAACTCATTCGGGCAGAAACCGCTCCTCATCATGGAAACAAACAACCCGAAGCCCAATTCAGGAGCTCCACCGCGTACCGAGGCAGACACCATGGCAGTCCAAGAAACGAGGTTCCTGTGTGGCATTTCGTCGAACACGTCCAGAGCGCTCCCAAGAAGGCCGCGCCTGGCGTAGAACATGAGGAGGTGGTTCATGGTGAAGGTGTCAGCGGACACGCCTAGCTTGAGGGCCTGCG
Organism: Guadua angustifolia; assembly: GCA_036346375.1. Classification (NCBI taxonomy): domain Eukaryota; kingdom Viridiplantae; phylum Streptophyta; class Magnoliopsida; order Poales; family Poaceae; genus Guadua; species Guadua angustifolia. Next base: position 8,709,256 of record CM070521.1, on the reverse strand, counting down.
CGTGCAGGTGTGAGCCCCCGGAGGGCGAGGCCGCGGAGAGCGCATGGGCAATGGCGAAGGGGTCCCTGGAGAAGTTGGAGGTGCTGCTGTATCTTGCCATGGTGGAGAGGTTGGAGGGGCTTCTTGCAGTGGAGGCAATGGCGGCTTGGACATACACAAACAAGGCTGCTGCTGCTCTCATCAGCAGAGCTCGTCTGCTGTCGTCTCCCTTGCTTTGCCTTCGTTCTTTCTTTTCTAACAGCAGGGCCTTCAGTGTATGTCTTGTGTCACAAATACTCCTAAGTCCGCGGATCACTGGAGTATTATTACTTCCTTTACTCACAAATAGTCATCGTTTTGGGCATAAGCGCAGTTAAAATTTTAAAACTTTGACTGCTAATATCTTTTTACATGTTTAAATTGTATAAATGAAAATCATATGAGTAGATTTGTCTCAAAAAGTACTTTCATAATGTCATAATTTTATTAGGTTTTATAAATATATTATAATAGAAATTAGTGATCAAAATTGTGTTTTGGAGACTGTGTTATATCCAAAATGATTACTATTTATGACGGGATGGAGTATTGCTCATAGTGAGAACTAAGATTAGTATACTTGCAAAGAACATGCCAGGTGAAGAAAGCAAGTTACTGATTAATAATTAGCTTGTGGTTGCTAATTGGTACTATGGTTTTTACTTTTTACTGTCACTGTAAAGCAATTTGCAGTGAAGCAACCCGACAAGAGGAGATCTTGCCATACTTTAGACCATCTCCAACCGAGTCCCTCTCGTCATCCCGTTCCCTTCCGCATGGGAAAGCGCCGGAGAGAGAGCGTTCCCAGCGCCTCCAACCGAGTCCCTCCCGCGCCGCTCGAGAGCTGGGACAGGAGAGAGGATCCCTCCCCCAAGGGTTGCGCTCGCGATTCCCCTCACGCTGGCCCGTTGGTGTGGACGTCAGCTACGAGGCCAGCCATGGCAAGGCGCAGACGATCTGGCGGATCGGCAAGGCGTCGCGCAAGGAAGCGAGGTGGTCGCCTCACCCACGGAGAGGAGGACGAAAGGACGGAAATCGACACGTTGAGGTACGCACCGAGAGCACCACATTAGCCGATTTGAAATGGATTTGGTTGTGGGATCTTCGATTGAACCGAGTCTGGTCGATCTGAAATTGGGGGGAAAACGTGGATGTGGTGAAATTGGGGAAAACACGGATGCGGGAAACACGGATGGGGAAAACTTGACGGCGATCAAGAACATAGATCCGAAAATTGGTGATAGTTGCGTTCGGTGAGTTATCGAAATGTTTGATCTTAGCAAACCGGAGTTCTCGATTAGTAGACCGATCAAGTCAGAAGATGCATAGGATAGGGATCCTGATGTTGTGTCTGACATGGGCCGTAGGCTTGCAATGGTGTGGTTCATGGACTAAACTTCGCTACTGTCCATCAAAATGGGCAAGCTTTTTTATATTTCTTTGGTTCTATCCATTGTAATCCTCATCGAGATCGAGCACTCCATGTTGTGTAATGATACATAATGCGTGCTTGGCTGCTCTCAAGTAGTCTTCTTTGGATAAATTGATCTTTTGGGAGGAAAAAAGGTGATGTCTAAACTCTTCGATGAGATAATGTGGTTATACTATGCATGCTTGCTTCGAAATTGTTGTTTAGTTTGGCATAATTGATGACCATCACTTACGAGAGAATCATATTGTTGGAATGCAAACACACTAGCACGTGCTTAAAAACATGACCAGCAGCTTGATTTCCTTGAGAGGTAAAATTAAGGTCTTGTGATTTGGCACCACATGGCTAATTCCATTTATTTGCTCGATCCAACATGAGTAGAGCCTCGGTTGTGTTGTATTTTCATTTTATCGATGGTTACTAGTTGCTCGATCCAACATGAGTAGAGCCTCGATTCTGTTGGTATGTCTTGACTCGGTTGAAACTAGTGGTTGTGAAGAATTAAAACTAGCTTAGGTAATTGGGTTTGGCACAAATGTGCATCATCTTTGTTATGCCATTAGAGACTTACTCAATTTGCATTGGTAATGACTCAAATTATGGTTTCTTCATTGGTTAGCAATCATGTAAAGAATGTCACTTGTTTTCAAACAATGTGATCGCACCATTCACATTTGAGCGTATGAGCCAAGTAGCCGATCCTGTTGCCAAGTTGTATGTGTAATTAGCTTGTAGCTTGTATGGCTCAATTAGCTTCTATGGCTCAATATGCTTGTATGGCTCAATTAGCGTAATCGACAACCGAATGGCCAACTTATATATGCTTGTATGCAGAATGAAAAGCATAATGCATCGAGCCAAGTTGTGCATCTAATTAGCTTGTATGCTTGTATGAGCCAAGTTGTATGTCTAGTTATATATGCTTGTATGGCTTCTTTACCAGAACTGAAAAGCACAATGGGGGAGTTATATATGCTTGTATGGCCAAGTTCAGCAAAGCAGAATGAACAACTGAAAAGCATGAATTCGAAATAGAGTCAAGTCTTTGTCAGGTTGCATCGATTACTAGTGTGAGTGCTTTACTTCTTCTTGTGTCGACCAATTATATCTAGATAAATGCTTTACTTGTTATATGCGAATTGCATGAGCCAAGTATATCCTCGATAAATGCTTTACTTGTTTGTGTGTGAAGTATCTGTCCAAGTATTGTCCTTACGTCTTTGTTTTAGATGGACTCGGAGACCCTTGAGGCGTCCTCTCGAGATGCGAGATCTGCTTTGGAGAGAGAGCCGAGCAGCTCAGGGCCTTCGCTCGGGACAACTTCCTTCCAAGTGATGAGCCTTGGGCCATTGACATTAACAACAAGACTTCTTGGTCGAGTTCATAGCCGACAGCTTGGAGAAGATGTCGTTGGACACGCTTGACTTTACCACTCCACCTTCTCCGACTGTGCTCGCTCACCTTGCATCTGCCGAGGGAGTTGATCCGGACGACGTACTGCCAGCGGACTACACCAGCCCGAACGACTCCCCGCTCAGCGACTACTCCACGGATTCTCTACTTAGCGAGTGTGGATTCGAGTCCGATCGTTCGGGCCACCTTGTTTAGATCTTCATGTGTGTTGTATGCTTTAATTTCGACCATGTGGCTTTCAACTGCTAAGTGAGCTTTACTGTATTTTGGACCATGTAGCTATGAACTTGTAATCCTTACCGTAATTTCAATCAATGTGATGTCTGTTCCATGCTGAATCATATTGTTCCCACATTGCTTTGCCATGATTCCGTAATAACAAACTGTGTGTGTGCTTTCAATGATCAGGGAGGACGACATGGACCCTTTCTACTCGAACTTCCTTCAGAGGACTTGGATCTTTGTGGTGCACGGGTTATCTCCTCCAAAGACAACTCCGACCATGGGCACGACTCATGCTTGCCCGAGTCGGTCCACGACGTGAAGAAGGGGACCAAAAACAGCTCCAGAGCCGAGAGGACCAAATGGATCAAGAGAGGATGAAGTTCTAGTCTCGGCTTGGTTGAATGTGAGCCTAGACCCCATTGTTGGGAAGGACCAATCATCGGACACGTATTGGACCAGAATTGCTGATTATTACACAACCTATAGCAAGGAAAACATGAAGGCAAGATCGAAGAAAGCATTGGTTAACCGCTGGTCATTGATAAATGAGTGTGTTAGCAAATATGCTGGGTATCTCAATCAGACCGACGGTCTACATCAGAGTGGGAGCACCGAGCGTGATAGGGTAAGTAACTGTCCCCGTCTCTACTCAGCACTTGTAGTCATGTTGTAATTGTCTTCTCTTTTTGAAGATGGCCCAAGCTGGTACGATGTACTAGGACATTGAGGGCAAGCCATTCGCGTTCCACCATTGTTGGGTACTACTTGCGGATCATCCGAAGTGGTCTTCGTACTTGTCCCACAAGAAGCAAAAGACGGGACGACATGAAGGGTCCAATGATCCTATCGAGCAGTCCTCGCAAGCATCCTCTGATGAGCTGGAAAGGCCACAAGGCCGGGACACTGCGAAGGCCGCGAGGAAGCGTGCTGGTACGTCTAGCATGTCATCTGTGGGTGCGTATCGAGCAATTCAACAAGATGAATGAGTCCAGAGCGCTCCGGTAGAAATCTGTATGAAAAGGAGGCTACTATGCTAGAAATCTGAAGAAAAAATTGGCCATGTCAGAGGAAGCGGAGAATGAAAGGATTATGAATATTGACTTGAACTCGTGTAATGGATTGCTTCGCGAGTACTACGAGAGTCGACAGATTGAGATTATGACGAGTCGTCGTGGAATGAACAAGTAATTGTTGCCTTCTGTCATCCCTGTTTGAACTATCTAGTTCGAGTTGTCGTCCCTCTACTATTGTGTAATGTTGTGTTAATGTTTGAACTACCTTTATTTATTGTGTGAACTACCTAGTTGTATTGTGTGAACTATCTAGTTTGTTGGTTTGTTCTGTTGGTTTGTTGTGTTCATGTGTGAACTATCTAGTTTGAGGGAGGGCCTCTACTATTGTGTATTGTTGTGTTCATGTTTGAACTATCTAGTTGTATTGCAGACTTACCGGATTTGTAATGTCCGCATTGTCTGCTATCCTGCTTTTGAGCTTTCCATTTCATTTCACGCATGTACCAAGTTCACTTATTTATTGAACCTTACATTGATACATAACACTCTCGAATCTAAACATAGCTTACACTTGCATTATCCCCGTGCGTGACCAAAGGTGTTCGACCGATCCGCCGCAATCGATGGTGAAGTTGGCGATCCCTCCGCCTTTGAGTTGCTTGTATGCGATGCAAGACCGACCCGTCCGGTGGCGTCCGAACGACGGAGTTCCCATATAATCGAAGTTCATTTCTGTGGTGGCCCATTCCTCTCATCCTCCACGATCATGTTATGCAAATGATACATGCAATCATTATATGCCTTAACGCACTCGTGCCAACATCGCCGGGGCCCGACAATGGCAAACCTACCGGAGCACTCCAAATGCTCTCGACATCCTTCCTTGCGGCGATTGCATCTCGAGAAGTGGATCCTCTTGTTTCCCATCGGCGCTAAAATCGCCTTAACAAAGGTACCCCACTCAGGGTAAATGCCATCCGCGAGGTAGTACCCCATGTCGTACGGAGTGCCGTTGATTTATGTAGTTTACCGCGGGTCTGTACCATCATTTTCCCTAGAAAATATGTTAGAATGGTGTAACACATTAATATCGTTCATGCTTCTGGCATACCGAAAAAGCATGCCAAATCCACAAGTCATCTGGCAACCGCCTTGAGGACTATCGAAGGCTTGCGAGTATGCCCGATGAATGCCCCTTACCATGCTTTGGACAGTTCTTCCAAGTCCAATGCATGCGATCGATGCTACCAAGCATCCCAGGAAACCCCTGCTCACCAACAAGAAGGAGTCTAGCAATGTCTTCGCGTTAGGAGGCGGAGGTACTCCTCCCGAAAACCTCGACCACCGCCTTCACGAACTTCTTGAGAGCTAGAAGGGCCGTGCTTTCCCAATCTGGAGGTACTCGTCCACGGCGTCGGCGAGAACACCGTCACGCTAGCCGACGGAGAGTCATTACTTTTCAAGAGGATGCAAACCAAGCTTCCGGTCCGATCCCTACTTTGTTGAACCAAACGTCGTGTCCTTCGACAAAGATTCGTTATTCGCAAAAATAGGATCGGCTCATCCAAACTCGCGTATCTTGAACGACTTAGACAAAATGAAACCTTACAAGTACATCATTCATCTTTCTTTGCAACTCTGGTTTGTTCCTCTGTCTCGAAAAATGCGTGGCCGTACAGGGGAAGAAGCGAAGTAATCACCATAAAGCCGAGCCGCCTTCAAGGTGACCTCGGTTGATCACCGCATGTCCCGAACCGATCCCGTCGACGGTTCGTACCTCGCTTGCATCTCCTCCTCCTCTGCGATTGCGAAGAAGGGTGTCCTCATCATCGGTAAAGCCTAGTTCATCACTTGACGAAGAATTGGGTGACTCATTTTGAAGTTGGCAATGGGTTGTGGGTGACTAACTGATGAATGCAACCCTCAATATATAGAATGGTGGGTTGGATGAGAGGGAGGGGAAAAGTTAGGTATTTCGGGAAGGGAAGGGAATGGGGAAGGAATCGGTTGGAGTGCATTCTTTGGGAATGGAAGGAATCAGGAAGGAATCCTTCAGAGGTCGAAGGAATGAAACCACAGGACTCGGTTGGAGATGGTCTTACTAGGATGAAACTTGTCGATGTTACGAATTTCATCACATTATTGCATCAGCTGGATCGTACTACAGCAGCAAAAATCAACTCCCCCCCCCAACCCAAAAACAAAAAAAAATGCCAAGAGAAAACCTACCCTTGGAACAAAACAATGTAACACAGATTGAGTTCTTAACCTCTTAATTTCTTTGAAGTTCACGCTCATTTTGTCTACTAAAGTAGTGTAAAAGCACACCCTCAGAATATATCAATGAATTATCTAAAAACTACAGTACTTCGACAAAAGCATTAGTAACTTATCAAGAAGCCAGGTAAAATGCCTGCAACTGCAACAACCCTACTCCAATTTTTCTGATATGTTCTTCTCCAGTTGAAAGGACCATTACCTAATGTTAATGTCCCAAGTAGCACTGAACAGTGCATCGCTGCACGTTATTCCGCTCTACAATCAAATAAAGCATGCTTAATATTACCCCCCAAAAAATCTAGAAATCTGCACCACTGTGATCAATGGGCACATGCCAGTACCTGGCTACCCGCTCAACTAATGCTGGATGAAATAGTATAAACTCCATTGGAAATGCTAAAGAACAGTAGTAATCTCAGACAGGTGCTCATGATGGTCTAATCCCTCCGTCACACACACTAAGGAACGGCGAAGTCAGGTGGGATGTGCAGGGTGGAGAAGAGGGGCACATGAACATGTAGCTAAACTAGAACATATTTAGCTTCTCTAAAAAAATAGATTTAGCTTAACATTAGTGGTTTAGCTTAGCAATGCACGTGCCCTGCTTCTCCATCTTACACACCTCACCTTCCCTTTCAATCTCTGTGTAACGGACCGCCCTTTTCAGGGGGTGCGTATAAATACCCTCACAGCTACTTAGGAGTTTAGCTGTGGGTAACCAAGTGCACATTGCCAGACATAAACACAAATGCAAATATTTGATAGATAAATTAAGGGCCTAACGGCCAGAGTTTTACAAAAGGTGCGACAGGCACCAGATACATTACCAAAACAACCACAGGAAAAGCTTGAGCAGATAGACCAAAGCCTTCAGAACCAATTATCGACGCTATCTACGTTCTTCTGGGACTCGTCAGCTTCGTTGAAATCTAAAAGGGGGGATTTGGAGCAAGGGTGAGTACACAACTGTACTCAACAAACCACACGGAAATTCTGAATACTACATGCACGGAATTTTCAAGGAATTGGCATTAGTTTAATTACTTGGTGGATGCATGAGCTAGGATTAAGTATAATACAAAAGAAATATAAATCAAACAATCATCATCATTATCACAACACCACCACTGATTTATTAACAAAATCCAGGTTACGGCAAATTTATTATTAAAACTACTCAAGCTCAGTTACCGGAATCACCCGAAATTAACCCAGCTTCATTAACCGGAAGCACGGCGTATTCGAATACCATTTAGATCACTCTGCAGAGCTACTCAACTTTACCCACAAGATATCTACGGTCGTTGGTGCCACACGTGAGTAACATGCAACTTTTATGCATGTGGCCGGACCGAGATGAACATAACCTTTCATTAAATTCCCCCTCTTTAGCTCCTACCCAGTAGGTGGTGCACATCCCCAGTTTCCAGGGGCCCACTTGGCCAAAGTGGACCTGCTTGAGCTGACCAACTAAGGAATCCTACTGTTGTGAAAACCGCCGAATGGTCGCACCATTCCGTTTCACCCCCAACCGCCATCGCTTCCCATTCCTCCTTACAAAGAACGGGGGTCCACCTGTAGGCATTCCAAGGGGAAAGACAATATACCGGGCTACATGGATCAAGCCAACAGAATTGACCGACCCAACTTGTGGTTGAGAGGGAACTGAGTTATTTACTTTGCCCAGGGGTTGATCCTTATGTGCCGAAGACAAGCCCGACACACACCGCACCACCGGTACCTCCTGTACCATTTCCACACCACACTGGGCTTGTCATCGGTTTGGGGCTTGGACCAGTATCCACCTTCCGTGGTCCACCCAAGACTGTCCCCCAAACCGTAGCAGGTTTTACAAACAAATTTTTAAGCAGTAATTAAAAGAATTGAGAATTTATTATAGCTAGCCTACGATGGTTCATTATTGATAACCTAGGGTTACAATCGAATATGGCATAATCAACATGGTCTTAACAAGGGGGTGGGATTTTAACTAATCATGTCTTTCTAAACTAGTTCTCTTTTTTTTTAATTTCTACTCTATTTACAAGCAAATGCAATAACTAAATATATACAGTAATTATACGGAACAATGGGATCAAACATGTTCAAGGAGTGTGGCTTGCCTTGCGGAGTCGAGGTTTCTCCTAGAGGGAAGTAGTTGGTGTCGTGTCTGGTTTTGAACGGCTCCTGCTCTTACGTCGGCTCTGAGTACTGCTCCTGCTCCGAGATTCATGCCAATGGTTGCTCTGACGTCGAATCTAGTGTGAGAAAACGCAATCGATAAATAAACGAACAAAAACAACAAAAGAAAGGAAAATCGAAAAAGAACAAGAGAGAAAATGGCCGGAACGGAGCTCAGGGGTATTTCTGGAATTTTTTGGACTTGATTTGGAGAAACGGAGATTATTTTTGGACTCAGTGGCTCAAACGGATCAAGAATATGTATTTTTAGCATTTTTGGAATTTTTGGGAATTTTCGGGATTTTGTGGAATTTTCTAGAATTTTTAACTAATTTTCGGATTTATTCGGGAATTAAAATCCGGAAATTAATTAAAAGAAAAACAAAACCCAGACGGTCAAGACAACAAGATCTAATTGACCACTGGCGCAGCATTACCAGCGGCGCGAAGAAGCCGACACGCTGAGCCGTGGGGACAGTGGGGCTCGACGCAGAGAGGAAGGGCATCGACAATGGCCTCGGGCGCGAGGCGCTGATCTGGGGACCCACGGTCGAGGGCGAAAGTCGGCTGAGCAAGGCGGCCCGAGTGGCGTGAGAGAGAAAGAATGGCGTGGGGCGGTAAGCGTCGCCGGAGGAGATGAAGGCGAACTGCAAAACGGCAAGGGGAAAAAGAATGAACTGGCGAAAAAGGATGAGGAGCTCACGGGGAACTCGACGGCGGGCGAAAATGGCCGGAAGAGAAAGCGAGGCGGCGGGATAGCGGGGAAAAGCCGGAGCCAAAGAATGAGCTCGCGGCGAGGGGCGAGGAGGCCACCGAAGGGCGAATGGGGTGGGGGAAAAGAGAAAGAGTGGCTCGACGAGCTCGGGGCGACGAAAATGGGGGCTGAGGGTGTGGTATTTATAGCCGGAGGCGCGGAGGGAGGTGTGCGGTGCGGAGGAGAGAGAGTGGCACGGATTTTCAACGACGAGGACGTCCATGGTGTCACGGTGATGGGCGGAGGGGACAGGACGGGTGCGGGATTCGTGGAGGCGTTGAAAGCGGGGTGCTGACGACGTGGCGAGCGCCAAACCGGGCGAAGCGGCGCTGATTTTTCAATCGGCGAGGGAGAGGGCGATTGACGGAGGTGACCGGACGAGTAGGCGGTGATGAAGACGACCGGAGTAGGTGGCGGAGGTGATGGGGGCTGACTTCGGTGCCGAGGGAGGCGAGCGCCTTGCCGAGCGAGGAATCGCCAAGAACCAGAGTGAGGCGCTGGAGGAAGAAGAAGATGGGGAGGAAGAGAGCTGGTGCGGGCGGGCCGGGAGGAAAATCGGACCGGGCTGAGGAAAGAAAATGGGCCGGGGATGCAGGTTGGGCCGAAGGCCGAAAAAGGATATGGCCGAAAAGAGAGGGCGCCCGGAAAGGAAACTTTCCCAAAAGGGAAAAGATTCAAAGCTAAGCCGAAAAAATCCAAATAAAATCGGGGAAAATTCAAATAAATTCTAAATAAAATAAATAAACAACATTTTGAATTTTTGGGGTGTTTCACTCTGTCACTCCAAGCTCGATCAGCAAAAGCAAAACTGCAAAACTAATCCTTTCATATGCAACCATGGAGCTAGACGCCAATGTCCATCTATCATGCGATTCCTCGTCCCACGGATGTTCGCTGTATATATATGATATGACGCTGGAATAGGATGCTATGCTGTCCGGCACCGTGATTTCAAATACGTGAATTCAAGTCATATTCGTTTTTTTCCGAAAATTTTAGTTTTAGAGTATATACTCATCTATAACAATTCAAATGAAACACATATATTTAAAAAATATACTCTATTCAAAGATTTTGAACGAATTTAGATCACATGTTTTGCTAATTTATATATAAAATCAAGAAATACCTACATAAATACAATCAAACTATCATAAAAAAAGAAAATTCTAGTTTGAAGTTTATTTGAACTAGTTAGTAAACTAGTTAAACTCAAGATCCTAAAAATTTCAAAAAAATTCGCATGCAATACATAGAGAAAATGCATGTTTTAGATCATGGTGCCTAGGAATCATGGTGCTCCAAGTAATTATACTATATGTATATAAATGTGTATGTATATATGTATACATGTATATGTATTATATTATGCTATATTGCTCGAGCCCTGCCCCTGTGCATATCTCATCTCCTGTCCTAGTAGATGTGCATTTCTGGTGTTGACTGCTACTTTTCAGTAGAGTATCCCAAAAAGATGGATCACAAAAACTTGAAACGGTTGGTTCGTGGTCCATGCAACAGAAACTAATTGACTACTAAAGTATATCTTTACAGCACGGTTAGGCTGTTCAAGAAAATTGAAAAGCATATACAAGCTTAGATTTGCAGCTTCTTATTTTGGTCAGTGCTGAATTTTAGTTATCAGTAAAATACATTGGATCTTTATCATTCATGAAAGTGATTGTTGGATAAAGCAGAGCCCTCCAACTGAACAGTGGCCTATATGATGCATACATTGTGCGCATTTGTTTCATATTCATTCGGTCCATAAATTAAATTAATATTGGATCTGGTTTGGAATGGCATGATCGAGATCCTGCTGTGCCCATGCTTTGTTCAGTTTCTCTCCTTTGTGGATTTTGTCGGTTCCCTATTTTCTTTTTAAATCTAGTCCCCTCCTAATCAGAATTGCAAATCTAGCTCCTTCTTCACCACAGAACCTACCTCCTGCGCTAACTTATTGTGAGAGGCCGGAGGCCGCCTCCTGCGCTCCAAGCGGCTCCCGTGCTCACCGGCCACGGCAGGTTGGCTCCCATGCTCCTTGCCGCCTGCCACACTCCCTAGGCGTGGCAGCGTTGGCTCCTGCACTCTCAGGCACGGTAGGTGGCAGCTGTCGCATGCCACGCTTTTCACAGTGGGGGAGCGAGTTAGATTTACAATTCCACTTAGGAGGGTAGTAGATTTGGAAAAAGAAGTAATATGGGCTAGAAAAATGATCACTAGACTCATCATGAAGCTGGTCGAGTGGATCTCAGTCAGATAGCAGAACCAGAGAGAGAGAGAGCACAAACCGTGAGCATGACAGTGAAGGCGCGATGCAGGCTAGGGCGGAAGCTTGGCGGGATCCTAGAATTTGTAGGCCAAGTACGGCAAACATGGTCACTCGGGGTAGAAGGAGATGAGCTCCTACGGTGGCCCGGCGGGAACAAGGGGAGCACTGACTAAGGATGTGGTTGCAATTATTTTTCTTTATCGGAACAAAATTTAGGTTGAAATGTAATTCATAGTAAGGGTTTAAATGAGAAAAGGTTATGATCGCAGGGAGTAGTTTGAAAATAAAAAAATATGGGTCATGCTGCTATTCAACGATGAGGTGGATGTGGTTGCAATTATTTTTCTTTCTCGGAACAAAATTTAGGTTGAAATGTAATTCATAGTAAGGGTTAAAATGAGAAAAAGTTATGATCGCAGGGAGTAGTTTGAAAATTAAAAAAAAATATGTGTCATGCTGCTATTCAACGGTGAGGTGCTTTTGGTTTTTGGTTAGACAATAGGTTATATGTATTTGCAATGGGAGCTAGTAAAAGCATTTGGGAGCTCAAGTTTTGATGCCAGGGAAAACTCAGTGCTGTTCTTGTCACCTGACAAATGAGCTGCTAAAAACGGTGAGCAGTTGTTGCTCAAAAGGAAAGATGAATATAAATCCTACTTGAGGTAAGGAGCAGCATTGCACTAGCTAGCCACTGGGGAATTGAGAGCCAATGTAGTCCTAAATAGATTTGTAACTTAAATAGTTATATATAGACTGGTACGTAAAAAAAGACTACCAAATTTTTCGAGATTATTGCTTAAAAACACTGCACCCTCTTTTATTATAACATAGAGTACATTGTAGCAACATACGGTTTAACGGTTCGGACCGTTTCATTGGCTAAGTAGGAAACTGGAAAGTAAAAGTACTGTTGCTCATGGATTATGCCAGATTGGCTTGTAGCAGAAACACTGTCTGTGTTTGGATGGAGCCCATGTCCGTCCCTGCTGTATCATTGATTGTATTATTGGTGGCTGCCGAACAGGGGCGGTACCGGAGGCGCCGGGTACGCCTTCACATTCTTAAAATTTTGAAAATTGTATAAAAACATCTTTTTAATATACTAAATTTGTTTATTGAATTTGTTTGGATTTTAGTAGTTTGGGATTTTTAAGACCTTAGAACTATTTATATTATGCTTTTAACAAATTTCAAATATATATGTTGGATTTACGATGTTATAAAATAATTGTAAAAAGCTACAGATTTATATGATGCGGCCCATGGTGCTGACCGCATCTACTTCAGGCGTCATCGCCAGGAGCAGGGGGAGTAGCCCTCCTTAATAGAGTTTATCTCCTTTCTTAATAGAGTTTATCTCTTTCTATATTTGTTTTATTGTTGTCAATTCAAATATTAGTTACCATGTTTTTAGGATCCATTAGTTAGGGTCTGCATCAATAAAAAGGAAAAGGCTAGAGAGAAAAGGTACGCTTTCAGTACCACAAACAAGTCTTAGGCGCTGCCGTCGAAAACCGGCCGGTGGCTCCGTATAGCCAGTTACCTCTTCTGTTCCTCGCGCTCAGCCACCTGCTGAGACGGCGAGTTCATCCTTCTCTCGGCCAGGTTCCCGGCCCGGCACGAGGGCGTACACCACCACCACCACAAGGAGCCGCAACAATTGGTATCAGAGCAGCCCGATCCTCGGTCTCCGCAACCGGACCCCAGTAATTCTCGTCGCAAGATGGCTCCAGAAGATGAAGAATGGCGTAGCAGATTAACAGCCGACGTCGAAGGGCTAAAGACTCGGTGACGGAGCTGCACAAAACCGTCGCCGATTTCATCAAGTCCCAAGGGAAGCGACGGGAGGAGGAAGACCCCAACGGGGACATCGGAGGTTCGGGACAAGGGGGCCCGAGGCGCCAGGCGGAGGGTCCCAATGACCGGATCGATCTCTCATGGGGCGATAGAGATGACCGCGAGGTTACCCGTTCCCGCAATTTCCTCTGCAATGAGTGGAACGGGGACGCCGGCGCCAAATAGCGAGCCACTCCGCAGACCGCTGGCGGCGATCGAAGATCGAGGATGCAACCGATCGCGATCGGCTGCTGCCACGGGCGCCGCGGTATGAGCTTCCGATCTATGATGGAAGCGAAGATCCTCTCCTCTGGCTCCGCCAATGCGAGCGGTTCGCGCGCGCCTATGACATTCCGCGCCGCAAATATGTTCAGATGGCCAGTCTGCATGTACGCGGCGAAGCCCAGGAGTTACTCGACAACTGGGAATTAGAGGGAGGCACCATCACCTGGGAAGATTTCTATGAAACGTTCCTTCAACGTTTCACGCGCCATGCCACGGCGGGTCCTCTCGGCGATCTGGTCAACCTCAAGCAGGGGGAATCTCGTGTGGATGACTACGCACGGGAGTTCCAGCGCCTTCTCGCCCGAGCTCTACGCATGAGACGAGAAGACCAGATTGAGACTTTTACGGCTGGGCTCTCCATTACGCTCGCGGGCGATGTGCGGCGCGATCGACCCCGCGATCTTGCGGAGGCAGTCGCGTTCGCATGGGAGTCAGAACGGCGCGAGGATGCATGGATCGCGCGGGCTTCTCGGAATTGGGCTCCCCCGAGTCGATCGCGCCCGCCGTTCAGCCGTGGAGTTCCGACGGCCGGACTAGCGCCGGTGTCCTCTCTGCCGTTGGCGGCTGCAGCCTCAACGGCGCACACTTCCGCACCTGCGGCAGCGACCACCGGCCGGACCACAGGAGGGTCTTCTGGGGGCTCCATTCGGGCGGGTCCGGTGGCCTCGCAAGGATCATCCGCGACCTCTCCTTATCGCCGCCGTCTGGGCGCTGATGAGATGGTGGAGCGGCGAGCAAAAGGGTTATGCTTCAACTGTGACGAAGTATATACTCGCGGACACCATTGCCGACGTCTCTTCTACCTGGAACTCTGGAAGCCGTAAGCGAAGACGAAGACGAACCTGAGCCGATTGAGAATGAACAGCCAGAGTTGTCCTCCTTGGCGCTCCGCAGACCTCGCAAGGGCTGTACAATGCAATTGGAGATCCGCATGCGAGACAGGACATTGCGGGGTTTGGTGGACACAGGAAGCACGCACAACTTCCTCAGTGCGTACGCCGCGAGCCGCATCGGGGTGCCACAACAATTTGGGGGCGGCCAGCATGTTCGTGTGGCAAATGGCGCGGAACTTCCCTGCCTAGGCCGCACCACCAAGGACTTCAGCGTGGATACTTACTCCTTCCGAGCTCCCTTCTTCATCATTCCCTTGGAGGGCTTCGACCTGGTGCTCAGCGTACAGTGGCTCAAACCGTTCGGCGACGTCCTATGGAACTTCGACTCCCTCAGAATGTCATTCCAGTTGGACAGGCGCACGATCACCTTGCAGGGCATGGGAACGCCGACGGGGCTCCAGGCACTCCAACTCACTGCGCAACCGGAAGGAGTGGCTGCCTTAGTCGCGGAATTTCAGGACATCTTCGCGGAACCGCAAGGGCTGCCGCCTGGCTGCGGGTGCGATCATCGGATTTGTTTACAGGACGGCACGGATCCGGTGGTTGTGCGACCATACCGCTACCCCTTCCGGCAGAAGGACGAAATCGAGAAGCAATGCGCCTCCATGCTAGCCCAGGGCATCATCCGTCCCAGCCAGTCGCCCTTCTCTTTGCCGGTACTGTTGGTCGCCAAGGCAGATGGGTCGTGGCGATTCTGCGTGGATTACCGTGCCCTCAACTCGAAGACCATTAAGGACAAGTTTCCCATTCCAGTCGTCGAGGAGCTCCTTGATGAGTTACACGGCGCCCGAGTCTTCTCCAAGCTGGATCTGCGCTCCGGATATCATCAGGTTCAGATGCGGCCAGAGGACGTTGAGAAAACAGCATTCAGAACTCATCATGGCCACTTCGAGTTCTTGGTCATGGCGTTTGGTCTTTGCAACGCACCGTCCACTTTTCAGGCGCTCATGAACGAGGTCCTTGCGGACTTCCTACGAAAGTTTGTCCTTGTCTTCTTCGATGATATTTTGATCTACAGCACGATGGCCGACGAGCATCTTCATCATCTCCGGCAGGTGCTCACCCGTCTTCGGCACCATCAACTCTTTCTCAAGCTCTCCAAGTGCGCTTTCGCCCAAGTGGAGGTGGCTTATTTAGGCCACATTATTTCCAGCCGAGGGGTGTCGGCCAATCCTCATAAACTCCAGGCCATTACTTCTTGGACGACTCCGACCTCAGCATCCGCGGTGCGCAGCTTCCTCGGCTTGGCGGGCTACTACCGGAGATTTATTCGGCAATACGCTACCATCGCCGAGCCGTTGACTCGTCTTCTGCGCCATCAGTCATTCTCCTGGAACTCGGAAGCGGAAGCCGCCTTTTGTGCCCTCAAGACCGCCTTGCAGTTAGCTCCGGTTCTGCGGCTTCCCGATTTCAACACCACCTTTGTGGTTGAATGTGATGCCTCCAGCCTTGGCATCGGCGCTGTGCTCCAACAAGAAGGTCATCCTGTGGCCTTCTACAGCCGGAAGCTTGCCGAGCGTCACGTCCGTCTCGCAGCGTATGAGCGCGAACTCATTGGCCTCTCCAAAGCCATTCGGCATTGGCGGCCTTATCTTTGGGGGCGTCCCTTTTTGGTGAGGACGGACCATGCCAGCCTAAAGTATCTCCTGGTGAAAGGACCGAGATGTCGCCTAGAGGGGGGGTGAATAGGCGTTTACAAATTTTAAAACGCAATGAAATTTAAACTTGGATACTCGAATTCACTTCGGACTATCCGAGTGATTCTGACAATCGAGCCAAATTTCGGATATCTCAACCTGTTCGAGCACAAGAACCCTAGAAAGTAGATCTAGCAAATCTAGAGTATGATTCTAGTATCAATTGATGTATCTTGGCTAAGAGTACTTGCAGAAAATGAAATCCCACCAATATCTACTGCAAGAACCTATTAAACCCTTGAATCCCCAAAAGATTTAACTAAGCACAAAGTGAGTAAGTGAGAAATTCAAGAACCAAGGAAACACACAGATTTTTCCCGAAGTTCGGATCCTTGAGGGGATCCTACGTCTCCGTTGAGATGGCACAAAGCCGGGGTCTCTTTCAACCCTAGTCCTCTAGGTGTTGCACCAAGCACTCACCTACTTTTCTTTGAATCCTTTCCTTGCGGAGGTGGATTCGACCTTCACAAACTTCCGGCGGCGTCCCACACGAAGATCGGGAGCTCACCGGTGACTCCTAGCCGTCTAGGAGTCCTCAACCTCCAAGAGTAAAGAATCTCGCAAGAAATCCGATTGAGGATGAACCACGTGCTCAAGATGAATCACAAACTCTTGATCTTCCAATCTCTCAACTTAATCTCCCTCCAAAGATTCAAGAATCACAAGATTTGAGAGAGGAGAACACTAGAGCTTTGAGAGAGAGAGAGAGAGCTGTTGAAAGTGAAATGAATGCACTTGATCATGGGTAGGTGGGAGTTGGGGAGGTATTTAAAGCCTCTCAAAACTAGCCGTTTTTTACTTCAGCCCGAGACTGTTCGGATAGTCCGAACGAGACTTCGGATAGTCCGAACCAAGATGACCTAGCCCTAACCGAGGGGGTCCGTTCGGATACTCTGAACCAATGTTCGGACATTCCGAACCAAAATGAACTCGACCAACAGAGAGGGTTAGCTCGGATACTCCGAACCTAGGTTCGGACATTCCGAACCAAATTTTGCCTGAGCAACCGAGGGGGCCAGTCCGGACATTCCGAAGATAGGTTCAGATACTCCGAACCATTTTGAACATTTTGCCCCCAAGACTTTACACATTGACTTATATTTAGACTAGAATTTATCATTGTGCACATTGGATCATTCTAAAACTATTTCTTGCCAAATCCCTCTTAATAGTACGGCAATCTTTAAACTCAAATAAAATTTAAAAAGCATATGCAATCGTTGAGTTTAACCGACGCCTTTTCTTCTCGAATTTGAGGGACCTCTTTCCTTAAGCGACTTTCCCATGAGCGTATTCATCTGTTCATAATACTCATAAAGCTCATTAGTCACTTAATCTTGTTGTCATTAATTACCAAAATCATTAAGGGGCATAGATGCACTTTCACCTGGAGCAAGCTTTGGTCACGCCCCCGCAGCAACACTGGCTCAGCAAGTTGATGGGCTTCGATTTCAGCGTCGAATACAAACCCAGCCGCAAAAACCGCGCCGCCGATTCCCTTTCCCGGAGGTATGACGAGGCGGCCACTTGTGCTGCCCTTTCATCTCCAACGGTGTCAGCCCTGGAGGAGTGGAAGGAGCTTCTGCGCCAAGATCCCGAGGTGCAACGCCGCTGCTCCGAGATTCTCCAAGCCACGCCGGCCGATGATGGGGCGGGTGCTGAATGGACCTCCAGCGACGGGCTGATATTCAAGGCGGGTAAGCTGCACCTTCCTGCTTCCTCGCCGGTCCGTTCCATGATTGTGGCTGCATACCATGATCTGACACATGAAGGCGTCCATAAAACTCTTCATCGGGTCAGAGCTCACTTCACTTGGGACAAGCAGCGGCAAACTATCGAGGAATACATCAAACAAAGGCCGCATTGCCAAAGAAACAAAGCCGCTGTTCGTCCCCCCGGCCTACTTCACCGCCTCCTCAGACGCTCCATGTGGGCCGATATTTCAATGGATTTCATCATCCGTTTGCCCAAGTCGCAAGGGATGTCGGCTATTCTCGTGGTTGTCGATCGACTCTCGAAGTATGGTCACTTCATCGCCCTCAAGCGTCCTACCACAGCCCCTCAGGTCGTAGCCATCTTCTTTGACCAGGTGGTCCGTCTCCATGGCGTGCCCGAGACAATTGTGTCCGACCGCGACCCGGTGTTCACCAGCGCCTTTTGGCAGGATCTGTTCAAGCGATGTGGTACAAGGTTATTGACATCATCAGCTTATCATCCTCAAACGGATGGTCAGACAGAGGTGGTTAATCGCACATTGGAGATGTATTTGCGCTGTTTGGCCACTGACAACCCCTCCTCTTGGGTTAAGTGGTTGCCGTGGGTGGAGTTTTGCTACAATACCTCGTACCATTCCGGCCTCCGGATGGCACCGTTTGAGCTCGTCTATGGCCGTCCACCTCCCAGTATCATCCCTTATACACAAGGCACCACCATAATTGATGCTGTCGACTGCCAGTTGGTGGAGCGGGATGTTCTCCTGAAGCAGGCTCGACAGAACCTGCTGCGTGCTCAGAACAGGATGAAGCAGCACTATGATGGAGGCCATCGGGAGGTCTCCTTCTCCGTGGGGTCGTGGGTGTGGTTGCGCCTTCAGCATCATTGCCAACTTTCCTTGCGCCCCACTGCCCAACACAAGCTCTCTCCCCTGTTTTTCGGTCCCTTCCAGATCGTTGATCGTGTGGGGGAAGTGGCTTATCGATTGCACCTCCCAGCAGACGCTCGCATCCATGATGTCTTCCACGTATCGTTGCTCAAGCCGTTCCATGGTGCCCCGCCAACGATACCTCCGCCGCTTCCCCAAGACATGGCGTCCACCGAGCCGTCCTCTCCAGATCGCGCCGAACCCGCGCTCCTCTTGGGCCAGAGATTCCTTCGCGGACACCGCTAGTTCTTGGTTCAGTGGACAGGCCAGCCCGCTTCGGAAGCTACATGGGTGGATGCCATCACTCTTCGCCGATCGTACCCCGATTTCAAGCTTGAGGACAAGCTTGGTGTCCAGGGGGGAAGCATTGATGCGGCCCATGGTGCTGACCGCATCTACTTCAGGCGTCATCGCCAGGAGCAGGGGGAGTAGCCCTCCTTAATAGAGTTTATCTCCTTTCTTAATAGAGTTTATCTCTTTCTATATTTGTTTTATTGTTGCCAATTCAAATATTAGTTACCATGTTTTTAGGATCCATTAGTTAGGGTCTGCATCAATAAAAAGGAAAAGGCTAGAGAGAAAAGGTACGCTTTCAGTACCACAAACAAGTCTCAGACGCTGCCGTCGATAACCGGCCGGTGGCTCCGTATAGCCAGTTACCTCTTCTGTTCCTCGCGCTCAGCCACCTACTGAGACGGCGAGTTCATCCTTCTCTCGGCCGGGTTCCCGGCCCGGCACGAGGGCGTACCACCACCACCATAAGGAGCCGCAACATTATATGTATAAAATATATATCCTAATAAAAAATTTCTAGTTCCACCGCTGCTGCCGAACGCCGATTAGCCACTAATATTTCTCGTCACTTTCCATCTTGAAAATGAAGCAGACACCAGGCAGACGGACTGCGTTTTCGGTGTCAAATCTTCCATAATGTCACCGAAGTCCAGTGTGGCAGCTGAAGTGCTGAACACGCACAATATATTGTAGAGTAGGTATTAATATTCGTGTAGGATTCCGCAGCCCCAAATTGACTTTGCTGCGTTCCAACTCTACCGGAGAAGGCTACTAGACTTTTAGAGTAGTCCCAATGAATATAGTTTCTATAACTTCCATGTCATCTAGACACTATATTTAGAAACTATACTCCCAATGGATAGTTTCTTCAAAATAAACTCTCATCCAATCTCCTCTTTTCTCTTATTTTCTCACCTAATCCTCTTTTTCCCTTTCTTGGTACTTGTGTAGAAATGGTTTCCTGCATGAGAAATGGTTTCCTTCTCTTTCATCATTAACTCTACCTCCACGTCACCATTTTAGTTACATGGCAACCTAATTAATGCTATAAAAACTATCCTAATCATCCCATTGGGATTACCCTTAGTGCCACTCTCCCGTTTGGCGTTTGGGTTTACCAGTCACTATTGACTTTAATTGACGAGTTCTGGTCAACGATAATTTCTAAAATATGTAATAATTACGTAACATAAAAGTGGTATTGTTATATTTATAATTAAAAGTATTTTGCTAGTATTCGACATTTAAAGTTATTTGTTTCCGTGTTGCTTAAAATGTAACGATCAAAGTTCGATCCGTATCCGTCACTGACAAGTGAAGGTAATCGACGGAGCAGTAGCAACCGCGCAAGTCTGACCATGTCAAAAGTCAAGACAACCCAGATTGACTGGATTTTAAAAGTCGCGGAGACGCCCACGTGTAGAATCAATCGCTTATCTAGAGCACTGTATTTTTTTTTTAAAAAAAAATCTAGTTTCTCAATCGGTGTATTTGTAAATTTGACCTCTCTTCTACCATGAAATACACGACAAGTGACACGTGTCTCTTGCCACGCTCAGAGAACGCAGAAGCCGGTCTACCTTGTGACAGGCAGGCGAGTACAGTAGTGCAATTGGGCAGGCGGGCAAACGGCCGGAGGCAGTTAGGCTAGTGACGCGGGTAGCCGAGCTAGTGGTCAGGCAGGTGTGGGTGCTTGTGTGTGTGCGGGAGGCATCTCGATGCGCCCTGGTAGCACGAAAAGAGCTCTGTCGCACCCAACTAGCGTAGAAGGAGTACTACCGCATAGGGCATGCTTTGCTTCTAAGGTAGGCTGAGCTTCCGGCGAGCCAGTGGTCTTTCGCGCTTCTAAATCTGATACGTCTTTCACGATAAAAAAAAGAGAGTCAAATTTGTAAATGTACCTACGAGGGCCAGATAAGCCACGATTTCCAATGTTTCTACTCGGTACACACATCAGCACTGATTCACTGTCAAGCGTCAACGCGTTCCGCATACTCTGAAATCCCAATTAGGATTCCTCATGACTCATCAGCCCTCTCTAAAGCCAGGGGCGGAGCCAGGATTTTAGATTAGGGGGGGCCACGTGGAGCAACTAAAAATTATCGTAGTATCTATAAAAAAATATCATAGCAATATCGATGCATTTAAATTTAAAAATAGCATAACCACATGTCTACATAAGAAAAATATGACATATTTTTTTAGATTAAAAAACTTACATCTCTATTAACTTAAATTTAGTATACGACTACCTAGAAGATCATACAAGTCAATAAGTTTATCTGAACTAATTTTCGCTGCTAGTTCTTTTTCAATGTAAATTATCATGCAATGTCGAAGAAAGTCATCTCCTATTTTATTTCAATGCGGTCTTGACAAGTTTCATAACCGAAAATACTCGCTCTGTGGTTGTTTGTTGACACCGAAGAGTTATAACTAATCGTAACGACCTATCAACCATTGAATAATGGAAAGTTTTACTGCTTTTATATAATCCATTTGTTAAGTTAGTAAGAGAAATTAAGCATTGCATACATCAAGTTAAGAAAAATGAAATCTTTACCTATTGAAAATGAACTAGATCTTTATTTACTGTTTGCTAATGCTAGCTACTATTAATTAATATCTACTAAACTTTATTTTAATTAGGGGGGGTCAGGCCCCTGCCCGCCCCCCCTTGGCGCCGCCCCTGTCTAAAGCTCTATGTCATTATAACATGAACCAAATCCATGTAAGCTGTCAGCTATAGCCACAGCCCAAAGGAACCAAATCGATGTTGTTTCAATTTGTTTTGAACGAAAAATGGTAAAAAAAAAGAAAGAAAGAAAACCTCTAGTTGCTGTGTTGCGAATTAAATAGGATTAGTTTAGACAGAAAGCTACTCCCTCTATTTATTTTTATAAGACACGATTTGACTTAGTGTGGTGTTTAAAGCTGATTTTTTACCGTTAATTTTTTTATAATATTTTATTTATAGCTATAAAATCATAATAATAGGAAAGTACTTTCAAATACAAATTTAACAGTATCATTTTAATGTCATATAATCTATACTCCATCTGCTTAAGTTTATAAGATGTATTGTTTGAATGATTTTGTCCATAAAAATAGAGCATATTTCATATTCCAATAAAAAAATAAATGTGATGTTATCTTTTTACCTCTTAATAATATCCGTCTTTACTTTATATTCCCTACCTATATGTATTGAATATAGTGCTTAGTCATAATAATTACGGGTAATCTAGTCAATTTTAATATCTTCTTAATTTATGTGATAAAATAAAATATGTCTTATAAAATTAGACAGAGCGAGTATATTGTTGGACTAATTGTTGGTTAAAATTTATAAACTTAAATCTCAAATTACGAGGAGAAATAAACAGAGAGAGAGAGAGAGTATTAAAGGAGTGTGCAGCTGTGCATATCTGAGGAGGGCTGTTCCTGAAACTTGCTTTGAAACCTGCTCCTCTCCTCCCCCTTCTTCCTTCCATTCCATGGACAGATTCAACTCTCCCTTCCTCTCCTTGCAGCTCGGAGGTTAACTAATCGGCTTTCTTCCATCAAAGCTCCATTCTTCTTCAAGGTAGGCCTTTATTTCCATTGCGTGTTGTTCACCTTGAAACGGAGTCTCTTTCTACGTACTGAGTTCTAGGTCTTTTCTGGCTCCTAGCTGCTTGGCACCATCTTTCATTGATTCCTGGAGCTAACTACTCGATATTTCATAGGCTAAATCAAAAGCATGATATAGGGAACCGAAATTTCTGATTTTGCATGGAGGCTTTGCTAGTATCTGTTTCTTTTCTTGAGCAATTGTGGATCCGAATTGTTCTGTCCCCAAATTTACCACGCAATATTAATCCCTTAACCCCAATAACAAGCGCAACTAGACTACTCACATAAAAAAATCTTGATTGAACATCCGAAAGTTTTTTTTTTGGGGGTCAGATTCTTGTAATCTCAGTCGTCCTGACATTTTCTGTCCTGCAGGTTCAGGGGCGCTTTGCAATGGTTCTTTCTTGTGAAAGCAGCAATGCGCCACCAACCGCACAAGATGGCGACGCCGACGTGCACACCCCGTCGAGCCCGATGCTCAGCGGCTACCGTGTCCAGCCGCCGCTCTCCGAGCAACTCCTCGAAAAGCCCCACCGGTCGGACTGGCTCAGGCAGCTCAATTTCTGGCTCGGAAAACCCGGCAAAGCGGACGATCCTTCGGCCGGAAGCGCCGCCATCACCGTCGACTGGATCTCTGTGCGCTCGTTGTGCAAGGAATGGATCAAGAACCCCATGAACATCGCGCTGCTCCTCTGGCTCCTCTGCGTCGGCGTCTCCGGCGCGATGCTCGTGCTGCTACTCCTCGGCCTGCTCGACAGCGCGTTCCCGACGGCGGCACTGAGGAACCACTGGATCGAGATCAACAACCAGGTGCTCAACGCGCTCTTCACGCTCATGAGCCTCTACCAGCACCCCGCCCTCTGCCACCACCTCTTCCTGCTCTGCCGCTGGCGCCCCGCAGACGCTGCCGAGCTGCGCGCAGCCTACTGCAAGGACGGCGCCGGCCCGCGCCACGCCGAGCGCGCCCACTTAGCCGTCGTCCTGGCTCTGCTCCACCTCACCGTCGCATGCCAGTACGTGCTCTGCTGGCTCTACTGGGATTACACCAAGAAAACGCGCTCGGAACTCGTCGAGAACGGCTTCTTCGTGCTCGGCGTGGCCGCGCCGGTCGTCGCCGTCGTGTACACGGTATGCAGCCCGTTAGGAAAAGACCTGCAGTGTGACCTCGCGTGCAAAGACGCGGGCACGGTGACCCAACGCCTCACCACGGGGCACGTCGTGATCGAGCCGGAGTGGGCCGGCGGCATGTTCGACTGCGGCGGCGACGCTGCGGCGGGGTGGCTCTCCGTCTTCTGCACCTTCTGCGTCTTCGGGTGGAACATGGAGAGGCTCGGCTTCGGCAACATGTACGTGCACATTGCCACATTCGTGCTGCTGTGCTTCGCGCCACTGTGGGTGTTCGGCGTCTCGGCGCTCCACATCCACGACATAGTCATCGGTGACATGATCGGCGGCGCCGGGGTGCTGCTCTGCGTGTGCGGGCTGCTCTATGGCGGGTACTGGAGGATTCAGATGAGGAAGAAGTTTGCGCTCCCAGGGAGCAGGGCGTGCTGTGGCTCAAAGTCGCTGACGGACTACGTCCGGTGGCTCTTCTGCTGGCCGTGCGCGCTGGCGCAGGAGGTTCGCACGGCGAGCTCCTACAACATCGACGGCGAGAACTTCTACCGGAAGGTTGTCGATTACGGTGATGAGAGGCAGCCATTGTTATTGTCACATCATATTGCTGAATTCTGTACACCTGACACGATTGCTGTGTCACAGGGATCAAGATCAAATAATCATCTGGTTGCTGTTCATGATGAAATAATGGTTCCACCAGTTCAGGTTGTGGTCGTACAAGTGGAAGGTGGTAAATCTGAAGAGTGCAGTGCTGTCCGTGATGAGATGATCGATTCACCTGCACCGATATCGCTGAGAGTGGAAGATGAATCTTTGTTGGCGTTGAATCGAGGATTGGGGGAAGCTGTCGAGCCTAGTCCATTGACATATTTGGCTGATGGAAGTTGGAGAGTGGAGAAGAAGAAGAAACTGATCAACATGATCACTTTGGTGTCATTACTTATTCTTTTGTACACAAGGGGATTTATTCGTTAGGGAGACATTGAAAATGCAGATAGGATATAGAGATCACTCCTCTTTCTCCATTTTTGTTGGATCTATAAGAGGAAGTCGATTCTTTGCAGCTCGGTGCATATACAAAAATACATTCTGACATAAAGGTACACAAGATTGAGAAGGAATTGTACATTTGTAATTTGCGGCTGCAATTGCAGTTTGGAAATAGTAAAGTTCTAATACCACCATATCTGTCTGTTTCAGTTTAAAACTAACGTTGCAGTGGTGCTATGATCAACAAGCATATGAATTGTCTCATAAACAAAACATGAATAAATAAAAATAAACATACCAACAGTTTATACGATGTTCTAAGGTATAACAAACCCCCCACCCCACCCAAAAAGAAAAGAGAGAGTAATGAAATCTGAGCCTATAAAGAAATCTGAAAGAAAAATAAGTATGGAAATGAATCAAGTTGGGTTTCTGATACAGAAATATCAGTAAATGATGAAACGCACCTTTGCCCTCATGCTACTTGAGACCCTCTGAAACAGGTACTTCTGCTGGATTATTTAATCATTAACGCAGAAGGGCGGGAATGAGCATTTGATCTATCGATTACATGTTCAGATGAAATCGCTTTTATTTTTTTATATAAAAAAGAACTATTAACAGATATTCTTTCAATCAATGTTCTTTTCTTTTATGCGCTTAAATTTTCGGACCTTCAGACCAAAACAAGATTAATTGCAAGCCCTGCATGGCGTGCTGAAAGAAAGAGCTGTATATTTCCTGTGAACCCAACTCATGTGACTAGCCAAATTTCTGTGGCAGGTACTTACTTGGAATTGGGTGTTGGAAGCAATTCTTGTCTTGTGTTGGCTCGGTCCAGTCTGACGAACTCCCAACTTGTATATTTTCTTATTCATACGGCAGGCACACCGAGACATACTGCAGGCAGGCAGGCAGCTATGGCCGTCTCAGTCGCATGCACTTGAAAATGAAATGAACTCAACTGAATTGATTCAGCCTAACGGCATGCCAGTGTTGATTCCTTCGTTTGGTTGAGGAGAGGCAACATCATCATCTTCTTGGCTTTTTTTTTTTGACCTATTCAGTCTCTTGTGGAGTCCAGTAAACAAGAATAGGAATTCGACAGCAACCTGCATGCCAACTTTGACAAGAGTTGATTTACAAGTCTGATCGTATAACTACATGCCATTACGCCACATATGGTTCAAGCAAAGCACACGGTTGAATCTAATTAACCAAATCGGATACAGTGCTTATATATGTGTTAATACCTAGTCACCCGTATATAAACACTGCAACTATTAGTAGTACAAAGAGCAAGAACAGCTAGTATCTAGCTGCTGCTACGTACAAGGATCAGGGATCACTGAACAAGCTAAGCTAGGAGAAGTAGTAGACAAGGTACTTAACTGAAGTTTAGAACTTTAGATTCTTGTTACCAACATGGAGTCGCGTGAGAGATCACCCAAGCAGCAAAGCCATGACGACCATGATGCCATTGGAAGCGCGCTGCAAAACCACCGCAGCAAGAACGACGAGAGGTTCCTCGACTTCCTCAGGGCCACGCCCTCCAAGGAATGGCTGCACCGCTTCGGCTTCACCGCTCGCCTCTCCCCCTACGCCTTCATCAGGCATGTCGCCAGCCTCCGCACGCGCTCCACCAAGCATGCAGCGGCACCCCCTGGCCTTGCGACCGGCCGCTTCCTCCGCGCTCCGGCGTTCGCGCGCACCGTGGACTGGCGAGCCCTGCGCGCCAAGTGCCTCGCCTGGGCCAGGCACCCCACGAACGCCGCGCTGCTCGTCTGGCTCGCGTTCGTCGCCGCCGGCGTCGCCTTCGTCTTCCTACTCATGACGGGGGCTCTCAACTCCGCCGTGCCAGACGCCTCGCGCCGCCGGCGCTGGACGGAGGTGGCCAACCAGATACTCAACGCGCTCTTCACCATCATGTGCGTCTACCAGCACCCGCAGCTCTGCCACCACCTCATGCTCCTCCTCCGCTGGCGCGCCGCCGACGTCGCTGAGCTCCGCGGCGTCTACAGCAAGAACGGCGCTGCCACGGCCGGCCTGCAGCGCCAGCGCCTCCACGTCGCGGTCGTGGTGCTCCTGCTCCACGCCACGTGCTTCGCGCAGTACGCCTACTGCGCGCTCTTCTGGTTCTTCCGCACCGACACGCGCCCCGACTGGGCCGTCAACTTGTGCATGGCGCTCGGTCTCGGCTTCCCGGTCGTCGCTTGCCTGTACATGATCTACGGCCCGCTCGGGCGAAAGATCGTGCTCCCGGCGTCCACCGACGAGGAGGCCGCCGAGGTGGAGCACGAGGCGTCGACGAATGCCATGGCGTTGAATGCGCAATACAACAGTGGCAGCTGCAGGGTAGTGGTCACCAAGCCGGAATGGGCCGGCGGACTGTTCGACCTCGCAGACGACCCCACGGTGGCGGCGTTGTCCCTGTCGTGCACGTTCTGCGTGTTCGGGTGGAACATGGAGCGTCTGGGCTTGGGCAACATGTACGTGCACGTCTTCACCTTCGCCCTCCTCTGCGCCGCGCCGGTACTGGTGTTCGCGGTCGCCGCGCTCAACATTCGCGACGCCACGCTCGGGTTCCTCGTCGGCGCCGCGGGGGCCTTGCTGTCCGTGCTTGGCCTGATGTACGGAGGGTTCTGGCGCGCGCAGATAAGGAGGCGGTTCGGGCTGCCGGCCGACCGGTCCATGTGCGGCGTGCGGCCCGCGGCGGCGGACTACGCCAAATGGCTCTTCTGCGCGCCGTGCGCGCTGGCGCAGGAGGTGAGGACGGGCAACTTGTACGACGTGGAGGCCGACAACCTGTATGCGAGGGAAGGTGGTCATGAGGTGTCGTCGCGGGAGGAAAAGCCTGAGATGGCGCCTCTGGAGAGGGAAGGGTGCGTTGCTGCGGTCGATGCACCGCCGGTGCCGGTGAGGGTGCAGGAGATGCAGAGTCTGCGTACAACTGTAGATTGTAGTTAGAGACGATCAATGGCTCACTAACATTTGGCCAATTGGCCCTAAGACCGTAGTGTTCGTGTATGGTTGTAGGTTGTATCGTTACGGCTACACTGTTTCTACTTTTTTTTTTTAATACTTGGCAGAACTTCTACCGTTTTCTTTAAAAATATATATATATATATATATCAAGTAGCAAGTTCTGAATTTCCGATCGGTACGTATGCTCTGACGTGGAGAACGTAAGCCTGCATTCCCTCCGAAGAACCTCGGCGATTTATGTCGGCCGCTGCCGGCGCCATCCGCCGACTCCTGGTCACCGGCGTCGGCTCCAGCAACCACCTCTCACCCCTTACCGTCAAACTCCTCCATGGCCGCCTCCTCCGCCTTGACCTCCTCTCCCACTTCTCCCCGCTGCTCCTCCGCGCCCTCTCCTCCTCGGGCCTGCACCTCCACGCCCTCCGCCTCCACTCCGTCCTTCCCAGCCCCTCCCACCTCACCTTCCCCCTCGCTCTCAAGTCGGCCTCCCGACTCCCCGACCCGCTCCCCGTCGGCGCGCTGCTCCACGCCCGCTTCCTGAAGCTTCCCTCCCACTCCAACCCCCACGTCCTCACCTCCCTCCTCACCCTGTACGCAAAATGCGGCCTCTTGGACCACGCGCACAAGGTGTTCGACGAAATGCCCCACCCGAACACCGTTTCTTGGACTGCGCTCGTCACAGCGTACATGGACGCGGGGCGCGTCCAGGAAGCCGTCCGCGTTGCGAGGGACGCGTTTGCGACAGGCATGCGCCCGGACAGCTTCACGGCTGTACGCGTCCTGACTGCCTGCGCCCGGGTCGCGGATTTGGCCACCGGGGAGGCAGTGTGGAGGGCGGCAGAGAAGGAGGGGATTGCGGGGAGCCTGTTTGTGGCAACTGCGGCGGTGGACTTGTACGTCAAGTGCGGGGAGATGGCCAAAGCAAGGGAGGTGTTTGACAAGATGCAGGAGAGGGATGCAGTGGCTTGGGGCGCAATGGTTGGGGGATACGCCTCCAACGGGCACCCCCAAGAGGCTCTGGGTCTCTTCTTTGCAATGCAGGCTCAGGGAGTGAGGCCAGATTGCTACACAGTGGTTGGGGCGCTCTCAGCATGCACACGGTTGGGTGCATTGGATTTGGGACGGCAGGCAGTTACGATGGTGGACTGGAACGAGTTTCTTGACAACCCAGTTCTAGGGACCGCTCTAATCGATATGTATGCCAAGTGTGGGAGCACGGGAGAGGCATGGGTGGTATTCCAGCAGATGAGGAAGAGGGACATCATTGTTTGGAATGCAATGATCTTGGGGCTTGGCATGACTGGCCATGGGAAGATTGCGTTTGCCCTTGTCGGTCAGATGGAGAGGTCAGGTATGACACTGAATGACAATACTTTCATTGGCTTGCTCTGCAGCTGTACGCATACTGGCCTTGTAGAGGATGGGCGGCGGTATTTTCATAACATGACTCGGTTGTACCGCGTCAGCCCTAGGATTGAGCACTATGGTTGTATGGTCGACCTGCTCAGTCGTGCTGGGTTGCTGCAGGAGGCTCATCAGCTTATTGACGACATGCCGATGCAGGCAAATGCTGTCGTGTGGGGTGCACTCCTTGGTGGCTGCAAGATCCACCGAGATGCAGAGCTCGCTGAATATGCATTGAAGCAGCTCATCCGGCTGGAACCCCGGAATTCTGGGAACTATGTCATGCTCTCCAACATATACTCTAACAGCGGCAGATGGGAGGATGCTGCGAAGCTTAGACTGGACATGAAGGCGAAAGCAGTTGAGAAGGTCCCTGCTTACAGCTGGGTTGAGTTTGATGGTAAGGTCCATGAGTTCCGTGTTGGAGATAAGTCGCATCCCCTCACAGATCAAATTTACAAAAAGCTCGATGAGTTAGGCATGGAAATGAAAACCATGGGTTACAAACCAACTACCGAAGTGGTGATGTTCGACGTTGAAGAAGAGGAGAAAGAGCACACACTAGTGCATCACAGCGAGAAACTCGCCATTGCATTCAGCCTTCTCACCACTGAACCAGGGGAGACCATTAGGGTCATCAAGAACCTCAGAGTTTGCACTGACTGTCACACTGCTATTAAACTCATTTCGAGGATAACTCATCGGGAGATCATTGTTCGAGATAACAACCGGTTTCATTGTTTTAGAGATGGATGGTGCTCTTGCAATGACTATTGGTAGAATTAGGAACGATTCATTGTTGCAGTTTTGAGCATCATGGAGAGTTGGAGACATACCCATTTTTCAGTAAAGTTGTGGATGGAGCATAGAAGAGAATAGGCAGATGATATTGTATTTCTTTTTTCATTAAATTGTTTCTGTGAAAGGAATCAATAAAGGTTCTGCTTCGTCCGCTCTTGTGTTTTATTTGTAACGTCTTTCAGAATTTAAAATGGCCCAAACGTTGCTTAATGTTTGCTTCCATTTAGATGTGAGAAATCCGGTTAAGAGCTTTCCAGGCAAATCTGATGTCATGTACTACATTACCTTTACCTCAAACATTGGTGCCATTTGCCACACCTTCAATTTTCTACAGCTAGTGTTGCTATCAGATTCTAGCTTTTGAGCGATTTTGACTTCTATTGCTATTTTCTTGTACAGGCATCAATTGGTATCAGATATCATTCTTGGTGCACATATTTCGAAACTCTGACCACAATTCATCTGTACATTCTCAGGTTCACACTGCAGAAATGACTTCTGGATAAGGTATTTTGCAGAAACATAAATCATACATTTTGGCTTTTGGTTTCTGACGCACATTCATTTGCAAGAAGCTGTTCAAGAACCTCACTACAAAACTATGCACCTCTGGTCATTTGAGAGCTGGAGACTCGGCCTTCAGCTCCATTAGCAGACCTGAATGGCATCGTGTCTTGCATTGCGCTGGTCTCTTCTCCAATCCCATGGCTTCTCAGGGTTCCCTGACGCCCAAAGCCCTTGGTGTGCAGCTCTTGCCTCTCTCTCCCACTGCACAATCAGAGTGCAAGTGGAAGACTATTAGCCTTCATAACCGTATAAATAGGGCACCGTATATAATATGTACTTGTGAGGACCCTCCCCAAATAATCCCATTATTAATCATAAGCATGTTATAATCATCATTAGCATTAATATTAAGCATGATCATCAATTAAGCATTAGTATAGGCATTAGTAACTAATGAGCATCAATGCATAGTAAGTTATTTCTGCATGCAAGTTCTGGCGGCTGGCAGTGCTTGGTATGTGTGCTGGCATTGCATGTGGAGAGGTGTCAGCAGGGTAGTGATGCATGAGATGTGTTGGCAGTACATGAGAAGTGCTGGCAGTAATATGGGTGTGCTGGCCTTGCATGGGGTGATGTGGCAGCAGGAGAGGGACCTGGTAAAAGGGGAGAGAGAAGTAGTAAAATACATATCCACCCAAGGGTAGTTTTTGCCAGTACAACCAAGGCTGCATCCATTGTTCTGACGTTAAAGCCTTTCTCCATTGTTCTGACGTTAAAGCCAAGGCATTCACTTACTTCTTTTCACCTTCACAACCAAAGGCAGCCAGCAGCCATGTCCCTTCTTTCTTCTGCATAGCAACCAGAAACTTCACTTCCTTTCTACCTTCCCAACCGAAAGCAAGCAGCCAGACAACCTAGCACACAGCTATTGCTTGCCTTTTTCACA
This sequence comes from Guadua angustifolia, assembly GCA_036346375.1. Taxonomy (NCBI): domain Eukaryota; kingdom Viridiplantae; phylum Streptophyta; class Magnoliopsida; order Poales; family Poaceae; genus Guadua; species Guadua angustifolia. Next base: position 8,677,658 of record CM070521.1, on the reverse strand, counting down.
TACCTACCAAGAACCAGAGGCAATCAAATCGAAGCAAGCACTGGAAGGAGAAGAGCCGAGCCAGGATCAAGCAAGGAGGAACTAAAGGAGTCGGCCACCTCTACACTGCTACTCTTCTGCACTGCTTCAACCCCAACCCTAGCAACCTCAACATTCCAGTACCAAACAAGCAAGAAGTTAGTAAGTGTAGTCTAGTGTAGTTGCAAAAACCTAGAACTAGTGAGGTAGCAACTGAATCCTGAGACCAATAGCTAGAGAAATTAGATGGGTAAGGGAACTTAGCTCATGAGGTAAGGGGGGTAGTTCTTGCGCCAGCTAGTAGAGCTTGAGGGGGATTCGGCTGAGCAGCAGTAGAGGGAAGAGGAGAGCTGTGTCGCCAGGAGAGAGGGGGGAAGAAGGTGCGCCTGAGGAGCTCAGTCCAGAGAGGACTAATAGAAATGAAAATGGGGAGAAGTGGGGATTTTAGCTGGGCCAGGAGAAAAGAAGAATGCAGCAGAGAAGGGAAAAGAAAGAAAGGGAGAAGAAGAAAAAGGAGAAGAAAAGGAGAAAAAGAAAGAAGAGAAAAGGAAAAAGGAGAAATGTGAGGAAATGTTGAAAATGAGCAGATCAGTGCATGCAGATTATCAACATTAGCATATTTTGCATTAAGACTATTAGCGGTTAATCATGAAACCATACATGCATGCATGCGCATAAATATAGATATTAACAACATTAGTGACATTAAGTGAATAAGTAGCAATTAGTTAATTGGAGCATACATGGCATATAAATAGAAATCATCATAACATGGAAAGGAGCATATCAATATTGGACCAGTTGGACACCTAACTCATATTTAATAAAATGTTGTAGATTAATAGATTATAAATTTTCAGGACAAGAACAGAACCTGCCCGACAATCAGATCCTGTTTTCGAGCGAGGTCGAACATTCCGAGTTTATTCCAGGCAAGCAAAACCATTGATCATGTTCTATTAAAACGTTTTAACTGTTTTTATCTCTTTATCAAACATCTCACTGCATGGAAAAGCTTAATTTAATATAGTATTAAAAAGTATGTGTACTGGATTTGAGTGAGCATGAGGTTGGACTTGGATCATGAAAGGATAAATTGGAGCTGTTGTTGAGTTATAATTCTAGCTAATGTTGGGATGGCGTGTGTTATTATGGATGGTAGAGGATGCCGATGAGAAGGAGGGATGCCGGCGGGATCCTCTACATAGGCTATGATATAAGTTTCAACAAACTAACACTTGGGCAATGAGCCATAAATCTAGTATCAACCATGGTGTGTGAAATCGGCCAGAAAAGGTTGTCCTACAAAGGTATTAGAGCTCTCCACCTTGGGTAAGTATAAAGGGTGCTCTTTGGGAAAGGCCGGTATGCCCAAAGGAGCGAGAACCAATTGGACGGCGGTATATTTGAAGCCGTGAGTACCCTGGTTGAGAGGGAGTACAATCAGATCTTGGAGTTGTGTGGCACCGATAGGTGTCACAAACTCAAGGTACAGGTGGAGAACTAATACTAGAGTAGCGATAAACGTTCTGGGGCATCTCTTGTGGGTGTCACTATGGGTAAAGTGATACAAACCTGCGCAGGGTAAAAATCTTGAATTCAAGCCAGTCTCTTGGATTAGAGACTATGGAAGCTTCGGCTATCTCATATACAGTGTTACTAGAGTTTTCTAAAGTCATAAAATCCACCAACCCTTCATTCCAAACTTAATTATTGTAAAAGGAATACTTGATAAAGGTGATTTTGGGATGGGATAGATGAAGTGAGAGTATTATAGGAAAGGATAAAATCACTTATGCTTTCATACATATTACTGTTTGCTGAGTACTCAGTACTCACTCTTGCTTAAACCTCCCCTTTCTTAGAAGGTGAGTCATATGGACAACCTTCCGAGGTTTGGGGTGAGGACTGTGCGCAGGACCAGGACGTATCGGAGGGTGACTACTACTACTACTATCAGAAGCAGTAGAGGGACTAGTAGGATGAACCCCAGCTCTAGCAGACCCTCAGGAAATAGGAGGTCATAATAGTTATCTATATCTTTTGCTGTAATCAAGTTTATGTAAATTAAGGTAATGTAATGGACAATAGCCCTGCGTGGCTTATGGAATGTAATAAAGGAATTCCATTGTATGTCTCTAATTATTGTTCTGCTGCAATACTCTGTATACAGTATAGTAACTAATAAAACATCGGAAAAGTCCGCTGTTTTGCTAGTTACTGTGCTGAGATTCGTGTAGTTAACTCTAGGTGACAGTCGTTACCAGGGGTTAATTATACGGGTCGTCACAGTACTTCTCAGAGTTTGGATAATATTACACTTGGCTTTTCTAAACTGTGTTCACAAACTACAGAGCTACAATTCAGCACATGTATCTATGACATTAGGTAACCATGGTTCAAGGAAGCTCATGTCAAAAAGAATATTCCAGATATATCAAAGAGCTATTTTGAACTTTGCACTAGTATATTTAGGTATAATAGAATTTCTTACTTTTGCAAACTCTGGGCGTTTGTCGTAAGTCTTAAAATGCCATGCATGACCATTCTTCAGCATTTGCTCCTGAAGGATTCAGACAAACACAATCACTCTCATCAGAATTGAAGCAATAAAATCAAGGCATGTGAGCTACTGAATAGTTTCTGTTTCACCTGAATGAACACATTATCGCAGTAGATGTCGCCAACATAGCGCCCAAACTGGTCCTGGTCATACACATAAATTGTGACACTTTTCCCACCAATGAGCTTCACCAAAGCATTCTTCGATTCCTTCCCATATGGCATCTTAAGTTCCGGTGCATCAATTCCCCTTTAAGTCATGAAAAATTGTGCACATCACAACAGTATTTCCAACTGTTATTGAATTTAAAGGTGCAATCCAGAGGAACATATACCTCATTCTTATTCGGTATTTCCTTGCAAGGAGCTCTTTGTCTGAACGGACTATTATCCTGCTCATCAAAACTATTGGTAAGTTATGCTTTATGAGATCAAAGCAAGAACCTAATCAAACTGATGCAACCATGGCCAACATTTAGTTGTATATAGCTGCTTTAAAATTCTTGCCTTTTTTGTTTGGAACAGTGCATAAATACATAAGTACTAATTGCACGGTCACATCAGGGCTTTTCTACTCATTGCACTATCGTATGTTCCTGTTAATCATTAGTAAAGAACTTTATTTTTATGCTGTATTATTTTTCCGTGACTACTATAATAGGTATCCTGCAATGTTCTATAATAAGAGAATCTTAAAATAATCTAGTATTAGAGTTTCAAAAAAAATCTAGTACTATTGTATTCAAATTTTCAAGTGGAATCCAATCCAATTAACTGAATCTACAACTTAAAATCCGACATATGGAAACATTGCCTGTTGCATCGATTTACGAGTTATGATGTTAAAGACTGGAAATCTGCAATGGTTCAGTTTTAATACTTGTATCCAGCTTCGTCAAGGCTACGTAGAAGAGCATCGGCACTCTGGTAATCCCTACAATTGCGTGCTTGAGTCCTTGCAATCACCATCTCATGCACTTCCAGTGACACATTGGCAGACTCCCTCGGATCCGTTGTGGAAACATAAGCAGTAAAGCCATCACCATCTCCAATGCACTTGTTATTAACCTAATAACATTAGTGATCTGTGAGAATCATCATTTGTCAATGCTTATGTAAAGCACTGTTCAAAATGTGAGGATGGATCTGTGAGAATAGTTGATCACATCTGACCGGCAAAGTGTTCAGAACAAACTGCACACCCTCTGGTAGTGAGGATGGATGGTGGCTCGAGGATGCTGCAGGGAGTGATGGGATTGGGAAGTTGTAAAATTCAAGAATACCCTGTGGAGAAAACATTGTTTCTGGATGGAGTGAGTTGAGCATATATAGTCATATAGCGCAAACTGCAGTGAATTTCCTGGGGTTTATCGTTTTGGTTTTAAAAAACTGATAGTAATGTGAAAATCCAAAATGTTTAACAAAGTTCACAAACTTGTAGTTACATGTGCTACATTTCAAATGTACAAATCAAGGATGATCAATGCATTATTCCTGTACTCGCCCCCATTGAACTATTTTAGAATCTAAAAAGGAGAAACAATTTACCTCCAAATCAGCTCTCTGGATCCTGTTTAGGGCTGTTGCAACTAGTTGGGCAGCCTCTGCTGGTGTTTTCGGTGGGGGTGTTGTATTCTTATATGCCTCCAACATATTCTGGTACCTGTTCTTGTGCAAATTATAAGATCAAACTATTCCATTATTTGTTCAGTGGAAACTCAAGTTGTAATGTAGTAACTAACTGCTGCTAGTATGATCTGGCAATTACTACCCTTCTTGTTCTTTCCCTTTTTTTAAAGTCCCTTCCTCGTACTTTTGCAGTTTTGCTTGTGGCAAACTGGCAATTAATAGTAGGATCTGGCAATTACCTCCAGTGTTTCCATACCATAGCAAGAGTTGAACCAAGCTGTCCTCTTGGAAAAGAAAGATGCGTACTTTTATGCTATTTGAAGTATTACTACTTAAATGAGTACAAATTTCAAAGCAGTTATGGCTAAATATGTAAATCAAAGTAAAGCAAAATGAAGTTTGTATGTCTCCTACTCTCATCCACTCAACTATTCATGGTTGATTTAGAATTCAGCCTCAACCTTCTAAAGAATGTCGCAAAGGTACACCCAGAAAAAAATTAAACCTTCTTTCTTAATCAATGTCAAGTAACCCTACAATTTTTTGGTTAGATAGCCCCCAACCGTTGTTTCTTGTTATCCTTTTCTCTGTTCCAAGCAAGCCAGAAACTTTGGCCTCTCAATACCTAAGAAGGCCTGTACAAATAGACCTCACCAAAACACCAATTTGCTTGTGTTTGTTCTACCCTTTGTTTCTTCACCATTTCAAAGCACAGGTTGTCCTATTTTGGATAACTATGGAGCATCTTGTTGTAAGAAAAGTAAAAAAAAAAAGCATTTGGATGAGGGGTCCTACGAAGAAACTTAAAATTATTCTGAAAATGGCCCCAACTTATAAAACTTTTGTCAGTACCGGAACTTTTCATTATTTTTTTACAGTCATAAGCCTTGATCCTATTGAACTTAGAGGAATCAAAGCAACTTTGATATCGGTAGGAGCACCAAATGTACTATAACTAAAAAAATCAACTGCATAGGCCTTTTGGAGCTGCTCCCTACCATTTAACCTGAGCTTTCGTGGATGATGTAACGTGCTGTCTGAGCCCTTCAGGAACCTAATAATATGACAAACAAAATTTCCTTTATGAATGCCACATCTTAGGAAAAAGTAGAGGCGAAAATTGGGGCAAAGGAGATTGCTGAACTTGCACAATCTTAAAATATTTGCAAGTGCTTATAGAAATGCTAGCAGTTGCAGTGTGGCATACTGCTTCAATTCCGGTATTATTAATGAAAATATTCAGCCATATGTCAAAAGTAACAGAGAACTGAAAGATGAAAGCGAACTAGTTTGGAACACTTTCCATACCAAAATGACCCAACCGTGTACATGTAATGGACAAATCCAATTCAAAATATCGCAAGTACTGACCTTATCTATCCTCAGTAACAACAGATTGGTGAATTGGTCCAGGAGACTTAACAAAATTACATCAAGATCAAAGCAAAGTTTAGCCTCATCTCTTTCTATTGGGAAAGAACCTTTTAATTCTAGAAAGGTCAAAAGCTGAAAAAAGTTACAAAAGTGATGTAACCTCTATGATTTCTCATATTCTCAACCCAAATTTACACATGCACACATAGAATACACCAAAGAAACCTTTCTCCCCATAGTGAATAATCTTATAATCAGATAATCTACATAATTTGTGATAGAATGACCATGCATGCTTAGAGCTTTCCGTTCGTAATACGTGCGAATTTGACTAGTTACAAATTAACCTACATTGCATGAGATATTGAGATGCATGAGAAGGTAAACTTCAATTATAAATGTCACTTTTCCTTGTGAAACTCCGTCTATATCTATTGTTGCCACAGATACAGTTACTAAAATTAAACGGCGACACTTCAAACTGAAACACACACATATAAATACAGGGATTAGGGAGAACACTGTAGTCTACACTCTACACAAACTTACGAGGAGGAGAAGAATGCATGCATGTTACCATGGATGCGGATTCAAAGTTGAGGAGGTCGTGCGCTAGCGCGGCGACGCCGACGGTGGCCGGCGTGACGCCATGGAGCCCGAGAGGCTGCTGGGGCCGAGAGGCGGTTGGTACCGGCGCCGGAGGCTGATCGTAGTACTGCGGCTGGTAGTGGGGCCTGGAGTTTGGACGGTAGTAGGGATAGTGATCATCTCCATCGTCTTCTCCCTTGAAGCACCTGAGGATGTTCCCCATGGATTCCTCTCCTTCTTCTTCTTCTTGCTCCTGTACTACTGACTACTACTGCTTGGTATCCGCTGCTGCACTTCTTTGTTCTGCTATGCTGTGAGGCGTGCGACTTGACAGGTTCGGACTTCGGAGTAAGGAGTAGGTATGGTGGGCCCGGCGTACCACGAGTGAAGAAAGGGCGTAGACTAGACCATAGACCTTCATTCAATCAGGGTGGCTAATTCACTATTGCAGAGCCATCCTCCGTGTTTACAGGATATATTTTCTTAGAATATAAATTAAAGAGATATTTGAAATGATTAGACTATTCTTAATTATTATCTCTAAACACTATCTTTAATGCATTCATGTAAAGAGAATATTAAGTAAATCTGAATATTTATTGGGGCTTAAAAAGAACATCACACTAATTTGTATTGAAACATGAAATACGCTTTATATTTAATAATAAGAATATTAAAATATAAACGTCCTAGATGCAATTTCTTGGGGCACAAATGTTTATATTTTATGACCCTATCATCAGATAAGCTGTTGTCTCAATGCATATAGGACATTTTGATATTGAATTGCAAAATCTATAACTGGTTGTGTCTTGTATATCATTGCATAAATATCTAAGGAGAATAAAATTTCGAACATCAAATACTAATCATGGAAGTTATGCCAAGAGAGTTAGAAAGAAAAATATTATTTCATAGTTTAAGACAAGAAGACCTTACCACAAATATGATAACAAAATATTTCGTAGTTCAGGTAACAATACATTAACAAAATATGATATATATACCGTAAATATCAACAAGTGTTCGACTAGAAACCACATTATTTTATAGTTCAAGACAAGAAAACCTTATAGTTTTTCATGTCTTCCATCATATGTGCCATAACTTCCACATTAGAGACTTCTCGGTTCTCTCTGAAGTTTCACAATTCCAATACAATACCGATTTGTTTGACACCTAGTACAGGCACAAAAGAAGCGTTGAACATTCAACATATATCTTAGACCTAGCAAACTAATCCATACAAAGAATAACGATCCCAACATATTGACATAGCAAAATGAAATTGGGCTGCTAAAAATTTTACGTACAAGCACAAATTTTATATATTTCTAGGAATTGAATGGCTAACCACAAGCTTGAAGAAGCTATAACATCCCACATTGAGTGCCAACTATATAAACTTGTAGCTTTTCATGTGTGACATTGCATATATATAGGGCTGAAATGTACATTTGCTTGGCTTGTACATGCATTGACCTCTAGCGATAAATCGTAAGAAGTTTAATTTAGAACAAAGAACGCAGTATATATTGCTTCCTGTAAGTAGTGTAGAGTATATATTAAGGTAGCAAGAAGCAGTAAAAGCCCCTTGTAAGTAGTACAAATAGAAGTATAAATCATTGAAATAATTGTACGTGGTTCGACTCATCATGCCGGTTCCATTGGCATGATAATGAAAAATGGAGCTCAACTTGATCAGTTATACATCGCTCATATATGCAAGCTAAGTTGGAATTCTCACGAATTTTGATTGAGTAGTTGGCCTCGACCATAGCAAGACACACAAGCACCGAATCATTGAGAAGGAATCATTTGGCATCGCAAATTCGCAACTCACACAGCTACACAAGGAATTGGCACGTAGGTTAAGTCCTGTCATACTCCTCAACTAGTAAACCCTAATTGAAAACTGGCCTCATCTTCGATGGCACATCAACAACAGTAAACAATTCATACACAACTCACCGACGGGGAGGAGAAGGAGTCATATCATCGCATGGATCGGTTCTTCTAGTTAGAACAAGTCATATCATAGACGGATATTAGTTAGATCTCGTGATATTACGGTTTATATTTAAAACTGTTTGTGATATGACTGACGGTTCATAAAGAGAACCGTCTATGATTAAATCCCTGATGGTTGTACTAGAAAACCGTCTGTGATGTTTGTAATCACATATGGTTTTTCAAAATGTCTGTGAAGAGAGTTTAATATAAACCTTTTTGTAGTAGTGTCTATTGGATGTTAGCTGCACTTAAGAGGGGAAAGGTAGAAGTGGATGGAGAAGGTTACACATTCATGGACATGTTTGTGAGTTGCAAAGCCCTTTCTAATAAAAGGTTACTTGTGCTTAATCCTTTTTGAAGCTGTACTCGCACCTTACGCTTATTCCTATCTGAGATGGGTCATGGGTCTGGGTATGCATGCAGATTCTGGGATGCTTCTTGTAGATTAATTTAGTTAGTGCCCAAACGCTAAATTGCTTTGCTAACTGCATTATTTCTGGAAGGACTTCTGAGCTCTTTTTAAGGTTAGGACTTTTGAGTTTCAAACACATGCTAGCTTGAAATTAGCAGGAGAAGCAACAAACTCAAATCACCTAATTAAAATTTCCTTGATTCTATGAAGATGCTAAAGCAAAGTCTATCAGTAATAAAACTCGTTATGCATGTCATCTCACTGAGAGTTATTTGATTTTGTGGAGTAAGCATGACAATTTTAGGGCAAGAGTGAAAAATGTTTGCGCTCCAGATTATGCAAGAGTGCAGTACATGTGGACAATGATGTGGAAATTGGGTTTTGACCCAAATTTCTAGAAAATAAAAAGGTTTATTGGGCCAGCAAGTCCCATCGGGCCGAGCCAGCCCAGTCGATGAAGCTAAAAAGGACAGGCAGCTGACGCTATATGCCCTAGCTCTAGACACAGGATGAGCAACGGCGACGATGACAGCGTCGCGGATGCGGATACCGCGCATGCGGTGGTGGCAACTAGGTCCTCTAGTGGCTGTTGCTCCCTCTTTACCTCCTCTCATGCTCTATAAAATCGAGGTCCGTGTTCCTCCTCGAAAAACAAAGAAGAACGACATTATTTTTGTTTCCCTTTTTTCCCTGGATCTCCGCTCACCTTCGGTTTTCTTCTTCTCCGATGATATTTCGGCGAGCTCCTCACTTATCTGACGCCCTCGTTAGGTCCCCGGCTCTGGCTTGTCTTCATTCATCCCGAGGATGCCGTGCTTCACATGTAACTCAAGGGGGAATCAAGGACGGTGATGGTTGCCAGCGACTCAAGGTATGTCACGGACGATGAGGTGTCTTCAATGCAAGTGTCGACCGTGCTTAGTTCGGCTGTGAGGTGGGTGAGGTGCTCGGTGTCTTGTTGCCTCTTTCTGTAAAGTAAGTTCTTTGAGGCTTGATGTTCTTTGTCGACGTGGTCACTTCCCCGCCCAGGAAGAAGAGTATGTGGTTCTGTGCAACTTTGGTTGCATCTTGGTACTACTTGGTGAATTGCCTCACTTAGTGGTCAGCAGCATTGTATCTCTAAAAACTTGGTGACCTTGGCAGTATAGCGGCGATATTGTTTTCTATGACATCATCTTTGACGAGCCTTGCCTATTTTCACAATAGTTTATTTTGCTTTAGATAATTAAGATTAATTCATTTGAATTGGTTACTTACCAAGTTAATTCATTTAGTATAGTACATTTGACTTGTTCTGTATTCAGTTCAGTGTGATTGTTGTCTTTTGTTCGTACTTTGGTCAGTAGACATGCCATGATATACTTTGTGATGTATGTAGTACACATGAATCTGTTAGTGAGCTATATTATACTGATATTGAAGTAAATTAATTCACACTAAGTTTGAATTCTAAATTTAGCAAGATTGATAGTGAGATTGTGACAAATTAGTTAGTAATCCTTTCCTTAGTGATAAGAAGAGATGCTAATTCAGGCAGGATGACAATTGAAAACAAAATCTCAACAATTTAGCTATGTTGTTATTTGTTTTTCACTGTTTATTGTCTATTCCCATGTTTGAAAGTTTAATATACATGACTAATATTTATGGTAATAATGTTCTCTGTTTAACATTTAAGTTTAGAATTAAAGTAATAAGAAAGTTGTTAATACCGCATTTATTCATACAGTTTGTTCGCGCGGTTAGAAAAGAGCAAGTGTTACTTCCATCAACTGAGCGTTGCATTGACTTTAGAAGAATGAACCCTACAGTAGAAACGTGCTATGGCGTGTGAATCGCTCCAGGGCTAGGCTCCAAGGTGACCATTTTTTTTAATCAGTCGAATATTCGTACTACGTAAAGCAATGGATTAATTCCCAGTCTTGTATCTAAAACAGGATGTAATTAACGTCTTCATTTGAATTGGTTACTTACCAAGTTAATTCATTTAGTATAGTACACACACAAGGAGAGTCAAATTCAAATGAAACCATGCAAGGAGAGTCAAATGTCAATATATGGTATCCATTTCTCCAATACCAGATCAGACTTCAGAGTACCGTACCTATGCAGGAGCAGGACGCCAGCACCACCAATACTAGTCTCAGTTCTGGTTCACATCTTGCTGATTAATCAATTAGTTCTGCTTCACATCTTAATAATTAATCAATTACTTCTGGTTCACATTCTTAATAATTAATCAATCGAAGCTGCAAGGTGCTTCTTCCTCGGCATCTCGCGGAGGCGTCTTCTCTAGTCTTCGTGCGTCATCTTCCTATTTTACTACTAGTATCTTTTTGCTTTGACAGAAAAAAAAAATTCTGCCTTTGGTCCGTCCATCCATCATCTTGGCGAGGTCGCATCACATACGTTCTCTCTCTAAAGAATAAAGAGAAATAATCTTTTGGAAAAGAAGGAAAGAAAGTGACAAGCACGTTACTTCAGAATGCTAAATTGCTAAGGTGCCACCCCGCTACGCACCGTCCAGCGGTTTCTCATCATGACAAGTGTCATGACTCATCGATTTTTTTAGATAACGAAAGATTATCTCTCTTCCAAACCTCTGCACGATGAGATACGCACAACCAGACACTCGGACAGTTTCAGCCTTCTCGAAAATCTTTACTATAAGGTTTTTCCCACATCACTTCATCAAAATTATCTACCTTTATCACTGTTTTTTAATTACCCACCTTTACCACTGTTAGTACTTTTAATTACCCATCTTTTTCATTGTTCTTTAATTACCCACCTTTTCCATTGTTCTTTAATTACCCACCTTTACCACTGTTATTGTCCTTTGTAAATAAATTTTTTATCGCAAACTGAGTTTTCGTTGTACGCACGGGCACATAACTATATCTTCAAAGCAACAGCTTTTGTCTGAGGAGAAAAGAAAGACGATACTAGAATACTACTACGGGAGTCCCGTACGAAGGTCAACAAGGACGACGATGCAACTCAAACCTCCTCCATCGCATACTAGACGATGCAACACAACGCTGCACTTCGCCACCACAGAATAGCAGTCTTTGAAGCATGAACCCTAAACCCTCTCATCTTAACGTCTACAGACTTGTTATCGTCTCCGTCCTCGGAGCCCTGCCCACCTTCTTCCACATAAAACTCACAATCTTGACTCTTCAAAACCCATCGAATGCACCATCAAGTCCTAGCTTGGAACCGTCTCATCCATTGTAGAGCATATGAACACTGCAAACAAGTCAGCCACAATATTCGACGTAGTTTGATAGTATAATATAAACAAACAAAAATGCACACATGATATTGAATAGCTAGTTGGTACAACTTAAAACATCTCGGTAGTAGTGGTGCTTGTGCGTGCAGACTGCAGAGCAGATGATTGTGGTTGTGAGGACCAAAGGATATCCCAGAATAGGGCCTCCCATTGTTGATATGTAGCACATAAGAAGCAACACATCTCAAAGAGAACACTTAAGGCTGAATTTGGAATCTCCTCCTATGATATTAAGGAATAACTAGTTGCACAACTAGATAATGAAAGGTTGGAATCTCAAGACATGTGATTTTCCTAACTCAACACAATTGACAATACCTCATAGCATTAATGAAACCGGAACCACCCCACCCCCGCGCGGCTTCCTCTGGAAGCAAAATACCATATTGCACAAATGAACTATGAAAGGTAGATAGTGCAATTAAGACCGGATATCAGTCACCCTAAAGTACAGATATATCCAGGTAGGTAGTAACAAAAGAGTGCAAAATCGCAAAAATAAAAAATCAATTGCAAAAATGGAAAAGAAAACTTGGAAATAATAAATGAAGCCTTATAGCCATTGCAACAGACATACCTTGCTAAGACCAAACAAAGCCTTGGCCTTATTCCAATCCTGCAAATCTGAACCTCAGCAGTAGGTTCCGATTTTCCTACATAATAATATGAGCAAATGATTACGGAATTATCTTTAAAAAGCAATTGAGGAACAGGCTGATAGAATGCACATCAATAACAACTGATGAGCAGATTTTTCAAATTGCATCAGTAACAATTGACGAACGGGATGACAAAAATAACAATTTCTTATCAGAGGATAAGGGTCTAAACTTTTTGATGCAACAGAGAATTAATCTTTCCAAAGAAAGGCATTCCAATAACATCCCACATGAGAGAGCATATGTTTATGGTAGTTTTAAGATTAAGTCCTTGCAAGAAACCCTAAGAAGTCCAACTTATGGAGAAAATGCACACAGTAATAATGTAAGAACTACCAAACCAATCAAATAGTTACATGTAGTCCCAAACCAAATAACTAGGCTCACCATCACTTTCCCAGTCTCTCTTTTCCCAACTCACAATCTCCCACTTCTGTTTTCCTTAAACAAGAACAGCTGCAGTTTTGCAGCCCCACCAGATTTGTTTTGCCAGAACTCCAATCGCCACCACCTAGACAATACATTTTATGCTGCCACACCACCAAAGACGGTCAAAGCCCTATCTGTTGGCCTCCAGACTTAAGCCCAACAATGGCTCGTTGCTGCATTGTGGGAATCTGGGTGGGTTGAGTGTGCAGGAATTTGGATCACAGCCCTTTTGTTTTTGTTGTTAGTGTTGACTTGTCTTCCTATTTTCAGGTGACAAATTGTGGTGTATGTTGAATGCGAATACCACACCTGAATCCTAATTAGCTTATTTTGAGAACTTTTCAGTTTTCACTCCAGCACATGGTATTTTTCTTACCTCGAATGTGAAGCTACAACATTGAAATATTGCCAGTAATAGAGTAATTACAATCCTAAATGGCCATCTGATGTGACTCAGTAAGTTAACAAAATTCCAATAGTTATCTAATTAATACGTCACATTTAGTCCATTACTACTACAAAAATATGTAACTTTTACTTCCCGTTTTGGTTTGTAAAATTAAAGAAATTGACTATTGTTGAATGGCAGAGATTGATGACCAGCAAAACTACCGCACTGCGGCTTCGTGGTTGTGATTGAAGGTCCATCGCAAATCCCAGAAGGCTTCAGCTGCCTGCATGTGCTGGTTCAAGCAGAGAAAACATGTAGGCAGATGGCTTGGAGAGAAAAAGAAAAGGAGGGACACAGATTGGGAAGTGATCATAAGCCTGGTTGTTGGGTCTGGGGACTACACGTGTAGCTATTTTGCCCGTTCATTGTACACTTCCCTGTGTGCAACTGGGACACGTGAAAATTACTCCATCTTACAAGTGAATAGTGATGCCCATTCATTGTACACTTCCCTGCATGCAACTGGGACACATGAAAATTACTTCATCTTACAAGTGAACCTTATATTTTGTTACTAAAATGCTACTGGTGTTAAGATTGTTACTAAAATACCAGTCCCACTATTTGACACAATAATGTCAATCTACCCCACCTCTCTCATACACTTCAACACAGCGATCCTATTATAATTTGAGATGATATATCCTAGCCAAAAAAGGAAGCATATAACACCCTTCTTTTTATATTCAATTTTTCGCTCTACCATGATGACACATATATACTATTTTTATATTTGGTCTTCAATATGAAGCCCCAACACAAAATTACAAATTGTAAGTAGTTAACAGAGCAAGAACCAAAAAAATTTCCACATGATGATTTTAAACATTCTCACTCAGTAAGCTAATGCAGACGTTGCACAAGTTGCTTTCAATTAATTAAGCACAAGCAATGCATTCACTGCAGAAGAACCTAATCTGTAGATCCCAAACAAAATCTACATGAGTGAATGTTACATTTTTCAAGATAAGAGAACTCAATGTTAAACGAAATGACAAGTTGTCTCCATGCTGCTCCATTCGGATAGACATCAACAAATTATGACCCTTGAAAAGGAAATGTTTCGTGCCAGGTTATGCAACTGAATCACTGTGTGCATGGATTATATATTGCCTAGGCTGAATACAAGTGACCATCTTCGAACAAACCTACACAAGACATAGGTAAACATTCCTATATTGACCAAAATGCAAGAACCCCTCCCTTTAAACACAACATATACCAACTACCCTATCAAGTTATCAACCAACGATGCACAATTCTACCACTAGGTGATTTAAGCTATAATAGCACACAAGCGCATTCTGCATGGAATCACTATATAAATAACATTCGTACACAGCAAGTGCAGGATCAGAAGGCAACCTGCTCAAGCACGCGGAGATTGCTCTTCTCCACCTCCCTGGCGAGCTTCTCCAGCCTCCTGAGCATCCCTGCATACATGTCATCCATCTCCGACGCCTGCCCAGCCGCAGAGCCCACGACCCCTTCCAGCCTCCCCAGCCCAAACCCGTCTACCATCCCCTCCACCGCCTTCTGCTCTCCAATGTTGTGACCTCCCGCCGGCGACGACGGCTGAGTTGGCAGCCACGGCAGGGGCGACTCCGCGGAGAAGGAGTGGTACTGGTCCCGGAACCCAGGGCCGACGTTGACGATGCTGAGTGAGGTCGGGACAAGGCGAGATCCGACGAGGAGGAAGGCACGGTAGTCGAAGGAGTGGATGGAGAGGTTAGGGGAGGGGGAGGGGGAGACGAGGAGGAAGAGGAGGGGTGAGTGAGGGGCAGGGTTTTGGAGAGGAGAGGGCGAGGAGAGCTCGCGCATGGAGGGGCGGAGAGGGTGCGGCGGCGGGAGGAGAAGAAGCCGAGGGGGAGGGGAGGGGCGGAGGCGGCTATTGAGGGGGCTGGTGGAAGCGGCCGAGGGATCGGAGAGCGTCGAGGGGTGGGAGAGAGAGGAGGGCCGGAGACGGAGATGGAGAGGGAAGGGGCGGACGGGGCAGGGGTGTGGTCGTAGTCGGAGAGGGAGGGGATGGGGGCGGGGAGGCGGGAGGCTCGGCCGAAGAGGAGGCCATCGCAGTCACCGGTAGCGGCCGCGCAGCGGTGGAGGAGCGCCGCGAGCGCCGCGCCGGAGATGGAGAGCTTCGCCAGAGGGGCATTGTCGTCGACGGCCATCGGTGGTGTGGAAAAAGGCGTGGTGTTACTGTGCTAGTACAGCTAGATTGGGTACTGCATCTTCCCTATTGCTTATAAGGACAACTAGGACAAATGTTTATGGTAGTTTTAAGATTAAGTCCTTGCAAGAAACCCTAAGAAGTCCAACTTATGGAGAAAATGCACACAGTAATAATGTAAGAACTACCAAACCAATCAAATAGTTACATGTAGTCCCAAACCAAATAACTAGGCTCACCATCACTTTCCCAGTCTCTCTTTTCCCAACTCACAATCTCCCACTTCTGTTTTCCTTAAACAAGAACAGCTGCAGTTTTGCAGCCCCACCAGATTTGTTTTGCCAGAACTCCAATCGCCACCACCTAGACAATACATTTTATGCTGCCACACCACCAAAGACGGTCAAAGCCCTATCTGTTGGCCTTAAGCCCAACAATGGCTCGTTGCTGCATTGTGGGAATCTGGGTGGGTTGAGTGTGCAGGAATTTGGATCACAGCCCTTTTGTTTTTGTTGTTAGTGTTGACTTGTCTTCCTATTTTCAGGTGACAAATTGTGGTGTATGTTGAATGCGAATACCACACCTGAATCCTAATTAGCTTATTTTGAGAACTTTTCAGTTTTCACTCCAGCACATGGTATTTTTCTTACCTCGAATGTGAAGCTACAACATTGAAATATTGCCAGTAATAGAGTAATTACAATCCTAAATGGCCATCTGATGTGACTCAGTAAGTTAACAAAATTCCAATAGTTATCTAATTAATACGTCACATTTAGTCCATTACTACTACAAAAATATGTAACTTTTACTTCCCGTTTTGGTTTGTAAAATTAAAGAAATTGACTATTGTTGAATGGCAGAGATTGATGACCAGCAAAACTACCGACCAAGTGCTTCGTGGTTGTGATTGAAGGTCCATCGCAAATCCCAGAAGGCTTCAGCTGCCTGCATGTGCTGGTTCAAGCAGAGAAAACATGTAGGCAGATGGCTTGGAGAGAAAAAGAAAAGGAGGGACACAGATTGGGAAGTGATCATAAGCCTGGTTGTTGGGTCTGGGGACTACACGTGTAGCTATTTTGCCCGTTCATTGTACACTTCCTGTGTGCAACTGGGACACGTGAAAATTACTCCATCTTACAAGTGAATAGTGATGCCCATTCATTGTACACTTCCCTGCATGCAACTGGGACACATGAAAATTACTTCATCTTACAAGTGAACCTTATATTTTGTTACTAAAATGCTACTGGTGTTAAGATTGTTACTAAAATACCAGTCCCACTATTTGACACAATAATGTCAATCTACCCCACCTCTCTCATACACTTCAACACAGCGATCCTATTATAATTTGAGATGATATATCCTAGCCAAAAAAGGAAGCATATAACACCCTTCTTTTTATATTCAATTTTTCGTCTACCATGATGACACATATATACTATTTTTATATTTGGTCTTCAATATGAAGCCCCAACACAAAATTACAAATTGTAAGTAGTTAACAGAGCAAGAACCAAAAAAATTTCCACATGATGATTTTAAACATTCTCACTCAGTAAGCTAATGCAGACGTTGCACAAGTTGCTTTCAATTAATTAAGCACAAGCAATGCATTCACTGCAGAAGAACCTAATCTGTAGATCCCAAACAAAATCTACATGAGTGAATGTTACATTTTTCAAGATAAGAGAACTCAATGTTAAACGAAATGACAAGTTGTCTCCATGCTGCTCCATTCGGATAGACATCAACAAATTATGACCCTTGGAAAAGGAAATGTTTCGTGCCAGGTTATGCAACTGAATCACTGTGTGCATGGATTATATATTGCCTAGGCTGAATACAAGTGACCATCTTCGAACAAACCTACACAAGACATAGGTAAACATTCCTATATTGACCAAAATGCAAGAACCCCTCCCTTTAAACACAACATATACCAACTACCCTATCAAGTTATCAACCAACGATGCACAATTCTACCACTAGGTGATTTAAGCTATAATAGCACACAAGCGCATTCTGCATGGAATCACTATATAAATAACATTCGTACACAGCAAGTGCAGGATCAGAAGGCAACCTGCTCAAGCACGCGGAGATTGCTCTTCTCCACCTCCCTGGCGAGCTTCTCCATCCTCCTGAGCATCCCTGCATACATGTCATCCATCTCCGACGCCTGCCCAGCCGCAGAGCCCACGACCCCTTCCAGCCTCCCCAGCCCAAACCCGTCTACCATCCCCTCCACCGCCTTCTGCTCTCCAATGTTGTGACCTCCGCCGGCGACGACGGCTGAGTTGGCAGCCACGGCAGGGCGACTCCGCGGAGAAGGAGTGGTACTGGTCCTGGAACCCAGGGCCGACGTTGACGATGCTGAGTGAGGTCGGGACAAGGCGAGATCCGACGAGGAGGAAGGCACGGTAGTCGAAGGAGTGGATGGAGAGGTTAGGGGAGGGGAGGGGAGACGAGGAGGAAGAGGAGGGGGTGAGTGAGGGGCAGGGTTTTGGAGAGGGAGTGGGCGAGGGAGAGCTCGCGCATGGAGGGGCGGAGAGGGGTGCGGCGGCGGGAGGAGAAGAAGCCGAGGGGGGAGGGGGAGGGGGCGGAGGCGGCTATTGAGGGGGGCTGGTGGAAGCGGCCGAGGGGATCGGAGAGCGTCGAGGGGTGGGAGAGAGAGGAGTGGCCGGAGACGGAGATGGAGAGGGAAGGGGCGGACGGGGCAGGGGTGTGGTCGTAGTCGGAGAGGGAGGGGATGGGGGCGGGGAGGCGGGAGGCTCGGCCGAAGAGGAGGCCATCGCAGTCACCGGTAGCGGCCGCGCAGCGGTGGAGGAGCGCCGCGAGCGCCGCGCCGGAGATGGAGAGCTTCGCCAGAGGGGCATTGTCGTCGACGGCCATCGGTGGTGTGGAAAAAGGCGTGGTGTTACTGTGCTAGTACAGCTAGATTGGGTACTGCATCTTCCCTATTGCTTATAAGGACAACTAGGACAGTTTTAGCGGTGTACGTCGTGTGCATTGTTTTTCTCGTAGAAACAACTTTATTTTTTTACGATATTTTTTCTTAAAATCGTTAAGAAAATATGTGAAACGGTTGAAAGGATCTGCAATTGCGCTAAATCAAAAGGTTCTTTTCGTGCAAAACCGTAGAAAGGATCTATATGTAATTACGTATTTTTGTATTTATTTAAGGTCTTTTCACGAAAGATCCGTATTTTTTCAAACCAGAAGGTCTTTTTGTAAAAAACCGCGAAAAGGATCTACATGTAATTATGTATTTTTAGAGAGACCTATACGCAAAAAAAATACGAAAGCAGCCGCCGAGCCGGCCTCAAGCAGTGAGCCAACGTGGCCCTCTCCCTGGTCGTAAATCCTGCGAAGTTTAATATAGTGATGATTCATGGAAATTTTTGCTTTTTTAGTGGCAGGTGGCTGCCGACCGGAAGAGATTCCCGCTCAACTTCTCTGATTTTTATCATTCGAGCTTAATTCTAGTTCCGTAAATTTGAATAAAAAAAATAAAGTTATCAAAAAATAAATTTTAAGGGGTTAGAAAAGCGGCAGTGTGTAGCTCGAAATATTAACTTCTATTTTATGCTACTCTAAAGATGTTTAGATTCACGATATTAACTTCCGTTACATGCTACGTTAAATATGTTTAGATTCAGGATATACCATTACCTTGACTTTGTTGCGAATTAAAGCTTTTTTTTTCTTTTTTATCCATAGGAAATGGCCATTTTGCCCATGGATGGCACTGCTGGGATGGCTGATAACTATGCGTGGTTAGAAGTGCTTTGTGCACGTTATTGCACAAGACTTTTGTGCCCTTTATGTAATAACTTAGATGATGGTATGACAGTGTACTGTTTAGTACTTAATTGTTATTGTTATTCGTCTTCCTGAACTGTTATGATTTTGACAGGGAAAAGTTCGGCAGAAGACATGTTGCAAGAAAACTACAACAAACGACATGTCAAGTTAATTAGACAACCATCCATTGCAAAAGAACTGGTTTATGACACGTTAACTAGATAACGATCGCAACCATCCATGATAAAAAAAGATAACCGACAACATAACACATAAGCAGTGGTTCATTATAGCATATAACAGTTGCCAAAATGAAGTCCACTTTCACATCCTAGCTCAAATCTCACATAAGCAATGGCGCATAACACACAAGCATTGGTATTTCCTGAAAGTGTGATAACATGGAACACGAGGACAAAACAGATCATTTCCCATGGCCAAAAGGGAGAAAAACTTTAATTTGAAGTAAAAATCCGAAATCTAAACATCTTTGAAATGATATATATATATAGTGAAAAGTCAATCTTTTTAGTGGCATTTCGAGCCACGCCACTCTTTTCGAGTGGTATATCATGAATTATCCCTTGTACTGTTATACTCTTCTAGAGTGCAATATAAGATGTAAAACAAGGACGAAAACACGGAAAAACACCAGCAGCTCATGTAACAAACATCATCTCTTGTTCTGATAGGTGGGCCAAAGTCGCTTCAATAAACAGCTGAAAAGCAAGTCGCAGAACACAGATGGATCATAAGAACACGAAATTTCCGTTCATCAGGTTCTCAGTTTTTTTGTTTCAACATAATTCAGTTTTGCATCAGATGTTGCTGCATCATCAATTCTGCCGAAAAAACAAGAACTGAAACAATTAAACAATTTCTGGGTTCAGGAAAGAAGAGCTTCTGAATTCAGACAAAAGAAGAGCAAGCCAAGTCTTAACAAGTTGTTTGATGGTCACTCGTCAGCAGCTGACAAAGTAAGTTCACGATGCGAATGTAGAAAGTCAGTCAGAGAACAAAGGCAAAACAGTAGCATCTCCTGCCAATCATTACATAACCTATACCCGCAAGAATTGGAGAGCAACCGGGAAGCCACCTGTCACCTTGCGATTTTGCAAAAAAGCCTTTCTATTTCTCCGAAATTACGAATAGGTCCCTGTGCGATTTTTTGTGAGACAAAGATATTTTTTTCACTTCGCGTTTGGGTCCCTGGCCCGATATTTTTACGGAAAAGCCTCCCGTTAGTTTCAAATCGCGAACAAGCCCTTTTCTAATTTTTCATGATAGCGAACGTGTCCAAAAAATAACATCCGGTCCTCGCTTACGTTCAAGTCCTTTCTCCGCTTTTCCCGAAAAAAAGTTTTCGCCACCAGAAAAACCCGGAAAAAATATTTTCGCCACCCAAAAAACCCGGAAAAATTTTTTTCGTCACCAAAAAAACGCAGATTCATCGAATCGAAGTTTTATAGCAACTTATGTATTTACCAACGGATCGTAACCGTGGGTTTTTAAAAAATGTTCCTTTCTCCGCTTTTCCGAAAAAATGTTTTTCGCCACTGAAAAACCCGAAAAAAAATTTTCGCCACCCAAAAACCCGAAAAAAGTTTTCGTCAAAAACGCAGATTCATCGAAGTTTTATAGCAACTTATGTATTTGCTAACGGATCGTGAATCATGGTTTTTTTAAAAATGTAGATTCGTCTCAGACGATAGCGACCCGTGGATTCGCTTTGGGTCCTAACGACCCATTTTTTAGCTTAACGCAACCAAAAAACCGAAAAATATTTTCGACACCCAAAAAACGAAACAATGTTTTCGTCTCCGGATTCACCGGTGGGTCCTAACGACCCATTTTTTTAACAAACGCAACAAAAAACCCAAAAAATGTTTTCAAAGACAAAAAAAAGAAACAATGTTTTCGTCACCAAAAACACGGATTCATCGAAGGTTTATATCAACTTATGAATTTGCTAACGGTCATAATCACAAGATGCTATCGAATTCAACCGGGCAAGAACAGTAGCTTTCCCACCTAGTTGACTTCAACCCGGTATTCACCCAACCATAGCCTTCCTTTTAGCTAGCGTTCCACCTGACAATTCATCCAATATAAAAAGGATTTACCTGTTAGTCTACATACAAATTTGAGAACTGCACAAAACACAACGCTAAAATCAGGTGATAGGACCACCAAAAATAGAGGTAATCTAGGTTTCAACACTGACATGCACGCGAGGCTGGTTCACTCGCTGGTACACGTAACAAACAATAGGACATGCAACCCCTTTACAAGTACTGATTCACCATCTAAAACAGTGGCAACTAAATATGATTTGGATGTTAGCCATTTGGTGCTTGGTAGAATTATTGATGAAACATAAGGCTGTAACTTGGATTGTAGCTATCTACACATCCAAGATTGTATCTGCTTCACCTTTGACCCCACTGAACGTGAATATCGAGTCACCAAGCACAGCTGACGAATGGTACCCTCTGGTGTAGTTCATTGATTCAACCATCACGCATGAAGGCGTCCTTGGCTCCTACAACTCAACACTAGCCACCATTGCTCTAGTCACAGCATCATAACCACAAATTGAGTATCTCAAAGAAAAGAGAAGACAAGTTAACTGCAAGAGAAGACATAATTATGCACCATGATGAGCATCCGTGCTGTTTTGAGTAGAAACAAGAGTCAGTTTTGAAGACTTAGATCAGATGGGCGGCATTCTATAAATTTTCAGTTGATCATCTTAATTAGTAAAAAGGAGCTATATACTTACATCTTCTCATCAAGCACTGCCAGCGTATGGCAGCCTCTTCCTGTACTCATCACTGGGAGTCGTTTCCAATTAGGCTCCCTAGGATCAAGCCTCTCAGCAGAACTGGTAACAAACATCATATTATTAGCATAAAAATTTTCACACGTGCTTTTCATTTTGAAGAAACAATAATTTCATCGCCAATCCAGCGGCAGGTGCAGAAGCCATGCCCATGAGAATGTGGCCACGAGCCATACCGGCAACTAGTTCCCTCCCCGTAGTCCCAGCCAACAGCGATCCGCGACACACACCTTGAGCTGCATGGTGCTGCCATGCTTTGGCCCCATGACTGCGAGCATGGATAAAGAAGCTTCGTCATTTGCCTCCGCCGCCGGCTCATCCTGCTCATCACCGGAATCCGCCACTTCCAAATGGAACAAGCGTTTGCAACGATGGCCGCGAGTATACGTCTCGTCGCAATTGTAGCAAAGACCTTTTGCCCGACGCTCCGCGAGCTGATCGGCAGTAAGACGCAGCCGGCTGGGAACTGACGTATTACTGCTTTGCGCGCTAGCAGCCGGCACTGATGATCGGCTTCCCTCAGCGCCAGGAAGGCCAGCGAACGTCGTGCTCTTGCCGAACCCGGGGATGGTGCTCGTACTGCGCCCCGTTGCGGCGCCGCCGGCGCCAGGGTTCAGCGTGTTGCCCATGGTGGCCATCCGGATGGCTGGAGCGCCCGTGCTCATGATAGGCACGTTGCGGGTAAAACTCCCGCGGCCTCGGGCAGTGCCCGACAGGCTCTCCAGTGCTTCTGCGATCCAGGCCGCCTTGCGCGCTTCCGCCTCCCTTGCAAACGCGATGGCTTCCGCCAGGTCCCGAGGTCGTTCGCGCCGGACATCCGTGTCAGGACCTGCAAGAGCTCCGAACAACAATCGAACGATAGAAATTCAAACCACGGCAAGAACAGCCAAAACGCAGGGGATAATCACTCGGCAACAAAACTACCAGCTACTGCTAACAACTAAAAGACACTAGATATGGAGAAATGATCATATCCCATTCATTTTTTTCTCCCAGAGTTTTATACTGCGGTTCCATCCCGATTTACCAAAACAGAAAAGATTCCTCTACTTTAACATTGACAGAGAGTAAAGATGAAAGCGACAACAACTTTTACAACGGTAATTCAAGTAATTACTGTAGCCATCACATAGCCATTGGATGGAAGCTGATCGACTCCAAATATTTCCCAGCCGTAGATGCATACTTAAGTGAAGATGGCTTCTGAATAACTTCACCGCAGTCTTTCCTGTTCTTCTTCCTCCATGAAACATTTCCTGACAATTCCCCCTTCTGAAACTGCTGCTTGTCCTCAAGCGCACAAATGTGGAAAAGTACTGCGAATAAAACTAGCATCTTCCCAAGTTGCGTCTTCCTCTGATAGTTTAGCCATTGCACCAGCCATTGAGTGACCTGCAGACTGGACCTGATCCAACGGATAAGTTCAGGGTAGAATTTGGAATTATCAAATACAAAGGGCGGCAGTATGTGGGAACTAAGCAAAATCTTGGCAGCAGCAGCATCATTTTCATAGCTAGATTTGACATCATGTATCCATTCCGGGACAATGTAAGTAACAGCAGCACATGAGTCGGCAGACTGTTCCTGATAATCCATCTGGGACAAGGCGTCAGCAGCATGGTTTTCTTGCCCCTTTTTGTATTCTACTTTGAAGTCAAACTCCAGGAACTTGAGTATGAGCTTGTGTTGAACGTCATCTACCAATTTTTGCGAGGTAATGAATTTCAGAGACTGCTGATCTGTCCTGATGATCACCGAACTTCCCAATAAGTGATGCCTCCATCTTTTAAGAGCTTCCAAAATAGCAATTGCCTCTTTGTCATACCCCGATTTCATAGTTGGCCTAGCTCCCAGAGTTTTGCTATAATAAGCTATGGGCCTGGCACCTTGCATGAGCACTGCTACAATGCCAACTCTACTTGCATCAGTCTCTAAATAGAAAAGCTGAATGAAGTCTGTTGAGCCAAGAAACCCCCTCCATGTGAAGACATTATCCAACGTGGGCCAATTAAGTACATCAGCTGTATTGTTGGGGTCAATAAAGACTCCTGAGGAACTGACCACATGTTCCAAATATTCAATTGTGCCAATAGCAAACACACATTTAGTCTTCTTGGCTACTAGGTGATTTTCTCTCAAACATTTCAATGCAACCTCCAAATGCTTCAAATGATCACTGGAGAAGATTCTGAAGCCATGCAGCTCCTCTCGCCAATCCTCAATAACATGCATAGGAAATCGGTTTTTCAAGGTGATGGCATTCAATGGTTTGAAATCAACACACCTTCGCCACGCCCCATGTTTTTTTCTGATCATAACAAACGGAGAGGAATAAGGATTGTGGCTCAGCCGTATCTCCCCTGTGTTAAGCTTTTCCTTGATGATGCCTTCCAATGCTATTTGCTGATAATGGGGAACTCTATACGGCTTCAGTTTTGGTGGTTCAGCATCAACTTCCAAATGTATGATGTGATCCCAATCACGCTTGGGTGGCAAGTCAGCTATCTCCTTCAAAACATCAGAATATCGGTTGAGTATTGCTTCTACTTCTGGAGGGTTAAGCTGAACTGCTGATGCAGTATTCAAATCTATGATATTAACTTGGACAAGAAATTCATTCACATTCTTTGGAACCAACTTCTGGAACTTTTCTACTGTAAGCATATAATTGGCAGTTGGATGGGTGAAGTCATGGAATTGAATTTGTTGTCCACTCTTAGTGATCTCTGCCCCAAAATTAACATCATAATTTTCCAATTTCAACAGTTTGAATAGTGTCTGGAAGTTGACATTCTGGACTTCATAAGATAAGTCCTTGACCATGACATCAGACATTAGCTCACCCCATCCTGCTACTGTAACTTTTTTAAGAGTCATGGAGCTTAAGGTATATCCCTGTTTAGCAGCATATTCACTGTCCCTAAAGGAATTAGTACTCCTTACCAGTACAAAAGTAGCCAGACCAGCCGTGCCTTGGACTGCATAAACTGATAATTGCATAAGTTGCTCCTCTGAATCAGTGTTTTCTTCCCTGGTCAAACTTCCTGAATCAGTCAAGATTCCAATCTCAGCTAACCCTTCCTCTTCATTCTCTCCATAGTTTTCCTCATCCACATGCATCAAGATGGCATGTAAAGTTCTTTTCACCTTGCACTGGAGATGGTATCCTAGAACCCATGATTCATTACAATGCCAATATGTGCAGATTTTCTTGTCAGATTGTTCAACTTTCTGTTCCTCTTGATCGCGCCCAATTACAACCATCCGTTCAGCACAATAGTTGGGTAGCTCCCCACCCATATCATCCAGCAATTGTTTAATAATAGCCTCCATTGCAATATTCTGATAATAAAGAATCTTATAGGGCCTAAGATTTTGAGGTTCAGTACTTTCCTTCAAGTGTATAACATGGTCACAATTTCTTTTAGGTAGTAGTCCTTTTGATTCTGACTTCACCTCTAGAAATTGGTACAGACTAGTTGGAATATCCATAGGAATAGTCTGTTTAGATTTTGATTCTTCTTCAGGACCCGAGGTGCCATGAGTCACATAAGCAGATATTTGCATGAGTTGGTCTTCGTTCTCAGTTTGTTCCACTCGAGTTGGACTCCCAGGAGCAGTCACAAAACCTTGCTCAACCATTCCTTCATTCTCTTCATCTCTAATTTCTTCCTCATCACCATGCATTAGTATGGTATGTTGGGCTTTCTTCACCTTGCAATTGAGGTGATGGCTTGGGGTCCAGGGTTCACAGCATTGCCAACATGTCTTTTCCCTTCTATCTGGGTTAATCCTCTTTTGATTATCAGTACCACCAACAATGGCCATTTTCTGAGTGACTGATTTCTGTCCCTGGGTCTGCATCTTGAATTTTGAAGTCCCTCCACTTTGTTGAACCCTTTTTGCCAAAACTGCTTCACTGCTGTGGTGCATCACTCCAGGTTGACAGTAGGATGGCATGACTGGATGGCAGTAACTCGGATTTGGCAGCCCTCCATTTCCGGATGGCAAACCAGAATATGTTTGTTGAGACATTTGAGTTGCCATGTTTATCCCAGCACCAGCAGGTCCCATTCCTCCACTCAAACTTCTATACGAAGGGTCTCCTGGATAAACTCC
Organism: Guadua angustifolia; assembly: GCA_036346375.1. NCBI lineage: Eukaryota > Viridiplantae > Streptophyta > Magnoliopsida > Poales > Poaceae > Guadua > Guadua angustifolia. The sequence continues at coordinate 8,651,287 of CM070521.1, read as the reverse complement.
TCTAGAACCCAAATTTTGAGATAAAGTTGGGTGTTGATAAGCTGGTATATGTGGTGGATATCTTGTTGTTCCTGATCTAATCTGTTGATAAAGTCTAGGACCACTCACTAAGTTAGAACTATTTTGGATCGGCCATATTTGTGGCTGAACCTGAACAGAAGTTCCATTCATATTGTACCCTGCATATGTTTGCATGTTTGGCTGTGAAGATGAACTGATAGCATGTGTGAAAACTGGCCGTACACTATGGCCTCCCAAGATCTGCTCTGCAACGACTGATGCCTCCAAACTCACTTCATGGCTGGCCACTGGTAACCCCGTTCTCATCAGTTCCCCAGGGATTGCTGAACATTACCCTCACAAATCACCAAAGAACTTCTCACTTCAGGCGAACTTTCTGCCCCTCGAGATTTGTTTAACAGAAGGTTTTTAATTTCGGCTACATCTGATTTCAAAGTAGAAAAACTGACCTGTATCTTCCCAATCTCCTCTTTTACATCCATCTTCAACCTCTTCTGATGAAAGTAAATCTCAGCAACTCAGACTGGGGGATTTTACGGTTTCTACCAACCCCAATCCAATCTCAGCCAAGGATGAACTGCTCTGATACCACTTTGTCAGGACCTGCAAGAGCTCCGAACAACAATCGAACGATAGAAATTCAAACCACGGCAAGAACAGCCAAAACGCAGGGGATAATCACTCGGCAACAAAACTACCAGCTACTGCTAACAACTAAAAGACACTAGATATGGAGAAATGATCATATCCCATTCATTTTTTTCTCCCAGAGTTTTATACTGCAGTTCCATCCCGATTTACCAAAACAGAAAAGATTCCTCTGCTTTAACATTGACAGAGAGTAAAGATGAAAGCGACAACAACTTTTACAACGGTAATTCAAGTAATTACTGTAGCCATCACATAGCCATTGGATGGAAGCTGATCGACTCCAAATATTTCCCAGCCGTAGATGCATACTTAAGTGAAGATGGCTTCTGAATAACTTCACCGCAGTCTTTCCTGTTCTTCTTCCTCCATGAAACATTTCCTGACAATCCGTGCCCAACGCCACCGACAACCCGGCGACGAACATATCGATCTGATCCGTGCGTTTCATGCGTGGGGCGCGAGCCAAAAGCCTCTGGAATTCCCGCACGTACTCATCCACCGGACTGCCACCTTGCTTGAGATTCACCAGATCGTCCAACGGCCCGACCGTGGAATGACGAGAAAAGCGCTGGGCGAATACTTCCGAGAAGTCTTCCCACGGGATCCATGGTTGTTCTTGCTGCCAGTTATCCAGAACTTCCTGTGCCTCCCCCGTCAAATGAAGTCCGGCAATCTCAACAAATTCCTCCTCGGGGATGCGATGCACCCGGAAGAATCTCTCACACCTCCTTAGCCATCTCAACGGATCATCCTGACCATCATAGTCAGGGAGATCGAACCGTGGTGGGCGAGGCGTCCACCTATGGTGTCCTTCCTCCTCGTCGCAGTCGAGTTCGCGTCGACGGCCCAGTGCAGGCCTCTCGCGCGCTCTCGCTTGGTGATCTCGGTTGGACGCTGCACTAACCCTCAGAGGCGGCGGCGGCGCCCCTTCGCGGCCATCAACTGGCGCGATTGGTAGCACTTCCGGCGCTTCCTGCTCCGCGGCGGCCCGACCCTTCCCCTTCAGCAGCTTCATCATCTCCGCCATCATGGTCTTCATCTCCTTCATCTCAATCTCCAGGGTCGTTACCCGGTCCTCAACTGGAGTCGCCATCGCCCTAGAACCGTTAGGCTCTGATACCAAATTGATACGAGCTGATTCCGAATGAGCTCGTTCGTACGCTCGGGTTCCCGGTCTACAACCGGAACGCAAGCTACTCGACGAGGAACTCGTCGACCCAGCTCGCGCTTTAAGTAATTTGGCTGTTGTCGGAACCATCGCCTTGGAACTAGTTTTGGGGCAAATCAAGCTTGCCCTTTTCTCATTGCTTTCCTTTATTTATACCCAGATATAACTCATGCGAACTCCCAAAACTAACTCCTGGAAAATAGAATCGTAACCAACCCGTATTCTAATCTATCTGCTAGCAACGGCATGCTACTGTTCACGCATGTATGGATTCTCCGGCCGCTCCGTTTCCTGCACCGAATTATTTGCCGTAGAGTTACGTCGCGTACGTACATATACGCGGTCGTATCCCGGCGCGGCCGTAACACTCTCCCTGCACAAGCGCGACCGAAAACTCTTGAGACATTGTCAAGTCGTTACCAAGTTGCCTATCAAATGAATATTTGGACCCCTTGCATAATTACTACACTCTTCTCAAAAGGTTGTACGCTGTACAAATTAAAGTGCTAACTAAGCTCATGAAAGTCTCCAACACAAACTATTCTTTTCGATTCTCAGATTCATGGACAGATTATACGATCGAGAAAGCTGGTTCTTTTTTATTTTTTTGAGAGATCGACAGCGTCAGGAACTGAAGAAAACTGACTGAAGAAAGATAGAAGAGAAGAACGCTTCAGAGTTCAGACAATGGATGGGAGGGATTCAATCTGACCTTTTGGTTTAGTTTCATCGGAGGGTCACTAAGGAGTTATATTCTTTTATGAAGATCGGACGGTCAGGGTGATAAGGAGTTGTTTACTGTGAATCCAACGGATAGTATTAGTTTCAGTCTTTACCATTTAACGTTTGATTTACTGTTGCTGTCAAGAAAACTATTATCCTTATCAAATTACTGTAAGGATTCAACTGCATTATATAAACAGCGATTCCATCTACTTGGAAAATCACGAAAAGAACTCATTCTTGTTTTATGTCATCTACTTTCCCCAACTTATCACTAGAAAGTTCTTTGTCTCTTTCTTTGTATGCTCTGTTGATTTTGTTCTGTATTTTTCTTTGCTTTATTTTGGATTGCATTCTGGGATCTGACAGACAGTCCCCACCTGAAATTAATAGGGCTGGCTATTGAGTTTAATGGGCTATTTTTGTGCTTCTTCTGAAATTGACATAATTCGGCATAAAATCATTTTATTTATCATTTAAGTGGTTATTTCAAATTTGAGCTAACAAGCTATTATCGAGCCAAGCCTTATTAACATTTTTTTGCCGAAATGAACTCATTTCAATTTAAAACTCATTAACTACCATAATCGAGACAATTTTGATTCAAGCCCTAACGAACTTTTTTGTCGGCCCTAGAAATTAATCATGATTACTCAAAAGTGTCATTAAGAGAGCAACTGACCCCGAGACAGAGGAAGGAGGGCAGAGGGGAAGTAACTAGGGGTGAAAACGGGCTAGATATTTCCTACCCGATATGGAGCCAGATCCAGTTAGGATCCAATTTAGAATGGGATTTGGTTGAATCTGAGATAGGATCTAGATACTTGAATCCGGATTCGAAATTAGATTTGAAACAATCAATATCCGATAAATACGGTATGAGATCACATATCCGGATTTTTTCCTATTTGGATATCTGGCACAATGAGCCAGGGCAAGAGCTGACCAGGAGAACATTCAAGAGCAGTCCTACACAATGGGCCCTCTGAGAGTGTAGCTTGATTTGTGGAGGTGGTAGGATGTATTTAAGCTTGAGTCGGTTGAGTTGGTTGGGTGACGATTATTGTAAACTCTGGCATATTATTTCCCCTATCAATTCATCAATCCCCTTCTTAGCCTATTCATTATATATTTTTCATAGCAACCTATTTATTTTGATAATTAATTGGTTATATTAATTTTCAAGTAGTATGTTCTTTCTATGATATCTATTGGATTCATTGATATATAACTTACTGTTATAGCCATGTATTCGTATGATTTGATTCAACATATACTACTATAAATATGCATGCATTAATCATATATCTTTATCCGTTTCTGATCCGAATCTGTCATATATATATATCTATTTTGTATTCGTATCCTAGATAATATAGATTTGTATTCATATCCGGCTAGTGGTATATACTTCCGAATCCGGGACTAAAATATTGGTTATTAAAAAAAAGGAATCGTACCGGAATGGAGAAGAGTAGCGCGTGTGCTGACCTCGGCCTCTCTCGGCGCACGGACGATGGCTGCGGCCTGCGGCGACGAGGGGGAAATACAAGGAACATAATTTTGTTGGCTAATCGGGTTGTTCCCAATTGCCACTTGCCATGGCGTGTGATTTGACCACTACAGATAATTGAGGGAAGGGGAGGAGGCGGCCATCTCCGGCGAAGAGTCGGGGTGGGCTGGCCTGGCCGGAGATGGAACTTGGGGTTGGGGGTGCCTCAGTGACCGGCCGCTCTTCTACTATTTCTAGTTCTACGCGAGGGCCAGCTAGCGGTGTGCTTTGAGAGTCGCGCAGCGTGACGGAGCTAGGGAGGGAACCAATACGGGCGGCAATACCCTATTCAGTGGCATCCCTACCAAACCTCGCCCTCCGCCGCCGCCGCCGCTCGCCGACCGGAGATGGACGGGGAGGAGGAGAACGTCGGGCCGTTCCGCTGCTCCAGCGTGCGGACGCACCGCATGGCCACGCGCATGGCTTCCGCCCTCGCCAGCTCCGACAACCGCGCTCAGGTATCTACGGGGTAACACCATCATCCCTCCCTTCGATTCCACCCATCTCTGGGTTATTGCCTCATGATCGCTACTAGTTCCTCCAAATTGTTTTCTATGGAATGCATTTCGTCAACTTCCGAGTATTAAGATTCGATAACTTTGAATTGGAACTGCAAAGTTGGCATGTATATTGAACCCTCCCAATAATGAATTAATGATACTTCTCAAAAGGATCAAGGCTTTGCAGGATAATAGTTATTCGTACATTAAGGTCGTAACATGGCAGCATTTTTTTGAGGGGATATAACATAATCATTGAAGTGATCAGCCTTATTTCTTGAGATAGTTTTGACAACTATGCTCTACACATGTTTAGGCCAAGAGGAGTCCTGTTTTGGATTTGCACTGCTTATATGTGCCAGATATATTGCCATGCGGATCAGCGCTTGTGTTTTTTTTTCATGGTCCTTTCTCAAATAACAAGGAAAGGATTGTAAGGGGAAATTTAAAGCCTTACTCACAGTTCGTAATTCTTATTTTTCACATTATTAGAGTTTTCAGTAGGAAAGGGTTTTTCCTTGCTTATTATCCCGTAAGGCAGCTTACCTCAATAAGTTTATACATTAAACTAGCATTCTGAGTTCTAATCCAAACATATGTCAAGCGATCAAAACATAATAGCTTAGCTGGATTGGAATCTCTATTTTTCTGTGTAAAGTGCAAAGCAGCTTTTATATCCACTGTCCTGATTTATGTTTTGTTTTGTACATCTGCTTTCAGCTCTTGTTTCGTTTATATTTTAAGGACTGTCCTATAGTTTATACCTGATTGAAGTGCCCTGGGGATTGATATGAAGAATTTGAGATGTTACCTGAATGTTTTTTTATATTTCGAAATTCTTTTTCATGATTATAGTTACAAACTTACAATCTTTCAATGTGTCTGAAATTTTTGCAAGTCTTTGTTGACATTTTGATGTTGCCACTTCTCTGTATGTTGGTTTTCCTAATTTGTATGTCTCCATTTCTGTAATGCCATGAAGGCTGCATTAGCTCGTCTTGAAGCTCTTGAGAGTGATAATGCTGGTTTGGAGGTAGTAGATCTTAATGATGATGAGTATGGATCTACATATGAGGAAGACCATCGTCAGTTTCTTTCGACCATGGTCAGTTTCTTTCTCATTTTTTAGGTAACTATTTATGTTTCTTTTAAGCTTTAAGGCAGTTGCAAGTGTCATGCTGGTCTTCGGATCATTGTCTAATGCCACAGTGCAAAGAGGATAGATCAATTCTAAGTGTAGATGTGCGCCCATATTATAATTTAAAACTGAACAAGTGGATATTACTAAAAGCACAAAATGTCTGTCTTGGATCTTGTATTGCTTCTAGTACCAATGATCACATATTCATGTATTGATTTTACAGAAATTGGGAACATTCTGTATTTCTGTTTATTGCAAAGAGATTGATGAAAAAATCATGCACCTCTAATACATTTAATATGTGCAGGTTGATTGTGTTATTGGCCTCTGTAATGCCCTTAAAGCTAATCAGCTTAGATATCTTTTTAGTTAGCCAGGCTATATCTTCTCTACTATTGAGGATCATTGGTTCAACTTTTCTGTAAAACACTATACATTCACCATGCTTGATTTGGCATTTCAATGAAGAATAATCTTTTGACACACTAGAAAGCTGCATGCATATCAGGGTTTTGGGCTGTGGATGCCCATTCAATTAGAGTGCTCCATGACCGGCGAACTTGCATTTCTTAAAATCTATGATCGATGTAGTGATCTAGTGGTAATCTTCTTTTGTTTTCTATTTGCCTTTCTATAGTTCTCGTGCAAAAGAAGCAGTCAAAGAACATGAAACGCAAGACAAGGCAAGGAAAAGCTTTGGAGAAGAGGGGGGCAAGATCATTCATGAATGTGTTACAAGAGGTAAGTAGAAGGGTTTGATGACAACTCATAAGTTGTGATGTAAATTTCTTTCTTGCCATGCTTCTTTCGTAAGTAGGGTGCTTAAAATATTTTCACTCCTGAACCGTAGCAGGCAAATATTGAATCCCTGCCTCCTCATGTTCCAACATATTTGAGGGCTGTTGTGGGTCCACCGCGCACTTCATCCCGGCGCCATTACTGCTCAGTTTGTGGGAACTCTGCAAACTACAGATGCGTCAGGTGTGGGACACGGTTCTGCTCATGCTGCTGTCTAGTTATACACAATGATACCCGCTGCCTGAAATCTGTGGCTTGATCGACATCTACGAATCTGTGGTACCTGTGAGTTTTGTTCAATGTAACTGTGGCATCCAATGATCTGTGCTTCGATTAGAAGGAAATGCTTGTTGTACATATTGTGTAGGAGGTAAGTAAACCAATGTGTGAACAAATTACTGCAGCTTCAGCCAGCCAAGTAGCCAGTTAGATCTGTTTCAGGCATGGCCAGTTTTCCTCTAGAAATGTTACGTGACTAGTTGTTGGATACTTAATGCAATGCAGTGGTAAATGGTAATTGCACTTTATTGAGCACTCCATAAGATTTCAGTTTACCACACTATCCCCTCTGTTAATTTGAGAATGCAGAACTGTTACTGCAAATATCTCTCTTGTTTCAATATCTGAATAACATTGAAATATATCTTAATGAATGAAATGTAGGTAGCTAAATGTGAGAATGATACATGCCCCCAAATAATAAGCATAAGGTGGTGAGCAAAATGACCAACACTTTAGTCTGTTCAGCAAATTGGCAGGTCTGGTGGAGGTGCCTCCAGGGACTGCAGCACTCCAACTCCATCGTCCACCAGGAAGGCCATGGCGAGGCCCCAGGTGATGTGCACATCCAGATGGCAGTGCATCAGCCACACCCCCGGGTTGTCGGCGACGAACCGGATGACAGCCCACCCGTTCACGGGCACGCCGACCGTGTTCCGCAGCGGCGGGTCTTCGAGGTTGAACTTGGCGGTGTCAGTGGCGGCGTTGAAGTTGCCGAACCCCTCGGCGAGGATGTAGAAGTCGTAGCCGTGGATGTGGATGGGGTGGTTCTCCCCTGCGAAGATGTTGGTGCCCTGGAGCACGATCTGCACCACGGAGCCGTACTTGAGCTTGTAGACCTTGGTGCCCGGCACGGGCTGCCAGAGCGCGCGGCTGACGTTCTGCGCCGTGTAGTCGAACTGCACCGGCGGGTTTGCGGGGAAGTCGGCGGTGAAGATGCCGGGCGCGCCCTGGTAGTGCGCCTGGAGGATCGAGAAGCTGGAGGGGAGGACGAAGGAGACGTTGTTGATGCTCGCCGTGAACCGCGTCCCGTTGGGGCCGCCGCAGTTCTGGCTCTGGGAGCAGTTGAAGAGGCCGAGGCCGACGGTGAAGAAGAGGTTCTCGTCGACGCGCGAGGGTAGCTCCACCTTGCGGAGGTTGCGCAGGCTCGTTGAGAACGTGGTCGCCGTGGCGGTGTCGTTGTACGCCGGGAGGGTCGGCATTGCCGGGCTAGAGCTGGAGCCGGTGCCGTAGTCGAAGATGGCGGTGGTTGTGGTGTTGTCGAAGGGAACGCCCTGCGCGCTGGCGTAGGCGCGGGCGGCAAGGTAGTATCGGCCGGGGGGCTGGTCAAAGGTGACGAGGACGTCAGTAGTCTGGCCGGGGCCGAGCATGAGGACTGAGGTGGTGTACGGCTTGGTGTAGGAGGCGTCGGCTCCGACGACGGTCATCTTGTGGCCGGCGAGGGAGACGAAGAGCTCCGTGTTGAGCGCAGCGTTGATGAACCGCAGGAGGTTCGTCTCGCCGGACTTCACCGGAAATACGGTCGTGTCTGTCCAGCATTTCGTTTCGTACATCCAACAGCAAATTCATCAGCATAAAAATGGTTCTATATTTCTGGGAGTACATACTCCCACCATTAGTATACCACTTAAATGATATTATTATACCTCTTTATCTTTTTTAGTATACTCTAATATTGATTATAAGATGCTCCAAAGTGAGTTTCACGAAAAATTTCATCAAAGTCTACCTTTTATAGCACAATTTGTTTATATATTCTTTTTCCATATATAAAAATGTATATAGCAAAATATAAAGGGTTTCGATGATTTTTTTTTCAACTATATATGTCACGTTGGAGTATCTTAGAATCATTATTGAAGTATACCAAAAGTGATAAAGTAGTATAACACTTTCGTTTAAGTGGTATATTGCAGGTGAGAGTATATAGTCCCGAGAGTATGGAAAAGGCTTCATTACACACACCTAGAAGTACGTACTCCTGCCTTACATATACCGCTTAAATAAAAAAATTTATACCTTTTTACCCTTTTGAGCATACTAATACATCAAAGTGAGTTTTATCAAAAATTTCATTAAAGCCCACTTTTATAGTATAATTTGTGTATATACTCATTTCACATATGAAAAAAGATATGTAGCAAAAATAAAGGGCTCTAATCAGATTTTTTTCAACCATGTCATATTGATGTATTTTATAATTAGTATTTAATTATACCGAAAGTGATAAAGAAGTATAAAATATTCGTTTAAGCAGTATATCGAAAGTGGGAGTAGCAATATTTTTACCGATCTGCCCAAGTAGAAGTAACAATTCGGCAATGCTCAGTGAAGAATATTTATCACTGTAATGTTTATGTAAGTAGGAGCTGGCTTGTACCTTTGGAGGAGCAGTTGTAGAAGTCGCCGGGCTGGCCGTTGACGGTGAAGGCGTCGGAGATGTTGGGAGCCGCGCCGGTGCGGCTGGCGGCGCGCACCACGTCGACGGGGTTCATGTCCCACCACTCCCCTGCAGTCCCCATCGTCCCAACAGTCAAGCCACACACGCTTCAGTCATTTACAAGTAAACTAATCTACTTCACAACTAGCTGGTTAGTGGTTGCAGATCAAAGTGTTTTGCGTATCTGTCTGTCAATCTTAAACTGATTTTGCCTGTTTTCATGTAATGCATTGCTCTGAAACCTTGCTTTACATTTTTTAAAGTAATTTTTAATGATTTATGTAGTTGCTAGCTAGCCTCTTTAATGACATTCTTTGAAACTTCCTTTCCTTTTGCTTATTAAAGAAAAGGAACAAACCAAGGATAAAAAAGGTAGGATATCAACGTCTTTTCTATTCATTTAAAGGAGGGTTCTACTCCATATATTCAACACCTAAAGATGAAAATGGAAAAGCTAGCATGTACATGTTAGGCCTATTGTGGCATGTCGGCCACAATGACAGCCTAAATGAACTGCCAAATGATGCGATTTTGACTATGCAATTCCAAAGTCATTCTTTGAGTAGAATTAATGATCTCCAAAGGAGTACTGAAGATACTTTTTCAAACAATAGAACATGTTTAAACTAGTCTCCGTGTTTTCTCTCTTTGGAGATTCATTAATCTGTGTTTTCCTTTTGGAATGCTTAATAGCCAACTGGACAGTTTATTTGCTTTTGACATGTTAAAAAAAATGATGTTGTTTATGTTGATGATCCAAATAAAAGGAAATGAAAGCCCTTTCTTGATGCAAGGCCTCAAGCTCCTTTTGTCAACAAGGGCATGTATCAGCAACACTGCAACAGTAATCGTGAGAAACACATATGCTTTCTACGTCAAGGCATAGCTAGCATCTGCATGCATGTGAGTTGTTGGGCCCACACGCCTGAGTCATGAGTAAAGAAGGATCTCACATAGATGCATCATGATCGATTTCTTGCTCGACACATGATTAGTTGGCTAACTTTTTCTTGCTATGCATCATGGTTCTTCTGAAAGATACTATGCTTACATGGTAATCCGTCATGTTGACTCTCAGCAGAGCAGCTGGCGCCAACAACCAGCAGAAAAAGTATGATATATAGTGATAATAGTCGTTAACACGCGGGAAAAGCTCCTAAATTAGTTTGGCCCACACTTTCGAAATGCGACCAATCGTGGCGCATCTCTGTCATTAGCTGCTACTGATCTAGTAAAGGAGAAGCTGCCTTTTTTCTTCTTCTTTCTCTTTTTTGTATTTTGGCTGTACTACTTTTGACCTGTAAGCGATTGGCCGCGAGAAATTGTTGGAATGATGGGTTTATAATTTTACAGCTCACATATATGCAAGCAGATGTGCCTGAGGCTCTGAATTAAAATCTCATGGAACAAAACTGAACTAGTTTTGTATCTGATGATGATACGATATATGATATATCCTCATGAAACAGAGGGAGGCAGTGAATAATTCGCCACATCGGCAATGGCCACATGCTGTCGTTTCCTCATCCTATAGATAATGTAATGAAACATATCCTACACAAGTAGGTCTGTTTTTGCTTTCTCAGGTCTGCTAGCTAGATAGACGGTTAGATGTTCTTTTAAGTAATAATATCCAATTACTACTATAGTTCTAACTTAGGGTTCACTAGATTAAAAGTTATATGTTTTGTTAATTAGCTAGCTAGTTTATGTGCATCGAGCAGTGCTTTAATGCTTTCTCTCTTAATACAAGTTGTATATATAAATCTTAAAGCAAGCGAAATGATAAGTAATCATCATCCATATTTTATATATTCATGTTTTAATATTTATGCAACTGTATGTCAAAAAGAAAAGTATAGAGTCACAAGCTAGAGTAGGGAGAAGGACGACGTACAGCATTAGTTGTTGCGTGCGTGTTGACTAGGCTAATTGGGTCATATATTCCTTGAGTTGATCATAGGTTGAACGCTTTGAGGCGTGCGTGATCACCAATGAGATCGAGTGACATGCATAAAATAGACAGGCATGGCATATATACATGCATACGTACCGAGTATGACAGGTATTTCCTGTGACGGCTTGCCGGCGTCGAAGGGGTAGGGGACGCCGTCGCGGGGGCGGATGATGAGGGCGCCGTAGACGGTGGCCCTGAGCCACGAGCTGTGGGCGTGCCACCACAGCGTGCCCTCCTGGCCCCGCACCGTGAAGCGGTACTTGTAGCTCTGCCCCGGCCGGATGGGGCACTGCGTCACGTACTCCGGCCCGTCCGACCAGCCCGTCCGCATCTGCCGGACGCCGTGCCAGTGGAGCGTGATGTTGTATCTGGCGCGGTTGATGACGTTGACGATGAGGGAGTCGCCCTCGTTGATCTCCACCGCCGCCCCCGGGAACTGCCCGTTCGCCGTGACGATGTCGTGAGCCCTGCACAGCCTCGTCACCGGCGACTCCTGGATCTGCATGCATGCGCGCGCGCACGGGCTCATCGAGATTAATCGCGAGAAGGAAATTAAGGGAGTGATCAGGGAATTAACGAGAGAAACCGCATGCGCAGTACTCACCACGAACTCATGGTACTGGTCCTTTGCGATCGTCAGGGTGCAGACGAGAGCAAAGCTCAGGATCAGCAGGGAGCAGTACGAGCTCGACATGGAGAATGCCTGCTGCATTTGTGGCTTCGATCTGCAGCAACTGCAACTCGATCGATCCAGTAATAGCTAGCAGCGTTTGTAGCTAGCTAGCTAGGTAGCTGCCTCTTGCAAGGCGTACCTTGTGTGCAAGCCAGAATGCATATGTTGGAAGTTATGGAGAGGGACCAGGCCAGGCCCCTTTATATAGGGGCACACCGGGATGCATGACATATCTATAGACTATGGGGGTGTTTGGGACAGCTTCAGCTCCACCAAAATCTGTGGAGTTGGTGGAGCAGGGTATTTCTAGCTCCAGAAATTTCTGGAGCTGGAGCTGTGGGTGCATTAAGAGTGTTTAGGTAAATCATCTTGTTTACATTTTAGACTAAAAATATAAACTTTATTCACTTTATTTTAGCATATAAGTTTCAGCTCTGAGCTGGAGTTGAGATCTAGAGCTCTCCTAAACAGGGCCTATATAGCGGGGAGATTTTTTAGAGTGCAGGGACTAGCGCCACGTCGCCGTCTTTGCGTGAGAGTTTTCTGGAAAATTTGAATTCGTGCTTAGGTTGGTTTTAATAGAAAGAACTCCAAAAAATCAAAAATACATTAAGATCCCTCTGTGATTTACGTCCAGGTCCTCTTGATGGTTTTTAGCAGAACGAACCTTGGAAAAAATAAAATTACATTTAGGATGGACCCGAAAAAACACAAAAAAATACGGTCGCGGTTTTCTCCCAAAAGAACACAGATTCACCGAAGGTTTATTGCAGTCCGCAGATTCGTCGACGGGTCCTACCGACCTATTTTTAAAAAAAACAAACACAAAAACCGAAATTACGTAAAAAACCTAAATGACACCCGCAGTTTTCTCCCAAAAGAACACAGATTCACCCAAAGTTTATAGTAGTCCACAAATTCACCGATGGGTCCTACTGACCTATTTTCTAAAAAAACAAACACGAAAACCAACATTATGCAAAAAAAATGACATTTAAATCCCTTCACGGTTTTCTCAAAAAAAATTCCACAGCTTCGCCGACGGCTCCTACCAGCCTATTTTTTATTAAAAAAACAGAAAACCGAAGTTACGCGTTTCTTCCAGGAATATCCGTCAGACCAAATTTCACGCGACACAGCGTCGCACGATCGAATTTCCTAAATTTTGCACATCACAGTGTTACGCGCCGAAATTTCGTATGACGTAGCGTAGTGTGTGACCCTGGCTAATAATATACAATTCACAAAGAAAGAAAGAAGGAAAGAAAGAAAGAAAGAAGAAGACTAGAAGCTGTGCTTATATGCATCATCTCTCGATACAATTTGTATAAATCTTGAAACAAGGAAAATACTAATTAATCACTATCCATGCTTTATTCATGTATAATATTTGTGCAACTTTCAAATAATGATGCATACAGCTACCTCCCAGACACGCGCGGCAGTAGAAAACGACCAGTTGTTTTGTGGTTGGAAAGATTAGGCCGTGAGTTGATTCTGCTAGTCAATACACTACTACAAAAAGATTTATATTAGATAGGGCATCACTAACTGTTTTGAAAAACTGTCTGTGATAGATGATCATCACTTACACTTTTAGCTAAAAATCGTTTGAGACAACTGCCATTGACATCAGTGATGTGAGACTCATCATTGACGGTTTTGTCCAAGCACCGTCAGTGATGACTACTATCCACATTACTAACGTCAATGATGAGAAGTCACATCATTGATGGTTTTTTTTCAAAAACCGTTAATGATGACTATCATTCACATCGCTTGACAGTTGTTGGATAAAACCGGTAGTGACGTGAATTCTCATCACCGGCACTTTTAGCCAAACCACCAATGGTAGTCATCATTGACGATTCTTGGTTAAAACCATCTGTGATGAGAATTTTCAAAATAAGGTACAGAGATCCCTGACCCACTAAGTGTTTTTAAGATTTCCTAAGCTATTTTTGAGATAATTGCGATTGAGAGGTGATCTGGTGAAAAGAGACCATGAATATGAAAGAGTGATTATAGATCCTTTTGTTTTTTTGTGATATAAGTTTAGTAATTGGTTCTAATTGCATTATATTGAAGATCTAGCCTAGTAAAGAGGGAATTGAAGATGGTTTAGATTTAGCTTGGTGTAGATCCATTTCTTCTTTGTGTTCTAAAGTAGTAATTGGTTATAATTGCATTATACTCAACATGTAGCTAGCTAGGTAAAGAAAGAATTGAAGATGCTAAGTTTAAATGTAGCTTACATAAAGATCCGTTTGTTCTATATGACCTACGAAGCTAGGTTGGTAAGTTTAAATGTAGCTTATATGTAGATTGTAGATTCGTTTGTTCTTTAGATCTAGTATAGTTTATGATTTAGGATAGTATAGCTAGTTAATTTGTACTCTAATTTAAGAATGTATGCATATGCACTTCTAGTGTAATTCATTATTTAATATTTATTGTTATATACATAGCGTAGATAAACTGAAACTGGATGTACACTACAAACCGTGCGAGTGTCGAGTATATTAATGGCATCTCTGCTTTTAGAAGAGTTGCAGAGGAGGATATGCTTAATAAAGGGCCTAATTTATATCTTATCCATACATTGACTGCAATAATCTGAGAATGTTTGGCAACTCAACCCAGATCGAAGCATGCTTGATTCTACAGGGTTTCAAAAAAGATATGCATGTTGGACCAGTCACGACAAAGAGCAGATTATACAAGAACTAGGCAGTACTAATATCACCAAGGAAGTCAACGATATGCCGGATGATATCGATTGTGCTTCCGATAAGGACATATTGCATGATAAAAATTTGCATTAGATATTGCGCGATGCAGAAGGGAATATTGATGAGAGAGAGTATGGTAAATTCTAGGGCTTGATAGATAACTCGGAGAAACCTTTGTTTCTGGGCTACAAGTCAAAATACATAAGGTTATCATTCGTACTTAAACTGCTGAAATTGAAGGCAATCAACGGTTAGTCCGATAAGAGTTTTATAGTGTTGTTAGGTCAATTAGCGGACATATGCTTCTAGAGGAAAACGAGTTACCGACAATCACCTACAAAGTCAAAAAGATTCTTTATCTCCTGGAAATAAAAGTAGAAACAATACATGCATGTTTGAACGACTATATCCTCTATCGTAAAGAGTACAGAGATTTTCATATATGTCCGATGTGCAACGTATCCCGATACAAGCATAAGAATCAACTAGATGATGACGAAGAGGGCATCGAGGTGAAGAAAGGACCTCCTGCTAAGTTGGCATGGTATCTGCCTGTAATTTCCCGTTTGAAGTGTTTATTTGCCAACCCAAAGGATGCAAAATTGCTACGTTGCACTCGGAGGAGTGTAAGAATGATGGAATGCTACAATACCCTGATGATTCTTAGGAATTGGTGCGGAACCGAGGAATATAAAATTTGGATTGAGTACAGATGGAATGAATTCTTTCAGTAACATGAGCAGCCGATATAACACTTGACCCGTGAATCTCTGTACCTACAACCTCCTCCTTGGTTGTTTATGAAGTAGAAGTATATTTGTTGTCCATACTTATGCAAGGACCGAGGCAACCTCGAAACGACATTGATGTGTACCTAGTACCATTGGTAGAAGATCTAAAAACATTGTAGGTTCTTGGAGTACAGGTATGGGATGCGTACAAATCGAGAGAACTTTACTTTGCACTACTGTTATTCTGCACCATAAATGATTATCCTACCCTTACTGATCTATTGGGATAGAGTACAAAAGAGTCAAAGCCTATACTCACTGCTTAGATGAAATCGAGAGTGTGTAGCTAAATCACTCATGCAAAACTGTGTACATGCATCACCGCAGGTTCCTTCGGAGGAATCACTCATACTACAAGATGAAGAAATAATTCGACGGGAGGAATGAGGACGATTCAGCTCCAAGGCCTTTAAACAGGAGAGTTGTTTATGATATGGTTAAAGATTTAGATGTTGCGCTTGGAAAGGAATGTCGCGTTGAATTCAGAATCATCGCAAGCCTCTTTTCGACTTGATAGGGAGAAATATGTACTATCAACGACCTTGAGAAGCAAGAAGCACTCTGGTCGCAGGTGAGACTTGGGTGATTTCGTCTCCTAAAAAAATAGGATTCCCACAAAATTCCAACATATACCGGAGTAGGAAAAAATCAAAGCCAAGCATGAGGAATGGTATGAAAGAGCAATTTGATGAAAAGCTAAGAAACTTTGAGGAAAGATGGGAGCTAAGGGTGGCTGCAAACATACTCACACATATCACGCAAGCCCCAAAAGCACAAACACAAATCAGCCCCACTAACCGGTGGAGCAACTGCATGTCCACCCCTGAGATAGAGGTAATACAAAAGTATGGAATTCTCCATAGATAGAATCTATTAGACTTCTTAGCCAATTGTGTACTGTTATATAGAAGACTACACCGTGTAAGCTCCAAGTGAGGTTTGCCGATAGCTCTCTTCTCTTGCAAGCTAGTTGGGGCGCATGTATCCAACCAGTGAAGAAACAACTGTTCACGGTCGTCAAGTAGCGTCGGGTTACGCGAAGGTCATTGTGGACTACGTGAATGAATTTTTTAGCCCATCCCAACGGAGATGCCCCAAACAAAGAGATCGCGACACCAGAGGATGCTGTTGACACATTCATCCAATGATGTAAGAGGGACATCTTCATCAATGATCGTCCTTCAACACCGGAGCAACATGCAGAATATGATTCATATCTGCGGTGGAGTTACAATGAATGAAAATTCTCATTACATTGAGAATTGCATGATCCTTCAAACCAAAAAGAACAAAGAACTGGTGGGTTTCCTCGATCCACACATAGTCTCGAGGCAAACAATGAATGAAAATTCTCATTACGTTGAGGATTACATGATAGAGGCATCGCTGGCTCAACGTGATGTAGAGTACATACTTCTACCCTACAATCTATTGTGTTGCACTACCTGCTATACTTTGATTTGTACTTTACACACAACTCAAAATTAAGTTAAGTAACCATAGAAACATTTCTGTGTAGGTTTCATTGGGTTCTAATTGTATTTGAACCAAGAAAAAACTAGGTTACTACGTTGATTCCTTACGTAATGGTAGCCACGACTTGAGGCCTATCGAAGACTACTTGATAGGTAATCACATTTCCTCCATAGATAACTCTCCTGTAACTCGTGGAATAATTGAGGCTAACTTTTTACATAGGGCGTATAAAGTGTGTAGACTTTGTGGAGGGCCACATAAGAACACATTGAAACTGAAATATGATTTTAACTTTCGATAGCTATTAGTATATAATAATCCTATATTACTCCGTAATAATGCCCTTGAAACTAACCAATTCTATTTTCGCAATGCACCCTACAGGGACAGGGAAATAACCTATGTGCTTTCTACGTTAGCCATAACATGTGAACTCTCGTCGGTATAAAGAAAATCAGCGATACAACTACGTTGAAAAAGGCCCATCTAGAGGCAATTCGAGAACACCTCTCTGATTTCTTGATGTGTGAGGTCATACATCCAAAAAGCATATTCTACGCTATCTAATTTATGAAACTTGAGCATTCTATTGGTTAAGTTGTGAAACCTTTGTGAATTTGTGAGTTGTAATTGTACATTCCATTGATTAATATAATATTTGAGTTCATTTCTGAAATGGTTGTGTAATCTGTGATATAATAAGCTTCTGATATATGGTTAATATAACATTTGAGTTGATTTCTGAAATGGTTGTGTAATACTCCCTCCATTCCTGTATGTAAGGCGCTTAAAAAAATTTTCAAAGACCAAGGAGGATCAACTACCGTGATAAGTTGTCGTGTTTGCCCCTGATTAATTGCTGGTAAAGACCAAGGAGTAACTGTGCGCATGCTTTTTGAAAGCTCCTCGTTCACCCCGCATGCATCCGCTAATCTTCCATTTCCCCGCTAATGCGGCTAATGTTTGGCCTGGTGGACCCATGCATGCAATTCAACGAGGTCAGTACTGGCAACGATCCATGGATTCTTCGGGCTCCATGGAATCATCATGTTTCATCCATGGCGATGGCGGCGACGACATTGCATATATAGGCTTGAATGAAGAATGATGGCTGGTGCTTGAATGAAAAACGATGGCATGCATATATAGGAGCGCTGCTACACTGGCTTTGCTCACGAAGAGCCCAGAAGGATGCCCTGCATGCATGCAAAGCTAACGAACCGTCTCTGCATGCGTATGGTCAAGCGAAGTAATTAGCGCGTGGAGTACGAAACAATTTCTCTTTGCATGGTAGCGGCGACGGAGTAATTAGCGCATGGAGTGATTAGGGGTAAAAGAGAGAAAAAACTTCACACGCCTTATAAAGTGGAACAGCAGCAAAATTTTTAAGCGCCCTACATACAGGAACGGAGGGAGTATGTGATATAATCAGCTTCAGATCTATTGGTTAATATAAGGATTAATTCCTCATTTGCCATTGTGAATTTGAGAAATCCTAAAATGTGTCAATGGGCCCACATGTCATTGACACAATGAGTGGCAAATAAGGGATGAGGTAAACTTCTAGTGGCATATGAGGATTTTACCACATTTGAGTTGATTTCTGAAATGGTCGTGTAATATGTGATATAATCAGCTTCAGATCTATTGGTTAATATAACATTTGAGTTAACTTCTAAAGTGTTTATGTAATCTGTGATATAATCAGCTTGTGACGTGTGTAATCTACCTCGATATAATCTGTGTAATCTAGTTATTTCAAAAGGTATACTTAGCATTTCTTGAGGCTAACCAATAAACAGAAAAATATTCAGTAAGGGCATTCCCAACCCTCCACCTCAGCTGGTGTCTATAGAATTAATTACGCTGCCAACTAAGCAAAAATCTGATGTGGCATAGGAGTTAAGGAAGGAGAGAAGGAAAACGAAGAAACCGTGTCTCATGCAAGAAACCTGGTCGACGCGGTACCAAGACTCAAGAAACTAGCAAAATCGGGTTGGACATTTCTGCCGCTTACCAAGTCAGTATTTGTGGTGCATGCATTGGTTTATTGCTCTCCCTTCTCTAGACACTACTTATGGAAACCATAGGTTGGGAAATTATGCATTGGTTTTTGCTCTCTCCCTCTAGACACTACTCATGGACACCATGGGTTGGGACTGCCCTAATAAAAAATAATATTACAGACGGTTCCATATAAAGAACCATCTGTGATATATCACATACCACATACGATTCTATGTAATGTGAGCTACATTACAGACTCTTCTTTACAGATGGTCCAAATATACTATTGTCATCACTGATACATATTTAATTTATAGACGATTCACAAAACCATCCGTGATGATTTTTTTAGAGCTATTTGTAACGACTTTTTCTGTAATAGTGATATAATCTATGTGAGTTATTTCACACATGCATTTGCTTTCTTCGCGAGATATTTACGAGAGCCCCGATTGATCCATATGTGTTCATTGTTCAGCGTGCCCATGGCAGAAACACTCAAGTCGGCGCACCAACCGCCCTTTTATTTCATCTCTGACAGCAATTCTGCGCAACTGTAGTCTGCTCCTTTTTGGTTAGCTAGCAATGTGAAGGAATAATATCTGTGTCCTGGTAATTCCTGTGATCATGCGTCCATCACAAGTTAGACCTTCTTCATGCATGGATCAAGCTCCCCAATGGCGACGGAACATCATCATGCGATCTTATGTTCCATCATGCCATGCCATGTGTTCACTGTATGCGTATATGCGTACGTAAGTTCTTAGTTTGCACTGCATAGTACTACTACTGAATATGGTGAGTTGGTGACAGTATTTCTGTACCTTGATGGTCTGATGGACTTGCCATGTTCGAGTGAATCAATGGACCAACACATATCAACTTCATCAAATACAACATTTCAGAAATTTTTTCTTATCAATTCAAGAGCAGTGTTATCTTGATCTGTGTTTAGCAAAATGCAATAGGCAAGCTGGCAAAGGTACTTCAAGTTTGGTTTCAGAAACTGAGAAAAGCAAAGTTGTATGAAGTCTGAACTCTGAACCAAACTATATAGCTGAAAACACTATTTAAGCACAGTTTTAAAAGAGGGTGCTTAGAGGTGTGCTTGAAATATTTCAATACCACATAAAGTATACGTCCCAAGTATCATAGAGATTAGAGACAAGCCCCCTTGCATCAAGCAATTCTTCAGCTCTAATTGTGTTGAGCTTTCTTCCACTAAGAGAATCATTAGGACTGAATGAATGAATAATTGGCAGTGGAGCCACTAGACCCACATATGTCGCCACTTTGCCACAAAGGATCCTTATCTCCTGTTTCAGTATCTTTTGTTTCGGTTTGTTTAGAACCAAAGACTTGATTCCTAATTCTTTTACAGCACGAAACCTTTCCAAATCTAAGGCCCCATGACAACAAGGAATTGCATGGCTAACAACCTCCCTTTCCTCCTTTTTGACTATTAAATCAAAATGTCAAACCATGACTTTCTCTCTTTGCGTCCATGCTTCTCCAGCATAACGTACTAACTAGATCTGGGGTACTTACTGCTTAGTCTTTGCTTTGGTAGGAGTTGTTGGGCTTGTGTTGCAAACTTTTTTTGCATGCTGTAAATTCGTTGTTTGACCATACATTTTTTATGAGTAAATTTTGCAAAACCTTAGGTTTTGCAGTAGTTGTTGCACAAAACTTCAGATATTGTGACTTGTGTCATTTAACCTCTGGTATTATGGTCATAACATTTCACAAAACCCATCTCATTAGAATTACTCCTCCAAAATCGTGACCGCACATGGCTACGACCGCACATGACGACGGTGAGTTGGTCTCTCAGCTCAACGGCTTTGGCCGCATGATGGAGGAGTAACTCACACGCTACTACTTCCAGCAGCTCATCTTTGTCGTGACCATAATACTTGAGGTTTTGTAAAATATTGTGACCATAATATCTCACGCCAAGTGACACACGTCACGATACATAGGATTTTATAAATTTACTCTTTTTTATTTCCTAGAGATCAAAAGCCCCGTCTAGATGGTCTCCTTTTTGTTGCTTGTACCCCTGGGCCGAGGAACCTAGCTAGCTAGATGTGATGTATACTGACATAGGCTAACTTTGTTATGTGGCATCATATGTAATAAGAATTGCGAATTTGGTTCCAAAGATTATACCTAAATATTAGTTACCCTATAAAGGAGTTCTCGCTATGCGTCTACACTTGTAGGTAACAAAATCATGTATAAATTGAGACTGATGAACAACGCAAAAGATTTTCCTCTTCAGCTAACAACTGTTAACCAATAGTTGAATGTATTTCTTCAGACTCATTTTGAATATGAAAAATGGTCAGATCCCTGTTCCATCAAATGATTCATTTCCACGAGCTCTGATTGGCAAAAAGTACAACTAGAAGCATGCTAGGAAGTGCTAACCACTAGATATGCACATGCATGAACTGTTCATAGCTTCAGTAGGCAAACATCCAATCCCTTTAAGCTTCAGATGGTTTCTTACAATTCAAGGCATAATAAAGTCAAAAATGTCAACAACAGCAACAATCTTGACAACGAAGGAACATGCTATTGGCACAAAAGGGTGATTTGCTTGACTGGAAAAGATTTGGAAAATATTTTAGGCTGGGGCTGAGATGTAGCTTCATGCTAATTTGGAGGCATTTAACAACCCTGGTGTTCCACTAATTGTCCTTTAAAATTGAAAGGATGTTTCGCATATTGGTTCGTGCCCTGCATGCCCCACAATTTTCTTCAAATACTACGTTAAATCATAGTTGAGTTCATGCCATGCGACTCGTCCTTCTCAGTAAATATTATGTTTTACACCTTGATGTCGTAAATTACAGTACTGGGCTGGTAAGGCATATTCTGAATCTGAATAGTTGTCAGCATTGCGAGCGTTGCAACATGTGAAGAAAATCTAAGACAACAGAGGTTGAATCAGGCATAAATGATTGATTGAATTGGTACAACAGTGGTCAGTTCAGAGTCTTCAGACACCTGAATCCAAATTATGATGCAGCACACCGTTAGCATGGAGTTGGCCAGTTGGGAGCCAAAGAGTGTGTGCAGTTCTGCAACCGACAATCAGATGGAGACTGAATAGCACACACCAATTGGCCACTATCCCTATTATTTTAATTTTTAAGCAATGAGAGCAGTG
Organism: Guadua angustifolia; assembly: GCA_036346375.1. Taxonomy (NCBI): domain Eukaryota; kingdom Viridiplantae; phylum Streptophyta; class Magnoliopsida; order Poales; family Poaceae; genus Guadua; species Guadua angustifolia. The sequence continues at coordinate 8,629,200 of CM070521.1, read as the reverse complement.
ATATAGAAAATTAAAAGGTGCCTTAATTTTCTGCAAAGGAAATAATTGAAGAAAAAGCATCATTCAGACAGATAACATATTGTCGTATTTGTTGCACCAAGTAAGATATAATGATCACTACTTTTGTGATCAGCTGGCAAGTGTTCCTGACATCTATCAGACAAACTTGCATTGGAATTCTAGAATTGGTTCACAAAGTTGTGTATGGTTGTCAATATCATCATTTGCCTTTCAGTTAGGTCCGCCTCATGGCATTTAAGCTAGTACTTAAATGGAATCTCTTTGCTAGAACTTCGATAGCAATGAAGTAGTAGTCATGACATTAGAAAGTAATTGCATTGTCAATGCAAAGGTCAACATAGTTGTCACTTCCAACTAATTGCGTTGCGTTGGAGTAACTAACTGAATCTTGTTAAGGTAAGGAGTAACATGGAGCTATGAAACGCATAATATGCTTTTGACCAGTATGCAGCTAATTTCAGAGTGGAGAGCAACTTTTTATGGGCAGAATGCTACAGTAGTAGGTGGGGGTTAGGAGGAGATGGTGAGAATGATAACTTGCAAAGGAATACATACAGCCTACCAACATCCTAGAGAAATTTCGACTCGAAGTTACGACGACAGCTATCGAACAGGCAACCAACTAAATTCTCCAAGATTTCTTTCTTTCTTTCTTTTTACTCGTGTTGAATGAAACGAGGGTGTTTAGGTGAGTTGTTTTATGGGAAAATGGTCATACTTTTCCCTTCAGGCAACAATTTCAATCCTGACATATGCAGCATAAGATGTTCAGTTAAATGAGTGAGTTGGTACTACTGATGGAATAGTACGGTGTACATTCGCCACATCCCGGTGTAAAGAGAGCATTACACGTTGTCATTTCCAACATGTATTAGCACACAACTGTAAGCCTTCACTCTTCACACTTTCAGCCTTCCTTAATAGAGATCAATATGAACAACTCGTCAAACGAAAACTACATGCAGAAAATGCAGAAAATGCTTCCGTGTCTGCACCTAGAATAAAAGATCAATACGCATGCCTGCATGCACGGCTAGCAGGTTGCCTGAGTTGACTGCCGTGTGCGCGACAGCTCTAACAACCGAAGCTATGCGTTTTGACAAAATGATGCAGACGCAGAGCATGTTTCAGACTGAACACGGCACCTTCAGAAAGTTTAATCGCTGCGCCTTTTTCTCTTTCTGAATAATAGCATGTCTCTCTTTCTCGTTTGCGTGCTTCTGGAGGTAAGCAGGGAGGGTACTACTTAACAGCGACAACAGATGGAGCGTAATATCTTATGCTTTTGTAAGCCTTTTCTTTCTCTCTTTTCCTCTCCTGTAGAAACAGTAGCCCAACTGTTGATAGAAAAAATAAAGCGACGGTCAATCACCCACACTGAAATTGCTGAGTGCTGTTTTTCAAAATTTAAAAAAAAAAGATGAGCGAGAAATTGCTGAATGCTAAACTCTGGGTTCTGTGTATCTGTGCAATTTATATTTTGAAAATTATTTTTTGGAGCAACTGGTGTCAGATTGTGTTTGTCCTGGACTGGATTGCAGCACAAAAAGATATGCATCATCTCTGGTGTTTGCAAAACACAGACATTAAGGCTGCTATGACTAAACAAATATCAAGTCTGAAGAGGTGGAGTGTTGAATTGAATCCTATCCGTATGAATTAATAGGCTAATCTTTTTGTACAGCTAGTTCAAATTGTGCTCGTCATCGCAAGAACCTCGGCTATGAACATTGCCAATTCTTCAGTGGTTGGGTAGGTTTTTAGTAGTTTAGTTGTTTATGTTAGGTCTCATCTGATTGGATATGAACTTTCCAGGGGCGATTTGTCGCCAGTTAGTCGTCGCATGGAAGCTACAAAATCACTTTGTTGGTAACCTAGTCATGGTTGGTTAAAAAAGGGGTGTCATCGAGGGCCGCGAATAGTGCAGTTGGTAAGCGCGTCCCGCGCGAGCTGCCAGGTTCGAGTGCCCCTCGACGACCTAGGCTCTCATGGAGTTGGGTACAAACGTGTATGTGTGAAGTGTGTATATTGGGTGTGTGCGTATTTGTAAGTGACTTAGCCGTTGTTTTTTCTTTTAAATGAATGTTAGTGCTCTAGCTAATTTTTTTGAAAAGAGGTGTCATCTTTACATGTATTTTGTCGTAAATTTTCTATAAAGAGGTGTCATCTTTACATGCATTTTGTTTTTCTTTTAAATGAATGTCAGTGCTCTAGCCAATTTTTTTAAAAAAGAGGTGTCATCTTTACATGCATTTTGTCGCCAATTTTCTATAAAGAGGTGTCATCTTTACATGCATTTTGTCGACATGACAACGGACTTAACCTTCAGTTAACTAGTAGGTAAAGTACTTTTTTGTTTGTTCACCCGAAAGTTCTTGCAGGAATGCGGTTACTGTTGAGGAACATTCACCCTTATCGGTCAGTATGTCTCGAGATTATTCTTACCTGCTTATGTTTGTTTTAATTAATCTATGTTACTATTACTATTTACTCATTCCTCAAAGAATGTCAGCTTTACTGAAGTGATGTGTAAGTCTGATACAAGACACATACGTATCACACTTAATTCACTCCACGTCATGGACAAGATTGTAACAAATTCGGAAACTATCACTACTACAGACTGTTTTATCAGTGACCTCCATCACTGTTGGGTAGGCTCGACCCGACAGTGATAATATTATCACTGCCGGTTCTAACTTCAACCGGCAGTGATAAGAATAGTATAATTTTCCCGCACGCATGGAGGCAATATCATTGCGAGTTTAGAGAGACCGGCGGTGATAATAAAATATCGATGCGGTTTACATAAAAACCGGTAGTGATTTATCATTACCGTTTTTGTTTTTAATCGCGTGATAAGACCATTTTCACTTGCCGGTTTTACTCGAACCGGCGGTGATATCTTGTTCCCCAAAATTAGTTAAGATACGTAACATATCAAAGCATAATTAGTTAAAAATAGAACATATTAAACACGTAACATTTTAGTCCGAATTATATATCGCGAGAACATTTTTAGTCCGAATTACATATTTAGTCCTAATTTTATATACAAAATATAACAGAACCAACGGCTTTTAACCGTTGAAACCCAAAATGGCACAAACTATATCCAAAAGTCGTAAATGCGTCCTCCTCCTCCTCCTCCTCGTCACCGAGCTATCTTGGGATGACCGATCGGAGTTGCGGTGGTGCTCATCCTCCTCCTCCGAATCTGATTCGGTGGCGGAGTTGGTCTTACCACAGCGAAAGGAGATCGCCGTACATTGCCGTCGTCGTCGTCGCCTCCTCCTCCTCCTCCTTCTTCTCTCGGCGGATCGATGCTTTGCCCAAGATGCGTGCTCGCTTCTTGGGGGGGCCATTCCTGCATCAATGGTGGATTGTGAGGAGCGCCACAGATTGAGGTGCTGTGCATTATATAGAGGAGGAATGGGAAGCCCAACAGTTGCCAAAATGGGGAAGCGCAACAATTGGCAAAGGAATGGGAAGAGCGACGGTTGTTGGCGGTGGGAGTTGGAAAGTTCATATTATCACTGCCGGTTCTAACTTAAACCGGCAGTGATAATATTATCACTGTCGATTTTAAATTAACTCGGTAGTGATAATATTATCACTGTCGGTTTTAAATTAAACTGGCGATAATAAAAATGTATGTATAAGCGCACTAATAAAGTCATTTGGCGAAGCGACTCAATATCCTTTATCGGGTTTAGATAGAAAACGGCGGTGAAAGTATTAGTGTCGGTTCAACGTTATAACCGGCGATGATAAAGTGAATTATGCGAAGCGGCAGCCATATCACTTCTGGTTTTTGAGATAGAACCGCGAGTGATATATTATTGTCGGTTCAAGAGAATAAACCGGCAGTGATAATATGGCACTATATATACCCTGGCTCCCTTCCCCAAGCTGTCCAGAATAGAGAGGAGCTATGTTCTTGCTCGATTGGGGTGGAGAGGGGCGAATTTTGCTCTCAAATTTGGTGTAATTTGTCGTTTCTAACCGATCTAAGGTTCGTATATTGTTTAGTTGGATATTACGTTCTATATTGTTGTAGGTTGTGATCGAATTATTGATTACCTAGTCAACACAATTAGATTTGTAATCTGAGTTTAGCTTTGAAATTACCAACTTTTATATGTATAGTGATTGCATTTAATCGTTGATTGAATTTAAATGTGGTAGCACTTTATAATTAACTATTGTTTAATCTAAATACTTAAAATTGTTTCTTTATTTTGTGTATGTTAATTTAATATACGTAAGTAATGTAAATTTCTTTGGACGGACCATTATATATAACTAATAGCAATTATTTAATTGATTTTACAATCGAGATTTGGATATAGATTTATATATAACTAATAGCAACCATGTACCGAATAGCGTTCATCAATAACCATGAAGGTCGATCGTAACTTAGTTGTATAATTAAAGATATGCTTTATTTTGTATGAAGGTCAAGCTTCAATTTGTAATATAAACATTTTGTACGAAGGACATGCTTCAATTTGTAATATATGGAGTCTTGATTATTATAATCATCGAGAAAAAGTAAATGTCCAATGGATGAAAAGGTACATAATTGATGTAAAAGGCCATGCATAAAAGAATTATGTTCCTCATCAATACTCCTTAATAAAATAGTCTTTGAAATGAGAGAAGAGGAGACAATAATACTCAAATTTGTTGGATGGACCATTATATATAACTAATAGCAATTATTTAATTGGTTTTATAATCGAGATTTGGATATAGATTTATAAGTAATGAAAATTTCTAGATTAATTAGCACTACATAACAAATTAAATGTATAAAATAATTTGTGAGCACTTATTGATTCTTGAGATTTTATTTGTTGTAAATATTTGTAGATGGATCGAAGATGGATGTATGAAGCGGATATCGCGATAGAGAGTACTTTAGCGGTGTGACTAGTTTTACGGCGCGCTTGCGGTGTACAAGTCAAATAAGTGATGGACTATATTTGTTGCCCATACATCGATTGCAAGAATGAGAAGCAATTTTGAACCTTGAGGCGATCCGTGCACACTTGCTTCGAAGGGTTTCAAGCACGCCTATACTGTTGGACCGAGCATGGTGAAGATGAGATTGTGCGTGAAGGGCATCGATTGATGATGATGAGGACAACGACTCAACCGCGATGGAAAATCGTTAAATCGACACCCATGAAGAGACATTCATCGATAACCATGAAGATGATCTAGAATAGATGTTGCATGATGGGGAGGAGGACCTCCACGAGTGAAAGGATTTTTGAAGTTTGACATATGGTAGAGGATTCTACAACACCCTTGTACCAGTACGCAAGAGGAATTCAAAAAGGCATGTTGTGCTTCTGTTCTGCTGCGATTGAAGGCAAGCAATGGTTGGTCGACAAGAGTTTCACAAAGTCATTAGGTTTCTTGAGAGATGTCCTTCGAGAGGGTAATGTGTTGCGGCAACCACGTACGAACCAAGCAGTTGTTTGCCCGTTGGGACTAGAAGTGCACGAAAATACGCATGTCCAAGCGATTGCATATTGTATCGCAATGAGTTTGCAAATTTGGATGCATGTCCCATTTGCAAGGCATCTCGGTATAAGCGGGCGATAGCGATATCGAGGCGATGTAAGAAGAAAAGACCTCCGACCAAGGTGGTGTGGTATTTCCTATAATCCCGTCTGAGCGTTTGTTTGCAAACAAAAGGCATGCTCAATTGCTGCAATGGAGCAGCCGAGGCGTAAAAAGGATGGAATGCTTAGACACCATCTTGACTCATGCGGTGGAGGAATATCGATAAAAATACAAGAAACACTTTGCATATGATATGAGGAATATAAGGTTGGGACTTAAATGCGGATGGGATGAATCCTTTCGGCAACATGAGTAGTCTCATATCACTTGACCGGTGACTTTATGTATGTACAACCTTCCTCCTTGGCTTTGCATGAAGCGGAAGTACATTATGATGCCGTTCTTGATCCAAGGGCCGAGACAACTTTGCAGCGATATTGATGTGTTCCTCAAACCCTTTGGTTGAAGATCTTACGGTATTGTGGAACAACGGTGTGCGGGTATGGGATGAGTACAAAGAGAACTTCATGCTACGAGGCGTTGTTGTTCGTAACTATCAATGATTACCTGCTCTTGGCAATCTTTGGGCGGATTATAAAAGGATTCAATGGATCGTGCATTGCATGGGTGATCTGAGAGTCGGTGGGTGAAAATCTTGTCGAAAAATGTGTTACATGCGACATCGTGGGTTCCTTCATAAGGACCACCCGTATCGCAACAACAAGAGAGCTTTTGACGTTACAAAGGAGAGCGCTTCAGCTCAAAAACATCGCAGACAAAAGAAATATTTCGGTCGTAAATGATATTAAAATTATCCATGGAAAGGAGCGGAAGTACATCGGTTCGAGTTCGGTGATCTGACTCCTTTGTGAAAAAAGTGATCGGTGTTATGGACCTACCTTATTGGCAGCACTGGATGTTCGACATTCTATCAATGTCATGCATATAGAGAAGAACGTGTGTGACGACTTGCTTGGTATTTTACTAGACATACCTAGCAAAACAAAAGATACACTCAAAACGCAGATGGACTGAAGATATGAAACTTCGACAGGAGTTGCATCATGAAGACACAGGTCAAGGAAAAAAGTACCTTCCGACTTGCTACACTTTAAGCAAGATTGAGAAAATTAGTGTGTGTGAGTGCTTGCACGAGTCAAAGTTCCGTCCGGTTATTCGCCAACATAAAGAGGCTAGTCTCAATGAAAGACTTGAAATTAGTTGGTATGAAGTCTCATGATTGCCACGTGATGATGACACGGATGCTTCTGTAGCAATTAAGGGTGTTACGCGGAGAAAGTGCAAGACCCAATTATAAAGTTGTGTTCATTCTTCAATGCGATTTCACGAGAGGTCATCGACCCATTCAAAGCTGGATAAGCTGCTGACAAGGCGTGATCCACACTCTATCTTGAAGCTTGAGATGTGCTTCCTCCATCCTTCTTAGATATTATGGTCCATCTCATTATTCATATTGTGAAAGAATCTGGTTTCTTGGCCTGTGTTTCTACATCGGATGTACCCTTCGAGAGGTTCATGGGGTTGTGAAGAAATATGTTAAATGTCGACATCGGTAGGAAGGGTGCATTGCGAAGGTTGGGGAATCGAGGAGGTCATCGAGTTACGCGCCGATTACATGGATCTCAAACCGATTGGTGTGCCGTATCTCACCATGAAGGGAGGCTACAAGGAAAGGGACACTAGGTCAAAATCGATCCGTACAAATGATCGTGCTTCATTTACGCAAGCACATTTCTGATTCTGCGTTAATCGGTTATGCGGCCCGTATGTCAACATGCACAAGAACATGCTACGAAGACAAAATCCATGTAAGTCCGAGGTTTGGATCATGAGAGCACAAAGATAACTTTGGAGATTGGTTGCTTAGATACATGATGCATACACAAACAAAGTCGCGCTCAATTAAAATGGCTCGAAGACCATCATATACAATTTTGACATTTGAAGGATCGACATCAATGGATATACATTTTATCACGAGCACAAGATAACAAGAGCACCAATCGAGCGAGTGGGGTTCATATAGATGTCTATAACAACAATGGCAATATCTTGAGGCGTACTACAGATTCATAGAAGAGATTTGGGAGCTTGACTATGGGCCTTTGAAGGTCCCCTTTTGGTGCCGATGGGTCGAGGCTACCTAGGGGCGTGAACATCGACAAATACAGGTATCACTACCGTGGACTTCAAACACGTCAGATACAGAGAAGAACCATTTGTACTTGCTAATGCCGTTACACAAATTTTCTTTGTAAGGGATCTAGTTGACAAGGAACACCACGTGGTTCTTCAATCAAAAAGAAGGATTATGGGAGTGGAGAATATAGTCGACGAGGAAGACTATAACCAGTTTGATGAGCTTCCTCCTTTCAGTGAGAACATCGACCTAGGTCTCATGGAAGACATAGAGGAAGGTACATACATACGCCGCGATCATAACGAAGGTCGGATTGTAACTTAGTTTTGTAATTAAGGATATGTTTTATTTTGTATGAAGGCCAAGCTTCAATTTGTGATATAAACATTTTGTACGAAGTACATGCTTCAATTTGAAATGTATGGAGTATTGATTATTATAATCATTCATAAATAGTAAATGTCCAATGGATGAAGATGAGATAGTAAGAGCAAGTTTTTATTGATTATTCCTAATTAACTGAAATTTTAAATAAAACAAAAAAGGAAAATGACTAATTTCATTTTCATACGACTTCCAAAGTTCATCCATAAAATTTGGTTTTTGTATGAAGTCCAAAGCAAAATCTTGGATTAGCTGAAATTTGAAATAAAATTCCAATGTTTGTATTTGGGGTTTTTACAAATAAATAAAACAGTGTGCCAATTTTCCTTGCATGACAAAAGTCCTTCTTGTGGTAGCATTTGCCACAGCGTCATACCGCTACAAATGGCGGTTGGGTGGCGAGAAACATCGATGCGGTTGACAAGCGAGAACAAACACTAATAAAACACATGGAATATCATGGGCACTACTATGGAAACATCACGCGGTTCATAAATGACCGGCGGTGATATCTAACTATTTGCCGGGTCATTTATGAGCCGCGATGATACTAATTAGTCTTGGTCTATAACAAGCGGCGAGATAATATATCACTTTGCGGTTCACTTCTTTGAACCGCGTAATAATCCTCCCTATATATCGTTTTCTTTCCGCACTTTGCCATTTCCGACTTAGCCATTTCGCAATTCGTTTGGAGTTCTTACATGCGCCTAGCCACCGTCCATCCTCAGCGCCGCCCTCCTTGTGGTGCCTCCTCCCTACGGCTACCCCTCCCCGCGCGACCCCTCCCCGCGTCGGTAAGCTCGTGATGATTATTGTTGACCGATGCTGTTGCTCTGTGATGTAGAACTAGGGTTCTCGATGCTGTTGCTCTATGATGATTCTAGGGTTCTCGATGATGTTGTTGCCTCTAGCGTTGCGTTGCTCTGTGATGATTCTAGGATTCTAGGGTTCTCAATGCTATTGCTCATGATATGTGCTCTATGATGATTATTGTTGGCCGATGCTGTTGCATTTGATTATTGTTGGCCGATGCTGTTGCATTTGATTATTGTTGGCCCATTTGTGATAAGATGAAGGTTCTAATCTTCATTCAAACCCAATAATCTGAGAGCAATCATACATAATGTCGCAAACTAGTCTCTATTTTGATTTTGCTATAGCTACCCCTATGCTTGTTGCTCTTGCTATGAATGTGGAAGTTACGTGGTATGGAGAATGAAATGAAATGTGGGGTTGTGATGCTGCTATGATTTTGCTATAGCTCCTTTATGTGATCTATTGCCATATGACATAATGTTGCCTTTATGTGATCTGTTGCCATATGTATCTTTGCGGTGTAAATCGAATCGATAACAACAAGTATAGGTCTGAATCTGCGATTAATACGTCGGTAAGGCGGTAGCGCCAAGAGACAGAGGCCCAACTCATATATTCTTTAGAATATTATTGTTATTGCTCAATAAAAATAATGAATCATTCTTATTCCACACTAATATGATTTTCAAAAATGAAATAAGGTTATAAATCCATAACTAGAATGCTAGTAGTCTATTACACCAAAAGAAAGCAAGCGATCATTCCATATCAACCAAGCACGTCACCTCGTGGCTCCGTCTCTCGATTATATCGTATGCTCTCTGGCAGCCATGCTTTTGGAACTTGCGAGTCTTTAGTCAAGCGGCAAAGAACCTTCTCAAGCTCGGCACCTTATGTTACGCCGATGGGCTCTTCCTTGACGGCGACATAAAGGTGCTAGTTCCGTTGAAAGGTCTGTCACGGCAGATTGAGTTAAAATGAATAAGAATAATTCATTATTTTTATTGAGCAAATATATAATCAATTGTATATGTATCATGTGTAAGTATATGTGAAATGTATAAGTATATGTGAATTGTCAATTGTATATGTATCATGTGTAACTATATGTGAAATTGTATATGTTCTTTGTTACTGCTCCCTCTGTCCCACAAAGTAGGTTGCCGTAGGATCGATCCATGCGATTAAGATTTTGAAATTTAGACCATTAATATATATATACGTTCTAGTATTATCTAACACATGACAAAATGGTGATTACGCCTTATATATGCACAACATTGATATATATCGAAGATTTATCTCATGATTTTGTTAATTTAAAATTGTAGAAAACTTGCCACACATAGCCTCTCACAATGGACAAGTGCTTGGGATGGCGCCGAGCCCATGGACCAAAGCCCGAGCAAAGCGACAAGGTTCCTCAACTTGGAACAAGTCGAGGCAACAAATGTACATGAGGTAAGTCTTTATTATGATTCTTTAAGTAGGATATGCTTCCCAATGAAATTAGAAGCGAGCCAAGCGACTAATGAAACAATCAAAATGCGGTCGGACATCTAGTGCAGAGAGCGGCGTCGTGGGCGAGGTCGGCAAGATCTGCGCCAGGTGAGCGAAGGTGATAGTTGAGCTTAATGTAGTGGGAGAACCAGACTATACCCGCGTCATTGCTTGGGCCATATCGGACAACATGCGGGGTCTGGCTAGAAGAATGTGCCCATCATCTACAAATCATGGACACGTCGGCCACGATTCTCCGTCGTATGTTCCGATGACATCAAGGAAACATTGTGGGCAGACTTGACAATGAAGTTTAGGTTCCGAAGATCAATTGGAGCTTGCTAGAAGCGTGCACTAAGCGTTATGGGAAGCGCATGGAAGAAGCGGAAGACAAAGCTGAATATGGAGTATGTCAAGAAGGATCAAGCGCGGATTTTAATAGATGCAGGAGGTTACTGACAATTTTGGGATGAATTCGAGCAATATAAGAAATCTGATGAAGCCGACTATCGACCCGTGAGAACAAGGCAAATTCGGACAAGAACATTTACCCCATGTGCTGAACCTTTGGTGGCTACGTGAGGAAAGTACCCAAGTGGAATGCACGGAAGAACAAATTAACACTTAGTGGAGTTATTCTTTGCGGCGTCTCGAATGGCCCCAAGATCAAATCTTGGTCGCTGCGAGGAGCTACTCATCGGGATGATGGCGACAAACTTCATAAGCGAAAAAGGCGAGGAAATCTTGAGGAAGATCGCGGATGCCCACTCAAAAAGCTATTGAGGGCTCCTTCACCTAAGAAGGAGGGCGACGAGCTAACAGCGCCTTGGGTAATAAGGAGCACCACAGTCGCACTAGAGGTTGGTTTGGTGCCTGAAGCGGCATTCCCAGAGGATGCCTATATGTACAAGCGACCAAAGAAATCCGAGACAACAAGTTGGATGAGCGTGTACGAGAAATAGAAGACCGGTACCTAGAGAAGGAAGTCGAATTTGAAGAAACAGATGAAAATGATCACGAGAAATGGTAGCAAAGGTCCTTAGCGAGCGTCGGTCACATAGCGTAGGTCACCGGACGAAAGTCCCGAGAGTTCACAAAAGCATCAATCGTCCGCTAACCCTCTGAAGAGGACTCGATGTGTAGTTTTCCGTGGACAAAATCATAGAGCCGAAACCTGCTGCGATGCACCTAGCCATGTGAACATTACCATCAAGGTGGTGAAGGATGGCTTGGCCATGCGAGGGCGAATGTTGCATAAGCGCCAATTCCTCGAGATACGCCGAGTTTGATTGCGGCGTGGTTGGCGAATCTTGCAAAGTGGAGGTTGAGATCCGGGCGAAGAGGGCAAAGTCTTGGACAAAGCATGGGCACATTCATTGCGTGGCGCAAGCGCTATATAAAGTTTGCCTCGAAAGATGACAACGACGATGATCTTAACAGCGATGACGGCGGAGTCTCCATCTAAAACGATCCACCTCCTCATCTGGCGTCATCGAAAAGCTCCTTCTCCTTCTCGGCGCCACCGGAAAAGTCCTCCTCCGCGTCACCCAAAAACTCCTCCTGCTCGGCGCCACCGGAGAAAAGTCCTCCTCGCGTCACCCAAGAAAACTCCTCCTTTCGGCGCCACAAAAGGCGACCAAAGAGCACCACGATCTGAACATTCTACGGTCGGGGAAAAGTTAAGTCATTTGTGAAGCTAGCCAAAACTCTTAGCAAGAAATGACCATATGAAATGACCGGCGAAGAAACAAAAAAAAGTAGGCGCCTATGTAGTAGAGCACTTCAAGAAAGCCATACCACCGCTAAGATTGAAATCGAACACCTTAAGCAGGATTTCTTCTGGACTTAGCGAAGGTTAAGCAGACAGAGCGAATAAGCTGAGCTCCTCAACCTAGCCAACTATCGACTACGATCGCATCTCTAAGAAGAAATCTAAAGGAGATGGTGGTAAAGCGATTGTTGCTAGAAGTCAAAGTGGTCTTTGAAGGCGAGAGCCACAGTAAAGTGGCCATTAGATTAACGAGGAACCTTTTTGCATCCAAATAAGGAGCTCAAGCCCGACCACACAATTCTGGCGTCTACATCAATGGTACTGCAGTATGTCCAAGAGACACAAAAGCGTTGCTTTCCCGTCAAATACAAAGATATGGACTTTCACAACAATGACGACTTTTTCTGGGTTGAATACATAGAACTATATCAGATGTACCAACGAGACACTCTGCGTGTCTATATTAAGAATATGGACTCTGTAAGTCTCCTGTATAATTCATGTTGTATATTCACGTACTCTTAAACTTAGGGTCTAACTTCTTTTTTTACGTAGAATGGAGACAATGACACTTAGAGCGGACAAAAATGAAAAGATAGGATTCCTGGACCCGGGCCTTGTCAACTGCAAACTTATTATAGATCCAAGAACAATAAATGATGTTGAGGTGTATGCGTACTCAAAGTATTTGCTAAAGCTACAACACAAAGACTACATACTTTTACCCTACAACTTTCGATCGTGTTTCCACCCACTAGTCTCTCATATTTGATCGTAACACAATGTGACGACTAATTGGCTTATCACGACTTTCCTTTGGATCGTCCTTGTCTTCATGTTAAACAAAAGCAACATCAACATCTTGGACTCAATGAGGAAACCGAAAGCGAATACAAAGAATTAATAGACTTGCTAGGCAGTAAACTTCGATTCGTTGCATTATTGCTCTAATAATCTTCCATCCCATTGCACCTAATTAATTTTAATGACTACTCGAAACCATGAGCAGGGTGTACACAAAATCTGCAAGAAGAGCCAGCGACATCGTCCATACGAAAAAGTTCGAGAATACACACCGATTTTTCATGCAGAAACAACCCCAAAGGGAACAATTTATGTGGATACTCGCAATAACACATATCCACGCGTTCATCAACGACAATACGGACTCAGCGGCCGTTTGTATATCGATCATTACATGTTGACCCGTACTTTTCTTTATAAAGACGATGACACTAATTAATGCTTCAACTTCTCCCATGACAGCGCGTCAAGCAACGCACCAGCAGCCTGCTCGACCACGAAATTGATGCCCTTCAAGAGCGCAATTTGGGTTCATCATTAGAAATTATCCACCAAAGGCGAGTTTCCGACATTTGTAGCTTAAGTGACATGCCAACAATTGTGAATGAACAATGTAATGCTTCAAAAGTGAATGAACAATGTAATAATTAAATATTATGATGCTTCAATGTATTTCAATTATACTTTAGCGATGCTTGATACTATTGTTACCAACGATATCGTCTGAGAATACATCTCTTGTACAATATATATACATGCTACAACATATCTGCAAAAATATATATGCAAAAGGTTTAAAAACTCATCACTTGCCGGTTTGGATATCAAAATAGGACACGAGTTATCCTTTGGGTTAACAAGAAAAAAGGCGGTGATAATAGTTATCACTACTAGGATATTGATAACAATTGGGCGTTGATAGATACTTATCCTTCGGATATTATTGAAAATGTGGCAATGATAATTACTTACTTGCTTGGGTTATAAATAATAACAGCGGTGATATCAATATCCTTTGCGGTTGGGCGGTATGAACCGGCAATGATAGTTATTATCGTTGCTCGGTTGTTAAGTATAAACCGCATTGATAGTGATTATCCTGCGGTTTATATCCGGCGATGATAGTCTCGACTATCACTACCATTTAGGTTGTGCGGGTTCACATCCGCGATGATGTCGATATGGACCGGCGGTAATCACATGTTCGGTAGTAGTGTATGCTTACCAGTTCAGTACACAATCATCTAGATGGACACAGAAAGAGCATAAATCAATTAGGAAGGCATTGTACTATTTCTCTTCCATCGTTCATGTTCTGATCAACACATAGCAGTAGCAGTCCTCTAGGGACTACAACAAGTAGTCCTCGGAGGACCGTTCGATCAGTTTGGACAATTTAGATCGGTTAAAAATATTGTACAGATCTTTTTACTGTTGAAAATACTGTTTATAACACTGTAGCAACATTGTTCATCTCATTTTAGCTGTTACGGACCGTCCGATCCCCGATCGGACAGTCCTCGCCTCTGAGAGACTGCTTAAGTTGGAGTCCACGTAGAGACTGCATGGAAGCCTAATCCTGTTCTGATAGGGCGATTCTAGTGCAAATAACATTTGCCTATACAAACTTCTCCAAAATAACATCGATGGAAAATAATACTACTGTCTACTACATAATGACACTAAGCTTTCAAATAAATCAAGGAATTCTTAAATATATCTCTCTAGCCTCTAGCTAAAAATTCATTTCCTTTGATCTTCTCCTAATTCTGGGCAGTTGCTACTCGTTGCTTGCAGAAGCCGCCACATGCCCTGCGCCGCCTTGCTCACTCGGTCCGGCACCACCCTCGGGTCCCGACCGGAGAACCTCGACCTCGAGCTACCGGAGCACCTCCCGGGCCTCAGGCCGGACCGACGGCAACGGGTCGATGCAATGCGGTGCCAGCTTCAGCGTGTCCATGAGCTCGTCTCCTCCAGGTCCAGTGGCCGCGTCAACACCACTCTCGTCGATTCCCCCTTGACGATGGACGCTACCAACTGCGGCAGGCCCATGCCGTTGGTTATGTCCGCCGCCACCAGTGACTTGCCGGTGAGCTGCTCAAGAATGATGAAGCCGAGGCTGTAGACGTCGGTCTTGGCGCTTGACTTCTTAAGCTTGGACAACTCTTGTGTGCGGTAGCCAAGGGTACCCACAGCAGCGAGGACATTAGAGTTTTCAGCAGCCGTCGTGAGGCGGGACAGACCAAAGTCAGCGAACTTGGGGTTGGCTTTGTCGTCGAGGAGGATGTTGCTGGAGGTAAGGTTGCCGTGGATGATGTTCGTGCCGTCGTGGAGGTAGGCCAGGCCACATGCTGTGCCCTTAGCGATTGTCATCCACGTCGGCCAGTCGATCCGCGTGAGCAGAATGCCATCAAGAAACATAGTATCAGACCTCAGAAGTACAGAGTTTCAGTTCAACGGATAACATTTTAAGGAATGCAGAATTTGGAAGTAGAAAGTTGAAGAATGTACATCAACAGCAACCATTATAAAATTCTTCACTTGTTAGGCTCAAACGTACTTGAGGTGTTCATTCTTATGGGAAATGTTCAGATTCTTATTACTGAACTTTCTGAATTGACGAACATGACATGCTGTGAACTAACATAAGATTTTTCAGATGTTAATATCTATACTAACATGAGGCATTCATTCTTACAGCTGAATTAAAAGCACCACAATTCAAAAATTTCAGCATCTTCCATGTCAATCTTGGTATCGTCAGAATATGTAAATGTCAGACTTAGCAATTTCTGAAACATAGCAAGGAACAAGCTAGAATCTCTAAAAAAAGGACTAATTAAATCTTTCCTGTACAGGGATAAGCAGAAACTAGCTATTGATGCACACAGTTATATTGGTACTGTAAGCATTTTCTCAGAATAATTACTTAGCAGTTTGCAGCAAATAGAAATTTCAGGCATAACTAAATTAACAGAAGTACAACCTTCGGATGCATACAAAGCACTAGCAAAGAAATTACATAAATCCTGAAGAAAATTTTATGAGCTAGTATGAGAATATGTGCAATGTTCTGCACACTAATGCAATTAGCAGATCTATATGATCAAATTTATGATGCATATAGTAATTATTAAGGTGCACAGATTATGAACAAACTTAAGTGCGTAATTTGATAATTGAAATGATAAGTATGCAATTGAATAAGTCATATGTGACAATATGATTGCAACCATGATACTCAGTATTGATAATTGACTTAAACATATTGTATATATTGCAAGTTTATATTCTGACAACAGTTAGTAAATGTATGACTTGACTGAAATGTCTCAGATGCGATTGGTCAAGTAAGTAACTTTTTAGCGATGCTAATGCAGTGTAGCTAAGTCTAGCAAACTAGAACTTAAATTACGAATCAATCAATAGAATCATAGTAAATTGCAAAATTTGATTCTAATGTCATACGTGTAACGTCTGTAGACAGTTGTATAGCTTGTTGTAAACGAATTTAATAGAGTTTAGAAATGGTCAATCAATATCGAAGCTATCTTCGAGTCTGTTTAGGTGGTATATCAGAGATGGAGATGGGAATAACTACTCCCGGAAGTAGAATGTATTTTTCATATATATAATTACTTGGGACACCATGGTGTCTAAGTACTATGATCCAAAATGAGTATTTCCCCTATGTATTGCATGCAAAAATTTTGAAATTTTTAGGATGATCAGTTTAACTAGTTTACTAACTAGTTCAAACAAGCTTCAACTAAAATTCAAACTAGAATTGTCTTTTTTGGCGGTAGTTTAGTTGTAGGCATGTGCTGATGATATATATAAATCAGCAAAGCATGACCTAAATTCGTTCAAAATATTTGAATTCAGGTATATTTTTTCAAAGGTATGCGTTTCATTTGAATTGTTATAGATAGGTATATACCATAAAACCGAAATTTTCAAAAAATATACTCAACTTTAGCTTGAATATCCATTTCTAATCAAGTGCAGTGCAGGTGCGGCTAACATGTATGTACATGATCAGCATCAATGAGGGGGCATCTGCCTAGATCCAACTACATGAGGGAACGCCCCAGATCCATCCATAACAACCACAACTCCAGAAATAATGGCGTAGTCAACATATTTCATTACAATTTTGTGATGCTTAGACAAGAAGCAGCAATACATTTTGGTATGCATCGCATGAATATAAAAATCATTATTGTTGCCATCAACTTTCTCATACATCAAATGCAAAAGAAAACAAAACTAGATCCAATCCTTCTTCTTTGTGTAATCGCGCTGTGTATAATTCATACTCCTCTAATCTGTTTTTCATGTAGTAGTATTTGGTAGCTAGAAAAAGAGTAAGGCAATGACCTCTCTGTCCATAGGAGCAGATCAGACATGTGGCAGGCAGGCGATCGAGCACCTCAGACGCGGCTTCCGGCGGCGTTGGTGATGAAGGAGAGCAGGTTGATGGGGCCGCCGCCGCCGGCCTGGTCGGGCTCGTCCAGAAAGAGATCCTCGGGGATGCGGAATGCGCCGTGCGCGCAGACGATGGCGGCGCCCAGGGCGAGCGCGGAGAAGATGAGGGATCCCACGGACGTGAGGAAGACGACGAAGGCGGAGGCGGCGATGAGGCCCACGAGGGTCTCCCTGTCGGAGAAGGTGCGGCCGCAGGCGGCTAGTGGGGGCGCGTCGGCGGGGCGGAGGAGGTAGAGGAGGCACCAGGCCGCGAGGAGAGCGAGGAGGGCTGCGAGGGAGAGAGGGTGGGCAAGGAGGGAGGCGGCGAGGGAGAGGGCGACGACGGCGGCGTAGTTGACGCGGAAGTAGGCGAGGTTCTTGCGGAGGCGGGCGGTGGCGTCGGAGAGGGATTCGGGGCGGGAGAGCGCGGTGCGGTCGAGGAGCTCCGGCCAGGGGCGCGCCCCGGAGAACGCGCGCTTGGCGGAGTCGAGGAGGCGGCCCAGGAAGGCGCGCGTGGCCGCGGGGTTGGCGTCGGCGGAGGCGGTCGTGGGAGATGCGTTGGTGGTGGTGGCAGTGTCCGCGGGGAGGACGGTGGTGGGGAGGAGGAGGAAACCGCGGCGGCCATGGCGTGGTGCTGTGTTGTGGATCTGGCCTGCCCTCCCCTCCCCCCTCTCTTGTTTACAAAGGCCGACGAACGTGGACAGGTCAACGGTCACCCTGCGTTTGGTAGACGCCCTTTTCACTATTCTACTGTCTCTCTCTTTCTCTCTTTTTCTAATTTCTCCTCGGCTAACTCGTTTGGGACACTGTTTATATATAAACTTATGGATATAAAAGTGTTTAGATAAATCATCTTATTTATATTTTAGACTAAAAATATAAACTTAATTCACTTTATTTTAACCTACAAGCTTCAGATTTCAAGAGAAGCTGAAATTTAAAGCTCTACCAAAACAGACTCATAGTTATTTTTGCCAATTTAGCCCTAACGTTTTGGTTTGCAAAAATTGTCCCTCTCTCACCGCAAAATACATGGAAGGCAATATATGTTCCCTGTCATGTCTAAAGAGCATGGCAACTCAAACGAGTGGCCACATCTAGACGCTAGCATCACTACCACGGACGGGCAATGTAGAAACTCTTGCTCTCCATGGTAGAGAGCTTCCGTGCTTCCCAAACACAGTAAAGGGCAAGGAGAAGGTTAGATTTGTAAATACGTGTACGACGAAGTTAGATTTGTAAAAAAAAAGTTCATAGAGCTCGATAAGCTCACTCTGTAAACTTGAGCTCAATATGTTACTTAGATTATCGATTCTTACGATGAGAATGTCCAAAAGTGCAACGCATTGCTTATGAGAAAAAAAGGTGCAAATCAACACTTCACATGTGTAAGTTACTTGCTTCGTTCCTGTTATTCTAGATTTGCAAATCCACACTTCTCATGTAAGTTACTTGTTCTATTTCTGAACAGATGTCGTTCTAAATTTTTGCACTTTCACCAAGTCATAACTACAAAAGACTATATTACTCTTCTTTATTATATCATTGGATAGTGTCTTCCTCTGGTTCATAACAATAAATGACATTAGAAATAGCTAAATAAGATGAGTATAGAGAAAAAAATGGTAAACAATCACATTAAAATTGTAGAATGATGTACAATTAAGAAAAAAAATTTAAAACTAGAATGACATATATTCCGATATATTCCGAAATAGAGGGAGTAGCTCAGTAAATTGTAGGTACGTAGGGTCAATTGGTCATCTCATGAATCTATACTCCTTTTCGAATAGGTCGAGCTTCACAAGCAGCAACCCGTGTTAGCCACCGGATTTCTACAATTCCTGGTAAACATAACATACAAACAAGGACATCTCCACACGATAGATTAGTTAGGTCAAAGAAAATGACGTACAACAGCAATGAAACCACAAGAAGAGAGCAGAAATTTGCCTCTCTACGCGTCAGGACCAAAAACAGGTCGAACATCACTTGCTGTAACGTATGCCATCTCTTCTTTGTCAAACGAAATTAGGGAGCTGGCAGAAACAGACAACACACCAGCAAAGTTTCGTGCTTAAGAACCAAACCAAACCAAACATTTGCATCATTATTCCCTTGCTATGCAAGTCCTAAACCAAACTGCTTTAGCAACCAACTCCCAACCACGAAATACATCACAAATGTCAATGCTGATGCTCTGTAAAACGTTCAATTGCCATCAAAGGAAGAAATGCACTCACTGCAGGGGTTTTCTTTTTTCAAGGAAAGCAGCAAGCGACAGCCCTGGTAGCTAACTTACTACAATCTTTGCCACCATCACCATTGCAAGATTAACATATGAAAAGAAATAGACCAAGTGGTAAGCAAACATATGCTAAGTTGCATTCAAAAGCCCATGTCCAAGTTTCACAGTAAACTGACATCATACTTCATTGTCCTTTAATAGGCAATGAACAAAACATTAGGAATTATAAGGCTTCATACATTGAAGACACAGAAGACAATCTAAAAGGTGGAGCCATTCCATCCAAAGTCTGAGCGCTGCATAATAATAAAAAAGATTTCTTAATGATCACAATTAGCATCACACTACAAGGATATATGAACTGACAGCAAGAATATTATCATCTACACAAAGGAAGTAATTGCAAAAGCGAAAATGATGACATCAAACAACAGATGGCCATTTACACGATCTATTCTTGATGCAAAACATGCAAACATTGAGCAAGTTTTTGTACAGGATGGGCCTAACAAACAGCAAATTTTGCACTGAAAACATGACTGGTAACGAAGACCAATGAATGAGCTGTCAATAAGAAATAGTGTCTGCTTGCCTTTGAATCGTAGAACTTGAGGTAGAAGCGGGATTTGGGAATGGACAGCTTCAACTCCAGGATAGAAGCAATGCCAGCACTCAGTTTCTTGTTGACATCAGGGTTCAGCCCTCCAATGGAAACCAGCTCACCATAAGCTGCAGGTTCCTGGCTACCTCCAAATGCCATAGGCACTGAACCCTTCAGAACAACCATCACATACTGTGGGAGGATGAGCACTCTAGTTAGCAACGATAAAGCCGATGAGAAATAGTTTCAGTATACACACTACTCAGCCAACTAAAAACCAGGAAATTGCTACAATCTAGTTTTCAGTCCTTCAAGTCTGACATTGTGCAATCATATAGTATCTCCAAATCTACATAGCAACAACACGAGACTAAGAGCTTCATTAGAAGTGGCTTGGGCATCATCTAGTCAGACAAATCATTTTGGGGAATCGTCATTTTGACCTTAAATATGAAATATCTAGTCCGCTAGCAACAAAAGCAGCTATTGGAGCTATTTCAGATTGATACTAATGTATTGCTGGACTTAAAAACAGCTAATCTAGCACAAATGTACAATTAGCTTCCAAAAGAATAGTAGTAAATTTAGAGTACAACAATTGAAAAACATGGAACTAACCTGTGTAAAAGGTTAGCAAAGAAAATTTCTGAAAGTTGTATGTCTGCCATGTGTGGTTTCAGGAAGCACATAGTGTAAAAAACGTGCTGTCCAGATTCATACAAATTTAACAATAAACACTTCATATATTTTTCAATAAGCAGCAATTACTGAAAAATTCTGAAAAAAAAAAGCCATAGCTTGTAACCTGTAAAATTTCTACATTGGAAAGACAAGAAAAGCAAGTCAACATGTATTTCCCAAAAGACTATGGATACTGCTTGTAAAAGCAAAATCTCTAAAACGCAATAAATTGTGAAAACAACAAGTACACTATGTTATGACTATGAACCAAACAATAGAAAAGAGAAGGACCCCCGGACCGTTACCGACTGCGTGTGTGTGTGTGTGTGTGGGGGCATCCCAAGGTCCCTGGTTGAGGGGAACAGCACAGAAATGTAAATGTATGTTTGTGTGATAGATCAAAACGAGCTGCGCTGTTTACTGCTTGAGAGGGATTATTTATAGAGTTACACAAGGGATGGTGAGAGATCACAACACTACCCCTATAAATGCCCTACAACTATAGGGACTTCTCGGACTTTTCACCCTTTGCCCATAGCATCGGTGTACGCTGGACTTCTGCAGGTCTTGTCCACCGCATCTCCCTCTCGATCCACAGGCGGTGGTGAACCCCCCCCCACACACACACACAAACCCCCTCCTTCTTGGATGTATTTAGCTATGTGTAAATGATTGAAGATGTCAAGCATGTTCATCTATGCTGACAGTATCTGATCTTTTTTGCAGGGGAGACAGGTTGGTTCTATTTCCACCCTTTTCCATGTAACTTGACCATCCATTTTGAGTTTCAACATATCCATATCATAGCAAGTAATAGTTCAGGAAACACCCTTGATACTTATCATATTGTGATTAAGAGATATTAAAGTTTTACTGATTTTATTGCTGATTTGAAGAACATAACGAAAAATATGCAATAAGAGCACAAAAATGAATGACTTGTCCAGCAAACAGTAAGCACTTAATCCTTAATTACACTTCTAAAGATTTTGTGTTGGTTTACCCATACACTACTACTCACACTATCGGGTTTTCAATATTTTTTATGGATTACAAGAACTATGAAGTTCGTTGGTGAAGGAAGTTCAACAAGAATGTGATTTGTGTGTGTGATCTAAGTTCGCAAAGAAACAAAATGTCCATCGAAAGGACGGTCCTGGAGACCTGGACTGGACATGACCTACCCTAGACTATGTCCTCTTGGCCTTTTTGATCTTCCATGTTAACATCATCAACCTTCAAAGTTGAACTATCGTACACATGGAAATGTTAGTACCAACCTAAAGATCAAAACACCCTATCGAAACAGCTGCAGGCCAGAGATAGAGATTATCATCTATTCTTGCAACTAGCATGGGAGCAAGCATGAATAATTGCCCGCAGAAGGGGGTCCCCGAACCTAACAGATTGAAGTGCGCAGATGCAAATCGGCAGATCTAAAGGATAGATCATAGATGCAATCCAGAAAATGACCAAACCTACATGAATCGATAAGACAATACGAAAAGGAAACCTAGACGAGATAAAGGAAAAGGTAAGGTAAAGAGAGGCTGGAGGGAGAGGGTGTACGGCCTCTGGCTTGCCGATGATGGTTGCGACGGTCTTGGAGGCGTCGGCGAGGACGGCGGAGGTGTCCACCCGTCCAGGTTCACGTTCGTCGACACGTTCAGGCAAGGCATCCTCCTCCTCCTCTTCTTCTAGCCTCCCTCTGTCTGCGCCTTCCAGTCGACGAGTCTCCCCTCCTCTAGTAGCCTAGTAGGGAGAGCAGACTTTCACTTGACCGTGAGGAAGGAAAAACCCCGACCACTCGTACTTTCTGGACTCTTCTACATGCAAAAATAAATGATTGAGCTCCACCGCTCCGCGCCGCACCGCTCTCCGGCGTCTCCGCTTACTACTGAGCAATCGGTATCGTTAAATCGGTCTGATTTATTCGAATTAAAAAAATTGATTTTAAAAACCGGTTATCAAATTTCTCGGATCAAATTTGAAAACCGAAATGATTTAACCGAAAAATTCGGTTCGGTTATTTGGTAAACCAAAATATGTTACAGATTGAACTTAACCTTACCAAAAAACACTCTGAAACTATACATTATCTAGCCACGACAGCACGATAAGATCCAATCTACAAAGCCGCACCGTCCACACACATACAATATATCGGGAACCAAGCAAAGATCTGAGAGTGCGAAAGAGACAAACATATAGTCAAAGAGAATAAGCAAGTGTGGTGAGGGCTTAGGTGTATGTCTCGTACCATTCCTGACCTACGATGTTTCAAATTTGGGCCTTGACGAGACCCTGACGGTGGACTTGGACTTGAGGTTGAACTCGTTGCGCATGAACTCAACCTTGGATCGATCCTCCTCGATGGGGCGGCGGTGCTCTGCAAGGCAACAAACTCTTCCTTATGAGGAGGTAGTCCTTGACGTGTTCGAGCTTGACGAGTTGACGGAAGCGGCACTTGGAGAGCGGCGATGGGGGCCAATCGGATAGGCGCGCGGTTGCCTCGAGGCCCTTGCTCTGTTTGCGAGCTGCGGCTGATGCGAGATGGAGCCGTTGTCGGGTTGAGGGCTCGAGGCAATAGATGGGACGACGATTCAATTGAGGAATTGGGGAATGGCAGATTAGATGGGGTGATTGAGGATTGGGGATTCGGTCTTTACCTCTTCGGTAATATCCTAGGAGCTGCTTGGGCTAGTGGGCTTAACGACAAGTTGGTTGAGTGGGCCGAAGTCGAATGGCTGAAATGAACTGACACAATGCGGTCTTCGATAGTATCGGATTTTGGAAGTCGAAAATCGAATATAATCAAAATAAAAACTGAACCAGAAACTGAAAACTTAAATATTTGGTTAATCGGTTTGGTTTAGTTCGGTTTTGATCTTAAAAACATCGACCCCTAACTCAACCATGGAGTGCCGACTCACTCGCTAGCTGTTGCCGTGCTACCGCCCGCTCACACCGGCACGGACACTTTCTTTACTAATTAAAAAAGATGACAGTGGTGGTGGTTCTATCTCTCTTCTTCTCTGTACTCACAAATTACTTATTGACATGTAAGTTTTCTTAAAATATCTTTAATAAAAAACATCTATCAACAAACAAATACAACATTCTAAATAATAGAAAAGCTCCACTAGACCGGATTTACATGGAGCTGAGTGCATAGAGGCGCGACACAACCAAGGACATAGGTTAAACATGTTGATATTGATGATATCGACTTAATGTCCTACTGTAATATGATTTGTTGTCCATTGCAAAGTACATGTATTTAGCTAGTTTTTTGAAACATTCAAATTAGAGAAGTTTGGCCGGCAATTTCTAAAATGTAATACATGAAAGTATATTTTAATTGAAAAAAAAAACTCTAAGCAAATCTAGAGCGTCGGTTACTGTTGTCAAGGGGCATGATATGTGTGGCTACTGGCTCACTCGTCCCAATCCCACTGCTGTGTGTGTAATGTGTGCCCCTTACTTCGACTTCAACCCGCCGCCGCCGCGTCGCCACCTTTCCTCCCCTTCTCCAGCCGCCTCTGCCTTCGTCGCAACTTGCAGTTTTAGGAAACGCTTGTTAATTGATAGAATAATTCAGTGGGAGAGAATAGTTACTATTTGGTTAGGGATTTTAGTCCGTAATGGTTTTAGACGCTAGATCTCGTTGAATTGCGTTTGGTTGGTTGAGTCCGTAATCCATCCGCAGTGCTATCAGATACCAGCAGCCACAGTATCGCAGCGTTTGGTTGGCGATTACGCTGGCTCCCTTTTCGTCCCCCTCCCTCTCCCTTTCCTCGGGACTTCACTGCGACTTCACTGCGACCGCATCCTCGCCGCGCCTCCGGCGACCGCTTCCTCGCCGGTGAGGATCTCCTGCCCCATCGTCCTCCCCCTCTCCCTCTCTCTCTCTCTCTCTCTCCCCCTCTCCCTCTCCACCCTATCCGTTTCTCCAAACCCTAACCTTTGCAATCCAAAGCACTGGGACTCGGGTCTGCGCTTCCGCCGCATCACGCCGGCGAGGACCTCCCTCTCCCGTCGCATCACGCCGGTGAGGACCTCCCTCCCCTATATTCCTCTTCGTCTCCCTCCCATCCGTCTCCACCCCATCTTGTAATCTGAAACACATAATGCTCCTTGTAATCTGAAATGATGTCTTGACTGACCTAGTGCTCTTGTATTGATATAAGACGGGTAGAGTGCTGTTCTCTGTCTAGATTCTAGGGTTCAAGACTAATTAACTCATGTTGACTTCAGCATTCTAAATTAGACAGGCAATTAGACTTACAAGCAGCAAATTTCTTTTCTGTACCGCTGGATCTTTGTCGAAGTGTACTAGGATACATTGCTTATAGATTACACAGTGATTCTACCATAATTGTAGATTGTGCAGTGATTACTCTCAAGACTGTACCGTACCTTGTAGAGACTTGCTAGTCTAAAGAGACATTTTACCATACATCTTGGTATTACCTTAATGGTAAAATATCTCAGAAGCTGTTTGGTTCAGACGTTTTTTGCTGTGTGTAAGCTGTTACCTGTCCCTAGCCAAACACCATTAAAGAAATGGAAGACATTACATGAGCAAACCAAACAAATCTTGTTTTCTCTTACACCGGAACGGTTCCCCCTGTCATCTAATTACGTTACCTTTACCGTTTCTAGAGTTGAACCAAACAGCACCTAAGATCGCATCGGAGCCACAGAAAAGGAAGGACATATGAGTAGGTTCCTGGGGTGGTACCTCAAGATCGCCGCCGGCGGCGCGACCATAGGTGCATCAATGGAGCTCTTCATGATCCACACCGGCTTCTGTGCGTCCCTCCCCCCCTTTCTAATTTCTTTATTTTCCGTTAAGCACTTGTCTCATCATCAGGACATCATCAACAGGCCAAACAGCTCCTGCCACCCCAATGAACTGTCCCCTGATCCTGTATGCCTCGTATATTAATTAATGCACTCACTTCCTCTTCTAGTTCTACCTGATTGAAATAGATCACTAGGTTAGGTGCGTTGTTGATTATTCATAGCTACAGTTCACTGGGGAATTCCTTTTTTTGAAGGCAATCTACTCCGATTGATCTATGTTTCTAGCCAGGTAACTATGGATCGTGCACAGTCAGAGGGCAGTTTGGAAGGACAGCATTTCTGCTCTCCCAGTACATACAATTTGGCATCTTCACCTGGAAAATCTCATCCAAATCTTACACCTAGCTCTAGCATTAACTGGTCAAGTATTACCGTGATATTCATTGCACCTCTATAAATCATTTGCCAGAGATCCCAAAGTTCCATCAAGTAATTAAACTGGATTGGTCAGGAATTATTATCATCAAAAACAATACAAACTCCTATTGTTAGATGCCCACGCAAGTTCCCTTGGGATTATCTTGTGCCATTCATCTTGTCAAGTTCCTTTGGTTTCATTTTTGTTCCCTGGCGCATAACAAATGTCAACGATGATTTCTGTTGTGTTATATACTACAGATGAGAAGGTTACTGTACTGGAGTCAGAAAAAAGAGCTTGGGAAAACAGCCCAGAAGGCCAAGCTTTGAGAGAAGCCTTGAATCCATGGCGCAAGAATGATGAACAGGACAAAAGATAGTCAGAGGCTCATAGGCCTCCTGTCAAGTAATTACTGTCCCATACTCCCATCCTGCAGTTGTAGAGACCCTTGAATGAGGTAATATGGAATTATGGATGTAGCATTTTTGCAGTTGGTGAAAACACTTGTCGTATTCCTCTGAAATTGCTGGATGGTCGCTTCCAGAAATGTTTGAAAGAGTATTCCATTTGTCCTTGTTTCCTAACAAGGGTAGACAATTTTTTTCTTGTTTCAATAAATATACGTGCAGATTGGATGTCACTGGCTGTCTGTTACGTTTTAACAGTATAGCAATGAAATTATAGACTTGGAGAGGTGAAACCGGTTTAGTTCTTTGTGTGACTGCTGTGCGTTCCGTGGGTTTCTGCTACTGAAGTGTGGGTTTTTGTGATTGAAGATTGCTGGGGTTGCTATCTGTTATGTTTTAACAATACATACCAAAATAAAAAGCTTTTTTTTGCATTATGTAAAATTAATTCTTTTTTCTCTTGTTTGCTATATCACTTAGGGGAACTGAAAGAAGCTACACTTTTTTTTGTTCCAATTTTAGGCACAAACCTAACATGGTGGGCAGATCCAATTTCGGAACTCCATCATATGTAAACCAGTAGACACCAAAAGTAAACATGGAGAAGCTTTCTTGATTCCTGAGTTCGTGCGTGACTCCGTTTGGTTGGAAACAAACAATAAGAACTAAATCTTGGGCCTCCTATTTAACATTAATGCCCTATAAGTGGAATACTGGTTCTACCCTTTACGTACCAGCAGCTAAGCTGATAATTTGCTTTTCTAGGGGCACTAAATGAAGTATAATATTTTTCAAAATTTTAATACATGACCCTTGGGAACTCTTTATGGCACTATTAAAATTTAAGAGCATGATCAAGCTTGTAAATTTTTATAAAAATCTGACATTGTCTCTGTTCCTTTTCATTAATTGTTGTTTTTATTTTTAGAAGTACTAAATGAATTAAAAAATTGTTGAAATTTCTCTTAGGTGTTTTGCAGATTATTTGGGATTTTTATAATTTTATTTTATTTTTAAAATTTTCCTTTGGTGTGTTGAAAATTGAAAAAATTGCTCAAAAATCAGTCGATAATCGAAGAAAACTGGTCGAAAATTGGTGAAAAATCGCTCGATTTTCAATTTTTTTTGTTGTTTGACTGCTTTTTTGAATTCAAACTTCTTCGGTTTCTACCGATTTTCGACCAGTTTTTGCCTAAAATAGAAAATAAAAAATTGAGCGAAAATCAAAAAACAATTTTGTGAACCATGGCCATGATTTCAGAGCAGCAAGGAACAGATGGAGGAGTTCCTCTGTCAACTCGAAACTTGGCTAAGGTGCTTACAACTGGACTGACCAGCAACAGCAGCGTAAGCTGGTCTTGTTCTCAAGAATAGGGCTATGCTTGACGCCAACCCCAGCAATGTGATGCAACCCCACACGAAGAACGTTGTCGAGTAGCACTTCGCCCCCATGCACATCGCCATGGTGTCAACCGTGCCACTGCGGTTGTCCACTACTGTCATCCTCAGGCCATTTGCATCGTATACCAGGGCGGCAATCTGGCCATAGAGGAGTGAGCCAAGAGGGATATTGGTGATGAGGATGTTGTGGTTCACGCTGATGCTATTTGGTCCAAAGAGCTCAGAGGTTACTGAGACTGCTGCGGCGAAGATGAACCCTGAGCTTAGGCCAATCAGCGCTGTTCCTGCTACCAGAGTGTTTTCATCGTGCAATTTCCACATCAAGAAGAAGGCCACTGGCATGGGCACCAATGCAGCCGCAAGCCACCCTGTCCGAGCAAATGATACTTTCCTGCATGCAAATTGCATATATAGTTTGTTATTAGGAGGCCAACTGATGAGGAGTAAGATACATGCATGTGTAAAGAGTAAGATAGAGATACCTGTGAAGGAAGTCGGGGAGTGCAGAGAGAAGGCGGCCAAAGAAGGAGCAGGACGAGTAGACGGCAAGAAGCATGGTGAGCTGCGATTGCCGGTGCAACGACTGCGCAATCTGCCCCAGGTTATTGCTGTACACCAGCCCAACAGTGGCACCACAGAAGTAGGCTGTGTAGTAGAGCCAGAAATCGACGCACCGAATGAGCTTCTTTGCACTGTGCTCCTCACCAAGAACCAACACGCGGCCTTTTTCCAGAATTGTCCCACAGCAACAGCCTTGCAGCTGGTATTCCACTGATTTTTGCGTCATGCCATGGGACTCTCTCTGGTGATCATTGTTGAGGAGGAGCGGCTTTTGTGGGTCATCATGGTTGAGTGGCAATGCAGGATCAGGACCATGCGTCTCCACATGACAGCAACTGGAGGAGGCAGGGATGGTGAGAGGAAGGGCGAGGAGGACCATGGCGCCTGTGAGGATGACCCATGCAGTGGAGCCGGTTGTGGTGAAAGAGCCGAAGATGACCAGATATATGCCGGTGACGAATGCGAGGATGTAGAGGCCGAGGAAGACACGTCTGTCATGGTTGGGCACACTGTGGAGGTGGCCGTCGTGTGGGTGGTAGAGGAGGATCGCTGGGAGCGCGACAACAGAGACGGCGAGAGGGAGGATGGCATTGAGGAGGAGGTAGGCAGATGGTGAATTAGGGGAGAGGGCGTTGGCAAAGAGGGTGTAGAAGGCAGCGCTCAGCCCATTGAAGCTTATGGAGAGGGAGAGGGCCAGGGGGCGATTGCTTGTGGAGAAGCTGCGAATGCAGAGCACAAAGCAGACTGTGTTGAACCAGCATATGCTGCACCCTGCTACCAGGCAGACCAAGAACACCTGCAAGGCAGAACATGAATCAGAATTACTGAATCAATCGATTAATTCAGCTCACTGGTTCCATATGGTAGCATCTTCACAATTTAAGATCAGTTGTTTATGCATCTCTGTTTTAATGTATTTAAGGAAACTGTACACAAACAGTTGCCTGCCCAGGGGAGCTGTGCACCAATGATCAATCCATAAATATAATGCAAGTTATCTATGCTGGAATGCACAGTTATTTTCTGGGAATGCTGTGCAATATCTAAGATGCAATGCATTCTGTATAACAAAGTGATAAATCCTTATTTGTTGGTTCAAGATGTGCGTGGAAGGGGACATCCCGAGTATTAGTTTCGCAAGAACTCTGAATGAGTAGTCAAACACGTGGTATGAATATTTGAGCAGAATGGCTTAGGTAACACTGAAGAAAGGCTGAGATGGCTGCAGGAAAAAATGGATGGTTGCAGTGAAATAAACATTCCAACCGCGGCGTGGGCAGTGTAAAAAATTGCAATGACACGGTCTTTTGAGTATAATTTCTGTGATTGCATTGCTGTTTATCTCAGTATGCTGTTTTTCGTGCTGCTGTTGAAGAAGCTGCTGAAGGAAGGAGATGTGAAACAGGTTGATAATATCTGTTCTGAGGATGCAATGCAACAGGCGTGTGTGATGTTGCGGCGATATTCAGGTATCTGGCTGATGCACTTGCGATGTTTCTGTGTCAGGTCCTTTGCTGGTATATAGTAGCTTTCTTCTGCTGTTGTTTTAGAGGAGAAAAGGCACTGTTTTTGATTTGGTATTCTTTCACAAGGCTGTAAGTCAACCCTTCCCTTCTGTAAGGCTGTTTTAGTTATTAAAAAAAAGGCTGGGGCTTATGCCTGTGCAGTGCATGTACAATGTCAAAGCAAGTTGATTTTTTTTAATTTTTATGTAGGAGGGAACACCCCCTGCTTCATTTATTGAAAACAATATAAAGAAGGGCAAGCTGATCAATTATTCAGTGATCATTCAGAAGCATTAAACATTCCCTTCACCAGGATGCATGGCTGTGCTGTCCCAAAATGTTGATACTATCTGGTCACTGCATGCAGTCTGCTGTCTGCTATTGTTGCGACTGTTTGTGATGGAGAAATTGACAGAGAAGGTAAGGTGTGGCAGCTACCAATCAACAAGAAAATAGAAGTGAATACAGTGTGATGTTTCTTTTTTAAGCAGAATTTGTGGTGTGGAAGAATGGTAGCTGGCTCATCTATTAGTCTAAGCATGACTGACAGAGCGCTAATGATAGTTGGGTGCATGGGAAGGGAAGGCGCTACAAGTTGGAAGCTAATAATGTTGGTACTGGCATGTGCATAGGTAGTTGATATGAATCGTGGGTCAGAGAACCCCTTCCCCTGATTTATATTATACACTGACACAGGTTGCTCAATTTAGAAAGGAATTAAACATGCATATTATGTATCCCATCTAGTAGGGAATGTATTTTAGTTTGGTAGGTCGATGCTACATATATAATGTGTTTGGGAGGAGTCCTCCGATCGGGCAACGGCATGCAGAGAAGGTAGAAGAAGATGAATATATTAATCTACTGTCGAGTCTCTCGCTATGCACGGATGCAGCTTGCAGCGCAATTAGATGGACTAATTCACCTGAGTAAAATCAATTAAGGAAGGGAAAACTATTAACCGCACGCACAATTCAGTGCAGTGGATGCAGACAGCCGGTGAAGATAAGGAGAATGGCTGGGCCTGGGTGCGATCGAGTTCGAGTGGATTGGGTGAGCTGAGGCTGAGCAGAAAAGAGCTGACTTGTCCAAGAAACAAGACTAGTCCAGCTGCCAGTCACTCCTGAATGAACTACATGTATCTTGCTAATTGTTCAGGACTGCATATACAACCCAGCAGGTACAGGAGGAATTAATACTTAACCTCATTCCTTATCTAGACCTCTTATCCCATCTTAAATTTGGTTTATTCAGCAGAAGCATTACTTATTGGAGTAGATATATATCATCCCATTCCAATGCACGCTGTGGCGTCCTAGTAGGTAAATATATCGATAGAGATGTTAGATGTATACATGATAAAAAGGAGTAGGTATATCATTCTATTTCAATGCACGCCTGTGATGTTCTAGAACATGGATAAGTAGACAGAGACACACAATAAACCGGAATAGCTACCGGTGGTATTTCTAAAAATAAACCTGAACCCCAGCACGGTGTGGCGCCATTCACTACCACAGACGACGGACGGACGGCACGAACAGGGCCGGCCGGAATGAATGGTCGACGTTGGCAACCTCTAGCGGTCTAGCTGCCTCCACATTCTTCCAACTCCGGCATGGCAATGGCATGGCCTTTAATTTCTGTGCTACCCTAAAAACTAAATTGTAGAGAACAAATTAATTATCTTAGATCAATATGCATGCATGGCTGTAGCAGCGTAGCGTGTGGTTGCAAATGACTGATTCTATAAACTAGCTCCTGGTTTATGCATGCTAACTCTCTCTAAGTTTATAGGTCGTGTTTCATATAGACCCAAAAAATACTTATTAATAACTAGATTATCCTTAATTATTATCATTAAGCATTGCATTCGATGTATGCATGTAGAAAATATAAAGTAAAGATAAATATTTATTAGAGGTATATAGAAAACATCACACTAATTTATAAAATACGTCTTATGTTTATAAAAATAAATATTGAAATATAAGACTTATAAACTTGGACGAGATAGACGATGGATCTCTATCAATCAATTCCTTTGCTACCTCTCTCTCCATCGGACTCCCTTGCTACCTAGATCGATCGATTCATATATACGTGTCGGTTCATCGGTAACTGAAAGTCTGTTATGCTTAATCTGATTGAGTTAATTAACAAGGTACTCCGTATATACGCATGACCGATATATAGATCAATAATGAACACGTACGTGTGTGCATGAACTAGAACGGAATACTTTATATGGCTAGGTATACTACTAATTAAAAATTAAGAGAAGGATGGAGATGGATGCATGATTGGTACGTACGACGGGGTAGGGAAGCGTGAGGTAGGAGGACGACGACGGGAGGAGGAGGCAGTACTGGAGGGCGTAGGAGGCGAGGCCGAGGGCGGCGGAGAGGAGCAGCACCGCCGGGAGGGGCATGTAGAGCAGCGCCAGCCCCGACGACCAGCCCAGCACCTTGCCGAGGTCGGAGGCGGTGGCGAGGTAGTTGAGCGCCTCCTGAGAGACCCCCAGAGACGACTTGAGCGCCGACGAGTAGGCGGAGAAGTCGAAGTTGGTCCCCGTCAGCGCCTGGATCCACACCGTCGCCCCCAGCACCGCCCACCGCCGCCACTCGGCGTTCCTCCGCCCGTCCATCCTCTTCACGGACGGAGCAGGAATTTTATTCCTGCAGGGCCAATAGTAAAACTAATATATTGAAACCAATATGTAAAAGATAATTTAGCCATGTATTACATTGAAATCATTTATAATCATATGTAATTAGAGGAATTAAGAAAAGTAACACACCTGCAAGAATTTAGTTAAACCGTACTCATCGACGCTTCTTTGCAATGAAATCATAAGTGCTTCAGTTTTAAACTTTAGAGCCATATCCCTCTCAATATAGACTATCAAGCAATCTCTCAGAAATTCATCTTCTATTTTATTTCGAAGTCTTGTCTTGACAAGTTTTATGGCAGCAAAAGCACGTTCTGTTGTTGCAGCTGAAACAGGTAAAGTAAGGACAAGTCAAATTAACATACAAATTAGAGACGATAGGATTAGGGCCTGTTTGGGGGAGTTGTTAGCTTGACTTTGGGCCAAAAGCTCCCCCAAACAGTATAACTATAAAGCATTTGGGAAGCTAAGCCACATGAGAAGCACCCCAAAAGTTTGAAGGCTCAGAGGAGGAGCTTTTATTTGTGGCTTCACTTGACCACCTCCTATCTCGGTGGATTCGCCTTCTCAACCTCATTGATGCACCTTCTTGATTAAGAGTAGAATTTGGCTCGAATGCTTTGTTGTCGGCGTATTCCGCTGACAGTCGGAGTCTCTGAGGCCGGGTTTGGTTGAAACTTTCACTTGAGAAGTGTATGTTTGGATTGGGCTTTCTATCGCACAAAAGGGATTAACCTTGGAATTAATATATGTGAAGAAGATAGGTAGACATAATGGAATATGATGAAGGCTCTTGAGTTGAGAATATTTGTAACTTTATTTTGACCAGAACTGGATGAGATGGTTGTGTGTAGATGTCCGATTTGAGAATCGATTTTCTTTTCCAAGTTTTTGGTTTTGGGATAAGCGGGGGAAGCTTTGCCTTGTTGAAAGTGAGCTGATTTGCTTTTGGTTCTGTTGAGGGCTCCTGTTCATGATTTATGTGGGATTCTCTTTTAAATTGAGTTTCTCCCTGGTGCGAATTTCATTGCATTATTTTGAGAATGTTAAAAGTGGTTTATGTGATGTTAAAGAATCGAGTTTTCTTTGGCGATTTGGCTTTGGAAGAGAAAGCGAGTGATGATTGGGTTCTATCAAGTTTCTCTCCAAAGTGAATTGGAGCGCTTTGGGTTCGGTTGTTGCATGTGGTTCAATTGGTTCAATAGAATTGTATTTCTTCTGCATTCTAGCTTAAGTTAAGAATATGGATGCTCATGGTATATTGTTGAATATCAGTGGTTTAGAGGTGTATTTTAATGGAGTTCTTTGATGTCTTGGTCCAAACTTTGCTGAGAGTATCGCTTTGTTAATCGTTGGATTTGAGGATGTGGTGTATCGTTTGTAGCCGTTGGAGTTTTTATGTGGGTGTTGAGATGGCAAAGGAGTTTAGCACCCTTGGGTCTTTGATTTGCATAGTTGGCAATCTTCGAATTCGGGGTCGAATTCCTTTAAGGGGGGAGAGTGTAATATTGCGAAGCCCCGCTCCAATTTTGTGCCATCCGCTGTCTGACCTGGGGCCATCTGGCTGGTAATCTCAGAGGTGGTTGGCCCATCTGAGAGGATTTGGGCTAAAGGTTTTGGGTTTCGAGGGGTCTTTTTGGAATTTTTCCTCTCCACCTAATCTATCTCTTTCTCTTTCCTTGTGTGGCTGTCATTTTTTCCTTCCTGGCCAATATTTTCCCAAGCCAGTAGCCGACTCTCCCACTCTTCTCTGGTTGATCGCTCCAGGGCTGGCGCCTGCTTCCCCCAGCCTCAACCGGTGTCACCCTGGCCTTCCTCCTTGCTGGCACGCCTCCACCCCTCGGCTCTGGCGGCGCCCTCCTCCGGCCGATCAAAGAGTGATCGAGCCCTCTCCTCCTTCCCTCTCCGGCCCGGGAAGACCACCGGCCGGCGCCTCTCCCCAGCTTTCCCACAGTGGCGTCGCCCCTCCCCAAGCCGGCCTTGTGTGCAGCTCGGCGGCGGAAGCAATGGCAACCAAGCATCACCAGCTCCTCCCAAGGCCGGCGCCATCCCTCCCAGTGGCACCTCCCCCCTTCCTCTCCCTTTGTGTGGTAAGTGGAGGTGAGGTTCTAGTTGTGAAGGAAATGTTGTAGTCAAGGTGTTTGATGATATGTGTACATGCCTCTTTACGGGTTTAGATGATACTAACCTACTCGACTAGCCGATTCACCCGACTGGGATGTGTTTTCGGTCAAGTTCTTCAGACATCATCTGTGAAATGTTTGCAATTCTTTGTCTCATAATCTAAACATTATTGAATCTTTGGTATGATAGTATACTCATTCTATTTGGTTGAGCACTATAAATAGTTTACGGTTCATAGTTCTGACATCTGTATTTCTTTTGATGTGGTAACTAGTAACTAAATGGTATTAAGGCTAAGCATATGGGTGCAAATCCTTGCTATTTGCTAAATGTAGTGCTAGGTTAAGGTAATTAAATTACGATAGATATGAGTACCGCCTAAACTTGGTGATCACTAAGATTTGCGAAGAGAACCCACTTGTTGCTCTAGGCATCTCTATATAAGAAACTCTTGGCAATTAATTCTGGCGGCTATGACATTTGGTTGTTTCTGTAGTATCTATGTTTTTGATACGAATGGTGAGCAAAGGTATGATGAAAGTAAGAGCCAAAAATTGTTATAGTCAACGACATGACTCTTGCTAGCTTTGAGAATTTATGCTCCTTCCTTGCTTGTTGGTTTGGACATGGCGGCAATCTTAGCTTTAGAACCTCCTACAAAGGCAATTGTTTCCAACAATTGAGAATGCGATTGCATCACGAAATACCCAGTCGGAACTTCACCAATCAAGTTGTTGAAGGAGAGGTTCAGATATGTGAGACCATTAATGCCGCCAAGAAACTGAATTATCTTCAATGGCATTTTGTGTTCGCTATTTCATTCTCATGTATTCGTGTGGGTTGATTCAATATTATGTTACTTTATGTATGCGTGCATTTCCCGTTTTCACCCCTAGGTAAGATGCATAGCCTTTGTAGGATATAATTAGATACTTTGGTGGTGCAGCACTTGTGATATATTTATGTTGCTAGATTCGATAAGTGTGTATTAAAGTCTTGTTGCCCTTGTGCATATGCCAGTATCAATACAAATGGACTCATACAATGGTAATCGTGTTTGGATGTTTACGGAAATGCGTGAGTTGGCTCTAATGACTATTAGTATTATCTGCGTTGTGTTGGCATGGCGTATATAAGTTTAAGTGGTTATGGCTATGTTAGTGAGTGGCAATGATTGAAGGGTTGCATTTCATTCTTGTAAATTGCATTGTGCATTCATGATGGAAGAGGCGACCTATTCTGATGTGGGCCTTTGTGCTCACATGTAGTGGGCACGAAAGCCCTACCTCGTAGTCCCATATACGTGGTTGTATGGGAGCGAGTCAAGAAGAGTAGGCACCCTCCACTCTGAGGTGGAAGGGGAATGAGAGGTGCACACCGACGGGTGTGCACTCGGCCATACCGGTATGTGTTACAAGAGGAGATGAGCATGCATGATGCATCATACGCATGGAAATTGTGCAATCTGCATTGCATTGTAAATGATGGATCATGTTTTATGAGTTGATTATGATGTATGGTAATGAGACTCTTCTTTTGTATGGCATATTTGCATCTGCATTGCATTATAACGATGATTTTGAGTTAAATGGAAAGGTGTCGAGTTGGATCGAGTTGTGGTTTCATCCAAAAAGATTAAAGAGATAAGTGTCGGAGTTTAGTAATGAAGTGAAACAGGTGAGCATGCTTAATGCATTACATGATTGCAGAAGTGTGATTGATTATTCAGATTCTGTGTTCTCATGTCTGTGTGATGTATTATGCATATTTTGTATTTCCATATTTGTGTGATGGATTATTCAGATTCTGTATTCTCATGTTTGTGTGATGGATTATTCAGATTCTGTATTCTCATGTTCGTGTGATGGATTGTGCATATTCGGTATTTTCATGTCTGGTTGCAAGATATGATTTATGTTTTCAGGTTATATGTTACGCTTCTTTATCGTGGAGTTGTGAACTCCGTCAAAGACGAGCGCTGAGGTTGGTTTGGAGAATTAATTTTGACACTACATTTTATCCACTTCTTTGTTCTTATGTAAGAATGGTTATTATGCTCTTAAGTAGGAAAATCGATTGCCTATGAAATTATTCTTTGATGTACTTGAGTTATCGACTCACGCTTGTTGTTTGTATTGTTGCGGTACCTTGAACAAGCATGCATTAGTGGGGTAGTAGCACAATCACGTTTGCATCACCACCGTTCCTTCATGTTGGTTTATAGTTATGTTATTACTAGCTCGAGAAAATTCTTATAAAAAGTTGTTTGCGGTTATGTTTAATGAGTCCCTGTCCTGTAATAATTATGTGGTGGGGTTGATTAATTTCTATTGGATGTGTGATTGGTTAACTAAGGACCTGCTAGAATGATATCATAATTGCATATGTTTTCTGTCTGCTGAGTGGATGTCCCTATTTCTAGAGAGGTCATGCCGAAATTTTGTAAAAATTTCGGTGGCTTAATTTTAAGCCGGTTTTAGGAGTTTAGAAGGTTGGTAGCATCCGTGGCACGTTTGGCGTCGGGGTGTTACAGAGGGCGTCTTCGCGGCTGGCTAACCCTAGAGGGTGAAAACCCTAGAGACCCCCACGCGAAGGATTCCGGTGTCTATGAACAGGGGATGACACAAAGATTTTACCCAGGTTCAGGCCCCCTTTGTCGTGGGTAATAGCCTTACTTCCTGCTAGATTGCTTATAGAGTGTTTTTGAACTAGCGCAGTACAGAGTCTTTTGAGTTACAAGTTCTTCCCTAGGCTCTACTGCGGAACTCTTGCTTGCTCGACTCGTCATCCCCTTTCCCATGCACCAAGGCCCTTATATAGGCCGGGCTAGCAGAGTAGGTAAAGGGGGTCATCATCTTGATCCTTATGCATTTATTACTCCTTCTGTCTTTGTCCGTTCCTCCAGTCCCCATTAAATGCCGACGATGGTTTTCGCCGGTCCGCCGGGATGTGACCCCTTTGCGGGTTGGTGAGAGCGTCGAGGAATGGGTTTATAGCGAAATCCTCGTAGTTGATAGATCGACACATGAACTCTTTGCCCGAAGCAGATGCGATAGGGAAGGAGACTTGAGGCGAAGCCACCTCGCCGCACCTTTTTGTCTTGCGGCGGGCGGCGAGTGCCCTTGCCCACTGCGCATGGGCGCCACGTGGGTGACCGCCGGGCGGCGGCGTGCTTTCGCCCACCGCCACGGGCGCCACGTGGATGACCGAGCCGAGACAGCGAGCGTGCTCGCCCTTTCTGCCGGCGCCACGTGGATCGACCGCCAGGCGGCGGCGGCGTGCTTTCGCCCACCACTCGCCGGGGCGCCACGTGGACCGACCGCCGGCGAAGGCGGCGTGCTTCGCCCACTGCCGCCGGCGCCACGTGGAACCGCCACGCCGATCGCTTTGTTGCTTTTGTGCGGCGTGAGGGTACCCCAACGTAAATCTGTTGTGATAGCCCTGGGCCATACGGAGCGCGTGCAAAGCTTTTAGAACCTTCATTAAATGTTTAGCGTGCTCTTGGGCGGGCCACCACTCATGAGGATCTGACCGCCTCGGTCCCCAGCGTACCTCTGATTTTCTCGGGACCCGAGGCGACGCACAATCTTGTCTCTTCACGAACCGTCGGTGCGGGGGTGCATATATAGGTTCATCTGTATCAAGCGGTTTACGCCTTCTCCTTTCTTGCGCACCCCAACCTCCGCTTCTTCAACTTCTTTGCTCAAAAAGCCTTTGCCTTCTTCATCTCCATGGCGCCTCCCATCCCTGCCTCCACCGCGGACACCGCCACGGTGAATAGGATGGCCATCATAGCGCCTGAGGGCACCTTCCGCTTCCGGGCGGGGACCACCACACCGCGGTGCCTTTCTGACGAGATCCTCATCCACACTTGGGCCATGATGGCGGGCCTGGTCCCGCTATTTTCTGAATTTTTCCTCACCGTCCTCCATTTCTTCGGGATCCACCACCTTCACCTCACCCCCAACTCCATTGTCTTCCTTTCCATCTTCGCGCACAAATGTGAAATGTTCATGGGGGTGATGCCGAATCTTCCACTCTTTCGCCACTTCTTCCTCTGCCGTGCCTCCCACGACAATGAGACAGTGGGGAGCTGCTATTTCCGTCTTCGGGACAGGATGGCCTCCCGCTACATCGCCTTCGGCCAGTCCTCTTGGAAGTCATGGCGCAATGAGTGGTGGTACATCAAAGATGACAATGAATCGGCGCTTTGGAGGTGCTGCCGGAGCAGCGGAGGCCTCAGAGGCGGAACTCGCATGAGGAGAGGCGGCGGAGCTCGGGCAATGGCGACCCGCATCCTCCGTGCGGAAGCCGGATTATGAAGTGGTAGCCGGGACTTCGTGGCCCGGAGGATCAGCCCTCTTCGTCGGCGCGTCCGCCCTTCATGGCAATATCTGACGGCAGCGGCGCGACGCGCCTGCGTGGCGGGGCGTAAGTCTTTGCTTTCTCTTTGGCTTTTTCTCGCGCACATGCTTCTTTTTGTGGCTCCCTACCAACCAGCAGCTACTTCTTGTCCATTGCTAGGCGCGGGAAACTTGGAGGAGCCGGTCCAGGGCAGATGGCTCGCCGTGCTAATGCAGCCAGTTCCGACCGGCACACCCTTTCCGGCGGCGGCTCAGCCGCTCGCTGATTTGGATCATGCGGAGCGCCTACGGGTCGTGAGGCTGCTCCCGCCGATGGACTCCACGGGGCCTGCCGTGGTGCCGCCCGCCCGTGTCGTTGGTGATCAGGACACGGCCCCGCCACGATCAGACCCGCGAACAGCGACCAATCGCCGGACGCCACAGGTCCGGATCCCAAGAGGGCGCGTCGCGAGCAAACCTCGCCGCCACGAGCCTGCTGGCGGCATTTTCGCCGGGCGGCTTAACGCATAGCCGCCCGGTCTCGACTTCGTCGCCGGCGCGCCTCCTCGCGCTCTGCCGAACGTCTTCTTCTCCGCGCGCCGCCTTCCACGACGCCAGCTCGACACCTTCGCGACACTTCCTCCTCGCGGCCGGCCCCAATAGCATGGCGCCAGCGCCATGCCCACGGAGCCGAGCCACGCCCAACAAGGTGGCCTCACACTCCGATGGCGGTCTTAGCTGAGTACCGCCAAGGTGGCCTCGGGGCAGCATAAGCGCCAACGTCCCAGCGCCACAGGACGGCGAGCACCTCCGCCAGTGCCTCACTTCTTCTTTGCAGAGGTCAGCGGGCGATCTGGCGCCAGCACTCCGGACACCTCGCCCCTCGCGCCGCCATTGCCCCCACCGAACGCCACGCCGAGCTCTTCACGGGCTCGGGATATACATGCCTCGCTGGCACCGCCCTCCGCTGCATTGCCAGACAGGGCAGAGACAGCCAGCGATTAGGCGTCGGTGAGGGCAAGCTCTTGAGGCGAGGTGAGGCGAGGCGGCATTGACGCAGAGAGAACCGAGCGCGCCGCCATGCGGACTTCGGGCGGAGAGGGCGAGATGGCGCCAAGACCTCGAACTCGAGTCCTTCCGCTTGGCGCAATCGTCCGTCATGCTCAAGAAGGCCTTCTAGCGCACAAAGAGGTGCTGGAGCCCTTGGGGTGGCATCAGCGCGCCATTGGAGACTCCGCCTGCGGTTTGCCACGCGACCAACCAGCCGCAGAAGCACTCGGGGGCGCCCGAAGCCACGCCGCCCGCTCGCTTGAAGAAGGACGAGAGGTCGCGATCATGACCGCGACCTACATGCTGGCCTGCTGGGCTAGCCGTGACGCCGCCTTCGATCCGATGGCGGCGGTGGCAACGACATCGAGGGACACTGCGCAGCGGTAGGCGTCTGCGCTGCGCATGCCAACACGTGGCGGGATCTTTGGAAGTGGAGCAGCCGGTCATGGATGTCTCCACCCCGCTGGCCGTGGAAGGCGAAGAGGGCGACGACATCGACGTCGGCGACGAAGAGTGAAGGGCCGGGCAGCCTCTTTGTTCTTTTTGTTTTGCTTCCTTTTGTCGATCTACCTGTATGCATGAACACTTAGGCAGCATTTAGTAGAACATATATTTCTGGGTCAATGCTATCTGTATGCTTGTTCGTTTTGTATGATCGAGTTCATTAGATTAAACCGTTAGGCGGCCAGCCTTTTAATTTGGCTGGGACGCCTGAGGAGCGCTTAGGTTAGGGCAGCATTCGAGTTTATAACGATTATCTTGCGATTGCTGCAAACACAAGTATGGATCACACAAGTCATACGAGACTTAGGCAAACGACCTTGAGTCCGACAGAGACGCAAGGCGTAAGCTTGGTGCAGGCGTCTGGTTTTACGGGGATTGTCAATTGGTTCAAACTCTCTGGAACTTGGACCACGATGATTGCTGGCGTGCCCGCACAACAGAACGTGGCGAGGCAATGAAGGATCGAGATAAGCGAGCAGAGGGGGTGAATGGTCGCAAATAAATTTTCCCCAAAATACTCCAACTAAAACCGAGAAAAGATCGCGCAAAAAATCGTGAAACCCATAAAAACGGAACGACTAGACAACTATGTGCATCCTAGCTTATATGGATATTATCCATAAAATATGTGAGGATTTTCAATCACAATCCTGGTTGTCAAGTGTCCAAAAGAAAGAGGAATCAATTCAAATACTTCTTTTCTAAAAGAGATCAAGCCAAAACACAAAAGTCTCTTTTAGAAAAGCAAAAGCAGATATTTCCAGAATCTGTCTTTAATTTGAACAGGAGGTTGGTGGGTTTCTGCTGCTCACAAAATTATGAGAAATTTTCTCCCTATGAGCAGATGAGTCGTGAAGCTCTCCACCAAAATTCAGATCAAAAAGCAAAGTAGAAAAATCATCATAAATCTATGAACACAGACAGTCAGAAACTTCGGGCAGAAAATTTGGGGCTCGGTTTTCACTTCATAGCACCCAAACGGTGAAACCAGTGGACTCCAAACTTTTTCTAAAGATGGGTATAGGAGTCCCGCACAATCTCCAACAAGAATCACTCCAGAAGGATTTTTCTAGATGTTTCTAAAAATCAAAGACTAACTGCTGTGCGAAGAACAAGTTCTGAACAGAACTGGAACTTGAAAGAAGAGATGATCTCTACTCAATCAAAGAGTGCAAAAGAGATGTAAAACCATATGAACACACTCAAAACATCCAAGATCAGCATTTAGAAGGAGGGGAGGCAAATCCAAATTGCATGAATGTAAATTATGCGAAAGTAAATGCTGAATTTTAAATTGCGTAAAGTAAAGACATAATGTAAATGCGCAATTTAAATTCACAATAATGTAAAGAAATTTTTTTGTATTTCTGGAAGGAGGAGGTATACAAAGCCACACAACAAGGTGGGAAAAGCTCAAATGAGCACAAAAACCTCTACAACCTTCAAGAGGAGGAGGCCACCCTCCACCCCTATTTATACAACTCTTGGGCCACCTACCACCCTTGGATGAGTCCCTCAACCCTAGGACACTCATCTAAGGGCTAGGATTGACCCACTCACACAGCCATGCAAGGCTAACCCAAAACCCACACACATACCGGGTTTTCTTGCAGTTTTCAAAGCATACTACCTAGACCCGCTAACCTATCAACTAGACCGCAATCCGGCGGCCCTCATTGATCCACGCGCATCTAGCTAGCATCATCTCCTTTCCTTATCTTCTTGGCTTGCCGGACTCCGTCTCCGGTCATCTTCCGCGATCTCCGGACCGTCTGGACCTCCGACGCTCCTCGCCTAGTCCGGTCATCCTCCGCCTCACCATGACCTAGCAAGTCGCCTGCAACCATCAAAGACAAGGAAAAACCTTTCACATAGCAATGCCCACAAATATTTTCAATGATTATCCCACAATCATTAATCAATCATAATTAAGCCCAATGGTCCGGTGCTCACTTTGGGCCGGTAGCACTAGGAAAAGCAACCAACACTCAAATTGCTTCAATTTGAAGATCCAATTCAAATCAAACTCAATTTCAAATCAATCCAACCTCAACTCTTGTCAATTACTCATCACACACAAGGATAGACCTCCACATGGTCTTTCAATCTCCCCCTTGATGAGTATATTGACAAACACCAAAAAGGCATAAATTTGAGTTTGAAGGAGAAGAAGAAAGCAATTTGAATGCAAAGCCAAACTCGGTCCAGAGAGAAGGAAAAAATATCATGACCAAGTTGGCTAGAAAGATTTTTAGAGTAATATAAAAGAAAGAGCAAGTTTTCCACAAAAGCTCTAAAATGTCCAATAAAACTCACAATGAACACTCGAATATGCTTATGATCATAAAAATTTGCAATTGTCACAAAGATCATAAGAATCAAGGTGGATTAGAATTTTTCCTTTGAAGATGCCTTTTCTACATTTTCTCCCCTTTTGGCAATATAGGCATCAAGAAGTCATTTTTTTCATATTTTATCCCCTTGAATATGTATGCATGAGATGCAACCTAAGGAGCTTTGAAGATTATCCAAGCTGATCATAATGACAAGATATGACACCAAGCTAATCAATTTAGAAAATAACTAAACTTGGATGTCTCCAAGAACAAATTCATTTTGCTCACAAGCTTTGTTTACAAGATTTTATTTTAGCAAGATTTGAACAAGTGCAAAACTTAGCAAAAGTTTCAAAGCTAGAAGCAAACACCACTCATAGCATCAAATGGAAAACCTAGAGTTCAACCTACTCAACACTTTGGGGAATCTGGATGTGCATACAAGGTCCTTGAGCTCATTTTCATATAATGCAAATTTTGCCTTTGTATTTGAAAAGACATAGCGGGGTGCAAATGTTTGACATAATTTGCATTCTTTACCCACATATGTTTTTTGTTTATTTGCATTTTCAAGAGTAATTGACTCATGCCATCTTCGACCATCTCAAGAAGAACTCTTAAGAGGATGGTCTTGGTCATACACGATGCATTCCAAGTTCATCCCAAGTGCAATGGGAGGCGGTCTAAATGAATGCAAAGTGTTGAGATCAATTTTGCACAAAAGAGTCAATTTTTGTTTTCATTTTAGCACATATGAGCAATTTGAAGGACTCAAGTATGGATCAAGCTAGTTTCACCCAAGTTGCTATAGGGACTCTAGAGAACTCCAAAATTTCACAAATCATGGTAAATACCTCTAGAAAGCGAAACTTAGCAAGAAAAAGCAACATGTTTCATCAAGTTTTTCAGTTAAAACTTTCAATTTTCAAATTTTAACAAGCTTAGCATGATGGATGAACTTGGACAATTCGAAGCTAGTGATTTTCTTCAAAAGATGTAGCAAGGTGCATTACATGAAGATTGAGTCAATTGCATAATCGACAAAGCTCATAAAATGAAAAATCAAGTCTATATGCAATGAATGAGACAGATTCTTAAACTCCCCTCAACATGTGATTCCATTTTAAGCACAAATCTGGTTCAAATTGAGTTATTAGCAAGATTAAGCTCAAGAGCGATCGAAAAGAACTCAATTAAAGCCGAAACACAGA
Source organism: Guadua angustifolia (assembly GCA_036346375.1). Taxonomy (NCBI): domain Eukaryota; kingdom Viridiplantae; phylum Streptophyta; class Magnoliopsida; order Poales; family Poaceae; genus Guadua; species Guadua angustifolia. The sequence continues at coordinate 8,584,823 of CM070521.1, read as the reverse complement.
ATGGAGGGAAGAAATCAAGAAACTATGACTGGGTAGCTATAGAGCATACAAAAGATGGTAGAGAACACTACTGCTCAAACTCGCTCTCATCTTCCCCAATAGTGACAAAGGAAAGCTAGCTCTCAAACTCCGGCCAGGAGCAAACACAGACCTGTCTACCCAGGGGCCCAACACTGCTAGACCTACAAGGCTGTGAGTGAGCTCAACCGAGAAGAAGAAGAGAATAGCATCCTAAAGCATAAGATGAGAGGTCCATGCCGAGGCATGCCAGAAGTCTAGGTGAAGTGAACTCAGAACTCTAAAGAACAAAAACCCATAAGCACCCAAAGTAAGGCACAAACTAGCATGGCACACACTCAGAGACTCTAAACAAGCACAAGCTCAAGTGTACACTTAGTCAATTTGAGTTCAATTTAGAGTACTTGCTTGAACTAAATGGTATAGCATCAAAGTGACATGGCATAGGCTACAAGGCATGAAAGAATTGCACATAGATACCACTAGCATCTAAAGCAAAGATAATAAACAAAGCCTGACACTAAATGCCAATGCAAAAGATGCAAAGAGGTTTCCTAACTCCCCCTCAACTAGTGAGTCAAGTTTTAGCCCAGATTTTGGTTCAAATTGGAATTACTCAAGATTAGGGACAATGGGGTGAAATGAACTCCAAAGGAACCAAAACACAAAAGCACCGAGAAGAAGCTAGAAACCACAAGACCACGGACCAGGACTCCCAATGAGCTAACAAACCCCCCTTGAACATGAGTTAGTCAAATTTTATTCCATTATTAGTTCAAGTTTATTAAAATCAAGTTAAGCTCAAGAGAGACTAAGTCCTAGAAACACAGAAAATTTCAGCAGCACCTCCCGTGTAAACTGGACATCCACTCATCAGATAAAATAGCATAGAACATATATACAATCACACTATATCATCACATCATCCATACACAACAGTCCAGCATCATCACACAAGTATATCATCAAGCACAATGGTGGGAGATGAACCAAAGCATCTCCAGGCCACGGGATAGAAACAATTACCTTGTGTGATGTAGTCGAAGTAGTGGAAGTAGTGGTAGCCAACTTGAGCTGGATCCAAGTAGCAGAGGAAGAGGGCCCAAAGCTGATCTTCTAGCACACCGATTGAGCCAAGAGTGGAAGACCTCCACATCTGCTTGTTGCCTAGGCGAGGTCATGGTCTTCTGGCGCCCTGAAGGTATCTTTCTCTTCCTTGCTGCATCGCCATGTCCAGATTCTCGAGACAATATGGTCTTCCTCTTACTAGAAGTCGCACATGCACCAAAACACATCTACACTTGAGCTAGGGTTAGTCAAGCAAAACTAGCTCCTTGGCATAGATTTGACAAAATAGCAAGCATGGTGTGGCAAGAATCATCTAGAGCATGAGCATAAGGATAATGGCAATAGAGAGTGATGCATACAGGCTAAGACAGGAAATAGCACATGATCCACATATCCTTAGGCGACAATGACAATACATCCCAAACAAAAGCAGGCTCATCCAAGTAAGACACTATCTTTGGCAAGCTGAAAAGTGAGCAAGGGCATTCATGGCAACATCATGCTAGCGAGGATCAAGAAATGTCTAGGTACACATGGATCACAATACTACTCTAGGCAAGGAAAATATGCATATGAATATATGCCAACAATGAACCACAAACTCAAGTTACAAGGTATCAAGCATGAGCAAGACAAATGATGACAATAGATGATGATCATACATATGGCAAGCCAAGAGCAATATCAAGCTCCATATGTCCATGGTCTCAATGATACCATTCACATGTGGCAAACGCCCAACATCAAGGCAAACCAAACCAAACCGACCAACAAGGTCAAAGCGCCAACATGGAAGTAAGTGACGACCATGGATACATAGACAAGATACTACACATGGCAAGACACATACATGATGGTGAATACATGCCATGAATGAAGAACACAAGCTCATGCAAAATTAGTATGAAGCATATAAGCATGAAGAGCAATAAAAGGTGATCATGAGCAATACAACTCACAAAGCAGTAGCTGAATCATATAACCCTAATCTCATGAAAAGCACTCACATGTAGCACAAAGTCTGACAAACAAGGTCTAAGCAACAAAGCCAATCATGTGACACAAACTGTAGCATCACAAGTCAAGACACAAAGCTAATCATGGATGTAATAGGAAATCAGGGTCATACAACCTCGATACTACTCATGACAATGTAAAGCAAATGATATATAACACATGCCCATAATTAAAACAAATGCTCATACCAAATGAATAATAGCATGAATAGATTAAAACAAGAAAATCACATGCTAGGGAAAGGGCTCATGAATACATGATGTAATACATGAAGCACAAAACATGGCCGGGGGAAAACATGCTATGGTACAAAACAAGAAAGACAAAAACTAACAAGACCTAGCAATGTACATATAATACACATGGGAACAAGAGCAATCACAACATGTCATGGAAGTGATGATCACAAGCATAAAGGACATGAGGGTATGAGATAGCTCACCATGGAAGTGGAAGTGCCCAATGCTGTTATCATGAAGCTCAACACCTATGGAGCTAAACACGAGGCAGACGAAGTTGGAAGTACATGCAGGTTAGCATAATGCACATGATGGTTATGCATGAAGATCAAACCCTCTAGAGACAAGCCGCAAAGGCCAACTCGGAATTCACATCGAGTGCCAACAGGCGACAAAACCGATCCTAGAGGAGACTAGGAAAGACCAACATGAGCGACACACTTTCCTACAACTGTTGCCGTGAGTGGGCACCTCGAGGAAAAACAGGTCCACTACTTGCTCACTGGCGGAGATGATGCCTCGGGACAACTCATGGACTAAGAATCAAACTAAGAAGGCACAAGTCCACAAGATAATCCAAATCCACTCCACTAGGTAGTAATCAAATCCTCATGCTAGCCTTAAGCGACTCATGCCATGAGAAAGGCAAAGAGCACCTAATAGCATCATCGCATAGACATGACATAAGTAATTGGCATAAGAGGGTAAACAACCACACAATGTCCATCATTCCCGCTAACAAGGTCAAGCACAATCAAAACCAGGAAATCACCTGGACAAGCAAATAAAACACCTAAACTACTTGGCAAGAACACCCAGAAGAAATTCAACTCTAAATATAAGGGTGAATGCAAGGCAGAAGATGTAGAAAATAAGGCAATGCACATGTGAATGATGCTAACATGATAATCAATGTATACATGGCATCAATAGACAAGAAGAAGCAAGCATAACCTTAAAATTACTACCACCATGAGCAGTTATTAACAATTGGGTACAGAACTAGAGCACAAGTATGAAAACAACAAGATATGGCTCTAGTTAAAATTAAGCGCACTAGAGAGATCAAACCCTAGATCAAAGCAATTATTACCAATAGAAAACATACTAGAGCATTTGACATGATATCAACAGAGATTTAGCTCTAGCTAAAATTAATTGCACAATGGAGGGAGAATGCAAGCAATGCCTACACATGATATAAAGAAATTCTAGCCATTGACTTAAGAAATTTCGACTACCAAAATAATACAATCAAGCATATGTAGATAGGCAACACAAGTCATATGGCAAGAATGGCATGATGGCAAAATTAGTTTTCAACCTAGGCATGCAAGCATCAATATCTAAACATCATCAATGGCAAGCAAGGCATCAAGAATAACCAGTGGTAAAAGAGCAACCTAGTATATCTATCAAGCACAAAGGGAGAAAGGTCACTAGGTTCTCACCTCACGTATCTTGACGATGCAAATGGTCCATAGGAGTCGATTACGATCAACCAAGAAAACCACTCCACCATGGGCCATCAGTCACGATCAATCACAAGAAAACCATCGCCAAGCTTGGAGCGATCCACACTAGTCGCCGGCTCTCGGATCGGTGAAGATCCCAAAGGAGAGCACCACCATAGCTCTAATACCAATTGAAAGATCGAGATGGCGAACAGAGGGGGGTGAATGGTCATAAATAAATTTCCCCAAAATACTCCAACTAAAACCGAGAAAAGATCGCGCAAGAAATCGTGAAACCCATAAAAACCGGAACGACTAGACAACTATGTGCATCCCTAGCTTATATGGATATTATCCATAAAATATGTGAGGGATTTTTCAATCACAATCCTGGTTGTCAAGTGTCCAAAAGAAAGAGGAATCAATTCAAATACTTCTTTTCTAAAAGAGATCAAGCCAAAACACAAAAGTCTCTTTTAGAAAAGCAAAAGCAGATATTTCCAGAATCTGTCTTTAATTTGAATAGGAGGTTGGTGGGTTTCTGCTGCTCACAAAATTATGAGAAATTTTCTCCCTATGAGCAGATGAGTCGTGAAGCTCTCCACCAAAATTCAGATCAAAAAGCAAAGTAGAAAAATCATCATAAATCTATGAACACAGACAGTCAGAAACTTCGGGCAGAAAATTTGGGGCTCGGTTTTCACTTCATAGCACCCAAACGGTGAAACCAGTGGACTCCAAACTTTTTCTAAAGATGGGTATAGGAGTCCCGCACAATCTCCAATAATAATCACTCCAGAAGGATTTTTCTAGATTTTTCTAAAAATCAAAGACTAACTGCTGCGCGAAGAACAAGTTCTGAACAGAACTGGAACTTGAAAGAAGAGATGATCTCTACTCAATCAAAGAGTGCAAAAGAGATGTAAAACCATATGAACACACTCAAAACATCCAAGATCAGCATTTAGAAGGAGAGGAGGCAAATCCAAATTGCATGAATGTAAATTATGCGAAAGTAAATGCGTAAAGTAAATGCTGAATTTTAAATTGCGTAAAGTAAAGACATAATGTAAATGCGCAATTTAAATTCACAATAATGTAAAGAAATTTTTTTGTATTTCTGGAAGGAGGAGGTATACAAAGCCACACAACAAGGTGGGCAAAGCTCAAATGAGCACAAAAACCTCTACAACCTTCAAGAGGAGGAGGCCACCCCTCCACCCCTATTTATACAACTCTTGGGCCACCTACCACCCTTGGATGAGTCCCTCAACCCTAGGACACTCATCTAAGGGCTAGGATTGACCCACTCACACAGCCATGCAAGGGCTAACCCAAAACCCACACACATCACGGGTTTTCTTGCACGTTTTCAAAGCATACTACTTAGACCCGCTAACCTATCAACTAGACCGCAATCAAGCGGCCCTCATTGATCCACGCTGCATCTAGCTAGCATCATCTCCTTTCCTTATCTTCTTGGCTTGCCGGACTCCGTCTCCGGTCATCTTCCGCGATCTCCGACCGTCTGGACCTCCGGCGCTCCTCGCCTAGTCCCGGTCATCCTCGCCTCACCATGACCTAGCACATCGCCACCAACCATCAAAGACAAGGAAAAACCTTTCACATAACAATGCCCACAAATATTTTCAATGATTATCCCACAATCATTAATCAATCATAATTAAGCCCAATGGTTAGGTTACTCGCCCCAGGGCGGTAGCACTAGGAAAAACAACCAACACTCAAATTGCTTCAATTTGAAGATCCAATTCAAATCAAACTCAATTTCAAATCAATCCAACCTCAACTCTTGTCAATTACTCATCACACACAAGGATAGACCTCCACATGGTCTTTCAGGCAACAAGTTTTCGGAAGTGTTTTTAGACCGGTGGTACTCGCGGTGACAACCAATGGTGCTTGAGAGCCAACCCGAGGCGTCTGAGCCGTGTTTGAGTGCGCGCTTAACTTGCACCGGTTGCTTGCACGCACGAGCGTTAATGTTTAGCACATTTCCTTTTATCATGAGGGCGTTGATTTTTGACACTCGTGACAATCACGCGTAACTTGACCCTTCTTAAGCGCATGTACATAAGAAATGGTCAAAAATGCGACCTGAAGCACTTATCTTGTTTTATATGCCATTGGACGACCAGCCCCGAGCACTTGGGCGACCACGGAAGGCTTAGGGACTCCACGCAATGGTGGCGCCTCTATGTCTTAACTTTGTCTTGCATACCTGCTACTATGAAATGAGTAGGCCTTGCGAAGTGCATATGCAAAATAGAATCAAATGATATAGGCCCCGCATGAAGTGAGCTCCGATCCGCTTTTTTGATTCCTAAGTCCTTGCGATTTTTCTTGAGGTCGAACCACGGTACTGTGTGTCAAGGCCACGGGTTTCCGGAGGGGTATTAGACTAACGATGCTCGCGGTGAGAACCAGCGGTGTTTCAAGGAGCCAACTTGAGGCATGCGAGCCGCGTTTGAGCACCGCATCTAGCCCGCCTGATGCCTGTCCTTGTGGGACCAGGCACCGGTGACTCTATAGATCACCAAGGAATTAGGAAACATCTGGAACCAGCGACATTCATGCAAAAACTTGCCGCTAAGAAGCGAGAGAGGACAACAATGGTAAAGTAAAGGCCTTCTAGGCAACAACTTTATTAACCGCCCGAAGCCGCCGACTAGCCAAGGAGAGCTTACCTCATGGTGACCGAGGCGAGGCTGCGAGTGCCTAAACTCCTTTAAGGATAGAACTTCATAATAACTCTATGTTATAGGAATTAAATCGACTCTTCGCCGTCCTCGTTAGCAACCGGACCGCCGGGCCAAGATCTGAAAACCACCTTAAAGGGCCCTCCGCCAGAGGCAGTTTAATGCAACCGGCATCGTCTGAATCTGCGCAAGACCGGTCACCCTCGCGATGTTCTCTCGAGACGGGTGGCATGGTATCACGAGACTTTCTTGTGTAGCGGCCTTGGAGCGCGCGATCCGCACCTCCTCAAAGGTTGGCGTCTTCTCGCCGAGATCTTCTTGGTCTTCTTCGTTGAAACGCCCGAGGCAGCGGAAACCGGCGGCATTTCGGAGGAAAGCGACCTCCGCCCGTATACGGAAGAAAGCGTTTACGCTTCGTGGCATTTGGGTGTGAAATGGCGACCACAACCTGCAGGAGCTCTTCCGTCCACATGGCGCCCGCTTGTAAAGCCGATCAAACGCCCTTGTCTTGAAGCCCTTGACACCGGTAGCGTTAGCGTTACGCTGCCCATTGCTCATGGGATGGGCCACCAAAGCAAAACATACCTTGGTGCCCATTTCATCGCGAAGTCCAGAAAGCCATATTTGGTGAATTGAGTTCCGTTGTTGGTGATGATGCGGTTGGCGACTCCAAAGCGGGCGAAGATCCCGCGTATGAACTTGGCGGCGGCGGCGGCCGTGATGGCGCCCACCGCCTCGGCTTGAACCCACTTTGTGAACTTGTCGATGGCGACGAAGAGGTGGGTGAAGCCCCCTGTGGCCCGCGGGAACGGGCCTAGGATATCCAGCCCCCAGACCGCAAACGGCTAGGAGAGCGGGATGGTTTGCGAGCTGGGCTTTGGTTGGTGGATTTGCTGGCAAAAATGACAAGCCATGTCCTCACCACTCACAAGCATCTGGAGGGTAGTAGGCCAATAAAATCCTGGCGAAGCAGCTTTCGACAAAGCGTTGGGGACATGTGGCTCCCTTTGCGCCTCCGTGGATATCGAGAGCAGGTTGCTCCCTCTTCCAGTGATGCACTTGGTAGAACTCCATTTACGCTCTGGCGATATAGGTCCCCACCTACCAGAGTATAGCACTTGGCCTTGCGTGCAATCTTCTCAGCTGAGGCATCATCGTCGGGGATCACTTGGTCACGCAGGAAGGCTAGGATAGGATCCATCCACCGATCTTCCTGGCCAAGCGTGGCGACCACTCGGTGCTCGCCTGGGTACTCCGCCGGGCCAAGCTTTTCCCCTGGTGCTGCCTCGGCAGCACCGCCGTCTTCCTTCCGGACACAGGGCGAACACTGCTGCCTTCCCCAGCTGAGGGCCATGGCGATGGCGTCGCCTTCCCTTGCCGCCGGAGCACCGCATGAACCTTCGAAGTCGTCCTGTCTGAAGGCAGAGGCTGCGGCAATGACACCATCGTCCCCACAGAATCGGGAGCGCAATGGACGGTCGCGATATCCTTTCTTCGAAGACTCCGCCGAGCAGAAGCCCTTGAGGGCATAAGCTGCGAAGCACGTCCATAAGGTGATTGTCGCATGCCGAGGACATGGATATACCCCAAACCTTCAAAGTGACACTCAATCGCCGGACTTACGCCAAATGCCGCCATGGTGGGGTCGAACCTTTGGAACTCCTTCCGCTTGATTGATGACCAGCGAGTCTCCTTGACTTGGAGCGCCCGAATGCCCAGCAGCAGAAGCAATCGCAACCACTTGACATGCCCTCGTACTCGGCTATGTTGTTCGTGGCCTTGAAATCGGCGACCACATATTGGAGGATGTCGCGGTCGGAGGCCAGGACAACTCCGGCCCGCGCCCTCAGCGGAAGGAGCCATCGAAGAATAAGGTCTAGGGAGGGCGTGGGAGCTTCCTCGGCCGAGGTGGCGGGAGTCCACTCGGCGGCAACTCCGCCGACCGACTTTTGATGGCGGTGCGAGTGCTGAACTTGAGGTTGAATTCCCCGGCTCCACCGACCATTTAGCAATTGGCCCTCGCTTCTCGGTTGTGGAGAATTTCTCGCAGAAGGTAGGCGTGACCACGGTAATTTCCGTCCTTGGAAATAATGTCGCGACTTCTGGGCGCCACCAGATCTCGTCTGACATCTTCTGAACTCTTGGTCTGGGTCTCTGCCGTCTGACACCTTCTTGATGTAGTACCCGGCCTCTGGGCGCCTTCCTCTCATAATTAGCACTGTGCTCACCACCTCGGTGGCGTGACTATGTCTGAGAGCAAGGGCTCACCGTGTGGAGAGACCCGGCCGGGGAGAGGAGAATCTGCTTCAAATCTTCAAGCATATACAGGCTTCTTGATCCACTCGAAGTGGTTCGTCTTTTTCAACAGCTTGAGCAGAGGCAAGCTTTTTCTCTAAGACAATGAACTACCCAGGGAGGCAGGCGATCGGCCGAGCATTGAACTTGCTTGAGTCGTATGGCGGCTTCATGTGTTCGATGGCGATATCTTGTCGAGATTGGCTTCAATGCCCATTTGGACACGAAGCCCATGACTTAAGAAGGGCGACCGCGCACCGCACTTTTTCCGGGTTGAGCTTGAACCAGTTCTTAGGAGGTTAGCAAAGTTTCCTCGAGTCTTGGATCGATTCTTCGCTCTTTTGATCTTCACGACTAAATCATCAACGTAAACCTCAAGATTTCACCCTATCTGGGGCGGAAAGTAATATGCATGGCACGTTGGTAAGTGGAACGGCATTCTTTAAACCAAAGGCCATTCTTACATAACGATAAACACCCTTAGGGGTTACAAAAGCGGTCTTCTCTTCATCTTCAAGTGCCATGCTAATCTGGTGGTACGATGCGCATCCAAGAAGCACTGGCTCGCGCATCCATTTGTGGAGTCAACAATGAGAGTCGACTTCATGGCGGTATGGATCCTTCCAGGCGAGGCCTTGTTGAGGTCGGTGAAATCGACACACATCGCCACCTCCCGTTAGACTTCTTGGCGAAACCTTTGGGTTGGCAAGCCACTCAGGATGAGACTTCCCTAACAATCCCAGCTCAGCATGACTTCTCTACCTCCTCTCGAATGGCATCTTGGCGCTCGGGCGCTGCCTCCGGACCTTCTGTTGGGCCGGGCCGCGCCTCGAGGCGTTGCTGTCGGTGCTCGATCACCTCCTAGGGACCCGATCATATCGGACGGTTGCGAGGCGAACCGTCGGAGTGGGTGGAGGAAGGTGGCGCGCGTCTTCCTATTGGCGCCGAGTTGGCGCCAATGTTGATAGTCTTTGGGGTTCACCCCCACTCGAGGCGACCACCTTGACCTCACCGGTGGAGCCGGTGAGGCGTGGTCGGGCTGAGGGTTCGAGGAGGTGGCGTCAGGCGCCCGGCGCAGTGGCGCCAGACATGTCAGTACTTATACTTGGCGGCGCAAGGCCTCGGCCTTATCCACTCGGATCGCAAGGGGCATGGCCCGACATCTTCACCACCATGTAAGCATAGTGGGTGGCGCCATAGAACAGCCCAGCGCCCGGTCGGCCAAGCAAGGCATTAGGGGAGGTTGAAGTCGGCGACCTCAAAATCCACCATCTCGGTGCAGTAGTTGTCTTCATCCCGAAGGTGGCGGGAGGCACACGACCTATGGGCATTAAGCCACACTCGGTGCCACCCCAAAGATGGGCGAGGCTGGCGCGGATCTCTGCCATGGATCTGGAGCGCCAGAAATGCCGAAGAGACGAGGAGGTTGATGGAGCTCCTCAGTCCACCGGCCTGCGTCCTAGCCGCCGTTCAATGGTGGGCGACACCACGACAGGAGATGCCCAGTAGGTGGCGCCTCGGGGTGGTCGGCTTTGGCCAAGGTGGCGTCTGCTCAGACCACTTGACATCAAGACCACGCCCTTGAGCACGGCGCGTGGCGACACTTCCCTTTTCAGCAGCTTGTAAGCGGCGTTGGAGAAAAGGTGGACGAACCACCATAGATGTAGGCCCAGTGTGATCCGCTGTTTGAAAGGCACGTGAGCGAGATCTTCATCTTGATCGTCGTCGGTAAGCGCTCAGAGCCGCTTCTCCACCATTTTGTCCACGACCAGGCAATTTGTCTAGGTCATGGGTATTGGTTCGATGTATTGGGTAGTAGGGCTCGCCCTCCTTTTAATCACGGCGGTCGTTCCCGACCACAGCGATCATCGCGCCCGTCGCGGCGATCGTTCGCCCGGTCCACGGCGGTCGTCCACGCCGCTCACAGCGATAAATCACGCCGATCGCGGTGGTTGCGTTCGGCGCGCTGAGGTCCTCTTAAATCATCGCTTTCGGCGCCAAGACTGCTGGTCTCTGCGCCTCGGCTTCCGCGCCTTCTTACTGCCTGGCCGGAACCCTTGAGTCTGGCTTCATCCTTGCCTTAGCCACCTTTGGGACGGTGCCCCCTAGCCTCCGCGGCAGCAACGCACTTATGTGCGAGGAAGAAACTTCGGAGATGGAGTTGATGGTGCGGGTGGCCATCTTCTCCTTCATCTTCGCGATCGCGTCGCCTCTTCTGGCGATGATGACCGATTGCTTGGAGATGTGGGGATTGTATTGCGGCGATGGCAAAACAGCGGGATAAGTCGTGGCGACTCCCCTTCTCTTGCTCGAGGCGTGGAGGTGCGTCCTCCGCAGCAAGAATTGCGCAAAGGAGCCACGAAAGTTGGCGACGAAAGTCGCACAACTTCCCACGAGTGCACCGATCCTCGGGGAATTTATGACGAGCGAGGCGAGCCCATCAAGGCTGTTGGGAGGTAGTTGACCATGACCTTTTGAGATCGCGGTGCCCGCACCATCGTCGTATAGATTTGGAGGAACTCCTCGGGTTGAGTGGTGCCGTCATATTTTTCTATAGCATGCGGCGAACACTGTCCGGCCACGCCATTGTGACCGCCGGAGAAAACACAGCACCGGCCGTAGAGTGAGCCCAACAGCTCGCCGGGGCCGGTCAGGAAGACCGTTCACGGACCACGCCCTGGCTCCCTATAAGTCGGAGGTGAACCTCCTCCTTAGTCGAAAGTGGGAGCCACGGGGGACTCCGTCGATGCTACCTTCATGCAGCTGCTCTGGTCGGGTGGCGCGGCGACCACCAGAGGTCATCGCCATGCTGTGGCGACTTTCATCAAATGAGGCGGAGGTCCCCACGGTCCCTCGTGGAGCAGGGACCCGATCTTCTGTAGCGCCCTTCCTTCGACCGGCCCACCTAGCCAAAGCCTTTCTCGTTAGAGGCGTTGGATGCTGAGTCTTCTGCATCGCCTTAAGCGACAAAATTTACCTATGGTGCCCGGCCGGCCAGAAACCCTACGAGATGGGCGCATCCACGAGACCGGCGATGCTCGTAGCCACAGGGTGGCCGAGAGTCTCCGCGAACTCCATCGGAGGTGTTCGAAGGAGCACGAGCTGCGTGCAAGTTTTGGCGGGGTAGCGCCTCCATGGCCCGACTGCGATGCAGGCTGCTCCACCGCCTCCAAAGGAGCAATGGCGCCGCCTGCGGCGGGTGAGACAGTCCCTCGGCCGTGTGACAGCAGGAAGCGCCTTGGCGTCGCTCGCCCGCCATATCTGGTCTGAGTCCACCATCTTGGATGCAGGCCCACCTCAAATCCTGACGTCCCGAAGTCGCCCGGGAGTTTAGCGGAAAAACCAACCACTAGCCCCTACAGCGCGCCCTGCCGGCGTATTCCGCTGGACAGGCCGGAGTCTGAGCCGGGTTTGGTTGAAGGAGGGCATCTTCATGGCTAACCCTAGAGGTGAAAACCTAAAACCCCAGCGAAGGATTCGGCGTCTATGAGCGAGGATGACACAAAAGATTTTACCTGAGTTCGGGCCCCTTTGCGTGGGTAATAGCCTTACTTCTGCTAGATTGCTTATAGAGTGTTTTTGAACTAGCGATCTGAGTCTTTTGAGTTACAAGTTCTTCCCTAGGCTCTCTGCGGAACTCTTGCTTGCTTTCGACTCGTCGTCCCCTTTTCCATGCACGAAGGCCCTTATATAGGTCGGGCTAACAGGTAGGTAAAGGGGGTCATCATCTTGATCCTTATGCATTAATTACTCCTTCTGTCTTTGTCCGTTCCTTGATCCCCATTAAATGCGGCGCTTGGCCGCGGGATTACGCCGGGATGTGACCCCTTTGCGGGTTGGTGAGGCGTCGAGGAATGGGCTTATGCGAAAATCCTCGTAGTTGATAGATCGACACCTTGGTCTGCGCCCGAAGCAGTGCGATAGGGAAGGAGACTTGGCGAAGCCACCTACGCACCTTTTTGTCTTGCGGTGGGGCGGCGGTGCCCTGCCCGCTGCTGCCCGGCAGCGCATCATGTGGCCGTAGGAAGCGGCAGGCGTGCTCTCCCACTGCTCGTGCGGTATGCGTGGGCGGACCGGCCAAAGCGAGGCGTGCTTTCGCCACACGCTCGCCGGGCGCCACGTGGACCGGCCGGCCGGCGGCGGGCGTGCTCGTCCACACTTCGTCGGGCGCCCGTGGGGCGCCACTGCTGACTTCCTTGTTGGCTGCTTTTGTGCGGCGTGAGGGTACCAGCAATCTGTTGACAAGCTGTGATCTTTGATGCATCTTCTTTGATTAATAGTAGAATTTGGCTTAGGCAATTGTGATGCATCTTGCTGATTAATAGTAGAATTTGGCTTAGGCAATTGTGATGCATCTTGCAGATCAATAGTAGATATTTGCTCAACTAAATGTGCTGGATCATTAGCTTGCTCTTTTCTTTTGTAAAAAGAATAAAGTGTTTTTCTTTTTTCCATCAGTTATGACGATATCCGGGATATGGGTATCCCCAGCGACCCAGGAAAGATGAATGGGCCGCCTCGAGGCCCAACTTCAACTAAAGGCCCCGCTCAAGGATGCCCAATCCCCGACCAAGCCGACCCAAGGCGGACCAACACTGCCATAGGTGGCGCCCTCAAGCCATGGCGGGATGGCGTGTGGCGGTCCGACCCACGGGTCGAACCGCTCGCGAGCTCCGGCCAGACTCAGGCCGTCTCCATCGAGCGGACGCCGGACCGCCAGCTCTTGGCCCGATCGGCCACCCACCCGGCCCGCCGGCGCCTCGGCATGACCGTCTGAGGCGAAAGCTCTTTCCGGCGGCGGAGATGGTCGAAGTCAGCGCCAGATCTCATTGCGGTCATGCACAGTAGAGGGACACGCGCCCTCCTGAGGCAACTCCCAGAGCCGAAGCACATAGCGTCGGCACCCGGCGTGCGCCTGACAGAGAATGCGCGCCGTTTCCCGGTGAAGCGAAGCGTTCCACCACTCTGTGTGTCTACCAACCCGGCGTGAGGGGTACGATCGCCCATCAGACATCAAACCCAAAGGACCGGACGCCAAGGCCAAAGATCAGACTCCCAGGCATAGGGCGCCCCTTCCTTCTTTTTTCTCCAGACTCCCATGTAACCTACTTCCCCGGACTATATAAGGGGAAGTAAGACCCTTAGGAAAAGGGACGGATCGAGTGGAACATCGAGAAGCTCAGAGGCCCTCACGACCCCAGAGCTCCTCGCATCCTCGAGCACCCTTGCTTTCTTCCACGCACAAGGCGTTCGAGGCTGACCCTCGTCCCTTGCTTGTAATTCGGTGCAGCCCCCTGCATCAAGAGTAATATACGACCACCTCACAAACTGGAGTAGGGACTTTTGGCCCGAACCAGTATATATCTTGGACCCCCTTTTCTCGGTCTAACCATTCAAGGAGCCGGGGCCTTGTGACCCCCAAACTTACAAATTTACTTGCGAATTCACGAAACAAGCGGTTGGCTTGCGGTAGGGGCCTTCTTGGCGTCATCAATGTCTCCGGATTCCCATCCGCCTCCCTGATGGTCTCTCTCACCGGCGACAACGCACTTTCGCGCCGAGAGCTGGATCATTTTAGCTCCTCGACTTTATGCGCCACATGCGAGAGAAGCTTCGTATTCGCTCCGCCCTCCCGAGATCGAGCTCATTGGCGCCTGGTCTCGTCAACAGCGCCCTCGGCGACCTCCGGCTCGAGGCCCCCACGGGCCGCCGTCCGAACGCCCGGCGTCTGCGTCGCCTCTGGCGATAGCGCATGTAAGCCTATCTTGGTGGCGCCCGTCGACCCGTGAAGCTCCGCGTTTAAATGGCGATGACCAGCTACACGCCGGCCTCCGACCACGAAATACTAGAGAGCTCCTCCGACCATGACTCTAGTTCCGACACGGAGCACGCTTCGGAGGAACCGTACTCTCATGAGTGCAATATGGCCGTCGTGACCAAAGCGGCCGCCGACTTCCCCCAAGCAAGGGTCCACCTCCAGTGCAGAAGCGCCCGGTGGCGGGTCACCGGCCTCGAACAAGTCGGACAACTCCAAGCCCACCATGCCGAGCTTCTCCAGCACCACGAGTGGGGGCTCAACCAAGCAGCAAAGGCAGTGACCGGGGCCGAGTCGACTCGCGCCCCCACAAGCACTAGGCTGTGGCGTGTGCCGCCGAGTACACCAACAAGCTGGTGAAGGGTCAAGCAGCATCCTTACTTCCCCTTCCAAGCGAACTTCACTGCGGCGCGATCTTGCTCATGGCATTCTGAACCAAATGAGCCCGAGGCTAGGGCCACCTATCGGCACTGTCGGGGCCCGGTAAAGCGTCTTTGCCGTGCGGCCGCGTGCAAACTCTCGGCTCCCACCATTCGGGGTCCCATTCAGGCCTCCGGAGCCTGGATCGCCAGAGCCCAGCGAAGACCTTGCCGCAGCTGGAGCTGCCTCAGGCCTCGCGCACTCCGGCGCGCCAGCACCTCGGCCGCAACCACGACTACCGCGACACCCTTGACGCACGAAAGAGGATGATGGTAGGCGGCCCGGTCATCGCGCATGGACGGCTGCGCCGAAACGCAGATCAAGCCCAGACGGTCCAGGGCCGCAGGCATTCTCTCGGGAGATCCGTAAGGCGGATTTCCCTGCCCGGTTCCGGGCGCCCGTCAACATAGCCAAATACACGGGGGCGACAAACCCCGATGTTTGGCTGGAGGACTACCGGCTCGCCTGCCGGGCCGGTGGAGCTACTAATGATCTTTTCATCATTCAGTACCTCCCCATTTACCTGGCGGACTCGGCTCGAGCCTGGCTCGAGTACTTGCCCGCAGGAACCATCGAGGGCGGCGTCTGAGCGTCTTCGTCGGAAATTTCGAGGGCATATATAAGCGCCCTGGGAACTCCTGGGACCTGAAAACGCAAAGCAGTGGGAAACGCCTAGGGACTATATCCGATGCTTCTCCCAACAATGCAATGAACTCCCCGACATTAGCGATGCCGACGTTGTTGGGGCATTCATTTACGGCACCACCTGCAAGGCCTTGGTGCATAAACTGGGTTGCATCAAACCTAGAACCACCAAGGAGTTGCTGGACATCGCCACCAACCACGCCTCCCGTGAGGAGGCGTGGGGCCATCTTCGATAAGGGAAGGCCAGCGAGCCCGACACCGAACCTACCGCCCCTCCAGGCCGCCGACAAGCGGAAGCAGAAGGGAAGCAGGCAGTGAGGGCCACATGGTCATGGCCGCAGAGGCCTGCCATAGCGGCGAGCGTGGCGGTGCCGACCACCGAAAAGTTGATGGAAAGCCCGTGTCCGAACCACGGGTACCCCGTCAAACACAAATACCGGGACAGCGAGGTCCTAAAGCGCTTCCTCTCAGGAAACCCCACGTCACATGAGGGGTAAGGAAAAAAGCGGGACCCGCTAGAGGCGGAGGAGAAGGCGGATGTGGGTTCGGGAACCCGACGGATGCCTTATGATCTTCCAGTGGTCGGCCAGCCTCTGGCGACAAGCGGCGGCAAAAGCTTGCCTACCGTGAGGTACACACGGTAACCCCCGCCGTGTCGAAGTACCTCTGATGGTCAGAGTCCCCGATTACCTTTGATCGGACGGACCACCCCGACCACATTCCGTAACCAGGGAGGTACCCACTCATCGTCAACCCCATCGTGGGACCAAAGCGCCTCACCAAGGTGCTTATGGACGGCGGCAGCGGTCTCAACATCATGTATGTCGAGACGCTCGGCGCCACAGGGTCCACGCCGACCTGCGGCCAAGCAAAGCGCCCTTCCGCAGCGTCGTGCAGGCGGCGAGCCCTATCCGCTCGGGCGGTCGACTGCCCGTCACCTTCGGGGGACCGGAAAACTTCCGCACTGAAAACCTCACCTTCGAGGTTGTGGAATTTCCAGGCTCCTACCACGCTATCCTGGGAAGGTCGTGTTACCGACTCCGCCGCCTCCCGTACCCCGGCTCGCGCCTGGGCCGACTCGCCTTGATCCGGCGGCGATGCCGGCCCAGGTCGAAGGAGGCCGGCTGGCCAGCGAAGCCCAGACGTACTCCGCCGCTAGGACCGCAACCTTTCATCCCTCAGCAGACGAAGCGCTACTTCGCGCGGGCAACAAGTCCTCGAGGCCTCGGCCACGGGTGAGGCCAGCATCTTGCCCGATGCGGCTGCGGCCTTCGTTGAGCCGCACTCCCAAGGGCCTCAGGCTCCTGCCCATGCTCTCATAGGCGGGGCGGAGCATGGAAAGAAGGGTCGCGCGTGTGGAATCAAGCTCCTCACGCGCTCGGGCCACCTCCTCCTCAGCGGCTTGGGCACGAGACCGTTGGGCCGCCGCCTCATCTTCGGCAGCCTGAGCACGTGCCCGCTGGGCCGCCGCCTCCGTCTCCAGGGCGGCGGACGTCGCCACATGGGAGACCAGGGAAGTATGCGACCTCGCCAACGCATCCACCATGACGGCCGCCCGCGCCCTCATCGTCGAGAGGCCGCCTTGTGCGACTGGGGGAGCGCTGGCTGCAGCTCCGGCGGTTGCTCCGGCGGTGCCCGCCGGCTCCGCTCTGGCCGAGATGGCCGAAAAGATCGCTGCAGCTGGCGAGCCGGGGCTCGATTTGGACCTGCTAGAAGCAAGGACGAAAGACCGCAGTCAGCCACGAGACACCAAGATTGCACCAAAACCGCAAAACAACAACTTACGCTCGGGGAGGGTTCCAGATGTAGAAGGCCGACGAGGGTAGGGCGAGCTCGCTCCTCGTCGCGGCCGCGGAGGAACTTGCGCCCGCCTGGGGCCTCTTGGGGCCCGAACCCCGAGGGCTTACCTCCGCCGGTCGCTTACCGGCCCTCCGATCATCGCCGCCCCCGCTCGCCATCGCACCCTCTCAGGCCTCCTCGAAGATGAAGGGAGAAAGCAAAGGAAGCAAAGAGAGGTGAACGCAATGACGGGATGGAACTGCCGTCGCAATCCCCACTCCTTATTTATAGGCGCAGTGCGATGTCGGTCTAAACGGGCGCCGCCTCGCGTGCACCGCCACACGTCCCATCGAGCCCACGGCTCCGCGCGAGGACATGACGGACATTAAAATCCCACTCCGCATTAAATTGCGATGGGACGACACGGAGGCGAAGGGACGCCACCTCGCGTAGAGGCGGCACGACTCTTCGGTTTTCGCCCCCGGAACGGACCGGCCGCGCGGATAGGTCGCCACGACCTCGGAATGCCGGAGAGCCTAGTGGCTCGCGCCCGTGGCCCACCGCGACGTCGACACGGCACCCCTTGGTACGAAAATGGAGGCTGCGAGCTCGCGACCACGAGGCAATGGCGGTCGACCGTTAGTTTTCCCGGCGATAGCCCGGCTATTCTGATTGCTCGTGGCTGTTTGCGGAAGAAAGAAGTACCCGCGCGGGATGACCAATGGTAGGTCAGGAATGCTCAACCAGACGTCCTTTGGTTGTCTCGCGTTTTCTGCTACACGCTAGCACTCCGACCTACGCACGAAAGACCCCTGTGGTTCCTAAGTGCCACGGTCACCCAAATCAGTGCATGTCGCGAAGATGAAAATGCGAGCAACAAAAATTGCAAAACCAACCAACATGCCAATCCAGGATTGTCCAGAACATACGCAAGCATTACATTGCACAAAAGCAAGCATCAGGTGCTGGCGCCTGTGAGGTTCCTAAGCTAGACAAGGGCGTCGTCGTCGGAGTTATCGATACTCCCGGCGCCCTCCTGCAACATCCACGCTGCAACCGCGACCGCCGCCTCGCCGCCGCTTCTCACCACACGCCCGGTGCCGCCGCGCCCTCAATCCCGGCGATAGTCGCCATTAGGTCAAAGGCGCGCCGTTGGCGAGCTTAAGCCGGCCGCGTACTCGCCGCCGAGCGGCGACTTTCCGCCCGCCAGCGGCGGAGCGCTCGTTCAGCCTTGGCCCGGGCAGACGAGCATTGGCGCCCGCAGTGAGGCGAGCAGCGTCTGCGAAGAGAGGCGTCTCGTGGCCTTGACTTCACTCCCAGCGGCTCCAAGCTCCGGGCAATGCTATCATAGGCTGGACCAAGCATGGACATGAGGTTATCACGTGACGCCCAGCGATCCTCGTGCATCCTATCGACCTCGTCTTCCACGTCCTTGACTCGAGCCTGCAGCGACGACACCACCTCGCGCATCCGAGCAAGCTCCTCCTCTGCAGACTGGGCCCAAGCCCGTTGGTTCATGCCTCGCCTCTGGACACCGTTGGCGTCGCGGCTGAATGCTCGGGGGCACTGCGTGATGGAGCACGGGGATCGCGACTCGATGACGTCCGCCTCTCTCATAACCGGCGGCCCCATGACAGGCGGCTCACGAGAACCCGAGCCAAAGACGCTGAAGAAGAGCCAAACACAACCCATGTCAGAGAAAGAAGACAAGGGTCGCCCTGAAGCCAAAAGAAAACTTACTCCAGGGGATGGTCCCGGATACGAAAAGCGGACGGGGGCAGGATGATCTCACCCCCCGCCACGGCCCTCGATGAGCTGGCGTCGGCACGGGGCCTCTTATTGGCCCTCCGATCCTCGCCGGTATCACGCCCCCTGCCCATCATCTCGCCATTCAAAAGGGGGGGTTCGAGACAAGCGCGGGGAAGACGAGGAGACAACAAAGATGGCAAAAATAGACTGCCATCATCGCCCCTCACGCCCCATTTATATGGGCAGCGCGGTCCGAACGTGCGTCGCCTCGGGAGAAGCGACACATGCCCCATCGTTCCCGCTGCTCCAAGCCGAACGCGATGGCTATTAATTCTCCACTATGCATTTAATGCCAACGGGATGTAAGCGGGCAGGAGGACAGCGCTCCGGACAGGCCGTCGCCTACCCACACGACTCTTCGGCTTCAACCCCCCGGTTTCCAACAAAACCACGTTGATGCCCCATTGAGACCTCACGGTGCTCCAAAACGCGAACCCAAAAAAGATAAGGTGACTCAACTCTTGATCTTCTTTACAATTTCTTTAAAATTCGGTGGCTAGCGTCTGCGACCCGACTTGGTCCCCGCCCTTGCGCTTCGGGGCTCGGGGATAACGCCACTCGCACACTCACACGGGTCGGTGACCCGACCAGCTGTTGGCTTTCCCCTGGCGGTAACCCTCTCGACCCAGGCATTACGGCCTACACCCCAGCGGCTACGGTCGCTAAGTGATGCCTCGCGGAAGAAGGAAGTGCCCATACGGGACGATCCATAGTTGGTCGGGAATACTCCTTTCCCGCCCAAAGTGCGAATGGGCGTTTTTGCCCCCAGGTTTCATTCCTGTCCCCTTCGCGCTCTCCTTGAAAGTATTAACATGCCGGCCCACGTCCGAACGACCCCCACGGTTTATAGGGCTATGGTCGCCGAGTGACCGTCGGCGCAAGGAAGCACGAAAGGCCAGATCGAACTTACGGATGACATAGAAACAAGCCCCAGTTCATTACACAACAAAGTTTTTACATCATTAAAAAGTGTCTAACTTCATTCATATTCCCCGTGGAGAACGCTCTGCGGTGATATCCTGTCGGCGATCGCCCGGGCATGCGGTTCAACTTGGAGCGCGAAGCGTTCGATCTCCTCGTCGGTCCGATTCCCAGCGATCCCGCTACTAATGTTTTCCAAGTCGAGACCGTTGTAGAAGGACATGGTGCAGACAAGCGCGGAGGAGGCCCCGAGGGCAGCGCTCTTACTCACCGAGCTCTCGACGTGCTCTAGCTTTGAGTTAGCTTCGATCGTGGCGAACAGCTCCTCAGCGGCCTCGAGCACTTCGATCATGAGCAACTGACCGATCCTTCCCGAGCCGCCCGGCTTTCGGCCGCTTCGAACCGATCGTCTTCCGCCACCTGTCGTGCCGCCTCGACCGCCTCCTTTGCCGCGACAGCCGTGTCGCGCTCCTCCACCGCCAATCTCCGCACCGCCGCAGCATCGCCGAGATTCTTCTGCAGCTCTGAAGATCAAAGCAGTATCAAAAAGCGCACCCGACGGACGGTGTTTGCGAAATTGACCAAGATGCCGATCTCTTACCAGCTACGGAATCCGTCATGGCGCGGAGCTTCTCCTCGAGCTTGGCTCGGGTCTCCTCATCGAACTTTTTAATCGCGGCCTCTTCGGCGGCGTCCTAACGTCTTGGCCTCGCGGGGGTGGCTTCGGACACCCTCACCCTCAAGGACTGGCTCATCCGGCGCTCCTCGAGCGGGACCTGGGCGACCCGATCCGGCTCCTGGCGAGCCCCTTCGCCTCCGACCGCTCGTGCTCTGACTTCGAGCCTCCCACGACTTCGAAGCCCGGTGGTCGCGATCCTTTTGATGGCCATCCTCTGGCCATCAGCCGCGAAAGAACCGGACTTATCGCCGGCCGCTCCGCGGTAGGCGCAAAATACCAACGTCTCGTCAGATTATGGCAAAATTCGCCAAAAATTGAAGAGTTGAAGAGTCTTTAAGCTCGGCTTACGCCTTGTCGGATCAACTCCCCGGTGGCGGCGTCCGGTGCCTGACGGAGGACTCAAGAGATGGGCGAACCACGGATCCGGTCCATTTCAGCCCCGACTCGTCGAGAGCCCTCCCGCAAGGACTCCCATTCCCCGGTTTCTGCCTCATCGTCCAAAACGTACAACGGCCTACCGGACGGATCGTCGCCCGGCCAGACCAATGCGGCGAGAAGCGGTGAAGAGATTCCCCATGGCGCCTCGGCGACTTACGCCGATGATGGGTCGATTCGCCGCCGTCGGGCCGAAGTGCTGTAACCGTAAACGCCAACACTTGGGTCGACCCTCCGGCGAGCCTGAAGCGGCAGCATGGCGCCGCCAGCGCCAAACCGCTTGACGGCAGCCCTCCACGGCCGGCGGCGGAAGGTATTCCCGCCTTCATCGGCCCCGGCAGCGGCGTCGGATCCGATAATTCTGAGGTCTTCTGGCGTCAGCTCGCCGCGGATCGATCTGACCTCTGGTGCGACCCGAAGCGTCGGCGACCCGCAGGCGCGGCCCGGCGATGCCATTCGCCGTGCGCTCTGGGTGGTGGCATTTCTCGACTCCGGACCCAGCCGGTAGCCGTCTGAGCGGGGCCGTTACCGCCGTCGCCGCCGTCAAGCCTTCCCCCGTGAAGGTCCTGAGCGCAACGATTGGTCGAAGCAGCTCGAGCAAAAGCGGCCAATGCGACCGAAGCGAAAAAGCACTAACGCGTTGAGCAGTGGCGTCTGTAGCGCCTTCTTGTTGGCCTCCTGGCGGAGATGAGTCGCCCCTCCGTCCCCCCAAGGGCACCTCAGCGGGGGATGTTTCCGCTCGGGGCGCCACGACGGCGGCGCTCGTATCAACGCCCTCGCTCGGGCCACCGCCCGATCGGCGGCGACAAATCGAACCCCTCATCTGGTCGTCGAGCTACCATCATTGGAGGGCGACTCGCGCTGCAAGCTAAGGAAAGGCGGTCGACTCGAGGGCTTCCTCGCTGCACGCTCCTGCCTCTTCTCCCTCCTCCTTCCCTCTCTCCGCTCTTTCTTGTGATTCTCTTCTTGCCGCACGCCTCACAGGCCCTGACCCTCATCGCCTTTCCCGGCCACGCGGGAAGTTGCCGACTGGGCCACAGCCAGCAGGCGCCACTCGGAGCCAAGAGCAAGGGTTTAAGAGAAAGGGGGGAGTAAAGGGCTAAGAGAATCGCTGAATTACAGTGCAGGGGATTTTCCGCGAAAAGGCTCGGGAACACCTTGCCCGCCGCTTGATGTTGCGCCCAATCAAGGCAGCGGCCACGGACCTCGACCTCCGTCTTGAGGAGGTCCGGCAAATCCATCCTCATGGGATCGGACGCTCCCTCGTACGCGAACATGGGGTGCGGCCTATCCATGAGGGGTTGCATGCGCCTCACCATGAACGCGCGAATGACGACGTCACCGGTCAAGCCTCGCCTCTTCTGAGCCTTGATCTGCTCGAGGATCTCCTCCATCTTCTTCTTTTCTTTCTGGTCGGGGGCCCAGTTCCATTCAGGCACCGCCTCGGGATGCCGACTGGTGAAGGCCGGGGCGCTATTCCCCAAGTTCCGGACATAGAACCACTCGGAGTGCCACCCTCGGTTCGATGTAGGCAGCTTCACCTCAATGTACTCCACCGAGCGGCCGGAGCGAAGTTGGAGGGCGGCGCCGCCGATGGGGGCCAGCAACGCGCCAACCGACTGCTTGCCCTTCCACGACCGCATCTGGAAGAAGTACTTCCAGAGGGCCCAGTGGGGCTCGATCCCCAAAAACGCCTCACATAGCGTGATGAAGACTGCTATGTGAAGCACGCCGTGGGGATTCAGGTGATGCGCCTCCACCTTGTAGTAATGAAGAAGCCCGCGAACGAATGGGTGAAGAGGGAGCAGAACCAGCTCAAGAAGGGCGCGACACAAGCGACCTCATCACCGCAGCTCGGTCGGCGGCTCCGTCGATACCCTCCACTGC
Organism: Guadua angustifolia; assembly: GCA_036346375.1. Classification (NCBI taxonomy): domain Eukaryota; kingdom Viridiplantae; phylum Streptophyta; class Magnoliopsida; order Poales; family Poaceae; genus Guadua; species Guadua angustifolia. The sequence goes on along the minus strand of CM070521.1, from coordinate 8,561,622 downwards.
GAAACATCTCGCGGGGAGAGGAACCGCTTCTTCTCCAGGCCGAGAACGCGGGCGGGGAGAGTAGAGCACTCCGCCCACGACATCTCCAATGATGAAATCAGCGGGTGAAAAAAGAACGGCGGTGAAAAACTCCCTTCTCGAGTTTCTCTCTCTCTCTTGTTTTTGCTGACCAAAGTAAAGAAGCAGGCGGGGATTCGCGGTGGCTCCCATCGAACCTATAAAAGGCCAGCGGGCGCCCGGCAGACAAGCGTCAAGCAGGCGCCTCGGCGAAGCAGCGTCGCCCGCTCGCCGGCCGCGCCGGTCAGCGGTCGTACGCCGGTTCCCAACTCCCTCTGCATTCAATCCTGACAGGGCAGCGACCAGGCGAAAGGACCCTACATCGGGCAGCGTGTCACGCGACCCCTCGGTCCCCGCTTTCGGACCGGGTAAACCGTCCTGCGACAGGTAAAGGGCCCACCAGACCGCTGCGGTCTCAAGAGCCGTGGAAGGGCTTGAAGACTCACGCCCGAGGCCCAGTCAAGCGTTGCGGGTTCCGAAGGCTTGATCCACCAAGTGGATTCAACGCCGCCCCAGCAAAGAATCGAGCAAGGGACGAAAGTGGGGCGAGCCCCCAGCGGGCCTCTGGTTGGGTCGGCAGACGACCCGATCGCCTTAAGTCGTATCTGAGACCATACTTCGCACTCTCCCGCGGAGCCCATCGATGGGTGGCAGCCCACTGCGCTCTGGGTTGGCGGACGACCTGGGGTCCGGTACGGGATCGAGTAAAGAAAGGTTCTCATGGGTCGCCTCCAGCGGGCCGGGCGCCCACGCCAGGATAACGCTCGTTTGAAATGATCCCCCTTTGGGGGAATCGTCAGGACCCACTCGGATAACCCGTTACTAGCTCGCACGAGCACGATGTTCAAACCAGCGCATGGTAAACGCGCGTTGGCTCACCCCCTCTAGGTCCCACACCTGTGGACGGGTGTACACATGGGACAAACAGTGGCCACTCCTACCGGACAGCCTCGCTTGGCGAGGACGCAGGATGAACGCCCTCTGCCCCGCTCCGGCGTGAAGCGAGCCTTGCGGACATGCCGAAGTTACAACATAAAACGAGCGCCCGGATGCCGGAACCTTGCGCAGGGTGTCCGGACGTCCGCGCCAAGCTGAGGCGACGCCAAGGCCGCCTCTGCAGGCCAGGATAACCCCCAACCGGGTCTCTGACCCGCTCGGGGGCTCGGGGGCTCCATCCACCGGTTGCGCTCGCGCGCACCCGGACGAGACCGACCGACCGGATCAATCGGACACCGGCGACCGAAGCGACCACCGGCAGCGTAATCCGGCGCGCATCGGCTCACCGCGTTTGGTCGAATTCCGCCAATCAAAGCCGCCCGACCGCGGGATAACCCCCAACGGGTCTCCAGACCGCTCGAAACTCGGGGCTCCATCCACCGGATCTTTCGCGCACCGATCAAGACCGACAGAGCCGGGTCGTGGGATCTGCGGCGGCAAAACATTCGCTTCGATCCACTCGAAATCGTGACCCGGCCAGCGTCGCCGGTACTGTGTTCGGTCGGATTCTGCTGACCAAGGCAAACCCCCGACCGGTTCTTAGACCCGTCCGGGGCCTACTGACGATATCTGGGATATGGGTATCCCCAGCGACCCAGGAAAGACGAATAGGCCGCCTCGAGGCCCAACTTCAACTAAAGGCTCCGCTCAAGGATGCCCAATCCCCGACCAAGCCGACCCCAAGGGCAGACCAACCTGTGCCATAGGTCGAGCGCCCTCCGAAGCCATGGCCAGGATGACTGAGTAGCGGTCCGACCCACGGGTCGGACCGCTCGCGAGCTCCGGCCAGACTCAGGCCGTCTCCGTCGAGCGGACAGGACCGCCAAAACAACGGCCCCGATCGGCCACCCACCCGGCAGCGGCGCCTCGGCATGACGTGCGTCGAGAAGCGGCTCTTTCCCGAGGCGGAGATGGCGAACTCAAGCGCCGATCTCATTGCGGTCATGCACGATGAAGGCGCGTGCCCTCAGAGCAACTCGAGCCGAGCAACACCAGCGTCGGCACCAGCGTCGCGCCTGAGCTGAATGCGCCGTTTCGGATGAAGCGGCGTTCCGCTTCTGTGTGTCTACCAACCCGGCGTGAGGGGTACAATCGCCTGTCAGACATCAAACCCAAAGGAACGGACGCCAAGGCCAAAGATCAGACTCCCAGGCGTAGGGCGCCCCTTCCTTCTTTTTTTCTCCAGACTCCCATGTAACCTACTTCCCCGGGCTATATAAGGGGAAGTAAGACCCTTAGGAAAAGGGACGGATCGAGAGGAACAACGAGAAGCTCAGAGGCCCTCACGATCCCAAAGCTCCTCGCATCCTCGAGCACCCTTGCTTTCTTCCACGCAAAGGCGCTCGAGGCCGACCCTCGTCCCTTGCTTGTAATTCGGTGCAGCCCCCTGTATCAAGAGTAATATACGACCACCTCACGAACTGGAGTAGGGACTTTCAGCCCGAACCAGTATACATCTTAGACCCCCTTTTCTCGGTCTAACCATTCAGGGAGCGGGAGCGCGCGGCCCCCAAACTTACAAATTTACTTGCCGAATTACGAAACACCGACAAGTTGTCTGCAAAATTAACGAAAGAAGAGAACATATAAACAAGAAGGAAAGCAAACCATTAAGGCATTAACCAATATATGTATATGCGTGTGCTTCACGGTACGTTCAGTTTTACCCATGGATAACCACATCTCCTTCACGGTACGTTCAGTTTTACCCATGCATAATTGACATGAAATTAATCCGGCCAAAATGCATGCATCGATCAATGTATGCGTGTGCTGCATCGATCTAGCTAGCTCGTATGTTCAAGCTACCCTGCTTAATTATTCTACAGCATGCTCTTTGCTAATTAATCTTTTCATTCTCCTTACAAAGCAAAGATAAGTCACATAACTGGAAGATATAGGGGGTAAGTAAAATTTTTTTGTATGGGGGGAGTCATGGCCCATACCAGCCCCCATGGCTCCGTCGCTGATCCTCTTCTTCTTCTGGCCAGACTTCGATTAATTTTCGGACACTTCTCTCTCTATATATACTTGTCTACGTACCTCCAAAGCTTGGTTGATTATTTTTTCTCTCTCTATATATATCAGGATGCAGGTTAATCAATTGTGCAAGTCGATCGAATCTATGCTAAATTGCATATGCTCGTGATTCTCTTCGTCCATCCATGCATGTGCTTGGGCACTGCTCACCAACATGGATGCATGCTTTGTCATGCATACGAATTCTCAACAAATTAAAGGGACGGGCTTAGCTGGGACGGTCGAGCGTATATGTGTGGGTCATCTATCGCACACGTATCTAAAAAAACTCTTGACTTTTATTTAATGTTTTAACCATTAATCTAGATTCAATCATTATATAAAAGCACCATTTAACCCTGGCAACGTATCCTGTGCACACAAATATTTGGTGAAAACCTGGTGCACACCAACTAAGAAAAGTTTCAAAAAATTCTGAAAAAAATCATGGATATACATATCAGCTTACCCCATCTACATATAAAATTTCATGATCAAATTCGTCCTGTGCTAAGAGTAATAAAAAAGACAAACTTGATCATGAGCAGAATAGTTCTTTTCATGATCAAGTTTGTTTAACTTCTAGTATAGGATGAATTTGATCATGAAATATTTCAAATTTTTCAGATATAGGATTATTATTTTAACCCTAGCCTTAGGTGTTTTGTAGATTATTTGGGATCTTTATAATTTTTTTATTTTTAAAATTTTCCTTCAGTGTATTGAAAATTGAAAATTTGCTCAAAAATCAGTCGATAAATCGAAGAAAACTGGTCGAAAATTGGTGAAAAATCGCTCGATTTTCATTTTTTTTTTATTGTTGTTTGACTGCTATTTTTTGAATTCAAACTTCTTCGGTTTCTACCGATTTTCGACCAGTTTTTGCCTAAAATAGAAAATAAAAAATTGAGCGAAAATCAAAAAACGATTTTGTGAACCATGGCCATGATTTCAGAGCAGCAAGGAACAGATCGAGGAGTTCCTCTGTCAACTCGAAACTTGGCTAAGGTGCTTACAACTGGACTGACCAGCAACAGCAGCGTAAGCTGGTCTTGTTCTCAAGAATAGGGCTATGCTTGACGCCAACCCCAGCAATGTGATGCAACCCCACACGAAGAACGTTGTCGAGTAGCACTTTGCCCCCATGCACATCGCCATGGTGTCAACCGTGCCAGTGCGGTTGTCCACTACTGTCATCCTCAGGCCATTTGCGTCGTATACCAGGCACATGAATAAACAAGCGAATCCGAGTACAAGTCGACTTGACTCAGGTCGATCCATGCAATCACTCACACGGCGCATTGCATCAAACAAAATCATTAACTATCACCAGCATATCAAATAATCATTGAAACAACACATGCACAAGCACCACACATGCCATAAGCAAAATCACTTTGCAATGCCAATTTCATCATTAAGCCAATTTGTCGACATGATTTCACAAATCTGGACCAGAGCGGATCTATGAAGATTCGAGTTAAAAATGGATAAAATATACGGATAATGCATACATATATAGGTAATATATGTTGAATCAAACTATCTGATATATTACCATAGTTGCAAGTTATATATCAATCAAACCCAATAGATATCATAGAAGAATATGTTACTTGAAGATCAATAGAACTGACAAATTATCAATATAAATGGGCTGCCATGAAAATATATAATGAATGGGCTGGACCTTGTTGATATCTAAATTAAAAATTTGGATATCAAATAAAAATCAGGATCTCTGAATAGGAAAATCCAGATATCGGAATAGAAAAAATCTAGATATCCGGATCCCGTTCTGTATTTACTAGATATTGGCTGCTCAAATCTATCCCAAATCCATTCAAGTATCCGGATCTCGTCCTAAATCGACCAAATAGTCAAACCCGTCTCAAATCAATCTCGATCGAATCCGGTCCCGGATCAAGCGGAAATATTTAGCCGTTTACGCCCTACTGCGCCTATGATATATGGCCCCATATTAGGCTGCGCCAGAGATTAATTTTGTTTCTCACTAAATCCTTAAAATATCATATTTCTTGGCCAAAATATGTAATAACAAATGTGTGATTTCGGTGTCCATCAAACAAAATCACGTTCTGCGATTTATTCACAAACTAAAGGAAACTTGGCGTATCGCGCATATCAAATAGAATTTTTTTGGTGTTTTTAAAATCGCCGAAAAAATGCCAGCAGTTGAAAGAACACAAAGAAATCCGTTTTCGCATCTATCACGGGGTTAACGCTTATGAAGGATCGCGATCGTCTTCATCGAAAAGGTCATTTTCATAAAAATAGCGGATTGATCGAAAAAGTCACGCGGTTTTTTGTATCTATTTAGGGTTCTCTCACGAAAGATCGCGATTTTTAAACCGGATCCGATAAATTGCTAAATCAAAAGGTTTTTCGCAAAAATAGCGGAATGATCCAGCATACTTTCGTTTTTTGTATATTGGGATCCTCTCACGAAAGATTCGTTTTTTAAGATTCTCTTCTTAAAAAAGTGAAAAGGCTTGTCTTGTAATTATGGATTTTTAATGGACTCAAACACAAAAAAAATTGGCGCGCGGGCTCAGCGAGCAGCGCGGAATCTTTCAAGATTTAGGAAAGGTACTGTATGCCATCCAAGTGCAACAATATCTGGTGGCATTTGCCCATCAGCCAAGAGCAGAGATTATTGTGTACGCGACGTTTGGATTGTTGTGGGCTCAACATACTGGGCTAGCTTGGGCTTTCAGGGCTTCCTCCGCGCTTGTTGTTGTTGGGCCATAGGTTTGGATCCGACCTCCTCCATCTCCCTTCCTCGCTTGCGATTTGCAGAGCCGACGCCATGGATCACTAGCTCTTCCAGCTCCTCCGCTTCGTCGTCGTCTTCGTCAGTTCGTCTTGATCGATTCTGGCGTTGAAGACATGGATGCCAATACCCAAAAATCTTACTTTGGTCTGTGCGCTACCGCTTGTGATGTGAAACAAAATGAATGGTTAATGGTTATAACCGCATCCGCATGCATCCTTGCTAATTTTGAGCTTAATTTTGCTGCGCATCAAAGAAATGACCAATTTCAACTACGCATCGTTCTTGTCAAATGCCAACTCATTTATGGAGGTATCCATCGTGAGGATTACAAGTAATCAATCACTATTATATGCAAAAGTTGATCCAAGTACATTTCAAATCATCGATCGGAAGCGAAAACAGAACCTAAATGTCATTTTTTCGCATGGACTTTGCTTCACAACAAAATATTAACAGCAGATAACATGCAAAAAAGGGGATGACCATGTAATGCAATCTGCGGACTTTGCAATGTATCATCGGAAACAACAAATCATCTCTGTAAAGATTGTTCTTTCTCTAGACAAGTGTGGGGTATTATACTCCGTTGAAACCTCGGCCGTGGCGGAACTCGAGTCATCTTGACTCGCTTCTCACGATAATGGCAAAGGTTAAGAACTCAATATGACAGCGATAAGCGGCGGGAGATGGATGGTCTTCTAATTTCTTACGGTGGAACCTTTGACTAGAGAAATCAGCGAATTTTTGAGGGCAATAGAACACGAGCAATGTGCCGATCAAGGATGCAGTCTAAACCATGCTTTTGCACTGTCTTGAACTATTCAGAGTAGTTGCTGGCGGAGTTTTTTCATTCCTCCCTTTCTCTCTTATTCTCTTCTTCTTCTTTTCATCCTTAATTCTTGGCAAAACTTCGATGTACCGCTATCGGATGATGTAGTGAGGTCTAGCATTGTGGGTAGCGGTGTGAGTCGCGGTTGGTTGTGAATTTTTTCGGGATCGTTTTTAAAAGCGTCCCATTATCTCTCTTTTATTAATATGTCTGACAACTCTCTTGCTGCTCTTTGAAAAAAAAATACATTTCAAAGGGTTCTTTTTACCTAGTTTTACATCAATTTAAGCATGAGACAAATTACTGCTAATGTTATGCACAAGCACAGCATATCCTCAACATTTGAGCATAAGTACACTTGCTTCAGCCTTCTCATGTAAACTATATAAACATCTCAGAGCTCTCAACCACAGATAATTGTTCTTGAGGGCCTATGGTGGCGGCTAAGGTTTCCTCCCAAGCGCCACGGCTTCTCAGCCAAATCTCGCGCTTGCTCGGCGGCTGGCCTCCGGATCTCGATCTCCTGCTGAGCCTCTCGTCGTGCGCTCCAGAATAGCAAGATTATTCGGTCGATTCCCTCCCGCTGTCTTTAGTCGAGATGTGACAAACATCGAGAAATTTCCTCGTGCCGTTCGCGTTGGCTTAGTGAGGCGTCTTGACCATCTTGTATGCTGCGGCGTCGAGGAGGTGATTATCCACGAGGCGCGCAGCGGCGGGATGTCTTAATTTGGTGCGGTTCTTTTGGTCGATGATTTGCGAGCTCGATCGTCGCTACTCCTTATGCGCCCAGAGAACTGCTGTCGGCGTCTTCTGATCTGACGGAGTCACGCGACATATCCTCGGCGATCTTCTGCGCCATGGATCTGGTGACGTCGCCAGCAATGCGTCGGCGGCGGTGGATCTATCTTTCTCTCTATGGTGAGCGGCAGCACAATTGTAGCCGCCCGCCGTTCTGGCGATAATGGTGGCGTGGTGGCTCCTTTGTTGGTAGTCGTCGCGGATCGGACAAAAGATCGGATAGTTTCTTCAATTAGAGGAAGGATCGGATGAAAGCGGCCATGGCGGTCGCTTTCGTTCCTTCGGATGGCCTTCCTTGCAAAATCTGTTTGGGATGAAAGGAGGTGCAATTCATAAAATGAGTTGGTTAATGCAAGTATTGTCTTTCTTCTTCAAATTTGGAGAAGATGCATTTGTCATGAGGAGATTTTTGCTCCTTTCAGGAAGCAAATTCGATCCTCTTCGTAATCTTGGCCTTGTTCTGAGTCAATCTCGGCGATACCTTAGGATGTCTTGAGGATATTGGGTGGCGATGCTTTAGAATCAATTTAAGCGATCATAATGAGGTGGAGCAATAATTCTTGGTGGCGATCGATTTAATGGTCACAGCTATGGTGGTCCAATTTGTCTTGCTCGTGGTAGTCTTAAATCCAGATTTCAAGTTGGTGGTCATGGGCGGTATGGAGTCGTGATCGCGTTCAAGATTTTAGAAACAATGATTAAATATGGTGTTCTTGGTGGTGGCGCCCGAGATGTTGGAATCAAGGGGTTGCGGATTGTTTTTCCAGAAATGTGGAAATCAGAAATTTAGGATTCTTCTGGCGTTCTCTTTTCCTTTTGTTTGTTTTGAAACGTGTGCTTAAGCATTAGCGAATGGGAGAAATTACAAGCTTGTATCATCTTGATGTAATGTTCTTGAGATTAATAAATCTTCATCTAAAAAAAAAAAAAAAACATCTCAGAGCTAAATTATATGTTCACCTTTAAACAACTCCATAATTCCGTGTCATTCGTAGTCTTCCTTTTCTCCTTACGTGTAAATGTAAAATTTGATGGGAGCCACGTCCTATATGCATGCATAAGCAGACTATCCTTGACACCCACAAGTTAAAAAAAAATACAACACAGAACACATCATTTGTGCACCAGATACGCGTACAAAAACTCGTTCCACACATCAGCAACACCTGGGAGGCACCAATGCGTGCAATCCGCATAGCTGCTAGGATTTGCAATCTGTTCTTTTGTTAGAGGAACAAACTGTCTCCTGAACACCGTAGGATGAGCGTCTTTGCGATAGTCAGACAGCTGGGTGATGTTCAGTATCTCAACATGTATACCTTTCTGCTCCAGTGTTCCAAAAATCTGCTTAGCCTTGTCCATCATACTGTAATCTGTGGTTGCACCTCTATATCCGTCTTTTTGGATCGGTTTCGTTTCGTTAATGCATTTGTTGCTGTCATCTCCACCCCAGTCGCTAGCCCTGAAAAAAAATATTTTGTACAGTTTTGATGTTAACACTCGATTACCATTTTAGTATCTGAGTGAAACGAGAACTGCAGTTTTTGGATAAATTTCTCGGTTTTCAGATTTAACAGTTTACAAAAAATGCAAAAGTAATTCTCTCACCAGGTATGAGTAGGTGATGAGCCTGCGAAAAAGATTCTGGTCTTGTTCTTGTTAATATTTGTTCCCAGCCATTCGGTTAATTTCTTCAGAGCTATCTCGAAACCATCGACCATTTCCACTTCATCTAACCTTGCATCACCATCCTCAAATGAACCATACCTGACCATGGAAAAGATGTCATGTTATTAATCAATACTTACTGGTTTCCAAATCCCAGTTCATTTCATTGCAAACTTTACTAACTTGTGATTGCATCAGTTCAGATAACTCGTGCCTTTGGTTGACATCAGCCAACTTGTAATTGCGTAGGTTCAGATTACTTGTAATTTCATCAGTTCAGATACCTACTGAATAGGAAGAAAGAAATGTACTTACATGACCTTCATCTTCATATCAGCCTTCTGCTTCCTCCACCATAGGTAGAATTGAAAACAATAACGTCAGCGTCGTTCCAGACACGGGCATGCTTTTCGATTTTTCTGCCCTTATGATCCGATACTCCACTCGGTGAATTATAGGGTTGTCGCTGTTTGACTCCAGTAGCGGCGACCAGTAGAATCTATTGTCGCATTGTATTCCTGAAATAATGTGTTCAAATCAAATAACAGAAAGTGTTATTCCCCTGGTTTCTGTAGCCTGTAGGAAGCTTAACATGCAGAGATTTATGAGACATACCAACGCTTTGAAGGAAATAAGCGAGCCGTCGTAAACGCGCATCTTCTGCCCGTCAGGTATAGAGGCCTCCACCATGCACACTAAAACCCATTGGTTCCTGTTGAGTGAGTCACCCACAAAGACCATTCTCTTGTTCCTGAGCTTTTCAAGAAGTTTTGTGGCGTTGAATCTGTTTCAACATGTAAAAATTGACACATCATGTCATAAATATCTTGCATACCACTATAAGCCCTGGTGAAAATCATGCCACATATGGTTTGTTTTTCTGAAATTTTACGGTATATTATACTAATAGTATATAATAGGTAGTAGAAATCAGATATAGCCATTAATTTGTTAAGGCTATTTCTACCACTCTACTATCATATGAAGTATAAATAAATTATAGTTAACCTGATCCATTTGATCAAAAAAAATGAACGGTTTATATTGAATTTAGTGTACCGTAGAAGAGCTAGATCACTGCCGATTCTATTAAGCAAGTTGAGTAGTATATATTGCCGAATACTGAACTTGAACTTTTGAAGGGTAGCAAGCATTTTAGTTTTTTTGTTTGGTCATTGACAAAACTAAAATGGTTTTACCCTTGGATGGTTCAAGTTCAGTATTCTGCAACACACACAACTTGTAGGACTAGTACTGCAATGTCAAATTTGGAATGCTTTGTTTGAGCTAGACTGAGTTCAGATAGAAATTACACTCCATTAATTATAGGGATATATATAATTACCTTGGAAGGTCGCATCGATGAGGCTGCCATCTCCAATGCTGGTACATGGTATCATTCCGGCCATATTTGTCGCAAACCACCTCGTCGAAGATGAAGGAACACTTGAGCCCGGAGTACAATGGCCGGGAGACGTTGTCGTAGACCCACCTTCCCGAGGACCAGTCGCACTCCTCGCCGGAGTACCTCGCTGAATCTAGGAGCTCAGCTGTCCATTGCACCTGTGCTTCCTGGCCTCTCAGCGACTCTTGGTGCTCAGCTGCCACTTTCACCTGGATTTTCTGGTGCTCGTGCTCAACCGGCAGCGGCACCTGCGATTCTTGGCCTCTCAACGACTCTTGGTGCTCAGCTGCCACTTTCACCTGGATTTCTTGGTGCTCGTGCTCAACCGGCAGCTGCATGCGATTCCTGGCCTCTCAGCGACTCTTGGTGCTCAGCTGCCACTTTCACCTGGATTTCCTGGTGCTCGTGCTCAACCGCCTGCTGCACCTGCGATTCCTTTCCTCTCAGCGACCCTTGGTGCTCAGCTGCCACTTTCAGCTGGATTTCCTGGTGCTCGTGCTCAACCGCCAGCTGCACCTGCGATTCCTGGCCTCGGTCGAACAAGAGGAGACGGAGCTGACGATGATGAAGAAGGCTACGAGGGAGCTCATGATGCTCATGCTCCTCAATCCAGCCGGAGATGGCGGAACCGCCATCTTGGTGCCTGCCACAATCTTGTGAGTGGCTTCTGTCTTCATCCTTTCTTCAGTAACACTGTGGCGCTTTGCTCCCCTCCTTCCTTGTCCACCTCTCTATAATGGAGCACTCCACATGGCTGAGTGGCCCAGGCCTCGTACTACTGAAACAACGTGAACACTGACCCTTGGACGTGCCGGTAGTGTTTGTCTGTTTGGTGTGTGGTGGTGAAACTGAAACCCCCATCATCGTCTGCGACATCTCGTAACTAGAATGGGCAGGTTATTGGCCTTTGTAGCACTGAAAGTCTGAATTAACTGAAATAACCTTGCAAAAATAGTTGTGTTGTTTTTCTGCCGTACCTCCTCTGAATTTGCAAAATCATTTACATGTGGATCTCAAACTTACCCCATGTGCTCGACCTATCCCTTGTTTTGTTTAACGAAAGCAAAAGGAGAAAAGATGAGACAAGGTAGAAGTGCTGATTTCTGGTACCGACACTCCTCTCAATCCGCCACAGTATCACACCAAACATTATGCAGAGGAGTGCAAAAAAGAACTGAAATATTGTGTACCACTTTCAAAATATGAAATTTGCAACAAGCAACAAAAGGTGATGGCCAGCACAGAAATCCTTTGCGTTGTTCCTTACCTAACATTAACAATAATCTAATCTAAAACCATTGAGCTCCTGAATGCAAAGCGCACTAATATGTTAGAATTAAAATGACAATCACAATCATCTATCACTGTTTATTTTTGAAATAACTCTATCACTGGTTGTTGTACTATAGTAAAAACAACTTAATTTGATATGGCCAAAAATAATCATCACCCAAAAAGTGTACTGTAGCTACTTCAGTACTTCTGAGTTCTAAGTCAACCATCATATGTTTTTGGGATCAACGTGTGTGCATGCATCAAAGGCCCAAACTTTCTGAATTAACTGATGTCGACGTCTGTTTTCAACATGGTGGCGCTTGAATCATAAAGTTGTGAATCTCATTGGCAAAACGAGAGGATCAGTTATACCACAAGCCCCTGGAGTCACATTGAAACTGGTAGGAGTATCAATTATTGGCTATCGTCTTTTATTCGCCTTCCTTTCTATCCTTTTTCTGACAAAGTACGGCCAGATCAATAATGCAATTGGTTATGACGTTATGATTATTTAATCGGATGCCGGTAACTAGAGGCAAATGGCACATCATAAATCAACACATTCTACCATCAACTTGGTTTGGTGCTGAATCTTCAAATGACCCTACTCGGGGCTAGATAATAGCCTCTTTTGCCTTCTGTCCTTTCAGCGTAGGATAAAATGAGTACCCCCAGAGACCAGATAAAGGGTTAGCTGAAATTCTGTGGAGACATTTGCTTTGGTTGGTATCCTGTCCTAACGAGTGGGGTCTAACAAGAATACTTGGCTCCTGACAACTTGAGATCTGTATAATCAAGGGCGGACCCAGGGGCGGATCCAGCTTGCCACCAGCACTAATGTTGTAACTGTTTTCTTGTTGTATTGTGAATTGATGTGATTTTTTCTCTCTATTTGATGTTTTTTTGCTGTAAATTAATATTAAGTATACTAGCTTGCTTTCTTTCTTAGCTATTCTAACATTTTTATGTAGCACTTCTATGAGTTGTTTGATGAAATGCCTATAGCCATAATTATTTAACATCTACAATATATTTGTAACTTCTCAAAAAACATCTACAACATATTTGTAAAGCTAGCTAGTTGAATATAGAAAAAAAACATGGCATCGGCTTAAGAGGTGTACAACCGGATCTAAAGGTCGTATGATTTTTTTAACTATATGTGATCTATATTAGATAGAAAAGCAGTTTACATAAGGATTACTAAAGATAAAACGAGAAGAGGGGACAAGAAGAAAAAAAAACACTGAAAAATGGTCAAGTCGGACGCTCCACTGATTTTTAAGTGAAAAATTCTAGTTAGCGTTCTTTGTCTCGGATCAATGGAAAATATCTAGTTGCGTTTCGAAAAAATTACGTTTGCTCTTTCACTTTAAACATGTGAGTGATCGAGTTCTGCGCCTTACGAAATCTTGGTCGTGATTTGCTCGTTGAAAACCAATCTTGAAAGTGACTTTCGTTCAATTGTTTGGCTGGAGCGATGGTAGCCTTGCCCATCGTACTAATTCCCTAAGCCCGAATTTGCGGGCACTCAATGAAGGTGGTACGGTTTCAAGGTTTAATGACATTGGGCAAAAATCTTTGGCCACCTGCGTTATGGCCGTTATCTGTATAGTCGGTTGTGATGGGTAAGCCATAGAAAAACTTTTCATTTAGCGGTGCCATGATTGGTATGGCATGAAAAACTATGCTTCTGTGGCCATTATATCTTGGCATTTGTGTAGATCTTGGGAGGATGATTGAGTCCATGATATGGCATCTAATCGAGGCAGCTCGAGGCGGATTTTGGCCGATTGGACATATTAGAGCACTAACTGGGGAGTTAGATTGTGTCAAATATCTCGGATCAATTGTAAAGGCCTTGCCACGGTTGCTTTCGGTTTTGCATTTAGTGTGGCGTAATTCATAGGATTTACTGAATTAACACTCGATGTTAGTACTAGGGCTTACCAACCACTATCTTAACCATAGGCCTTCTATCTTCGTTCTAGATCCGTCACTATGTATAATATGGTGTCAATCTGATTTACTTTTGCCATTTTCTGATAACTTCGTTCCGACAGGTTTAGCTACGGCACGAAATGATCAGCACCAACATTCAGCGAAATTGAGGAACATCTGCCTGCAAGACTGGAGAATGGTACAGTTAATTATTACCGCTTTGTACGTCAGTTGAGCGAGGCTTAGAAGGCTAGTAAAGTGCAGCAGCGGTTGCCGGTTGGCAACACGGGAATACAGGATACCTAACGCTGGTCCACAGGCATATGATTCTCTGCAAGCATCAGACTTGCCTCCTGCACAAGTCCAATACGATGCAGTACAGCCAGTATTTGGACGTCACGCCCCCCTTCGTCCTGGAGTAAATTAAGAGCCATGCATCCATGTAATTAAGGATGTACTCGTACACTCATTAGTTTAAACTTTGTGTCATTAAACTCGCTATTAGCACTAACAAATGGAGTGGATATTAGCATAAACAGAAATAAAGTCTGATATTGAACCTCTACCAAAGTGAGCAACCAACCGGTAGGAGACACGTACTGCAGCTAGTTTAATTGCCGACAGCGCTCTGCCTATCTTATATTCTTATGTCGACCCGTTCCCACCTATGCTACTGTAAACGATAGTAGCATGCTGATCTTCAATGATACTCCTGGATTATAACGTAACGTCCATGCAAACGCAGAACAGAACGGGGAACAAGTAAGTAATTAGCCTATGCTCGGATCCATTTTGTTCGTCATTTACTATAGTAATTTGCATGACATAAAGATGAGATTTTGTTTTTTGAAAAAATAAAGGTGAGATTTTTAAGGCACGACTGCATGAGTTGGAGGTGGGCCAATGATTCTCAAGTCAACATGCATGCACGAGCAATTTCACGCGTGTCGGATTTGTCGGCAGCGTACGAGGATAGATACGTACATAAGCAGCGTGTCGTCGATTTAAAAGGCTTTTTAAAAAAAAAAACGAATGAACGAAAAACCACAAGGAATATGTCAGGAATACACGTGTGAAATAGACAATTGAAAAACACGGAAAAACTATAGAAATAATTATTTGGATGGATTGTGAAAGAACACACCAATCTTTACAAAGAGTTGTAAGTGGATCCTTTTCTTCCTTCAAAATTCCTATAAAACTAAAGGAATAGAAATCCAAATCTTATATTTTTCCTATAACCTATTCCTACATTTTCAAAGGAGTGAATACTATAACTTCTTATAGGAGTTAGCTAGATTCCTATGTTTTTTTCCCTTCGGAAATCCTACAATAATCCAAAGAAGTCCCCAGTTTGAGAAATTAATCCAGCAGGAGCAGGTAGATCTCGATTTCTATAAGAAAGATAGCTACCTGAGCATCTTCTACAGTAAACCTGGTGCAGAACACTGTAACACCTTACGAATTGAAGCTGATTGATGCTCCTAAGTCCAAAGAGTGAAGACCTACCTATCAGGACAAGGAAAAAGGTAGCATGGCCGGCATGCCCTGCCTCAACCACCTCACCAAACCATATTTTTTAGTACTAACAATAGGAAGCTTTTGTTTATCTTGTCTCAGCACATTGTATTTTACAAATCCAGTCTCATTATACATGCATTTGCAAATTTGAATTTTCGCACAACATGTAATCTCTCTTGCGCGTTCGAGGCGTGGAAAGCTGGTGAGCAGCCAGAGCCATAGGGCGGCGTGACCCGCTATAGGGTAGCTTCGCGTTCCTTGAGCGCGGCAGTGACACTATATTGGTCGTCTTCCGATGAGTGAGGGAAAAAATTACAAACGAAAGAGCTAGATTTGCAAAAAAAAAAAGTATATAGAGCTAAATAAGCACTAATTTCTTTCCAATAATGCATGTCTAACACACAATGTCTTCATCATGGGCTTCATTGCCATATGGCCCAATTCGAGGAAGGATGGCAGGCAGCCATGGATTGACGGATAGCAATCCACAACAACCAGGTCTTGATTGCCGTAGATTGCATGTATTCAAAGTCAGTAGTACGTACTACCTGGGGTACTGATAATTATCTAATACTATCATCATTATGTCCTTGTTTCGAAAAATACTATCATCATCATGCCAAAAGTAGATGTGCACCGACACATTATTTAGCAGCGAACCTTCTTAATCTCACCGATGGTATGTGGACAATGCTTAAAACAAACTGATATTAATTAGTGCGATCTTATCCATTTCTTAATTTATCTTCTGCAATGCAAGAAGTTAAGGAAAGACGTGTGCACATGGGCTTAAGGACATGCAAGCGTGAGATGCGGATTTTAATAATTGAGCTCTAATCATCAAATTCAAATGCTAGCCATCCATCAAAGTCTTGAAGAAGATACTGATCGAGCAATTCAAATTCCAACTCCAGTTTCTCAGAAATAGCACATATATGCATATATATTCGTTCCTATATATATGTAACTATTGCGGATAAACATTTTAACCATGCATTTGGGAGGCCATATATATACTTTTACATATGCCGCTGTTAAATGCTAATTATGTATTTCATCTGAAGCTCTAGCCTTGTTTTGTTATGAAAAAATTGCAAATAGCCCTAGAAGTCAGTCTGAGTTTGATTTACCCCCTATAATTAGATATGGCAAATGTCTCATACAAGTACAGGGTTGTTTGATTTTCCCGTAAGGCCTTTTCTCGTTGTCCGTTGACAACAGATCCTTCTTTTCAAGTCTTCACGTGTCACTTCTAGCTAGGCAATCGTCTGTGCTCAACACAACAATTAAAAGGTTTGGTTGAGCAAGGCTGAAATTAACTCTACAGCAAGATCTTACTAGTTGGATTACAGCTAGTTAATGTTAGAAATGTGGCCCAAATGGCCCATTTATCTCTAATGTCAAAGCACAAATATAGTACCATATTGCTAGTTAAAAAGAGAGTGTCAATTTAAAGGAATAGCTCTCACCATGCCTTGTAATGAGGCATGGAGAGGTGAGGCGGCTAAATCTCATATGGCAGCAGCTATTTCGCCATGCCGCGTGTTTTTCGCGTGACTTGTGACTTTCGTGCCGTGGATTAAATTCGGCACGTTTAAACCCTACAATTTTAGGTTTCTCTCTATTATTAATGGGGTCATTCTCGAGAATTGAAAGCGACTATGATAATGGTGTCGGTTTCTAATAAAGCATCATTTCAATGACCTTGATTACAAGCATATAATAGTCTTTGTAGCGGTCAATTTATTGACGTTCTTGGTGCAAACTATAAAAGTCACGAGCGTTGACGGATGGAGCTTTGCTCAGCACTAGCGTTCATCCATTGTGATCGTGTTGAGTGTTAAATCTTGCTGGTTCTTCACAACCTTCCTCTCGGCGTGCTGATGAGGCAAGAAGCGGGATCTCAGAAGCCGTTGCGTTCGAACACTTGCGAAGCGGATAAGGTTTTTGAAAGCGCATGCTGTGACGCGCTAAACTCTCCATCTTGCTATTGGACGATCAATCGTCGACTACTTCCTCTGCGGTAAATTAAACTCTTCTTCACTTCCTTCGTCATCAAGCCCATCGTAAGATTTCTCCTATTTTTCCTCGTGGATCTACTACAAACATGTGGTGTCTTTAAATGCGGCCTCTATCTTAATAATTCGAAATTATGTTTCATATTCAAATTTGAAATTAAAATAATACCTAGATTTCAACCGTTAATTAGTTAGTTTGGTTGCCATATAAGTGGTGGAGTGGGTTAGAGACAGCTAGTTTTGCTGTTCCCACTGCTATATCTAGAATATTCAGTAACCATGATCATGCATCACGATATATATATATATATAAAGAATGTTCATGAATGCTTCGGTGATTGTATGGAATAAATTAAGCTATCATTGATGCGCCAATGATGGTACATTGGTAACGGCCAGTACTCATCATTTTGATGGGAAAATAGTACTATAGCATTTACTAGAGTAAACTGCATGCCATAAGGATGAAATTTCAGGGTACGATCCGTAGGATGCCTGCTTCAGATCGAGAAAGGATCCAGTGTATAGTTAGGGTCTGGTATAGGCTTTAGATCTTGGCTTCGCAGATTTAAAATTTATAGATTAAAATAAAGTGAATTAAGTTTATATTTTGTTCTAAAATGTAAACAAGATGATCATCTAAATTCTTAATATCTTTCGCGAGTTTATTTCCTTGGAATCTAGTGGGCTGAAGCTAGTGGCCAAAGCACTACAACACACCTTACAATGGTGGCAGCAACTTTGGCGGTCGCCAAATACCAGCACTGTTAGATCACATGGATCAACGGTTCAGATCGGTTCTACAGTGTTCAGATTCCCTATACAGTGTATGGTACAGGACATAAGTCGCTGTAGACTTCCCTGCCCTTTGGGAAATTTGGATCACACCACCGACTGGGGTGGTGGATGACCTCATTTCTGCGAGAAAGATCGAGGAGGTGGGTCTGAAAGCTTCAAGGAGCCAGTCAGTGTCAGTCAGGTTGCATGCATTTTTGTCTGCGAATTTTCCACCCGTGACTGACTTAACCAGCAGTGTATTGACAGGATTTGGACAAGCTAAGCTAGCCCTACCGGGTGCATGATAATCAAGTTTGACAAATTAATCCAGGCCGATTTCGTTCTCATCAGCAAGCAACGTCTGCCTACAGTCAGCGAACATGGTGCGCAAGTCTTCTGTCTGAACAACAACCTGCCTACGAGGCCAAAGTCTCAACTACCTCACCAAACCATGTCTTAATACGGCCGACAATAATGCAAGTCTTTCAATCACACACACACAAAAACTCATATGGGCCAATAGGATACCAACTCACAGAATCCATGTGCATGGCTTGGAGGTCCCATGCGTGTTAATATTGTACCTACTGGAATGCTAAACACTTTATTGATAGTACGTACGTGTAGATTTTGTTCGATTTTGGTCCCATAATTTTTTCCTGAATTAAGCACACGTTGAGTAAATGCTCGAACGTCCTATGTAATTTTTTGCTCTTGCTGGGGCACTTCAAGATTATTTTTTGGATATCTGTGGTCATCAGTACAAAATAATTGCAGTTAAATGATGGTCCACTGTCAGTGGCTTTTGGATCGTCACTTACCGGGACGTATCGCAGCATCGCTACCATTTTTATATGATTATAAGACAGTGTACTGTGCGTTAAGTTCCTCGAATTTTTGCTCGTTTTGGTAAGCCGTGGAATCTCCGTACTAGCACCGTGCCTTAATTAATTTGCTTCATTAATCGATCGATCATGGTGTACATGCCTGACGACAGTGCTGAGGGCATATACAATTGTATGATCTGAGCCGTCTACATGCTTTGCTACTAAGATTCTTGCTAATAGGAGAGCGAGTACAGCGGTTTTTAATAAAAGCGACTATATAGACAATATAAAATTACTATTATAAGTTATTATCTATAATAAACACTTTTCATGCCATAATTAAGAGATTGTAGGATCTCATAAAGACAACTTTAAAATGTAATTCATTGTAGAAGTTATGAATAGTTTTGTCTTTAGATTGCATAGAGTAGTATATATAAAATTAAGTCTCAATTGTATGTGGGCGTGTCTAGCGACAATGCTTCCCTTACATTTTAACAATATCTTTTTACGCAATGCAAAAAAAAAAACTTGTACTGATTGTATGATGCCTTCTCATTTTAAATTCTTAATTTAAATACTAAAAGGATCAAAGTCTTTTAAAAATGGTCGAGGCCATTCAACCCCAATTCACCACGCAATATAAGATTGTGAGCATTCACTATTTGTGAAGACATGTGCTTCTCGATATGCTGCAAATGTACAAATATTTCACCTGAATGAATAAGTTTTGGTGATGGCTAGTACATTCTCGATCTTTGGGGTCCAAAGATGGAATGAACAAGGAAAAAAAGCAAAACAGAATTAGCATTTCTAAGGTATTATATTGAGTTTAATTTGCAGTCCCAACTCCCAAGTCCACACTCTGTAGGACTAGTACATAATTAAGCCCAATAATAGACGTCGCTGGGCTGCAACCTCAGCCCAGTGATAAGCTCGCGCGCCATTCATCATGCATGGACGTGGTTGTGTGATTTGGGACAACCAAGGCTACAATTCACGGCCCAAAACATTGGAAACCCGAATTTAGTTTTGAACCTCAGTTCCTCTATGAACCTAGTTCCGGTTTCGTCATCGACCACGCGCGTTCGCTCTCGAGCAACACCTACACATGAATAAACAAGAAACGAATCCGAGTACAAGTCCACGACTTGACTCAAGGTCAGTCCATGCAATCACTCACACGAGCGCATTGCATCAAACAAAATCATTAACATGCTATCACCAGCATATCAAATAATCAACTGAAACAACACATGCACAAGCACCACACATGCCATAAGCAAAATCACTTTGCAATGCCAATTTCATCATTAAGCCAATTTGTCAGCACATGATTTCACAAATACGGACACGGAACGGATCTATGACAGATTCGAGTTAAAAATGGATAAAAATATACGGATAATGCATACATATATATAGAGTAATATATGTTGAATCAAACTATACGAGTATATTACCATAGTTGCAAGTTATATATCAATCAAACCCAATAGATATCATAGAAAGAATATGTTACTTGAAGATCAATAGAACCAGCAAATTATCAATATAAATGGGCTGCCATGAAAAATATATAATGAATGGGCTGGACCTTGTTGATATCTAAATTAAAAAATTTGGATATCCAAATAGAAAAAAAATCCGGATCTCTGAATAGGAAAATCTAGATATCGGAATAGAAAAAATCTAGATATCCGGACCCGTTCTGTATTTACTAGATATTGACTGCTCCGAATTCTATCCCAAATCCAGATTCAAGTATCCGGATCTCGTCCTAAATCTGACCAAATAGTCAAACCCCGTCTCAAATCCAATCTCGATCGAATCCGGTCCCAGATCAAGCGGGAAATATTTAGCCCGTTTTTGCCCCTACTCGCGCCTATGATATATGTGGCCCCCATATTAGACTGCATGAGAGAGAGATTAATTTTGTTTCTCTCACTAAATCCTTAAAATATCATATTTTACTGACCGAAATATGTAATAACAAATGTGTGTGATTTTGCGGTGTCCATCAAACAAAAATCACGTTTCTGCAGTTTGTTACGACAAACTAGGAAACTTTTCGCGGCGTAATACGCCGCGCATGTCGTTTTTTCGTAGAATTTTTTTTCGGCGGTGTTTTTTTTAAAATCATCGAAAAAATGAGCGAAACGGTTGAAAGAACACAAACGAAATCACGTTTTTTTCGCATCTATCTGGGGTTCGCTTATGAAGGATCCGCGATCGTGCTAAATCGAAAAGGTCATTTTCATAAAAAATAGCCGGATTGATCGAAAAGTCACCACGGTTTTTTTTGTATCTATTTAGGGTTCTCTCACGAAAGATCCGCGATTTTTTAAACCGGATCCACGATCGTACTAAATCAAAAAGGTTTTTTTCGCAAAAAATAGCCGGAATGATCCAAACGCCACTACGTTTTTTTGTATCTATTTAGGATCCTCTCACGAAAGATTCACGTTTTTTTAAGATTCTCTTCTTAAAAAAAGTGAAAAGGACTGATACGTAATTATGGATTTTTTAATGGACTCAAACACAAAAAAAAAAATTTGAGCGCGCGGGCTCAAAGCGAGCAGCGCACGGGAATCTTTCAAGATTTAGGAAAGGTACTGTATGCCATCCAAGTGCAACAATATCTGGTGGCACATTTTGCCCATCAGCCAAGAGCAGAGATTATTGTGTACGCGACGTTTGGATTGTTGTGGGCTCAACATACTGGGCTAGCTTGGGCTTTCGAGGCTTCCTCCCGCGCTTGTTGTTGTTGGGCCATTAGGTTTGGATCCGACCTCCTTTCCATCTCCCTTCCTCGCTTGCGATTTGCGAGGCCGACGCCATGGATCACTAGCTCTTCCAGCTCCTCCGCTTCGTCGTCGTCTTCGTCAGTTCGTCTTGATCGATTCTGGCGTTGAAGACATGGATGCCAAATACCCAAAGCAAATCTTACTTTGGTCTGTGCGCTACCGCTTGTGATGTGAAACAAAATGAATGGTTAATGGTTATAACCGCATCCGCATGCATCCTTGCTAATTTTGAGCTTAATTTTGCTGCACGCATCAAAGAAATGACCAATTTCAACTACGCATCGTTCTTGTCAAATGCCAACTCATTTATGGAGGTATCCATCGTGTCAGGATTTACAAGTAATCAATCACTATTTATATGCAAAAGTTCGATCCAAGTACATTTCAAATCTGTCCGATCTGGAAGGCGAAAACAGAACCTAAATGTCATTTTTTCGCATGGACTTTGCTTCACAACAAAATATTAACAGCAGATAACATGCAAAAAAGGGGATGACCATGTAATGCAATCTGCGGACTTTGCAATGTATCATCGGAAACAACAAATCATCTCTGTAAAGATTGTTCTTTCTCTAGACAAGTGTGGGGTATTATACTCCGTTGGGGAAACCTCGACCGGTGGCGGAACCTGAGTCATAACGGCTCGCTATACGAATGGTGGCAAAGGTTAAGAACTCAATATGACAGCGATAAACGACGGGAGATGGATGGTCTTCTAATTTACTTCTGGTGGAACCTTTGACTAGAGAGAAATCAGCGAATTTTTCAGGGAACAGCGAGAACACCTGAGCAAGTGGCCACTTCGATCAAGGATGCAGTCCTAAACCATGCTTTTGCCTGGTCTTCGAACTATTCAGAGTAGTTGCTGGCGGCCAGTTTTTTTCATTCCTCCCTTTCTCTCTTATTCTCTTCTTCTTCTTTTCATCCTTAATTCTTGGCCGAAAACTCAGTGTACCTGCTATCCGGATGATGTGAGTGAGGTCTAGCATTGTGGGTAGCGGTGTGAGTCGCGGTTGGTTGTGAGATTTTTTCGGGATCGTTTTTTCCACAAAAAACGTCCCATTACCATCTCTCTTTTATTAATATAATACGGCAACTCTCTTGCTTTTTCAAAAAAAAAGTACATTTCAAAGGGTTCTTTTTACCCTAGTTTTACATCAATTTAAGCATGAGACAAATTACTGCTAATGCTTATGCACAAGCACAGCATATCCTCAACATTTCAGAGCATAAGTACACTTTAGCTTCAGCCTTCTCATGTAAACTATATATAACATCTCAGAGCTCTCCAACCACAGATAATTGTTCTTGAGGGCCTATGGTCGAGGGCTAGCTAGGTTTCTCCCTTAGTCGCCACCCAAGACTCACCAAATTCAAGACATGGCGCGCTGGCCTCCGGATCTCGATCTCTCGCCGAGCCTCTCGTCAGGCGCCCCGAGATAGCCGAGATTGTTCGGTCCGATTCCCTCTCACTCGGCCGGTCGAGATGACGACCAAACATGCGAAATTTCGTCGTGCTGCTCGCTGGCTTCCGTGAGGCGTAGGCTGCCATAAGAGCGCAGCCGCGCCCGGAGGTGATTATCCTCGAGGGCGCGAGCGACGGATGCCGCTCTTCACCGTGCGGTTTTTCGAACTCGATGATTTGCGTGCTCCGATCGTCCGCCTTTGTGCGCCGCCGAGGCTCGCTTCGTCTGTCGGCGTCTTCGATCCAGCCAGTCACGCGACATATCCTCGGCGATCTTTCGCCCATGGATCTGGCCGCCGACGCAATAAACCGACGGCGCATGGCCGATCTATCTTTCTATGAGGGCGCTGGCAACAGGTCTGCGCATGCGCCGCTGCAAAATGATGATTTACCGAGGCGGCTACCGCTCCTTGTTGGGCGGTCGTATGGATCGGACAAGATCGAGATAGTTTCTTCCAATTGGGGAGAGGAAGGATTCGATGAGGCGACGCCATGGCGGTCGCCATTGCCTTTCTTGGATGGCCTTCCTTGCAAAATCTGCTTTGATGAAAGGAGGTGCAATTCGCAAGGTGAGTTGGATTGTGCAAGGTATTGTCTTTCTTCTTCAAATTTGGAGAAGATGCATTTGTCGCGAGATTTTCGGCCCTTTGCCGGAGGCAAATTCCATCCTCTTGCAAAGAATGTCGCCTTGTTCTCGAGTCCAATCTCGGCGATGTGCAACCGATGTGCAGGATATTGGGTGGCGATGCTTTAAGAATCAATTTAAAGCACATATGACAGTGGAACGGGCCGGTGGCGATCGATTTAATGGTCACAAATATGGTGGTCCAATTTGTCTTGCTCGTGGTGGTCTTCGCCCCAAGATTTCAAGTTGGTGGTCATGGACGGTATGGAGTCCGTGATCGCTTCAAGATTTTGGGGGCGAATGATTCAAATAGCGCATGTGTTCTTGGTGGTGGCGCCTGAATGTTGGAAATCCAGGTTGCTTGATTGTGGCACCTGAATGTTGGAAATCCAGTGGGTCACGGATTGCTTACGCGTTCTCTTTTTTCCTTTTTTGTTTTGTTTAAGGGCTGTGTGCTTCTTGTTAAGCAGAGGCCGGGAGAAATTTTAAGAACTTGTATCATCTTGATGTAATGTTCTTGAGATTAATAAAATCTTCCTTCATCTAAAAAAAAAAAAAAAAACATCTCAGAGCTAAATTATATGTTCACCTTTAAACAACTCCATAATTCCGTGTCATTCGTAGTCTTCCTTTTCTCCTTACGTGTAAATGTAAAATTTGATGGGGAGCCACGTCCTATATGCATGCATAAGCAGACTATCCTTGACACCCACAAGTTAAAAAAAAAAAATACAACACAGAACACATCATTTGTGCACCAGATACGCGTACAAAAACTCGTTCCACACATCAGCAACACCTGGGAGGCACCAATGCGTGCAATCCGCATAGCTGCTAGGATTTGCAATCTGTTCTTTTGTTAGAGGAACAAACTGTCTCCTGAACACCGTAGGATGAGCGTCTTTGCGATAGTCAGACAGCTGGGTGATGTTCAGTATCTCAACATGTATACCTTTCTGCTCCAGTGTTCCAAAAATCTGCTTAGCCTTGTCCATCATACTGTAATCTGTGGTTGCACCTCTATATCCGTCTTTTTGGATCGGTTTCGTTTCGTTAATGCATTTGTTGCTGTCATCTCCACCCCAGTCGCTAGCCCTGAAAAAAAAAATATTTTGTACAGTTTTGATGTTAACACTCGATTACCATTTTTAGTATCTGAGAGTGAAACGAGAACTGCAGTTTTTGGGATAAATTTCTCGGTTTTCAGATTTAACAGTTTACAAAAAAAAAATGCAAGAGTAATTCTCTCACCAGGTATGAGTAGGTGATGAGCCTGCGAAAAAGATTCTGGTCTTGTTCTTGTTAATATTTGTTCCCAGCCATTCGGTTAATTTCTTCAGAGCTATCTCGAAACCATCGACCATTTCCACTTCATCTAACCTTGCATCACCATCCTCAAATGAACCATACCTGACCATGGAAAAGATGTCATGTTATTAATCAATACTTACTGGTTTCCAAATCCCAGTTCATTTCATTGCAAACTTTACTAACTTGTGATTGCATCAGTTCAGATAACTCGTGCCTTTGGTTGACATCAGCCAACTTGTAATTGCGTAGGTTCAGATTACTTGTAATTTCATCAGTTCAGATACCTACTGAATAGGAAGAAAGAAAGAAATGTACTTACATGACCTTCATCTTCATATCAGCCTTCTGCTTCCTCCACCATAGGTAAGAATTGAAAACAATAACGTCAGCGTCGTTCCAGACACGGGCATGCTTTTCGATTTTTTCTGCCCTTATGATCCGATACTCCACTCGGTGAATTATAGGGTTGTCGCTGTTTGACTCCAGTAGCAGCGGCGACCAGTAGAAGTCTATTGTCGCATTGTATTCCTGAAATAATGTGTTCAAATCAAATAACAGAAAGTGTTATTCCCCCTGGTTTCTGTAGCCTGTAGGAAGCTTAACATGCAGAGATTTATGAGACATACCAACGCTTTGAAGGAAATAAGCGAGCCGTCGTAAACGCGCATCTTCTGCCCGTCAGGTATAGAGGCCTCCACCATGCACACTAGGGAAACCCATTGGTTCCTGTTGAGTGAGTCACCCACAAAGACCATTCTCTTGTTCCTGAGCTTTTCAAGAAGTTTTGTGGCGTTGAATCTGTTTCAACATGTAAAAATTGACACATCATGTCATAAATATCTTGCATACCACTATAAGCCCTGGTGAAAATCATGCCACATATGGTTTGTTTTCTGAGAAATTTTACGGTATATTATACTAATAGTATATAATAGGTAGTAGAAATCAGATATAGCCATTAATTTGTTAAGGCTATTTCTACCACTCTACTATCATATGAAGTATAAATAAATTATAGTTAACCTGATCCATTTGATCAAAAAAAATGAACGGTTTATATTGAATTTAGTGTACCGTAGAAGAGCTAGATCACTGCCGATTCTATTAAGCAAGTTGAGTAGTATATATTGCCGAATACTGAACTTGAACTTTTGAAGGGTAGCAAGCATTTTAGTTTTTTTTGTTTGGTCATTGACAAAACTAAAATGGTTTTTTACCCTTGGATGGTTCAAGTTCAGTATTCTGCAATACACACACAACTTGTAGGACTAGTACTGCAATGTCAAATTTGGAATGCTTTGTTTGAGCTAGACTGAGTTCAGATAGAAATTACACTCCATTAATTATAGGGATATATATAATTACCTTGGAAGGTCGCATCGATGAGGCTGCCATCTCCAATGCTGGTACATGGTATCATTCCGGCCATATTTGTCGCAAGCCACCTCGTCGAAGATGAAGGAACACTTGAGCCCGGAGTACAATGGCCGGGAGACGTTGTCGTAGACCCACCTTCCCGAGGACCAGTCGCACTCCTCGCCGGAGTACCTCGCTGAATCTAGGAGCTCAGCTGTCCATTGCACCTGTGCTTCCTGGCCTCTCAGCGACTCTTGGTGCTCAGCTGCCACTTTCACCTGGATTTTCTGGTGCTCGTGCTCAACCGGCAGCGGCACCTGCGATTCTTGGCCTCTCAACGACTCTTGGTGCTCAGCTGCCACTTTCACCTGGATTTCTTGGTGCTCGTGCTCAACCGGCAGCTGCGCCTGCGATTCCTGGCCTCTCAGCGACTCTTGGTGCTCAGCTGCCACTTTCACCTGGATTTCCTGGTGCTCGTGCTCAACCGCCTGCTGCACCTGCGATTCCTTTCCTCTCAGCGACCCTTGGTGCTCAGCTGCCACTTTCAGCTGGATTTCCTGGTGCTCGTGCTCAACCGCCAGCTGCACCTGCGATTCCTGGCCTCGGTCGAACAAGAGGGAGACGGAGCTGACGATGATGAAGAAGGCTACGAGGGAGCTCATGATGCTCATGCTCCTCAATCCAGCCGGAGATGGCGGAACCGCCATCTTGGTGCCTGCCACAATCTTGTGAGTGGCTTCTGTCTTCATCCTTTCTTCAGTAACACTGTGGCGCTTTGCTCCCCTCCTTCCTTGTCCACCTCTCTATAATGGAGCACTCCACATGGCTGAGTGGCCCAGGCCTCGTACTACTGAAACAACGTGAACACTGACCCTTGGACGTGCCGGTAGTGTTTGTCTGTTTGGTGTGTGGTGGTGAAACTGAAACCCCCATCATCGTCTGCGACATCTCGTAACTAGAATGGGCAGGTTATTGGCCTTTGTAGCACTGAAAGTCTGAATTAACTGAAATAACCTTGCAAAAATAGTTGTGTTGTTTTTCTGCCGTACCTCCTCTGAATTTGCAAAATCATTTACATGTGGATCTCAAACTTACCCCATGTGCTCGACCTATCCCTTGTTTTGTTTAACGAAAGCAAAAGGAGAGAAAGATGAGACAAGGTAGAAGTGCTGATTTCTGGTACCGACACTCCTCTCAATCCGCCACAGTATCACACCAAACATTATGCAGAGGAGTGCAAAAAAAGAACTGAAATATTGTGTGTACCACTTTCAAAATATGAAATTTGCAACTTAAGCAACAAAAAGGTGATGGCCAGCACAGAAATCCTTTGCGTTGTTCCTTACCTAACATTAACAATAATCTAATCTAAAACCATTGAGCTCCTGAATGCAAAGCGCACTAATATGTTAGAATTAAAAATGACAATCACAATCATCTATCACTGTTTATTTTTGAAATAACTCTATCACTGGTTGTTGTACTATAGTAAAAACAACTTAATTTGATATGGCCAAAAAATAATCATCACCCAAAAAAGTGTACTGTAGCTACTTCAGTACTTCTGAGTTCTAAGTCAACCATCATATGTTTTTGGGATCAACGTGTGTGCATGCATCAAAGGCCCAAACTTTCTGAATTAACTGATGTCGACGTCTGTTTTCAACATGGTGGCGCTTGAATCATAAAGTTGTGAATCTCATTGGCAAAACGAGAGGATCAGTTATACCACAAGCCCCTGGAGTCACATTGAAACTGGTAGGAGTATCAATTATTGGCTATCGTCTTTTATTCGCCTTTCTTTCTATCCTTTTTCTGACAAAGTACGGCCAGATCAATAATGCAATTGGTTATGACGTTATGATTATTTAATCTGATGCCGGTAACTAGAGGCAAATGGCACATCATAAATCAACACATTCTACCATCAATTTGGTTTGGTGCTGAATCTTCAAATGACCCTACTCGGGGCTAGATAATAGGCTCTTTTGCCTTCTGTCCTTTCAGCGTAGGATAAAATGAGTACCCCCAGAGACCAGATAAAGGGTTAGCTGAAATTCTGTGGAGACATTTGCTTTGGTTGGTATCCTGTCCTAACGAGTGGGGTCTAACAAGAATACTTGGCTCCTGACAACTTGAGATCTGTATAATCAAGGGCGGACCCAGGGGCGGATCCAGCTTGCCACCAGCACTAATGTTGTAACTGTTTTCTTGTTGTATTGTGAATTGATGTGATTTCTTCTCCCTATTTGATGTTGTTTTGCTGTAAATTAATATTAAGTATACTAGCTTTCTTTCTTTCTTAGCTATTCTAACATTTTTATGTAGCACTTCTATGAGCTGTTTGATGAAATGCCTATAGCCATAATTATTTAACATCTACAATATATTTGTAACTTCTCAAAAAACATCTACAACATATTTGTAAAGCTAGCTAGTTGAATATAGAAAAAAAAACATGGCATCGGCTTAAGAGAGGAGGTGTACAACCGGGATCTAAAGGTGCGTATGATTTTTTTTTGAAAACAGCATAGCTGTGATCTATATTAGATAGAGAAGAAACAGTTTACATAGCGCAGGATTCTGCACTAAAGATAAAGAACAGGGGAAGAGGGGGACAAAAAAGAAGAAAGAAAAAAACACACAGACTGAAGAAAAATGGTCAAGTCGGACGCTCCACCAGATTTTTAAGCTGAAAAATTCTAGTTGGCGTTAACTTTGTCTCGGATCAACTGGAAAATATCCTAGTTGGCGTTAACTTTGTTTCGAAAAATTTCGCTGCTTAGCTTTTTCCACCATCGCCAACATGTGAGAGTGATCGAGTTCTAACGCCTTTACGAAATCTTGGGTCGTGATTTGCTCGTTGAAAACACCAATCTTGAAAGTGACCGCTCGTTCCCAATTGTTTGGTTTGGAGCGATGGTAGCCTTGCCCATGCGACCACTAATTCCACAAGCCCGAATTTGCGGGCACTCAATGAAGAGGTGGTACACGGTTTCAAGGTTTCGAAAGACATTGGGCAAAAATCTTGGTTTGGCCACCTGCGTTAGTAGCCGTTGTCAGTCCATAGTTGCCAGATGGGTAAGCCATAGAAAAACTTTTCATTTTAGCGGTGCCCACGCAGACGGTATGTGGCATGAAAAGTCACGATGCTTCTGTGAACTGCATTCGATATGCTGACGAGGCTGTGTAGATGCCGGAGGATGATTGAGTCCATGATATGGCATCTCTGATCTGAGGCCGCAGCTCCAGGGACTGGATTTTGGCCCACAGTTGGACATATTAGAGCACTAACTGGGGAGTTAGATTGTGTCAAATATCTCGGATCCAATTGTAAAGGCCTTGCCACCGGTTGCTTTTCGGTTTTTGCATTTAGTGTGACGTAATTCATAGGATTTTAACTGAATTAACTTACTCGATGTTAGTACTAGGGCTTCGCCAACCACTATCTTAACCCATGAGCCCCTTCTATCTTCGTTCTAGATCCGTCACTATGTATAATATGGTGTCAATCTGATTTACTTTTGCCATTTTCTGATAACTTCGTTCCGACAGGTTTAGCTACGAAAAGCACGAAATGATCAGCACCAACATTCAGCGAAATTGAGGGAACATCTGCCTGCAAGACTGGAGAATGGTACAGTTAATTATTACCGCTTTGTACGTCAGTTGAGCGAGGCTTAGAAGGCTAGTAAGAAGTGCAGCAGCGGTTGCCGGTTGGCAACACGGGAATACGGGATACCTAACGCTGGTCCACAGGCATATGATTCTCTGCAAGCATCAGACTTGCCTCCTGCACAAGTCCAATACGATGCAGTACAGCCAGTATTTGGACGTCACGTCCCCCTTCGTCCTGGAGTAAATTAAGAGCCATGCATCCATGTAATTAAGGATGAACTCGTACACTCATTAGTTTAAACTTTGTGTCATTAAACTCGCTATTAGCACTAACAAATGGAGTGGATATTATTAGCATAAACAGAAATAAAGTTTGATTTTGAACCTCTACCAAAGTGAGCAACCAACCGGTAGGAGACACGTACTGCAGCTAGTTTAATTGCCGACAGCGCTCTGCCTATCTTATGTCGACTCGTTCCCACCTATGCTACTGTAAACGCTAGTAGCATGCTGATCTTCAATGATACTCCTGGATTATAACGTAACGTCCATGCAAACGCAGAACAGAACGGGGAACAAGTAAGTAATTAGCCTATGCTCGGATCCATTTTGTTCGTCATTTACTATAGTAATTTGCATGACATAAAGATGAGATTTTGTTTTTTGAAAAAATAAAGGTGAGATTTTTAAGGCACGACTGCATGAGTTGGAGGTGGGCCAATGATTCTCAAGTCAACATGCATGCACGAGCAATTTCCACGCGTGTCGGATTTGTCGGCAGCGTACGAGGATAGATACGTACATAAGCAGCGTGTCGTCGATTTAAAAGGCTTTTTAAAAAAAAAAACGAATGGACGAAAAACCACAAGGAATATGTCAGGAATACACGTGTGAAATAGACAATTGAAAAACACGGAAAAACTATAGAAATAATTATTTGGATGGATTGTGAGAAGAACACACCAATCTTTACAAAGAGTTGTAAGTGGATCCTTTTCTTCCTTCAAAATTCCTATAAAACTAAAGGAATAGAAATCCAAATCTTATATTTTTCCTATAACCTATTCCTACATTTTCAAAGGAGTGAATACTATAACTTCTTATAGGAGTTAGCTAGATTCCTATGTTTTTTTTTCCCTTCGGAAATCCTACAATAATCCAAAGAAGTCCCCAGTTTGAGAAATTAATCCAGCAGGAGCAGGTAGATCTCGATTTCTATAAGAAAGATAGCTACCTGAGCATCTTCCTACAGTAAACCTGGTGCAGAACACTGTAACACCTTACGAATTGAAGCTGATTGATGCTCCTAAGTCCAAAGAGTGAAGACCTACCTATCAGGACAAGGGAAAAAGGTAGCATGGCCGGCATGCCCTGCCTCAACCACCTCACCAAACCATATTTTTTAGTACTAACAATAGGAAGCTTTTGTTTATCTTGTCTCAGCACATTGTATTTTACAAATCCAGTCTCATTATACATGCATTTGCAAATTTGACCATTTTCCCTGCCCGCGGAAGGCGCGGCAGACAACATGTGTCTCTTGACGCGTTCGAGGAGCGTGGAAGCTGGCAGAGCTTAGCCGACCATAGGAGCAGCGTGACCCACCGCTATAGGGTAGCTTCCGCGTTCCTTGAGCGCGGCAGGTGACACATATTGGTGCGTCTTCCGCAGTGAGAGTGAGGGAAAAAATTACAAACGAAAGAGCTAGATTTGCAAAAAAAAAAAAAGTATATAGAGCTAAATAAGCACTAATTTCTTTCCAATAATGCATGTCTAACACACAATGTCTTCATCATGGGCTTCATTGCCATATGGCCCAATTCGAGGGAAGGGATGGCAGGCAGCCATGGATTGACGGATAGCAATCCACAACAACCAGGTCTTGATTGCCGTAGATTGCATGTATTCAAAGTCCAGTAGTACGTACTACCTGGGGTACTGATAATTATCTAATACTATCATCATTATGTCCTTGTTTCGAAAAATACTATCATCATCATGCCAAAAGTAGATGTGCACCGACACATTATTTAGCAGCGAACCTTCTTAATCTCACCGATGGTATGTGGACAATGCTTAAAAACAAACTGATATTAATTAGTGCGATCTTATCCATTTCTTAATTTATCTTCTGCAATGCAAGAAGTTAAGGAAAGACGTGTGCACATGGGCTTAAGGACATGCAAGCGTGAGATGCGGATTTTAATAATTGAGCTCTAATCATCAAATTCAAATGCTAGCCATCCATCAAAGTCTTGAAGAAGATACTGATCGAGCAATTCAAATTCCAACTCCAGTTTCTCAGAAATAGCACATATATGCATATATATTCGTTCCCTATATATGTAACTATTGCGAGATAAACATTTTAACCATGCATTTGGGAGGCCATATATATACTTTTACATATGCCGCTGTTAAATGCTAATTATGTATTTCATCTGAAGCTCTAGCCTTGTTTTTGTTATGAAAAAATTGCAAATAGCCCCCTAGAAGTCAGTCTGAGTTTGATTTACCCCCCTATAATTAGATATGGCAAATGTCTCATACAAGTACAGGGTTGTTTGATTTTCCCGTAAAGGCCCTTTTCTCGTTGTCCGTTGACAACATGATCCTTCTTTTCAAGTCTTCACCGTGTCACTTCTAGCTAGGCAATCGTCTGTGCTCAACACAACAATTAAAAAGGTTTGGTTGAGCAAAAGGCTGAAAATTAACTCTACCCAGCAAGATCTTACTAGTTGGATTACAGCTAGTTAATGTTAGAAATGTGGCCCAAGTGGCCCATTTATCTCTAATGTCAAAGCTACAAATATAGTACCATATTGCTAGTTAAAAGAGGAGAGTGTCAATTTAAAAGGAATAGCTCTCACCATGCCTTGTAATGAGGCATATGGAGGGTGAGGAGCACGGCTAAAGTCACACGCACGCGCGCGCGTATTTCGCGAATTACCGCGTGTTTTTCCCGCGTGACTTGTGACTTTCCGTGCCGTGGATTAAATTCCTGGCACGTTTAAACCCTTTTTAATTTTCGGTTTCTCTCTATTATTAATGGGGTCATTTACTGAGAATTGAAATTTATGATAATGGTGTCGCTTTCTAATAGAAACTGTCATTTCAATGACCTGCGCAGCTACAAGCATATAATAGTCAGAACGGTCAATTTATTGACCGTTATCGTGCAAGGCTATAAAGTCCGAGACGCTCGATGATGATGGAGCTTTTGCTCGCACTCGCTCATCCATTGTGATCTGTGTTGAGTGTTCGTCTTTGCTCGTTCTTCACCGACCTTCCTCTCGGCAATCATGCGAGGCAAGGAGAGCGGGATCTCCGAACGCTGTTGCTATAGAACACCACGGGCGGCAATAAGGTTTTGGCAGCGCAATCACATGATCGCCGAGCTCTCCATCTTGCTATTGGACGATCCAATACGCCGACTACTTCCTCTACTACGGCCGCCATCAAGGCCTACTTCCTTTTCGTCATCAAGCCCATCGTAAGATTTCTCCTATTTTTCCTCTGTGGATCTACTTTTCACAAACATGTGGTGTCTTTCGTCTGGCCTGCTATGCTTAATTATTCTGAAATTATGTTTCATATTCAAATTTGAAATTAAAATAATACCTAGATTTCCAACCGTTAATTAGTTAGTTTGGTTGCCATGATATAGAATTGGTGGAGTGGGTTAGAGACAGCTAGTTTTGCTGTTCCCACTGCTATATCTAGAATATTCAGTAACCATGATCATGCATCCACGATATATATATATATATAAAAGAATGTTCATGAATGCTTCGGTGATTGTATGGAATAAATTAAGCTATCATTGATGCGCCAATGATGGTAACGGCCAGTACTCATCATTTTGATGGGAAAATAGTACTATAGCATTTACTAGAGTAAACTGCATGCCATAAGGATGAAATTTCCAGGGGTACGATCCGTAGGATGCCTGCTTCAGATCGAGGAAAGGGATCCAGTGTATAGTTAGGGTCTGGTATAGCTTTAGATCTTAGCTTCACCTGAGATTTAAAATTTGTAGATTAAAATAAAGTGAATTAAGTTTATATTTTTGTTCTAAAATGTAAACAAGATGATCCATCTAAACATTCTTAATATACTCACAGTTTCAACTCCACAGATCTAGTGGAGCTAGGAACTGGTGAAACTAGAACCCTACCGAACACACCCTTACAATGGTGGCAGCAACTTTGGCGGTCGCCAAATACCAGCACTGTTAGATCACATGGATCAACGGTTCAGATCGGTTCTACAGTGTTCAGATTCCCTATACAGTGTATGGTACAGGACATAAGTCGCTGTAGGCTTCCCTGCCCTTTGGGAAATTTGGATCACACCACCGACTGGGGTGGTGGGTGATCTCATTTCTGCGAGAAAGATCGATCGAGGAGGTGGGCCTGAAAGCTTGAAGGAGCCAGTCAGTGTCAGTCAGCTTGCATGCATTTTTGTCTGCGAATTTTCCACCCGTGAGTGACTTAACCAGCAGTGTATTGACAGGATTTGGACAAGCTAAGCTGGCCCTACCAAGTGCATGATAATCAAGTTTGAGAAATTAATCCAGGCCGACTTCGATCTAATCAGCAGGCAACATCTGCCTACAGTCAGCGAACATGGTGCGCAAGTCTTCAGTCTGAACAACAACCTGCCTACGAGGGCAAAGTCTCAACAACCTCACCAAACCATGTCTTAATACGGCCGACAATAATGCAAGTCTGTCAATCACACACACACAAAACTCATATGGGCCAATAGGATACCAACTCACAGAATCCATGTGCATGGCTTGGAGGTCCCATGCGTGCTAATATTGTACCTACGGGAATACTAAATACTTTATTGATCGTACGTACGTGTAGATTTTGTTTGATTTTGGTCCCATAATTTTTTTCCTGAATTAAGCACACGTTGAGTAAATGCTCGAATGTCCTATGTAATTTTTTGCTCTTGCTAGGGCATTTCAAGATTATTTTTTTGGATATCTGTGGTCATCAGTACAAAAGGAGATAATTGCAGTTAAATGATGGTCCACTGTCAGTGGCTTTTGGATCGTCACTTACCGGGACGTATCGCAGCATCGCTACCATTTTTGCATATGATTATAAGACAGTGTACTGTGCGTTAAAGTTCCTCGAATTTTTGCTCGTTTTGGTAAGCCGTGGAATCTCCGTACTAGCACCGTGCCTTAATTAATTTGCTTCATTAATCGATCGATCATGGTGTACATGCCTGACGACAGTGCTGAGGGCATATACAATTGTATGATCTGAGCCGTCTACATGCTTTGCTACTAAGATTCTTGCTAATAGGAGAGAGAAGGAGCGAGTACAGCGGTTTTTTTTAATAAAAAGGCGACTATGCAGACAATATAAAATTACTATTGCATAAGTTATTATCTATAATAAACACTTTTCATGCCATAATTAAGAGATTGTAGGATCTCATAAAGACAACTTTAAAATGTAATTCATTGTAGAAGTTATGAATAGTTTTGTCTTTAGATTGCATAGAGTAGTATATATAAAACAGTCGTCTCAATTGTATGTGGGCAGCCAATCTAGCAGACAATGCTTCCCTTACATTTTAACAATATCTTTTTCTGCAATGCAAAAAAAAAAAAAAACTTGTACTGATTGTATGATGCCTTCTCATTTTAAATTCTTAATTTAAATACTAAAAGGATCGAAGTCTTTTAAAAAATGGTCGAGGCCAGTTCAACCCCAGATTCACCACGCAATATAAGATTGTGAGCATTCACTATTTGTGAAGACATGTGCTTCTCGATATGCTGCTGCAAATGTACAAATATTTCACCTGAATGAATAAGTTTTTGGTGATGGCTAGTACATTCTCGATCTTTGGGGTCCAAAGATGGAATGAACAAGGGGGAAAAAGGCAAAACAGAATTAGCATTTCTAAGGTATTATATTGAGTTTAATTTGCAGTCCCAACTCCCAAGTCCACACTCTGTAGGACTAGTACATAATTAAGCCCAATAATAGACGTCGCTGGGCTGCAACCTCAGCCCAGTGATAAGCTCGCGCGCCATTCATCATGCATGGACGTGGTTGTGTGATTTGGGACAACCAAGGCTACAATTCACGGCCCAAAACATTGGAAACCCAGGAGGCCAGTACACATATGTCGCTACAGCTAGGGGTGAAAACGGGTTGGGTAATTCCTGACCCGCATCCGTATTTGAAGAAAAAACTATCCGAAACAGACGGGTAGTATCCGTACCGAAAATAAACGGGTAGTATCCGTACCCGTATCCGATCAGATGCATGCGGGTACGGGTAGGATACGGGATGAGCAATATCCGATACTACCCGAGATAAAACGGGTCGAGTACGGGTACCCGATCTTTTTTGCATTTTCGGGTACCCGATTATCAAGAACAGAACTCAGAAAGAGGCTCAGCAAGACGGCAACCGCCAACCAGGCCGACGCCCAGGCCCAATAGCTAACCCTAACCGAACCGACTAACCCTAAGTCCTAACGCTATGCGTCTCGTTAAACTCTATGTTGGATTATGTTTTACTTGGACTACTATATGTTAAACTACGTGATTATTGAACTATATGTTTCATCACATGTTCTCATTCTACCTATTTCGCGTACTATCTTGGCTATACACATTCTTGATATACCTATCTAAGCCATGGAAAAAGAAATTGCATGAAATCCAAACCGAAGTGCATTTTGAGGCTTTTCGTGAAAATCGATTTTTGTTTTTGCCTCAAAGCGCAATTTGCCATATCTTTTGAAATAAAAGTCTTTTTATGAAAATTCTTTTGTAAAACCTTCCAAATAGTCCAAAGTTCATTTCGGAAAGTTTCAAATCAATTGGACTTCATTTGAATTGTTTTTGCTAAAATTTGCAAAAATCTGAAAGTTTCAGTCGTCAGAGCGGTAGCACCGCTAAGATCACAGAGTAACCGAGTCCCAGACTCATCGCCATGTGGGAGCGGTTGCACTGCTATATGGCAGTCAAGTCTGAAATTTTTCGATTTTTCGAGGTTTGCTTTGGGATATCTTTTGATTGGAATTTCCTTTTTCAAAAATTCTTTTGTAATAGATTCTTATGATCCCCAAGTTCATTTGTGCAAAATTTCAAAAGTTTTACAAATCATTTGAAAGGATTTCCAAGTGGTATCAGTCTAAGAGCATTAAATTGACCTAAAGAGTGATTTTCACTTGTTCTTTTCAAAAGACAAAACTTGTGCAATTCAAATGCAAATAACTCCATGTTTCATTCATTGAACATCTTGGGAGTTTATTCATATCAAGTTTTGGGCACTTTAATGCTTCCAAGTGAGATCATGTCTTTATTGTGCTCGATACTAAATCTTTTGGAGTTTATCGATTCTTCTTGAGTTTTCGATACACGTAAGTATTGTGCCTTGATTATATTGCTCTGATACCCATCGGTATTATCGATAATTCTTACAAGTGGTATCAATTCTTCGTGAGTTGATCCTAAGTGGTATCAAATTGAGCATTTATTCATCTATATGCTTACAAGTGGTATAATTGAGATTCCTTTCTTCAAGTGGTATCATGGTTCTTATTGATCATTTCTTCTAGTGATATCCTTGATTTATGGATTCCTTTTTAAGTGGTATCATTGAATTCAATTATTTCCTACAAGTGGTATTTCATTGCCTCTTTGTAGTATCTTTCCGATACCCACATTCTTGATTAAGTTTTCCCCTCTCAAGCTAAAATTGTAAGTTCAACCACTTAAGAATTCTCTGTGTGAGATTCTTTATGTGTTGTAATTCATAAAAGAGGAAATCTCCTGTTGAGCATTGTTATTCATGAAAATTTGGAAATGCTCATTTCCTTTGGATCTTCAAGCAAACCCTTGAGATTAATTTTACAAGTGGTATCTATTGTCTCAAGTGGTATCTATTTCCTTTGGATTCCTCGTTTGTCCCTATTAGGCAAAGTATTGGATTCTTTAAAAGAATCATGTTAAAAAGTTGCAAAGCCTAATAAAATGAGGAGTGATTTATTTGAAACACATTCAAATAATATTTCAAATAAACCGTGCGATACCCTTCTTTGCTTTTCATGCTTATCTCTTTTACAAGTGGTATCCATATTTTAATGCAAATCTTTACAAGTGGTATCCACAATTGCAAGCGCTTATTCTTCCTTCAAAGTGGTATCCAAAATCCCGAATATGGTCTCTTTTCGAATTTTCTTCTTTTGGTATCAGGCCATATTTCAAGTGAAAACTTGTTTTATTCCTTGTATATCCTTTTCATTTGGGATTTTATTGCCTACCTTTTTCAATTGGTATCTAAGATCTAATTCACTGCCAAGGTCATAAGTATTCATTTAAATTCTTGTATGACCTCCATTAGATAAGACCCCTAAAATAATTTGTTAAATGCCAAAAAGGGGAGAATAATTGAATAACCAAAAAGGGGGAAAATTATGATGAATGTTTAAATGCCAAAAAGGGGAAGAATGTAATTCAAGTTAATCTTTTAGTTTTTCCATTTTTGGTGCTTAATGCCAAAAGGGGGAGAATTAGGAAGCTTAATGTCATTTGGTTAAAAAGAGAGCTTAATATAATTAAGGGGGAGGATTAATATTCATATGGGTTCAATTAGCTTAAATTCTCTCAACATGTTAGTTTTAACCCAAATGTGCTCATTAAGCTTGGATTTGTCATTAATCACCAAAAAGGGGGAGATTGTAAGTTCAACCTTCATTAGTTATGGTTTTGGTGTTAATGACAAATCTAATCATGTATTAATGACAAATCCAATGTTAAGGTTATCCCCTAATACGATATTGTTATTAATGACTAATCTTATATCGAGACTAACTTGTTTGATTAGAATATCTTTGTTTAGTCTCATCGCATGGAAAAATGGAAAACCCAAGGTATGTTTGCATATTCATCTTAATATTAGTTGCATACTTTGGAGTCAAGTTAAAATATGAATGTCCCCGTCATATTAACCACAAAATGTGCATCATGTTTCCCAATCCATACATTACATGGATGCACACACTTAGGGGGAGTTTGTAGTTTAACTTGATAGTTTCTTTGTATTGATCGATTCTTTATTGATACACATAAGGATCAAGACAAAGAAACTAAATCATTGAGTATATATTTGAATTGCCTAGTTATAAGTATACTCATGGTAATATAGGATATACTCCAATATGATTAAAGTAAGTATGTGCATATTATATCCAAGTCAATCATATTTATGCACATATACATGTGGAGTTTATTCTATAGTTGATGATTTAGAGTAATGATCATTTCCATACAATTTACATATAATGGATCATTACTTTTCATCAACATGAGTATATGAAAACTTGTGTAGTTAATATATACTCATATCAATTTAAATGATAATTTAAATTGAGTTCATTTGTCTTAATTAATTATTAACGAACACTTCATCATGTGTTGATGGTGTTCCATGATTAATTGAGGACAAATGAATAGTTCTTAAGTATAACAAAGCATGTGTTGCATTATTATACTTAAGACACATTTACAATCATTTCAATTGATTTAGGTTGTGCTCAATTGATCTAAAAGCATCCATTATGCGTTAATGGAGTGCAAGAGATAATTGAGACAACCGTGCATCTTGGACTAACTATTTTATGAGTTGTGATTGAGTTAGGTCCAAAGATGGATGAGATGATAAAGAAGTGGAGTTGAGTGATGATCCCGGGGGAGTATCAAGTGAAGATCAGAAAGACCCCAAAGGGGATTGCTTGTGCGCGGCGGCAAAGGTATAACTAGATAGGCTAAGGACTTTTGTAGTCTTTGAGTCTAAGGTTTTATCGCCGTACTTATTAAGAGGGTCGCTCCTTTGCTTGAGCTTCATCATGTGTTGATGATCTCATTCCGCTTCACTCGAGCTCAAATCGCTTGATTTGGTTTTTGCATGAGGGTTAACCATTTGGCATGTGTTGCGAATGGGTTAAACTTATGCTTGGTTGCATTGGTTTTCGATAATGCTTTGATTTGCATGTGTTGCAAATAGGATAAGCAATATGCGTTGGCTTTTGCGTGGAGTTCACTTTTGCATGTGTTGCATTAGTTGAAGCTTCACGCTTTGGTTCATAAAACATCCTTCTTAAAACCGTGTGGTTGCTTGGAGCTAAGTTTTGCATGTGTTGCAAAAGGAGAGAGCTCAAGCATGATTTAGTGTTTGTGTGTTTGTATGGAGCTAGAGGCTTGCATGTGTTGCGAGTAAAGAGCTCATACGGTTGATATGGTTTTGGTTTGAAGTTTGATTTGGTGATTGCATGGAACTAGAGAATTGCATGTGTTGCAATTAGAGAGTTCATGCATCTGATTTGGTGTTGCTTGGAGCTAGACTTTTGCATGTGTTGCAAAGAGTAGTGCTCAAGCATGAAATGTGTTTATTATGTTATTTGCAAGTTCAGTTGTCGAATAAACCGAGGTTTATGAGTCCGAATTCCGAGAGCATGTGAGTGGGGCTTGCAACGGTGTTGGCAAGTTGACCGGTCTTGTGTTGACCTTCACATGGCTAGGGGATTAATCTCATAAACTCGAGTTTGATTTGCTTAATCGCTTTTGCAAATAGATCTTGAGTTGATTGCGAAATGTGTTTTGCAATTTGGTTGAGATTCTTTGAGCATGAGCTAAGTTGGTGCAAATGTGTTTTGCACGTGTGTATGATCATGTGTTGATCATCATATGGCTCAAAGAATGGCATTTGGTTTTTGGAGAAATGATTTTAGTGTGAAAAATCTTGTCTTCTCAGGAGGCCGGGTGCTACTGGTGAGCGGTAGCACCGCCTCTCGGACCGTGTGATAATTCCAGAGGGTGTGTTTTGAGGTTCATGGTGGTCCGGTGCTACGGGCTTGAGGCCGGTGTTACGGCGAGCAGTAGCACCGCTTCTAGTTGGTCGGTGCTACTGGATTTCGATAACGGCTAGTTTTGTAGCCGTTGGTTCCGTGAGGTCGGTGCTACTGTTCTAGTAGGGCGGTAGTAACCGATTTTCTGGAGTTCTGCCCATTTCGACCCCCAACGGCTAGTTTTGGCTTGGTGGCTATAGAAGGAGGCCTTGGGGTGTTGGGGCAGTTCTTTGGAGTTATTGTGAGTGTGTGGGAGTTGTGTGCATGTGTTGCCCTCTTCCATTTGCTTCTTGAGCTAAGAGTGAGCCCTAATTGCATGTGTTGCAATTAGGAAGAGGATTGAGAGCCTCTTGTGCATGTGTTGCACTTGAGGAGGCCTTGTGCATGTGTTGCACTTGGTGATCACCGAGGAGCGATTTGTTGTGCCCGGTGAAGTTCAAGTGAAGGAGCGGCTTATTACTCTTGGAGATTGCCGACTCCTAGACATGTGGCGTCGGCTTGAGAGCTCTCAAGGTTGTGAGAAGCCCGCGAAGTTTGTGAAGGTTCGGGTTGAGCCTACGCTACGAGCGTGAAAACCACGACTAGTGGAAAGAGGCGGTGCTCGAGCGGGAGCCGGTCCAAGTGTGGGCTAGCCTCAACGTGGACTAGGGAGACCGCAAGTCTCCTAACACCACGGAAAAATATCGGTTGTCTCTTGTCTCATTTATATTCAAGCACTTTAATTATTGTATATTGATCAATTGCTTGAATGCATTAGAATTGCTTAGTGTAAATTGTTTTATTCAATATAGCAATTCTTGTTTAGAGACATAAATTAGTTAGTGCACTAGTGAGACTAGTTGATTTAGGCTTTAATTGTCAAAACCTATTTATCGCTTCCGCATATTATAATTGTGTAGGTTTTGATTTAGGGGTGTATTAGAGCGATCGATTTTAGTGAGCGATTAATTTCGTAAAACGCCTATTCACCCCTCCTCTAGGCGCATCCTCGACCCTACAAGTGGTATCAGAGCCACGGTCACTCTCATTTTAGGCTTAACCGTCTAGAGAGTAAAAAGGATGGCGCCTAGCGGATTAGTGCACTCCACCGATTCATATATATTTGATGGCTCAAATTATGCTCAATGGAAATTATTCATGATCAATCATTTTAAATCCATGAGCCCACAAATATGGTGGATCGTAGATGTCGGCATTTCTTCTCCAATTAATGATATCGCTCCAACTAAAGGAGAGGAGAAATGTCTACATCTCGACGCTCAAGCTACTAATGTTTTATTTAGTGTTGTGAGCGTAGAAATTTTCAATCTCATATGCAACCTCCCGAGCGCTCATGCAATGTGGACCAAAATTCAAGAATTATATGAAGTGTCCACATCAAATGAGGATTGCATTGAGGAAGAAGCGTCGGTTGATGATCTTTCATCTTCTACATCAAATGATGAACCGACAACTCCAACCTTAACTTTCGCCTCAAGCGACGACGAATTTTCACTTCCATCAAAAATCAGTTGCTTTATGGCGAAAGGTAAGAATGAGGTAAGTGATGACGAAGGTGAGCCCTCATATGATGAACTTATGAATTTATTAGAGGAGCTCAATGAATTTCTTGGAAAGGAGAAGAAGAAATATAAAGTTTTGAAATTAGAACATGATTCACTTCAAAACGAATATGATGTTCTAAAAGAAAATCATGAAAAGATCCTTTTCAAGGAATACACTAAAGCTAGTATGGATAGTGCTATTCAATGTGATTTAATTGATGAATTGCCTCACTCCAATCCAATTACAAATAATTCATCAAATAAATGCATATCCACTTCTAGCGATGATTTGCCTTGTAGTTCTAATTCAATTGCTAGTTCCTCTATGTCTTTAGATGCTAATCTTGTAGAGGAAAATAATGAGCTCAAGGCCCAAGTCATTAAATTGGAAGATGACTTGAAGAGGTGCTATAAAGGAAAGGCCACCCTCGACGACATTCTAAGCAAGCAACGCCGCTCGCAAGATAAGAGAGGGATCGGCTACAACTCCAAGAGGGAGAATAGCAAGATGAAGCACAATGCGAGACACACGAAGACAATCAAGTGCTTCAATTGCAACAAGAAGGGCCACCTCG
Organism: Guadua angustifolia; assembly: GCA_036346375.1. NCBI lineage: Eukaryota > Viridiplantae > Streptophyta > Magnoliopsida > Poales > Poaceae > Guadua > Guadua angustifolia. The sequence continues at coordinate 8,518,503 of CM070521.1, read as the reverse complement.
CCTCCGTGTGCCCAAATAAAGTGGAGATCAAGCCACAACCATCCACATTGAGGCAAACCGGCGTTGAGCACAACAAGAAGGTCAAGAGAGGGCCAAATAGCGTGACGTGCTTCAATTGCCGGGAAAAGGGACATTTCGGTAAGGATTGTCCCACAGGTATAACTCCTAAGCCTATTCGTATTGATAATAATTATATGCTTAGGAAGGACAAGAATGGCAATGTGTTTGCTAAGCTTGTCAAGTCCCCTATGCCGGCTCATAATAATATTCATATGCATAGGAAGAGTAAATCTAGTAATGGTTTTGCTAAAGTTGTTAGAACTCCTAAGCCAACTCAATATAATTCAAACCAATTGCTTAGGAGAAATAACAATAGCAAAGCATTTGCTAGATTTGCTAGATCCTCTAAGCCATTTCATAATTTCAATTATCATATGCTTAGAAGAGATCAAACTAGAAATGGTTTTGCAAAATATCAATGTCCTCCTATGCCCTTCCATAAAAATACAAATACTTTGCCTAGGAGGAATAATTCTCGCAAAACTATTTCTAGTAATGTTAGTCAATTCAAAAATGTTAAAATTAGGGCCATTTGGGTTCCTAAATCAATTGTGACTAACGTTGTCGGACCCAACAAGGATTGGGTACCAAAGATCGCCTAAAAGACTTTTAGGTGATAAGAGATGGATTGGACGCTTGCACACTCATGGAGGAGAAGGATTATATTGATCTACAAGTGGTGTCAAGCATGAAGATAATCATGTCCATCATAAGCCAATGCCATCTCGGTAACAAGTATTTAAATTGATTACTATTATGTCTTATAGCCTTGTGTAGGTTATATTGTAATATTCATGTTAAAATCAATTTAGATTACTTGTTATGGCCACTTGCTCTTGCCTCTTATCTATTCTCTTATTGCAATCTTGAGCAAGTTAGGAAGTGGCACATTTAGGGGGAGTGTTAATTCATGTTCATGTGTACCACATCCCTACGTGTGCCCATATTAATATAAGTGCATATATATTTTCAAAATCAAGCCATTTAGCCAAAACTCAAAATTTGTATACTCTTTTACTAATCTTGCGAAAAACTAGTTTAAAATGTATAAAAATGCTTTTGAAATGTTTCTCAAAGGTTTTGGCTTCACAAAATCTATTTTGAAAGGAAAATGAGTTTTAACTCCAAAATCTAGTTACTAGTATCTTGATTTTGATTTAAACTTATAATTTTCATAGAAATAAAAGTAAAAGGATTTTGAAAATAATTCCAAAATGAAAAACCTAGAGTTGGTCATTCTTAACAACTTTCGTGTTCAAAAAATTTTCAAAAGACCAACTTATCAAAAGTTATTTGACTTTGAAACTCGCCGAAAAACAACACTTGACCCATAATGGTCATATTCTAGCACTTAGTGAGTTTCTCCATTTGGATCCATTCTTGTGTAGAATTGTGATTCAAAATGGTAATTTAGACTCATACACATAATTCAAATCTCTATATCTTACCTCATGCTTAATTTGAATTCTTGTGTTAATTGGATTTGACTTTGCTTCTTCAAATTGGACTATTTAGGACAAAAGTCAAAAATCATATTTAAAAGGCCCTAATTTGCGAAAAGCTTTAAAAAGGTATTCTATTAAGTATTTCAAAAGTTTTACAAGCTTTCAAAATGAAAACCTATATGTTGAAATCGAATTTGGCTCAAAACGATTTGAGTTGATCCAAATAGCCTAATTGAGCAATATGTCAAAATGATGGCATTCAAGTTGGATTTTATCATAAATCTTAGCTATACACATTCTTGATATACCTATCTAAGCCATGGAAAAAGAAATTGCATGAAATCCAAACCGAAGTGCATTTTGAGGCTTTTCGTGAAAATCGATTTTTATTTTTGCCTCAAAGCGCAATTTGCCATATCTTTTGGAATAAAAGTCTTTTTATGAAAATTCTTTTTGTAAAACCTTCCAAATAGTCCAAAGTTCATTTCTGGAAAGTTTCAAATCAATTGGACTTCATTTGAATTGTTTTTGCTAAAATTTGCAAAAAATCAAAGTTTCAGTCGTCAGAGCGGTAGCACCGCCAAGATCACAGAGTAACCGAGTCCCAGACTACGGCCATGTGGGAGCGGTTGCACCGGCCATGGCAGGTCAAGTCTGAAATTTTTCAGATTTTTCTGAGGTTTGCTTTGGGATATCTTTTGATTGGAATTTCCTTTTTCAAAAATTCTTTTTGTAATAGATTCTTATGATCCCCAAGTTCATTTGTGCAAAATTTCAAAAGTTTTACAAATCATTTGAAAGGATTTCCAAGTGGTATCAGTCTAAGAGCATTAAATTGACCTAAAGAGTGATTTTCACTTGTTCTTTTCAAAAGACAAAACTTGTGCAATTCAAATGCAAATAACTCCATGTTTCATTCATTGAACATCTTGGGGAGTTTATTCATATCAAGTTTTGGGCACTTTAATGCTTCCAAGTGAGATCATGTCTTTATTGTGCTCTGATACTAAATCTTTTGGAGTTTATCGATTCTTCTTGAGTTTTCGATACCCGTAAGTATTGTGCCTTGATTATATTGCTCTGATACCCATCGGTATTATCGATAATTCTTACAAGTGGTATCAATTCTTCGTGAGTTGATCCTAAGTGGTATCAAATTGAGCATTTATTCATCTATATGCTTACAAGTGGTATAATTGAGATTCCTTTCTTCAAGTGGTATCATGGTTCTTATTGATCATTTCTTCTAGTGATATCCTTGATTTATGGATTCCTTTTTAAGTGGTATCATTGAATTCAATTATTTCCTACAAGTGGTATTTCATTGCCTCTTTGTAGTATCTTTCCGATACCCACATTCTTGATTAAGTTTTCCTCTCAAGCTAAAATTGTAAGTTCAACCACTTAAGAATTCTCTGTGAGATTCTTTATGTGTTGTAATTCATAAAAGAGGAAATCTCCTGTTGAGCATTGTTATTCATGAAAATTTGGAAATGCTCATTTCCTTTGGATCTTCAAGCAAACCCTTGAGATTAATTTTACAAGTGGTATCTATTGTCTCAAGTGGTATCTATTTCCTTTGGATTCCTCGTTTGTCCCTATTAGGCAAAGTATTGGATTCTTTAAAAGAATCATGTTAAAAAGTTGCAAAGCCTAATAAAATGAGGAGTGATTTATTTGAAACACATTCAAATAATATTTCAAATAAACCGTGCGATACCCTTCTTTGCTTTTCATGCTTATCTCTTTTACAAGTGGTATCCATATTTTAATGCAAATCTTTACAAGTGGTATCCACAATTGCAAGCGCTTATTCTTCCTTCAAAGTGGTATCCAAAATCCCGAATATGGTCTCTTTTCGAATTTTCTTCTTTTGGTATCGTGCCATATTTCAAATGAAAACTTGTTTTATTCCTTGTATATCCTTTTCATTTGGGATTTTATTGCCTACCTTTTTCAATTGGTATCTAAGATCTAATTCACGCCAAGGTCATAAGTATTCATTTAAATTCTTGTATGACCTCCATTAGATAAGACCCTAAAATAAATTGTTAAATGCCAAAAAGGGGAGAATAATTGAATAACCAAAAAGGGGGAAAATTATGATGAATGTTTAAATGCCAAAAAGGGGAAGAATGTAATTCAAGTTAATCTTTTAGTTTTTCCATTTTTGGTGCTTAATGCCAAAAGGAGAGAATTAGGAAGCTTAATGTCATTTGGTTAAAAGAGAGCTTAATATAATTAAGGGGAGGATTAATATTCATATGGGTTCAATTAGCTTAAATTCTCTCAACATGTTAGTTTTAACCCAAATGTGCTCATTAAGCTTGGATTTGTCATTAATCACCAAAAAGGGGGAGATTGTAAGTTCAACCTTCATTAGTTATGGTTTTGGTGTTAATGACAAATCTAATCCTGTATTAATGACAAATCCAATGTTAAGGTTATCCCCTAATGCGATATTGTTATTAATGACTAATCTTATATCGAGACTAACTTGTTTGATTAGAATATCTTTGTTTAGTCTCATCGCATGGAAAAATGGAAAACCCAAGGTATGTTTGCATATTCATCTTAATATTAGTTGCATACTTTGGAGTCAAGTTAAAATATGAATGTCCCCGTCATATTAACCACAAAATGTGCATCATGTTTCCCAATCCATACATTACATGGATGCACACACTTAGGGGGAGTTTGTAGTTTAACTTGATAGTTTCTTTGTATTGATCGATTCTTTATTGATACACATAAGGATCAAGACAAAGAAACTAAATCATTGAGTATATATTTGAATTGCCTAGTTATAAGTATACTCATGGTAATATAGGATATACTCCAATATGATTAAAGTAAGTATGTGCATATTATATCCAAGTCAATCATATTTATGCACATATACATGTGGAGTTTATTCTATAGTTGATGATTTAGAGTAATGATCATTTCCATACAATTTACATATAATGGATCATTACTTTTCATCAACATGAGTATATGAAAACTTGTGTAGTTAATATATACTCATATCAATTTAAATGATAATTTAAATTGAGTTCATTTGTCTTAATTAATTATTAACGAACACTTCATCATGTGTTGATGGTGTTCCGTGATTAATTGAGGACAATGAATAGTTCTTAAGTATAACAAAGCATGTGTTGCATTATTATACTTAAGACACATTTACAATCATTTCAATTGATTTAGGTTGTGCTCAATTGATCTAAAGGCATCCATTATGCGTTAATGGAGTGCAAGAGATAATTGAGATAACCGTGCATCTTGGACTAACTATTTTATGAGTTGTGATTGAGTTAGGTCCAAAGATGGATGAGATGATAAAGAAGTGGAGTTGAGTGATGATCCCGGGAGTATCAAGTGAAGATCGAAAGACCCCAAAGGGATTGCTTGTCTTGTGCAAAAGGTATAACTAGATAGGCTAAGGACTTTTGTAGTCTTTGAGTCTAAGGTTTTATCGCCGTATTATTAAGAGGGTCGTTCCTTTGCTTGAGCTTCATCATGTGTTGATGATCTCATTCGCGCTCACTCGAGCTCAAATCAGTTGATTTGGTTTTTGCATGAGGGTTAACCATTTGGCATGTGTTGCGAATGGGTTAAACTTATGCTTGGTTGCATTGGTTTTCGTGATAATGCTTTGATTTGCATGTGTTGCAAATAGGATAAGCAATATGCGTTGGCTTTTGCGTGGAGTTCACTTTTGCATGTGTTGCATTAGTTGAAGCTTCACGTTTTGGTTCGCAAAACATCCTTCTTAAAACCGTGTGGTTGCTTGGAGCTAAGTTTTGCATGTGTTGCAAAAGGAGAGAGCTCAAGCATGATTTAGTGTTTGTGTGTTTGTATGGAGCTAGAGGCTTGCATGTGTTGCGAGTAAAGAGCTCATACGGTTGATATGGTTTTGGTTTGAAGTTTGATTTGGTGATTGCATGGAACTAGAGAATTGCATGTGTTGCAATTAGAGAGTTCATGCATCCTGATTTGGTGTTGCTTGGAGCTAGACTTTTGCATGTGTTGCAAAGAGTAGTGCTCAAGCATGAAATGTGTTTATTGCGTTATTTGCAAGTTCACAGTCTTGAATAAACCGAGGTTTATGAGTCCGAATTCGAGAGCATGTGAGTGGGGCTTGCAACGGTGTTGGCAAGTTGACCGGTCTTGTGTTGACCTTCACATGGCTAGGGGATTAATCTCATAAACTCGAGTTTGATTTGCTTAATACGCTTTGCAAATAGATCTTGAGTTGATTGCGAAATGTGTTTTGCAATTTGGTTGAGATTCTTTGAGCATGAGCTAAGTTGGTGCAAATGTGTTTTGCACGTGTATGATCATGTGTTGATCATCATATGGCTCAAAGAATGGCATTTGGTTTTTGGAGAAATGATTTTAGTGTGAAAAATCTTGTCTTCTCTGTGAGGCCGGTGCTACTGTGGTGGTGGTAGCCAGGCTACTGGGTGAGCGGTAGCACCGCCTCTCTGGCCGGTGTGATAATTCCAGAGGGTGTGTTTTTGAGGTTCGCGGTGGTCCGGTGCTACCGGGCTTGAGGCCGGTGCTACCGGCGAGCGGTAGCGCCGCTTCTAGTTGGTCGGTGCTACCGGATTTCCTGATAACGGCTAGTTTTGTAGCCGTTGGCCCAGAGGCCGGTGCTACTGTTCTAGTAGGGCTAGTAGCACCGATTTTCTGGAGTTCTCGCCCATTTCGACCCCCAACGGCTAGTTTTGGCTTGGTGGCTATAGAAGGAGGCCTTGGGGTGTTGGGGCAAGTTGTCTGGAGTTATTGTGAGTGTGTGGAGTTGTGTGCATGTGTTGCCCTCTTCCATTTGCTTCTTGAGCTAAGAGTGAGCCCTAATTGCATGTGTTGCAATTAGGAAGAGGATTGAGAGCCTCTTGTGCATGTGTTGCACTTGAGGGAGGCCTTGTGCATGTGTTGCACTTGGTGATCACCGAGGAGCGCATTTGTTGTGCCCGGTGAAGTTCAAGTGAAGGAGCGGCTTATTACTCTTGGAGATTGCCGACTCCTAGATGGCGTAGGCGTCGTGCGCGGGAGCTCTCAAGGTTGTGAGAAGCCCCGGCGAAGTTTGTGAAGGTTCGGGTTGAGCCTACGCGCGAGCGTGAAAAACCACGACTAGTGGAAAGAGGCGGGTGCTCGAGCGGGAGCCGGTCCAAGTGTGGGCTAGCCTCAACGTGGACTAGGGGAGACCGGCAAGTCTCCGAACACCACGGAAAAATATCGGTTGTCTCTTGTCTCATTTATATTCAAGCACTTTAATTATTGTATATTGATCAATTGCTTGAATGCATTAGAATTGCTTAGTGTAAATTGTTTTATTCAATATAGCAATTCTTGTTTAGAGACATAAATTAGTTAGTGCACTAGTGAGACTAGTTGATTTAGGCTTTAATTGTCAAAACCTATTTATCGCTTCCGCATATTATAATTGTGTAGGTTTTGATTTAGGGGTGTATTAGAGCGATCGATTTTAGTGAGCGATTAATTTCGTAAAACGCCTATTCATCCCCCCTCTAGGCGCATCCTCGACCCTACACATGGCATGCTTCGAAATGCTAGACTTGAGAATATCATGAAAGCGCTTGATTGTGGTGAACTTGAAACTAGGAGTGGATTGAATCAAGAGATGGGTTTGCCTAGACACGGTGAGACTAGGTGGGGCTCTCATTACAAAACTGTTGTCAACATTATTGCTATGTATCCCACAATCCGCGATGTACTCATCACTCTTGGTAATGATTCTTCACAAAGGGGGGATTGGCCAAAAATACATACTATGGTTGGAGTATTTGAGTCATTTGACTTTATTTTCAGTGCACACTTAATGCTTGTTATTCTTGGATACACAAATGATTTATCCGAGTGTTTGCAAAGAAGAGAGCAAGATATTCTTAATGCAATCTCACTTGTAACCGTGGCAAAGAGTAGAATACAACAATTGAGGTCTGATGGCTGGAATCAGTTCCTTCAAAGGGTCACTTTGTTTTGCAATAAACATGGTGTCCAAGTTCTTGATATGGAGGGTAATTATGTGCCTTATGGAAGATCAGCACGGTTTGCCCGAAACCAAACAAATGATGATCACTTCAGAAGAGAAGTATATATTGGGATTATTGATCAAATTAGTCAAGAGCTTGATAATCGGTTTGATGAGATTAATATGGAGTTACTTTCTTGTATGTCGGCCTTCAATCCTACCAACTCGTTTGCTTCTTTTGATGCACAGAAGGTGCGCAGACTTGCTGAGTTCTACCCTAATGACATCATCTCAAGTACCGATTTGATAAGGCTTGAGTTGCAACTTGATAACTATATTGATGACATAAGACTAGATGATAGATTCAAAGGTCTAGAGAATCTTGTTGATCTCTCAGTTAAGCTTGTTGAAACAAAGAAGCATATAGTTTGTGATCTGCTTTACTTGCTTCTGAAATTGGTATTGCTTCTACCGGTGGCGACGGCAAGTGTTGAGAGGGTATTTTCTGCAATGAGTTTAGTCAAAAGTAAGTTGAGAAATAAGATGGGTGATAGTCTTTTGGATGATTGTCTAGTCACGTTTATTGAGCGAGATATTTTCTTCCAAATTGATGAAAATGATATAATCAAGAGTTTCATGGCTATTAGAAGACGGAGGCCAAACAAGAAGGACAAGAAGTAATACCGTATTCTTTGAACTATTGTAGGTGCGTAAGCTTCTTTTATGCATATTTCATAATTAAAATGTTGGAACTATTTATATTGTAATTTATACTTGTATTATCATGTTTCTAGTTATTTTATACTCATATACCAAATTTCTCGACAATATTTGTAGTTGTTTAGCGAATTGTTCATTGGATTTTACCGAATTGTATATTATAGTATTAGCTTGGCATCCCTAACTTAAAATCCTAGATCCGCCACTGTCGCCGGGCGCCACGTGGACTTGTCGCCGGGCGAGCGTATGCGTGCTCGCCCACCGCCACCGGGGCCACGTGGATTTGTCATGTTTGACCGCCGTGTTGTTGCTTTGTCTGGCGGAGAGGGTACCCAAATACAGTAGTACGCCGACAAGAGCTCCTGCCCGCCCAGAGTGCGTATCAAAGCTTACTTTAGAACCTTCATTAAATGCTCACGGCTCTGGGTGGGGCCACCACTCATGAGGATACGACCGCCTCGGTTCCCCATATATCTGCAGATTTTTCCGGGACCCGAGGCGACGACGATCTTGTCTCTTCATGAACCGCTTGTCTTTGGGCGATATATAGGCTCATCTGTAATAAGCGGTTTTACGCCTTCTTTTTTCCTCATAAGACCCTTAACTTTCGCTTCTTCAACCTTCTTGCTTGAAAAACCTCACTTTTCTTCATCTCCATGGCACCTCCATCCCGCCTCCACCGCGGACGCCCATGCGTGGGTAGGATGGCCATCTTAGCCGAGAGGCACCTTCCGCTCAGGCGGGGACCGCCACGCCATGGTGCCTTTCCGACTAAATCCTCATCCATACTGGCTATGATGGCGGGCTGCCCAAATTTCGCTTCGATTTCTTCCTTACCGCCCTTCACTTCTACGGATCCACCACCTTCACCTCACCCCCAACTCCGTTGTCTTTCTTTCCATCTTCGCACACCTCTGTGAAATGTTCATGGGGTGATGCCGATCTTCCGCTTTTCCTCCATTTCTTCCTCTCGCGCGCCCAACGATAATGAGGTAGTGGGAGTGCTACATTCACCGAGGGACGGATGGCCTCCGCTACATCTCTTTCGACCAGTCCAATCGAAGTCATGGCGCAATAATGGTCAGACATTAAGGATGACAATGGCGTTGACGCTTGACGTGCCGCCGAGGCGGCGAGGCTCTAAGGATCGAACTCGCCACGAGGAGACGGCGAGTTCAAGACAATGGCGGCCGTGATCCTCCGATTGCGGAAGCCGGACTATCTGGGGGTCAGTAGCGGGACTTCGTGGCGGAGAATCGCCTCTTCGCCGCCGTCCGTCTCCGCATGGCAAGACACGGCGACAATGACTGACAAGACGCGGGTCTTGACGTGAGTCTTTGTTCTTCTTTAGCTTTTTCTCGTGCACATGCTTCTTTTCGTGGTTTCCTACAAACCAGCAACTACTTTTTGCCCACTGCCAGGCGCGGGAAACCTGGATGAGCAGCTCCAGGGCCGGTGGCTCGCCGTGCTTATGCAGATGGTTCCGACCGCACCCCTTTTCAATGGTGGCCGTGGCTCACCGCTTGTCGATCCGGAGCACGCGGAGCGCTCGAGAGTCGTGAGGTCGCTCCCACCGATGGACTCCACGGGCCCGCCAGGTGCCGGCCGCGTGACCGGTGATCGGACACGGCCCCGCCACGATGACGGGCATGGCAACGATCACTTGCCCTGCATAACCACGGCCCGGATTCAAAGGCCGCGTGACGCGGGCGAATTTCACCGCCACGAGTTCGATCCGTGGCGATCTTCGCAGGGGCCACACAAGCCGCCCCATCTGACTTCATCGTCGGTGGCGCCGCCTCCTGGCGCGCCGCCCCGACGTTTTCTCCTCGGCGCGGCCTCAACGGCATGGCGCCAACTTTCGCCACGGAGCCTGTGCCACCACCCAACAAGGTGGTCTCGACACTCCCAATGGCGGTCTCTCGCTGAGGGTACCGCCAAAGGCGGCCTCAGACGCACCAAGGGCGAATGCCCCGCCGCCAAAGCGCCAAGCACCTCCACCAGTGCCCCGCCGCCACGAGAGGGCCGAACGGATGATCCTAGCGCCAGCCGAGAGCTCAGACCGCCATTGCTCCCGCTGAACGCCACGCCGAGCTCTTCAGGTTCAGCACTTGCACGGCTCATCGGCACCGCCTTGCCGCAGCCTACCAGCACGGGCCGATATCGCCAGCCAGCTGGCGTGAGTGAGGCGAGCCGCAATGAGCGGTGAGGGCGGACACGGCAGAGGCGGCATTGGCGCAGGAGAGAACCGACGCCGCCGCCACGCAGACGCGGGCCGAAAGGGCCGAGGATCGGGCGCAGAGGCGAGACGGCACCAAGACCTCGGAGTTGAGTCCTTCCGTCATGGGCGCAACTCGTCCGCCATGCTCAAGAAGGCCTTCAGCATACGAAGAGGTGCTCGAGCCCTTGGGGTGGCCTCTGAACTCGCATTGGAGGACTCACATGCAGCTTGCCCACGCGACCAATCAAAGCCGCGAAACACTCCGGGATCGCTGAAGCCCTAGCCACCCGCCCGCCAGAGAAGGTCGGAGGTCGCGATCATGACCGCGACCTATACGCTGGCTCGCTTTGGGCCGACGCCGCTTTTGATCCCATGACGGCGGTGACGGCCGGCATCGAGGGGACGCAAGGCGAGGCGTAGGGTGCGCGAATGCCGAACATGTGGCCGAGATGTCGCAAGTTGAGCGTGCGGCCATGGATGTCTCCACCTCACCGCCGTGGACGGCGACGAGGGCGACGATATCGACGTCGGCGACGAGGAGTGAAGGGCCGAGCAGCCCCTTGGTTCTTTTTGCCTTGCTTTCTTTTGTCAATCCATCTGCATGTACAAACACTTAAGTAGTATTTAGTAGGACAGATATTTCTGGGTTGAATGCTATTTCGCATGTTCATTCGTTTTGTGTGATCAAGTTTGCTAGATTAAACCATTAGGCGCCAAATTTTCAACTTAGCCTAATGCCCGAGGCGCTTAGGTTAGGGCAAGATCCCCGAGCTCGCCAAGATTACGCGTGTTTTTGCAAACACAAGTAAGGATCACACAAGTCATACGGGACTTAGGCAAAACGACCTTGAGTCCGACAGGAAATGCAGACGTAGCTTGATCTTAGCGTTTGGTTTTTGCGCGGGATTGCCACTTGGTTCAAACTCTTTTGAAACCTGGACCCTGACGATCACCTGAAAAATTGCCGCAGCGTAGCGTGGCGAGGCGACAAGTTTCCGGAAGTGTTTTTAGACCAGCGGCACTCGACGGTGACAACCAGCGGTGCTTCAGAGAGCCAACCCGAGGTGTACGAGCCGTGTTTGAGTACCACGTCTAACCTCGCACTCGGCCGCTTAAGCGCGTTTAACGTTAACGCTTTAGCACATTTCCTCGTATCATGAGGGGCCGTTAATTTTTGGTACTTGCGGCAATCACGCGTAACTTGACCCATCTTAGTGCATGCACATAAGGAAATGGTCAAAAATGCGGTATAAAGCACTTATCTTGCTTCTTATATCATTGGGCGACCAGCCCCCAAGCGTCTGGGCGGCCACGGAGAGACCCGAGGCGACCACGAAGGAGCTTGGGGCGACCAGCCCCCGAGCTCCCGGGCGACCACGAAGAGGCTGGGGGCGACCACGAAGAAGCTTGGGGCGACCAGCCCCCGAGCTCCTAGGCGGCCACGAAGAGGCTTGGAGACTTCACGCAACGAGTCGGTAACTCCATGCCTTGGTGCACAGCTACTAACAGAATGAGTAGGCATATGCAAAATAAATCCAAACGATATAGGTCCCCGCATGGAATTAACCCCGGTCCCTTCTTGATTTCTAAGTCCTTGCGATTTTTGGGAGATCGAACCATGGTGTTGTGCGTCAAAGCTGCGGGCTTCCAGGGGGGGACTAGACTAACGATGCTCGCGGTGACAACCAGCGGTGCTTCAGAGAGCCAACCCGAGGCGTGCGAGCCGCGTTTGAGCACCGCATCTAGCCCGCCCCCCGGTCGCCCGTCCTTGTCGGACACAGGCACCAGGTGACTCTATAGATCACCAAAGAATTAGCGGACACACGGAACCAGCGATACCCATGCAAAAAACTTACCACTAAGGGCACAGAAAGGGACAATAATAGTAAATTGGAAGCCTTCTAGGCAACAACTTTACTAACCGCCAGAAGCCACCAACCAGCCAAGGGAGAATCCTACCCCATGGCTGACCGGGGCGAGCAGCGAGGCACTTACAAGTCCTTCAAGGATAGAATTTCTGCAACAACTCTATGTTATAGGAATTGGCGGTTCTTCGCCATCCTCGGCCAACCTGACCGCCTGTCGAGATATCAAACCACTTTGAAAGGCCTCCCATCGGGAGACAGCTTATGCAACCCAAGATGCGCTCAATGCGCAATACTGTGTCGCCATCGCGGTGTTCTCTCAGAGACCGGGTGGCGTGGTACCGCTGAGACTTTGTCAGAAGCGGGGCGGCGAGAGCAAAGACGATCCCGACCTCCTCCAAAAGGTTGACATCTTCTCTCCGGAGATCCTCTTGGTCTTCTTCGTTGAACACCGAGACGCTGGTGAACCGAAAGCGACACTGAGGGGAGAACACCTCCGCCCGACACTCAGAAGAAAGGCGCTCGCTTATGGGCCGGCTGGGTGTGCTACGGAGCGACCACAAGATCGCCGGAGTTCTTCCGCCCACCGCGCCCTTTTGTGAAGCCGATCAAACGCCTCGCCTTGAGGCCCTTCACACCGACGCATTAGCGCTTCGCTTGCCGCTGCTCATGGGATGGGCCACAAAGCAAAACATACCTTGGTGCCTATTTCATCGCAGAAATTCCAGAAAGCCGCCGGTGAATTGGGTCCCGTTGTTCGGTGATGATGCGATTGGCGACTCCAAAGCGGTGAAGATCCCGCAAGATAAACTTGACGGCGGCAAGGGGCGTGATGGCACGCACCGCCTCGGCCTCAACCCACTTCGTAAACTTATCGATGGCGATTTAAGAGGTGGGTGAAGCCCTGTGCCCGCGAACGAACCGGGATGTCAAATTTCTGACCGCAAAAGCGGCGAGAGGCGGGATGGTTTGCGAGTTCGGGCTGGTTTGTGGATTTGCTCGGCGAAGAATCGACAAGCCAGATGTCCTCACCAACCGCAAGCATCCCGGAGGCGAGGCCAATAAAATCCTGGCGAACGCTTATCGACCAGCCGCTCGCCGGACATATGGCTCCCAGACACGCCTCCATGGATATCGAGAGCAGGTTGCTCCCTCTTCCCGAGTGATGCACTTCGGAGAACTCCGTTTACGCTCGCGATATAGGTCCCCACCTACCGTGGTATAGCACTTGGCTTTATGCGTGCAATCTTCTCGGTGAGGCATCATCATTGGTGATCACTTGGTCACGAGGAAGGCTAGGATAGGATCCATCCACCGATCTTCCTCGTTGCCGGCGACCACTCGGTGCTCGCCGGGTACTCACCGGGCCAAGCTTTTCCTGGCGCGCCTCGCAAGACCGCCATCTTCCTCCCGGACTGGGGGAGGCGGCACGCTGTCCTTCCCCGTAACCGGGGCCATGACAATGGCGCCGCTTTCCCCACTCGAGCCGAGGCCTCGGCCTTTGTGCGTCGCCCCCGAGCGGGGGCTGCAAAGACACCATCGTCCCCACCCGAATTGGGGTCGCGATGGACTGTCGCGATAGCCTTTCTTCAAGACTCCGACCGACAGAGCCCTTGAGGACGCAGCTGCAGCCCGTCCCGCAAGGTGATTGTCGCACCGGGACATGGATATATCCCAAACCTTCAAAATGACGCCCATTTTTCGGACCTCCGCCAGTACGCCGCCATGGTGGGGTCGAACATTGAACTCCTTCCGCTTGATTGATGACCAGCAGGAGTCTCCTTGACTCGAGACGCCGAATGCCCAACGCCGGCTATGCGCAATCTCGCCAAGCAGCCCTCGTACTCAGCTATGTTGTTTGTGGCCTTGAGCTCGAGGGCGACCACATCTTGGAGGATGTCGCGGTCGGGGAGACCAGACAACCCCAATTTCGCGCCTCCAACTTGAAGGAACCATCAAGAATAAGGTCCAGGAGAGGGCGCGGGCGCCACTCGAGTGGCGGAGTCCACTCGGCGATTTAACTCCGCCACGACTTGACTTTTGATGGCGGTAAGGGGTACAAATTTGAGGTTGAATTCCCCAGCCCACCACCCATTTTGCAATCCGGCCTCTGCTTCCGGCCAGGAGGATCTCTCGCAGAGGGTAGGCCGTGACCACGGTAATTTCCGCCCTTGGAAATAATGGCACAGCTTCTGACGCCACCAGATCGCATAATATCTTCTCGAGCTCGGTATCGGGTCTCCGCTTCGTCGTAACTCATCGATGTAGTACACGGCCTTTGACGCCTTCTCTTCCGCATCAAGATCAAGGCCACCACCTCGGGGTGGCGGCTATGTCTGAGAACGGCCACCCACCGGGGGAAACCAAGACCGGGAGAGGAGAGGTAATCGCTTCAACTCTTCAAACGCCTCAGGCTTCTTCACCACTCAAGTGGTTTGTCTTCTTCACAGCTTTAAACAAGGCAAGCTTTTTCTCCCAACCGCAATGAACCGCCCAGGAGGCCAGGCGACCACCGGGCATTGAACTTGCTTGAGTCTGCCGCGGCTTCATGTGCTCGATGGCCGATATTTTATCGGGTTGGCTTCGATGTTCCTACCGACACCAGAAGCCCAATAGCTTGCCTGAGGGCACACCGAACACGATTTCTCAGGGTTGAGCTTCGTGCAATTCTTCCAGAGGTTAGCAAATGTTTCCTCCGTGTCTTGGATCGGTTCTTCACCCTTTTGATCCGCACAACTAAATCATCAACGAACCTCAAGATTTCGCCCTATCTGGGGCGGAAGGTAATGTGCATGGCACGTTGGTAAGTGGAACCAGATTTTTAAACCAAAAGCCATTCTTACATAACGAAGAGACACCGTAGGGGTTACAAAAGCGTCTTTTCTTCATCTTCAAGCGCCATGCTAACTGTGGTATCCGGAGCACGATCCAGAAGCACAACAGATTCGCACCCGTCGTGGAGTCAACAATGAGATCGACCACACAGGGGGTATGGATCCTTCAGGCGAGCCTTGTTGAGGTCGGTGAAGTCGACACATGCGCCATTTCCGTTGGACTTCTTGACGAGCACCTGTGGTTGGCGAGCTACTCAGATGAGAGACCTCCGGACAATCCTGCGCTCCAAACTTCTCTACCTCCTCCCGAATGGCATCTTGGCGCTCGGCGCTGCCTCCGGACCTTCTGCGGACCGGGCGCGCCTCGGAGAGCGTCGCCAATCGGTGCTCGATCACCTCCACAGGACCCTAGTCATGTCGGATGGTTGCCGGCGAACACGCCGGAGTTAGATCGAGGAAGGTGACGAGCGTTTTCCTATTTGGCGCCGAGGTTGGCGCCAATGTTGACGATCTTCGGGGTTCGCCCAAGACTCGTGGCGACCACCTTAACCTCACCGGCAGAGCCAGTGAGGCGCGGTCCGAACTGAGGGCTCCCGAGGAAGTGGCGTCTGGCGCTGACGCAGTGGCACCGGCCAGTCTCTGCGACCTTGAACAGCGCAAAGGCCTCGGCCTTATCCACCTCGATCACAATGGGGCCAGCGGGCCCAGATCTTCACCACCATGTACGCGTAGTGGGTGGCCGCCATGAATCGGGCCAACGCCGGTCGGCCAGTATGGCATTATAGGGAGGTCAAGTCGGCGACCTCGAAATCCACCAACTCTCGGTGCGATAGTTATCCCTCTCCCCAAGGTAACGGGAGGCGACTCACCCAGAGGCATCAAGCCGGCCTGGGCTACCGAAGAAGGGCGGTGGCGCGAGATCTGCCGCCATGGATCTGGCGCCAGAACACCGAGGAGGACAGGAGGTTGATAGAACTCCCTCCTTCCACCAAAGACGCGGTGAGCCGCGTTCGAACGGTGGGCGACACTACGACGGAGATGTCCCAGCCGCTGGCGCCCTCGGATGGTCACCGACTAAAGGTGAGCGTTTGCTCGCACCACTTGAAAGATCCGACCCGCCCGATTTGATGTGGTGGCGCACTTCCCTCTTCACCGCTTTATAAGCGGCGTTGAGGAAGGTGGACGAACCACCATGGATGTAGGCCACCACGTGATCGGCTTCCGGAAGGCCGCCGGGGTCTTCATCTTGATCATCGCCGTGCGGCGTTCCTTGAGCCGCTTCTCCACTATCTTGTCCACGACCGGCGGCTTGTCTAGGTCATGGGTATTGGTCTTATGTATCGGGCAGTAGGGCTCGCCCTCCTTTTGGTCGTGGCGGTCGTTCCCACGACCGCGGCGGTCATCGCGCCGATCGCGGCGATTGTCACGCCGGTCACGACGGTCGTCACGCCGCTCACGGCGATCATCACGCCGATCACGGCGGTTGCGCTTCCGAGGCGCGGGATCTTCTTCATCGTCGCGCTCGGTGGCCAGGACTTGCCTGGTTTCTCCCGCCTCGTGCTTCCGCGCCTTCTTGCCTGCACGGTCGGAACCCTTCGAGGTCCCGGCCTCGTCCTTGCCTTGGCCACCCTTGGGGCTGTGCGCCGCCCTTCGCCTCATAGCGGCGCACACTTATGTGCGAGGGAGAAGAGCTTCGGAGGTGGAGCCGATGGTACGGTGGCCATCTTCTCCTTCATCTTATTGATCGCGACGCCCTTCTTGAAGGCGATGACGACCGATTGCTCGGAGATGTGGGGGATTGTGTTGCGGCAGTGGCAGAACCGCCGGATGAAGTCGCGAAGCGACTCCCCCTTCTCTTGCATCAGAGCGTGGAGGTCGTCCTCCACGCCGGGCTGCGCGAAGGAGCCCTGAAAGTTGGCGACGAAGAGGTCGCACAACTTACCCCACGAGTGCACCGATCCTCGGGGGAGATTTAGCAGCCAAGAGCGGGCAGAGCCTGTTAAGGCTGTTGGGAGGTAGTTGGCCATGACCTTTTCAGATTCGCCAGCTGCCCGCACCATCGTTGTGTAGATTTAGAGGAACTCCTCCGGGTTGGTGGTGCCGTCATATTTTTCTATGGCCGTCGGGCGGAACCTGTCCGGCCACACCACGCGGCGCAGCCGCCGGGAAAAGGCCTGGCACCCGACGCCATAGAGGGAGCCGAGCCGCTCATCGGGAGCCTGGTCTGGGGACCGTTCATGGGAGCGCGAGGCCCAGCTCCTTGGGGAGTCGGAGGAGTGAACATCCTCCTTGGCCCAAGAATGAGAACCCCGGGGGGGACTCTCATCGTCGTATACCGCTTCACATGCAGCGTTCTTGGTCCGGGTGGCAGCGCATCCGCGAAAGGTCATCACCGCCTGCCGCGGGCTCTCGTCAAGATGAGAGCGAGGTCCCCACGGTTCCTCGGGAACCGAGACCGTCTGCAGCGCGCCCTTTCCTTGACCCCCGCCCCGGCCGTGGTCTTTCTCGATAGGGCGGCCGGAGGCTTGAGAGCGCCTCAAGATGCGCCTTAGGCGTCAAGGCACGACTGCACTGACCGCCGGGAGGCCCTACTTGGTGGGCCCACGTCCACGAGCGGCGATGCTCGCAGCCACGGAGCGGCGGAGTCTCCGCGAACTCCACCGGAGGGTGGTCGTAAGAGCACGGCGTGCAAGTTTTGGCGAGGAGTCAGCGCCTCCATAGCCGACTGCGACGCCGGCCGCTCCCCCACTCCCAAGGAGCAAGCGGCGTCGCCTTGCTGGGGCGGGTGAGAGCGGTCCCTCAACCGGCGCGATGACCGGAGAAGCCTTGGTCGCCGCCGCCCGCGATATCCTCGATGCCGAATCCGCCATCTTCAGATGCACGGGCTTGCTTCCAAATCGCGGACGCCGAAGTCCGCCGGGGAAACCAACCACTAGCCCCCTACCTGGCGCGCCCCTGTCGGTGTATTCCACCTGACAGGCCCAGAGTCTACAGACCGGGTTCGGTTCGGAAGGAGGGCATCTTCGCGGCTGGCTAAACCTAGAGGGTGAAACCCTAGAGACTCCCACGCGAAGGATTCCGGCGTCTATGAACTAGAGATGACACCGAGATTTTTACCCAGGTTCAGGCCCCCTTGTGAGAAGGGTAATAGCCTTACGTCCTGCTAGATTTACTCAGGGAGTGGGCAAAGCCAGTACAAAGTTCTCAGGTTATAAGTTCTCTCTTAGGCTACGCTGTGGAGCTCTTGCTTGTTCGGATGCTCGACCTCTTGACCCCTCGACCCCTTTTCCCATGCAACCGGAGGCCCTTATATAGGCCAGGCCAGCCGGGGCAGGTACCCAGGAGGGTCATCATGCTTATCTTCATACATTTATTACCCTTCCCGTCTTGTCCTGCTCCTCCACCTCATTAAATGCCGACGATGGCTTCGCCGTCCGCCGGATGTGACCCCTTCTTGACGGGTTGGTGAGGCGCGCCGAGGAATGGGCTTATAGCAGAATCCTTGCAATGACAGTCCGACATCGCTGCCCTGTCGCCTTAACAGTGACGACAAGGGAAGGAGCCTTGAGGTGAAGCCACCTCGCACCGCTTTTTGTTCTTGGCCGGGCGAAGCGGCGTGCTCGCCCACTCGCCGCCGGGCGCCACGTGGACTTGTCGCCGGGCGAGCAGCGCGTTTCGCCACTGCCGCCGGGCGCCACGGGCTTATCGCCGCGAAAGGCGGCGTGTTTCGCCACCGCTCGCGGGCGCCACGTGGATCTGTCGCCGGCGGCGGCGTGCTTTCGCCACTTGCTCGCCGGGCGCCACGTGGACTTGTCGCCGGGCGGCGTAGGCGTGCTCGCCACCTGTTCGCCGGGCGCCACGTGGACTTGTCGCCGGGCGGCGGGCGTGTTTCGCCACCGCCGCCGGGCGCCACGTGGATCTGTCATGTTTGATCGCCGTGTTGACTGCTTTTGTGCGGCGGAGAGGGTACCCCAGCGCAGAGTACGCTGACATCAGTTTTTACCTACGCAATGATTTGTGCTCAATATACAAAATACTAGTCAGGACTGTGCGCTACGTTGCGTTGTGTGAAATTTGAGAAATTCGGTTGTGCGACGCTGTGCCGTGTGAAATTTGGTCCGACAGATATTTCTAACAAAAATTGCATAATTTCAGTTTTCTTTTTTTAGAAAAAGGGGTTGCTAGGAGCCGTCGACGAATCTGTGCTTTTTTTAGAAAAACGTGGAGGGACCTGAGCGTACTTTCTTTCTTTTTTGCGTAATTCTAGTTTTCTTTTTTTTTTAAAAAAAAGGGTCGTTAGGACCCATCGACAAATCTGTAGACTGCTATAAACTGTTAGTAAATCTGTGGTTTTTGTTTTCTAAGAAAATAAACGTATTTTCATTTTTTTTGCATAATTCTGGTTTTCTTTTTTCTTTTTTTAAAAGGGTTGCTAGGACCCTTCATCGAATCTTGGATTGCTATAAACCGTTGACGAATCTGTGTTTTTTGTTTTTGGGAGAAAATCGCGAAAACATGGGTCGCTAAGACACGTCGGCGAATATGTGGACTGCTATAAATCGTCGACGAATCTGTGTTTTTTGTTTTTAGGAGAAAATAGTGAAAAAAATGTGTCGTTAGAACCGGTTAGTGAATCTGTGGACTGTATAAACCGTCGATGAATCTGTGGTTTTTTTTTTGGAAAAAACCGCGAAAGGATCTAAACGTATTTCCATTTTTTCGAGACCAATATGCTAAAAAAATGATTTCTTAGGACCTAAACGTAATTTTATTTTTTTTCCGGTTCCATTCTACTAAAAACCGCTAGAGGACCTAAATATAAACTGTAGAGGGACCTAAATGTAATTTTGATTTTTTCGGGTCCTTTCTGTTAAAAACCAACCAGAAAACCTAAACGTAATTTCAAATTTTTTGGAGAACTTTTTCGCGACGATACTGATGAGTCTCTCTGCTATATATAAATGTACACATTTAATAGTTTTGTTCAAACAAAAGGCCAAGAACACTTGATTAACCAAAATATACATAGCGTTGTGGGGGCAAGAAGAAGCTGTGGAACTTGAAAATTTTCAATGATGGTGCATACCTAACACGCATAACTCTATAGTTTTGTATAATGATTTCGTAATATCATAAATGTTAAAATTTGCTAAAAGTACAGTAGTTATAAGGTTTTACAAATCCTAAACTATCAAAATCAGAATTGATTCAATCAACAAATTTGATCCATCGAAGAAGTGATGTTTTGATATTTTTCAAAATTTTGAGAGTGCCGATGCACATCTGACACCCCATCTAGATCCGCCCCGGGCTAGAAGTGATCCTTTTGTTTGTCCTTAGATTGAAAACAGCTCCTTGTACATGCATGCATCTTGACAATATCATAGCCAAGCCAATCATTTTACAAGTACGAATAGTTAGTGAAGAGGCTTCCCCTCCGCAAACCATTTCTAAAGAATTCATGAAGCAAAACTTGAAAATCATTCTTGCTTGATGAAAGAGAGAGCTTAGGCTTGTCCGTGTTGGCCCATGAATGACACGAGGCACCCAACTACTCGATCTCTTTAAGATCCAGTTCTTATTCTAATGTCTTTGAATTTAACAACTAACATTGGACAGATCAAATATTTAGTGAAGCCAGGTAAGCGCTTGTCTAATACCCAGCACAGAGAGGACACATGTCGTGAGTAGACAGCTTAGGAATCTAGTAGGTCAGGTCCTTATGTGCACGAACATGTATATTACTTGGATCCTACTGTACCATGTGATGTGAGTGAAGCCAAATGTGTTTCGCATCTCTGACTCTCAACAAACAAGAATATCTGCCAAAAGCACCTCTGGAATTTGTCATGAAGCCTGAGCTAACTGAACTCGCGGTTCAGGAAATCAATCAGTTTTTATCTTACTAATCTTTGAATATAAATGGAGAGATTATGTATGCTCATGTTCATGTGACCGAAATCACTTCCTTCTCAATTTCCCATATTTCCGGAAAATTACAGAAGCAGAGAGAAGTAGAGACAACATTTATCAATCGAAGCACATATTTACTACAACATCAGCAGCAGCATCAGTTCGTCATGCCCATAGGGACTCTTTCTTGAGGCACGCCTCCTGCAGCATCATGGCGGTGCTCCCTGCAGAGCCGAAGCCCATCATCAGCTGATGATGAGCCGCAGTACTGCTCAACGTGTTCATCAGACCATCGTGCGTGATGAGGTTATTATAGGCCTGGCCATCCATCTGCTGCTGCTGCTGCTGCTGCTGAAGCTGTTGCAATGCAGCGGCAGGTGCTTGTCCATCGTGTCCGTCGTGCTGCATCTGAATGCAGTGTGTCTCGGCCTGCGCGACGGCGAGCTGCATCTGGAGCTGGGTGACCTGCTGCTGGAGGTAGGAGATGGCGCCGACGCATCCATAAACGGGGTCCCTCATGCGCGCGTTGGCCTCGTACACCAGGCTGCTCACCGCGTCCGCCCTCTGCTGAGCAGGAAGCTCCTGAAACACATACCGCAATTGGTCCATTAGCTTGTCCATTTCGACACGCATGCATGGTGGGATTAAGGATCGAGATGAAACGGGCCAAGAACAACAAACCTGAAGCATCTTGCTGACATTGCTGGCGCCGAAGACCTTGTGGACGATGGCAAACCTGTGGGGTTCCTCGGGAGGGAAGTAGGGCGCGAACACGCACTCTTTGGTGCAGCGCCGCCGCAGAAGCTTGCACGACGCGCACGGCGGGCTCCCGGTGCCGGCCATGGCTGTGGCTTGGGGTGCTCCCTGCTGGTTCCTCGGGGGCTGATCCAGAGGGTAGCTAGGACGATGATTGCAGAGGCTGGGAAGGGAAGGGGGGGAGAGCGAAGGGGGCTGAGCTTCCTCTTTTATAGAGGAGAGATCCATGGCAAGGCCAGCTCAGTTAGGTGTGGAGACATTGGTTGTTCCAAGCTCTCATTAGTCACGACAAAACATGATAACCTACCATTACAGATAGCTTATTTTTAGTATAATGATCCTATCATGATAATGAGCCACGCGTCCCTGCTTGATCACATCGCATGGGCTGTTGCCTGTACCGATGCAGTGTGTACTGGTTTTGTGATTTGTTTGTCTGTACTTAGCAGCAAACTTAGGTTGGTTTTGGTCGTGCGCGATACGAGGGTGTCTAGGGAGCACCTGAGTGTTTTTTTGCTAAAAAACACTCAAATTTCCCTTACATCAATTATATAATAGTTTTACACAAATTAAATTATGTAGAAATGATGTGATAATTTGTAAAAAAACATTATTTTTCTCTACATGGTATTTTATATCAATTATACACTAGTTTTACACAAATTAAATTATGTAAAAAGTAGCGTGATAATTTTTTAAAAAAATAGAGGAACGAAACAAACTATAAAGAACACACCAAACAAAAACGTAGATCACAAAATCAAATATTGACAAAGTCAAAATGATAAAACACAACGTGGATCGCAAAACAATATCTAATAGACAAAAAAAAATAAGTTCCCATAAACAAAAAAACAATAATATCTAATAGACAAAAAAAATTGAGTGCCCTCAAACAAAAAAACACTCGAGTGCTATTTAGCAATTCCCAAATTTTAAATATATGTGTTGGATTGATAATCTTATAAAATCATTGTATATGACTATAGAGTTACACGTGTAATGTGTACATTCCTAACAAAAATTTTCTAGTTCCACCGGTGACCTTACCTAGCTAGCATCACATTACAACTAAACATGGGGCGAGCTAGTCTACGTGTTCATGGCATCTATGTACATCTCCCAATCGGTGTGGCCCGGAAATTCTACGTTCTTCCTTTCACTTCACGCGGCAACATGCCCTAGACTCCGGAACAAGTCATTTGACATTTGGCATCGGACTGTCAGAAACCATCCCATGCATGTTCAGAGTTGACCTTGAGATGAAACACTACTCCGATCCGTCTGACACACGCCGTTAAACTTCGTGTTAATTAGCTCCGTATTTATGAGATACAAAAGTCTAGTACTAGACATTAAGCAGCCGCACGTAATATTATACGCTTATGTTAGTGCTCGTAGCATGTAAGGCAGTGTTTATAGGTTTGAAGACAATTGAGTTGAGTGTGTACTAATAAAAGAGAGTCACTAATTAGAAATAATACAAGAACGAGAAGATGACAGATGCTTTAGTTATTTGTTTATCCGGTGCTCAGTGTCGAGATCAGGAAACCTGACACGTACGCCGGAACAATATGCTTTGCTTGTCTTAGTGACCCCCATAAGGCCAAGGGATTTGCTTTGCATTACAATAGTACCTCGTATAGAAGCATATATATCTTAATAATAGTACGCGTGCACTAAGTTATAGCTTGAGACAAAAATCCGACGTGTCTAATGCGAGTAGGGCCTCCACTTGTCGTGGCCACTACTGCCCAGGAGATGAAATGTAGTAGCAACAAATTGCGCCCATGCCTACATGCATTAAGGTCTCGCACCAGCTTGCGATGCAGACTCTGCAACAACCCCCTATAGCTAAGCTATTTTACCCGGACTTGTTTCCACTGTGGATGACAGAACAAATTCATGTTGCAGCAACACAACAAGAGCATAGCAATATCAATCTATCAACATGAAGTCTTGCCTCTATTGAGGACCGAGCTTAGCTCCGTTGGTTGAGCGCATCCCTGCAAGCATTCGACTCTAGTTAAACGCGCGTTCACCAATAATAAAAATAAGTAGACACACACGTGCACGTTTAATGAAACTTAATTTCTTAGCGTACATAGAGAACTCACATACGTGTATATGTGTGTTGTATAAATGTGATGTACGTGGATTATGTACGTGTGTCTTGTACCCTTTAAAAAAAAAGTCTTGCTTTTCCATTGTGCGTGGAAGCAGAACATGCATTTCGTTTCTTGTGTACAGTATCATCTTCTTGGATATGAAAAGCTTGCATAACAATCTTCTGGCAAGATGGCTTGTCGCCTATAGGACCAGTTTTCACACTGCATTTCTGCACGAGAAAGGCATTAGAAACTATAGAACTAAGTATCTTACCATCAGCTAGTCCCTGTAGGAGGCAGGACTTCTAAAGTTGTTGCACATGCATGCGATTGCTATCGAATGGGATGGTAGGGTTCCCAAAGTTTAAAGCATGCATAGATGTCGACCATGCCATGCGCCGCCGCGCCCTCAGTCAACCGCGGCTGGCCTCCACCGTTAAATAAGTTGCCGACAGTGTTTCACCGTTGCAAAGTCCATAAACCCGTTGCAAAGCTTTCATTTTTACAAAGTCAAAACCTATCCATCACATGCATGGTTTGGTGAGTGTACTAGACAAAACGAGTACTGATTCACATGACAGACTGACCTCTCATTTGGTACCTCTTGGGCATATACCTCTATCATGGTTATTTTCCAAGCTCTCACTAACCCAAGTAATTTTTCTTTAGTCTTTCGTAGAACACGAAACAATGCAACAGACATTTTCTTCCCTCAACACGACGACTTGTTCCCATGTAAACTCTTGCAATTGGATAGAGGCTCGAAGATTCCATCAGGATGGACCTGGACCACTAACTGATGTTAGGTTCATGTTTTGTGAATTGTAGTTAAGATCCGGACTCGCGTCTCATGTGCTCTGGGATCAGACTTCAGAGTTGGGTCTATCCGTCTATGGCACTGCCACATGTCTAGTGAAAGTGCCTTTCAAGTACCTGACATTCCAAGGTAACTCATGTGCTTAGTACAAACCTTCTAGATTTCCAGGTGCGTCCAGGAGATTTGTCTGCTCATCCATCAGATGAAATGTCTTAAATGCTCTGTGAAACGTAGCTAGTGCCATGTCTAATGATATTTTTTCTATTGTGCTTAATAACACCTTTCCAAGAATAAACAAGGCAACATTTCACAAGAAATTATCTCAAACAAAAAGAAAATAATTCACAAGCGTTGTTTACCAACTCAGCAGCCCGGAGTAGATTTTTATTTCACATGATACTAGTGCAGATGTGAAAAGCATAAAAAAAATTGCCTTGTTTCAGCGAATATGGAAAATAGCAACTTACTTTCTCAGTGAAAATAGTAGCGAAGGAGGCAAGTAACATACTCATTATGTCGGATCCAAAGGCTCATCCATGAACTCAACATCAAATCCCCAGAGCACAAAAAGCCTCGCCTAATTGAATTTGAGATAAGAAAGTAAAATTCGTAATCTTGAAGGATATTAAGCATGGTTGTACATAGTTAGCCACATTTCATCTAATCAGATTGAACAGTAGTCAGTCAGCAAGAATAGTGCAATATGTAGTTAAAGAATAAAGACTATAATAATGGAATAGGCAATCTTTACAGCGAATACCACAATAATGTGATTGATTTGTTATTAAACTTTTGGTCTAAAACGAGAGGTGATAGTCTATTCACCGTTTTCGTTTCAGGAATCCAATGCTCTGAAAGTAAGCAAAATGCTTTAGTTTTGTTCTGGAGGATGAGTGTTAAGTTGGGCCGGGCACAGTCAATGAGACACATAATAATTAAGCTACTCAACAGTATTTGAAAGTGACAAATGGTAAAACAAGATTTCCACACAGCACATGCGCGATGCTGCTTACCAAAGAAAATGAGGATGACTTGCATGCACATGATACCAAGTACCAACACAACCATCACGTATCCATTCTACAAAACCATATATATGTAATAGTCATAGTTATCTTACAAAGAGAGTTCGCAGTCCTGTTTTGATCAAAGCACTAATCATTGCAATATGATAATTAGTCAGATACGGATGTAAGGAAGGAAAAAAGTTAATGATGGCAAAGTAATATCTTGAGCTATCAAGGAGATAGCCAGCAAATACCCAATCAATTGTAGCGACCCGTATAATTAGCCCAGGGATTGCGACAGTAACACTGCCACCTCCCTAAGTTAATTACACGAATCTCGGCACAGTCGCCAGCAAAACACCGGAAAGCCGATGCTTTATCGACTACTATGCCGTGTTCAGAGTGTTACAGCAGAACAATAATTAGAGACTGAATGATAATATATTCATTGCAAGCCACGCTGGGCTATATGTCCATTACATAATATTACAGTGGTACTTGGACACAGAAAAGATCACACTACTACCCATACATGCTAATACTTCCTAGGGACATAGATTAGTCTATAGAATCTTCTAGCCCTCCTGGTAGTAGTCGGAGTAGAAGTAGCCTTCATAGGGATCCTCCTGATAACCTGGGAACTGAGCCTGAGAATAAGCCTCCTCACTGGCCTCAAATGCTGATCCATCAGGCTCTCCTTCTAGAAAAGGGGGAATACAAGAGTGAGTACAACGTACTCAGCAAGCATTAGATAATAGAATGCAATATGATGACTTTCTCCTTCATCCAATTCTTCCCTCCAAATATGAGTTTACGAAATTAAGTTTTTAGTTTTCTTTAAGAGTTGGAAGTTTTAATTATTGAAAATTGACTACTAGCACCAGTATATGAGATGACTTAGCTTCCGTAGCCTCCAATCCAGAGACAGCTTGAATTCAAGATTTGACCTCAAGCAGTTCGCACCACTTTACCCATAACGGCCCCAACATGTGAGGCTCCAGAACGTTTATCACTAATCCAGTGCTAGATCTCCAACCTCAGATTCGAGGGAATCCCTATCCAAGTGATTCCACTACTCATCATACAGTTGCACCCCGATATCAAACCAAGGTAACTCCACCGTGGCTTAAAATATATATCCACATAAATCAGCTTTCTCATCTGGGCCTTCCGGCATACCCAGACTTTGGCTCTAATAACTACACTTACCCAATGTGGAGACCGTAACACTTTCTTAGGACAACCTTTTCTCGACAAATGATTTATCTCGCTATAGTTGGTACTAAAATACGGCTCATTGCTGAGTGTAGGGGTTTAACCTTATGTTATAGCCTATGTAGAGGTCCACCTACAATGGTATCACCACACCCAGGCATATCCACGCCATCTTCTACTGCACCCTCTACCCACCATATTAAATTCTAATATATTATCCACGACTCCATTCGTGGACATCTAAACACCACACAACCACTTCCTTCACCACAATCACACCTCATCAGCATATACCAAAACCAATTCACCCATTCCATTTCATTCACCACCTTACTATTCTCCTCATTCCATTTCAGCCTCTCATTTAAAAAGAATACATTTTGATGCAATGAGGATATGATTAAGTAAAAAGCATTAAAAGCATTTAGTAATGATGCTCAAGGAAATCTTGCCTGGAATAATATTTGACTGATCGACCTCGCTCGAAGGTGGGTTCCGGTTGGCTGGCAGATTCAGGTCGAGGCCTGAAAGCAGATTATACGATTATGGCTGTTAAAGATTAATTATTTCGGTGTCCAACCAATTTCTGATCTGTCGTTCAGTTTTATCTACGCAAAATTTATTAATGCCAGTTGTCAGATTTTTACGCGATCCGCAATTCGATTCCAGAATCGACGCGGTCCGCGGCGCAATTTACTTTTCTACTTTTCTAACCTTTTTTCTCTTCTTTCTTTTTCTCCTCATTTCTTTCTCTATTCTTTCTTTTCTTTTCTTTTCTTTCTTCCCTTTCTTCTCTTTCCTCCCCTCTGCCTTTTCTTTTCTGGCTGATAGCCATTCGGCTGCCTCCCCTCACTCAGGCGCAGCTCCTCCCTGGGCTTCCTCTCCTCTCGGCGCAGCTCCCCTGGCGATTCCCTCCCCAGGCGCATGCTCCTCCCGACTGCTCTCCTCCCTCTGGCGCACTCCAGCCCTGGCCGCAGCACCTCCTGGCGCCCCCACCTCTCTCGGCTGACTGCTCCCTCTGGACGAGCTAGGGTTTCTACCCCCATTTCCTTTTCTTGCACTTTTAGCTTCATTTGCTTGGTGATTTTGCTTTTGATTTCGGGTCTATGATGAACGTTGGGGTTGGCTTTAGGCAAGAACAGAAATACTACACAGATCCTTACCCCTACTACTGAGACCATGGGGGAACACCCCGATCTACCATCCCCTCTACCCTATCGCTTGGCTAGCACCCTGATCTACCTTCTACGCATAAGAACAGGTACTGCTAATTGGGAAAATGCACCTGGTGGTCGGCTGGTCACGAGCTAGCAGTGGGTAGGGTCTGGATGGTGGTGAGGAAGAGGTTGTCACTGGCTTCTTGCTTCGGAACTCCTCCTCGCTTCGGTTTGCCCTCTCCTCGTCTTCGGATGCTCCTTCTTCCTTCTGAATCCTCTCTCTTCTTGCTTGGTCCTCCTTGGCTTTGGCTGCTTGTTCTTGGAATGGCAATGGTTGCTGTTGGAAGAAAGGGAGCACTGGTTGTTCTTCGGGGACTTGAAGCAAGGCTTTGGATATTTTGTGGCTCTCGGTCTCGTGGCTGAATGGGGGACAGAGGCAAATGAGCTGGCTTTTATTTACCTCACATGGGGAAAAGACCACCTTGCCCTTGGGATATTTACTGCCTCTATTGGCTATAAGGGTATTACGGTCATATCTCGCTCAATTTACTAACGGTACCCGCATATCGCACTGTAAGTTTAATAGCGTAATGATGATCCCCGAAACTATATAGAGGTGCCTATCCGGTCCGGACAGTCTGGTACCTCAATGATCGATACGTTTCTGGTAGGGATGACGGCACTTTTCTAACCCTTACATTTTATTTCTTTGCCTAATTGCATTTCTTTGTTTAATTAATTCTTTAATTAAACTGATAACCCCAGGTTATCACAACCTACCCCCCTTAAAAAGGATTTCGTCCTCGAAATCCACCTCACCTAAAGAGATGCGGGTATGACTCTCGCAGATCTTCCTCCTTTTCCCACGTAGTCTCTTTCTTTGTATGGTGCTTCCATTGAACTTTACAGAACTTGATGGTGGCCCTTCTGAACTGTCGTTCTTCTGTCTCTAGGATTTTGAGAGGAACCTCTTCATAGGTTAAATCTGGCTTTAGAGGAATGTCAAGGTTGGGCATCAATTGAGAGGGTTCCATAAGACAAGCTCTAAGCTGAGAGATGTGGAATACATTGTGGATCCTAGACAGCTGTGGAGGAAGCTCTATCTGGTATGCAGAATTTCCTTTCTGTTCCAAAACCCGAAATGGCCCCACATAACGAGGACTCAGTTTTCCTTTTACTCCAAATCTGTGTACTCCTTTCATTGGGGACACTTTCAGGTATACATGATCACCCGGTTGGAATTTCAAATCCTCCCTCGCTTATCAACAGAAACTTTCTCGCTCTACTCGAGCGGTTTTCAATCTTTCTTGGATCACTCTTATTTTCTCATCATTCTGTTAAATTAACTCAGGGACCTAGTAAGGACTTTTCTCCCACTTACATCAACAGATTGGAGATCTACACCGCCTACCATATAGTGCTTCGAAAGGAGCCATTTGTATACTCGCTTGGTAGTTATTATTATATGCGAACTCCGCGAGATGCAGATATTTGTCCCAACTTTCCTTGAAATTCAGCACACATGTCCTCAACATATCTTCTAAGATTTGATTCACTCTTTCGGTCTGTCCATCGGTTTGGGGATGATAAGCGGTACTAAATTTGAGTTTAGTTCCCAAAGCAGTTTGGAGACTTCCCCAAAAGCTTGAGGTAAAAGTGGAACCTCTGTCAGATGTGATAGTTTTGGGAACTCCATGAAGGGTGACTATTCTTTCAACATAGATTTCGGCTAGCCTACGAGCAGAATATTTCTAATTTGTGGCTATGAAGTGAGCAGATTTTGTAAGTCTATCCACTATAACCCAAATAGCATCTTTCTTGGCTAGGGTCCTAGGCAAGCTCATTATAAAGTCTATACAGATATCCTCCCATTTCCATTCTGGGATTTGGAGAGGTTGCATTAGGCCCGCTGGACGCTGATGCTCTGCCTTAACCTTTTGGCAAGTATCACATTTACTAACATATTCTGCTACTTCCTTTTTCATACCATTCCACCAGAATGTTTCCTTCAGATCCTTATACATTTTGGTACTACCCGAATGAATAGAATACAAAGTGTCATGGGCTTCTTTCAAGATCAAAGATTTTATTTCAGGATCATTTGGAACACAAATCCTATTGTGGAAATTGAGGATTCCCTCGCTCAAAGTGAACTCAGAAGGTTGGTTTGACTGGATCCTCTTGGTCTCTTCTATGATGAAACTATCGGATGACTGTTTTTCTTTTATTTGCTCCAATAAGGTTGATTGGATAGTCATGGTGGATAGCATTGCATTGGATGGAGACAGATTGAAATGAATCTCCATCTTAGCCAAATCTTGAAGAAGTTTAGGATGGAATTTCTGAATGGAAAGATTGTGACATTGAGATTTTCGGCTCAAAGCGTCAGCGACTACGTTGGCTTTTCCAGGATGGTAGTTGATGGTGATGTCATAATCCTTAATGAGTTCTAACCATCTTCGCTGTCTCATGTTTAGTTCTTTCTGAGTGAATATGTACTTGAGACTCTTATGGTCACTATACAGAGTACACTTTGCTCCATATAAGTAGTGCCTCCAGATTTTCAAGGCAAATACCACAGCTCCTAATTCCAAGTCATGGGTGGGATAATTGACTTCATGGGGGCGTAACTGCCTAGAAGCATAGGCAATCACCTTGTCATTCTGCATGAGAACACATCCTAATCCGGACTTAGAAGCATCACAATATACAATGTATTCTTCTCCATTTTCTGGCACAGTTAAGATTGGGGCTGAGGTTAGGAGCTGTTTTAGTTTCTGGAAGCTTTCTTCACACTTGTCAGTCCAGTTATAGGGATTGTTCTTTCTGAGAAGCTTAGTGATAGGTGAAGCAATCTGAGAAAAGCCTTTAATGAATTTCCGGTAATATCCAGCTAATCCAAGGAAACTTCTAATTTCAGTTGCATTGGATGGACTTTTCCAAGTCTTGATGTCTTTTATTTTGGATGGATCAACTTCTATACCTTTCCCAGATATGACATGACCAAGAAAAGACACTTGTTTTAATCAAAACTCACACTTGCTAAACTTGGCATACAGTTGATTTTCTCTCAAGGTCTGCAGGGCTGTCCTTAAGTGTTCTTGATGTTCTTCCTCACTTCTTGAGTAGATAAGGATGTCATCTATGAACACCACTACAAACCTATCCAGACACTTCATGAAAATCTTGTTCATCAAATTCATGAATATAGCAGGAGCATTGGTTAATCCAAAAGGGACAACCGTGTATTCATGATGACCATATCTGGATACAAAGGCAGTCTTTTCTATATCCTCTGGTTTGACCTTAATTTGATGATATCCAGAGCGAAGGTCAATTTTAGAAAAGACGCATGCACCTCTAAGCTGATCGAACAGGTCATCTATCCGAGGAAGTGGGTACTTGTTTTTAATGGTGACACTGTTCAAGTCTCGATAATCGGTGCATAGCCTTATCCCACCATCCTTCTTGTCTACAAATAAGACTGGTGCTCCCCACGGGGATACACTTTCTCGAATAAATCCTTTTTGTTCCAATTCTTCTAACTGCTTCTTTAACTCCACTAACTCTGGAGGGTTCATTCGGTATGGCCTTTTAGATATTGGTGTGGATCCTGGGACAAGTTCTATGGAGAATTCTAGTTCCCTGTCAGGTGGCATACCTGGCAGTTCATCAGGAAAGACATCTGGGAATTCCCTAACCACTGGAATGAGAGCCAAATCAAAGGAAGATATGTGATTGAGTTGTGTGACATGAATATATGTCCTGGTTCTAACTCCTTGGTAGAGGATACGATCTCCATCGGCTTTCCTTATGGATGCAGTCTTTTGCTCACAATCTATATTAACTCCGTTCGTAGCTAACCAGTCCATCCCCAAGATAATATCTAACTCAGATAGATCGATAACATGAAGGTTAGCTAAGAATGGAACATCTTGGATTTTATCATCTGATTTCTTCTAATCAAGGTGACTGCGATCATCCCTGCGGGCGTACAAACCCCTAAGGGTGACGACAGATGCACACATTCTAGATTATGTTGAGTGGTGAATTTCTTGGAGATAAAAGAATGTGTTGCACCAGGATCAAATAATACAGTACCCTTAGACGGGGGAATAAGGAGCGCACCAGTGACTACGTCTGTAGCTCCTTCAGCTTGTTCTGCTGAGATATTGTTCAAGCGAGCCGATGTTGCAGACGGAGCTCCTCGAGTTGAATCCTTCGAGGAAGCAGAGCTGGAATTTCCATGTCCACGCGCCATGCCTGACGGACGGTTCTGAGGCCATCCAGGAATGCCTTGTCCTGCCGGTCTAGCTGGATAAGGACAATTAGGCCTCTTATGTCCCGATTGCCCGCAATTGAAACACTTGATTATATTTTGAG
Organism: Guadua angustifolia; assembly: GCA_036346375.1. NCBI lineage: Eukaryota > Viridiplantae > Streptophyta > Magnoliopsida > Poales > Poaceae > Guadua > Guadua angustifolia. Next base: position 8,486,001 of record CM070521.1, on the reverse strand, counting down.
GGCAGTTAGCAATATAGTGCTGGCCGCCACATCCATAACACTGCACTGGAGCTCTAGGTGGCAAGCTAGCTGGGCGGGGGACGAATGGTGCTACCCTCGGTCTGAACATAGGATCCTTGTTAGGTATGGAAGGCCTAAAAGGTCTTGGTTGACTATAGGCAGGTGGATTATGATCAAATTTAGCCTTCTTCCTTCTTTCCTCATTCAAATGAGCGTGCTCATTTTCTATAGTGCTAGCTCTATCAGTAAAATCTTGGAATTCAGTAATTCTAAGAGCTGAGAGTTGAGCACGAATGAAGGGATTCATGCCTTTCTTGAAATGAAAAATCTTTTTAGCATCTGTGTCTATCTCCCCAGGAGCGTAGCGAGACAGTTCTAGGAATTTGCTAAGGTACTCCACTACCTTCCTGTTTCCCTGGGTCAAGTCCCAGAACTCCTGCCTTTTTCTCTCCATCTCACCCAAAGGAATATAAGTCTTGCGAAATTGAGAGGAAAATTCCGCCCATAATATGGGTTGCTTTCGGCAAGATACAACAAGAGTTTGACCACCAAGTCTGCTGCAGGACCATGAAGTGATATCTTTGCAAATTGAACCTTTTCTGCCTCGGAGCATCCCACAGTGTTCAATTTCTTTTCTATCTCCCGCAACCAGTCATCATCCTCTAAGGGTTCTAAGGCTCTAGAGAATGTGGGAGGATGAAGATGAAGAAACTCCCCTAAGGTGACTTTGGTTCTGGTGGGATGGGAGGTTCCAGGAACTCTAGTAGTTAGAAAAGTCTCCACAACCTGATCATGGCGCTCTTGAGCTTCTTTTCTAGCATTCTCAAAATAAGTAAACATTCTTTCCAACTGGTCCGGATTTTCTGGAGTTCTAGCTGTACTGGTTGTTCCTGCAGGTGGAGTTGGCTGCCTAGACTCCACTAGATGGGGTTGGTTAAGATCTTGGAGATTCGCTGAGGATGGTCCATGCGGAATTGGAGGATTGGACGAAGAACCCAGCCTCAGAATCAGGTCTTGCTCCACTGGCTCTCTGTCTGACATCCTGCAAAAGAAAACGCACACCGCCTAAAATTAAGCGGTTGGACAATTATTTTATCAGCAACCTTTTTATGGGATGAGAGGTATTGTATTGTAAGAGATATTTTTACAAGTCCAGATTTTAAAGCATAGGAAAGGCACCAGAATACGCTCTCTTTCGCCACTCCATTACAGAAACAGAATGTACATACTAGCTACGCTTCAGAGGAAGAACTATAAAAAGGCAAGTTAACAAACGAAAACAATCTTGCATTCCGAGTAGCAGAAACTCCCTGAGATTAACGCACTCAGGCCGCCCTATCTACAGAAGAACCATGAAATCCAATAAGATCCAAATAAAATCATCAGCAATAACTTGGTTTCATCGTACCAAGGACTCTTCGAAGTTGCACTTCGAACAGCAATCTATGTCTACATAAGATAAACGAAAAACAAACTTGGTGTTCGAGCACCAAGAACTCCTCGAGACCCCACGCTCGAGCGCGCCATGGAGCCACGCATCCAGGGACGCCACGGACAAACGGGTCCGGGTCCGTTTCCTTAGTCCTTAGCTCCTATGCGCTGTAGTCCAGCTAACTATACATATATATAGCCATATACATTACAATCTGGTCTCTAAAGCAATAAAAGAGAGCATTACTACTTGCATGAAGCCTATATAACCTATGCAGATAAAAAAAAAGATATTACTACAGACGACATGCAAGGATTAACGAAGCCTACCATAAACCATTATCATTTCTAATTGATGCTTATGCTATGATGTTAATCATAAACTAATATGCCCCATATGCATGCACATTTTAAGGATGACAGGGAAAATGCAATGCTTCTATTTACACTTATATAAGAACAGCACTAAGCATTAACCACACATAAAAATTTTATGCAACTATGGAAGGAGTGCAACAATTAGCACTTACATGCGAAGCAATAGAGCAACAGAAAGAGATTATAACAGATCATACATAAATCATATGATAAAGTACAACATGCATACATCCACTCAAAAGGATATACTGGAAGTAATCATCTAACTTTTAAGGAAAATAACTAAGCAGTGGGTAAGATAGCTTAAAACTTTGAAGAAGTTAAGAGTCACTACAGTATTAGTGCAATATAGCTAGAGTCAGATTTTTCCTTATAACCCGATCAGTCTCTACTTATATGAGCGTGGTTCTCGTAACCATTGCTCTGATACCACTGGCGACCAGATAATTAGCCGAGGATTGCGGCGAGAACAATCGCCACCTCCCTAAGTTAATTACACGAATCTCGGCACAGTCGCCAGCAAAACACCGGAAAGCCGATGCTTTATCGACTACTATGCCGTGTTCAGAGTGTTACAATGAGAACAATAATTAGAGACGAATAATAATATATTCATTGCAAGCCACACTGGCTATATGTCCATTACATAATATTACAAAGGGTACTTGGACACAACAAAAGATCACACTACTACCCATACATGCTAATACTTCCTAGGGACATAGATTAGTCTATAGAATCTTCTAGCCCTCCTGGTAGTAGTCGGAGTAGAAGTAGCCTTCATAGGGATCCTCCCGATAACACAGGAGGCGAGCACGAGAATAAGCCTCCTCATCGGCCTCAAATCTTGATCCATCGAGCTCTCCTTCTAGAAAAGGGGAATACAAGAGTGAGTACAACGTGCTCAAAGAAGCATTAGATAATAGAATGCAATATGATGACTTTCTCCTTCATCCAATTCTTCCTCCAAATATGAGTTTACTTAAATTAAGTTTTAGTTTTCTTTAAGAGTTGGAAGTTTTAATTATTGAAAATTGACTACTAGCACCAGTATATGAGGCAGACTTAGCTTAGTAGCCTCCAATCCAGAGACAGCTTGAATTCAAGATTTGACCTGCAAGCAGTTCGCACCACTTTACCCATAACGGCCCCAACATGTGAGGCTCCGAGCGTTTATCACTAATCCATGCTAGATCTCCAACCTCAGATTCGAGGGAATCCCTATCCAAGTGATTCCACTACTCATCATCTGATTGCACCCGATATCAAACCAAGGTAACTCCACCGTGGCTTAAAATATATATCCACATAAATCGCCTTTCTCATCCGGGCCTTCCCAAGATACCCGGACTTTGGCTCTAATAACTACACTTACCCAATGTGGAGACCGTAACACTTTCTTAGGACAACCTTTTACGACAAATGATTTATCTCGCTATGGTTGGTACTAAAATACGACTCATTGCTGAGTGTAGGGTTTAACCTTATGTTATAGCCTATGTAGAGGGTCCACCGGCAGCGGGTATCACCACACCCAGGCATATCCACGCCATCTTCTACTGCACCCTCTACCCACCATATTAAATTCTAATATATTATCCACGACTCCATTCGTGGACATCTAAACACCACACAACCACTTCCTTCACCACAATCACACCTCATCCAAAATATACCAAAACCAATTCACCCATTCCATTTCATTCACCACCTTACTATTCTCCTCATTCCATTTCAGCCTCTCATTTAAAAAGAATACATTTTGATGCAATGAGGATATGATTAAGTAAAAAGCATTAAAAGCATTTAGTAATGATGCTCAAGGAAATCTTGCCTGGAATAATATTTGATTGATCGACCTCGCTCGAAGGTGGGTTCCGTTGGTTTGCGATTCAGTCGATGCCTCGCGCGATTATACGATTATGGCTGTTAAAGATTAATTATTTCGGTGTCCAACCAATTTCTGATCTGTCGTTCAGTTTTATCTACGCAAAATTTATTAATGCCAGTTGTCAGATTTTTACGCGATCCGCAATTCGATTCCAGAATCGACGCGGTCCGCGGCGCAATTTACTTTTCTACTTTTCTAACCCTTTTTCTCTTCTTTCTTTTTCTCCTCATTTCTTTCTCTATTCTTTCTTTTCTTTTCTTTTCTTTCTTCCCTTTCTTCTCTTTCCTCCCCTCTGCCTTTTCTTTTCTGGCTGATAGCCATTCGGCTGCCTCCCCTCACTCAGGCGCAGCTCCTCCCCTGGGCTTCCTCTCCTCTCGGCGCAGCTCCCCCTGGCGATTTCCCTCCCCCAGGCGCATGCTCCTCCCGACTGCTCTCCTCCCTCTGGCGCACTCCAGCCCTGGCCGCAGCACCTCCTGGCGCCCCCACCTCTCTCGGCTGACTGCTCCCTCTGGACGAGCTAGGGTTTCTACCCCCATTTCCTTTTCTTGCACTTTTAGCTTCATTTGCTTGGTGATTTTGCTTTTGATTTCGGGTCTATGATGAACGTTGGGGTTGGCTTTATGCAAGAACAGAAATACTACACAGATCCTTACCCCTACTACTGAGACCATGGGGTTACACCCCGATCTACCATCCCCTCTACCCTATTGCTTGGCTAGCACCTGATCTACCTTCTACGCATAAGAACAGGTACTGTACTAATTGGGAAAATGCACCTGGTGATCGGCTGGTGACGAGCTAGCAGTGGGTAGGGTCTGGATGGTGGTGAGGAAGAGGTTGTCGCTGGCTTCTTGCTTCGGAACTCCTCCTTGCTTCGGGTCTGTTCCTCACCTCCTCTTCTGGATGCTCCTTCTTCCCTTCTGGAATCCCTCTCCTCCTCTTCTTGCTTCGGCTGGAAGCTTGCTCTGGTGGCTACGGTGTTCTTGGGTGGGGAAATGGTTGCTTCGGCTGGAAGCTGGTTCTGGTCTTGGTTGTTCTTGTGTGGGGGACAAGAAGCAAGGCTCTGGATATTTTGGTTGCTTTCTGTGGGCTCTCGGTTTGTGGCTGAATGGGGGACAGAGGCAAATGAGCTGGCTTTATTTACCTCACATGGGGAAAAGACCACCTTGCCCTTGGGATATTTACTGGCCTCTATTGGCTATAAGGGTATTACGGTCATATCTCGCTCAATTTACTAACGGTACCCGCATATCGTACCAGGTAAGTTTAATAGCGCCGAGGGATGATCCCGGAAACTATATAGAGGTGCCGATCTGGCCCCGGACAGGTCTGGTACCTCAATGAGCGATACGTTTCCCTGCGGGACTGACGGCACTTTTCCTAACCCTTACATTTTATTTCTTTGCCTAATTGCATTTTACTGTTTAATTAATTCTTTAATTAAACTGATAACCCCCGGGTTATCACAATTCAATTCCAAGGATATATGGAGCTATTTGACTGCCACCTAGAATTGAATTGATAATTACAAAACCAATTCCTAGAGGCATGATAGAGCTAGAAGCAATTCTTAGTATACACCTGTCATTTATCTAGAATTCAATGCCGCATACACAAATGTAAAATGGGTAGCAGCCCATTCCTAAGCAAGGGCCCTTCTGTATGCTCAGATGCTTCTTGCTTTCAGGATTAGATGCTCTCAACTTAGGGTGCTAGCTTCCCCCACGATGCCAAGCTGCTCCCTCTGAAAAATCCAGCCCTTCTAAGCAGACAATGTATTATTTGAACTGTAAAAAACTATTCTTACAACACCTTTGATCGCTTAGAACTTGATGGAGGGAAACTCACTTGCTCGAGATAAGCTAGCTCAGGACAAGGAACTCTGGGAAGATACAATAAATTAAGTGGTAGTTTTTGCATATTCATATTTCTAAACTAAGGTCCATAGTGTAAAGTACTAAACAAAATTAAGTAAAAGTTTGGTATTTGGAATTTCAACCTTGTGTTCAGACCATAAAATTTTCATGAAATCAACTGAAATTTATTAGAGAGGATTCAGTGTGTAGAGAAGTTAATTTGTGCACATTGGCAGGCTTAGGTGCACAGGTGGCCCCCACAGCCTTGTACAGAATGATTTCTTAAAAGCTCGGTATTTTGAATTTCAACCACAAGTTTACACTGTAAAGTTTTCACGAAATGTCTGGAATTTGTTGGAGATGATTTAGCATGTAGAGAAGCAACTTTATGCACATTAGCGGACCTAGGTGCATAGGTGGGCTCCACAGTTTTGTAGAATCCAAATGACATAAAAAAATGGATTTTGAATTGGCTTGAATCAGATTCACATTCAACTAGAATCGGATTTGTAATCCAATTGAATGAATTAAATTCAATTCAGAAGATCCTGTGTCCTGAGTTGCATTGTGTTCAAGAAATGTCATGCCAATACAACAGAATTACGAACATGAATTGCCCGAAAACAGATTCAGGCCTAATAGCCACCCAACTGCCTTAATGAATGTGATAAAACAATTAACTAAACATATGCTCCTTAAAACAGAAAAGGTGACATACAAGTCGTAGTCAAATTATGATAATGCATGACTAAACATGTATTCCCTCTCTTGGCATTTAATTTACTTGTCAAATTAAAGCATGATCAGTTACCCGACATGTAATTTATACTGTTCATGGCATTACAAAACTCACCAGAACGCAGTGCAGATAATAACTTGGCCAAGTTTTGGAGCCCTCTTATATTATTGATCCTATCCTTCAGAATGGAATCGAATCCCCCGTGGCTGGGGTGAATGTGCACAAGAGCAATTGCAAAAGCATAAAATTACATAATGAAGTAGTAAGAAACATAAACATATGGGATTTACGCTAGAATCAGGCTTATACACAAAAAGGTAAAGTTCAAGAAGTACAATATGGTCAAACAAATTAACTACAAACAACGGATTAGATTGGCATCGTAATCATAATACAGTCTAAAGAAAATTGGCTAGATGAGACAGTATTTTGTGTTAACTGCTAAAGAATGCATACTATAGATTGCAGATCAGTGCCATTCTCTAGAGGGTTCCATACTTATTTGTGTTCGGTTCTGCAAACAATACTAGTATATGACCATTACAAATAGCATACAATCATCAAACACCTTTCATCACTTCATTCAAAGCATGTGCTGAGAGGTGATGCTTTTCCTTTTGAATAAATCAATCGGTTTCAACTTAAGATATGCAACTATGCTCTATGAGTAACATGTTTGGATGCTGAAGTATGTGAGTAATGCAAGGTCTTTTTATGAGCATTGTTACACCTTGTTGACCTAGGCTAGTTTGAACCCAGGCCAAGCACTTGGGACACCCAATCACCCACCACTAGAAAGTTGGAACACATCCTGTGAGTACCGCAACATGAATTAATATTCCCTGAGAGAAATATCTCAACCATTATTGGCATTTTTTTACTTTTTCTTGTACAAATATTATCATACATCAGTTTTATTATCAGACACGCCCCAAAAAAAACTTACACATTAGCATAAGTTTTCCAAGAAGCAGTATCAACTACAAATAGTCTACTTAAAGGCAGATAAAAATATAAAACAGGTACAAGAAGAAGGCACATACACATTTGCTCGCTCTTCTGTGATCAGATTGCACAAGCTACTGTATGATTAAACAGCCATTCCAAGATGTCCACTGTTTCATACTTCTAAATTACTACTGAATTGTGTTCTTCACACTATTGAACCTAATTACAGTGGTGTGAACTGTGAATTGTGGACTGTGGAGTCATTTTAGTTGGGACTGTAGCCATTTAAGGAACAACCACAGATATGGCATGCAATTAACATGCCAAAGTCTTAAGTTTTCTTCAGACACAAATCATGAAAAGCGAAGGGAAGGGTCAGTACAACTGAATCTAATTACCTTGGAAGCAATAGTGTAAAACACATTCTCAAGAGAGTCCTTTGCAAAAGTTAAACACTCCTCATGGGACACGCGCAGATCAAGGTCGTCGGAGTATTTGGCATCTCGCAGAACCAGCGCTTCATATCTCATAGCAAGGCAGCTCTATCAGTGTACATGAAGAGAATTGGTGAAGTAGCAGAGAAGAACATACAACAAAGGGCAGGAAGATCATGCATCAAGTACAAAAAGCTAAAATGCTACCATCAATTCGTGGGAGAATTATATGGTGAACGCATCATGATTGATGAATGTCGCATGCTAGTTTCTATCAAACATGCTGCAATTTGAAAGAAGATCAGGCACACTTATAATGAACTGAAGCACAAAAACTGCATCCAAATTAAACCCTACTAGAGCAAACAAAAATACCACACCGTACCCCAATCGCTAATCCCCTTCCCCACATCAACGCTTGGTCACCTCGACATCGCCCACCAGGCGGTATGCCAAGAAGTCGGCGATGGAGAGCTGTCCCTCCTCGCCTCTCGCAGCAGCCGCCATAACGCCTCCGCCAGCGTCTGCCGCAGCGAGACGTCGGCGAATGAGTGAGTCTCGAGCAATGCGGTGACATCACCGCCGTGAAAGCGCACTGTGGTGGGAGAGGCGGAGGCGAAGAGGAGAGGGCGTCGGGAAGGGATGGCAGCGGCGTCTGCTGCTCGCCTCCTCCCCGCCATTCGGTTCGCTTAAGCTTGTCGTGGCCGTGCAAATGTCGTGTCGATTTGTTTTGATTTTTATTTCAAATTCCTTTCGAATTTAACAACTAAGTATTTATTTGTATTCCTCTTGTCGGCTAATCTTTGAGACGTTTTGGTATTGGGTGGCTGACTCTTTCAAATTTAACAAGTAAGTATTTAGCAACCTTAACAGAGTGAAACCTGTACAGTTTTCACTGGAAAGCAAATAAGCAATGTTGTCTAAGAATCACCCGATCGGCCTTCTCAGTCATTGTTGTTAGCACAAATCCCTGTTCATGCCCATGCTTCCATCACACCGCCTTCCGTCACCTCTTCATCTCAGCGACTAATATCTCTACTATTTCTATTTAGGAGTTGGTGGTGGTCGTCTGTTCTCCTCAAAAGTATCTGATCTGTTGGATCTGACATGAATGGTTGAGATGGAAGGGGATTTAACCTGATAGCCCCATCCCTTCCTCTCGTCTTCTCATGCGCTCACGTAGCCCGAACCGCTCTAATCACAATGTCTTCTATTTCAAACCACTTTGACCCCGCACTCCCTCCCCTTCCTTCGATCCGGCACACTTAGCTCTCTCTCTCTCTCTCTCTCTCTCTCTCTCTCTAAAATCTCGCCGCCTCCCCCTCCCAATTCTCCTTATCCACTCACTTCAAACATCCACTCTTTACGAGTTACAAAAATGACCAGCATCGACATGGAGGCAAGTGGGCGGTGCGAGCGCTTGTAGCTGAGTCCCAAATCCTAGCTAGGTGGTGGCTACTAGCTAAGCTCGGATGTGAAGCGGTGAAGAAGCGCAACAAAGGAGGTTGCAGCCGCGCTTCCCTCCCCAATAGCTAGTGACCTCCCCTACCTTCGAGGCCACGGTGGCCTCCTGCCATCGCCGCCCCCTTCTTCTCTTCGTCGCACTCCTTTCTTGATCGAATCTAGCGGAGCCAAGCCAAAAATGAACAGTTTCGATCAAAAATGAGGAAAGAGAAAATGGGATGTTGCTATAAGAGGATGGAGGAGGAGGTCACAGAGCCGTGGTCAGGGCGGTCGGATCGAGGCGCCACTGTCGGATCAGAAGCGCGCCGACGACAGTGACTCACCAATGCAACGAGCCACTGGTAGCAGTGCTGGAGGGTACAACCCCTCCACTGTCTTCGTATCCAGCCTTCCTTACACCTTCAAGTTTTCTGATGTAAGTGCGAGCTCCTCCTAGCCTTTTACCGTTACAAATTTACAGCTTGTCTTTTGATGAAGTCGGCTGGTCCATGCTGGTTATCGCCGTCTTTTCACGAGCCTTCTGCCCCCGCCTTGAATATGACATGGTGGAAAAGCCGATCATCATGATCTACTTATTGAAATTGAAGTCATGTTTTCTTTTTTGTATATTTTTTGAAAGAGAATTGTTAGTGATTTGAAACAACTCGTGCACCTCTGAAACTTCATCCGAATGTTTTTGTTTTCTTAGGTATTCATTTTACATTGTATCAGTGTAACACGTAATACGTACACCTAATGGATGCTTAAGATTTGGTTTATTTACTAGCCGTATTAATAAATGTGCCAAAAAATTAATGTTTATGATACGGTTTGGGAATCACATTGTTTCATATGAAAAATTCATACATTTCAAATGAGATTTTTATATAACCTTGCTTACTGTTCATTGTGTTTGTACAAAAATAGTACTTATGTGCATCTAAAATTTGCAAAGTATTTTATAACGTGAGGGCCTTTAGATTGTGAAATTAAAGATAATTTTAAACTCAAGTTTGTAAATAGGTGTTTGGAATTTGTATGCTTCGATGAATTGATTTAAACATTCAACCATTGCACATTTATAGTGAATAGTATCAGTCAAATAGGGTTAGTGTTCTTTGCAAATAATTTTTTTTTATCGTAAATTGAATTTCTGTTACAACATACGGACACATGACTAGTGATCAGCTACGATCGACAACAATTCTAGGACTTGCCGGATGGTAGCTACTGTGCTTCGTATTGAACAAAATCTGAGTCCAAAAACTTGCTACTATGTTTCGATGCTTCGGTAAGCTTGAGCCGTTCAGTCGAGTTGACTGTTCTCATGTTTGCACTAGCAAATTTCAACCACCACTACAGTGGTTTTAGCACGAAATCAACCACTTCGCGGGCCAAAAATGGTAGTAACATTTTCATATCACTGTCCACAATCTTTCACGCAAAATCAGAGAACCCTGTTCAATGCTACATCAAGCAGGTTCACAGAGCGGATTTTGAAAAAACCGTTCAAAAATAAAAAAATATCGAGTTGAAAATGTCAGAAACCGAAGGGTTAAGAATTAAAATTTTTTGAAAAAAATTTCAAAAAATCGAAAATCGTCCGGTTCTCACGAAAACCGGTCAGTTTTGACCGAAAATCGACCGGCCAATTGGTGGGTACTGATCACTGCGGAGTTGCCACACGATTATGACCAAAAACCGGTCGGTTCTGACCAAAAATCGATCCGTTGTACGTCACATAAATTTTTTCGAATTATTGGAATTTTCTAATTAGACCGATTTACCAACCGATTTTAAATATCAAACTGACTTAGTATAGTCAAAAACCATGATTTTCGAGCAATTTTCGACAATTTTGTGAACCTGACATCAAGTGAAGAAACCATTATCCTTGTAGAGAAAGAACCGGCCACCTTAAGACTATTCATTCACAAAAGATAAGTGGATACTAGGAACATTCACGGTGGAGAATTACAGGCAATTGTACCATATGTATGAAGAAACTGTGCAATGTCATTCAGCAAGAAAAATACGAATTAAACATGATCAGTGTAGAGAGTCAGGATAGTACAAGCAAGATAGGAAACGAGGTTGATAAGGTATCTGACACCACGAAGCATTTAGATTACATGCCATCTCTTGAATTCAAACTGCTGAGGTTTGTAGGAGGAATTCTGCCCTGCTGAGGACAAAGCTTCTCGTGATTTTAAATAGCTGACTAAATTAAAGACATCGGAATTCAGAAATTCTGAATTTTAGGAACTCAGAAACAGAGACCAGAACAGCGCCAAGATTGAAAATCTAAAGAACACGAAAGAGATTTGTGCTGCTAAAACCACGGCAGCTTTTCTGTTTTCTCCATTACTTTTTTTTAGATAATAGAAGATTATAACTCCTGGTTTTTGCATCGTAAGATGCACACAACCAACCATTTATTACAATATTACAGCAAAATATTGTAAAAAAAGATAGCCAAATACGGAAAAAAAAGTTGCAACATGCCATAAGAAACATGAAACAGAAGGGACTAAAACACACTTGTCCCTTATGATAGAACAGATGCAAGGATTTAAAAAAGGTGCTTGTACACTGCATGAAACTGGCAACGTGAAATTACGACATGACAACAAAGTAGCTTGGTATAGCCCAGCGGCACACTCCATAGTACCTTCAGTAAATGTTATTTTGGATTTCTTCACCCCATAGGATTTGGAATATATACCCTGCAAATCAGTTCATAACATACAGAGTTCTGTCAGATTAGTACGCAACGGGGACGAGATCACGAGAACAACTAAAAGTAAACAGTTCATGACCAAAACCAATAGAAATTACGATCGCAATATCTCCCAAATTTAGTATCATGCAAAATTTCAATTGCTGCATTTGGATAGGCAGCATGTTTAGCTTTCACACAACAGAACGAAGAGAAACAGAGTACAAGAGCCTGAAAGTTTGTGATCGTACGTACCATTTTGGGCTCGGTGGTCGTGCCATAATTTTACGCATATTCAATGCTAATATCAGGACTCCCCGGATGCTTGCTGATCGCCTCCCTGACCGCGGCCTTGAGGCTGTCGAAGTCCCACCTTGGAAGTCCTTCCACCTGTGGCCCACCGAGATAACCGGATTTGAGCATAGCACTCTGGAAGTTACCCTTCTTGTAAATATCCACCTTGAATCGGCTGAGGCTCCCCAGGTGTTCGACGCCGACAAGTACGTCATTGGCATGCCGCACCCCACGCGCGTGACAATCTATTTGGAGGCTGTCAAGCCTCGGCATGGCCCCTGCCTCGAACGTGAGGCACAACACCTTACATCTGAACCAAAATTCCTTGAGATTTCCGAACGCTGTGCCGCAGATGACGACACCTTCTTCGGGGACATCATCAACATGCAATCTAAGGTGCACCAAGGAGGGCAGTGTTGCAAGAACCTGGACACAACCCCTTGAGAGTGACAGAACTTTAACTTCCAGGCTGCGCAGCTTGTCGAGTTGCGCCATCCAATCCGGGAGCTTGGAGAAGGGGATCTCGAGCACGTGGAGTCTGCGGAGAAGGAGCGGAGGTGGCGACCAACAGCTCAAGGCATCGTCATCAGGACGGTGGCAGGACCGATGAATGGTTAGATATCGAAGGTTGCTACTGAGCTTGCAGAGACTGGACAGTAGAGAATCATAAGCGTCTCCCCATACAGCATACGCAAATAACTCTAGCACCCGTATATTGGCCAGCTCACCGATCTCCTTCACGCTTTCCACATCTAGTAAAAAAGTAGCTAAAGTACGGAGGGCTCTCATCCTGCTGATCCCACCAAGCAGGTCCGCAGAGCGAGGAACAATCAGATGCAACAATGTCGAGGGTAACTCACGAACATCAAGCCGTAACATGCAACATCCGTCCTCCTTCTCTATAATCAACGTCTCCAAATGCTGTAGTTTTTGCAATTTTTTAAGGGTTTCCAAGGACCGAATGCCTCTGATCCTCAAATATCTCAGTTGGAATAACCTGCATATGCAACTCAAATCAAACTGCTCATCCTTGGAATCATAATAAACATCAAGATGTAGAACTCGCAGAAGTTGAAACTTCGACAGAGAAGGCATCCCTTTAGCAGGCCGCCAAAAGTTAAATGACCTAACTTGGGTGAGAGCCATGTCTGACAGCACCTGATCACATTCTAAATTTTTGACTTGGACGGATAGCCGACGAACTTCAAAAGGATCTTTTGTCCTACGCTGATCAGTTATTAGGCTAATTAGATTCTCCTCTTTCGACTTGGATATGATAAAGTCAAGCATTATATCATGCACTCGGCAAGACTTCACTTCCCCGCAGTCATCGAACTCAGCTATTTGGATCATGTTCCTTTCAATGAGCTCATTAAAGTACATCTCTGCAGTTTTCTCTGGGCCACATGTATCTTTTTCCCTAACAAAACCCTCTGATATCCATCGTCTCATCAATTCGTCCTTCAATATTTCAGAATCTTCTGGAAATATACTAAGATACAGCATACATGTCTTAAGATCCAGCGATAAATCAATGTAGCCAAGATTAAGCACATGTCTCATCCACCCTACATCAGGGTTTCTTTCCGATTGAGAACATAAGTAATTTTTTATCGTCTCCCAGTTTTCCTCCAACTTGACCTCTTCACGACTAGACGGAATGCTGGCTACAGTAAGTATGGCCAATGGTACCCCTCCACATTTAGTTAAAATTTCATCAGACACTTTGTATAATTTCTCAGGACAAGCATCTTCGGAACCAAAAACCCTTCTGTGAAATAATCTCCTCGAGTCATGAACATTAAGATAAGGAACGTTGTAGACAGCACGCCCATGGCCATGGAAACGCGAACAGCATGTCTTAGCTACATTATGATCACGTGTAGTTGTTATAACTCTACTACCACGATTATTCTCCACAAAACAACATTTAATAATATCCCATGTTGCCGCTGTCCATATATCATCGATCACAATAAGGTATCTGTCAAAAAATTACAAAACACATTTTTGTCATTTTAATAGTAAAAGAAACACAGTAAAGTCCTTAACTACTGTACTGTTTCTCCTATAGTGACTTTCTTATAAAAATTGAAAGAACTAAATCTATATTTCTCAATTTTAGGGACCTAAATGACATAGTTGCACAAGTTACGGTGCACTAGTTACTCAATCTAGATTGAAAAATGCACCTAAGAACAAATCCATACTAAATGCGTACTAAAGGTGACATGAGCTTTTGTAACATCCTTCAGTTAATTATATCTTTGATATGTGTCATCTATAGCCTTGATCAGTTGATCTACCGCACCCATAGATTATTAGTGCTCAGTGCTCTGAGGTACACTTTTGTGTTTTTAGAGACCAGGCATAAATAATTAATGAATCCCAAAGACAAAATGCCAGTAGTTGGTGTATGGCACGCTAGCTACTCTTAAGCTCATGCCCAGACAAAACACACAAGTATCTTAAGTTGTTTATATCAAGATCATGTTGTGATATTGGCTGAAATTTTGTTCTGGAGAAAAGTTTTGGGCCGGTCCATTTGCTTTTGGCCTGTTGGTCGGCCCTCTAGGGCTGTGTGATATTGGCTGAAATTTGTTCTGGAGAAAAGTTTTGGGCCGGTCCATTTGCTTTTGGCCTGTTGGCCGGCCCTCTAGGGCTGTATAGATGGAATTTTTTTATTTAATATTTATTTTAAATCTTTTTTTCGAAAATATTCAACGGTTTTTTTTGGGAAAATAGGCCCCGGCAATCACCCTATATCCGGGCGACGGGGCCATTTTCGCAAAAAAAAATTCCCGTTGATTATTTTTGAAAAAAAGATTTAAAATAAATATTAAATGAAAAAAATTTCGTATAGAACGGCAGAACGGGAGCAAGGGAGACCTCCTTCTCCTCTATATCTATCTGCTTGAGTTCTTCTTCCCAAGTAATTTTGCAGCACAGGTCACATAACAATCTTGATTCCACTTTTGAGTTCTCTGGTTTTTTCGGTGTGTGGCCGGCCGGTGAGTCATCGGCGTGCAGTGTGGTCCTGGGATTATCCCTGCGAATCAGGAGATTTGAGTTGGGCTTTCCTTGCGCTTAGTTCTTGTGCTTGTTTCAGTGCCGTGAGCTCTAGGATTTGGTTTTGTCCCAAGCTCATTTGCACTGTGATTTCGCACTTGTTTATGTGCTGGAAGTCCTAGAGCTTGGCCTGATCCAAGCGTTCTTACGTCATGGTTAAGCAGTTGTCTCTCTGCTCTTGGATCCGAAAAAAATCAGAAAGGGGATATAATGATCATGACATTTATTTTTGTGAACTAGGCCTTACACTTTAGACATACATGCTGGAAAATATTGTTTGGTTGGCTACTGACATGAACATAACTAGTTAATATTGTGACTAGCTTCTGAACTGAACTTCATCTTTTGATTCGGTTTGTATACTGTCTAGTTGCTGATCTGAATATTTCCAGTTGGCTCTGCTAGTAAAAGTTCTAGGGCTGGTCTGACCGTCTGATTATTGTAGCTGTCTTGATCTGTTAATAGTTCAGTAGATTCGGTTGGTAATCTATTTTTTTGCTAATCTGAATAATTTGATGTGCATGTTAAGGTGGTAAGGGTTCAAGGCTTTATTCGTAGAATTAATTGTCTAGCCCATTTGTGATTGAGGTTGAAGTTTTAAATCTTCAAACTAGCCGTATTTCTGAGAGCACCATATTCTTTTCACTCTAGTTTGTTGTAGTAGACGTGATTCATAGCTTATCTGACATAAAATTCATTTTGTTTTGGATGTTGCTGATTATGTCATTTTTGGTAGCTTTGAATTATGTAATTTTCATTATTGTATTATTTGTAATAAGCAATCTATTCTTGCTTTTGATATCGCATTTTATTCAACAGATCAAACCTATATAGTTTGATAAGTCAAGTTACAGTATTTCTGTGGCGTCAGTGCAAAATATCCAAGTCACACATGAAACACTATCAACTCCCTGAGCAAATCTTTCCAAATACACAAATTAAGTTTGCAGGATAGATTTCTAATACCATATAATTCTAGAAGAAAAATATTATTGTAGTTAGGGGGGGAAAACAGCTTGTATCTCCACTAGGCAAATCATGCATGGAGCTTATTCGCACTACTATAGAATGGCATAATATTATATCTAGGTCGGTTCTCAACTTTTTAGGAATAAACCGATTGTGATATATGATTTGGCAAGGGTTTAATAATTGGTGGGGAATCATCTCAATCGATTCTCGGGTTAAAACCGATTGTGATGTACGTAGCATTCATTTATCAGGTGAGAACCGATAAATGTAGTTGTGTGAATTGCTACGTGGATACAAGTATTCATAGTACTATGTAGTTCGTACATTAGATTTTGCAATAACTGAATTATTCGTGTGAGCATACCTTTTGTCTTCAAGATGTTCCTTGATTCGGCGGATGAGTCGGTCCACATCATCCCTGGATGGATATCTCCCAACTCCTCTGATTATATCTGACAAAATTTTGACCATATCGGGATTTCGAGACACCGATACAAAAGCCGTGCAGTCATATTGGCGTTTGATGGCAGTATAAACTTGGGTGGCAAGAGTAGTCTTGCCAATACCTCCTTCTCCAACAAGACATACCACTTTAAGTTGCTGTGCACCTTGCTCCTCCTTGAGCAACTGCATGAGCTTCTCCTTTTGGCCGTCTATGCCTACAAGGCGGCTGGTGGCATTTTCATGGATTGCCGGTAGCCGAGGGTCCGTACGCACAACGCGAGAACACCCTGGCTGGGAAATAAGATTATATCTGTTGTGACAATTGCTTACTTCCACCGCCCGATCCTGTAGATCTTTGATCAGTTTGGCAAACTTGTCTTGCACTATGGGCGTCTTAAGTCGGCGCATAAGCCCGGCGTTAGCATCACCAGGGTCGAGTTCATGCATAAAGGTATCGACACAGTCCTCCATGTCATAGCCCATCTCACGCACCTTGTCACGCCACTCCTTCTGTTGCACATCGAGTTCCTCCATCTCAGACATCTTCACGAGCAGAGCATTCATGCTGCTCATCTCTTCTTTCAAAGAGGTGAGATCCTTCTCCACACATTTGATCAGCTTGTACTTTTTGTCCAGCAAGTTGGCGAGCTTGGTGATGAGAGATTTCATCACGCCTGTGAAAGAGCTCACCATCACCCCCTCCATCGATTGCGGGATCTTCTTTCCCACAATCAAGCAACGTAGATCACACCATGCAGCAGTGGATGTGAGGTCTGAGGAGGAGGAAGCATCAAGTGGTATGGGCACTGAGGCTCAATGCAGCAGTGGATATGAGGTCTTAGGAGGAGGAAGCATCAAGTGGTATGGGCACTGAGGCTCAATGCAGCAGTGGATACGAGGTTCGAGGAGCAAGAAGCGTCAAATGGTATGGACACTGAGGCAGACAGCAGTCATGGCGCCATGGTGTTAGCGGGCTTGACTTGACTCAGTGTACTACGAAAACGATGTGCCTTTTTTCCTCTCCCACGGTCGCTCTCTCTCAATTTTAAATTTCTGTTCGATTGTAGCACGAACGATTAAATAAAAAAAGATTCTTCGCTAAAAGATTTAATAGAAATTGTGACAAGCGAATTTTTGAGTTAATTAGTTGAAGTGATCGCTTTTTCTACCTTTTGTTACCTTGTTTTTCAAATCTAATCTTCTCTCGAACGGAATTTATAAATCTAGCTCTCTCTTGTACCGTAGAAGGCACGGCAACAGTATCGTCTCCTATGATCGGCGAGCACGGGAGGTACGTCCCGCGGTGGGAAAGAGATTAAATTTGCAACTTTACTTGAGAAAGAGTTAGATTTGAAAAAAAAATAGGTACTAGAAAAGTAACTACTTCTAATTAGTTCAGTTGCACACTATTTTTATAAATAGTTCTCGTGTTAATTAATTTATAAAAATAATCTCTTTTTTAATTACAGAAGAAGCTCTACGATACGCTGCAGTGAATCCACACAATAGATTTGCTGCCACGCACAATGGTGGCGACGGTAGGTGGCTAGGCTTAACTTCGACCTGACTTTACTCGCTGTACTATGAACACCGTGCGCCCTTCTTTCCTCCCTCTCTCCCACTCAACTTTAATTTTTTCTTCCTCTTTCAACATTAATTCTTTCCTCCTCTCTCGATCTCTCTCTCAACTTTAATGGAGGGCACACTTTAATGGAGGGCACACGGGATACCGAATCCTGGTCCACAGGCATATGATTCCTGCAAGTATCAGACTTGCTTCCTGCACAAAGTCCAATAAGATAAGGTGCAGTACAGCCAGTATTTGGACGTCACGTCCCGGCCCCTTCGTCCGGAGTAAAGAGCCATGCATACATGTAATTAAGGATGTACTCGTACACTCATTAGCGTATGCTCGGATCCATTTTGTTCAATATTTACTATACTAGTTTTGTGTCCGTGCGTTACAACGAAAACTTAATTTATAATAAAAAATTTATTTGTAAAAAACACTAACCATGTCTGAATGATACTGTTCACTCTGAATGGTAAATTAATTTATCGAAACATACAAATTCCAAACACTTGTTTACAAATTCGAGCTTAAAATCATCTTTAATTTCACAAGTTGAAGGCCCTCATGTTACAAAATACTTTGCAAATTTTAGATGCACATAGGTACCGCTCATATACAATCACATAAGTACTGCTTAGGTACAAAGGAACAATCTTGCATCCTAACTCATAAAAGTAAGGGCACTGAATCCTCAAATCAACAATGGCTGCATCAGCTTGCATCTCCTTCCGAATTCTGAAGCATTATGCTATGATCTTGAGGCATCTTTTCTAGGACAAACTCAATTAGACTACAAAGTACGCAACTTGAGCCACCAAACTCAACCAATAGGTATTTGTAGTATTGAAAACCCCTTCATTAAACTGACACAAGGAACTTCCATATAAATTTGTTGAAATAAGAATACAAGATACTCTTGTATATAGTATACTTTAGTGTTACTCTAAGAATTTCTGTGTATGTAGCAATGCAAAAACAGATTATGAAGAAACCTACTACTGGGTGAAGCAAGGAGGTACATTTATGGACACCGCTTGTTCCTGAGACATCAGTCCATGTGCAAGCCAAAATGGAAGGTCCACCTTAGCACCCTTTTCAACCTGGACATAAAGAAGATAAGCATCATTTTAAAAAAAACCAGAAGAAATCTCCCATTTCCATTTTTCACATAAGCAAGGAAAAAAGTGTTCACAACATAAAGCATCCAACTGCGAGGTGGTGTTCCCTACAAAATAAGGCATACAGGCCAATAAGAAAGCACCTAGCCTTCCAAATCCAGTTTAAGAAATAGAAGTGAATAACTACATAAGACGCATCTTAAATATACTCCATCTAACTAATGCATTATTCCAAAACAACTTCATTCAAGAAAAACCAGGGTAGGTCAAGAACTGCCAGCATTTTCCTTGAGCAGGCATACCATAGCACTAAAACATGTGCACTAAAGTCATTGGACAGCCACTTACACTGTTCGCTTCAGCACCAGGATCAAGCAGGCCGACACCATTTGCACTTACATGGAAAACAACCGAAATAGGCTGCAGTTATAGAGGAAAGGTATTCAGGTCATATATACAAGCATGCAAGAAGCAAAAGATAATACAAGCTTACGACAACAGTATTATGTCTTATGATCATAAAGAACATATATATCTTCCCCATCATGAGCCTTATCAAAAACAAACTTTGCTAGATTAGGAATGACTACTGTTTCGGTATCAGACTCAAAGGTGAACAAATGCTGAATCAGTGTCTCTTTCAGAACCTGTACAGATACATCGGAAAGACCAAGTTAGAATGGAAATATCACATGCAACCATGTGACGCCACATTAGTCCAAGATGGTACGGGGAGTTTCACATGATCACGCATCCAAGTTTCAAATGGTTGAGTCATAAATCTCTGATAAACAATGATCATTTTTCGATATCTGATATTCTATATTGCCACCCCTATCAACACTAAGATACAATTTTTTTGCAATATGGTGAAAACAACCCACCAAACTGAAATAACAGTTGTTGATATTCCGCTTTCTACATAATGTACTTAATCTAAAAGGCAGATTATTTCTTCAAAGAAAAACACAAAGGCAGATAAGGAGCCAGCCCATTTGGAGGGCTCAGAACATGAGATTGGCATGCGGTGCAAGTTGTTATAATCGCCACTAACATAAGTTCTTCTTAGTTGCAATAATGCACGTGCATTCTACAATTGTAAAGATGATAAGGAACAAATAATTCACAAAAATTCTATATGCAACATCACAAGTACAAAGTAAGCAAACCTCATAGTTTGTTATGATGCCATTGTGGACGACCAAGAACTCATCACTAGCACTGGAGGATTGCGGGTGGCTGTTCCTCGGGGTAGGCACACCGTGCGTGGTCCACCTGGTGCGGGCAATTCCAGCATGCTCATTGAATGCGGCATCCAGGTTCACATCCTTCTCATCAACCTCTGAAAATCAAATAAAAATCCACGACAACAAAAGGCGAAGTAAGTTTTAGCTTTTGTGCTTAAATTTAAGAGCTGCGTGTACCAAGAGAAGTAGCAAAATTTGCAAATGGAACTTGTATATAGTAAAATTGTTAGAAATCCCAAAAGCAAGGAACTTTAAGCGCCAAATTGCATAAAAGGTTGGCAAATGGTTGATCACATTTGCATTAGGGAAAATAGTCTCACCGCCTTCTTCAACATCTGATCTGTTTTCATTGAAATTATTTTTTCGAGAATGTATTAGGAATTCAATTAAAATCACATGTAACCAAAATGTTATGGATGTGATCGTACTTACAGATACATCAGAAGAGTAGCCATTCTTTGACCACCATTCTTTTTGTTGAACTCATCAAGAAATAGTCAAAGTGAGGTTCGTATACGCTCAACTTCATAGTGCGAACTTGGAGCCCTCTCCATGTTCTCAGTAGCGATATGAATAAATATGATTAATTAAACCAAATAAACCTTCAAAGGATAAAAGCGAGAACATGTTAAGAGCTACCTTTGTTGGACCGCATGTCACGATCCAATGTCATAATACTTGCATCTTGACAAAACTCTACGAACCTATTTAGTGTCAAAAACTAAGAACTAAGAAGACACATATAACAGTTAGACTTCCTAAGTGTTGTGTGGATGAATTTAGTAATCTCAATGGATGATAAGAAAATTACCTTTCTAGTGAGATTGCATCAAGGCAAAGATTGCTTTCAAGTGAGAATTCTGGAAAGAAAATTTCAAACAAAATGGCGGAGGAATGAGACTAATAGTGGTACATATCATCAAACAGAGTTGATTTTAAAACATGGAACACAAACTAAAAGATCATATGCCAAGGATACTACCATTTTGGGAATGTAAATGCCAATTAAATGACATACAGTAAGAAACACCAAAAATACAGTAAGAAACACCAAAACTGCATAATTGACTTAGTTTTTGTTATTGATCTATGCATAGCAAATATATTAGAGGAACAATAAACTGCAGGGAAATTGATGGGATCAGTGAAAATTAGACAAACACGGCCACATGGGTATGCACATGTAATCTCGAATTCGATCGGTTAAATGCAGACGATAACAAGTTTGCGATTCTGGAGCGAGGAAGGATAGAGAACAAGGAGAGAAAATTACCGAGCCTTGGATCTCCTCTTCCTACCATTCCTAAAGGAGCCCAAGTCTGAGCCGGCTTCCCCGGAGCACGGCCCTCAAATTATAGCCTACCTTTAGAAAGTGTTGTTCATCATGGATTGTAGATGCAAGGTTATCAGATATTCTGCAGAAAAGATATTCAATCAATAAACCTACTACTATGTCAAGATATAGTAATGTTAAGCTCTATATTGACATATGAGGACAACTCGAGAGTAGTAACACGATCTGAAATAAAATTGAGGGATTTTTTGTGACAACTTACAATGGAAAGAATTATTACAGCATCCTAATGTATTAATATGTACATAGAGTCCATTTTCCATTCTCAATAACAAGCAACTCTCAACACTGTAACCTATCAAATGCACCTATATGAAATCAAACACAACAGAAAAAGCGAGAAAATAAGATTAGCTCAAAGCACAATAAGAAAACTATTCCGGCAATTGTTGAGTTTTTGAGAGTAAAGGAAAACAAAATGGTAAGTACATAATGATTAATTTTAATACATTCTCTCATGAAAAATCAAAGGATCACTTACGATTCACATGATGCACATGTGTCGAAACCTTCAATTCAGCAAGGAATTTTTGTGTTGTCTGCACATCCATGTTTTTTTATGGCAGCTTTCTAAAGGCAGAAGAGGGAAAAGGCAAGCCATTTTAAATCTGTTAAAGAGTGAAAACATTGCAACAACAAAGGAATTTAGGCATGTAAGGTTGGTGCGTGCATAAATGGCATATATAGCCTGAGCTCTGGTGCAGCTCCACCCTGTTCTTGTGCATGATACTACTTCCTACTCCTAGACTTTATCATGCATGCTTCACTTAAAAACTTAATGAATTTAAGCATGTAAGTTCATGCATGGCAGTTGAGATCAACTCTCTAAAAAAAAGAGTGGCGACCTTACATAATAAAAGCGTGAAACAAAACTAAAAAGGTTCTCCCATTTGGAGAGAACATATTGGGTCTATAAATTGTGATGTACTTATGGATCAATGAGAATAAAT
Source organism: Guadua angustifolia (assembly GCA_036346375.1). Classification (NCBI taxonomy): domain Eukaryota; kingdom Viridiplantae; phylum Streptophyta; class Magnoliopsida; order Poales; family Poaceae; genus Guadua; species Guadua angustifolia. Next base: position 8,463,141 of record CM070521.1, on the reverse strand, counting down.
TAATTTAGTCCTATGTAAAGAAAGTTCGAGGATATGTCATGTACGTCATGTAGCCATGTCTTTGAATTAACACAAGTTAGGATATTAGAGGATAATTGAAAGAGCACAGTGGCAGTGAGCCTCTATGATCAACTGGCACTGACCCCAACTCTTGCCGTGGTTATCATTGGTTGGCATATGCACGGAGTGGTACTGACACCACCTCATCAACCTTCTCACCGGTGGGCAGCCGCTGCCGGAGACTCCCTTCGTGCCGTGTGTAGACACCGTCTTAAGAAAACCAAATGCACGTTTTACAAGAAAATTTTAAAATCAGTTGATCAATTGAAAAACACAAACATGTAACAACTCAGAAAATTACTTAAGAGAACAAAATAGATTAAAATGTTGCCCTTAAGCATTAGATTAGCATCACTAATTTCACTACTTCATGCTGCTGTGAATAGAAGAAAAGGGTTACATTACCTGTCTTCTCGTAGCAATTTTATCCATCGTTCCATTTCTGCAAACCTGAGTTGTTACGGACCGATTGATGCAATTGAGTTTTCGGAGGCACATTCGGTCTAGGGGCATGGTACCTTGATGCTTGCCTAAAACTCTTCTGAAAGGGCGATGTCATCTGTTATTTATATGTTCTATTGGGCAATAACTATACAGATTACAGGTGAAAATCAAAAACAGAATCTTTAGGTCAGCACAGAAATAGCCCTTAATGAAAAAACAGTTCTCAAACCATGTATCTGTTCACATTCTTAAATGTTTGATAACTTTATTGCATAACAATTTGCTAAAAAGTAAAAAATAAATCTTGCAAAAAAGGATGTATCTAGTAGATTCATTTATAATAAGGTAAGAAATTGGCTATTTGATATTTAAAAAATAAGTTGCACTTCAGAAAAAAAAGTGTATCCGTGTTTAATGTCATATCCTACATTTGATATCTTAAGAGAAGATTAGCTATTCTAAGAGTCATTCACTAACTACAGAATGAGTATTACCTACAAAGTCATGACACAAATCACGGTTAGCAACATTGTCAAACTCAAACATGCAGCCTCCGCCCTGAGAAAAAATAGTATGCATATGGATCAGCCAGTGCTTGATTATGTGCATTCATTGTTAAAATGATTTTAACACATAATGATGGTAGGTGCAGACAATCACATAAAGCACAAAAACAAATATCAAATTCAATACTTCATTAAAAACACTTACCTCTTCGCAGTTGGTCTATCCTTGGGGTCAAATGCTAAAAGCCTCTGCGAAGTTTGAGTCAATTGGTTACGCTTTAGGAAACCTCTCGGGAAAAAGTACTTGTTGTTTTTCCTCATACTACTCAAGTACCTCCTTGCTTTCTCATTAGAATCAGTAGTTGTGAAGGGATCAATAATGCTTGACATTTATGGACAATTTACTTTGGAGCAATAGGCATGAATGAAAAACATACCCTAAAACAGTATCCAGTGATGGCGTACCGGAAGATCGGTCATCAAATCCAATTGGTGAACCACATTTTGCCAGAAACAAAGGTTTCCCGATTAAAATCTCCGCAAAGATACAACCGATATCCATATGTCAATAGTGGTGAATCGCACATAACAATCAATTTAGCATCTTGAACTCAACATCAAATTACATTTAAAGAGGAGAGATCAGATATTAATTGATAGCTAACATAACGATTGTAAGAATGCTATATAACTACATTAATGTTCTCTGCTTGTACTCAACATTAGTCCTGAATCATTGAATAAGCGAATGGAAGGAATAGTCACAAAGGCACAAAATCTTCTCATAATTCACCACTGCTCTTGGATAAACTAACCCTACGAGATCATGATCAACCTAAGCGATTCGTATCATTTGTTTTACTTGCAAGTATACTACTACACAGTCACACACTAATCCATAATTGAGTAATTTTACAATGCGATGCAGTATCATAGTCGAAGCCAACCAAATAGAAGAATAAGGACGAGAGGAATGGGATTCGGACTGGCATTCCCACTTTCGGCGGTGGCAGCCATGGCGAAGCCATGAGGGCAACTTGAGCGCCGATGACTTGAGGTCGCGGCACCTCGGGGTCCATCCGGAATCTGGCGGCACCTCGGGTCCATCCGGAAGCGCGTATTGTCCATGACAACGGCGCCCGGCCGGTAACGGATGGCGGGCGTGGTGCGCGATCGACTCACTTGCCGTATTGAACAATGCGATGTCGACCCCTCAAACGCCGGGCGGCGAGGTCTGGGCGGTGTACTCGCGGTCCTCGAAGAGATGCACTTGCCGCGAGCTCGCTCGTGAGGCGTAAGGTGCGGTAGGGGAAGTCGCGATCGGAGATGATCTTGAGAAGTGGCGCGGCGGAAGGATATGCACGGGGGTTAGAAGCGCTGATCGGAGGGGACGAGGGTAGATCGATGGCGCAAGCGAAAGGAGACGCAGGACGCTAGGGTGGCGGAAAGGAGACGCGGTAGTCGTCCGTAGCGTGGGGTTAAAGGGTGAAATTGTGGTGTCTGTGAGTAGTTTGGGGATTAGAAATTGTAGAACGATGCCGCCACTAATTCTTTGCTTTATAATAGTAGAGATAGATAGATTCTTGCTTTTACATCTGTATCTTGGTGTATCATTATATATATTGTCAGATGCCCATTCATTACAAGGTTCCATGTTTCAAACAACCACATAAATTATTCGGTTCCACGATCTTTTGCTGTCGTGCATCGGAGTTACTTGCGATTCTGCGGCGATGGTGGCGATGGCTATATGAGGTTTGAGGAGGAAGAAGCATAAAGTGGTATGGGAACTTAGGCTGGTCATTGCAAAGCAGCAGTATATAGGATCTTGGTGAAATTTCAGATTTGGTCGAGAACAAGATTCAAAATCTCGATTAAATAAAAAAAAATTTAAAAAAAATCAAATTGCTATAGTATATATGGAAATTTTGGTAAATTTCATCGAATCTCAGTAATTTTGACTGGATTTGGGTCAATAATTCTTGAGAATGCCATCTTCCATGAAAATTTGTTGAAAAAACCGAATTTTTGAGATGTTTTATAAAATAACAAAAATATTGTCAGATTATTATAAAATTGTACAAGATTGGTCATACTCTAAAAAATTTATGGTATCATCTTTAGCAGTATAGGATCATACAGAAAAATTTCCAAAAGAATTGAACTTCATTTGTTATGTATAAAAAATCAAAAATAGAATGAACATAACAGACACAGTAACCTTGTTAGAATTTTATCAATTCATTCGAGCCTGATCATAATCCAAAATTTTTAGGAGAGCTTAAGCATATTACATCAGCACCCTTCTATAAAAGTTTGAAATATTGTAAATCAGTTTTTGTTTCTCAATAAAATCTATAAATGCAATAAAATCCATGTAGTACGCACAAAGGGAGAGCTTAAGCATTGCCTTAGCATAGAAGTTTGCACTGTTAGATTTTTATAAAAATATATAAGCTTGATTATGCTCTAAAAATTTATGATACTATGTTTAGTAGTCTAGGATCATACAAAGAAAATTCTAAAAGAATTGAACTTCATTTGTTATCTTTGAAAAAAATAGAAAACAGAACGAATATAAATGAGATAGTAACCATGTCACAATTTTATAAATTCGCTAGAATGTGATCATGATCCAAAACTTTTTGGAGAGCTAAGCATTACCTTAAAACCTTTCTTTAAAAGTTTCAAAAATTTTAAACATGTTTTGGTTGCTTAATCAAATATATGAAAGTAATATATGTAGCACTGTAAAGCTTTTATCAGAACAATAGCAACGTCACAATTTTAAAAAATTTCTCATACTTAATCATCATCTAAAATTTTATGGTAACATTAAATGCATCAGGACTATCCACAAAAATTTTTAAAACTTTCTAACGTAGTTTGAACTATTTTTCATTCAGTTGAAATTTGTCAATCAGTCTTTTATCAGGACAGTAACACTGTTTGAATTTGTAAAAATTTCTTAAGCTTGTTCATCATTTGATCATTTTATGAGAATATTAATGATGTGTCAGAACTATCTATAAAAATTATTAAAATTTTATAACATGGTTTGAATAATTTTTCATTAGGTTAAAATTTACTTGTCAGCCTTTTGAAGTGATCACTTTTTTTTGTCTTTTGTTACCTTGTTTTTTCAAATCTAATCTCCTCTCGAACGGGATTATAAATCTAACTCCCTCTTATACCATAGAAGGCGCGGCAGCGATACTGTCTACCGTGGCCGGCAAGCACGAAAGGCACATCCTGCAGTAAGAAAGGGGTTAGATTTATAATTTTACTCGGGAGAGAGTTAGATTTGAAAAAATGGGTACTAGAGAAATAATTACTTCTAATTAGTTTAGTTGTTTACCATTTTTATAAGTAGTCCTGTGTAATCAGTCAGAAGAAGCAGTACAGCCAGTATTTGGACGTTCGAGAGGAGATTAGATCTGTAATCAGCCAGACTTGCTTCCTGCACGAGTCCCGATAAGATAAGATGCAGTACAGCCAGTATTTGGACGTCACGTCCCCCTTCGTCCTGAGTAAAGAGCCATGCATGCATGTAAGGATGTACTCGTACACTCATTAGTTTAAACTTTGTGTCATTAAACTCGCTATTAGCACTAACAAATGGAGTGGATATTAGCATAAACAGAAATAAAGTTTGATATTGAACCTCTACCAAAGTGAGCAACCAACCGATAGGAGACACGTACTGCAGCTAGTTTAATTGCCGACAGAGCCCTGCCTATCTTACGTCGGTCGACTCGTTCCGAAATTTTTGCGGTTTTGGCCCCTTCCTTCTGATGAAATTTTTGCGAGAGTAGCTGCCGTCGCAAAAAATTTATAAATCTGGTTGCCTGACATCGCGAGTTCACGGACGAGGGGCGGGCGACAGGCGCTGTTCGTCGCGTTGCGTCGTGGGCCCGCTGCACGCCAGGACCCCGGCTGCAAAGCGCGACGCGCCGCTGGTCAGAGAGATTCGCGCTCGCATGCAAGGAGGAAAACCGAGCGCATGCAGCCGAGTGGGTGCCGTCGTTTCGCTCAGCAAAAGTGACCGCTCGCTCTCTTGCTTTTTCTCAGAGTATTCAAACGCGTTGAGTAACGAAGAACGGCTCTGGATCGTTTTGGCATGCGGCAGCTTCGCAAAATAAGCTCCGGGCTGAAGCAGGTGACTTTTTTTTTTGCTTTGTGTCACACGTCTCAACGACGCGCGTCGAAAGTAGTGACTGAAATTTGCTTCTCGCGCTAGGCTCATTTCCTGGCTATAAGTGAGGCCTCGTATTAGGCTAGTGCAAGGCAAATCAACCAGAGGCATGGCAGAGCGAGGGCATTCGGCAGCCGTTGAGAGAGCTGAGAAAAGAGAGCTCGTAGAGGAGAGACGGGAGAAATTTATTCGGTTTTCATAATTTGGTGAAGATTACACGAAGTAAACCATTTTTTGTCGAGTATTTTATCCGGGATTCGTATTTTGCAGGTATTCTTCAAAAAGGTTTTTTGGGATGTTTTTTGGTTTTAGTGATCTTCTGTAACACTTGGAGTAGGTTAGTTAGAAATATTCAGGAATACTAGTATAATATTTTTGTAATATTGTTGCTCAGTACTGATTATGGATGCGTTCAACTATACTTAATGTTCATGAAAGGTGTAAATAATAGTGTGTATATCGTTTGATTATAGTGCATTTAGTAGTACGTAAAATAAAGGTATTATATGCAATGACAATGTTAGAATTACTACCGTACTAAAAAAACGAGAACATGGCGTAAGTAATGGCATAATTATCGGTGTTCATTTTTGTAGGAATTTATTGCGAGCTATCGTCATTTCTTAGATTAGTGATCGGGGTTTCCTATTTGATACACTCCATAAATGTTATTTTGCAAGTTGGTCGAGGTTTTCGATCTTCATTCTGACTTCACATAGATTAGTTTTCAATCTTTATGAACATTAGTATGATATTGTTGTAGTAATGTAATAACCAAGAGAATAATTAGTTGGCTTGATTCGACTCTTTGACATGTAAATATTTGATCATAGGAAAACAATATTGTATGGTTGTTCTTTGTATGTAGCGCAACTAGGTACATGATGTTGTTTTGCAAAAGAACACACATATCAATATGACATGTCTGTCTCATTTTGTTATCCTTATTTTTCAGTAGCAACTAGCACCCTAAAAATGTGGTTAGATATTACATTAGGATTATGCAACCATCGGGCTACTTTTATAATGAACAATGAACAAATTAAAACTTACCAAGAAGAATTCCAAAAAAAGTTGTAATTATGCATCTTTGTATCTATAATTTCGAATTCAAGATACAAAAATTATTTGGTTTAGTAGAAGGAAGTTAGTAGTTAAAGTGTTATGCATGACTAGTGTTTAGCCTTAAGCGTTCATGCAATTTCTACAAGTTAGATATGAAATTTTAAGTTATTGGTTGCTACTATATGGTCACAGGATAGTTCTTGCGTTGCGAGAACTTTGGATGAACTTCTACTCAATTATTTATATAATCGACTCTAGCAACATTATTATTTAGGGTGTTTATGCTAACATATTTTATATGATAAGCAAGTTGTATTTTGTATATTTTTCTATAATTTGGCTATCCATATCTTGTAGTATGCTTCGGACCAATTTTCCCAAAATTTGTGTTTAGGCGAGTTGTTTCTGAGCCACCGAAAAGGCTTAAGTATTATCGAATCATGGGTTTGTGGTCATTTAGGGTATTTGTTATGAGCAGTTAGATCTGAAGCAAATTATAAATACAATATTTTTCTAGAATATAGTAGTATATATGCCAAAATGTGTTTCTAAGCTGGTCACACCAATATTTACATTTATACGAGTAATTCTACAGTCATTTGAATAGGCTTATTTAGTTTAGTTTTACATACGACTAGTTCACGAAGGGTGTTTGCACAAGCAAGATTTATGTGCGAGCAAGTCCTAAAAGAATATCATTTCATATTATGATAGTTCATATTATGGAGTATGTTTTTGGGCTATTCCTCAATATTTGGTATTTAGACGCGATACTTTACGGGCGGTCGAAAAGGCTTAAACGACCACGCAATTTACATGATTCCGGTGTAGATTTCTTTTTGAGTTTGCGACTACACCATATAGGATAATTTGATCATTTTACAGGCATTAGTTCAGGATATCCCTAAGAGTGTTTTAAAGTTAGTTCCATGATATTTCGTATTTATTCGAGTTGTTTTTTCATATAGATGATCATTAAGGCTTAATATGAATTTAAAGTTGTTCAAACTGATATTATTTTTCCATAACAGGCATGACAATTCAAGGTCATAGGATTAGGTTTCATCGAATTTGAGGTTCGTTTGCAAAAATTATGGTCAGTTGAACATTTTTCCCATTACATGTTCGACTATCGAGCAATTAGTACAAACCAAAGTAAAATCTAAATATTTTTGTATACTTATGATCTTTCCAACCCCAGGAGTGCTACTAAATTGGTTTCACCAAATTTTGAGCTCATTTGAGTCATATTTTAACCACTTAATTCTTCCATTCAAGTGGGGCTTTCTACAATAAATGTTTGTTTCAAAGTGCATTCAAATCTAAATGTTTATGCAGAAATGGAACATGCAAGGTCATTTGTGGTCATTTGTTCTTGCAAATTATAATCAGAAATAACAATAGCATCATTTATTATGGCGGTACTACATGGCGGATATCCTAGATTTGTTCGTGCTTTATGGCGTGGCGTTGTTTGAGAGGTCCATCTGGGTGGACCTTTTGAGCTGTGAGCGGAAGGTGATCCAAGCTCCGGTCTAACGTAGATGGGCTGGCGAAACTCGAGAGATGCGTCTGCGAGCGCATTTGATGAGTAGACTACCCGAAAGAAGCTTGTCATCGGTAGTACATGCAAGAGTTGTGGGAGATTCAACGGACAATTTGTGGGCGCTATGCAAGATCGCGGGAAGCGCCTGATGGGGTGAATACATGCAAATTGTGATGAACCCTCTGGCGATGATACTGCTAATAAGCTCGATGGTGTATATGTGCTTCCTAGACATAGGAGAAACCTCAAGTCCTCATGGTGGTGTTGGCGCCGCCGTCGAAGCGTCCTCTGGGGGCATTTGTGAGGAAGCTACTAGGATGAATTTCGAGCAAGCGGAGACATCAGACAATGGTGGTGCCTTGCATCGATCGCCACGAGCACCTAGAATCCCTAGAGGGCATGTCAGCGTCAGATGATGAGGAGGACATCGGCCTGAGATAGCGGCGGAGATGGCGATGCAACTCTCGTCGATGGCATTGTGTCCACTGATGTGGAGTACATGTCTTCACGGCTCGATGATCTGGCGATATCTTCCCTCGTGATGTTGGATGAAGGCAACCATGGTTGGGCGTTCGATCAGGACACTCTACTGGTAGGGCAATGCTTCCCTACAAAGAGTGCCGCCAATGAACAATTGCGAGATATCACGGTGAACATCACCGCGTCTTGGTGTATAGATCCAACCGGATCGTACATTGTGAAGTGCTTGGATCCTGAGTGTCCCTGTAGGATCTGTGCGTAGAAATTCAAGGACAACAGTTCGGGCTTTAGGATAACCGTCCGGATGGATCACACCTGTGTGCTTACTGAGCCACTCCAGAAGCATAGAAATGTGACGTCCTCATATGTGGCCAGCCTGATTTCTCACTTGGTCATGGTGGATGTTACTGTTTCATCGAAGCTACTGATGGCTGACATGGTTAACATGGTGGGATATCCTATAAGCTACGGCAAGGTGTGGCGGCGAAGAAAGTCATAGAGATGATGTACGGGTTGTGCGAAGAGGCATACAATCTTGTTTCACGGATGCTTCACGGATTCTTTGAAGCCAATCGGGGACCTACATCAACAAGATGGGCCAGACCCACCCACGAAGGCTCCAAAGCTGTTTCATCTGGGCCGTGTGCTCTGGGCATTCGGACCGCCATTTAAGGCTTCAATCTTTAGGCCGATGCTAACCATGGACGGCACATTTATGTCTAGCAAGTACAAGGGCACCATCTGGATGGCGGTTGCCACAGATGCCAATGACTAGCTACTCACGGTAGCCTATCACGGCCGTCAGCGAAACAGAGAGTGGTTGTGGTTTCTAGCAAATGTCAAGCGAGCGATTGTCGAGCTTCGCCCGACGTGTGCCTCATCACGAGATAGGCATCTTTGGGTTAATGTCGCCATCGGCACCATGCATGGAGGTACCGACCACCATACCGGTGGAATAGCGTCGTCAATCAATGGTGTATGAGGCATCTTGCCGCGAACTTGCATAGGAGGTTCATGACGAAATAATGAAGACATTCAAGAGGCTCTGTTTGTAGAACCCGAGGTGGAAGTTTGAGGCAATATGGTGAGTGTTGGGCGAGGAGACATCTAGGCACAGCGGGGGCCAGCGAGGCGGGATCAACAACTTCTCACGGTGGGTGCAATTCCATGCTCTAGAAGCTGGAGAAACTTATTCTCCGTTTGTTGTATCCTCCGATAAATCAAAGAACTAAGAACAACCCTTTTATACAGAAAACTATTCTTGAACATCAACCCATCAAGCATTTCAAAAATATCACCAGTTTGACGATCACGCCGTACTATTATTTTTGAAAATAACCTCCGTGATTAGATAACTATCGGGCGTGCAACTTTTTGGGGCGATTAGACACTACCATCGACTTTCTCGTCGATTGGACAACACACACAATAGCTTTGTCGGTGCGATGTGACGATGCGTTACTAGCGGCTTTCTCGATTGATTCGACAACACCGCTGCAGCACACCATGAAGTGATAAGACAATAGCGACCTCAAAGCGAAGTGACAACACCACCCACGCTATTTAAAATGAAACGACAACCGCTGCTGCTCGCTTTTTCGAATAAGAGGAGCACGACCCTCAAAAATGGCGATAGAGAGCAATGAATAGCCCATCGCGGCTATGTGCTCATTTGAAGCGAGGCAAAACAACCGGTAGAAAATAGAAGAACGAGAGAGAAAAAGAAAAGAGAAAAAGAAAGAAAGGAAGGAGAAGAGGAAAAGCAGAGGGTGAAAGAATAAAAGGAAGTAGAGGATTAACTGTGAGACCCGATTACGAGGAGCAGGAACCTCCATGTGATTACCGTACTAGTCCTGGATCGATAGCTAGCACTCACATGTTTACAACATTTATATCACAACCAAAAGCCAAGCTTTAATTACCGACTTACCATAGATGCCAATTATCTGAGCAATAGTTACAAGCGAAATAAAAGCAATGGAAAATCTTGGATAGCTTAAGATCCAAAAGCACAGTAGCATGCCCAATCGAAACCCGCGGGCATCGACTAGGCAAAAGCCCTAGGAGAAATCATCATCGAACTCCCCGAGACCTACTTGAAAGAACGCATCTTCTGGCACATCGCAGGGATTTTCTTCTGAACAATGCAGATAGCAAGGATGAGTACATTTGTACTCAGCAAGACTTTATAGCAAATGCAAATAATAGTCATGCAGGCTATTTCAAAGGAACAGGCTCTAAGTTATTTTGCATTTAGCAGAAAGAATTTAAACATATGACATAATAGATTGCAATTCGCATTTTTATGAAACAACATGAGATTTGTATAACCACCAGAAGATAAATATGTTCTATGACTTAGCATCCCAAATGGCGAAAACCCACATAAGTCGATCCTTTGACTTAAACAAGTGGTTGTCAAAACAGAACCAACCCATTTTATAAAAATGCAAAACTCTAACATTGGAATGACTTCACCAAGTGCCCATAACATGGTAGCGGCTAATCGATTAGATTTACACTCTGCGAGTTATGCGGCTTTACCCACAAGGAATGAATCACCTTTTGCTAGGCCATCGACACACTTCCTTTGGTGTCTTGGCAAAGCGTTCATACATAGCCGTTATATTATTGAGACATGACTTTGATCGGCCGGGCGTTAACCCCGCCATAGAACTAGAAACACACACACAAAACGTGGATCCACTTTCATACACAACACAAGCGTTTCTAAACATGGCGGGCGTGCAGATTGCAGGTGGAAACCCTTCGAGCGGAACCTAGCGGAAATGCATGCTGGCTCCGCCTACCAATGAACAAAGCCATGTCCAAACAACTTAATAGGCTAAGGCTACCCCATAAATAGCCCTCGTGGTTGCCGCGAAATTCTTGGATCGATAGCGTTCCATTGCTCGGTCCTTAATCCGACTCAGGCGACACTCCACCTATACTATGTGCAAAGCCCTTATTACTGTAGGCTATGCCAATTAATCGCCCACCCGTAACCATAGTTTTCGGGTTTTCGAGGTTTTAACCAACATATCAACAACCTTTAGTAGAGTAATAACCGGTTGTGAAATCATTTTAGAAACATCATGACGATCTAAGGCAAAACTAAGCAGTTGTAATAGTCTAACGATTATACCCAAATTGACATTAACTATGTCTAAGCATACTAAGGTTCACAGGATCAATCATATTAAGGAAAACCATAGATTCGAGGATAGTTACTAACCTTATCCAAAATAGCGGTTTTATGGAGAATTATCGGATGCACTATACATTTGCAAAAACAACATATGGTAGGTGAATTAGTAGGTTCAACATGGTCAATGGAATGCTTGCCTTGCTCTTCTTCAGTAATATCAACGTTTGGATCGGCAACTGCCTCCTCGTCCTCGAGGGTATCCGCGTCTACACGTCGAATTCGAAAGAACCAATTGCAATTACAAACTAGCAAAGAAAGAACGAAAGAAAATAAATAGAAAAGCGAATAAAACCTTTGCACAAGAACCAGGGTTGCCTTCTTATGGATCCTTTAATTACCCTTTTCGAATTCAAGATGCTAAAATTATTTAGATTAATACAATTATTCATTAGTTGCAAAGTATATTGATCTTACTGCTCCCAGCATGCTTCCTGAAACCTTGTTACTTATGGATTTTGCTTTAGTAGGATTTAGAGCCAAAGCAAGACAAAGTAAGATTATTTCCTTAGATTCTTGCAGAGCATATCTCAGGGATCAATTCTAGGCTATTCTTCACTAAATTCAGGTTTAGAAGAGTCGTTTTGCGAGTTAATGAAAAGTCTTAAGTGATCATATAAGTTCATGGGTGATTGGTTCTTTTACTTTAAATAGATTTCACTTAGAATTTGTTTTGCACAAGCTAGATCTTCTAATTTAGGCTACTGGCTTAGTTTACATAATTTTTAGAAGGTTACGGTGATACAAATGACTTGACTATAGTTTTCTTCATTTGCAACTTCTGATTCGTTCATTCTTATTACTGACCTTCAATCACGTGAATACTTAGGGTTATTAAGCTATCGAAATTAATAGACAATACATAATGGAATGAGATTATCTTTTCCTATTTGGGTAGTCTATACTTTGGAAAGCACCACCGATCTAATTTCATAAGTTTTACAGTTTAAGCGAGACTTTATATTCATCGTTGAAAAAGGCTTATATGGCATTGTAAAGTTCGTTTACAAAATCGGCAAAACAGCGAAGTGAGCGGTTAACACTTAAGGGTTTTAGGTTAATAAGATTAATATGCAAACCTTAACCAAATAAAACTCTTTTTAGAATATGATAGTATAAACTTTGCACAATGTTTCTAGGTGGTTTCTTGATTTTAGTATTTGGACAAGCTATTTTATCTACCCTTTGAAGCGACTAAATGATCATATTGATAACATCAAAATCAGCCAAGATTCAACTTAGTTTCCAACTACTGCTTGTGCATGATTCTTGATTCATCTTCAACACATACTTAAACCGAGAAATTTATATTATTTATAATTCTTGAAATCCATTTATTTTTCATAAAACATTTTATTTTATACTCATTCTCTTTTTTTTAGCGAATTATACATGGACTTATTTGACAAAGTAAACTAATCTTTAAGTATAAAGGTTTTTACAAGGTTGGACTCATTCCATGACAAGTATTTCAAAGATATTTGATTTTATTTATTTTGGTGAAATCCAAATTAATCTTTTTCTTAGCACCTAAATATCTATTTCGGTATTTCCTTGTAAATATTCTCACGAAACTCTTTCAAGAATATTTTTGTATATTCGGAACTATTGGATTTTATATGATTTTAGGAATTTCTTTTGCTAAATTTTGAATAGTATTTCCGACGGTTTGAATTTAACTCGGGCTTGAAATTCGATTTAAAACAAAATCGCTTTCTCGACGAAATCGCCTTCTTACCTTGTAGAGCTCGGTTTGAAAAACCCCAGAGGTAAGCATGGACCCGACGTCGGTGACTCAAAACAGTGCTACGGTTTTTACCTCGCCGCAAATAAATCGTCGGAGCAGCGGAATGGGTAACACCTCTGACATCGGTCTGACAGAGCGAACATAGGGGTGGTGCCGATTCAACTGGGATGGCCAAGAAGGTGGTGCATGCCGTGGTGGGCGGCGAACCCTGCGCGACACGGCGACTCACCACGGCGATCCATTCCACAAACAGAACACTCGGCAAGCATCGGTGAAGGTAGGGATGCGATTTCACCTGGTTGGGTTGGAAGCAAAGCTGGAGCAGTTGTCGTCGGTCTTGGCGGAGCGAAGAAGAAGGGTCCCGGCAATGTCGTCCGTCGCGGAATGGGTGAAAACAAACCAAAGGATGAACTTCGGGGATCTTTGAAGGATGCTCTAGACCAACCGATTCGTGGTACCTCTCACCCGATCCAGAATTCCATCCTCTCCCCTTCTTACATTCCTTGGCGAGAAATAGCGAAAGGAGAAGGAAAGGTATCTTGGCTCGATGGAAGTCGAGGCGGCTCGAAATCTCTAAGCGATGCAACTATGGCCTTTTGTAGCGAGCAAAATGAAACACCGAGTTTAACGCCTATGCGGTCTCCTTGGAAGTCCTGAGTGAAGTCTGTTGCATCGAGGAGCCTCGGCGTGGCGATAGCGTCTGCTTAGTGGAGCGAAACCATGATCTGTTGAGTGGCTTAGGAGAACTCGATGCAGTTAGCGAGCAAGTAATCTGTGAGACGAGAGAAGCGAGTGAGCGGCTTCGCTCGAGGAAGAAGAAAAAACGGCGAATGAGGAAGAACTGGCCGGTGGGACTGTCCCACATGGCGATGAAGGCAAGAAATCGACAAGGATGGATTCGGTCAAATGAAATGAACTTGCATTAATTTTGCCCACTAAACTTTGCCGCAACTTTTCATACTTTTGCATACTCTCTCTGGCGATGAGACCAGCTCTGGCGAAGGGGGGTTAAAATATTTAAGTATAACATTTACTAAAATTCGATATGGTATAGTGCCTGAACTTCCATTTACGCATTTGAATTACCAGATGATTCAAATCTTTTATAAAATTTTGAAACTTTGTTTTTCAAATGGATTTGAGACAAGGATTCTTAGATAAAATTTTCAACTCAAGATATTGCTCGATAATTTATAAAAATTCGACATTCTATTTTTCAACTTTTGTTGCTTTACATTTTTGAATTATTTAGGGCTTTATCCCATCGATAACTCTCTGAGATATCTTGTATCAAAGGTGACTTGGTAAATTTTTAATTTGAGGACAAGCTCTGAATATTTTCTACAAATTCGAGGTGCCTTGTTTCTAGTCAAACTTGACCTCTCTTTTCATTTTAATATTCCAATTGATATTTGTATCTTTTTATCGATGTGTAAATTGATTTCTCCACCTCTTTGAATTCAGAAGATAAATTATTCCCAATTCTCCTTTGGTTCTTTTAATTTCTCCCATTTCCTTTAATTGTCTTTGCAACACAAAATCCAAGAAATCAACTCAGGGAAAAATCACAAATTCCATAAAACTCAAAAATACTAAAAATGCAAATTCACATTATAGCATTTCCTGTTTTAAAATTTTAGGATGTTACATAACCCAAAATCTTTGAGGCATGTAAGTGGAAAGGAAAGGAAAGGCAAAGGAAGAGGTAGACACTTGGGGACCGTAGCTCAATTCAACGTGTCGGGATCTCTTCTTACCTCGTGAAATTTGTCCCATGGATGTGTATGTGCGGAGATCCTTGCGGACTTGTCCGCTCTTGAAAAATTCCAACTTGGAAGATGAGGTATTGGAAGTGCCACAATTACGCTTCGACCATGGGAGAAGAGCACGAAGAATCGCCGGATGGTAGTAATCATACATGTTTCATAATATTTCTACATGAAACTTTGCTAATTTATGTTTCATCGCGATCGCCTCGTCACTATGTGAATTTGAGTAGTGGTTTGATATGGAGATCAACCCGAAGACAAAAGGCTCCTTGATCAAGCCAGCGGGACGAGGATCTCGGTAGCTGACTCTGAAGCGACATGATGCCGCTTTGCGAGGAGAAGTGCGTAGAAAGGAAGCGGAGGAGAAGGAGAGAGAGAGGGCGTCGTGCGGAGAAGCCACCGGAGGCATGGGCAAAGGGAAGTGGCCTCGATCCACTCAATAGACATCAAGTTGTAATTATTATTTTCCTTGTTCGTGTAACGAAGAACGGCTCTGGATCGTTTTGGCATGCGGCAGCTTCGCAAAATAAGCTCCGGGCTGAAGCAGGTGACTTTTTTTTTTGCTTTGTGTCACACGTCTCAACGACGCGCGTCGAAAGTAGTGACTGAAATTTGCTTCTCGCGCTAGGCTCATTTCCTGGCTATAAGTGAGGCCTCGTATTAGGCTAGTGCAAGGCAAATCAACCAGAGGCATGGCAGAGCGAGGGCATTCGGCAGCCGTTGAGAGAGCTGAGAAAAGAGAGAGCTCGTAGAGGAGAGACGGGAGAAATTTATTCGGTTTTCATAATTTGGTGAAGATTACACGAAGTAAACCATTTTTTGTCGAGTATTTTATCCGGGATTCGTATTTTGCAGGTATTCTTCAAAAAGGTTTTTTGGGATGTTTTTGGTTTTAGTGATCTTCTGTAACACTTGGAGTAGGTTAGTTAGAAATATTCAGGAATACTAGTATAATATTTTTGTAATATTGTTGCTCAAGATCGATTATGGATGCGCTCAACTATACTTAATGTTCATGAAAGGTGTAAATAATAGTGTGTATATCGTTTGATTATAGTGCATTTAGTAGTACGTAAAATAAAGGTATTATATGCAATGACAATGTTAGAATTACTACCGTACTAAAAAGAATGTAACATGGCGTAAGTAATGGCATAATTATCGGTGTTCATTTTTGTAGGAATTTATTATGAGCTATCGTCATTTCTTAGATTAGTGATCGGGGTTTCCTATTTCGTATACACTCCATAAATGTTATTTTGCAAGTTGGTCGAGGTTTTCTGATCTTCATTACAGCTTCACATAGATTAGTTTTCAATCTTTATGAACATTAGTATGATATTGTTGTAGTAATGTAATAACCAGTAGAATAATTAGTTGGCTTCAGTTCAGCTCTTTGACATGTAAATATTTGATCATAGGAAAACAATATTGTATGGTTGTTCTTTGTATGTAGCGCAACTAGGTACATGATGTTGTTTTGCAAAAGAACACACATATCAATATGACATGTCTGTCTCATTTTGTTATCCTTATTTTTCAAGAGCAACTAGCACCCTAAAAATGTGGTTAGATATTACATTAGGATTATGCAACCATCGGGCTACTTTTATAATGAACAATGAACAAATTAAAACTTACCAAGAAGAATTCCAAAAAGTTGTAATTATGCATCTTTGTATCTATAATTTCGAATTCAAGATACAAAAATTATTTGGTTTAGTAGAAGGAAGTTAGTAGTTAAAGTGTTATGCATGACTAGTGTTTAGCCTTAAGCGTTCATGCAATTTCTACAAGTTAGATATGAAATTTTAAGTTATTGGCTGCTACTATATGGTCACAGGATAGTTCTTGCGTTGCGAGAACTTTGGATGAAGACTTCTACTCAATTATTTATATAATACGACTCTAGCAACATTATTATTTAGGGTGTTTATGCTAACATATTTTATATGATAAGCAAGTTGTATTTTGTATATTTTTCTATAATTTGGCTATCCATATACTGTAGTATGCTTCTGGACCAATTTTCCCAAAATTTGTGTTTAGACGAGTTGTTTTACGAGCCACTGAAAAGGCTTAAGTATTATCGAATCTGTGCAGTTTGTGGTCATTTAGGGTATTTGTTATGAACAGATTAGATGCGAAGCAAATTATAAATACAATATTTTTCTAGAATATAGTAGTATATATGCCAAAATGTGTTTCTAAGCTGGTCACACCAATATTTACATTTATACGAGTAATTCTACAGGCCGCTGAATAGGCTTATTTAGTTTAGTTTTCTGTACGACTAGTTCACGAAGGGTGTTTGCACAAGCAAGATTTATGTGCAGAGCAAGTCCTAAAAAGAATATCATTTCATATTATGATAGTTCATATTATGGAGTATGTTTTTGGGCTATTCCCTCAATATTTGGTATTTAGACGCGATACTTTACGGGCGGTCGAAAAGGCTTAAACGACCACGCAATTTACATGATTCCTGTAGATTTCTTTTTGAGTTTGCGACTACACCATATAGGATAATTTGATCATTTTACGGCATTAGTTCAGGATATCCCTAAGAGTGTTTTAAAGTTAGTTCCATGATATTTCGTATTTATTCGAGTTGTTTTTTCATATAGATGATCATTAAGGCTTAATATGAATTTAAAGTTGTTCAAACCGATATTATTTTTCCATAACAGCATGACAATTCAAGGTCATAGGATTAGGTTTCATCGAATTTGAGGTTCGTTTGCAAAAATTATGGTCATTGAACATTTTTCCCATTACATGTTCGACTATCGAGCAATTAGTACAAACCAAAGTAAAATCTAAATATTTTTGTATACTTATGATCTTTCCAACCCCAGGAGTGCTACTAAATTGGTTTCACCAAATTTTGAGCTCATTTGAGTCATATTTTAACCACTTAATTCTTCCATTCAAGTGGGGCTTTCTACAATAAATGTTTGTTTCAAAGTGCATTCAAATCTAAATGTTTATGCAGAAATGGAACATGCAAGGTCATTTGTGGTCATTTGTTCTTGCAAATTATAATCAGAAATAACAATAGCATCATTTATTATGGCAGGTACTACATGGCAGATATCCTAGATTTGTTCGTGCTTTATGGCGACGGCGTTGTTTGAGAGGGTCCATACGGGGTGGACCTTTTGAACTGTGAACGGAAGGTGATCCAAGCTCCGGGTCTAACGTAGATGGGCCTGGCCGAGCTCCAGAGATGCGTGCGGAGCGCATTTGATGAGTAGACTACCCGAAAGAAGCTTGTCATCGAGGCCGTACATGCAAGAGTTGTGGGAGATTCAACGGACAATTTGTGGACGCTATGCAAGATCGCGGGAAGCGCACAGTGGGGTGAATACATGCAAATTGTGATGAACCCTCTGGCGATGATACACTGTCGCTCGATGGTGTATATGTGCTTCCTAGACATAGGAGAAACCTCAAGTCCTCATGGTGGTGTTGGCGCCGCCGTCGAAGCATCCTCTGGGGGCATTTGTGAGGAAGCTACTAGGATGAATTTCAGGCAAACGGAGACATCGGGCAATGGTGGTCTGCTTGCATCGACTGCCACGAGCACCTAGAATCCCTAGAGGGCATGTCAACGTCCGATGATGAGGAGGACATCAGCACAGATAGCAGCGGAGATGACGATGCAACTCTCGTCGATGGCATTGTGTCCACTGATGTGGAGTACATGTCTTCACGGCTCGATGATCTGGCGATATCTTCCCTCGTGATGTTGGACGAAGGCAACCATGGTTGGGCGTTCGATCAGGACACTCTACTGGTAGGGCAATGCTTCCCTACCAAGAGTGCCGCCCAGCAGGCAATTGCGAGATATGCGGTGAACATCAGCTGCACGTACCGGGTGTATAGATCCAACCCGGATACGTACATTGTGAAGTGCTTGGATCCTGAGTGTCCCTGTAGGATCTGTGCGTAGAAATTCAAGGACAACAGTTCGGGCTTTAGGATAACCGTCCGGATGGATCACACCTGTGTGCTTACTGAGCCACTCCAGAAGCATAGAAATGTGACGTCCTCATATGTGGCCAGCCTGATTTCTCACTTGGTCATGGTGGATGTTACTGTTTCATCGAAGCTACTGATGACTGACATGGTTAACATGGTGGGATATCCTATAAGCTACGGCAAGGTGTGGCGAGCGAAGAAGAAAGTCATAGAGATGATGTACGGGTTGTACGAAGAGGCATACAATCTTGTTTCACGGATGCTTCACCAGATTGCTGAAGCCAATCAGGGGACCTACATCAACAAGATGGACAGACCCCACCCCACGAAGGCTCCAAACTGTTTCATCCTGGACCGTGTGCTCTGGGCATTCGGACCTGCCATTTAAGGCTTCAAGTACTGCCGGCCAGTGCTAACCATGGACGGCACATTTATGTCTAGCAAGTACAAGGGCACCATACCGATGGCGGTTGCCACAGATGCCAATGACTAGCTACTCCTGGTGGCCTATGCGACCGTCGAAAGCGAGAACACAGAGAGCTGGTTGTGGTTTCTAGCAAATGTCAAGCAGGCAGTTGTCCAGGCTCGCCCGAACGTGTGCCTCATCACAGATAGGCATGCTGGGTTAATGTCTGCCATCAGCACCATGCATGGAGGTACACAGCCACCATACCAGTGGAATGACGTCGTCAATCAATGGTGTATGAGGCATCTTGCCGCGAACTTGCATAGGAGGTTCCGCAGCAAGGAAATAATGAAGACATTCAAGAGGCTCTGCTTGTAGAACCAGAGGTGGAAGTTTGAGGCAATATGGTGAGTGTTGGACGAGGAGACATCTAGGCACACGACGGGGCCAACAGAGGGCGGGATCAACAACTTCTCACAGTGGGTGCAATTCCATGCTCTAGAACTGGAGAAACTTATTCTCCGTTTGTTGTATCCTCCAGTAAATCAAAGAACTAAGAACAACCCTTTTATACAGAAAACTATTCTTGAACATCAACCCATCAAGCATTTCAAAAATATCACCAGTTTGACGATCACGCCGTACTATTATTTTTGAAAATAACCTCCGTGATTAGATAACTATCGGGCGTGCAACTTTTTCAGGACGATTAGACACTACCATCAGCTTTCTCACGTCGATTGGACAACACACACAATAGCTTTGTCAATGCGATGTGACAGTACGTTACTAGCAGCTTTCTCAGATTGATTCGACAACACACTGCAGCACACCATGAAGTGATAAGACAATAGCGACCTCAAAGCGAAGTGACAACACCGCCACCGCTATTTAAGACTGAACGACAACACGCTCGCAACTTTTGTAATAAGGGGAGCACGACCCTCCAAAAATGGCGATAGAGAGGCAATGAATAGCCCATCGCGCGGCTATGTGCTCATTTGAGCGAGGCAAAGAGCAACCAGCTAGAAAATAGAAGAACGAGAGAGAAGGGGAAAGAAAAGAGAGAAAAGAAGAGAGAAAGGAAGGAGAAGAGGAAAAAACAGAGGGGTGAAAGAATAAAAGGAAGTAGAGGATTAACCTGTGAGACCCCGTTCTGAGGAACAGGAACCTCCATGTGATTACCGTACTAGTCCCTGGATCAGTAGCTAGCACTCACATGTTTACAACATTTATATCACAACCAAAAGCCAAGCTTTAATTACACAGCTTACCATAGATGCCAATTATACAGAGCAATAGTTACAAGCGAAATAAAACAGCGGAAAATACTGGATAGCTTAAGATCCAAAAGCCTGGTAGCATGCCCAACCAAACCCGCAGTATCCGACTAGGCAAAAGCCCTAGGAGAAATCATCATCGAACTCCCGAGACCTACTTGAAAGAACGATCTTCCGCACATCGCAGGATTTTCTTCGAACAATGCAGATAGCAAGGATGAGTACATTTGTACTCAGCAAGACTTTATAGCAAATGCAAATAATAGTCATGCAGGCTATTTCAAAGGAACAGGCTCTAAGTTATTTTGCATTTAGCAGAAAGAATTTAAACATATGACATAATAGATTGCAATTGATTTTTATGAAACAAAGATGAGATTTGTATAACCACCGGAAGATAAATATGTTCTATGACTTAGCATCCCAAATGGCGAAAACCCACATAAGTCGATCCTTTGACTTAAACAAGTGGTTGTCAAAAGCAGAACCAACCCATTTTATAAAAATGCAAAACTCTAACATTGGAATGACTTCACTAAGTGCCCATAATCATGGTAGCGCCAGCTAATCGATTAGATTTACACTGCAGAGTTGTACAATTTTACCCACAAGGAATGAATCACCTTTTGCTAGGCCATACGACACACTTCCTTTGGTGTGCTTGGCAAAGCTCATACATAGCCGTTACATTATTCAGACATGACTTTGATCCAGCCCGGGACGTTAACCCCCGCCATAGAACTAGAAACACACACACAAAACGTGGATCCACTTTCATACACAACACAACGTTTCTAAACATGGCAGGGCGTACACCGTTGCACGGGTGGAAACCCTTCCAGGCAGACCTAACCGGAAATGCCTGTGCTAGCTCCCGCCTACCAATGAACAAAGCCATGTCCAAACAACTTAATAGGCTAAGGCTACCCCATAAATAGCCCTCGTGGTTGCACGGAAATTCTTGGATCGATAGCGTGCCCATTGCTCGGTCCTTAATCCGACACTGCGACACTCCACCCTATACTATGTGCAAAGCCCTTATTGCACAACCGCTATTGCCAATTAGTCGCCCACACCGTAACCATAGTTTTCGGTTTTCGTGTTTTAACCAACATATCAACAACCTTTAGTAGAGTAATAACCGCCAGAAATCATTTTAGAAACATCATGACGATCTAAGGCAAAACTAAGCAGTTGTAATAGTCTAACGATTATACCCAAATTGACATTAACTATGTCTAAGCATACTAAGGTTCACAGGATCAATCATATTAAGGAAAACCATAGATTCCAGGGATAGTTACTAACCTTATCCAAAATAGCAGTTTTTATGGAGAATTATCCGGATGCACTATACAGCTGCAAAAACAACATATGGTAGGTGAATTAGTAGGTTCAACATGGTCAATGGAATGCTTGCCTTGCTCTTCTTCAGTAATATCAACGTTTGGATCGGCAACTGCCTCCTCGTCCTCGAGGGTATCCGCGTCTACACGTCGAATTCGAAAGAACCAATTGCAATTACAAACTAGCAAAGAAAGAACGAAAGAAAATAAATAGAAAAGCGAATAAAACCTTTGCACAAGAACCAGGGTTGCCTTCTTATGGATCCTTTAATTACCCTTTTCGAATTCAAGATGCTAAAATTATTTAGATTAATACAATTATTCATTAGTTGCAAAGTATATTGATCTTATCGCTTCCCAAAGATGCTTCCCAAACCTTGTTACTTATGGATTTTGCTTTAGTAGGATTTAGAGCCAAAGCAAGACAAAGTAAGATTATTTCCTTAGATTCTTGCAGAGCATATCTCAGGGATCAATTCTAGGCTATTCTTCACTAAATTCAGGTTTAGAAGAGTCGCTTTTGAGTTAATGAAAAGTCTTAAGTGATCATATAAGTTCATGGGTGATTGGTTCTTTTACTTTAAATAGATTTCACTTAGAATTTGTTTTGCACAAGCTAGATCTTCTAATTTAGGCTATCGGCTTAGTTTACATAATTTTTAGAAGGTTCGGTGATACAAATGACTTGACTATAGTTTTCTTCATTTGCAACTACAGATTGCTCATTCTTATTACTACCTTCAATCACGTGAATACTTAGGGTTATTAAGCTATCGAAATTAATAGACAATACATAATGGAATGAGATTATCTTTTCCTATTTGGGTAGTCTATACTTTGGAGAGCACCACCGATCTAATTTCATAAGTTTTACAGTTTAAACGAGACTTTATATTCATCGTTGAAAAGGCTTATATGGCATTGTAAAGTTTACGCTACAAAATCGGCAAGAACGCCAAGTGAACTGTTAACACTTAAGGGTTTTAGGTTAATAAGATTAATATGCAAACCTTAACCAAATAAAACTCTTTTTACGAATATGATAGTATAAACTTTGCACAATGTTTCTAGACCGGTTTTACCGATTTTAGTATTTGGACAAGCTATTTTATCTACCATCAAAAAAATTTAAATGATCATATTGATAACATCAAAATCACCAAGATTCAACTTAGTTTCCAACTACACTGTGCATGATTCTTGATTCATCTTCAACACATACTTAAACCCGAAATTTATATTATTTATAATTATCAAATCCATTTATTTTTCATAAAACATTTTATTTTATACTCATTCTCTTTTTTTAGCCGAATTATACATGGACTTATTTGACAAAGTAAACTAATCTTTAAGTATAAAGGTTTTACAAGGTTGGACTCATTCCATGACAAGTATTTCAAAGATATTTGATTTTATTTATTTTGGTGAAATCCAAATTAATCTTTTTCTTAGCACCTAAATATCTATTTCGTATTTCCTTGTAAATATTCTCACCGAAACTCTTTCAAGAATATTTTTGTATATTCTGGAACTATTGGATTTTATATGATTTTAGGAATTTCTTTTGCTAAATTTTGAATAGTATTTCCGACGGTTTGAATTTAACTCAGGCTTGAAATTCCAGTTTAAAACAAAATACGCTTTCTCGACTGAATCGCTTTCTTACACGCCACAGAGCTCGCTTTGAAAACCCCCGAGACCGACAGATCGACCCAGACGTCAGTGACTCAAAACAGGGTGCTACGGTTTTTACCTCGCCGCCGGCAAATCGTCACCGGAACGGCGGAATGGGTAACACCTACAGCATCAGTGCGACGAGACGAACATAGGGGTGGTACCGATTCAACCTGGGATGGCCAAGAAGGTGGTCGCCACCGGTGAGGCGGCGAGCCACTCAAGAAGCACGAGCGACTCACCACCGCGATCCATTCCACAAAATGACACTCAAAGAAGCATCGCGAAGGTAGGGGATGCGATTTCACCTTGGGTTGGGTTGAAGCAAACCGAACGAGTCGTCGGTCTTGCGGCCGAGTCAAGAAGAAGGGTCCCTAAGAATGTCGATCCGTGCGGAATGGGCTGAAACAAACCAAAGGGATGAACTCAGGGATGCTGAAGGATGCTCTAGACCAACCGATTCGTGGTACCTCTCACCCAGTCACGGGAATTCCATCCTCTCCCCCTTCTTCTGTTCCTTGGCGAGAAATGACGAAAGGGAGAAGGAAAGGTCAGGCTTGCTCAATGGAAGTCGAGATCGCTCGAAATCTCTAGGCGATGCAACTATGGCCTTTTGTAGCGAGCCAAAATGAGAGCACCCGAGTTTAACGCCTATGCGGTCTCCTTGAAGTCACAAGAAGTCTGCCGCATCGTGGAGCCTCGAGTCGTGGCGGCAACAGACGCACCGAGCGAGCCATGATGCGCTGAGTGGCTTGGGAGGAGCTCCGGTACGGTTAGCAGGCAAGTGATACAGCGAGACCAGAGAGAGAGCGAGTGAGAGCAGCTCGCTCGAGGAAGGAAGAGAACAGCGAAGGCGAATGAGGAAGAGCCTGACCGGTGGGACTGGTCCCACATGGCAGTGAAGGCAAGAAATCAGCTTAAGGATGGATTCGGTCAAATGAAATGAACTTGCATTAATTTTGCCCACTAAACTTTGCCAGCAACTTTTCATACTTTTTGCATACTCTCTCCTGGCAGTAGACCAGCTCCTGATGAAGACTGGGGTTAAAATATTTCGTATAACATTTACTAAAATTCTGATATGGTATAGTGCACTGAACTTCCATTTCTGCATTTGAATTACCAGATGATTCAAATCTTTTATAAAATTTTTGAAACTTTGTTTTTCAAATGGATTTGAGACAAGGATTCTTAGATAAAATTTTCAACTCAAGATATTGCTCCAGTAATTTATAAAAATTCTGACATTCTATTTTTCAACTTTTGTTGCTTTCTGTTTTTTGAATTATTTAGGGCTTTATCCCATCTGATAACTCTCTGAGATATACTGTATCAAAGGTGACTTGGTAAATTTTTCAGCTGGGGACAAGCTCTGAATATTTTTCACAAATTCGAGGGTGCACTGTTTCTAGTCAAACTTGACCTCTCTTTTCATTTTTAATATTCCAATTGATATTTGTATCTTTTTATCGATTATGTAAATTGATTTCTCCACCTCTTTGAATTCAGAAGATAAATTATTCCCAATTCTCCTTTGGTTCTTTTAATTTCTCCCATTTCCTTTAATTGTCTTTGCAACACAAAATCCAAGAAATCAACTCAGGAAAAATCACAAATTCCATAAAACTCAAAAATACTAAAAATGCAAATTCACATTATAGCATTTCCCTGTTTTAAAATTTTCAGGATGTTACATAACCCAAAATGCTGAGGCATGTAAGTGGAAAGGGAAAGGGGAAGGCAAAGGAAGAGGTAGACACTTGGGACTGACCGCTCAATTCAACGTATCGGGATCTCTTCTTACCTCGTGAGGCTGTCCCACCGATGTGTATGTGCGGAGATCCTTGCAGACTTGTCCGCTCTTGAAAAATTCCAACTTGGAAGATGAGGTATTGGAAGTGCCACAATTACGCTTTCGACCCGCCGGAGAAGAGCCTGAAGAATCGCCAGATGGTAGTAATCATACATGTTTCATAATATTTCTACATGAAACTTTGCTAATTTATGTTTCATGCAGTCGCCTCGTCACTATGTGAATTTGAGTAGTGGTTTGATATGGAGATCAACCCCGAAGACAAAAGGCTCCTTGATCAAGCCAACCGACGAGGATCTCAGTAGCGACTACAAGAGCAACATGATGCCGCATTACGAGGAGGTACGTAGAAAGGAAGCGGAGGAGAAGGAGGCCGAGAGAGAGGGCACGTCGTGCCAGAGAAGCCCCACCGGAGGCATGGGCAAAGGGGAAGTGGCCTCGATCCACTCAATAGACATCAAGTTGTAATTATTATTTTCCTTGTTCGTGATGCTCCTCCCAGTTTTAGGTCGTAATAAAGAGTGTGGCTTACCTTATTTTCCGCAGTAACTTCTGATTTGAGAATCGCTCTACCTCTAATCTCCCTCTCTCACCCATATTTGCAAAAATCGGAAGAGGCACACCCTGCCAAAAAACCCCAAAATTGTGGCCACTTAAGGGTTTTCGTAGCCTCGCGGGGGCCCACTGTATCTGTCGTGTTGTTTACATGCCGTACTACTGTAGTTGTTATACTTATTGCACTTTGTAATATAAATGTATCATTGAATGTTTTACTATGATTTGTCATGAAATTTGTCGAACACCGAAACAGAATGAGGAACAATGAAATTTGAATTTTTTGTTAACAAAAGACACTGAACACCAGAAGAGAATGAGCAACGAAATTTGATTTTTTTTAGATCAAAAAATTCAACTGACAAATAATTTTATGAAACACTATATGAAATCATTACATAACCTATACCTGCAAGAATTGGAGAGCAACCGGGAAGCCACCTGTCACCTTGCGATTTTGCAAAAAAGCCCTTCCATTTCTCCGAAATTACAAATAGGTCCCTATGCGATTTTTTGTGAGACAAGAATATTTTTTTTGCTTCGCTTAGGTCCCTCGGCCCAGATTTTTACTTAAAAAGCCTCCGTTAGTTTCAAATCGCGAACAAGCCCTTTTCTAATTTTTTCAGATAGCGAACAGTCCAAAAAATAACATCCGGGTCCTCGCTTCTTACGTTCGTGTCCTCTCCGCTTTTCCCGAAAAAATGTTTTCGCCACCAGAAAAACCCGGAAAACTTTTTTTCGCCACCCAAAAAACCCGAAAAAAATGTTTTCGTCCCCAAAAACACAGATTCATCGAACTTTTATAGCAACTTATGTATTTGCCAACGGATCGAATCATGGTTTTTTTTAAAAATGTAGATTCGTCATGATTTATAGCGACGTGTGGATTCGCGGTGGGTCCTAACGACCCATTTTTTTTAACTAACGCAACCAAAAAACCTAAAAAATATTTTCGACACC